>JAWNOP010000052.1:0-2400000 GCA_035045925.1 Drosophila atripex
GGGAATATCCCAAGTTGCCGCCTCCAGATAGTGGCTTTCTTACTTTGCCGCCATTGCTATTGGTGTCGCGCTTGGTTCCGACCAATCGCATAGGCGTTCTCTTACTTAGCACCAATCACTGATGTGATAAGAATCGTTCGGAAATGTTCGGGTCCTCTACGTATATAATTCCGAAATTGGTTTCGGACCGTCGACCAATAGTAGGCCCTCTCGGTTAAAAAAAATATATAAATAAATAAAAACATAATATTAATAATCTTGTCGGGTAAAAAAATATATAAATAAATTAAAACATAATATTAATAATCTTGTTAAAATAAATAAAAACATTATATAAATAATATTGTTGAAATAAATAAAAACATAATATTAATACTCTTGTTAAAATAAATTACGAAGTACAAAAAAAAGGGCTGATCGCGGAAGACTCGCAGCACGCGACCGTTCGGCGTGAAAGGCAGAAGCCGAATATATAGAAAGCCTGATATCGCTATCGGTCATAAAGTTCGATTTGAACATGAGGCACCCTGTCCGCTTTCGCTAAAAAACAGGCCCCTGTCAATGTCGATTTTAAAATGAGCCTCCTGTCAAGATCGATTTTAGCATGAGCCTCCCTGTCCGCTTTCGATAACGAACAGGCCCCCTGTCAATGTCGATTTTAAAATGAACCCCCTGTCAAGATCGATTTTAACAGGAACCCCCCTGTTTGTTTTCGATTACAAACTGTCCCCCTCTGGTAAAAAATTATATATATAACATAATTATTGCACGAAAAAAATACCAGAAAAATAAAATGCTCTATAAAAAAATAAAATATTTAACACCTCTTTGGAAACATGTAAAACTTTAAAACAAATATACAAATAAAAAAAACAACTTAAAGTTATATTTAATTTAAAACAACAAAGTTAATGTTATTAAATGTTACATTTTTTAAATTGTTTTTAACCCAGAAAGGTTTATTTATATGCCAAGAAAGACGAGAATTTGGCCAGCCTCTAAAATAACTTTATATTTAAGGTGCCCTGGCAATTTTTGCGCTCGTTCAGATCCAGCTTCACGATAAACAACGTGTCGCGTTGAGCATGTTGCATGCACGTAAATGCAACCTTGCTCGACAACCCGACTATGTTCGAAACGAACTTGTTGTATGAAGCGGAGTGACGGAACATGAAACGATAAATATTCCTCGTTGTACAAAGCCCATCGATACATTGTTGTAGTGATGTACTCTTATAGCCAAATTTTTTCACTCTCCCATCTCTAGCTGAAGACAACAAAAATAGTTAAATGTTATTTTCCTGAAAGTGCTTCCATAGATCTGATGCCATGTCCGCGGCGTTGGACCTGGGCAACTCTGTAGAGTCGTACCGCAACCTGGACAGCAGCAACGTTGGAAGTGACACCTCGCCTTGTTCCTCTTCCTCACTACCGGTCCGTCACGCGATGGGACAGCGAACATCATGGCTGCGGCAATGTCGTCGCTACAAACTTCTTGCCTTGATCCTAATGCTGCTGTTCCTTGTATCCTGCCTTGCATATAGAATACTTACTGTAGGCGCTTGTTTTGCAACCACTTGTTAATAAAAATACTATTATTCATTTAATGCTTCGCTTTTTTTTAGTCTGAGCAAGATGCTCCGTCGTTGGATGTGCATCGCAGTTCCCCTCTACTGGATGCCTATGAAGACTTTTCTGCTATGCGAGCAGGGGATCTTAAAATGCGCATTGAGGAATTAGTTCGAATAAAGGTGAGTTACCAGGCACGCCGTCTTTAAAAATTACTACAAATCACCCAAATTCACAGAGCACAGTTTCGGTGGAACTGCGAGAACTGGAGTCCCGACGCCAAAAGTTGCAGTCTGAAATCAGTCAATACAATCAAAAAATCGAGGAGCTAAAACAGGAGTTGTTGCGAGAGCAAACCGAACTAGAGCGCCTTAAAATCTCCGTGGAGCAAGCGCAGGTAGCCCAGCGGGAAGCAGTGCAACGGAATACACCCGATCTAGCCTTGCCGCGCTCTCTATTGCCAAACACCCTGCCTCGAAGGATGAGTCCCATTTCTTGGGGCATGGCAGCGAGCTGCGAAATGCACAACTGCTTCAATCATTCTCGTTGTAGTTTGACCTCCGGCTTTCCTGTGTACCTGTACGACCCGGATGAACACAGCGTGCAAAAACATGGTTACGACATTGATGGGTTTTTAAAGACCACTCTTAAGCAAACATTGGGCTACAATGCGCATATTGTAAGAGACCCTAAAATGGCGTGCATTTATTTAGTTCTCGTGGGTGAGGCTCTCCTGGAGCAGGATTTGTTAAGGAACAATCGGTACGCGGCACAGGAAGCCGAGCAGCAGTTCCCCACCACTCCGGGGCATGCAGACGAATGCCCTGTGGATATGGAGAAATTATATCGGTTGCCATACTGGGGCGGCGATGGACGAAACCATGTACTGCTCAACCTTGCTCGGAGGGACCTCTCTTCACGACGCACAAATCCACTTCACAAACAAAACACCATGCGCGCCATTGTCGTTCAGAGTGCCTTCGAACGGGAACAATTCAGACCTGGCTATGATATAATTGTGCCGCCAATATTGGGTCCCCCAGGTGGGGATGTCTGGCAGGAGTGTGCTGGTATGGTTCCAGCAAGGCGGAAGTACCTGCTTACATTTCAGGGTGAGTTAAGACCAAAGCAAAAAAACTCTGTGAGGCTGGATGATTTTATAATCGAGCACCTGACGGATATGTCCAAGGGAGCTACCCAGGACCAGTTTGTGCTCCAATTCCAGTGTAATCCAGCCACGGAACAGCAAGAGGCAGACTCTGTGCCGGACTGGACACTCTGTGGCTCAGACTCTTCCCGAAAGCAACTACTGAAAGATTCTACTTTTGTTTTGATTCTCCCTCCTTTGAACGGAAGAGTGTCATCTACGTTGATGCTAGCTAGGATTTACGAAGCTCTGCGTTCAGGTGCTATACCAGTGATCCTAGGATCTGATGAGCTTCGTCTTCCTTATGCTGAAACACTGGACTGGAGGCGGATTGCACTTCTCTTGCCCAAAGCACGAATCACGGAACTCCACTTTTTGCTACGCGCTGTTCAGGATGCAGATTTGCTATTGCTGCGCCGCCAGGGTAGACTTATTTGGGAGCGATACCTCAGCTCGGTGCAGGCTACAGTGGATACGGTTATTGCTAGTCTGCGTGATCGCTTGGGAATCCCGCCAAGGCCAGTGCCATCAGTGCAGGCGCACAGTGTTTTTAATAGCACTTTTATTCCATTAAAATCAGATCCACCGGTTGGTATGGATACAGAACCAGAGGAGTCTCTGGGCCCTATCGAGCCACCATATCCCAGTCCGGCCTTTCGACGAAATTACACTATCCTACGAATGCAAGCCAAGGAAGCCTGGAATGATTGGGTAGACCCGTTTTACCTCTACCCACAATTGCCCTTCGACCCGGCTCTGCCTTCTGAAGCCAAGTTTTTGGGCTCACACACAGGTTTCCGGCCAATCGGCAAGGGACTTGGCGGCGCAGGCAAAGAATTTGGAGAAGCATTGGGCGGAAACTATCCACGAGAGCAATTCACGATCGTGATGTTGACCTACGAAAGGGAACAGGTGCTAATGGATTCGTTGGGCAGGTTGTACGGATTGCCTTATTTGCACAAAGTTGTCGTGGTGTGGAACTCCCCTAAGCCGCCATTGGACGATCTACGTTGGCCGGATATTGGTGTACCAGTAGCAGTGCTGCGAGCTCCCAGAAATTCCCTAAACAACCGATTTCTTCCCTTCGATGTTATTGAAACGGAGGCTGTGCTTTCGGTAGACGATGATGCACATTTAAGGCATGATGAGATTCTCTTCGGATTCCGCGTATGGCGCGAGCACCGTGACCGGGTTGTTGGGTTTCCTGGCCGGTATCATGCGTGGGATTTGGGTTCTCCGAACGGCCAGTGGCACTACAACTCCAATTACAGCTGCGAACTAAGCATGGTCCTCACTGGCGCTGCCTTCGTACACAAGTACTACTTGTACCTCTACACTTATCACCTGCCTCAGGCAATTCGTGACAAAGTAGATGAGTACATGAACTGCGAGGACATTGCCATGAACTTCCTCGTATCGCACATCACGAGAAAGCCTCCGGTAAAAGTTACCTCCAGGTGGACTTTCCGTTGTCCTGGTTGCCCGGTTTCACTTAGCGAAGACGATACGCACTTCCAGGAGCGGCATAAGTGCATAAACTTTTTCAGTCGGGTGTTTGGCTACACGCCGCTACTGAACACTCAATTCCGAGCGGACTCCATCCTGTTTAAGACGCGCATACCGCACGATAAGCAAAAGTGCTTCAAGTACATCTAGTCGTCCCAGTGATTCCATCCCCATTACTGATTTTAATTCCGACAACGGTGGCCACTACCACTTACCTTACCGCAGTGGCCATCAGCTGAATATATTATTAGAGGTAAGCACAAAGTAAACTTATTAGTCTTGATCCGGATTTCACTTAATTATGTTTAAGCTACGTGGCAAGATGCCTGTGCCATTTTTTTAAATTTTATATTTCCTAGTTTGTATTGATTTTAAGTAATACCATAATCAAATTATTAATGTGTTTGACTATAATTTTGTGTCTTATAGTTGTTTATTATATTACTTTATTAAATAGACAATTTGTAAACCAAAAAATGCTCATAAATGAGAAAATAAATGTAAAATTTGAATAGATTTGATAAGATTTGAAATTGGTGAACACCGGAACAAGTGCGTATGTATGTATATATTATAATTTGACCTTAGTCCGAACCCGATAAGCCCACACAACACTGCTCGCTAAAGTCTGATCAGTTAAATAAAATTTTTTAATTTCACCCTCAATATGTTGCAATGAATATTTTTAAAGTCGAATTGAAAATATATACTTTAAGCTGTACTAAAACAATTTTTAAGACTTTTAATCATGATTTTTTTTATTAGGCTAAGTTTTGTATCAAGTTTTACTTTGTATATAACGCGCAATAAAAAATAATTTTGTATCGCCAGGAATATAAAGATTTATTGTTGTGAGCTGTGTGCCATATTTCTCAGTTAAATTAATTTTAACCATATTTTATTGTGATGTGTGCATGGTTGGTCCTAATCCATTGGATAGAATTGCAGAAGGGTTCTCAGACCGTCTTTTTAAGCAGGCCACGCTGTCGAGGGATATGCTACATCTACTACCATGAAGCCTTAGAAATCGATCAATTCCGAAGAAGCGGATTTCAAGGATATGCCATAAATCGGAGAAGCTCCCATGGGTCGGTTCCTGCAATGTGAGCTACAGCGGTCGTCAATCTAACGCTGAACATAGACAATAAAGACGTCCTTGATCTAGTTTAGATCACGCTTATTTTATATTTATAAGTATAAATTATTTGGAATGTGTAATAGTCAGTACAGGATTAAAGACACTTACACATGCGGGTAACGACTCAATGCGAAAGAAAACTTTCGGCGGATATGCCACATGTGCAGCCGTGTGGAGACTCGCCCTTAAAGTGAGAGTGGCGATTACCACAAACTAGATGCACTTTGCAAAAGCTACATTGCTACTTGGGGGCTACTTTGGATTCATTTTATATATAAAGAGTGGACAATCTTGCGCTTGTATCACAATTCAATACATCGGCAGGGAAACAAAAGTTAACTTAAAGTACTCGTAATATTTATACAAATTAGTCCGATGTTATACACTAGAAAATAGATGAACTTTAATTTGGAAATTCTGGTAGGATATTAGTGCTCCTGCAGGCTCAGCTTTAGTGCTTGCTCTATCATCTCCTGTTCCTGTTGTCGTTCCAACTCGTATTTCCTTTGATCTTGTTGGGACAGTCTCATGGCCATGGCCAAATCGGGGTCCATATACCGGAATCCACCGTCATCGTCGTCTTCGGATACTGGAGAACCACTTTGTGCATTTCCATGGGCGCCCATTAACGACTCTTGAAGTACTCTGAAATAAAATGGGCAAGAAGCACAATACACACAAAGCTTGGATGAAAACTAGCAGCATTACACGCAAAAGGAATTAGGTGGTCTCGGCTACTTGAATATATTTTTCATGTAGCTTATGTCGTTTTTGAACTGCGCTCCAGCCGAAGCGGAACGTCCACGTGCTTCTGGCTCTAGCTGAAGCTGGGAGTGGGGAAAAGAATGGGGATGGTGCTTAGGGGAGGGGGAATGACGCCCGTATTGCTGGCGATGTGGAGAGAGGTAGTAGTGGGAGGAAAAGCATTGGGGACTAGCAATGGCAATGGAGTTTCACTTTTAGTAAAGATCCAAACTATATTTTTAAATCAATCACAGTCCCCGTTACCTACCGCTGTAGTTGCTCATCATCCTCGGGAAGGAGATCCGATCCAACGACGTTCTGTCCTTTCAGCACCTCCCAAATGTCCATCTTATCATCATCACGGGCGTCTACGCCACATGCGCCCCCACCTCCTCTGGTGTCCACCAAACTTTGTTCAATAGCGTACTGTAGCATGTCGTCCTCGTCTATTGGCATCTGCCGCCGGGAATCGCTCCCCCGATTCGTGTAGCTAACCGGAACGTCAAAGCACCGATCGTCCACCAGGCACGTAACCCGGTCTGGTTCTTGCAGGGTGGCTACGTGCTCCACTGGTGTGGTAAGGGCAAAAACATTGCCAAAAGTAATGCAGGCATTGAGGACGTGAAAGAGCGGGATTTCCACCTTTACCGGGAACCCAGCCGGAAGCTGCATTGTGATAAAGTCTCGCAATTTGGAAACATGGGGACTAGCCATGGTAGACATAAGGTCCAATATGGGTAGCACCTGCTCCTGAAGCCGTATCGGATGCTCTTCGGCTAACCAAAGATTGGCCTTGAAGCGCTGAACCTTTGTGCTCAGATTCTTGGGACCGCCTACATCGCGACCCTGGAGGTCCACGTCCGAACTGAAGTACTCCTCGGGAGAAACGGAAGATTTGGGAGTGCTTGCACCCGATGCACACGCAGAGTTGCTGCCGTTATTTTGCATTCCTGAGGGAGAAGAACAGCCGCCGTTTTCAATTCCTGTTGGGGAATTATCTCCCAATCGAGGCGACGGTGTCTAAAAATGTATTTAAATTTCAGTTTTTGGACGAAGCCACGGATAAAAATTGTTTTAATTTACGTGCTCTTTAGGGGCAGCGCTAGCATCGGCGGGGGATACATAATCCTCATCGGTTATTCCGAGTAGGCTATGCAATGGTGTCCTCGCTGTTTTGTTCTAAATAAAATTTGAAAAATCAGTTTTGCGTGGATCAGTGTATTCACCTTACCTTAATTTGCTCTTCGCTTAGGTGATCCATCCTAGTCTTGGTTACAAATTCAACATTGCTGGCGCCGTATACCTTGCAGTTGTAACCATTGATTATTTCCGATTTCTCGCTACGCCAGCCCCAAATACCACACTTGTTTCGTTCAAAGCTGATCTTGTCCATCTCAATATTGTTGGTGATTACTGGAGCATTTAGTCGCGCCCTTACCGTACCCAGGGCAGGTGGAATGGCGACAATGTCACCAATATCGCTGCTCATTTGTTCCACCATCACTTCGTGCGTGTCGTGGTCGATTTCGATCATGGTGGCAGTTTCCTCTGAAATAATAGCAATCTGTTAAATAAGGATTGAAGAATTTGTATTCTGCCTTACTAGCCCCCTTGAAGATATATGAACGGTTGCCCCGCTGCCACGTATTGTTGTCAAAGCCCAAGAGCGTAGTGTCTATCCTAACGTTGGCTCCTCTCTTGTAAACCTTGTAGGTGTCGCTGGGACACAGGCGCGACATTAGAGGTACCCAGGAGGTGAATTCCCATTTCATTTCAATGTAAAAATCGGGCGCATCCAGCAGGTGCTGCAGCAGCTTGGGAACATGCGTGACTCGCTGTACATGGCGCTGGAGATCTCTAACCTCAATGATGGCCGTAAGAATATCTACATCACCCGTGCAAACAGCCTCTTGGACAACTAAGAAGGGTGGAAAGGCTTTAATTTGCTTCGAAGTATGTACGTTCGGGTACTACTTACTGGACCAGCCCTCGTGCTCGTAGGTGGCGTTACACTTGGCCGCAAGAAGGCATTTAACACATGCCAAATTTGCCACTCGGACGGCCAGCATCAGGGGAGTCCGCCCACGGGGATCGATTTTCTCCTTATCGTTCTCGTTCTGAAATATATCAAATCATTAGACTGCTTCGGCTGCATTATCGGCTGACTCGTGCTCCGCAACGCGCGCTAATTCAATTAGCACCTTTCTTCAGGGCCAGAACCCCACCCCAACCTACACCCCACCCCAACCAACCGTCCACTCTCACCTGGTCGATGGCTTCCTGCAGCTGCTCGAGCTCGCCGTGCCAGATGTGCCAGTGCAGCGGATACTCCGCCCGGATTTCCTCCGCGCTTCTCATCCCTCCACACTGCTGTCCACTCACGGCCCTCCGATCTAGATCTGGATCGTATATTTTCAACTTTGCTCCTAATTTGCAAGTTTTTGTTGCTGCGCCGCTCCGCAAATGTGAAAAAACTAACTTGGGTGCGATAGCCCGATACCGATAACTGGCGGTGTCAACAGGGAAGGTATTTTTGTGTCCACTTGCCATCGATAGTCAACAACATTGACAGCTGTTAACACAGAAAGTATTAAAATTCCTAATGCAATAGAAAGCGGCTTTAATTGCTCAAAAAAATAGAAAAAGTGGGGTTTTGGGAAGCATTTTATGTTTCCCGAAGGCAGGAGAAAGAAATATTGCTGACTGTTGCTGGCGCGTGATTGGTGAGTTGGACAAGTAAAACGTATTGGTCCTTTTGTCCTCTTCAAACACAAATTACATAAAGAATGAATGAATAAACAACAAACAAATTAATTGAGGGTAGTGAGTATATGCGATTAGGGGGAGTGAGGAGCGAAGTATAATAAACATGGAATTGGCCCCCGTGTTTACTCAAAAATTCCGTATGATGCGGACTTCAATTTAGGAGCACGCACCTCGCTCCCTGCCACACCCACTTAACAAGCATATTTTTCAAAGATTTATTTCTTCCGCCTCAACAGATCGCTATGATGATGGAATAGATCGCTTCCCCAATTGCATTTCACCGGACAGTTTAAGTAAATGACAATTTAAGCGTTAATTGACCGCAAGAGCAGAAGCCGACGATGGAGCAGGCGATCAGTGCGCCCAGAGATGTTGTTTGCAACCCAAGGCGTCGTGCATCTAGTCATTGTCAAAAAAATAAATCTAGAAAACTACGAGTTAATAGAGGCAGGCGGGCCCAATTTGTGTGTCCAGCTCGCCATCTGTGTATCTATCGCCTGCTCCGTGGTGGGCACTTTGCATTTACTTTATCTGGCATGGACGAATTACTAACGATCTTTCTTGTGCTAATTTTTCGAATCTCCTCCAAATTCTTTGCAGTTATGCTCTTCACGCGTCGGCGACAACTCAAGAGGTGTGTGCTAATGTGTTTTATAACCGGAAATTCCTGTTTCTATTTTTCCCGTATTTGCCCCTTTATCCTGTTGGACCGACCCGACGAAACAACTTCCGCAGCTTGTTTTTGACCTCTGCTTCTGGCCACAACAAAAAATTGATTTTTAATTATTATTAGATTGATTTATTTTTCGTTTCTAATATTTATAAAGATACAGTTCACCTTCGAAACTTCTAATGCCCAATTTCTTGAAGCTCCTAAAACCCATTAAAATAGGATAACTGCCATCAAAAATTAATGACCGTGAACAAAGCAAGGTCAGCTTAGAGTACTAATTTTAATATGATTTGAACGATTTCTATGTGGTATTAGTCACGCTCGAGATGTACTTATATCTGATACCACTATACTATGAATTCCATTTTCATAATGCTCACAATGCCCACCTGGGTGATTCGATATTCATGTATGTATATTGTTTAGCTAGAATATTTGCTATTTATTTCAGTAAATTTGCAATAGTTTTACACACTTAAAAAAATTTAGCCACCCGACCTCCATATCATTTTTACTGCATATTTAGTCACCCGAAATCTTCGTGTCAGTATATCACCCTGGTCTAGTGCAAAGGTCGATCTCTGTGAAGGAACAGTTCTTAAGTCCGGCGTTCGGTTTTGCATGCGTCCTACAACTGGGGAATCGACTGGAAAACCTATTTAACTTACTAATAACCAAGAACTCTGCTTTCTCTCTCCCCCGCGAAAGCTCCGCACAAAAAATAAGAGATATATCGCACAATTTCTGTAAAAATCAGTGTCGCTTACCCATAAAACCTATTATCGCTAAACGGACGTGAACAAAACACGATCGCAAAATGTACGAGCTTCATAGTTGTCTAAGATCCGTTTTCTTTGCCACAGTCATTCCCGGAACGATCGTCCTTAGTTGGCTAACTGGTTTGTAAGTATCTCTATGCTCGAAACTCGATGTTGTGCGCTTGTTAAACATCTGTAGAACTTTCATTCCCTCAGAATCCTTGAAACTTTTAGTTCGTGACATCGGCTCCATCTGCGAGCACATGCCGCATCTGTTCCGCTGGCGCTTCTGCTTGTCTAGTTTCCAGATTGTAAATAAATCTATAAGCTATAAAATTTCATAAATCCTGTCAATGGCCCACCTGTCTCCATTTTGTTTTTATCAGAATCACAGCTGCAACAACTTTACAACCGAATCGATATCTCACCACTCATCCATTATTACAGGGTGGGACTGCGATCTCTGCAAGCATGTCTTGTGGTCTTCCTTTTGATTTTCGTCCTGTTACCATTGATCTTTCGTTACTCGGTAACGATGCAGCGCGGGATCCTATTCCTCCCATTCAGTAAGTCGAAATCAAATAAATTTCAATGTACATACATTTTTATTACTCTTTATAGAACAAAATCTTTATTTCAGTAAAATACCCCAAGGGTCTGGATTTAACCCGGCCGGAAAACATCGGCCTATACGCAACACGAAATTTCTACATCACCGTTAAGGAACACGACACTGATAATGATGGTGTTAACCTTGGGGTGTGGCATGTGTTGCCCCGCCACGCAGTTCGTCGATTTAGGCGAGAATTGCTCGTTGAGGCAGAAGTAGAGCAGGATGTGGCTCCCGATGAGCCATCGCCAGAAAGCGATCAGCAGCTGAGAGAACTGTCTTCAGCAATTCGTTCCGAATTCCCCACCGTTCTCCCAGAGAATCAGCAGCTTTTCTACGAGCGTTTGCTGCGCATGCCGGGTGGCACTATAGTATTATACCTTCATGGGAATACTGCCTCTCGAGGCAGTGGACACCGATCGGAGGTTTACAAGCTCCTGCGAAACCTAAATTATCATGTATTTACCTTTGACTACAGAGGCTTTGGAGACTCCGATCCCGTGCCGCCAACGGAGGAGGGAGTAGTGAGGGATGCTCTCACGGTATTTGAGTACATAGCCAATATCACCTCTAATCCTATCTTCGTATGGGGACACTCTTTGGGCACCGGGGTTGCAACGCATCTGTGTGCCAAGCTGACTGACCTAAGAGAAAGGGGCCCCCGCGGTGTGATCCTTGAGAGCCCCTTCACCAATATCCGCGACGAGATCCGACTACATCCTTTTGCTCGTCTGTTCAAAAATCTGCCATGGTTCGACTTTACCATCTCAAGGCCCATGTACAACAACCACCTAAGATTCGAGTCGGATATGCATGTTCGGGAGTTTCGGCAGCCAATAATGATTATTCACTCTGAGGACGATGTGGTGGTGCCTTTCCAACTTGGCTACCGTCTGTATCGAATTGCCTTAGACAGTCGGAACCGCGCCTGGGGCCCTGTAGAGTTCCATCGGTTCAGCGCGATGCATAGTTATGGCCATAAGTACCTCTGTCGGGCACCAGAGCTGCCCGGACTCATTCGGCAGTTTGCGGAGAGCTACCGGGACGCGGTATACTAGAAACAGTCCACATGAAAGGGACTTTATTTCCGTAGAACTCATATGTACTAGACGATTATTTAAATTTAATTTTTTACCGCCACCACACCGACACGTTCCAAAATTTTCACCATGCAAATAAAAGCTGTTTAGGAACAATTAAGTTTTTTGTGTAGAGTCTGTCATTGTGTTTTGTTTTTTAACAAGAATAAAACTTAGAACAAAATTGAAGATTTTCTTCCCCAATTACTTTAGGGAAGCCTATAAAATCCCTTGTTAGCATATAATGCATGTCAAGCGGGTTCTCATGATCGATTTGTAGAATCATCAGCCTTCAATCTGCATTCAAACCTATACACAAATTTTGCAAACAATTTTTTCCGAATTTTTAGTGAGACAAAAAAGCAACCCCTTATTATTATTTGGACAAAAAGGAACGTTCCCTCATAGAGCCTCTGACTTCCATATACGGTCCCTAGCGATGTCTCTATCTTGCCCAATTTGCATTCGATCTTTGAGCGGAATACATTGATCGATTTCTAGGTCAATTCTCCGTCAATCTACATCAAAACCCGAAAACAACAATTTGGATCCATGTTCTCCCCATTTTTGTAGGACAGCCATTGTAAAATCCCTTGTGTCCATAAACGGCCTCTTTCAATGTCTCCATCTTGGCCAATTTTCACCCGATCTTTGAGCGGAATGCCTTTGTCGATTTGTTGGTCGATTCTGCGTTAATCTGCATCAAAACCTGCAACAAACATTTTCGAACAATTTTTGCCCCATTTTTGAGGGATATTTTCTCCCCATTTTTGTAGGACACCCATTGTTAAACTCTTCTGTCCATAAACGGCCTCTTTCAATGTCTCCATCTTGGCCAATTTTCACCCGATCCTTGAGCGGAATGCCTTGGTCGATTCTGCGTTAATCTGCATCAAAACCTGCAACAAACATTTTCGAAACATTTTTGACCCATTTTTGGGGAATAACCCTTTCTAATCAATGGTTTCCACATACGGCCCATTGGGATGTCTCTATTTTTGCCAATTTTTACCTGATCCTTAAGCGGAATGCCTTGATCGATTTGGAGTTCAATTCTCCGTTAATCTACATCAAAACCCGAAAACAACAATTTGGGTCCATTGTCTCCCCATTTTTGTAGGACACCCATTTTAAAACTCTTCTGTCCATAAACGGCCTCTTTCAATGTCTCCATCTTGGCCAATTTTCACCCGATCCTTAAGCAGAATGCCTTGATCGATTTGTAGTTCAATTCTCCGTCAACCTACATCAAAACCCGAAAACAACAATTTGGGTCCATTCTCTCCCCATTTTTGTAGGACACCCATTTTAAAACTCTTCTGTCCATAAACGGCCTCTTTCAATGTCTCCATCTTGGCCAATTTTCACCCGATCCTTAAGCGGAATGCCTTGATCGATTTGTTGGTCGATTCTGCGTTAATCTGCATCAAAACCTGCAACAAACATTTTCGAACCATTTTTGCCCCATTTTTTAGGGATAACCCTTTCTAATGGTTTCCACATACGGCCCATTGGGATGTCTCTATTTTGGCCAATTTTTACCCGATCCTTAAGCGGAATGCCTTGATCGATTTGTAGTTCAATTCTCCGTCAATCTACATCAAACCCCGAAAACAACAATTTTTGTCCATTTTCTCCCCATTTTTGTAGGACACCCATTGTAAAACTCTTCTGTCCATAAACGGCCTCTTTCAATGTCTCCATCTTGGCCAATTTCCACCCGATCCTTGAGCAGAATGCCTTTGTCGATTTGTTGGTCGATTCTGCGTTAATCTGCATCAAAACCTGCAACAAACATTTTCGAACAATTTTTGCCCCATTTTTGAGGGATATTTTCTCCCCATTTTTGTAGGACACCCATTGTTAAACTCTTCTGTCCATAAACGGCCTCTTTCAATGTCTCCATCTTGGCCAATTTTCACCCGATCCTTAAGCGGAATGCCTTGATCGATTTGTTGGTCGATTCTGCGTTAATCTGCATCAAAACCTGCAACAAACATTTTCGAAACATTTTTGCCCCATTTTTGAGGGATAACCCTTTCTAATCCATGGTTTCCACATACGGCCCATTGGGATGTCTCTATTTTGGCCAATTTTTACCCGATCCTTAAGCGGAATGCCTTGATCGATTTGGAGTTCAATTCTCCGTTAATCTACATCAAAACCCGAGAACAACAATTTGGGTCCATTGTCTTCCCATTTTTGTAGGACACCCATTTTAAAACTCTTCTGTCCATAAACGGCCTCTTTCAATGTCTCCATCTTGGCCAATTTTCACCCGATCCTTAAGCGGAATGCCTTGATCGATTTGTTGGTCGATTCTGCGTTAATCTGCATCAAAACCTGCAACAAACATATTCGAACCATTTTTGCCCCATTTTTGGGGAATAACCCTTTCTAATCCATGGTTTTCACATACGGCCCATTGGGATGTCTCTATTTTGGCCAATTTTTATTCGATCCTTAAGCGGAATGCCTTGATCGATTTGTAGTTCAATTCTCCGTCAATCTACATCAAACCTCGAAAGCAACAATTTTTGTCTATTTTCTCCCCATTTTTGTAGGACACCCATTGTAAAACTCTTCTGTCCATAAACGGCCTCTTTCAATGTCTCCATCTTGGCCAATTTTCACCCGATCCTAGAGCAGAATGCCTTTGTCGATTTGTTGGTCGATTCTGCGTTAATCTGCATCAAAACCTGCAACAAACATTTTCGAACCATTTTGCCCCATTTTTGGGGAATAACCCTTTCTAATCCATGGTTTTCACATACGGCCCATTGGGATGTCTCTATTTTGGCCAATTTTTACCCGATCCTTTAGCGGAAAGCCTTGATCGATTTGTAGTTCAATTCTCCGTCAATCTACATCAAAACCCGAAAACAACAATTTGGATCCATTTTCTCCCCATTTTTGTAGGACACCCATTGTTAAACTCTTCTGTCCATAAACGGCCTCTTTCAATGTCTCCATCTTGGCCAATTTTCACCCGATCCTTAAGCGGAATGCCTTGATCGATTTGTTGGTCGATTCTGCGTTAATCTGCTTCAAAACCTGCAACAAACATTTTCGAAAAATTTTTGCCCCATTTTTGAGGGATAACCCTTTCTAATCCATGGTTTCCACATACGGCCCATTGGGATGTCTTTATTTTGGCCAATTTTTACCCGATCCTTAAGCGGAATGCCTTGATCGATTTGGAGTTCAATTCTCCGTTAATCTACATCAAAACCCGAAAACAACAATTTGGATCCATTTTCTCCCCATTTTTGTAGGACACCCATTGTTAAACTCTTCTGTCCATAAACGGCCTCTTTCAATGTCTCCATCTTGGCCAATTTTCACCCGATCCTTGAGCGGAATGCCTTGGTCGATTTGTTGGTCGATTCTGCGTTAATCTGCATCAAAAACTGCAACAAACATTTTCAAACCATTTTTGGCCCATTTTTGGGGAATAACCCTTTCTAATCCATGGTTTTCACATACGGCCCATTGGGATGTCTCTATTTTGGCCAATTGTTACCCGATCCTTAAGCGGAATGCCTTGATCGATTTGGAGTTCAATTCTCCGTTAATCTTTATCAAAACCCGAAAACAACAATTTGGATCCATTTTCTCCCCATTTTTGTACACCCATTGTTAAACTCTTCTGTCCATAAACGGCCTCTTTCAATGTCTCCATCTTGGCCAATTTTCACCCGATCCTTGAGCGGAATGCCTTGGTCGATTTGTTGGTCGATTCTGCGTTAATCTGCATCAAAACCTGCAACAAACATTTTCAAACCATTTTTGGCCCATTTTTGAGGGATAACCCTTTCTAATCCATGGTTTTCACATACGGCCCATTGGGATGTCTCTATTTTGGCCAATTGTTACCCGATCCTTAAGCGGAATGCCTTGATCGATTTGGAGTTCAATTCTCCGTTAATCTTTATCAAAACCCGAAAACAACAATTTGGATCCATTTTCTCCCCATTTTTGTAGGACACCCATTGTTAAACTCTTCTGTCCATAAACGGCCTCTTTCAATGTCTCCATCTTGGCCAATTTTCACCCGATCCTAGAGCAGAATGCCTTTGTCGATTTGTTGGTCGATTCTGCGTTAATCTGCATCAAAACCTGCAACAAACATTTTCGAACCATTTTGCCCCATTTTTGGGGAATAACCCTTTCTAATCCATGGTTTTCACATACGGCCCATTGGGATGTCTCTATTTTGGCCAATTTTTACCCGATCCTTTAGCGGAAAGCCTTGATCGATTTGTAGTTCAATTCTCCGTCAATCTACATCAAAACCCGAAAACAACAATTTGGATCCATTTTCTCCCCATTTTTGTAGGACACCCATTGTTAAACTCTTCTGTCCATAAACGGCCTCTTTCAATGTCTCCATCTTGGCCAATTTTCACCCGATCCTTAAGCGGAATGCCTTGATCGATTTGTTGGTCGATTCTGCGTTAATCTGCTTCAAAACCTGCAACAAACATTTTCGAAAAATTTTTGCCCCATTTTTGAGGGATAACCCTTTCTAATCCATGGTTTCCACATACGGCCCATTGGGATGTCTTTATTTTGGCCAATTTTTACCCGATCCTTAAGCGGAATGCCTTGATCGATTTGTTGGTCGATTCTGCGTTAATCTGCATCAAAAACTGCAACAAACATTTTCAAACCATTTTTGGCCCATTTTTGGGGAATAACCCTTTCTAATCCATGGTTTTCACATACGGCCCATTGGGATGTCTCTATTTTGGCCAATTGTTACCCGATCCTTAAGCGGAATGCCTTGATCGATTTGGAGTTCAATTCTCCGTTAATCTTTATCAAAACCCGAAAACAACAATTTGGATCCATTTTCTCCCCATTTTTGTAGGACACCCATTGTTAAACTCTTCTGTCCATAAACGGCCTCTTTCAATGTCTCCATCTTGGCCAATTTTCACCCGATCCTTGAGCGGAATGCCTTGGTCGATTTGTTGGTCGATTCTGCGTTAATCTGCATCAAAACCTGCAACAAACATTTTCGAAAAATTTTTGCCCCATTTTTGAGGGATAACCCTTTCTAATCCATGGTTTCCACATACGGCCCATTGGGATGTCTCTATTTTGGCCAATTTTCACCCGATCTTTGAGCGAAATGTCTTGATCGATTTGTAGTTCGATTCTCCGTCAATCTACATCAAACCCCGTAAACAAAAATTTTTGTCCATTTTCTCCCCATTTTTGTAGGACACCCATTGTAAAACTCTTCTGTCCATAAACGGCCTCTTTCAATGTCTCCATCTTGGCCAATTTTCACCCGATCCTTAAGCGGAATGCCTTGATCGATTTGTTGGTCGATTCTGCGTTAATCTGCTTCAAAACCTGCAACAAACATTTTCGAAAAATGTTTGCCCCATTTTTGAGGGATAACCCTTTCTAATCCATGGTTTCCACATACGGCCCATTGGGATGTCTTTATTTTGGCCAATTTTTACCCGATCCTTAAGCGGAATGCCTTGATCGATTTGGAGTTCAATTCTCCGTAAATCTACATCAAAATCCGAAAACAACAATTTGGGTCCATTGTCTCCCCATTTTTGTAGGACACCCATTGTAAAACTCTTCTGGCCATAAACGGCCTCTTTCAATGTCTCCATCTTGGCCAATTTTCACCCGATCCTTAAGCGGAATGCCTTGATCGATTTGTTGGTCGATTTTGCGTTAATCTGCATCAAAACCTGCAACAAACATTTTCGAACCATTTTTGCCCCATTTTTGGGGAATAACCCTTTCTAATCCATGGTTTTCACATACGGCCCATTGGGATGTCTCTATTTTGGCCAATTTTTACCCGATCCTTAAGCGGAATGCCTTGATCGATTTGTAGTTCAATTCTCCGTCAATCTACATCAAACCCCGAAAGCAACAATTTTTGTCCATTTTCTCCCCATTTTTGTAGGACACCCATTGTAAAACTCTTCTGGCCATAAACGGCCTCTTTCAATGTCTCCATCTTGGCCAATTTTCACCCGATCCTTAAGCGGAATGCCTTGATCGATTTGTTGGTCGATTCTGCGTTAATCTGCATCAAAACCTGCAACAAACATTTTCGAAAAATTTTTGCCCCATTTTTGAGGGATAACCCTTTCTAATCCATGGTTTCCACATACGGCCCATTGGGATGTCTCTATTTTGGCCAATTTTCACCCGATCTTTGAGCGAAATGTCTTGATCGATTTGTAGTTCGATTCTCCGTCAATCTACATCAAACCCCGTAAACAAAAATTTTTGTCCATTTTCTCCCCATTTTTGTAGGACACCCATTGTAAAACTCTTCTGTCCATAAACGGCCTCTTTCAATGTCTCCATCTTGGCCAATTTTCACCCGATCCTTGAGCAGAATGCCTTTGTCGATTTGTTGGTCGATTCTGCGTTAATCTGCATCAAAACCTGCAACAAACATTTTCAAACCATTTTTGGCCCATTTTTGGGGAATAACCCTTTCTAATCCATGGTTTTCACATACGGCCCATTGGGATGTCTCTATTTTGGCCAATTTTTACCCGATCCTTAAGCGGAATGCCTTGATCGATTTGGAGTTCAATTCTCCGTTAATCTACATCAAAACCCGAAAACAACAATTTGGATACATTTTCTCCCCATTTTTGTAGGACACCCATTGTTAAACTCTTCTGTCCATAAACGGCCTTTTCAATGTCTCCATCTTGGCCAATTTTCCCCCTATCCTTAAGCGGAATGCCTTGATCGATTTGTTGGTCGATTCTGCGTTAATCTGCTTCAAAACCTGCAACAAACATTTTCGAAAAATTTTTGCCCCATTTTTGAGGGATAACCCTTTCTAATCCATGGTTTCCACATACGGCCCATTGGGATGTCTTTATTTTGGCCAATTTTTACCCGATCCTTAAGCGGAATGCCTTGATCGATTTGGAGTTCAATTCTCCGTTAATCTACATCAAAACCCGAAAACAACAATTTGGATCCATTTTCTCCCCATTTTTGTAGGACACCCATTGTTAAACTCTTCTGTCCATAAACGGCCTCTTTCAATGTCTCCATCTTGGCCAATTTTCACCCGATCCTTAAGCGGAATGCCTTGATCGATTTGTTGGTCGATTCTGCGTTAATCTGCATCAAAACCTGCAACAAACATTTTCGAACCATTTTTGCCCCATTTTTTAGGGATAACCCTTTCTAATGGTTTCCACATACGGCCCATTGGGATGTCTCTATTTTGGCCAATTTTTACCCGATCCTTAAGCGGAATGCCTTGATCGATTTGGAGTTCAATTCTCCGTTTATCTACATAAAAACCCGAAAACAACAATTTGGGTCCATTCTCTCCCCATTTTTGTAGGACACCCATTTTAAAACTCTTCTGTCCATAAACGGCCTCTTTCAATGTCTCCATCTTGGCCAATTTTCACCCGATCTTTGAGCGAAATGCCTTGATCGATTTGTAGTTCAATTCTCCGTCAATCTACATCAAACCCCGAAAACAACAATTTTTGTCCATTTTCTCCCCATTTTTGTAGGACACCCATTGTAAAACTCTTCTGTCCATAAACGGCCTCTTTCAATGTCTCCATCTTGGCCAATTTTCACCCGATCCTTGAGCAGAATGCCTTTGTCGATTTGTTGGTCGATTCTGCGTTAATCTGCATCAAAACCTGCAACAAACATTTTCAAACCATTTTTGGCCCATTTTTGGGGAATAACCCTTTCTAATCCATGGTTTTCACATACGGCCCATTGGGATGTCTCTATTTTGGCCAATTGTTACCCGATCCTTAAGCGGAATGCCTTGATCGATTTGGAGTTCAATTCTCCGTTAATCTACATCAAAACCCGAAAACAACAATTTGGATCCATTTTCTCCCCATTTTTGTAGGACACCCATTGTTAAACTCTTCTGTCCATAAACGGCCTCTTTCAATGTCTCCATCTTGGCCAATTTTCACCCGATCCTTAAGCGGAATGCCTTGATCGATTTGTTGGTCGATTCTGCGTTAATCTGCATCAAAACCTGCAACAAACATTTTCAAACCATTTTTGGCCCATTTTTGGGGAATAACCCTTTCTAATCCATGGTTTTCACATACGGCCCATTGGGATGTCTCTATTTTGGCCAATTGTTACCCGATCCTTAAGCGGAATGCCTTGATCGATTTGGAGTTCAATTCTCCGTTAATCTACATCAAAACCCGAAAACAACAATTTGGATCCATTTTCTCCCCATTTTTGTAGGACACCCATTGTTAAACTCTTCTGTCCATAAACGGCCTCTTTCAATGTCTCCATCTTGGCCAATTTTCACCCGATCCTTAAGCGGAATGCCTTGATCGATTTGTTGGTCGATTCTGCGTTAATCTGCTTCAAAACCTGCAACAAACATTTTCGAAAAATTTTTGCCCCATTTTTGAGGGATAACCCTTTCTAATCCATGGTTTCCACATACGGCCCATTGGGATGTCTTTATTTTGGCCAATTTTTACCCGATCCTTAAGCGGAATGCCTTGATCGATTTGGAGTTCAATTCTCCGTTAATCTACATCAAAACCCGAAAACAACAATTTGGATCCATTTTCTCCCCATTTTTGTAGGACACCCATTGTAAAACTCTTCTGTCCATAAACGGCCTCTTTCAATGTCTCCATCTTGGCCAATTTTCACCCGATCTTTGAGCGAAATGCCTTGATCGATTTGTAGTTCGATTCTCCGTCAATCTACATCAAACCCCGAAAACAACAATTTTTGTCCATTTTCTCCCCATTTTTGTAGGACACCCATTGTAAAACTCTTCTGTCCATAAACGGCCTCTTTCAATGTCTCCATCTTGGCCAATTTTCACCCGATCTTTGAGCGAAATGCCTTGATCGATTTGTAGTTCGATTCTCCGTCAATCTACATCAAACCCCGAAAACAACAATTTTTGTCCATTTTCTCCCCATTTTTGTAGGACACCCATTGTAAAACTCTTCTGTCCATAAACGGCCTCTTTCAATGTCTCCATCTTGGCCAATTTTCACCCGATCCTTAAGCGGAATGCCTTGATCGATTTGTTGGTCGATTCTGCGTTAATCTGCATCAAAACCTGCAACAAACATTTTCGAACCATTTTTGCCCCATTTTTTAGGGATAACCCTTTCTAATGGTTTCCACATACGGCCCATTGGGATGTCTCTATTTTGGCCAATTTTTACCCGATCCTTAAGCGGAATGCCTTGATCGATTTGGAGTTCAATTCTCCGTTTATCTACATAAAAACCCGAAAACAACAATTTGGGTCCATTCTCTCCCCATTTTTTGTAGGACACCCATTTTAAAACTCTTCTGTCCATAAACGGCCTCTTTCAATGTCTCCATCTTGGCCAATTTTCACCCGATCTTTGAGCGAAATGCCTTGATCGATTTGTAGTTCAATTCTCCGTCAATCTACATCAAACCCCGAAAACAACAATTTTTGTCCATTTTCTCCCCATTTTTGTAGGACACCCATTGTTAAACTCTTCTGTCCATAAACGGCCTCTTTCAATGTCTCCATCTTGGCCAATTTTCACCCGATCCTTAAGCAGAATGCCTTGATCGATTTGGAGTTCAATTTTCCGTTTATCTAAATCAAAACCCGAAAACAACAATTTGGATCCATATTCTCCCCATTTTTGTAGGACACCCATTGTAAAACTCTTCTGTCCATAAACGGCCTCTTTCAATGTCTCCATCTTGGCCAATTTTCACCCGATCTTTGAGCGAAATGCCTTGATCGATTTGTAGTTCGATTCTCCGTCAATCTACATCAAACCCCGAAAACAACAATTTTTGTCCATTTTCTCCCCATTTTTGTAGGACACCCATTGTAAAACTCTTCTGTCCATAAACGGCCTCTTTCAATGTCTCCATCTTGGCCAATTTTCACCCGATCCTTGAGCAGAATGCCTTTGTCGATTTGTTGGTCGATTCTGCGTTAATCTGCATCAAAACCTGCAACAAACATTTTCAAACCATTTTTGGCCCATTTTTGAGGGATAACCCTTTCTAATCCATGGTTTTCATATACGGCCCATTGCGATGTCTCTATTTTGGCCAATTTTTACCCGATCCTTAAGCGGAATGCCTTGATCGATTTTTAGTTCGATTCTCCGTCAATCTACATCAAACCCCGAAAACAACAATTTTTGTCCATTTTCTCCCCATTTTTGTAGGACACCCATTGTAAAACTCTTCTGTCCATAAACGGCCTCTTTCAATGTCTCCATCTTGGCCAATTTTCACCCGATCCTTGAGCAGAATGCCTTTGTCGATTTGTTGGTCGATTCTGCGTTAATCTGCATCAAAACCTGCAACAAACATTTTCAAACCATTTTTGGCCCATTTTTGGGGAATAACCCTTTCTAATCCATGGTTTTCACATACGGCCCATTGGGATGTCTCTATTTTGGCCAATTGTTACCCGATCCTTAAGCGGAATGCCTTGATCGATTTGGAGTTCAATTCTCCGTTAATCTACATCAAAACCCGAAAACAACAATTTGGATCCATTTTCTCCCCATTTTTGTAGGACACCCATTGTTAAACTCTTCTGTCCATAAACGGCCTCTTTCAATGTCTCCATCTTGGCCAATTTTCACCCGATCCTTAAGCGGAATGCCTTGATCGATTTGTTGGTCGATTCTGCGTTAATCTGCATCAAAACCTGCAACAAACATTTTCAAACCATTTTTGGCCCATTTTTGGGGAATAACCCTTTCTAATCCATGGTTTTCACATACGGCCCATTGGGATGTCTCTATTTTGGCCAATTGTTACCCGATCCTTAAGCGGAATGCCTTGATCGATTTGGAGTTCAATTCTCCGTTAATCTACATCAAAACCCGAAAACAACAATTTGGATCCATTTTCTCCCCATTTTTGTAGGACACCCATTGTTAAACTCTTCTGTCCATAAACGGCCTCTTTCAATGTCTCCATCTTGGCCAATTTTCACCCGATCCTTAAGCGGAATGCCTTGATCGATTTGTTGGTCGATTCTGCGTTAATCTGCTTCAAAACCTGCAACAAACATTTTCGAAAAATTTTTGCCCCATTTTTGAGGGATAACCCTTTCTAATCCATGGTTTCCACATACGGCCCATTGGGATGTCTTTATTTTGGCCAATTTTTACCCGATCCTTAAGCGGAATGCCTTGATCGATTTGGAGTTCAATTCTCCGTTAATCTACATCAAAACCCGAAAACAACAATTTGGATCCATTTTCTCCCCATTTTTGTAGGACACCCATTGTAAAACTCTTCTGTCCATAAACGGCCTCTTTCAATGTCTCCATCTTGGCCAATTTTCACCCGATCTTTGAGCGAAATGCCTTGATCGATTTGTAGTTCGATTCTCCGTCAATCTACATCAAACCCCGAAAACAACAATTTTTGTCCATTTTCTCCCCATTTTTGTAGGACACCCATTGTAAAACTCTTCTGTCCATAAACGGCCTCTTTCAATGTCTCCATCTTGGCCAATTTTCACCCGATCTTTGAGCGAAATGCCTTGATCGATTTGTAGTTCGATTCTCCGTCAATCTACATCAAACCCCGAAAACAACAATTTTTGTCCATTTTCTCCCCATTTTTGTAGGACACCCATTGTAAAACTCTTCTGTCCATAAACGGCCTCTTTCAATGTCTCCATCTTGGCCAATTTTCACCCGATCCTTAAGCGGAATGCCTTGATCGATTTGTTGGTCGATTCTGCGTTAATCTGCATCAAAACCTGCAACAAACATTTTCGAACCATTTTTGCCCCATTTTTTAGGGATAACCCTTTCTAATGGTTTCCACATACGGCCCATTGGGATGTCTCTATTTTGGCCAATTTTTACCCGATCCTTAAGCGGAATGCCTTGATCGATTTGGAGTTCAATTCTCCGTTTATCTACATAAAAACCCGAAAACAACAATTTGGGTCCATTCTCTCCCCATTTTTTGTAGGACACCCATTTTAAAACTCTTCTGTCCATAAACGGCCTCTTTCAATGTCTCCATCTTGGCCAATTTTCACCCGATCTTTGAGCGAAATGCCTTGATCGATTTGTAGTTCAATTCTCCGTCAATCTACATCAAACCCCGAAAACAACAATTTTTGTCCATTTTCTCCCCATTTTTGTAGGACACCCATTGTTAAACTCTTCTGTCCATAAACGGCCTCTTTCAATGTCTCCATCTTGGCCAATTTTCACCCGATCCTTAAGCAGAATGCCTTGATCGATTTGGAGTTCAATTTTCCGTTTATCTAAATCAAAACCCGAAAACAACAATTTGGATCCATATTCTCCCCATTTTTGTAGGACACCCATTGTAAAACTCTTCTGTCCATAAACGGCCTCTTTCAATGTCTCCATCTTGGCCAATTTTCACCCGATCTTTGAGCGAAATGCCTTGATCGATTTGTAGTTCGATTCTCCGTCAATCTACATCAAACCCCGAAAACAACAATTTTTGTCCATTTTCTCCCCATTTTTGTAGGACACCCATTGTAAAACTCTTCTGTCCATAAACGGCCTCTTTCAATGTCTCCATCTTGGCCAATTTTCACCCGATCCTTGAGCAGAATGCCTTTGTCGATTTGTTGGTCGATTCTGCGTTAATCTGCATCAAAACCTGCAACAAACATTTTCAAACCATTTTTGGCCCATTTTTGAGGGATAACCCTTTCTAATCCATGGTTTTCATATACGGCCCATTGCGATGTCTCTATTTTGGCCAATTTTTACCCGATCCTTAAGCGGAATGCCTTGATCGATTTTTAGTTCAATTCTCCGTCAATCTACATCAAACCCCGAAAACAACAATTTTTGTCCATTTTCTCCCCATTTTTGTAGGACACCCATTGTAAAACTCTTGTGTCCATAAACGGCCTCTTTCAATGTCTCCATCTTGGCCAATTTTCACCCGATCTTTGAGCGAAATGCCTTGATCGATTTGTAGTTCGATTTTCCGTCAATCTACATCAAACCCCGAAAACAACAATTTTTGTCCATTTTCTCCCCATTTTTGTAGGACACCCATTGTAAAACTCTTCTGTCCATAAACGGCCTCTTTCAATGTCTCCATCTTGGCCAATTTTCACCCGATCCTTGAGCAGAATGCCTTTGTCGATTTGTTGGTCGATTCTGCGTTAATCTGCATCAAAACCTGCAACAAACATTTTCGAACCATTTTTGCCCCATTTTTTAGGGATAACCCTTTCTAATGGTTTCCACATACGGCCCATTGGGATGTCTCTATTTTGGCCAATTTTTACCCGATCCTTAAGCGGAATGCCTTGATCGATTTGGAGTTCAATTCTCCGTTTATCTACATAAAAACCCGAAAACAACAATTTGGGTCCATTCTCTCCCCATTTTTTGTAGGACACCCATTTTAAAACTCTTCTGTCCATAAACGGCCTCTTTCAATGTCTCCATCTTGGCCAATTTTCACCCGATCTTTGAGCGAAATGCCTTGATCGATTTGTAGTTCGATTCTCCGTCAATCTACATCAAACCCCGAAAACAACAATTTTTGTCCATTTTCTCCCCATTTTTGTAGGACACCCATTGTAAAACTCTTCTGTCCATAAACGGCCTCTTTCAATGTCTCCATCTTGGCCAATTTTCACCCGATCCTTGAGCAGAATGCCTTTGTCGATTTGTTGGTCGATTCTGCGTTAATCTGCATCAAAACCTGCAACAAACATTTTCGAACCATTTTTGCCCCATTTTTGGGGAATAACCCTTTCTAATCCATGGTTTTCACATACGGCCCATTGGGATGTCTCTATTTTGGCCAATTGTTACCCGATCCTTAAGCGGAATGCCTTGATCGATTTGTAGTTCAATTCTCCGTCAATCTACATCAAAACCCGAAAACAACAATTTGGATACTTTTTCTCCCCATTTTTGTAGGACACCCATTGTTAAACTCTTCTGTCCATAAACGGCCTCTTTCAATGTCTCCATCTTGGCCAATTTTCACCCGATCCTTAAGCGGAATGCCTTGATCGATTTGTTGGTCGATTCTGTGTTAATCTGCATCAAAACCTGCAACAAACATTTTCGAACCATTTTTGCCCCATTTTTGGGGAATAACCCTTTCTAATCCATGGTTTTCACATACGGCCCATTGGGATGTCTCTATTTTGGCCAATTGTTACCCGATCCTTAAGCGGAATGCCTTGATCGATTTGGAGTTCAATTCTCCGTTAATCTACATCAAAACCCGAAAACAACAATTTGGATCCATTTTCTCCCCATTTTTGTTTGTTAAACTCTTCTGTCCATAAACGGCCTCTTTCAATGTCTCCATCTTGGCCAATTTTCACCCGATCCTTAAGCGGAATGCCTTGATCGATTTGTTGGTCGATTCTGCGTTAATCTGCATCAAAACCTGCAACAAACATTTTCGAACCATTTTTGCCCCATTTTTTAGGGATAACCCTTTCTAATGGTTTCCACATACGGCCCATTGGGATGTATCTATTTTGGCCAATTTTTACCCGATCCTTAAGCGGAATGCCTTGATCGATTTGGAGTTCAATTCTCCGTTTATCTACATAAAAACCCGAAAACAACAATTTGGGTCCATTCTCTCCCCATTTTTTGTAGGACACCCATTTTAAAACTCTTCTGTCCATAAACGGCCTCTTTCAATGTCTCCATCTTGGCCAATTTTCACCCGATCTTTGAGCGAAATGCCTTGATCGATTTGTAGTTTAATTCTCCGTCAATCTACATCAAACCCCGAAAACAAAAATTTTTGTCCATTTTCTCCCCATTTTTGTAGGACACCCATTGTAAAACTCTTCTGTCCATAAACGGCCTCTTTCAATGTCTCCATCTTGGCCAATTTTCACCCGATCTTTGAGCGAAATGCCTTGATCGATTTGTAGTTTAATTCTCCGTCAATCTACATCAAACCCCGAAAACAACAATTTTTGTCCATTTTCTCCCCATTTTTGTAGGACACCCATTTTAAAACTCTTCTGTCCATAAACGGCCTCTTTCAATGTCTCCATCTTGGCCAATTTTCACCCGATCCTTAAGCGGAATGCCTTGATCGATTTGTTGATCGATTCTGCGTTAATCTGCTTCAAAACCTGCAACAAACATTTTCGAAAATTTTTTGCCCCATTTTTGAGGGATAACCCTTTCTAATCCATGGTTTCCACATACGGCCCATTGGGATGTCTTTATTTTGGCCAATTTTTACCCGATCCTTAAGCGGAATGCCTTGATCGATTTGGAGTTCAATTCTCCGTTAATCTACATCAAAACCCGAAAACAACAATTTGGATCCATTTTCTCCCCATTTTTGTAGGACACCCATTGTTAAACTCTTCTGTCCATAAACGGCCTCTTTCAATGTCTCCATCTTGGCCAATTTTCACCCGATCCTTAAGCGGAATGCCTTGATCGATTTGTTGGTCGATTCTGCGTTAATCTGCATCAAAACCTGCAACAAACATTTTCAAACCATTTTTGCCCCATTTTTTAGGGATAACCCTTTCTAATGGTTTCCACATACGGCCCATTGGGATGTCTCTATTTTGGCCAATTTTTACCCGATCCTTAAGCGGAATGCCTTGATCGATTTGGAGTTCAATTCTTCGTTTATCTACATAAAAACCCGAAAACAACAATTTGGGTCCATTCTCTCCCCATTTTTGTAGGACACCCATTTTAAAACTCTTCTGTCCATAAACGGCCTCTTTCAATGTCTCCATCTTGGCCAATTTTCACCCGATCCTTAAGCGGAATGCCTTGATCGATTTGTTGGTCGATTCTGCGTTAATCTGCATCAAAACCTGCAACAAACATTTTCGAAAAATTTTTGCCCCATTTTTGAGGGATAACCCTTTCTAATCCATGGTTTCCACATACGGCCCATTGGGATGTCTCTATTTTGGCCAATTTTTACCCGATTCTTTAGCGGAATGCCTTGATCGATTTGTAGTTCAATTCTCCGTCAATCTACATCAAACCCCGAAAACAACAATTTTTGTCCATTTTCTCCCCATTTTTGTAGGACACCCATTGTAAAACTCTTCTGTTCATAAACGGCCTCTTTCAATGTCTCCATCTTGGCCAATTTTCACCCGATCTTTGAGCGAAATGCCTTGATCGATTTGTAGTTCAATTCTCCGTCAATCTACATCAAACCCCGAAAACAACAATTTTTGTCCATTTTCTCCCCATTTTTGTAGGACACCCATTGTAAAACTCTTCTGTTCATAAACGGCCTCTTTCAATGTCTCCATCTTGGCCAATTTTCACCCGATCTTTGAGCGAAATGCCTTGATCGATTTGTAGTTCGATTCTCCGTCAATCTACATCAAACCCCGAAAACAACAATTTTTGTCCATTTTCTCCCCATTTTTGTAGGACACCCATTGTAAAACTCTTCTGTCCATAAACGGCCTCTTTCAATGTCTCCATCTTGGCCAATTTTCACCCGATCCTTGAGCAGAATGCCTTTGTCGATTTGTTGGTCGATTCTGCGTTAATCTGCATCAAAACCTGCAACAAACATTTTCAAACCATTTTTGGCCCATTTTTGGGGAATAACCCTTTCTAATCCATGGTTTTCACATACGGCCCATTGGGATGTCTCTATTTTGGCCAATTTTTACCCGATCCTTAAGCGGAATGCCTTGATCGATTTGGAGTTCAATTCTCCGTTAATCTACATCAAAACCCGAAAACAACAATTTGGGTCCATTGTCTCCCCATTTTTGTAGGACACCCATTTTAAAACTCTTCTGTCCATAAACGGCCTCTTTCAATGTCTCCATCTTGGCCAATTTTCACCCGATCCTTAAGCGGAATGCCTTGATCGATTTGTTGGTCGATTCTGCGTTAATCTGCATCAAAACCTGCAACAAACATTTTCGAAAAATTTTTGCCCCATTTTTGAGGGATAACCCTTTCTAATCCATGGTTTCCACATACGGCCCATTGGGATGTCTCTATTTTGGCCAATTTTTACCCGATTCTTTAGCGGAATGCCTTGATCGATTTGTAGTTCAATTCTCCGTCAATCTACATCAAACCCCGAAAGCAACAATTTTTGTCCATTTTCTCCCCATTTTTGTAGGACACCCATTGTAAAACTCTTCTGTCCATAAACGGCCTCTTTCAATGTCTCCATCTTGGCCAATTTTCACCCGATCCTTGAGCAGAATGCCTTTGTCGATTTGTTGGTCGATTCTGCGTTAATCTGCATCAAAACCTGCAACAAACATTTTCGAACCATTTTTGCCCCATTTTTGGGGAATAACCCTTTCTAATCCATGGTTTTCACATACGGCCCATTGGGATGTCTCTATTTTGGCCAATTGTTACCCGATCCTTAAGCGGAATGCCTTGATCGATTTGTAGTTCAATTCTCCGTCAATCTACATCAAAACCCGAAAACAACAATTTGGATACTTTTTCTCCCCATTTTTGTAGGACACCCATTGTTAAACTCTTCTGTCCATAAACGGCCTCTTTCAATGTCTCCATCTTGGCCAATTTTCACCCGATCCTTAAGCGGAATGCCTTGATCGATTTGTTGGTCGATTCTGCGTTAATCTGCATCAAAACCTGCAACAAACATTTTCGAACCATTTTTGCCCCATTTTTGGGGAATAACCCTTTCTAATCCATGGTTTTCACATACGGCCCATTGGGATGTCTCTATTTTGGCCAATTGTTACCCGATCCTTAAGCGGAATGCCTTGATCGATTTGTAGTTCAATTCTCCGTCAATCTACATCAAAACCCGAAAACAACAATTTGGATACTTTTTCTCCCCATTTTTGTAGGACACCCATTGTTAAACTCTTCTGTCCATAAACGGCCTCTTTCAATGTCTCCATCTTGGCCAATTTTCACCCGATCCTTAAGCGGAATGCCTTGATCGATTTGTTGGTCGATTCTGCGTTAATCTGCATCAAAACCTGCAACAAACATTTTCGAACCATTTTTGCCCCATTTTTTAGGGATAACCCTTTCTAATGGTTTCCACATACGGCCCATTGGGATGTCTCTATTTTGGCCAATTTTTACCCGATCCTTAAGCGGAATGCCTTGATCGATTTGGAGTTCAATTCTCCGTTTATCTACATAAAAACCCGAAAACAACAATTTGGGTCCATTCTCTCCCCATTTTTTGTAGGACACCCATTTTAAAACTCTTCTGTCCATAAACGGCCTCTTTCAATGTCTCCATCTTGGCCAATTTTCACCCGATCTTTGAGCGAAATGCCTTGATCGATTTGTAGTTCAATTCTCCGTCAATCTACATCAAACCCCGAAAACAACAATTTTTGTCCATTTTCTCCCCATTTTTGTAGGACACCCATTGTTAAACTCTTCTGTCCATAAACGGCCTCTTTCAATGTCTCCATCTTGGCCAATTTTCACCCGATCCTTAAGCAGAATGCCTTGATCGATTTGGAGTTCAATTTTCCGTTTATCTAAATCAAAACCCGAAAACAACAATTTGGATCCATATTCTCCCCATTTTTGTAGGACACCCATTGTAAAACTCTTCTGTCCATAAACGGCCTCTTTCAATGTCTCCATCTTGGCCAATTTTCACCCGATCTTTGAGCGAAATGCCTTGATCGATTTGTAGTTCGATTCTCCGTCAATCTACATCAAACCCCGAAAACAACAATTTTTTTCCATTTTCTCCCCATTTTTGTAGGACACCCATTGTAAAACTCTTCTGTCCATAAACGGCCTCTTTCAATGTCTCCATCTTGGCCAATTTTCACCCGATCCTTGAGCAGAATGCCTTTGTCGATTTGTTGGTCGATTCTGCGTTAATCTGCATCAAAACCTGCAACAAACATTTTCAAACCATTTTTGGCCCATTTTTGAGGGATAACCCTTTCTAATCCATGGTTTTCATATACGGTCCATTGCGATGTCTCTATTTTGGCCAATTTTTACCCGATCCTTAAGCGGAATGCCTTGATCGATTTTTAGTTCAATTCTCCGTCAATCTACATCAAACCCCGAAAACAACAATTTTTGTCCATTTTCTCCCCATTTTTGTAGGACACCCATTGTAAAACTCTTGTGTCCATAAACGGCCTCTTTCAATGTCTCCATCTTGGCCAATTTTCACCCGATCTTTGAGCGAAATGCCTTGATCGATTTGTAGTTCGATTTTCCGTCAATCTACATCAAACCCCGAAAACAACAATTTTTGTCCATTTTCTCCCCATTTTTGTAGGACACCCATTGTAAAACTCTTCTGTCCATAAACGGCCTCTTTCAATGTCTCCATCTTGGCCAATTTTCACCCGATCCTTGAGCAGAATGCCTTTGTCGATTTGTTGGTCGATTCTGCGTTAATCTGCATCAAAACCTGCAACAAACATTTTCGAACCATTTTTGCCCCATTTTTTAGGGATAACCCTTTCTAATGGTTTCCACATACGGCCCATTGGGATGTCTCTATTTTGGCCAATTTTTACCCGATCCTTAAGCGGAATGCCTTGATCGATTTGGAGTTCAATTCTCCGTTTATCTACATAAAAACCCGAAAACAACAATTTGGGTCCATTCTCTCCCCATTTTTTGTAGGACACCCATTTTAAAACTCTTCTGTCCATAAACGGCCTCTTTCAATGTCTCCATCTTGGCCAATTTTCACCCGATCTTTGAGCGAAATGCCTTGATCGATTTGTAGTTCAATTCTCCGTCAATCTACATCAAACCCCGAAAACAACAATTTTTGTCCATTTTCTCCCCATTTTTGTAGGACACCCATTGTTAAACTCTTCTGTCCATAAACGGCCTCTTTCAATGTCTCCATCTTGGCCAATTTTCACCCGATCCTTAAGCAGAATGCCTTGATCGATTTGGAGTTCAATTTTCCGTTTATCTACATCAAAACCCGAAAACAACAATTTGGATCCATATTCTCCCCATTTTTGTAGGACACCCATTGTAAAACTCTTCTGTCCATAAACGGCCTCTTTCAATGTCTCCATCTTGGCCAATTTTCACCCGATCTTTGAGCGAAATGCCTTGATCGATTTGTAGTTTAATTCTCCGTCAATCTACATCAAACCCCGAAAACAAAAATTTTTGTCCATTTTCTCCCCATTTTTGTAGGACACCCATTGTAAAACTCTTCTGTCCATAAACGGCCTCTTTCAATGTCTCCATCTTGGCCAATTTTCACCCGATCCTTGAGCGGAATGCCTTGATCGATTTGTTGGTCGATTCTGCGTTAATCTGCATCAAAACCTGCAACAAACATTTTCAAACCATTTTTGGCCCATTTTTGAGGGATAACCCTTTCTAATCCATGGTTTTCATATACGGCCCATTGCGATGTCTCTATTTTGGCCAATTTTTACCCGATCCTTAAGCGGAATGCCTTGATCGATTTTTAGTTCAATTCTCCGTCAATCTACATCAAACCCCGAAAACAACAATTTTTGTCCATTTTCTCCCCATTTTTGTAGGACACCCATTGTAAAACTCTTCTGTCCATAAACGGCCTCTTTCAATGTCTCCATCTTGGCCAATTTTCACCCGATCTTTGAGCGAAATGCCTTGATCGATTTGTAGTTCGATTTTCCGTCAATCTACATCAAACCCCGAAAACAACAATTTTTGTCCATTTTCTCCCCATTTTTGTAGGACACCCATTGTAAAACTCTTCTGTCCATAAACGGCCTCTTTCAATGTCTCCATCTTGGCCAATTTTCACCCGATCCTTGAGCAGAATGCCTTTGTCGATTTGTTGGTCGATTCTGCGTTAATCTGCATCAAAACCTGCAACAAACATTTTCGAACCATTTTTGCCCCATTTTTGGGGAATAACCCTTTCTAATCCATGGTTTTCACATACGGCCCATTGGGATGTCTCTATTTTGGCCAATTGTTACCCGATCCTTAAGCGGAATGCCTTGATCGATTTGGAGTTCAATTCTCCGTTAATCTACATCAAAACCCGAAAACAACAATTTGGATCCATTTTCTCCCCATTTTTGTTTGTTAAACTCTTCTGTCCATAAACGGCCTCTTTCAATGTCTCCATCTTGGCCAATTTTCACCCGATCCTTAAGCGGAATGCCTTGATCGATTTGTTGGTCGATTCTGCGTTAATCTGCATCAAAACCTGCAACAAACATTTTCGAACCATTTTTGCCCCATTTTTTAGGGATAACCCTTTCTAATGGTTTCCACATACGGCCCATTGGGATGTATCTATTTTGGCCAATTTTTACCCGATCCTTAAGCGGAATGCCTTGATCGATTTGGAGTTCAATTCTCCGTTTATCTACATAAAAACCCGAAAACAACAATTTGGGTCCATTCTCTCCCCATTTTTTGTAGGAAACCCATTTTAAAACTCTTCTGTCCATAAACGGCCTCTTTCAATGTCTCCATCTTGGCCAATTTTCACCCGATCTTTGAGCGAAATGCCTTGATCGATTTGTAGTTCGATTCTCCGTCAATCTACATCAAACCCCGAAAACAACAATTTTTGTCCATTTTCTCCCCATTTTTGTAGGACACCCATTGTAAAACTCTTCTGTCCATAAACGGCCTCTTTCAATGTCTCCATCTTGGCCAATTTTCACCCGATCCTTGAGCAGAATGCCTTTGTCGATTTGTTGGTCGATTCTGCGTTAATCTGCATCAAAACCTGCAACAAACATTTTCGAACCATTTTTGCCCCATTTTTGGGGAATAACCCTTTCTAATCCATGGTTTTCACATACGGCCCATTGGGATGTCTCTATTTTGGCCAATTGTTACCCGATCCTTAAGCGGAATGCCTTGATCGATTTGTAGTTCAATTCTCCGTCAATCTACATCAAAACCCGAAAACAACAATTTGGATACTTTTTCTCCCCATTTTTGTAGGACACCCATTGTTAAACTCTTCTGTCCATAAACGGCCTCTTTCAATGTCTCCATCTTGGCCAATTTTCACCCGATCCTTAAGCGGAATGCCTTGATCGATTTGTTGGTCGATTCTGTGTTAATCTGCATCAAAACCTGCAACAAACATTTTCGAACCATTTTTGCCCCATTTTTGGGGAATAACCCTTTCTAATCCATGGTTTTCACATACGGCCCATTGGGATGTCTCTATTTTGGCCAATTGTTACCCGATCCTTAAGCGGAATGCCTTGATCGATTTGGAGTTCAATTCTCCGTTAATCTACATCAAAACCCGAAAACAACAATTTGGATCCATTTTCTCCCCATTTTTGTTTGTTAAACTCTTCTGTCCATAAACGGCCTCTTTCAATGTCTCCATCTTGGCCAATTTTCACCCGATCCTTAAGCGGAATGCCTTGATCGATTTGTTGGTCGATTCTGCGTTAATCTGCATCAAAACCTGCAACAAACATTTTCGAACCATTTTTGCCCCATTTTTTAGGGATAACCCTTTCTAATGGTTTCCACATACGGCCCATTGGGATGTATCTATTTTGGCCAATTTTTACCCGATCCTTAAGCGGAATGCCTTGATCGATTTGGAGTTCAATTCTCCGTTTATCTACATAAAAACCCGAAAACAACAATTTGGGTCCATTCTCTCCCCATTTTTTGTAGGACACCCATCTTAAAACTCTTCTGTCCATAAACGGCCTCTTTCAATGTCTCCATCTTGGCCAATTTTCACCCGATCTTTGAGCGAAATGCCTTGATCGATTTGTAGTTCAATTCTCCGTCAATCTACATCAAACCCCGAAAACAACAATTTTTGTCCATTTTCTCCCCATTTTTGTAGGACACCCATTGTTAAACTCTTCTGTCCATAAACGGCCTCTTTCAATGTATCCATCTTGGCCAATTTTCACCCGATCCTTAAGCAGAATGCCTTGATCGATTTGGAGTTCAATTTTCCGTTTATCTACATCAAAACCCGAAAACAACAATTTGGATCCATATTCTCCCCATTTTTGTAGGACACCCATTGTAAAACTCTTCTGTCCATAAACGGCCTCTTTCAATGTCTCCATCTTGGCCAATTTTCACCCGATCTTTGAGCGAAATGCCTTGATCGATTTGTAGTTTAATTCTCCGTCAATCTACATCAAACCCCGAAAACAACAATTTTTGTCCATTTTCTCCCCATTTTTGTAGGACACCCATTGTAAAACTCTTCTGTCCATAAACGGCCTCTTTCAATGTCTCCATCTTGGCCAATTTTCACCCGATCCTTGAGCGGAATGCCTTGATCGATTTGTTGGTCGATTCTGCGTTAATCTGCATCAAAACCTGCAACAAACATTTTCGAACCATTTTTGCCCCATTTTTGAGGGATAACCTTTATTAATCCATGGTTTCCATATACGGCCCATTGCGATGTCTCTATTTTGGCCAATTTTTACCCGATCCTTAAGCGGAATGCCTTGATCGATTTGGAGTTCAATTCTCCGTTAATCTACATCAAAACCCGAAAACAACAATTTGGATCCATTTTCTCCCCATTTTTGTAGGACAGCCATTTTAAAACTCTTCTGTCCATAAACGGCCTCTTTCAATGTCTCCATCTTGGCCAATTTTCACCCGATCTTTGAGCGAAATGCCTGGATCGATTTGTTAGTCGATTTTGCGTTAATCTACATCAAAACCTGCAACAAACATTTTCGAACCATTTTTGCCTCATTTCTACCCCTTAGTCTTTCTAATCCATGGTTTTCACATTCGGCCCATATGTGCGGCCTTTACCAAAGTCAAGAACAAACATAGTTTCGATCACCTTTAGATTGTGCCGTAATCCTTACAGAAGAAAGTGATCAAAGTTATTTATTGAATTTTTTTCGGCTCTGTATTTCTTGTATCGAATAGAATAAAATATATTTAACATTTTGTAGTTACGCTGTAACAGAGTCTGCCGCCCTTGGCTGGGGCGCTTCGGCAGCTCGGGTACTCGCTGCCTCTGCTGCCGTCGTTACTCAGTCTGCTTCCGAACACCGTGGTGGTACTTCGCCGTACTTTGTCGTTCGGCTTTCGCTGGCTGGCTTATGTTACGAGTTTTTTGCCAGCTTAGCGGGAGGCTAGTGTCGCCCTAACCCCAAGCATAAGAGATTGATTTTAGACGCGACTTAGCGTTTTAGTTTCTGTGAAACCTCCCGATTTGGTGAGTGGTCCGGCGGTTGATTGTTAAATTATTTATCCATTCGAATCGTTTAGCACGAATATTAATAGCCGCGAGATGACGCTTACCTAGTCTGTGGCCGAGTTTTAACTACAGCCAAAGTGGTCCCAAGTGCACAATACTTCAGAGTACTTATATTTATTTCATCCATTATTCCGAGGGACTCGTCACGAAATATTTGAAAATGGGTAAATATTTACAATCGGTGACATTTTCACTTTCTTCGCCGGCACATTGATTCTTTGGTATTTTAGTGGGCCGCCGGGCTTCACCTTGAAAGTGAAAGCCGCACAAAAGAAAAACGGCAAGATAGATTGGTGTTCATTCCATTAAAAATCCAACACATACATAGCTCTTGGAATTGCGATTTCTGGACCGGGAGTCTCCCGGTGGTGGAGGAGTGTCTCTTAATCTCAAAGATTATTGTTGGGTCGGGTTTCCCGATAACCCTTGATGATTTCAAGTAGTTTATTTTCTTTCCATAAAATTAGGTTGTTATTTCGAAACTTTTCTTGGTTTTATTTATAATAATATTAATATTTCACTCTTTAATATTTCGCTCATTTCCGTCCAAAATAAAAAAAATTCATCAATTTATGCCAACTTATTATCTTTGGAGCCTAGAGCTTCCGTAATTCGTCTGCAAGCAAGACTAATTAAACTCCAATCCCCAGAAACTTAGACCCTGCGCAGGGCTCTATTTATTCCATTCTCTCGCCATTTGGTAGAACATACAGTGAAACCTTTGCTAAAGAATTCATTCATTTTATGTTTAATATGTGTTTTTAAGGTCAGAGGTTGAAAGTCCAATAAACATAAATAAATTTTGGTAGCCATTTTCGAGTCTTGTTTAATCAAATGATAAAATTTGTATATTAAATAAATAAATATGGAGATTTCACTGTAGCTCTGCCGTTGACCCCAAAAACAGCGAGAAGCAGACTTGGATTTGGGACAGGCGGCTTCGGCTTATCGATGCGAGAGGGTTGGGGCGACTGGGGCTTAATTAGGGGCACATTCAGTGCAGTGACGGTGCGTGTCTTCCGCCCTCCAAGCAAAAACGATATCCCACCCCGACCCCTTACCAACCTTCGACCTTTCCCGGCGACCGAGCGACCACAATTTTGTTCCCCACTAACGACACATCCGCTTGGGGTCTTTGGTGGATCCGGATTCGTCATCGGAATTAGATTCCGTTGGACTGCCAGTGCCGTCGAAGTACTGACTGTAGCCACAAGAAACAGCCTCTGACGGATAAGTGCCAACTGTTTGCCGTATAGCTATGCACCTCAAGATCCGCCTTACTTGTCGCAAATATGAAATTTGGGGTAAGCACATTGATAACGTCCATTGGAACATATGGGGTAAGCACATTGATAACGTTTGGCTCCCACTTTGATTAAGAAACACATTTCGCGATTGGATGGAGTGCCCTCCATTCCAATGCAAATTTGGTGCCGCATTTGGCTAACGGTGCAACACCTGCTGTGCCAGGCATTTTAAGTCGAGATTTTTTGGGGCTTAAAAGTAGCTGCCATTGTCAGAGGAGCTCAGTTGCGTTCTGCAAGCGGTGGGTGTTAAATCGCCTCAGGACTCCTAAGTCATGGGTTAGAACTTCTTTAATAATAAAAACAACACCTTAGAAATCCTTAATATATGTATTGCATAAGCATGTGTGTCAGAACGTGTAAAATTAATACTTAACGGTATTGTTCAACTCAAAATATAAAGCCGTCTTTTTTCCATGGTGGCACCTACAATTGTGAATTAGGCCTGACGTTTTTGAGTAAAAATAACTTTGTGCTTTGCTCCAATAATCGGAAATTTTTGAGCATTATAAAGTACAAAAAATCTTAAAAATAAACTGAACCTTTAATGTTCTGATACAGGTACTAGTTATTTGCCTGGCATTCTTGGTCAGTTTGTTTCTTATTCTGTTCCGGATCATTCAAGTACAAATTTGAAAAACGCAGAACTGCAGAAGCTAAAAGAAAGATTTGTTTGTACAGGAAAAGCTTTATCCTCCATTGGAACATTATGGGTAAGGCTAAAAATTTTAAAAGGCCTATCGATTTCACTGCCTATCGATCGTTGCTGGAAATTGAGCTTTTTCCCCTGAAAAGCTTTTGTGGTTAGCCAGCTGATTTGGTGAGAGACATAATAGTGAAAAGAGGAAGTATTTTTTTTCTCTGCTCCACAAAAATACGTGAGGAGTTCTGTGTTCATTTTCACTGCATGGGTATTATGGGATTGTGGCGGTTTCTGAAATGTTGGTTTTATCGTAACCCCCTTTTAATTGTGTTTAAGAACGTGTTTAACCAGCAAAACAATATGCCGAACAATGCTTGAGGCAAAAAACCTAAACAAAAGAAACTGAAAACAAAAACATAAATCCAAGCGGCAGCTGTCACGGTGACACATATTTGTATTCGTTGAGAGAATTTTGCCTTGAAAGCTCGACTCTCTAGTTCCCGCGTCTGTTGTGTCCGGCTCTTTCGCATTGTTTGGCTTTGCTTTGCTTCAATTGTCCTTATCGTGTTGTTCTTATTATTCTATAATATAAAGTATACGCCTTCATTTCCGTTTCAATTTTATTCGTTCCGTTTCGCTTCGTCCGCCGTCTTTGAAAATCGGAATACGTATCCAATTGTTCACGTGAGTACCGTTACCAAAAGGCCGACATTGAGGCGCGGTCAAAATTACAATTTAATCTTAATAACAAAGGAGCGATGTGTCGAGATAAAAAGCTCATGGAAGGTAGATTAGATAATATATGAACCTGTGTGAGGTATTAGTCATTTAGAAACATTCAGTAGCACTTATAATTTCTTGTTTGGATCAGTTTTTGTGAATGCCGGAAAGTTTAAAGGGGCAACAGAATGGATTTAATCAGACAACCAAAGTTTTCTACGCATTCACGTGTAATTTTGTCTTCATTTCTAGTTATCAGCCTTCGATAAGATCTTATCTGATTCATATTTTATTTGTTTCTAAATGGCCCAAAAAATAATTATAAATTTTTTATCTATTAATGAACTGGTTTATCTTTGTTAAAATCCCCTTCGATCTCAATGGAGCTTAAATGTTGACTGCTTTTAAATTTTTTACAGCGTTTTCGTTTTTATCCCTGGTGACCGGTCTATATGTCCTACACACCTCCATAGCTCTCATCCTGGTTAACAAGGAAGTGCCCAACACACGCGGAATGCTCTACCCCAGGGAATCGGAAACGCGGGAGGTGCACTCTCTGGACGGGATTTGGAACTTTGTTCGTTCAGACCCAGCCAATCCTACGCAGGGCATCAGGGACAAATGGTTTGAAATGGATCTTAGCAAAAGCCTGCCGACGATACCGATGCCCGTTCCGGCATCTTACAACGATATAACCACAGACAACCTGCGTGACCATGTGGGTACTGTGTGGTATGATCGCCGGTTCTTTGTGCCCCGCTCCTGGAGCAAGGATCAAAGGGTTTGGTTGCGATTCGGCAGTGTCCACTATGAAGCCTATGTGGTGAGTAAAGAATTTTTTATGCATTTGAAATATAATTTCGCATGTATGAAGTCGATTTCATTTGCTTTCCAAATTTAATCAAATTCCTATGTTTCAGTGGGTTAACGGCAAGAGAGTGGTGATGCATGAGATGGGGCACCTGCCATTCGAGGCAGAGGTAACGGAAGTGGTGAAGTACGGGTCGGAAAATCGGATCACCGTGATGTGCGACAACGCCCTGATCCAGACATCAGTGCCACAGGGCAAAATCACCGAGGTGCCCAACGACAACGGGATGACCATTGTTCAGAGTTATACATTTGATTTTTTCAACTACGCTGGAATACACAGGAGCGTGCATTTGTACACAACGCCCAAGACGTTTATCGAGGAAGTGAAGGTTACAACAAATTTGAAAAACCAAAACACTGGTGAGCGACATTACAAAACGGAGTGTCATAAAATATAAAGCTTTTATAATTTAGATGGGGAGGTTTCCTACTCGGTCTCTGTAAAGGGAAGCGTCGTTAACGAAGCCGACAATGACTTGCATATCCAGGCAAATCTGTACGATAAGGAGGGTCTAGTGGTGGCCAATGCGACGTCGGATGGTAAACTGGAGGGCGAATTGCAGGTGGCTGGAGTGAAGCCCTGGTGGCCATACCTTATGAACCCTCATCCAGGCTATTTGTATCAGCTGGAGATCAAGCTACTAGCAGCCAACGAGGAGCTTTTGGATGTTTATCGTTTAAAAGTGGGTCTTCGTACTCTGAGTTGGGACAACTCTCAGTTCTTAATCAATGGAAAATCTGTTTATTTCCGGGGCTTCGGCCGTCACGAGGATTCCGATGTTAGTTTCCAATTTTAAATAAGTTTATCATATTTCCATCTAATCTGGTCCATCACTTGATTTCTTAGATTCGCGGCAAGGGTCTAGATAATGCTTTGATGGTCCGGGACTTCAACCTCCTAAAGTGGATAGGTGCCAATGCCTACCGCACCTCGCATTATCCCTATTCCGAGGAGTCTATGCAGTTCGCCGATGAGCACGGAATCATGATCATCGATGAATGTCCCAGTGTGGACACGGAGTTGAGTTTCGGCCTCCTGCTGATGGTTTTCTTATTGATGGTCTCGATTTTGCAGAAATTTCAGCCAGGAGCTGCTCGGTAAGCACAAATCCTCGCTGGAGCAGCTTATCCACAGGGATAGGAACCATCCAAGTGTAGTTATGTGGTCGATTGCGAATGAGCCGCGTACGGGGAGTTTAAATGCGGATTCATATTTTAGGTGAGTTAATATTTATTCAAACAAAAATATTTATTGTGACCTCTGTAATAAAAAAAATGAATATTTTTAGTTTGGTGGCAAACTTCACACGCTCTCTGGACAAAACGAGACCGATTACGGCGGCCATCGCAATTCCCTACGCTAATGATCGGGCGGTAAGCATAGGTTAAACTGCTCCCAGAGCTGCACTGTCATTGATTTTTATTATTATTCCTCCAGGGTCGTCATTTGGACATCATTAGTTTCAATCGGTATAATGCGTGGTACACAAACACAGGCCGCTTGGACATGGTTACCCAAAATGTGATTCACGAGGCTGTTGCCTGGCACAAAGCCTACATGAAGCCCGTAATTATGTCCGAATATGGAGCAGATACTCTAGAGGGGCTACATATTGTAAGGACTTAAAATAGAGAAGCAAAGAGGTCCTTTAGTAATTTATTTTTATGTTAATTAAGCAACCTGCCTATGTGTGGTCAGAAGAATTCCAAATGGAAGTGTTTTCTCGGCACTTCAAGGCATTTGACGAGTTGCGTAAAATGGGATGGTTCATTGGCGAATTTGTGTGGAACTTTGCCGACTTCAAGACGGCGCAAAGTAGGTATACGTGCCGAATCCCTGGAAGCTTTGGATAACCAGCTAATAATTTTTCAGGCTACACCCGTGTGGGTGGAAATAAGAAGGGAGTTTTTACGAGAGCTCGTCAGCCCAAGGCAGTGGCTCATTTGCTTCGGAAGCGATACTTTGTCTTAGGTCAGGATCTGGATCAATGCAGCTTCCCAGACGACATCTTTATGTACATCGCAGATTGGAAATCCTAGAAGGATAAAGAGATAATTTGTATATACAGTTTTCCAGGAAATAATATTGTCTCCTTGGGCACTACCACCTCGTATCTTCATTTTCATTCCTATAATTTCCATATACGATCTGAAATTTGTTGAGTGTACGGAATTTGTATTTTTTATAAACCTTTATAATTGAGGAATAAAGGAATTATTTATTAATTCTCTAATTTTGTTTGTAATTTGTAAATACATTTTCCCAAGAAATTACATATACATATTGTCTCCTTGGGCACTGCCACCTCATATCTTAATTTTCATTCCCAGAATTTCCTTATACCACCTAAAATTTGTTGAGTGTAGGCAATTTGTATTTTTTATAAATCTTTATAATTAAAGAATAAATTAATTATTTATTACTTCTCTTATTTTGTAGTTTCTTAGAAACTAAACTTTTTTCGTATGTATATATACATAAAAAGTTTCAATTGCATATGTATTATATATATATATATATATATATATATATATATATATCCAAATATAAAGGTTATTTTATTTAATTTAATTGCAAAAACAAAAGGCATTTGAACTGCGCGCGTTTTGTTCCAAACTTCTCTGATTCCGCTTAAATTCGTTCTGTCGTCGAAACCTTGACTTTTATCAGTGGCCGGCCGAAAAAGAAGGGTGAATCTAATTGTACAAATAAGTCGTTAAATGGGGATTTTCCATTCAATTTCCACACCCAAAGAAGCAACAATATGCTAGGTGTGTGCCTGACTTTCACTTGGTTGCTTTGTAGCATCTTGCTACTTCCTAGTTCCGCAAACGGAGAGGGATTCGTGGAGCAGCCTGATGTGGAGCACCCCCTGTTTGAATATGATAGCATCCGCCTGCCAACACCCTCCCGAGGCTTGCTTTACCCTCGGGAATCTGCCACTAGAGAGGTGCGCAGCCTGAATGGAATGTGGCGACTGGTCCGGAGTGAACCGTCCGATCCGCTTCAGGGCCTGCGGGAAAAGTGGTACGCGAATAGTTTGCGGTTGACTGGCAGGGAAATTTTGGCGATGCCTGTGCCTGCTTCTTACAACGATATCACCACGGATGACTTGAGAGACCATGTAGGCACCGTGTGGTACGAGCGAACTTTCTTCGCCCCCCGTCTCTGGAAGGGAACCCAACGCACTTGGCTGAGATTCGACAGTGTCCACTACTCGGCTCTGGTGTGGATTAACGGTAGAAATGCCACCCATCACAAAATTGGTCATCTGCCATTTGAGGCCGAAATCTCCGGACTTTTAAACTTTGGCGGAGAGAACCGGATTACCGTCATGTGCGACAATCGCTTGGGAAACAGAACAATTCCCCAGGGATCAATTAACAAAGTGAAAACGGACAATGGCTCCCTACACGTACAGAGCTACACCTTCGATTTCTTTAACTATGCAGGGATTCATAGAAGTGTTCATCTCTATACGACACCTTACCTTCATATCTCCGATCTCCAGGTCAGCTCCCAACTTACTTCAGAGGGTATGGGTCGAATTGAGTATCGTATATGGATAGATGGCAGCCAGGATAGCTATATGGGGATTAGGCCATCAAATGTCCTTGTACAATTGAGGGACAGAGATGGCCACGTAGCGGCTCAGCAGATAAACAAAGGAATCTACCACGGCACTCTGTTGGTGCCCAATCCTCATCCCTGGTGGCCCTACCTGATGCATCCTGATCCGGGGTATTTGTACGATCTTCAATTTGAGCTGTTTGTCGAGACCATAGAGGAGGAGACTGAAGTTATGCAAGATTCTTATCGCCTTCCCGTTGGAATACGCACTCTAAGCTGGAACAACGAAAGCTTGCTATTGAATGGAGTGCCTCTTTATTTGCGAGGATTTGGGCGCCACGAGGATGCCGATGTGGGTTATAATTTTGAACCAAAGTGAAACGCTTTATTTGACACTATTTGTTTTGTTAAAGATACGTGGAAAAGGCCTGGATTATGCGCTCCTTGCAAGAGACTTCAACCTTATTAAGTGGATAGGTGCCAATGCTTATCGCACCTCGCATTATCCTTATTCCGAGGAGTCCATGCAGTTCGCTGACGAGCATGGAATTATGATAATAGATGAATGTCCGGCGGTTAATATTGATATCTTTGAACCAGAGCTGCTGGAGAACCACATGTCCTCATTGGAGCAGCTTATCCACAGGGACAGAAATCATCCTAGCGTCATTGCGTGGTCGGTGGCCAACGAGCCGAGATCTTTTAAGCCGGGAGCTCTAAAATACTTTGAGTTAGTGCCCCATTTCGAGGTGAAGTCCAACGGTAATCAGAGCTTTCATCCGCAGATCCTTGGTTAATTATACTCGTGGCATAGCCCATGGTCGTCCACTGACAGCGGCAATCAATGCCAATCCTAGCGCCTGTCATTTAGCCCAGTTCTTGGACATAGTAGGCTTTAATCGCTATAACTCTTGGTACCAGAATACCGGGCGAACTGACATGATAGTTGATCTGCTTACTGATGAGGCGCAAAAATGGCGAAAAACCTTTGGCAAGCCCATAATTCAATTCGAGTATGGCGGAGACACCATGGAAGGCATGCATTCAGTTAGTCAAAAGTATTACCTCATTCTTTTCAATTTTTCTAATAATATTTTTGTTTAGCTTCCCGCCTTTGTTTGGTCGGAGGAGTACCAAGTGGAGTTATTTTCGCGCCACTTCATTGCCTTCGATAAACTCCGGACTCAAAAATGGTTCATTGGGGAGTTTGTGTGGAATTTCGCGGATTTCCGAACTGCTCAAAGTGGGTCTATTTTGTATGTATAATTTGAGTTTGTGTTTAAGCATTTTGAGTTCATTATAGCCATAACCCGTGTGGGAGGCAACAAAAAGGGCGTATTTACCAGAAACCGGCAGCCGAAGGAAGTCGCTTTTATCCTTCGAAGGCGTTACTTCGCCCTTGCTCAGGAGCTGCATCAATGTCAGCTGCCAGAGGATCTCACCGTGTATATATCAAAAAAATTAATCATACATGAAGAGCTTTAAAAATTCTAGAAGCAAGAAATTGTAATATTTGTTCTAGTACTTTTTATAATAAGCTTATAAAATAATTTTTTTTATTCATGTTTATAAAATAAAAGGGTTATTGAAGGTAAGGCAGGTAACAGATCCAATGATTAAATGGCAATAATGAATGTTCTATATAGATGTGCGATTTGAGGTCCCTCTAGAATATTAGTGAGTGTTTAACTAAATTTTATACAGCGGATTTAAGCGGTGACATAAAAGCTAATACGTTTTCTTACGGAACTCTCTGTTGAATTGGTCATTCACTCAACTATCATGCACTTCACAATGTGGTTCCCTTTCGCAGTTCTTATCCATCTCTTCTATCCGAACGTAGCAGTTTATGGCTCATCAGAAGAATCCGTGGAAGGTAAACCAGGGGCGGAAAAAATGTATGAACATCTTCGGTTGCCCCAACCTACGAGAGGCTTGCTCTATCCCCAAGATTCCGAGACTCGTGAGATGAAAACGCTGGATGGAATCTGGAAAATGGTAAAAACTTCATCTGCCCGATCGAAGGACGGGTATCAGCAAAAATGGTACGAAAAGGGCATCATCTATTCCGGTCGGAAGGTACTGTCCATGGCAGTCCCCTCGTCTTACAACGACATAACGGTAAGTCAATCACTGCGCGACCATGTGGGAGCCGTGTGGTACGAACGCAGCTTTTTTGTGCCCGCTTCCTGGGGACGGAGGCGCCGCACTTGGCTGCGATTCGGCAGTGTTCACTACAAGGCTGAGGTGTGGATCAATGGTGAACCCGCAATGCGCCACAGCTCTGGGGGTTTGCCCTTTGAGGTTGAGGTGGGAAACCATGTAAACTTCGGAGCTAGAAACCGGTTGACAGTGATGTGCGACAACCGGCAGGGAGCCTACACCATGCCTCAGGAGCATATCCACGAAGCAGAGGGCAATCGGACCAGACAGCGATACACATTTGATTTTTACAATTACGCGGGCATACATCGATCCGTCCACCTCTACAGCACACCCCGCATTTTTATCAGTGATATCGACGTGGACACTGAGTATTTTCCATCGGAACAATTGGGGGTGGTCAGGTACCGCCTGTTTTTAGATGGAGATTTCAATGCGAAAAGCAGAAATAGAGCCTATTATATCCACGTACAGCTTCAGGACCAGGAGAGCCAGGTGGTGGCGGCACAGATCAACCGATATCCGTTCAAGGGGAGTCTTCAGGTACATAATGTACGCGCCTGGTGGCCTTTTCTCATGGACCCCCAGCCAGGCTACCTCTACAGGTTGCAAGTGGAGCTACACAAGAGTGCTTACGAAAGCGAGGAGTCCATAGACGATGAAATCCTAGATATCTACCGACTGCCGGTGGGTATTCGTAACCTAATGTGGAACAATGATAGTCTGCTTCTAAATGGGAAAAATATATACCTTAGAGGAATTGGTAGACACGAGGATTTCGAGGTGTGTAATTTAGCAAAATATATTATTTTGAAACATGTATAATTTGGTGAAATTGAATTCCAGTTTATATATGTACATATGTATATCTGTGTCTTCACAAACCTCTTTTTAGACTCGAGGACGAGGTCTTGACTATCCTCTGATGCTAAAAGATTTCAATCTATTGGAGTGGATAGGAGCCAATGCTTACCGCACGACCCACTACCCCTATTCCGAAGAGTCTATGCAGTTTGCTGACGAACGTGGCATCATGATTATTGACGAATACTCAGCGGCGGATACAGATGCAAACTCTTTAAATCGCCAACTTCTGGAGAATCACATGTCCGTGATGGAGCAACTTATTCATAGAGATAAAAATCACCCGAGTGTAATAGCCTGGTCGGTGGCCAACGAGCTATATAGCTCGTCGGGGTATGGATCTGATAAATATTTTCAGTTAGTTTTCAAACTTCCAGACTTGTGAATACTATCGGGATAAGGTTCTTCCTGTTTTCAGATCTTTAATGTGGTACACTCGAAAAATAGCTAAGGGTCGGCCTCTGACAGCTGTTATATGCAGACTTTTCGATGACGACAAAGAGAGTAATCTGGCGCAGCTCCTAGACATTGTGGGCTTTAATTGGTACAATGGCTGGTATCCGGATATGAGAAGTATGGAAGGGGTGACTGGAGCGGTTACTGAGGAGGCCCGGCATTGGCGAAAAGAAACCGGGAAACCAATTATAATAATGGAATATGGAGAAGATGCGATAAATAGCTACCGATCGGTAAGATGATTCCTTTGAAGCAGCTAAGATTACCGCGTCGTATTTTTGTCAGCTTCCTTCGCTTGTGGGCTCTCTGGACTATCAACGCCATCTGTACTCTATGTACTTTCAGGCCTTCGACGTTTTACGCCAGAAAAAGTGGTTCATTGGAGAGCTTGTTTGGAACTTTGCTGATTTTCAGGCAGCTCACAGTGAGTACTTTTTTGGTGAATTTTATTAGCTTTATGTTTTCCATCAGGTGTTTCAAGAGTTCGTGGCATGCGAAATGGAATATTTACACGGAACAGGCAGCCTAAGGAGATAGCCTATGTTCTGAGGAGAAGATATTACGCACTGGCCCGCCATCTGGACAAGGCAATGATGCCTAGGGCTCTCGAGAAAAAAAAAATGGATTGGATGGTGACTTTCCTTAAAAATGTATCCACAGATTCTTCCTCCAGTTTGGAGTGATTAAAATATACAATTCTAGGTGTATTTATTTACCAAAACGGTTTAATATCAATAACACAGATCAAGTTCGGCCCTTTCGGCTTCCGTCATGGGCTCCACAACCTGTAGGCAGGCGTTGGCGAACTCTAGAAACAGGGGCTCCTGCATGGCCGCCGCCATGGCCGAGTGGGCATTTGTTGCTACATCGATCTGCTGCAGCAGGGAACGGAGATGGGGATTGTGAAGAAGGTTCCGCAGTTCTTGGTTTTTATCTGAAGACATATAAAAAAAACACAATAGATTAAACTTTAAAGCGTTTAACGTGCTTGACAGCCATGCCTAGATGTTGCAGCTTCTCCAGCTGGACTGTATCATCCGTGGAGAAAGGTGCGTGGAGAGTGGGTTCCTCGTAGTCAATTTGTTGTTCATGGATTTTCCTTATAAATAGAGCATTTTGTGCAGCTATACACTCGGTGGAGTCCTTGTGAGCCCTGTAACAGGTTACGGAGCAGCTAAATTCAAAAATTATATTAAATCAATGAAAATATTGAAAAAATTATACTTACTATGACGCAAAGCATTTGCTGCATTTGTATTTTCTTGTTTTTTCGGAGCAATTCACACAAATTTCCATTTTATAATATTGTTTGGGAAAAATGTAGGCAACAGCTGAACTTACTAGAGATGACACATTCCTAGAGGTGACACTTTGTCACCCACCAATGCTATCGACGACACTTCGGATTTTGCTATGCATCTCACCTTTGAATTTTTGGCGGTACAGAAAGAAAAAGTTTATTGCGAAACGCAAGATGAAAAATAGTAGAACACGCATCAAGTCACGTGGCTTCATGTTTTAATTTAGTTGCTTAACAGGTTAAATAGCTGGACTGAATTTCATTTTATCTGTCAAGGCGTTTGAAAATGTAAATGTGGCGCCAACTACTCGAACGATTGGTTCCGGCATTTTAAAAATAATTAGACAATGTTTTCTGTTGTATCTTCTAATTTTTGAACGGCTATTTCGCTAATAGCTAATCATTTTTTAGAATTTTTTTGTATATAATTTTTTTCAAATAGTTCCTGGAAAAACCATTCGAAAAAACTCATGATGGCGGATGGAGTGCGGTACAATTGGCCCCATTAATGTAGATATAGAGCCGTCCGACCCTTTTCCGTTTCCGCCTTGCTTAATTTGATTGTATGTCCTGTATTTCCGGGTTGTTTGCTTAACTCAGAGTCTCATTTATGGGACATCCCGGGCACGTCATCATCCGTGCGGCTCCCGAGCAAACAAACGAGTGCCGCTTATCGGGATCCCCTCCTGGGATTCCCATTTCTGGCACTACCCTGCCCTCGAAGCAATGCGCAGTCTGGATCCACCTTGCGAATTAACCGAAGGAATGGAGCGGCAGGAGGTTGAGTCGGTGGACAAGCAGCAGAAGAAGGGGAAAGCCATCAAATGACGGTCGGTGTGTCCACAAATTGTAAACACATCCTGCACACGAAACGGAATGGAGAACAGTGGATGTTCCAGCGCGAAGGAGTCGTTGAGATCCGCCCTAGATATCAAGCACTTCGAATCTTAATATACCCTTTTGTTGAGTAGATATGCAGAAAATCAATAAATAGATTTCTAATCTTCGTAGATACATACATATAAAATAAATTCTCCCAATCTTACAAAAAATTTAAAAATAAATCGTTTCTTTTGAAACTTTCATTGTACTTTTAGTCAACATTGTAATAACCAAAAATAAGGGCCAGGGTATGATGATAAACAGGGCAAAACTTTTGGTGGCAATAAATGACTTCAATGACTGACTGACCGGATAGGGGTGTTTCAGGGGCGGGATTAAAGAGGGCTAGCTACCCGCTTCTTTTTGCAATATTTTTTGGGAATTTGGAGCTGGCCCTGTTATTGTTGTTGGTGTTGGTATTATGTGCTGCTATTTTTGCTTTATTTTGTGCGCCACCAATTGGATTGCACAAAGAAAAAAGAATAGGTCGAAAGTAAAGGATGGCGGCTACAAAAGAATGGGACAGAAGCCGGGGAAGGGGCTAGGACTGGGGCTGGAGATCGGAACGGAACGAACCGGGTAACATGATGTGGCGCCTCTGCCGCTTCCGCCGTTCGTGCGGCACAAGCGCGATAATTGCCAGCGTTATCCGCTCGGCCTGCCAGTCAAATAGGCGCAGCAGCAGCAGAAACAGAATCACAAACAGAGGTGTATGGCAGTTACTGGAGAGGGGGCCACATGAGGAGGAAGACCCTTCGTGTGACTCGCCTACTTTTGATTTACAACATTCGTGCAACATCAGCAGCGGTGTATCGCCAAAAGAAGAGGGGTGCCCAATGCAAACAGCAAGAAGAAAAGCAAGACACATGCCACCAAAAAACAACAAATAAAAAATAAGAAAAAATAAAGAGAAAGGGGAAGGGAAAGGAGGACATTCCTAGGGCAGGTGTCGTTCGTTAGAAGTTTTCAGCGTTTTTCCAACCCGGCTTTTTCCCAACAACCCGATACTAGTTACCAAGATCCAGCAGTAGCTCCCTTCTGGCCTGCCAGCGAAAAGCCAAAAGCGATATTAATAGATACCGACACTTTTCGCTTCGTTTTTATCGCCAGAAAAGCCAAGGGAAGAGTCCCTTTGGGAATTGGAGGTAGCTCCCTGTGAAGGGGCTGGAAAGGCGGAGAACGCTCCTTGCAATTGGGAGATTGACAGATCATGCAATCATAGTGGCAGAGCGTTTATAGCGAACATAATGAATATTAAATTACATGCAATACAACTGGCGTTTGCAGGCCAAATTCTTTCACTTGACTCTTTTGTTTAAGAGGAAAAAAAGAAAATAAAAGTATACTGTTTTACAAAATTTTGAAATCTGTTTATGAAGGACAGCGTCCAAAATAAAAATGTCAACAATATTCGCTAAGGAACTCCGAGTCTGGGGGAAAGATCCCCGACCTCTCCCCTTGTATCAGGGGATTGAAATTCTGGCTATAGTTGGGGTAGAGCACTATATGTAATTTATAACGCAATCACGTGCCGAATTTCGACGCCGTCGTCGACGTGGAGCAAAGGCGCCAAAAATATGAATATATATATGAACCGAGAGCGACTAAATAATTTAGAAATGATTTACAATGTGGCCAAAGGCACAACCGGAGGTCTGGAGGCCCACTGAATCCGCAGGTTCATAAATCTAGCTGTATGACGAAAAGATGCAGTCCACTCGAGTTGTTCTTGGGTGCTGAAATTACAGGCTGCACCCGGGAATGATGCATGCCCGGCAAGGCAAAAAAAAACATAAAATTGGCGATAGTATAGTGTAGAAGAATAAAAAGAAGAAGATGGAAAAAGAAGCAGCCTGCAATGAAAATTTTGCAGACCGAAAATTGTCATATATAAATACGAGACCCCGTGGCGCTAATTCGGTTATGTATCGCCAGTGGGCCTAATCTAGCGGGAAATGGCTTTTGGGGACAGCCACGGGTGGCACAGGGGCAGGCGGCAAGGTTCAGAGGCGATAATTGCAGTGGCAGTCGTTTCAATCTCCCCGCTCCCGGTTCTGGGCTACTTTGATGGATGACAGCGGTCCGCAGTCCAGCGTTCTTGTCAAAAAATTCGCGCCTTGGCCATTTGTCTTTCGGCCGCTGCGTCCCTTTGCAGCTTTTAGTTCTCCTCCGGATGTGGCCTTTAACCAGACGTACAGAATAGTGTCCTAGCCAAAGGGTCGCTTAGATGTTCCATAGACTTGGTAAATCTAGTTTCGTTTTAAAAGTTTACCATTTAGAATGGCCACCATTTTTGGTTTTTTTAATTAAAACGTTTTTGTGAAGGCAATGATGTAAAATCGACTTTCTCCCAGTTTTATAATCTTTTCAGAGTTTGTGTCTTAATTAAGGCATCCCTTAAGTTCCCCCTATATTCCTAAGCCCTACACCAAAAAAAGGGGAACTTTCGAGCTCTTAGGGTATTGAAGTCCATGTATAAGGTCCAGAATACTTGTTGCATTCGTTTTTACTTGGGATTTTTTGTGTTTCCACCTTAATTAAAATGCTACAGGCCGCTTTAGAAGAAGTTGCAACATTGGTAGTAGAGAGGGAGACTGCGGAGGTTGTAGGTATTTATGACTTGGCACGCAACGGACGAAGAAAATGATTTACGGGCTTACGGTTTATTGAGAGGTACCGCAGGCAGCGGCGGAAGTAATAGAAGCCATGGCAGTTATCAGGCTCTGACTAGCCTTATGGATTCTCTCGCATGGAGGCGAAACAAAGCCAGCGCCAAGAATTGGCCGCAGTGGCCCATCAATCATTGGTAGCTGTCCATACCTTGGCGTAATCCTTTGGCTGCAAGAGCTCATCGATTCCCATTCCGCGTTTTATTCCCTATCGATTGCCGATTGGCAGGACTCTGTGCGGTCGATTGGCTCGAATGGCTTTATGGCCGCATTATGCTTAATAAAGCAGTCGCTGCCACTGGGTCTTTATTTTTATTTCTATGCATCTGCCGGGCATTATATCTGCGAGTCATAATGGGAGCTGGCGACGGTTTTACAGCATCGGAGGGTTGCGTGATTTATGTGATTACTTCAATGCGGCGGCGTTGCGCCAAAACTCAAAGGGGTCGCAAAAAATCTCAAAAAGCAAAAGCCAAAAAACCCGATTGGGAGGGGTAGGCCAAGTCGTGCAATCTGGAAAATTTTCTCATTTGAAAAGGCCAAGTTTCCACCCAAACCATTATGCTGTCGGGGGGTGCTGTCATCAGCGGCATAAATATAAGATGCATAAATACTTTGCAGCCTACAGTCTAATTTTCAATTAACCCTTGCAGACCCTGCCAGTCCCTGTACCAGGACTCGCTAACCGCCAATGAGCCCATTCAGTTAATATTCAATTTATATTTTAAGCCCATCGTCCAACTGCCTTGTTATTAACTCTCCACAAGCCGGGTATATTTGGCTTTTACTGCCCCGTCTTCCATCTGTTCCCTCCCTTTTTGTGTTTTTTTAATTTTTATTTTTATGCCGCAGTGGCACAAAATAATTTTCCCAATTGGGCATAAGTCCTGCGGTTGCCCTGTCCCCTTTTTGAACCCCTGTGCCCTCTTCCACAGGCTGTGTGCAAATTGAAACACTCGCAGATCCTGTTCGTCTGTGCCGGCTTTCGTGCAATTCGTGGTCCATGAGGTCCACTCATTCATGAATGCATTTACATGGCCCGACCATCTCCTTGGCAGCCTTCAAGGATACACTGTAATGAATTCATAAAAAGTAATAAGGATACCGAAGTAAGTGGTAGGAAAAGCTTTTCTTGGGTTCCTGACAACCATTGGACGATGGAATGAGTTCAGCGAATATGCCTTGTTTTCTTTGAGTGTAAGGGACATGGGTTGATTCGGAACGGTGGCAATTTAACAGCATTTACTGTAACACGTGTAATTATTTCATGAGATTTATCTGCAGCAGCCGTTCGCCTTCGCTGTTTCCGTTCCTGTGGCAGTTGCTGTTTCGTGATGCACTTTGGTAAATGCGACAAAAATTCCAATTGCAAGGTGGCGCTTGGCCAACCACAACGCAAACAAACACGAGCAAAGGAATACGAATGATAGCCGTGGGTAGGCGGTAGGCGTCAGGAAGCAATGGATGCCACAAGTGACCGCAGAATAAACCAGACCATCTTACGACGACCCAGGCAGAAAAAACAAGGATGCTGAGATAAGCTGCATGTGGCAGGCGCAACCTGTGCTCATCTGTCACTTCCGGCCGCGCCCCTAGGCCGCCTACTCGTGTATCAACTTACAAGGCACAAACAGCGCCATCTGTTGTGGTTTATTTTCGTTAAAATGATTGGATACCCGTCATATCTACGGGCCTCCAGTTCCCAGTATCCCTGATGCCCAGGAACCCTTTATCCCTGGGTCTCCCAATCCCAGAATCCCGACATTTCGACTCGCGGCATCCAGCTCCTGTTTCATCTGCACTTTCTGCCACCGTTACCAGCTCGTAATTCTTATACGAATCCTGCGATAGGCGCAATTTTTGTATACCCTATATTTTTTGCTGGATAAAAGGTACACTCGGTGTCAGAGAAAGTAATCCAAGTCGCGAAATATTCCTGATAGATACATAGTGGGTATTTGAAGGTCTTGTCACTGCCTGTTGGTGGTACTGCTGTTTTGTTGTTGCAACTGCAACTGCGTGTATCCTGTGTTGTCGCGGCATTTCCAGGTACTTTATGGCCTTGTCGCGGTTGAGCTGAGCTTCGCGCATGCCTTCGCCGCGTATTTAATATGCAAAGCCACGTGGAGGACCACTGAGCCGCAGATGGATGCACTGTTACATTCTACCGGGAAGATTCAGCGAATCCGGAGAAAGGATTGGGACTGCCATGCAGACATGATGATAGGGAGGAGAAGGTGGAAAAGTCGATGCAGCTGCAGTCGATGCCTATGGATGCGATTCGAAGTGGTGTGGTGGCCAGTCAGTTATCAGTTTGCCGTACTTTTAGTCGGTTACGTTTTCCCTTTATTTTCATTTTGAATATTTTTATTTGTTGGGTCCATTTTATTTTGATGGTTGGAAAGTGTTCTAAGGGAGTGAGACAAAAGATACACGGGAAATTTTTAATTGCGCATAGATGATAGGCATAGTGTTTACTTATATATAGTTGTTTTTAGAACGAACACTACACCATCACACATCTTATATTTTTCGAGTGTAAGCCCCAGGTCTCCGGGCGCTTCATGGCTACATGTATTTTCATCCAAAATCTCTAAGTCGGGAGCGTTTACGGCAGCCACCTGGCCAGGCTTTTGACTTCCTGTGGGCTCCGTTTTGAGACTCTTCTGTATCCGCAACTTCTTGTTTCACCTTGGCCAGACATTCGCACTCGGCAGAGCCGCATGTCACCAAAGGCAGGAGGTGCCGTGGCCTATCCTCGCACCTGGAAATGCCCGGGAGGATTTTCAATTTTACTGCATCATAAATTAAATTACCCCTTTCAATGCTCCGGAGAAAAGAGCGTGGAGTATTGGGGGGTTGGGCCTGGAGAGATAGAGAGGCAGGAGATGGGCCCATATTTTGCGAGGACCAACCTGGCTCCATTTTATTACCGCAAAAGAAACGCAACAAGAAAATGGGCGGCGAGGGGACCGAAAGGACGACCTTTGACTTTGCCAAAATGCCAAAGGTATGCGCAAAAATGCACAAAACATTCAACCAGTCAACGGGGTTAAGGATGGGCCAACCAATTCCCAAACTGCAGCAAAAATGTACAGCAGCTGTAGCAGCAGCAGCCGCAGACAACGACGATTGCGACTGCAACATTACGTATACGCAGTGGTGCACCGCTGAAAAAAAAAGCGAATGGAGTTAACAGAAAAAGAACAGGACATCCAGCCCTTGGTTAGAAAAACAGGCACAGATCCCTGGCCATGGATCCTAATGAAATCAGTAATAGTAATGTAACAGGAACGGTAAAAAAAACGGCGGCCAGGTGGCCCCAAAAAAAAGTATCACGTATGCCAGTCTGCCCTCGTAAGCTGTATCTTTTGTGCGTCCTTTTAAAATCTTGCACACAGGAGTCCATTAAATTTTCAGGCTTTGATTTGGCGAGCGGAAAACTGAAACGGAAAAACGGGCTGAAAAAAGCAATGTTCGCGGCTAATTTATGTAATTTGGCTAAGGGGCAAACACACAACCGCCGCCACAGCCACCAGGACGACTGTCCTCGAATTGGCGCGCATCCATAACGACCCTGAAACTGAAAGGCCCACGCCACCATCCTATCTTACCTCCGTCCACGGGGTCGTGACTTCGTCACACGCCTCCTGAATGCTGATGAATCCGACAAGACGACATCGACTGACCATAATTAAAATTACCTCTTTCACCTGTCTTGTGTGTGTGTCCGGAGTCAGGTGACTAGCGCCCGGAGTTCTCTGTACGGGTTTGGTCCTTTGTTAGCGTATTTTTGTTGTTTATTACCATGCACTGCGGATGTGCGGTACGACGGCTGCCAAATTGTAATATGTGCTGGTGCTTTCCCGGTGGGAGGCGGCTCATAACGTGGCTCTAATGGTCTCTGGCTTCTGGTCAATGGGAAATGCTTTATCTTTTCCGGCATGGGACTACGGTGCTTTGACTCTTAGTCTTCTTGCAAGCTTTGCCTTGCAAGCTACCCTTATCCTTGTCGCTTTCATTTTATTGCTGTCGGTTTTGTCGTTTCGGTCTTTTGTTTGATGAAATATGATTGTGTTTGTGTTACGGAAACTGAGCAAGAAGTCGAGAAGGTGTTGTGGCATTTTTAATTGCCAGAAAATACTTCTGGCCATATTTCACTTTAGAAATATTTTAATTAGAAAATGTTTTAATATCACCCCAGACTATAAATCCAAATAGTTACCCAATAAAATCACATTTAAGAAAGGGGTTTTCGGTTTTTATTTTTCTTTCGCAAAAATGCGCCTGTATTTCTGAGTGAGGTGCAGCTATGCCATGTACCGGGTTATCCTTATGGGTTTCCAGAGTTGAAGTGTCGTGCAAGTATTTTCATTGCCTTGGTCGTGTTCTGGCACGGTTCTGAACGGCTCGGTGGGCCAAATCACATGCCGCTTACTTATTGTCGGGATTAGGAGAAGATACCTTTCAGCAGCAGGACTCCTTCCTGTTTCTCTATCCACCTTCTAATCCCACACTGTGAGAATGTATTTTGTCCTAATAATATTAAAATTTTATAAAATTGTTTATTTGTCTCTGAATTATTTAGAAGCCATTTTTTTCAGAATCCTATCTTTATTGGAGAGGCCATACTTTTCTATAAACTTCTTTTAGCGGTGCAGGTGCGAGTGCTTTTTGTCGGGCTTCGGCAGACATAACTCAAACTGAAATCGCCTGCCATGGGTTGCACGTGCAGCAGTCGCCGCCTGAGCCTGCCACCGGCTCCCTAGCTGCGGTTGCAGAGGCTGCCCCGTAAGCCTTTTGCCCCCCGTGGCCTCTTCCCCCTATCCCACTCTACTAACCTCTTCTCTGGCCACTGTTGCCACCACTGATTGTGGTAGCGTTGCAGGCAGCCACTCGTATTTGCAACAGAATGGAATGGAATATGGGTCAAAGTGCAGTTGAATGTCCTGAAACATCCGCAATGCTGTAGTTTGACTTTTTCCACACACACAAAAACACACACTTGCTTTTGCTTTGGTGTTGGTTTGCATGGGAATTGCATTCAGGAATATTTTACGTTTTACGTTACGTTCCGCATATGAACCAGTGTCCTGGCCCTTGTGTGTGTGTGCAGGACTTTTACGTTACTTATTCGCAGTTGGTTTTTTCATAGGCGCATATACATGCCCGGGATTTTGAGATTTAAAGCTTGCAAAAGTTGTGTAGCCTGTCAGGCATCGAGTCTGAGCCGATCTGTCTGGATCGGCGATGGTTTATGCACTTACCTCTCTTAACCCCCTAACGCTCATCCACCCTCTTCTATGTCCGGAAAAGGCTCTTCTATTTTTGGCCGCCAATTAGCAATGCAAGCTTAAAGAAAAACAATTTTTAGACCAGCATAAAAAATGGCCAAAGAAACTTTCCAATTTTTTGAATATTCACTACTGAAGTAGTTCATTTGGAATGTAGGACATCTGAGTGTGCTTGTGTATATTGTATTATTATATTTAACCCTAAATAATGCTATTAAATTAAATGAAGATAACTTTTCTTTAAGTCCAATAGTTACGTTCCCAAGACTGACACGACTTTTAAAGTTGGACCCTGGGGTAATGGGTAATTCCTCTACTAACATGTGACTTAAATTTGTCCTGTGCTACGCAAGTCTTTTAACTGGCAAGCAATCAGTAGTCTTGTCTGCACTTGGCCTTTGATCAAAATTCAAACTACAAATTAGCCAGGACGCGACTCGGACGGTTGCCAGTTTGCTGGTTTTTCAGTGGTTCTGGAAGGGTCTGGGCTAATTTCAAAGTTTTACGGGTAATTTTTAAGATTTGTGTGCCGCAATCCATTAGCCAGGACGAAGGCAACTACTTGACATGCCGTTGGCCGCAATGAAATGCGCAATAAATAAAACTCTAAATGAATAGTTGTGCTTTGGTAAAGCCCCAGATCGGTTGAACAAACAAGCGCATAAATTTCGGCTACCTCACGTTCGTCCTTAAGCCCCTTCCCGACCCGAGCAATCCGGGAAGTGTGCGTCGCCACTCATTTCCCTCTTTATGGAGCTTATTTGTCATTGAGAGCGGATGTCTTTGGGCAGCGGCTTTGATCACACATGCACGGGTTGATTGACCGGAAAGGCATTGAGTGTTCCAGGGCTCCCCACCTTTGACCGTAGCCAGGAATGAATCACGAAGATCCTGGCGGCCAAATACTTCAGCCTGGGATAGCACTGCCTCGCTTGACTTTGTTTTGAAAGTGCATACTCAGCTGGGTCTTGCCTACACAGCAAAAAAGTTATGGTATTGTAAAATATAAAATTTTCTTTGAAAAAATTTAGAATGCTAATTGGTTAAGATATACACTTGGCTTGGGGTATGTATTTGTTGTTATGAAAATGGGCGAAAGGAATCTAACTAGTAATGTTTTTTGTGTACCTTTTCTCTGCTCCTTTCTTTGCTCTAATGAACGTGTGGCATTTGTCACCGAGATGGCTTTTCGGGGGCGGTGAACAGTACAGTGGGAAAAGGAGTGGACAGGGGTGGGCAGGAGGGTAAAGGAGAGGCCCCCGTCTCGACATCCTGTCTGAGGCGGGTGTCTGCGGGAATTAGTGTCGGTCAGTTGGGTCTTGACCATATGCAGCAGATTAAAAGTCGATTTGACAAGCTGTTGAGTGGCTGGAGGCTGAAGCTAAAGGATAAGCGAATAAGTGAGAGACAAGTGGTATGCGTGTCCTTCCCATTTTTGCAAAGATTTATGTGGTCAGGGTTTAGTAGTTGGCAGGCAATTAAAAAGCAGTTAATGAAAAGCGCCAACTCAGCCCTGGACTAAAAGATTTTGAAAAGTTTTTGCTGCGCCAAAAATTACGCATACGCCGCATGTGACAACTGTCAACAATATAATTCTCCTAGCCAAACATAAAAAATTTTGCAGGTAAACTGCTAAGAGGCTAGCAAGGGTGCCTGGTGGGAAGGGGATAGGATGAATAGAGGCGAGCCCAAAGCTGCTTAAGGTAGTTACTTTTTGCACCTTTTAGACGGCTTATGCGAACGAGAAGGAAGCCAAGCCAGTGCCAAAGCTCACTTGCTTGTCATCTTGGCCAGTGCAAAGGTGGGAAGATCCAAGGTAAGGGAGATGGAAAATTAATTTGAATTTGAGTTCTGAATACCCTAGTAACTGGAATTGTGTGTTTTATGCCAAATAATTCAAATGTATATTTAGATCGTTATAAAATGGACCCCAGTTCAAATGTAGTATTATATGTTACTCAGGCATTGTTTTAGGAAAAGTTTTACAGTAACGAAAAATACCTTTTTCTAGAGTATCCAAAGAGATAGAGGGCGGTAGTAAGGGGTGGCAGAAGCGTGGCTGCACTTTAAGCCTTCGCTGAGTAATTGCGCGCAAAAAATACGCAAATTGAGCGCAAGACCCAGAAAGACCCCCAAAGCCCTACAAAACCTTCTCCTCCAACCTTCATTCCTTAGCCCCATTCCCATCTTCTCTTAACATTTCCCATTTCAGTGGGCCACCGAAAACTTAGTTTTCGACTGTGTTTACTTTACGAGTTGCGTTTTGCGTGCGAAAAGTTTTACTTACGACTTGCATAAATGCAGTCATTGTCAGGCCACGCTCCCCTTGCACCATGCCAAGCTCCACCAGGAGCAGTAGCTGCAGTCAGAGTCCCAAGAGAGATTGGCATGTAAAATATGCTAAAAGCATGCCACTTCCCGGGGGCCCGATGAGGCTCTAGGTAGCGGGGTTACGAAAGGGAAGGCCTTGCCAAGGCGTCGCTTAGTCGCGTTGTCAGATTTGTCAAACGCTTTTCTCTATGAAGGGCGCTGCATTGAACGTCAGACGGCCAGAGGGATCTTGTCGGGAGAATCAGAGGTAAAACGGGCAAGGGCTGCCGATTCCATAAATCCAAGCGCAGGCCAACAAATTCGGTTATTCATTTTTTCCAGGCCGCGGAGATCTAAACACTTTGAACTGCAGACCTCTTAATTTCAGTTTAGCGGAATGAAGAATATACAGAAATATGCGTTTTAAGGCTAACTGAAATTTGGATACCCAAAGCATACAATGAATTGGACATAGAGAGGCGGGCATAAATTATACCCCTCATTGCGCACATTTCTGCGCCAAATCTAATTTGCCAATAAATTCCTTTGCTCATCGTGTGTGGGGAGTTGGTCCCGCACCGTACTCCTTCCTATCATGGGAAGTATAAAAACTTTAAAAAGATACTCTTTGCGGCATCCAGCAGATAATGCCGGCTCGTCGGATTACCAGAGCGATGGGGCAATGCAGGCAAAACTTTAAAACTAAACAAACTATTTATAAATTGCGCACAACTTAAGACCAACAGAAAAGTTGCCAGCAAAAGGGTGCGGCCAGGATCTGAGGCGCCATGAGGGAGCAAGGGGCCTTCTCGCGTAGGAAGATGCAGTTGCAACTGCTAGCCAAGCCAACTTCTTGCGGGCTGCGGCAATTCGTTTAAGCAGCTTTGTAGCCCTGGCAATTTATGGGCCACGACTGCCTTGCCAGAAGTTCCTTAAAGTATACAGCTCCCTACCCCTTAAGTCCCTGACAGGGGGCAGAAAAGAGAGTAAATGGCAAATGCGTTTGGCAGCCGCCGCGGCATCGATGACACCCCAAAAAACTTGGCGCTAAATTGCCGCTGAGGCGCGTGTTCCACGAAACCTTAAGTGGCTTGTATGTTGGCCAGCGAACTCACGCCAAGGGTTACGGCAGATCAAGTAAAGAGCTATAAGAAGACACAAACATTTAATTTAAATTTGTATAAAACTGTCATGGGGATTCCCCTTCAAAATGTTGAAAAATGGATATAAATGCATGAAAAAATTACTATATAAATGCTGCAGCATGGGAAGAAAAATATGGCTCGCAGAGAAGGCTATATCTTTGCCAATAATAATCCGATTCTTACACGGAATACCTTTAACGATTGATAGGTCAATTCTCCATCAGAATTCATCAAAATCCGAAAGCAAAATATTTTTTGATTTTTTTTTCAAATTTCTTTTAAGGAGGATCCCCTTCAAAGTGAGAAAATGTATGGGAAGAAGGGTATGGTGCCCACTATAGTCTTTATCTTTGCCAATAATTATCCGATTCTTAAACGGAATACCTTAAACGATTCGTAGATCGATTCTCCATCAATTTTCATCAAAATCCGAGAGCAAAATATTTTTTGATTTTTTCTCAAATTTTAAGGGGGAATTTCTCAAAAGTTTGAAAAATGCATGGGATGTATGGGAAGAACAATATGGGTCCCAAAAGAGACTATATCTTTGCCAATTAATGTCCGATTCTTAAACGAAATACCTTAAACGATTTGAATATCAATTCTCCATCATTTCTCACCAAAATCCGAGAGCAATATATTTTTCGATTTTTTCTCCAATTTTCTGGTGGATTTTCTAAATTGTGTGAAAAATGCATGGGAAGGAAAGATACGTTCCCAGAAGAGGCTATATCTTTGCAAATTCTTATCCGATTCTTTAGTGGAATACCTTAAACGATTGTTAGATTAATTCTCCATAAGATTTTATCAAAATCCGAGAGCAAAAAATTTTTTGATTTTTTCTCAAATTTTAAGGGGGAATTTCTCACAAGTTTGAAAAATGCATGAGATGTATAGGAAGAACAAACTGGGTCCCAAAGGAGACTTTATCTTTGCCAATTATTATCCGATTCTTAAACGGAATACCTTAAACGATTTGAATATCAATTCTCCATCATTTCTCACCAAAATCCGAGAGCAAAATATTTTTCGATTTTTTCTCAAATTTTCTGGTGGATTTTCTAAATTGTGTGAAAATTGCATGGGAAGGACAGATTGGTTCCCAGAAGAGGCTATATCTTTGCAAATTCTTATCCGATTCTTTAGTGGAATACCTTAAACGATTGGTAGATTAATTCTCCATCAGAATTCATCAAAATCCGAGAGCAAAAAAATTTTAGATTTTTTCTCAAATTTTAAGGGGGAATTTCTCACAAGTTTGAAAAATGCATGGGATGTATGGGAAGAACAATATGGGTCCCAAAAGAGACTATATCTTTGCCAATTAATGTCCGATTCTTAAACGGAATACCTTAAAAGATTTGAATATCAATTCTCCATCATTTCTCACCAAAATCCGAGAGCAAAATATTTTTCGATTTTTTCTCCAATTTTCTGGTGGATTTTCTAAATTGTGTGAAAATTGCATGGGAAGGAAAGATTGGTTCCCAGAAGAGGCTATATATTTGCAAATTCTTGTCCGATTCTTTAGTGGAATACCTTAAACGATTGGTAGATTAATTCTCCATCAATTTTCATCAAAATCCGAGAGCAAAATATTTTTTGATTTTTTCTCAAATTTTAAGGGGGAATTTCTCAAAAGTTTGAAAAATGCATGGGATGTATGGGAAGAACAATATGGGTCCCAAAAGAGACTATATCTTTGCCAATTAATGTCCGATTCTTAAACGGAATACCTTAAACGATTTGAATATCAATTCTCCATCATTTCTCACCAAAATCCGAGAGCAAAATATTTTTCGATTTTTTCTCAAATTTTCTGGTGGATTTTCTAAATTGTGTGAAAATTGCATGGGAAGGACAGATTGGTTCCCAGAAGAGGCTATATCTTTGCAAATTCTTATCCGATTCTTTAGTGGAATACCTTAAACGATTGGTAGATTAATTCTCCATCAGAATTCATCAAAATCCGAGAGCAAAAAAATTTTAGATTTTTTCTCAAATTTTAAGGGGGAATTTCTCACAAGTTTGAAAAATGCATGGGATGTATGGGAAGAACAATATGGGTCCCAAAAGAGACTATATCTTTGCCAATTAATGTCCGATTCTTAAACGAAATACCTTAAACGATTTGAATATCAATTCTCCATCATTTTTCACCAATATCCGAGAGCAAAATATTTTTCGATTTTTTCTCCAATTTTCTGGTGGATTTTCTAAATTGTGTGAAAAATGCATGGGAAGGAAAGATACGTTCCCAGAAGAGGCTATATCTTTGCAAATTCTTATCCGATTCTTTAGTGGGATACCTTAAACGATTGGTAGATTAATTCTCAATAAGAATTCATCAAAATCCGAGAGCAAAAAATTTTTTGATTTTTTCTCAAATTTTAAGGGGGAATTTCTCACAAGTTTGAAAAATGCATGAGATGTATAGGAAGAACAAACTGGGTCCCAAAGGAGACTTTATCTTTGCCAATTATTATCCGATTCTTAAACGGAATACCTTAAACGATTTGAATATCAATTCTCCATCATTTCTCACCAAAATCCGAGAGCAAAATATTTTTCGATTTTTTCTCAAATTTTCTGGTGGATTTTCTAAATTGTGTGAAAAATGCATGGGAAGGACAGATTCGTTCCCAGAAGATGCAATATCTTTGAAAATTCTTGTCCGATTCTTTAGTGGAATACCTTAAACGATTGGTAGATAAATTCTCCAAAAATTTTTTGATTTTTTCTCAAATTTTAAGGGGGAATTTCTCACAAGTTTGAAAAATGCATGAGATGTATAGGAAGAACAAACTGGGTCCCAAAGGAGACTTTATCTTTGCCAATTATTATCCGATTCTTAAACGGAATACCTTAAACGATTTGAATATCAATTCTCCATCATTTCTCACCAAAATCCGAAAGCAAAATATTTTTCGATTTTTTCTCAAATTTTCTGGTGGATTTTCTAAATTGTGTGAAAAATGCATGGGAAGGACAGATTGGTTCCCAGAAGATGCAATATCTTTGAAAATTCTTGTCCGATTCTTTAGTGGAATACCTTAAACGATTGGTAGATAAATTCTCCATCAGATTTCATCAAAATCCGAGAGCAAAAAATTTTTTGATTTTTTCTCAAATTTTAAGGGGGAATTTCTCACAAGTTTGAAAAATGCATGGGATGTATGGGAAGAACAATATGGGTCCCAAAAGAGACTATATCTTTGCCAATTAATGTCCGATTCTTAAACGGAATACCTTAAAAGATTTGAATATCAATTCTCTATCATTTCTCACCAAAATCCGAGAGCAAAATATTTTTCGATTTTTTCTCAAATTTTCTGGTGGATTTTCTAAATTGTGTGAAAAATGCATGGGAAGGACAGATTGGTTCCCAGAAGAGGCTATATCGTTGCAAATTCTTGTCCGATTCTTTAGTGGAATACCTTAAACGATTGGTAGATTAATTCTCCATCAGAATTCATCAAAATCCGAGAGCAAAAAATTTTTTGATTTTTTCTCAAATTTTAAGGGGGAATTTCTCAAAAGTTTGAAAAATGCATGGGATGTATGGGAAGAACAAAATGGGTCCCAAAAGAGACTATATCTTTGCCAATTAATGTCCGATTCTTAAACGAAATACCTTAAACGATTTGAATATCAATTCTCCATCATTTCTCACCAAAATCCGAGAGCAATATATTTTTCGATTTTTTCTCCAATTTTCTGGTGGATTTTCTAAATTGTGTGAAAAATGCATGGGAAGGAAAGATTGGTTCCCAGAAGAGGCTATATCTTTGCAAATTCTTATCCGATTCTTTAGTGGAATACCTTAAACGATTGTTAGATTAATTCTCCATAAGATTTTATCAAAATCCGAGACCAAAAAATTATTTGATTTTTTCTCAAATTTTAAGGGGGAATTTCTGAAAAGTTTGAAAAATGCATGGGATGTATGGGAAGAACAATATGGGTCCCAAAAGAGACTATATCTTTGCCAATTATTATCCGATTCTTAAACGAAATACCTTAAACGATTTGAAGATTAATTCTCCAGCATTTCTCACCAAAATCCGAGAGCAAATTATTTTTTGATTTTGTGATATGTTTTGAAGGAGGATCCCCTTCAAAGTTTGAAAATGTATGGGAAGGACAGTATGGTGCCCACTATACTCTTTTTCTTTGCCAATAATTAAAGCGAAATAGCTTTAACGATTTGTAGTGCAATTCTTCACCCATCTGAATTAAATTGTGCATGCCATGTCTACAGGCTATAATTTGGTCAAAACCTATGAACCAATCGTTCGTGAACCAATTGAACCAATTTTTGCCAAACTGTCTTGGGGGTCTCCTTCAACATGCGAGGAATGCATGGCGGATCCGATATGGTTCCCTGCTAAATGCTATATGCTATCAAGGCACCAGAATGGATTAGATATTAGATTTTTGCAATTTAATACAAATCATGATTTTAATCAGTGCATACTGATTTAAAAAAGGGATTTTAAAAAGTCATCCGCTTCCTCGATAAAAAAGATTGTATTTAGTCAAATCTTTTAACAGAAATAAATTATATAACAATGAACGCAAAAAAACTACTTAGATATCTAAAGTGATTTTTGATTACGGGGGATTTATGTGGTGTTTCCCCAATATGTATATATATGTATACATATGTACTAAACGTGTAATAAACTTTGATACACTTCCTCTTAACCTATATATTATTTATTTCGTAAGAGATCTTTGTCTGTTTTTTAGTGTTTGGTGATGTTGGTTGATGTGCGATGTGCTTGAAAGTAACCATGGGCAGCATTCACAGCGTCACAAAGTCGGCGGAAAGTCTTTGGTTTTAGCGGATGGGCTCCACTGTCTTTGGCTTTTGGCTTCATTTTCGTCTTTTTACAAAGATATACATACATATTCATACATACATATACTCTTCGGCTTACGTCAGAGTCGGGTCTCTTGGCTCAGGAAAGGGTGTACATTGTCAGAACACACTTCGGCATGGAGCTCACGCCAGGCGTCAATCAATCAACGGGAAGAGATCGATGCCGCTTATCGACAAGTTCTTAACATCAATTTTCATAAAAATCCGCTTTGGAGAATTTGTCAGGATGGATGTGACGGGTAATGAATAGTTAGATGGCCATTCCGTTGGCGGAAAATGTGGACGGTACTGATGCTGATGTCTTTGCCAATGCCTCAACCAGGGGCACAACGCATCCCTAACATCTATAGGGTTCCCCAGCTCTCTTCATGGATAACCGAGAACCCATATAACGTGATGTAACTGACTCTTCGCTCAAGTGTGATAATTAGCTGCATGCTGTGCCACATCAGTGCATCATCAGACCGTTGCCGGTCTCCTGTGTTGTTGCGCCGCCCATGGACCCAAGTCCGGTTGTTATTGTCGTTGTTGTTAATGCGAGGAGGCTTCATTAGCTAGCCAACATCCAGCTTTGGTAACAATGCCCCACCGCTACTTTCCGTGCATACTTAATTGGCCAGGCATTGTAATTACTTTAGCATTAACCACGAAAGCAACACTTGAGCGGCGTTGGCGCCGGGTAAACACACCAGCAAAATCATCGGCAAAGCACCGCACTGAAGGCACTACCACCAGCGACAACATCGACGGTCCAGTTACAATAAATGCACTTGAAGAAATTCCCTGAACATAAGAGATATAATCAGAATATCATCTTTTAAAAGTGAAATTTAAGAAACTTTAGTTGAAAGTTTAACTCTAGATCCTTGGGCATTTTGTCTCACATTTCAGGAGAACGTGCAGGATGGAATGTTTCTAGCAATTGCCCTGGCTTGTTTCTAAGTGCATACCCTGCTCCTGGCTTAATTAGGTTTTTGGGCAGCGGAAATTTGTCGTCGTAGATGGTTTTGGTATATCCTTGGGCCTGAAACCCAGCTAGCCAATAATTTATGATCGAAAACGCGTTCCGGCTTCTGAGCTGCAGAGTCAAACTCTTGAGACATGGCACGGATTGGTGGTAGGTACTGGGGTGAACGCATGAAACAGAGGGGTTCTGCATTAAAAACCAATTGATTTATGCCGCTCGTTTGTGGTTTTCTATGTCTGCCTCTCTTGTCGATTGTCTTGGGCTTGTGATTTAATCGACAGGGCTCATCTCTTGCTAACTGGAACATTTTATGGCTGCCATGGAATTTGCTGGCAAATTGTTGGTTAACTCTCAGATTAGTTCCTTTTACGTGATATAGCAACGGCGACTAGTCGCACACCGCAGCTACCACACACTACGGTACCACAAGGCGTATGAATATTAATATCGAACAGTGTCTTCGTCATTCTATCTGCCTTGCCTTTGTGCAACTTGTAATAAAGTCAGTTTTGGATTCAAGAAATTTGCACAGCAATTTGCAATTGCGATTGACTTTAGCAATGGAAAAGCTGATTGATTTCAACGTCCCAGGTTCTTTTGCTTTTGCTCTTTCTGGAGAGCAACAGTAACTGGCAAGTCAAGTTGCTGCAGTTAACGAACACATACACATACAGTTATAGCCATTGAGTTGATCCTTTACACACACACAGGCATGTGGACCAGACTCCGACGGAGATTTCCCTTACAATCGCCCACTTAAAATGCCAGCAGCTATAATTGTTACTCAGGTGACAGATTGCTGAATGGCAAGCAGCGACAGCAAATGAGGGGGGCAATGCCAGGAGTGAAGGATCCAAGCACCAGGCCGAGCACTGGGTTGAAACCAAAACAAGCCCGGACCCGGCAATCTCGACACGACTCAAACCCAGACCCAGACCCGCACTTGTTTCCCACCCAGACCTGGAGACCGAGTCTGCATCAACGTAACGTCAGACAAATTATCACGTTACACTCGAGTGCGTGAGGTAGGCAACTATCTGCCTCTCAGCCACATCCCCTCACTATCCGCCCTTTCCCGCCTGCCGTCTTGCAAGTTGTCGCCATGTGTCGTGTTCGTGGCAATTGGGACGGCCGTTGATTCTGCATCCGAATCCGAATCTGAATCTGCTGGTGGAGTCCTCCTCACTCGTCGAAGCCAACTTCCCGGGGCTTCCGTGGCGCTATAAATGCATTCGAGATACAGCAAAAGTCAATTTTGCCGGCACTCCAGAACTGCAGAGAAAAAAAAATTGTTGCTAAATTAAGAATTGTTTAAAGAATTGGATGTATTTTGAAGCTCCGGAATCAGATAGAGCGTTTTTTTTAGAGGCTTAAGTTAGCGCAGAACAATTAGAATTGCGTTTCTCTTAGTGCATTTTCTTGCCCCCTCTCTGTGGTTAAATGCAAGTGCTTGTGTGAATGTGAGAGCGAGACGTTGCTTACCGCAGGAATGATAACCCGGCTCATGGCGTCCGTGGTCGTGCTCCGAGTTTGGAGCCGTTGCCACCGTTTCCCTTTCCCTCTACCCCACTGAGTCCCCGACCCCGGCTGCCTGCTTTATTATCTGCTTAAACATGGAGGCTTGAGAATTGGGGAGTTCTGGTATTATGCGGCGTTGATTGACACACCGAATGCCCCTTCGTGGCTTAATTGCCATCATCTCAATGATAACGTAATTTAAAAGCCAACAACGCGAAACGGCCGAACTGTTCACCCTGAATTACGTGAGTTTTCTCGAGTCGGAGAGGGGTCATTTTTACGGATCTAGGATGTGGTCTTTTCGCCTTAATTTTAAAAGCCCATTGTTTGTCAGCTGGCCTCCATATAATTCAATAAAATATTTAACACTACAAATATCAATTGATTTCCCATCCAAAATCTGCGTACATTGTTTAATGTTATCTCTCAATTGCTATCTATTTTGTATAGTATTTTTAGCAATTAAATAATTAATGCGATTTTTTGCTTTGCTTTTTTCTGGCCTGTCCTGACCTGTTTTAATGGCGACAAAAACGGGACTAAAACTGCAATTGCTAAAACGATTTGCCCGCCAATTTCATTTGATAGCCCTGCCTGTTTGCCTAGTGGTCTCGACCCCGCATACAGCATTCCCCTGCCCTTCGTCCGCCGGCACCAATCACGGCTTGCCACCATCAATTAAGTGTCAACAGAAACAGTTGCAACACCAAGACCAACAGCAACAGCAACAGCAACAAATAAAAAGTTATAATAAAAGTTGACAACATTTTTTGGTACCATGCAGCAGCTACAGCAGCAGAAAAAACTTTGTCCGATTTTTATATTTGTGCACAAATTTTTAATTTGCCCAGGCCCTCGCATTGCACCAGCCCATAAATTGTTTTATTTGACGAGGGTGCAAGAATACGGAGTCGGTGACGGACGCGGACGGAGGCGGAAAATGGAATAGGTCTGCCACGAGATGGGTAAACTAAAACTGAAATTAAACAAAACTGCTGTCATCATCTCTGGCAAGTAAACAATTGACGAAAGCCGGGACTGGGAATGAAAATGGAAAAGCAAATGGGGAAGGGTGCATAGTATGTCGCTATATATTCCGTCAACCCTTAGTCGCCACCCGCTACCGGAAACTTTGCTAACTGAATGACGGACTGGGAACTGTCAGCAAATTCTGTGACGTCCAACAAAACACAAAAGTGTCACAACAGAGCCACGAAAACGATACCCAATTTCTGGCGATCTAGCCGAATTTAATTTTCTGCGCAATTTTTTATTTAATATTTCCAGGGCTGCGGGCAGAGCCCTGACTCCCCTCCAAGCTGGTATTTCGTCTTGGTAATCATTAACTTTCGCTAGCAGTTGGCTTGAGGCAAGGCCGTCAGTTCGTTCAATTGGTCGAGAGATAGATGAAATACTAGCGTTGTCCGCTAACTCGATAGCTGAGAGGATATGGGTAAGTGTGAATTTTTTTAAAACATAACATTTTTGAGCCAGAGGGTCCCGTAATTAGCATAATCAATTTGGTGGCTGCCGTTGTCTGTGTCTAGTTTGATAAATCGTTGCGGCAAGTCATCAGCAGAGCCGCTTCGCTGGAGGGATCGAGGCGGAGGACCGGAGGGAAGGAGGTGCAATGGTGTCGGACGATAGCTGTAGGCCGTGCTAGTTTTTTGGTAATTGACAACGTAGGTCGGAAGTTGGTGTAAGTGTCACTAGCCCACCCTATAGAAGCCCGCCTGCGTGCATCCTTAACGCCTGAATGGTTACCGACACGAGTGGAGTCAAGTGCAAAGGACGGAACGGTGACAGGGTTGTGAAGGGGAAGAAGAGCTGTAAATAGGATAGGGGGTGGTAGGGGAAGTATGTTGTCCTGTTAGGCAAGCGGCGACCCACTTAACGCTGCAGATACGCCGCCAATTTCGCATGCAGGAAGGAGCTGCAGTTGTTCCATTTGCGTGGCGCATGTTGCACGTAGTTTAAGGCACCAAGTAAGGGGCGGGGGTGCTGCCATGCCCACTCCTTTTCTTGCCATTCCTTTGGCGTTCACTTCGTTTCGTTTCGTGTTTACTTTGGCATTTTTTAGTGCATCTGCAGCACATAACTAAGGAGGAAAAAACAAAGCAACAAGCAAATGGCCGATGAGGATAACAGGAAAAGACACAGACAGAACTAAAGCTGATTTTCGGGACATGGCCCAAGTAAAATACATTACCTGAAACTTCATTATTTGTTTTAAAAATGTCGATTAGCCACAAAATTTCCTAAGGGAAGAAATTAAAACAAATCCTTCTGTTTTTTCTCTGTGCATCAGGAAATCAGGAAAAGCAAAGAAAAAGTTTTGGATTTCTTCGGCCAGGCCCATAAACTGGGCAGTTGCAAGAGTTGTTTTGTTTTTGTGTTGTTAGGACTTCTGTTTCTGTTTTTGTTTTTGTTGCCCTACAAGACCTGCTACCGGCGAATGCATTTTGTCACATGCGCAATTTATTGTCGCGCACCTTTTGATGTTTGGGTGTTTGACACAAAGGAAGTCTTTAAGCTGCTCTTAGTCTGGCCCTCCCCTTCCCATTTTCCTCTTCCACTTGCCGGCTTTTTTAGCCAGCCCCAAAAAAAACCTTGAAAGCCCATTCCCAGGCACTTGGGCCAACTTCATTTGCATAAATAACAAATATTACTCATACGCCGCAGTGCACGGAGCTCAGCTGCCGCCTTTTCCGCCTCTGCTGCTGGTGCCACTGCTGCTGCGGCTGCTTCCGGATGCGTGGCAACATTAAAAGGCATAAAAAATTATGAAAAATCGTGCCGGGAAAAAGCTGCGCTATCGATATTCACTTGAACATTTCCCCACACGCCACCCTGCCCGCTGGCCCTCGTCGTTCCAGCAGTTCGAAAATTCCAATCAACATTTTTATAAATCACATGCGCGCCGGCAAATTTACAGCTGCGTTGCCTGTCGCCATGGAAAGGGAAATGTTGGGGTGAGGTTGAAGGTTGAGGAGGAGGAGTAAAAGACATTGACCGGGGGTGGGGCGAATTTATGAACTTGCGGCATGTTTCCATTGAATGTGTTGCCTACATTCTGGCAGCGACAATTTCGCATTATGGCAAGATAAATTGTCCTTGGCAGTGTAAACAGCCAATGAGTTGCAGGCCAACTGCTTACTAATTGGAAAGAGACTGCCGGAAAGAGAGCGGTGTGGAAAGGCGGAGATAGAATGGCAGAGAACGGCAGGCAGTGGCAATTGTCATGGCAAACACGTGAAAAATTGCCACTCATTACAAAAATGTTGGCCAACAATAACAAACACGCGTGACAAACTTTTTAATAAATGAAACTTTTTGCCAGCCATCAGCATGGCCTGGCCTGGCCAGGCTATGCCCTGCCTTCTGCTGTTACCACTTTTTTTCGTCTTTCCACTTGTGGTTGACCACTGTGTTGTTAACCGCAACATTTTTGTGGACCAGCAATAGCTAGTACAACGGCAACACCAATGACAACAATAAAGCCAAATGCCAAATGGCCAAAAAGCTTAAACAAGCTGCCAATATTTTGGTGTCTATTTCCGCGTGGTCTACTCCGCTCCATCGCCCGTTCTGGTTTCCACTGCCCTCTTCCTGCTAAACACTCCCTTCCTTCTTGGTATGCCTCGTTTTTCCATTGTCGTTACTTACACTTTATTGGGTTTTTGTCATGTTTCTATTTTTTGCCACTCGAACTTGTACAGTGCGTGCCAAGGAGCAAAAACCAAATGTGGCTGGAAAATGTTATATAACTATTTGATAATCCAGCACCATCGTATAGCCGATAGCGGTGAATTCCGATTTTATTGGAATTTGTTAAAAGTAAGCGTGAAGTCGTTGATGGGAAGAACTAGCAATAAATTAGAGTCACTCATGGCAGCCATTCCTATCGAAATAAAAGTCCTTATTGCACGAACTCATCCTTACGCTAATGAAAATTAGTGTACCCATCGGGCTCCGTTTACTGGATGCCTTCCCCAAGAAGATGCAATAATTCCGCGTTCTACAAACAAGTTTTTGTGTAGCAGCCCATATATTCCAATGAATTTACAATAAAATAAAACTATCGCCGAACTTTTGTTTTTTTTGGGGCCTCTGGAGGGGAGTTCTCCTCCCGGCACGAAAGGGTATCTCCCACGGTGGATACTGGTTTCGAATGTGGTACTGGAGTTGTTCCGACTCGGCTTCTGGTTTTATTTGATTTGAAGCTTTTTCCGGGAATTGGCTGAAAAAGGAGCGAAAAAGCATTTATGGCTCTTTTCATGTTTATTGTCGCACATAAAGCCACGAAAGGCGAGTACAGGAAGAACACTCGTCCCGCTGTATTCTCTCAGCCATTTTTACGACCAAGCTGGCAAATGTGTCGCTGCCTGCCAGCTTTAAATTCTATTAAATCAACCAGAAGAGGCCAAAGGGGCGCCGAATGGGTTGGGGTCTTGGCCAGCGCAAAAAATTACGCTTACGACAACAAGAAATAAACTCAAAAACAACTTTCTGCTCCGAGAAGTCTAAACATGCACACAACACAATAGCAGCCGCAGTAGCAGCAGGACACACAACTACAACAACCAAGGCAAACAATGATCTCCTGCTCCTGCTTTTGCTCTTGCTAGTGGCCTCATCCTTATCCTCGTCCTCCTCAGTTTCTCGGAACCCCTCGCCGCATGCCCTCTCAACCATTTTTGTGCGCGCGTTGACAAAAAATCGTTTAAACGCAGGCCAAGGCACGTTTCCTAAACACAATTGCTGTGGGTAAACTTCATTAGAATGTGGCTGCCACACCAACAACAACAACGGCAATAGAGTACAGTACGGACTCGATAAATTCGACCACCATCTCCTAGCTCCAAGATTTGGGTAAGCGGATTTGTTTGTAAATCACTGATGCTTTCAAGGAACTTGCAGCAATGCTTTATTTTATAATTAGAATCTTCTACTTCTAAAATAAATACTTAGAAGCCTTACTGTCTTTGTGAATGAACAATCACACAAGAGTGACATACAAGTCGCATAGAGGAAATGCCAAAAGGGATCGCCCTGAGGGGGAAGAGCAGGGGAGGGGTCAAGCGGACAAACTCCCAAGTTGGACAAACAGCTAAAAAAGTAAAATTAATAACAAGCCCAAAACAGAAGGCAGGCGCTAAAAAATAAAAAAGGAAATACAAAATAAAGGCAAAGAAGTAAAAACGCCCGAAAAACGCTGTTGGGTATTTGTAGTGGCTACTCTTTGGCTGGACGGCGCCTCTTTGCCTTCGAAAAGAGGCCGAAAGAAACGCCATTTGGACCGAAAGTTATTTTTGTTGCCGTTTCAGGCTTTTGGTTGACCAACGCGAAATGCGCGCGAATTTTAATTAGTGAGGGCTGGGTCCCGACCCCTTTCCAGACGGATGTGCCATCTGCGACCTCTATGAATGTGTGTGTGTGTGTCTGCTCCCAACAAGCAAACAATTAAAAGTTTTTAACCTTAATGCGGATATGTTTGTTAAATTGCCAACAACAGCGCGAAGCACTTGTGGCAAGATGAGAAGCAGGAAAGGGCAACAGCTTCTGCTGAAAAGTGTAGCATACCTTTTGGGGCGACCGCCAAAACGCAAACAAAAATGTCGGACCAGAGGTAAAAAGGGCTTCTATATACCTTTATATCCTGTATACAGGGAGCCGTGTTGCTTTTAAACTGGACATTCACTCAACTCTGCAAGAGTTAGCCTTGCCGCAGGAGCCGCAGGGTAAGTTAACCACAATTAACCATCGCACCACTCGACCGCAGTGGTGCATCACCTGTCCGCCATCGCTGACGCCGTCGGTAGATCGAAAGTTAATCACTTTTATTGGTCGTTCTTTGTGCGGGGTAGTATCTGCAGTAAACCACAAAAATGATGTGCAAAATAGTTTGAAAATTTTCGTAAATTGCTGCAGTTGTTGCACAATCAGCTGAATCGACAGCTTCAAGTTTCGTAGGGAGGGGCCGGATAATTTGTTGACATTTCATGTTGCCTCAAGTTCTCATTAAAAAGCTTCTGCATTGGCTGCATTTGGTTGGCGGTTTCCTAATTTAATGCAATTGGGCAAATGTCTTATATACAACAGTGGTCGAAGGCGCACACTTCGGGTCCAAAGAGCAGCTCAGGCGCCTGCTTTTCTGTGAATAGAGTTAAACCTGCTCTGGCCCCACTGCCTGCCATAGGGAAGTTTGTCAGTCGAAGCTCTCATCCCCTAATCCCTCTATTATCCCGTTCTGATAACCGATCCTAAGGTAATGCCAAATTGCCAGTTGTCCTTCCTCAACTCCCGCCAATCTGACAACTGAACGAATTCCTCAGTTTCATTTGTCCGTTTGAAAACTGTAGCGACCGGAGCAGGGCTCAAAACTAAATGCAATTACGCAGGCAAGAGAAATCAAATCTCTAATGTAATCCCACAGTATTTGCCTCCCGACCACCATAAGAATCTCTTCCATAGCCTTTAAAAGCAGACAGCCTGCAATGAATAAACATATCAAAATTGCATATTGTTTTAATTGTTTTGTTGCCGGGTTTCAGGTTACGCCTGATGCCAAAACTGCAGATTAACGCATTTACACTGCACTGGATGCCAGGTCCTGCCACAGGACTCCCCGACCTTTGCGCCATACACACACACAAATGCAGAAACAGCTCCTGGTTTATGCATTTGCATGCACTAAGCACGCATAAATTTTGTGTGCAACCGTAAAGATGTCTCTGTCCTGGGCTCGGTGCTTTGGCATTGGTTATGTTCATGGGCGGAGGCACAGAGGGGCAGCACTGAGAAAAACAACAATATTCATATTTTTTATCATTCATTTTTGGGACATCATTACATACGCCGTCTGTTATACTTATTTACTTGCATTCTGATATATCGATACCCCTCTGCTTAACTTTTTCGGTCTGGGCCATCAAGGGGGAAGTTAAGCAGTGCATAAGTGGGCGTGGCTGGGGTCTCTGCTTTATTTTGGGATTCATATTTCGTTAAACAATTATGCCCGTACCTGGTGGGAGTTCCGGGCGGGAAAATAACATGCGATGCCTTTAAGCCACCTTTAAATATGGTCAGTTTTTTGGGGAGCTCCTTCCTCTGCACTGCCGGCTCGGCTGCTACTGACCATTATTATTGCGGTTTTGTTCGTTTTATTTCTGGTGGTGGCGCTGCAATTGAAAATTTATTTTGTGTGCTCATTTTGCACCTAATTTTGAAGGCGGCCCCGAGGAAATGAGTTGGCAAAATGGGAAATACAAAAGTGATGAGCGGGGGCAGCTGGGGAGCTAGGGCAAAAGTCATTTTCCGTACCTCGGGCCTGCCATACTTCTGAGCGCCCCTGTTGTTCTCCTGAGTCGCTTCGTTTGTTGTATATTTATTTTAGATTTATTGTAATGTCCAGCAAAAAGATTGCCCAACTGGCCTTTAGGTTCCTGGCGTCCCTGAATCCTCTCTGTGCTGGCTCCTATCCTGCCAAGCATTTTGCTCTATCTTTTTTGCGACACACACGCATTTGGTATGCAGTTTGCGTTTTGCGGCCTGACAGGACATGCCGAAAAAGGACATGGTTGGACACGGGACAGGGACCAAGGAACAGGGGAACGGGGGCAAAAGGACACAAGAGCCGGACCCAGCTTTCATACGCTGGATGCACACAGGACTTGGCTCACTCCCCGACCCCACCCTATGTGTCCGGCCAACTGGCAGTGTCCACTTTGGGTCCAAATATTGAAAGTAATGTTTACGTTTCCGCTTCCGGTTTAAGTCCATGTCCAAGCCATTCAGCCAGAACGTTTGTATTTCATTTTAAATTTTTGTCATATTCTCCGTCCCCCCTTTTGCCGTAAATTTTATCTGTCTCCCTCTCTCTTCCCCTTCCTCTGTGCGTTGATTGCACAAAATGCAATTTGATTATGGACGGAAGGCAAAACTCAAGACCTTTGTCCAAGTTTTCTCTTTGTCCCGGCGGCCGTAGCCTTTTTTCGCTGGGAGCTCGTTCATTAGCCTAAAGACTTGCACACCCATCAACGTTTCGAAATTTCGACAAAAACTTACGATGAACGGCAGCCTAGTTCGTCAGCCAGTCATTCATTCAATCCAGTCTTTCGGGGCTTTCAACTAATTAGAAAAATACTTGAAGTCCACAGGAAACCAACAAAAAACACAAACCCGGGGTCTTCAGTACAAAAAACAAAAATATTACTCATACGCCGCATGTGCCAAACAACAGACGGAGAGAGTGAAGGAGGAACCAGTGATATGGAGAGGCACAGAGGTATTGGGAGGTGGCATAGAGCTAGGAAGAGGGCGGTCAGGTGGGCGTGGCCCGTTAGCCAGTGGCGCATAACAAAATTGCGCATTTAGCGAAAATGCAAAAGTGCAAATACGAACATCCGCTTCCGTTGCATCACCAAAAACCCGAAAGACAAGCCAAAGGGGCCGGGGATGGGGATAATGGTGATGGGAGTGTGTGTGGGTTGTCTATTTTGTCTATTTGTTTTTAGGTAGTTATGCCTCCTTTTTTGGCTGTCTCTAAGTGCCGTCGTTTTCCAACACTCACTAAGAATGCCGCTTGCTGTACTGCACCGCTCCCGGATGATTTTTACGAGTCTGCCGCACTGTTTTTTATACTCCTTTCCCTGTAACTTTTTGCCCTGCCTCTTCTTGCTGTTGTTGTTTTCCCCGTTGGACATGTGCCAAAAATTTGACATATGAACTGCAGCCGCCAACGCTGCCACGCCCCTTCCTTCCACTGACCACCCGCCCCCACAGTTTGCTTACATCATGAGCGGGAGTCGCCGCAAAAGAAATCGCACTGCATTATTATCAACTTCAATTTTGTTGTCGACGTTCGTTGTTCGTTCCATGTTCGTTGTTCGATGGCGATGCCGTCCGCCATTCACTGGTGAAAAAAAACTCGCCCTGCATACGTGATGTGTTGCAATAACAACAATCGGAGAAGAACAAGGGCCACAAAATTGAAATTACATGTTTTACTTATAAGTTGGCTGGCCGGGTCGCACAAGGCGAAAAATGAACCAACCGAGTTCCGTGGAGCAATTTGAAGGGGGTGACGAAAATTCGAAAAAACGGTTGGCCGGAGGAGGTGGAGTGCCAATGGGCTACCCGAAAAACAGGAGGGATCCAGAAAAGGTGTCTCATTAATTTGCCAAAAGCCAAAGCCAGATAAGCGCGGTTCCACTTGCAGTTGGCCACATGCAAAAGTTGCAAGCTGACTCCATCTCTCCGCCAACCCTGCCTTCCCCTTTCGCGCTACTGTCCGTTCCTCGCCACACAGATAAAATCCAATATGGCGCCAATTTTCTCACGTATGACATTTAATTAACACAACAATGTGTCCAACGACATAGGGGTGGGTAAAATAGGGGCCGCATCAGAGTGTGGAAGGGCAGGGGAGGAGACTGTGACTGGGGCGTTGAGGGAAGCACGGTCAACCAGCACGCATATCCTTTGTGGGCGGCCATGAAGTATGCTGCGGTAAATGTTGTCATTAAAAACTGTAAATTATGTTGGCCAGTTATTGTGCGTTGGCAGAGCTGCAAAATTGCCTTCGCCTCTCGTTTATTATATCCCGGCGAGTGGATATATAGAGAGGATTCAGCAGAGGCTTAAAAGAGATTTTCCCACATACAGATTCTGTTCTATAGGCGGCCATGACGTCATAAGAACTTGACGGGAACACCAAGCGAAGTCTGATATTGTGGAGTGGGCCTACAAGGTTGTCACTTAAACTAGTTTTTGCCTCTAGTTTCTAGCCAAATCTACACTGAAAAATAATTTAATAGAAAACTGACAATAGAATAAATAAACCGATGGGTAACCATTAAATTTTAAATTAAAATTTTAAATCAAAGTTTGAAGGTAAGTTACTTTGCACTGTTGTTACTTATTTGTTTCTGTGTGTGATCAGACGATCAGACTTAACGGCTTGGCTTAACTGTAACTCGACGTAGCAGACAAGTGCAGTTAAACAAGTTGCAGACAGTGACTAAAAGAGCAGGGAAGTGGCTAGAAGAGGAGCAAGAGCCCCTACTGAACTGGTGAGAACAGAAATTCAAGTGCAAACGGCATATAAATCAAACGGCAAACAGAAAGCTCTGCGCCGCCGACGACTGCGCAGCAACTGCGGTGCAGGCATTCAGCTTAACAGTTTGTGGGGAGATCGGAAGGCCCCTGCGCCACCAGAAACGCGCAAAAACTGCGTCAGTGTGTCAAGTTCGTTGGTAGACGGCCTAAGAGAAGAGAAGAGTGAAGTTAAGAGACCCAAAAAATGGGATCCGGAGCTCCTCTTCGGTGACCGTTGATCTTCTCTGCCCATTCTTTGCTTTCTCTCTCTCTATTTCTCTTGTGGTAAGTGGGTAGTGTGAGGCAACTTTCGAAAGGTAAACGAACTTCCGGTTGGCTGGAAATTCCATAAATGTGAGAAAGAAGAGTTTTTGTTTAACTGCCACCGATACTGGATCGCTCTCTATACCACTATCTCTCTAAGTCGCAAAATCTCAATATTTGCACAATTGGTCTACCCACACAGACGTACCGAGGCAATCATTAACATTCGTGCACTCGCGAGCGTTTGAAATAGCTTAAGTACTTTGCCCTAACTGCTATGTGGAACTATAAGGAGGGAGCGCCGAGGGGCAGACACTAATATATTGGAATACTGCGCAGCAAACAGCAGCTGGAAATTGGTTTAACAGTGTATTCAAAATTAAAGTTATTTCCAGTGTTTGTATAGGTCAAGAATCGGGGAGGGCATTCATTGGACTTCTATGCCCAAATCCCACAGGGTTCCGGGCCAAAGGAGGCGTAAAGTATTGAATCTCATGCCTTACTGAATGATTGTCCAAATAAGATGTGAGTTGCAAATATTACAGAACAATCGCCGGGCTCCCTTCTCTCTCGCTTATTCGCCAGTCGCCCATTAGGCGGCTTACTAATGGACTAAAGAGTGCATTAGCTCCATAGCCGACTGGCTGCTACAATGTTGCGCTAATAACTCGAACGTGCAACAACCTTGCCGCCGCACAGCTCCACAGGCCCGCTGCCACTTGCCCCCTTTGGTCGCTTGTCCCAGACAGATTGAGACCAATTAGCGTGGCTCAGAAATCCGCTTGTGGCAAACGGAACTGCAACGGGCGGCTAACTGTTAGTAGCAGCTAGAGATGCAGCTGCTGCAGCAACATGGAATGTTGCATGCACGCGACGCTCTCAGATCGTCTGAGCCCAGAGACGGAGAAAGAGACAGCGATCTCGGGCAGTGCCTAGACAATCGCGGCCTACTTTCTCCGCATTCCACCGGCGACGGTGCCGGCGATAGCGACTTTACTGGCCGACTTGTGCAGCCAGCGCGGTCGCAAAAAAACAGCTAAGAAAAAAGCACGCCTTAGCCACTAGAATCCAACAAGGGATTGGGAAAAACTAAAACTTAAGTTCTTAAATAACTGAAGAGGAAAAATAATTGGTATCGGTATTGAACTTTGGTAAGGAAGCATTGGTGACTCAAAGTTTGTTCAAATAAGTTCCTAGGGTTTAGGTTTTGAGACTATTGGGTTTGAATTATTAGTGGGTACTATTTCAAACTCTTTCGATAATTAATGTATCGCAAATGTAAATATAGATAACATATACATAAAGTCCAACGAGTTCATGTTCGTCACTCGGGGATCAGTTCACTCGCTCAGTAGTTGGATGGTTCGCTTGGTGCTTGTATCTTCGAGGGGGCTTCCAGCCTTCTTGCCACGCTCCACGGAATCGCCGGCAGCTGCCACTCTTGTTGCCTCTGCTGGTCAGTGGGCAGAGCGATTTTACAGTTTAGAGTTTTTAGTTGGGACTAAGGATTGCATAATCGTTGCCATCGTCTTTGACGCCGGCTTCGTCAGCTGCTAAGCTCGTTTTTTCGGGCTGGCTTTAATGGAATTTCTTTTTTTGTTTGTTTGCTGTTTTGCTGGCATGAATGGAAGTGGACGAGTGTGTGCAGTTAGCACAGCAGTCGTCGCTCGGTGTTCATTCAAATGCGGTGATTATCTACCGGCCGCTGACCACCGCCCCACCGACCCCCACCGTATCACCTGGTACTTTCTTCCTCTCTATCTCTCCCTCTCTTTGGCACTCTTTCTCGCAAACCGAAAGTGTGGCAATCCCATTTCGCTCAGAGATCGCTTTTGTTGTTACTTGTTGCTTTTTGTTACCGCTCTGCACGCGCCGCTTCGCACTTTTAGTTCATTTACCTGGACTAACTGTAACTGTTCATCTTCTCCTCCCGGCCCTACTCTTGCCCGTTCCACTATCTCCCATTTTTTCTATTTTTGGGGGTCTTAAAATAGCCGCATGATTTATGTATTTGCGGTTGCTCCACGAGTCGAGCGTGTCTTGCATGATTACCACACAACCACCAAAACTGACCGGTCCGACCCTTCCCCCACCAGCTCCTGCTCGTGACCGAAGCTTCTTCCTCAGCGCTTTCCCCATTTTCCGCACTTAACCCAATCCAACTGAATATCGCGTATCTTGGCCTTGATTTTCCGAATCGAATATACAATGTAGTATCTCAGATATTCAATGTTTTATGTCCTGCCGAGATCTGACTCTGTGTGATCGGAAATTTCGAATGAGTAATTGCCACACTGGTGATTCGTCGAGCGCATGTTCGGATTAAACTGCCACTGATAACGCCATCTCGAACTTCAATACGCAATGGCAGAGAATTTTATTTTACAGTGGCAATATTTGACAGCCTCTCTAAATAAATTCTCCCCAGAAGTGGCATGTTAAGGCATTGGTGGCGAGTGCTGTTCTGACACATCGGACAGTTATCACAGCTGGCGAGTTTCTCCTCAATTTCATTTATGGGACTCCGGTTATTGTATTTTTGTTGCATTTGCCTCTAGGCAATGAAGGGGGCTTTCCCACCAGCTGTTGTTTTTTTATTGTCGCAGAGGCTAACTGTATAGTTTGTCTTTGGCCGATAAGTGACAGTCAATAAATGCAAAATTATACGAGCACGAAAAGCCAATTGGATTATTAATTGCCTGACTTGACAACTTGTCCTATACAATGTGCTTCGATCCTGATTCCTTCAACGTTTTGGTGTCTGTGGGGAACAGGGTCTAAGATGTTGGAAAGCTGGCAGGCTGAAAACTTCTACTGACATGCCAAATTAATTTCGACTTGCTGCAGCTTGTTGCAACTTGATCCATGGGGAATTCCTTATCCATATACAAACGGCACTGCAGCTTTTCCTAATTGTTATTGCGTAGGCTGTCCGCTGTCTTTGGTCCTGGGCTTTTGGCCAGGTCTTGTTGAGCTGCCAGCTCCCTGGTGCCAATTTGTTTATTGGCTTTTAGTTTTGACTCGGCTCGGCTGGATTGGTGTTAAAGTTTAAAGCGGATTTGCATTTGTAAACAGTCCAGACCGATGCTTTGCCGCTTTTGCGGCCATCCTTTAATTGTCCTTAATAATCCCACGGGGCCATAAATAAAAGGCAACAGCACATGAGTTACGAGTGCGAGTTGCACTCATTTTTAATGCTTCTCGTCGTCGTCGTCGTTGGGCACTCTTGATAATTAGCGAGTGCAGTGCAGGACATTCGGATGCTGCACAATTTATGGCACTTTCCGAGGACATTGGTCAACTGACTTGTCACAAATTGAATCCAACGGAGGCACGGGATATGGAGCACGGAGCACTGGGGCAGCCAACTGCCAAGAGGCAAGTCATCCATAATGCACAGCGTGGCAGCACCTCCAATTTGAGCTGCTTCGGGATCTTCCAAGTGGCGTCGAATTGACAGGACCATGTCTCCTGACAGACTACGCTTGGCTCCTGACTGCCTTCGATTTCCCAATCGCTTCATTCGACCATTCATCCTCTTTACCTGAGTACGAAATTCATTGAATTTCAAATGCGAATTTCGCCCCGATTGCGGACGATGCTTTTTTGGGAGTTTAACTAAAAAATTGGCTAGCTTCGAAGGTGGCCACTTCAATTTGCATTCCGTTCCATACATGATTTATTTAGCTAGGAGCCCCGGGCTCCTGCCAAGAACTATTTATTATTTTTTTCATGTGCTGGCATCCACTGGCATGCGCAGAGGGTGAAGCTATCATCCCTCGGCAATTATCACGCATACGCAGCGTAGGCCGGCCTGAGGAAGATGATGAGTTACGGCCACACACTCACGCGTTGTGTAGCTGTCTTTTAGCGGTCCCCTAATCAGGATACGGGTCATTTGTCATCATCCCGAGAAAAGCAGAAAATATGCTATGACCGGGTTGAAAATTTGAAATATTATCTCATCGTTTTTCATAGGTGTCCTGTTAAGCTCACTTGTTAACAATTAAAGTCAAGAGCTGTAACCTTTGAACAAGGAAAACATTCTGGGCAAAACAGGAAACCAGGAAAACTACTAGAAAAGTGGAAAACAGAGGAAATGAGACGGGGAGAGAGTGAGAGAAAGAGAGTATGAGAGGAAAGATGGTAGCACTATAAATAAAAGATGCAAAGCGAAGGAAATAAGAAACTATGGTGGAAAGCGTCCTTCGCCAGCTCCTTCGGTGGCGCCTCCTTTGGTGGCGGCTCCTTGTATTATTATGAGCGATGATGATGTTGCTGCAGCCCCTTCTTCCTTTTCTTGCCTCTCGCCCGCCTTGTGCTGCATTCTACCGTTGACAGCGCAAAGTTGAATTGTTTATTTGACTTTTAGTTGTTTTCTTGCCGTTGAAATGCGAGCTGCCTGCGCAAGTTTTTGCCCTTTGGCTTCAAAGAGTTGCCAGCTGGAGTGGGGCAACTTTCCGTCGTTCGTCGGCCGTCGCTTGTTGCTGCCGCTGTTCCTAGTCCTACAGCCGGGCCCTTCCCCACCTACCCGGCTTTCTGGTCTCGGCAGTCAAACAAGTTAAGTACACAATATGCAAAGCATCCTGCCCTTCCCCTACCTCATGTTGCCGTTCATTTTGGCCACAGGACACGGCCGCAGTGCAGAGCAAACTGTTGCTGCTCCCGGCAATCAAATGAGTCTTTTCCTATCCCAACCCTTTTCTTTATTTTTTCCTAAGGACACATAACAAAAACGTGTTTCCAAAATCGATGGTTCCCAAATAAAGTCCTAAGAAAGCTTTGAATATGGGTACATTTGGTGAGATCTTTTGTCTTTACTTCGATTATAATAATTGCAAGTATTCAAGTGAAGATGAAAAAAGTTTTTCTCTCTGTTCATATTCTGTTCAATGCTCGAGAATAATTCAAAATTCTAGAGCAAATCATCCTGGAGCTCTCGGCTCATAACAGGCTTCCAAGGACTGCACATGTATATTTCGAGCCCTTCAATTTTGAGCCTTTGTGGCCACCACGCCAACAAATGTTGCACAGAGATGCAAATTAGAGAAGCGACGACAACGGCATCAGCAACAACAAAGCCCTATATTGCTTTTGAGATTTTCCCCCACCTCCTTCTTGAGTCCCGTCCTACATCCTTTTAGTTTCTCACTAATTGATTTGCATATAAGCAAAATTTTTTTAATTACCAAAAACCCAAGCGAAGTTGCCTCTGTTTACCCTGCTGCACGTGAGGGTGGACTTTTGGGGGGCCTAGAAACGGGGCCAGGATGCAGGGTGCCGGATACAGGATACGGGATAAAAGGGCCTGAATGGCACTTGAAACTTTAGACAGTGGCATATTCCATTGCATAAATCTGGGCAACAACGCGCAGCGATGGCAAACAGAATGGCGACCACTAAACGCGCGCTAAATGCGGTTTAGCTTTGGAAACTGTATGAAATGTGGTCGCCCTGGGGGCGATGGCGGGGGTGCCGGCGTTGTTCCATATGGGGCGGGGCTGCTGGATATGAAACTTGGTTGGACAGGTGCTGCCACGTGTTTAGTTTGCTGCGCAACTGGTCAATGTGGTGGTGGCATCGTGGCACAAGTGGCAGAAGAGCTGGGGGTCTCGGGATACCGCCGAGGTGGCAGCAGATACTGTGCGGGAGTGAGGTTTTGAGGCGGAATGGCATGGCAGCTGGTTGTTATATATCCGTTTTGTTGTCCAAACTCTTTTCGGTTTTTACCTGGTTACGTGCTTCCAAAGGGTAATCGTATTTTATCCAAAGGAATGTTGCACAAGCTTTTGATGAGCTTATTCATAAGAGAAGGGTGGAAAGAAGGCTTCAAGTATGGAATCTCTTTAAATGATAGTAGTTCCTATACAAGAACGTAACTATGGAGGTGTCTGAAGGTACGATCTAACTTATTGCAACCAATTAAATCACTAATCTTTTTAAGCTCACAGCAACCATAAGTTGAACCTGATAAGTATATCAGGAAGTCTTCAAATAAAAAAACACGCATTTGTTTTATCGTTTTATAGAGCATTTCCTATTCGCTAGCATGCGAATTTCCTGCAGTTTTCTTTTTCCTTTGCCTTTTTTAGGCATTTGTTTTTGTTTTGCGTGCGACGCAGCATATGAAAACACGTGTAGGACCGAAGTGTGCCTGCCTGTGGGGCGTGGATAGAGGCTAGAGGCAGATGGCTTGGGGCAAGAGCAGTTGGCAAGAGAAGGGGGAATGGCGGGTTGGAGGTGGCAGCCACGTCTGCGGCAAACCATGCAAACAACGGTTTAAGATGATTAAGTGCTTTCGCAGCCGCAGTTGTGTGGGCAGCGTTCTCAGTTCTCGGCTCTTTTGGCTTTCAGGCTCAGAGGGCCTTGTTTTTGGAGGTTTCGGAGCACCAGGACTCGACTCGATGCAAAGTTTCATTTTCTAAAACCCATACTCGACCGCCCTCACTGAGAAAGATACCGTTTTCGGTCAGAGGCTCAGCCAGCGCCAAAAATGCTGCTACAAAAATGTGGCATTTTTCTTTTTCTCAAAAAAAATTTAATTTCCATATGTTTTGTGTGCTGCTATGGCAGCTGCTGCAGGTTTCTGCTGATGTAGAACTTTTTAAAGTTGGACCTCCTAAAAATTTCCTCCTCCCTCCCTGCCCGAGAGTGTGGGCCATCTATCGTTATCCCTTCGCTTCGTGTGTTTGCCATTTTTGCTGACTCTCATGGTTGTCCGCTGATTTGTTTATATTTGCTTTGCATCTTGCACAGCTCAGAGAGTGTGTCAAGTTCCGGGCTTGTCTGTTAACCCATTTGAGGGCCTCCCCTTGGCTAACACTCGCACCTCCTCCAATTCAGCAACACACTGCCCACCCCAATACCCACTGTGTGTGTCAAAGAGATTAAGTATACGTCAAGTTGCACGCGACCCGACCGTGTGGCTGGTGGATGGATTTTCCAATTAGCTGCCGGCTTGAAAATCTTCGTGAATTAGCCAAAAAGTTGCGTAGCATTTGCTGGTTTGCTTCCACACTTCATTTAATTTAGCAGCTTAAAAGTTTTCACTCAGCTGCCACCTCGAACTAATTGAGTGCTTTGTGGAAAGTTTCTACCGTTTGACTTTTGGGAAAATCGAATCAATTAGACGGATTTTGAGAGCTTTAAGGAACGGGTTTATTACGCTTTGCAGGAGGATTGTGAAGAAGCCACATGCCACTTTCCACTTTCGAGTTGTCCCTTCAAGGCCCCAGTGAGTAATGGTGTGACAGAGTTTTCTTCTCCTCTATATCCTGTAATCGTGTATCTCGTATCCCCTATCCTGTAAACCTGTATCTTTTGCAAATTCCAGCCAATTGTGACTGCATTTGTGCATTATTCAAAGTCAATCCAAGGGCAGAGACACGACCTCTCAATTGACTCTTGACCTGTCAATCAGAGGCCTCCAATATTGTCTGGTGTATATGGCTTTAGGCACTCGGCACTCAGTTCGACAGATGGATTTTTGTTGGCTGTCAGTTTGACAGGACATTTCATCATCGGGTCCGGGGAGACTGACAATGAGTTCATCTGTCTGTTGGCCGGGCTGTTGGGTGGCCGGGTTGCGTGTTACTGTTTTTGCCAGATAGAGTGCAGGCCAGTGGAAATGCAAATTCGACTAATAATGTGATCGGCAGCACCTCAATCCACTATCCAGTATTCAGTATCCTGTATCCATAACCCTCGAGTGGAACCTCAACGGGGCGGCATATCTGGCGCGCAATTAGCTTAATTTGTGCGCTGTCCGGAGCTGACTGCTCCCAGTGCCATTTCTGATCAAAGTTAATCCTTTTCAATATTCCATAGAAGGCGGGTGGTGGACAGTTGGGGCAATAGGGGAAGGACAATGATTTTTACTAGCCTATCTGCATATATAAAATTATAAAATGCTCATATTTATTTAGATGCATTTGAATATTTTGCGCATATATTTTCTGCCTTTTTTCCGGCTCAGCTGCTGGTGTTGGTGTTGGCCATCTAATGGCCATTTTCTGCCCTCTCCCTTCGTCCGCTTTAATGCAGGCTTTTAGTTTTGAATTGGAATTGCCCTGGGATCGCTGATTAGCATCGTTTTAATGTTTAATTAAAGCTCTCGTGGCTATTGCCATAATTTTCCACTTTTCCAGCTTTTCTTTTCCTGCCAGTCCGCCCCTCGGCCCTCTGCCGCTCCACCCCTTTGTCCTCTTGCCACGGCATTATTGTAGATTGTTTATGGCGAATGCAGAAAATTTATAAATAATTTATTTGTGTCCATTGCTAATTGCTGCCAACTTCTTGTTACTGGTTTACTGGTTGCCAATGGCTGCTGTAACTCGCCCCGGCTATTTTTGGCAGCCGTGGCATCCTTTCTGGTTTAATTACAAGGCAATTCGCGGACGCTGTGCGGCGCAAATTTTATGCGAATTTATTTAGAGCCCGGATAAAAATATTTGTAAAACAAACTGCGACGGTCATAAAATAAATACACACACGCAGCCCGGAACACAAAAAATGCGAAAAACATGTCAGAGACAAACACACTGGCCACACTACTGGCAGGACCTGCGTCGGAGGATCGGAGAAGGGCTCGGACTGGGATTGGCTGGTCCCAAAAACCCACACAAAAGCCATCTAAAACCGGAACTCAATTTAGCGACAAAATGCCTAAAATGCAGTTTGAAACTTGCCGGCGGGAGAGACGGAAGGATAATGGCGAAGGCGGGGGCGTGTGCGGGGGCGCCGCTGAATGCAAAATCCCACATAGTAATAGAACAGTGGTGCTTGCCAAAAATGATTGTAAGTGTCCTACGATTTAATTTTTAATTTTAATTATAATATTACATTTAGCAGTAAGGCCAGACTTTGAACTGCTTCCCGGCCGCAGCTTGGCGGTAAGTTTTGATTTAGGCAACAAGGGGCTTCCGATAGCTCCATTTGAGGATTGGTTGGCGTTAGCCGTTTAGTCCTGTGGCTGATATTCAGCTGCATATTTTTGGTCATATCGAAAATTTTGCCAATTTTGCATATGAAAATTGTACGCGGTTAATAGGCGACATGTGTGCAGAATGTCCTTCGAGGGAAGGGATCCCCTAGCTCATGCAAATCTGGACGTTTACATACGTATATATTCGTGCCAATAAGTATTTAGGCCGAGCCGTCAGGGTGGGTGGGAAAAATTTAATAATAATTCTGCAGTTGGGAAATTGTTTGATAATTTAATTGCTGTCGGCTCGCGTGCGGCCGACGCCGGCCGGCTTTCTGTCCAACCAACAGGACAGTTGGCCGCCATAGCTTGAGTGGTACGGACAATGCCAATCAGACAAGGACCCTTTCCGTCTAATCAGGCGCTAGTTTGAGGATACTGCTCTAATTGGATGTTGGGAAAAATCCAAAGAAATGCTATTGCTCTCGCACTATGAAAATTCCGGAGATGTGCTAATAATCATTTTAATGAAACATTGCAGATGCCGGGCATAAAAATCAAGTTGGCATAATGATGAGAAAAGTGTGCTGGTCGGAGCGAGGTTGAGGGGCTGGCGAGAAACACGGCCGTAAAGCAGCCGAGCGTAGTTTACGGTCAGTTGGGGATCGCCCTCAGCTGCGAGCCCGGCTCCAAGCTGCTTAAGCGCTAAACAAGATGAATCTAATAACGAGTGGGTCCCGGCCGGGTCCTTTTGCTTCGTTCTGGGCGCCGCTTCCACGTCTCGTAAGCGGTGTCCGTCAGCTGTACGTCCTCGCCGGCGTCGTAAGGCTATTCTGCCGGCGACTTGACCTGCCCCAAAAAGGACAACCGCCTTCGAGCTCTCTTAACTCCTGCGCTCTTTACCGCAGCTTCTCTTGGCGGTCCTTTATGGTCGAAAGAGAGAGAGAGAGGGAGAGTGCTGAATCCACCCTGAGCGGATGCACTGCAAAATGCCGGCTAAACTCGACGTTTCCGTACTTCCCTGTCCTTTTGCCAAAAAAAAGTTCCTTTTCCCCATTTCTCCGCATTGCCCCTTTTACGGACTATCAGGTTTTTTGCAGCAATCCAAAGTCAGACGGCTTCTAAACTCCCTATCCTTGGGCAGGATTCATATTACTGCCTTTTGATATAGCTATTAAAGCCTGGTTGTTCTTAACCATTTTAAATGAAGAAAATTCAAATTACTTTATTCTTTTCAAAATGCGTTTTCTAGTTACAAGCAGGATGGAGAAATTATTTAATTATAGTGATAAGTTCCAGTTCGGCTATTACTTCTCAGAGACCAGCTCCGAAAATAAAAAGGACAAACTTTACTGGCGCCACTGGCCTTCGGCTGGGCTCGTGTGGGCTTGGTTTGTCGGAATTTGTGCTTCTGGCTCGTTACCGTTCGGCGATATCCTTTTTCCGAAACGAAGCAACGCGATTGCGAGACAGACAGTCGACGGCGTTGAGCCGCTGCTCTGCTGCAGTCGACTTCGCCGCCGCGGACTTGTTGCGACGCCAGACGTCAAGTGCGCATCTAACGGAATCGCAGCGCCCGAAAGAGAAAGAGAGGTACGACTGAGAAAGGGAGTGAGAGCGGAAGCGTGAGGCTGACGGCGCCTCGTGCAAAAGTTTACTATGCCAATGCACTCGTTGTCTGGCCCGATGGCCGCACCTCCCACCCACCCAACGACACTGCAATGCAGCGCAGCTGGGGAAAGGCAGCGCCGCGGACCTCTCTCTCGCTCGCGGCGGCGTTGGGAAGTTGCAGAGAGTCCACGGCTCACAGCAGTTCTCGTTGGGCCAGTCCTCGAGAAGTTGGTATTCAGTCGCCACGCACCGTCCGTCAGCTGAGGTTGCCCTGAGCTCGCCTTGGCGGCCAACAGAAAGTGGTAGCATTATAATTGTGGCTGCCAACACCGGCCATGTTCTGGAGTTGCAGGTTCCGCCGAAAAGTTGTGCAGCGTCAGTCGAGCTGGGACTCTCCAACGAGGCAGTCGCTTGTGCTGTGCCCACTTAACCCAATACAAAGTAACTTGTACAATCACATGACTCCACAAAGTAAGCCCTCCAGCGGAGGGCTAAGTGATCAGCCAGCGGAATCCGAAACTCAATCATCCGAAATCAAATACATTTGCAGTGTCCCAGTGTGCATTCTGATCCGCTTCTGTTATATGGCTTATGGTTATGGCAATCAAGTGCAATCCAATACTCCGTGGCGGTTGTAATCGATTCAAAGTAATTCTACATTCAACTTGCTGTCGCGCCGCTAGCCCAAATCAACAAGCACCTGCCCAGAAGTCGAAGAGCGTTCTTGCATGGCTGGGAATTCGCCCGATACGTCAGGTGAGTGCGATTTCAATTTAATCAAGTACTAATTGGCGGGGAAGCTGGTTAGAACCACGAGTCGCCCGACTATGGCTGTCAAAGGAACATATCCCATATATCAAGTATACGCCTCCGATGGAATCAAGTATACGCCCGAGTGGAAGAACAAATAATACTTTTGGGCCACCAAAGAGGGCCCAAATGTAGGGGAAGCGGAAGCTTCTCCGTCATCGCAAGCCACTTCCTTCTCTCCCCCATCAACCCGCATTTTTTTCGGTCACTTTCTGAATGCAATAAACGAGTCATCAATTCAACCGAACCGCTTCATTATCACATTCGCGTTGGTAATTCACATTGCAGAAAACTTCAAAAATGGCTCCTACCGGCCAACAGTGTCTTTTTGTTAAATCATGCGTCTCAGCTGGAGCTGTTCTAGCCCAGCCTCTGATCCTTTGTGGGGTTTGTTTACGGCTTACTATAAATGATGTTAAATAGTCCGTGGCCGGAATGAATTCGCAGTTTGGCTAACAAAATTATTTCGCATCGATTCCTGTTTACACGTGAGCGGGTATCTTATCGTTGGTTATCTCCCGGTTCCACCCTGTGGTCTTGGTTATCAATGACGATGTCACTAACGCCGAACCGCCAAAGTGATAAGCAAATTAGCCGGCAGATCGGGTGAGGCGGCTGACCGGCCAAAGGGGTGATTGCCGAACTCTAACCAGACCGAGATAACATATCGGATCGGGGGCGTTTACCAACTTCTGAAGGCATATGCCGCTCTGACTTCGAATCCGGCTTTGGTCTTGCCTCTTTTTTGCGGTCTTTTGGCCAAAGGCGGTTCACACATTTGTTATGGCTGCGGCGCTGCCGAGCAGCTGAGGAGCGAGGAAAAAATCATAATAAAGAAAAGTGGCCGCAAAGAGTGCTTAAGAAAGGGAATAGATGAGTGCCAAAAGAGAGGGGGATGAACGGTCCAGGAGGGGGACTGATGCAGGGGGGGACAGGTGGAACTAGCCCAGAAGAAAAGAATTTCTACTTATAACGAGTTTTTATTACAAACGCGCGAAAGCTGCGACTCCAGGCCCCGAAACCAGCCGAAAATGTATTAAAATGGGGGAAAAAATAAAGTAGGAGCAAAAAAGTAGTAAAAATGGGCAAAGCGAGCGGCTAACTGAATTCCTTCTGTGGGAGGAGGGGCGGAAGATGGGTGAAAAGGGGGCGGAAGGGTTGCACATAAAAAGTAACAGCATTTTTGGCCAAACGATGACGGAGGGGAGGGAAGGAGGTCGTAGCAGGCGAGAGCTGCCGAGGCAGACAGATGAAGACCAAGACTGCGAAAGCATGAAGCAACATTATTCAAAAGAAAGCCAAGTTAAGGCATGCCGGGCAAACAAACACACAGCCACACGGGCGAAAAATGAAGAGACAGATACATGGCAGCATAATGCAGCAGCCGCGGTAAGGGGCTGGCAAGGGGGAGCCGGCGCTGGCGCTAGGCTGGTGGCGGGTGGTGTATGGGGGCCGGTGGCAGATCGGGCCAGGCATTAAACATCATTCAGCGCAGCGACAGAGAGGTGGCAGAGAAGCGGCAGAGCAGCAGCTGAGACGCTGGCAGCGGCGTGCCGACAACGTACAACGTACAACGACCTCGACTTTGATTTGCAGTTTTCGGTCCCAAGAATGTGGCCCCAAAGAGAGCCGTTGGAGCTGAAAGAGAGCTGGCGAAGAGAAGCGCGAACGCGAACGGCCTCTAGACGACCTACACGCCTGAGCAGAATGGCGATGGATGTGGGTACCGAGAGGCAGCTCTGCCGGAACTTCGGGTTCCCAGCTATTCGTCCCTCTTCGGCTTTGGCCAGCATTTTCGTCTAGCTTTGCTCGCCCGCTTTCCGGACAACTCCATTCATTCGTGCTGCGCGTTTCGTCTGTGCCGGTTGCTCAGGCTCTCTCTTGCATCTATCTCTCTCCCCTACTCGCCGCCGCCACCCGCCACCCGTCATTTATTGCCCACCGCCCACAGTCCCCCTGTTGGAGCCCACTCCGAAGGCAGGGGATTCGAATCGGATCAGCGGTGCAAATGTTAAACAAAGACAAGCAGCAACACTCTGACACACAGTGCTCCTCCAGCGAAATAAGTGTAAAATTCAAAGCAACAACACAGACTAAAAATAATAAAAAACGAAATACGACATTCGAAAAAGTGAACAATCAGCCGAAAAAGTCTGAGGCGAGTCATGCGTCATTCCCTTAAGCGCTCAATCGGCAACAAGAGCTATCGCCAGACACTCGCACAATTGCAATTACATAGTGCGAGTGCCAGGCCAGACATCGCAGCCATACACGTGAAACAAAACCGTGGTGGAATCCATACTCTCAGATCTAGCGGAACCATTATGGTACTAAGTATCGGGAAGGAGCTAAACTGCTACAAAGCGAAGCTCGAGTAGACAGGTCCTCTTCTGTAAGTGGCAGACCCCCAAAATGTGGCCAAAAACGGAGCGGTTTTCCAAAAATCTGGGCTAACAGCTCAGAACACTAGCCTTACGTCTACTCAGTTTACACAAATCTCATAGAATCTCTAGCAGGGAAACCAAATTAGCATGTCAAAGGAGGTTAGAGGTTGAATTTCTTATGATGAGGGATAAAAGTTATTAGACGGCCGACAAAATGTTTTCAGGGGTTAATGAGGTCTTTTGACAATGTGTAATCAGCCGAAACTTAAAGTGTACTTTAAGCTCTCTATGTCGTTCATAATGCTTTTAATTCGCGGTTTTGTTTTTCTCTCAGTGCAGATTGGTAGACTGAAGGAGGGTAATACAGTTATCAGGCCGGGACGCATACTTATAGCTAGACCCAGGGACAGAGACAGTGATGCGGGGACTGGGGCAAAGGCAGCCAGCCTTAGATCCAGACTCAGGCTGAAAGTCAGACTCAGGCTCAGAATGAGGCGCCGCTGCCGGCGCTGTCTGGAATTCACATTTTCCACCCAAGCCCGAACCCAAGCACGAACACAATCACACACTCACTTACACACAGGGCACCCCCTCACACATGGCCAACCGGATGTTGCAGCCAACTTTGTCATCTTTTCAATCTCAGCCTTGGCTAAGGTCGCTCCTGCTGCTCCCCTTCCGCTCAAAAGCCAAGGGTGGACGAGGGAGAGGGGAGCCCTGGGGCTGCGAGGCGAGCCGTTGCGGCGAAGTCGTGAATTTATAACAAAACGCTAGACTCGGCGACTCTGACTGACTGGCTTAGCGTGTTGGCCCGGCTAAAATGATTTTTATGGCCACAACTAACAGAAACAGAAACAGCAATGGGAGCAACAAATGCGAGAATGTACACCTGAATTAAAAAGCATAAAAATGGCTCAAACGAAAGCGCCCAAACCCGCTCCTGAAAACGTAAATGGGCATCTGAATTTTGGAAGCCGAAGGGGCGCGGGAGAGAGACGGAGGAGGCGAGCGAGCGAAACCGGCGAATGGAAGAACGGGTAAGCGAATGCAAATAGATCATATACGTATAAGTATTACGTATAAGCACAATCAATAGGGTCTGATTGGGATCGGCATTTTATTTGACTCAAAACTATACATTTGAACCAAGTATTACAAATTGCATGTAAACGAAGACCTATATTAGCTGTTAAGTATATACCTAGTATGCAATGTTATAGACTTTAAAGTTTAAACAACACTAAATCTAAATCCGCATTAGCGAGCAGGTGAAATTAGGCTCATATTGAGTCTTAATCGCGAAAAGCGGGAGGGCTTAGAGGGTCATGGTTTTCAAGCATCGCAATCCAATGATGCCACATTAGCCCGCAATCAAGATATGATGGCGCCGTATCTCTCTGGGCCAAAAAGATATAGTTCTTGCCACCTCTTCGGTTGCATGTTCCAGCCAGTTGGCCAAAACTATTGCGCGGTGTGTGGGCACCTGCCACGCCTCCTCCACAGAACGTGCTAATGAAACATTTAATTAAAGCATTAAACATCAAAAGCGTCAACAAGGGAGAGTATAATGAAACTGTACACCTTTGCTTTCCACCTTTGCTTTATCGCAGGGGGCGTGTGTGCAGTATGCCTCTGTATGTCTGCTGGTGTGGGTGGGGGTATGTGGGAGAGTGGGCGAGTGGGCCACTGGGTGATAGCCCAAATAACAAAGGGAAAATGAAAAGAGCTCCCTTACCCTGTTCAAACCTCTTCCATTCGCTAATGCCGTCGACAATTGCCGTAAAAGTTTATCGCCCGCATTAAAAAACCATGGATTAAAATTCTACTTCAAATAAAAGTCGAGCATACGAGAGCCAAGGAAAAAAGTTTCCCATCCCCACTTTTGCAATTTTTTGCAGCTCCTGCTGCTTTCTCATCGTTCGTCGTTCTTAGTCAAATTCTTCGTTTTTTTCTAAAATTTTTGCTTTTTTTCCAACCCTCATTTCCCCCCCTTGGCCGCGTTTCTTTTGGCATTTTTTCGTTTTTTGTAATAAAGATAAGAGCTCTACTGCTGCTACCTGCATTGCCTATTGCCATTTTCAGCTGCCTCCCGTCCAGTTTTCTTTTCGTCCTGCCTTTTCCATCTCGTATCCCTGTTCGACTATTGCCTCTTTCGCCCTTCCTCACCGCCTTTGAAAGTGTTTGGCTAACAAATGTTGTCCACTAATTGCAGGCGAAAAACATTTTCTCGGCAAACGAATTAAGCGATGTAAATTTTTGGGCTCCCGAAAATGTTGCAACTGGCTGGCGGTCGGAGGGGCGTTCGGTTAGATTACACGTGGGGTGGAGTGGGCGTGACACGATGGGCAAAAAGTCAGACAGACATGCAGACAATTTCATATAAAATGCATGAGCATGAAACCAATTCAATAGCCAAAAAAAACTATCACACTCACACACACGGATGCCAGGAGGGGCACCGGCAAGGGGGCTTGGGCGGTGGTTCATGTTAACTGCCTGTCGAGCAAACTGCCATCGCACTGAACTCATAGTTGTCCTAGTTGCATGCTGTTTGAGTTGGCCAAAAAGTAGGGAGGGCATGGCATGGGCTGGAGCTCGGGCTCGGGGGCTGGAAAGCAAATTACACGGAGCCAGCACAGAAAACGATGCCGATGATAACTTATAGATACAAGATACCGACGATGAAACGAATTTGAAACAGACGAAAATTTGCACAAAAAAATTAAAAGAAAAACGAATGAGATGGAGGATGGAGAAGGAGAGGAGGCGGGAGATGGGGAATCAAATAGGAGCGACAAAGTTTTCAAATTAATTTATTGATACTGCGATAGAGGAGAACGAGCGATAGGGAGGGAAAGAGAAAAGTGTGGGAGATAAACGTTTTATGGCACGACCATCAGCCATGATGAGGGGGTGGGGGAGTGCCTGCCACTGGCACGGCTACTAAGGGAGTGGCTGTAAAGAGCAGCCGAATTCGGACCCGGACCCGGTTTAATCAATTGTATTGAAAATGTTTCGGTCCCGGCAAAGTTTTTTTAGAGTCGCCTGAAAAGCCATGGAAACATCAAATGATTTTTGATGCCAATGAGTTGGAGGGCCTCCCTGTGGACTAAGACTGGGACAAGGAACAGGACACAGATAGAAAAAGGAAAACAAAAACTAGAATAAAAACAACTCTCAAATGGGGAGGGTCAGTTCTTTTGGAGCTGAAGAGATGACATTACTCATACGCACCGTTGCCACTGGAAGGTAACGAAAAATACGACCTCATTAAAGGCAGACTGTGGTTGCCAGAAAAGCAAACAAAAAAAATCCAAAGAATCCAACGGCGCCGCACCTTCAGAGGATTAAAATATGTACATAAAGATGAGCCGACACACACCCTCCGTCACACACACGCTACTACTAGAAGGCCTGACAACAGCATTAGCCAGCGTGGAATATGCCCATACAAAGCATCTCTAGCTCCTAGCCCCCCCCTCCCCCGGTTCTACAGCCCCGCACCGCAGGCTCCCCTCCCCCTAAACGATACTTGTTCAATAACCGATAACATTTCGCTTCTGCTGACTTTGACTTTGCACACATCTCGTTGTCGTTCCGCAGTTGCTGATACCGGGCTTTAAGCGCAAAAAATGCAAATTTTATTTCGCCATTTCTCGCCTCCCTTCTCCAGTCCCTTCCCCCTGCCTAGGGTTGTGCATTCTGAATTGTTTTGTTTTTCTTTGCTTATATTTGTTTTAAAAAGTCGCTTGCCCGATTTATTTATTGTGCCATCCCTGCTGCTCTATCTTTGCGTGTATGTGTCGCCTTTATGCTTCCTGTCCTCGCCTCTCCCTGCATCGTATTTGGTAGTTTGTGTTTTGGGTAATGGCTGTGATATTTATGGCCAAAAAGTCCTTCGTCCTGCTACGGCTGCAATTTATGACCATAGCGAGGAATCGGAATCAGCATCCGAATCTGAATCGGATTTGGATTTGGATTTGGACTCCGCTTCACCCATCCCAGGGCTAATAAAATATTGAAATATATATAACAATTTGCATGATTTTGTGATCAAGTTCCTTGGGAAAGGTCGCATAAATATTCGAGGCAATTGTTTTCGTTTTCTTCAAAATATTTCCTGGCCATTGGAGTGCAATTTGTGTCTTTCGAAGATTGCAGCTTGTAGATGTAGTGTAGTGAGTGGTCTCAAATGACATCGCAGCCCTGCGAGCTGGGATGAGGTCCTTCAGCTGGGAATTAACAATCCATTTAGTAGTCCGAACACAATTCCATGGCGAATTCCATTAGCTGTCTTGTCAAGTTTATGCCTCAGCCATACAGCAACCCGTGCATCTCAATTGGCCCCACTGACCGAGGTCAGTTCCAATGCCCAGGGCCATCATGCTTCCATGCCCACAACCCCCAAAGCCCAATGGCCCCATGGCACCAGAAAACCCGGAACGAGGCCGTAAATGAGAATTAACCAAAAGCCAAAGATGAGATGACGCCGGGTCCATAAACAACGAGTTTAAAATGTTTTGGCCTGAATAATTGGCAGCTATTTCCATTCCACATTACGTCAACATACGCAGATGTTCCGTTTATAGCCGCAAGGCACACAGACACTAGCAGATACTTCTGGATGCCAGTAGATAGCCATAGACCCACATGTTTGCCGTTTGCGAATCGTCCGATACATAAAACTTGCCATAAACAAACAAAGATTTCGCGACCATCCGCGCGGCGAGCAGTAGTGATTTCGGGAGAGCATCTAACCAGAAATGTAAACAGAGATCGCAGGGCCTGAGCAATCTTCGATTATTCGTAGCCACAATCCATACAGTGACAAATGTGGATCCTGCGATCCATACTGTTTATCACACTAAAATCGCCAGCTAGACTCCTAGTTTCTGAAGCACTCGGGCTCGCAAACAACAAGCGGGAAACTTAGCGGCAACATCTGTCCCGCAATCAGCAGCAACACCAGACACACCAATCAACCCTGTCAACGTGGGCGCTTTAATATGCAGCGGGTTGTCAAAAAGATTGTGGCACATAACGACAACACCTGTCGTGACCTGCCCACCCGCCCCCTGACAGTGGAAAATCATTGTTGCTTTTGGTCTGGATGCTCCTGCTGGTGTTGCTGGTGAGCCACGGCCCGATAACAGTCGGAGATTATGGCTCACAACAATCTGTTGCTCGATTGCTGCTGCGACTGCCTCCCGTTTAATGTGCTCACATAAATTTTGGGGCAAATCAAAAACGCGTTTTATGGCTTGCCATCGTCAATGTTGCCCACACCGCTGGCTGCCTCTGTGTCCTGTGACTTTGTCCAAGCGCGAGCTAACAAAATTTATTGCATTTTACAAGCATATTACAAACGCTCAGCTCGCACGTACAGCGACCCATCGCCCTACCAGCTAACCAGCCGACCAACCAACCGACCGCTTTCCTTCTTCCCGATTTTCCGCCTTTGTTGCCTCTTCAATTCCCAGGAGCCACATAAAAGCGCGTCATGTCCGTTGGCTGTCCGTCTACCCGCTGTCGGTCTGTCCGCATTGTCCGCTGCCAAATTGATGTAGACTCGGCGGCGCCAGGAGGAGCAGCATCAAGGAGATGGGCGAGAGCAGTCAAGATTGATGGTCCGTTGAATTGCTCGCTCTGCGGCTATTCCCCCGACTGCCTTCAGCTCCAGCTGCCGCTCATCGTCCTGCTCTTGGCCTAAGGACCACCCAGACCCAGCTTCTGTCTCACCATATGAATTACTCATTGCTCATTTTTGCTGCAATTTATTGTCAATGTTGGTGGTGCTGCTGCAGCTCTGATGCTGCTATCGCGGATGCAATTTTTCTTGCGCATTCTTTATGGCAAGATGTTTTTCTCGCTAGATTTTTCATGTCGTCGCAGGTCTCATTCCCCGCAAAGTGAGCATGTCCTGGCATATTTTGTCGATATTTACTTAAAAGCTCACAGGAGGACAGACCCCGGATTTATGGCCCCGAGTCCTCGTAGGGGATAGCTGCTGGATAAGGAGAAGGATATGGCAAGGCAAGGCGATCATTGGTGAACATGCCGCGGCAATTACAAATAATGCGGCAACTGCGTGTTTTTTCACCGCTGACATCATTAGGGTGGCACATTCTTGAAGAAAAATGCACTGGGAAAAATTCAATGGGATACTCGCTGGCACATTTTATTTAGGACCGTTTGTTTTCCAACTTTTCGCTCCATGTTCTCTCCAACAGTTGCAGGCTGGCACTGGCACATCGTTTGCCTTTGGCCACTTCCGCCTAGTCCACAGGCTCAATTTCCTGCTCTCGCCTCGTACAACATGGCGTATGTGTAATCAAGTGAATGGTGCCACATGCCACGCACACACATACACGCGAACTAATACAAGTAGACATATTTCCTCCTCCCCGCTTTCAGGCTTTGCTTAATCACTGAAACTGCCATTTTTCATCAAAGTAATTACGGAAACTTGGCTTTTTTTGCACCCCCTCCAAGCGACCGCACACACGCATGCCACGCCCATGCCACCACTGCCGTCCACCGCCTGCCTGTTTAAGCACTTAGGAAGGCACTCGCTCGTTTTGTGTCCATTTTTATGTGGCGTCAAATTAAATCATTTCATATGAATTAAAATTTTATACACCATTTTATTTTGTTAGCCTAGCCGGCTGGGCATCCTGTTCTGCCAGTGTTTCCGCGTTTCGAATATCCATTGCCATTACATAACTTTTTCGGATTCAGAGATGTTGTTCTGGTTTTGTTCTTTCTTATTTTCGGGAACTGCAAAATGAAATTTGTATGTGCCCTGTACACACACCAGAAATCGCAACATCCACTCAATATGGCTAAATGACAAAAAGCCAAGTCATAGAATTTATGGGTTCAGAAGGCAGCCTGGTAGCTGAATATTGCAAAATACCTTTCAAAGGATTGGGTGGAGGTCATCGTCTCAGGCACCGCATGCTTATGCAGATTTACAAAATTTGTTGCCATCGTTTGTCTCGAACTTTTTTGATTTCGTTTGTGGATGTGGAATCCTTTTTATACGCCCGCTGTGCAAAATATTAACGAGCCAAAGTTCCCGTTTGGCAAACATGAAAGGCAAGTACGAGCTCCCAAACTAAAAGATGAAGCTGATTGCCAAAAAATTCCAGTTCCGCAGGAGGAAAAGGAGGATGGTCACTGGCAGGGAGGCAGTCGGCGGGAAGACGAGTAAAATTGTGCCACACCCAACGACCAACGGTACTTTCGGCTCGTGGCAAGAATTTTTGGCAATGAGTGGCAGCCCCGTTGGCTCTGCTGCTTCTCCTGCCGGCCCTGTTTTGTTTTCTGGCAATTGGTGTAGGCTCCAGCCTCTCTTGGATTTCCACCTCTGGTTTTCCGGGCCAGCTGCCAAGGACCCATGAATTTTCCAGGCCAGTATAGGTCCGTACCCCGTGCATGTCCTGTCATTTCATTGGGGTCACTGTGCGCTTGTTCCCTCGGCCTGGCTGTCATAATTTTGAAGTGGCTCGGGCACTAGAGCAGGTCCGAACCCTGCATGTGGTCATGTTTGTTATCGCAAAAGCACATATAAGATTTATGAAAACTGCAGCGAACTTTGTTTTGCAGAGGAGCTCAAAAAGCACCGGAAATTTTCCAGATCCTGGATCCCATATCCTTTTCAAAGCAGCTAAACAAAATGCTTTTCTAAGAAGGCGCCGCAGGTGACACCATTCAAAGGCGCAGGACCACAGTGGCAAGCCTGACTTCAAAGAATTCAAAGATGGAAGAGCATGCCCTGGGTTGGATACAAAGCCAAATTTAATAAATTTTGAACTCAAAAGCCAATTATGTATTTCAACTGCCACCGTGGGGGTTAAGGTAAAACGAACCCCATTCCTCAAAAAGATAAGTGTTTTGTTGCCCGAACGTAAATTAGCAAATACTTCTTGCCTGATTTCGAGTCAATAAAGTGTAAATAAGAGTGCATCCCAAAACCAAAGCCAGACAGCTGTCATCTCCATGCTCCTGATTTGGTGGGTGGAAGTGTGAGAGGGTGCTTTCGAGAAGGTGAAAAAACATGGCAAAAAGACGACAGCAACACCACCCACAAAATGCTATGTTTGTTCGCCGGCTTGTCTGTTGATGTTGCTGTTTGGAAGCCCTTTTAAACACAGAATCCAAGCGAAGTTTTTTGTGGAGGGTGCAGACAATGAGATGTGCCCCTCCTGCCCCTTCTCTCGAAAAATTGTTGTAGTTGCAGTTCTTAGTTTATTCTTTCTATTCCATGTCGAGCATGCGGTTTCCCTCCCCTTCATTCTGCTCCGATGTGCATTTGCAAGTTTTTAGTTTTGGCCCGCCCTCGTTCGTTTTTATAGACTCCTGCACTTGTCGCAGCCCATTGTCTTGGCCACAGGACACGGGACGCGGGACTCAGGACATGGCACACAGACTGCAGTCTCCATGCAGACGGGACCCCCGGCCAGGACTCGATGTCGGGGTCTGTCAGGTGGGTTGCCTTTCTGGTGCTTTTCGCAGGTTTAGTTTCTGACAATACTCAAAAGAAACCGTCCCCGGATCTGGGTGGCCTGGTCCTCCAACCCAGCTCCTCCTGCTGTTCACTACCATTGCAAAAGTTTTGCCCAAAACTTTTTGTGCGTTTTCATTTTAAGCGTATTATGAAACTTAAATGCGACGTAATTTGTTTTGGTTGTCTTGGTTAAGGCTAAGCCCCGCTTTAAGGATATGACAGTTTACAGTTCTTGCCAGGCTCCAGAACTCCTCCTTCAACCTGAACCGCTGCTGCTGCCGCCACTCGTGAGTGCGGTTGACAGGCGTCCCTGTATGGGTGAGCTTTTTTGTGGCAGGACGTGCTTCGAAAACGGCTCTTCCGTGTGGTGGCTTCCATGTCATTGTCCCGCTTTACCGCTGTCACATTTTGTCACCTTTGTGCGGCTGCTGCCGCTACTGCCCCCTTTCACCGGCTTCCTCGGCTCTATCTGTCTCCCGAGCGCCTTTCTCCTCCTGTCGCTATTTGTTAGCACTGATTATATCGCCATTATTAGAGGATGAAGCTCTTGGACGCTCCTCGCTCTCCGCACATCGCACTCGCATTCCGTTGACGTATATGACGTTCTATGCTTGTTGACAGCTCGCCTGTGGCGACTCCTCCTCCTTTTGTTCCTGTTCCAGATTTTGTCTTCATTCGACCGCACTGCTCGAGAGATCCAGGCCCTGGAGGCTTTGGAATTAATGTAACGCCTGCTGGTTTTTCTCAGTGCAGTGCCTTGCCCTCTTCCCACCCAGCCATAATTGTTTGCGGTCGCCAGTTATTAATGCCGGGGTGGGAGGGCCGCTAGATCAGGGACTGGATGTAAATGCGGAGTGGCAGCAGCCAGCCAGGATGAGCATCGGCTTCCTGCCTCTCACTGGCCACGCCTCCCTAATGAGGTCATTGCTTGACAATCGCATTTGCCATGCAGCATTTGTTGCTGCTGCCGCCTCTCTTGCACTTGTGATTTGTTGCATTCCCAATGCAGCAGTCGCATTGCATCTTCAGTGCTGTCCTTCGGCATCGCAGTTTTCATTTCCGCTTCCTATTCTCCGTTTGGCGTTCTCCATTCTTTCCGCCCCCATCACCGCACCCAGCCCACTGTGGCTGTCATTAGGCCCCAGCAGCCGCCCCTTTCCCTTCCCGTAGTGTGGCAGCCACATTTCATTTGATTTTAGTTCATTTTAACTGTCTTTTGTCTCGTGTTTTACGCTGCTTCGGCATCTTTCGCCTTCGCTGCTGCCGCTGCTGCGTTGCTTTCATTAATTTCACCCCTTAAACATTCGAAGGGCAGGGGCAAGACGGAGGGGGGCTTCCTCCTTCGGCATAATTTATGCGACAAGGCGTGCAGGAGATAAATTTCTGTCGTTTGCCATTTTTCGCTGGCGTTGTATTTGGTCTAAATAAATTAAAGCATCCTCGGACTGGGCGGGAGGCAGGAGGGGCGAGCAACCAAGGAGCCAACCGAAACTGTAACTAAGGGAGAATAGTTTGCAGCGGTCGCTTAGGGCCAGGGGTGCTGAGCGGGTGAAACGGGAAGGAGCCTGTTGATTAATGCCAGCTTTTAATTGCATCGAGGGGAGCGGATAAACACAACAACGCACTCACCGCAAAAGGAGTTGCAGAATGCGCCCATGTGGCGTATACGGAATGCGAGGACAGGACCAAAGACAATAATCTACACTGAGAGATCCAATTATTAACGACTTGATTGACATTCACTCAAACTTTCCTATTCAAATTCAATCAGTTCGGTAATTGTTTACAAATTATTGCCATTTTAATGGCAATTAAGTATGCAAGCTGTCTTGTTCGGACATTGAAGTTAATTGTATATTTAAGCTATTTAGCCTAGTTGCCTATTCATTCCACTCTGTTTCGCACTCAGACCTGTGAGCATTTGCATTAATGCTCGCACATGCACCTTCTCTGTGACTTTTCTAATAGCAGCCCCAACCCCCTTCGGGTGTACATGTCTCATGTAAAATAGCATTTTCGTGCGTTTGTTAATTAAAAGTGTAAATGCATGGGTGCACGGTGATGGCAATTGCTAGATGCACATACCACGTTGCAGATTGCGAGTTTCAGGTTGTCGGTTGTGGGTTTTTGGTTGACGGTTACAACTGTCATCCAGGCCCCCTCCTCCACCCGCTCGACGCTGATGCGTTTTTGAGGTAAACCATAAATAATGAATGAAATTAACAGCAACAACAGCAGGGTTCGAAAACATGCACTTCCCTGCCTGTGCTCTTCCTGATTTTCCAACTTTTCCAGTCCCAGACCAAGGCGAATACCATAGCAGATGGAAGATGGAAATTTTGTGATTTATTGCAGTCGAGCTGGTGCAGGAATTATGGACGCAGTTGAAAGACATTTTTTACCGTTCGGCCATTGCAGCTAAGTTATGGCCAGAAGCATAAATTATGCAAAAAGGCAACAGTATCGATTTGCTGGCCACCTTTTTGGTTAAAAAAACACTCATTACTCTGTTATGTCGGCTGTTGGGTTTTTATTGCGGGACCATTAAACAGTTTAAGCCCTGTTAGTTGCTCCTTCCGCTAGGCTAAGCTCGCATTTCCGTTTCCGCTCGAGCGCCGCATAAAACGCAATAGGGGCGGGTAGCGGGTAGCCGGACGGAAGGGTCAGGGGCTGTTTATTTATGCTCTGGCAATTACTCAAGCAAGTCTCCGACTGGCCAACTTGCAAGGCGCATGATTTGCCAACAAAAGATACGAGTGCAGATACAGATACGGATACAGATACGTGTGGCATACAACTTATAACACACACATTCACACACACACACAGATACAGCTGCAGCCCGAAGAAGCTGATGCCAAACAATTTATTCTGCACTCATGTCTAAGCTGGCGCAAAAATATTCATTTATTTTTCTGTTGGCAAGCGCCAAGGCAGCAGCCGGAAACCGCAGCAATTAACAAGGATACTCGAGAAGAGTAGAGGCAGAAGGGGCGGCCGGACGAATGGAGAATGGAGGAGGGCTACTGGCCAGTTGGCCAGTCAAGTGGCCAACTTTGTTGTGGCTCGCAACTGGCACTTGCTTATCTCGCATCGCTGCATTTTCATAATAAACAAATTCTGTTTTATAAATGTTCTCCTCCGAGCTGGGCCGAGGAAAAATGAAGTCATGTGGCCCGTAGACCTTAAGCCCCCTTCGAGTCCCGGGGCGGGGACAGAGGCACAAGGGGATTGACTAATGTGCGTTGCACTGGAAGACAATCCCAGGACCCTCCCCATGCCTCGGCCGCATTCTCTCTCACAGTTGAGCAAGCAAAGCAATTATTTATATTTTTTGGCTCTGCGGTTTTTCGGGGGGAGTTTCCCTCAAAAGCGAAACAAGAAACAGAAAACACGGACGAAGGAGTGCCACATCCTTGGGCTCTACGAAATTAAAGTCACACGTCTTGCCAGAGGCACAGCCCCAGCTACGGACACAGGCACAATAAAAATGTGCAGGGCACGCAGAACGTGCTAGGACATTTAAGAGGACATCCATGCATTTTATGGCCCAAAACCGAACTTCGGCTCGTCTCTCTGACTTTGGCCCGAAAGTAGTTTTCATTGTTTTCCCGTGCCTTAGTTTTATGTCCTGTGGACGACGTCTGTTTTGTTGTGGCCACAAGCAACAAGGGCTTCTAATTAGCACACTGTCAGCGGTGGTCAGAAAAGGACACAGGACAGAGGACAAAGGAGAGAGGACGAAGGACGAGCCGGCAGGACAATGAGACGACAAATGTGCTTAAATGGCCGAGTTGTGGACGACGCCACTAAAAACTCGACTAAAACTGAAATTGCTCCGACGAAAGGACGCGAAACGGAAACCACAAACTGGCAAATGGCTGCCACTGGCTAAAGGACATTACCAGCTCTTGTTCGGTCTGTCTCTTTTCAAGCAATTCTTCCCCCACACCCTCTCTCTTTTGCTCTTCGTTTGGCACACATGCCACCACACCTTTTTGTATGCATATTTGAGCCGAAAGAACCTGGCCGTTGTTTCTAAGCCGCCTGATGTTCCTGTGCCCTGCTTGTCCTGGCTGCTACTTTATGCCCATTATCATACGCTGTCTCGTTTCCACTTGAGTTTTATTTTCATTTTGATTGTTTTAAAATTTTTTTCTGTGTGTATATTTTGGTTTTTTTGTTTTGAGTGGCCGCCGCCGTTGCCATTGCTGCATCGGCTTCGGGTTTGCCCGCAAATGTATGCAGGACATTTCGCATGCAGTAGCCGCGGCACAAAATGCACAAGAAGTGAAGAATCAAGAGCGGCAGGAAGGACGTGAAAGGGGAGCCTGCCACTTCCGTGCTGGTCGGCGGAAATGGTGGCGTCAGGTCGCCAGCAACGACACCCAGGGCCAAAAGTGAAATCCGAAGCGTTGCTGGAAAACAGTCAGAATTCAAACCAGGCCAAAAGAGGTGGGCAGCGGGGTGGCCGGGGCCAATTGAATGTGTGGCTCTGGTTTCAAGTGCCGCCACTCAACTAGCACTTATTGCATGCGACAAACGACAGCAGCAGGCGCAGGACACGAATGAGAATGAAGCAGGATCGGTGGCAGAAGCAGCCGGCAGTAGCAGAGAACCGGAAGATGAGGACTCTGCTCCGGATGCGGCCGCAAACTTTTGTCGTTTTTTCAATTTAAATTTTTCCACCGAAGTGCCTATGGTCTGCTCGCTCTATCTTACTCTCTCTCGCTCTCTCTTTTTCTATCGCTTTCTCTTCTATCGATGCATCTCTTTCTATCTCGCTCCTGATATTTTTTTATCCTGTGTGCTTGCACTTAAAGCAGTTAGCACGATGACCATCATTGGCATATCCATGTATGAATCCTTGCCATTCCCATTGCCATTTTCCATGACTGGGGCCATTTGCTGCATATGGCGCAGTTTGCTGGGCAAGACGTCATGTAATTGTTGAAGGAGCAGCAGTGGCACAGGCCGTAACAGTCGTAGGGCCGTGCAGAATCCCGCACACACACATATCACGTGTACGCAGGACTTTGCCGTTCCGGGGACTTTCGGTGGCTAAGCGGCCATGAAGCCAGAAAACAAACAGAAACTGCACAGAAGGCCTGCCTTCTATGCCCGGCACAGATTTAATAAAGCAAATCGAATTTGAGGCTCCTATGGCCACAGGAAGCATATGAAGCTCTGATTTAGGCACTTAAGCCCATGAAATGTAAGCACTATTTGGCAATAGAAAGGGGCTTTATGGCCCAGAAACTACCAGGGAAACGAATCAAATAAAAAGTGATACTTGCCATGGATGATAATATAATTGGAATACTTTTTATTTACAAAAACATTTCAAAATTTAGGGAACTTGAATCCTATCATAATGTATAGTTTTGATCAAGTCGTAGGGTAGATTTCCTTTTCTAAATAAAAGAAATAATTGAAATATTATCCCTGGTCGCAAACCAGTTCCCTCCACTCTACCACACTTATATCAATAATTTATATCCGTTATCCAGTTAGTGGGGCCGGGCAAGTTCTTAGTACTTTTATAATACCCTCGAAAGTAACTCCTGTTTAAGCTCGACGAGGGGGAAGTGGCAAGGGCATTGAGTGGGGGAACTGGTGTCATAACTGCCAACCAGCAAGCCAGGTAGTCAGCCAGGTAACTGCCAACTGCAGACGTTCGGCCGAAGTGCGAGGAGTGTGGAAAACGTAGTACGGCAGACTGCAGTTATTACGGCCGTAAGCGTAACTGTTATCTGTTTTCGTACCCCAGCTCCTGCCCGTGTCCGTATTCGTGTTCGTGTTCCTGTTTCCATTTGGGAAATTTCAGAAGTTCGTTGATTCGTTTCTTCTTTTTTTTCCCGTGCTTCTCTCATAATTTAATATTTACAAAGTGGAGCAGTACTGGCAACAGAAAACTGCAAAATAATAAAACGAAATTACCAAAGGGCCCCAGAGATGCCGGCGGGAAAGGGCGAGAGAGAGCGGAATAGTTAAGGGAAAGAGATATGGCGAGTGGGGCTGGCTGCGGGAAATCAGCGCTGTGCATTAAAAAACGCTTAGGGCAGCAACTTTGTCGCCTGCCAGGCGACTGTCCCATGTCCAGGGTCCTGCCTGCCACTGGCCACTGGGCACTGGGCACTGGCATTTTTCATTGACAGTTTTGGCTTCCTGTGAATCCTGCGGTACGCTCTCCGCCTCTCTCAAGAGAGAACGAGAGCCTGTCGTGCATTTTCAAATTTGTTTGTTTTTAATTAATTGCATGCGGCGATGACGCCTGCCAACAAAAACAAGGCGCCGGCGGTAGCCGTGAAGTGGCAGGAGACCTGCCTCTTTGCTCACATATGCGGAATGGAAAGAGGAAGGGTCCTGGGAAACAAGAGAACACAGGGACTGCGTGCTGGACAGTGATTAAGCGAACCAAAAACTGACTCTGTAATAGCGTTGGCATGCCAGTAGATTTTAGATAAGGCGGTAGCCTCTTTCCCTGTTCCATTCCGAATTCAGTCTGGGTGTAGAGTCGCCCCAAAGTATGCTATAAAAATGTTCGGGCTTAATTTCGATTAATTTGCAGAGTTTTCCCATTGTGTTTTCCCCACTCCCAGACTCAATTACCAGCAGCATCAAAAATAAAATCAAATTGATGTACTACCCTCGGAAAAACCCTTTTTATTATTTTTTTCTCGTTTGAAAGCACCGCACAAAAATTTGCATAAATTTTAAATTTCAATTTGCAGTCGACGAAAAAATGAAGAAGCAAAAATATGCAAGCCCAGAAGAAAAAAAGAAACATAGAGCAGCTTCAGGTTCCGAAACATCTGCAGGAGTGGAAAAAGTGCCAGAACGAAATTAGCAGACAACAAAGAGACTGTCTGTATCTGGGTGCCCAGAATTTTTCCTTCCCCTGGTTGTGCTGACTATTAAGTCGAAGGACAAAGGACGCAGGAAAACCCCTTTTTAACGGTGGCTAACGCACTATTCAAACAGAGTTGATTGTGCGCCGCTGCCCCTTGCTTTCTGCCTTCTCCTTTTTTGGCTTTACTCGAAGAGTGAGTTCTCTGGTGCGTTTTTCTAACAGGTCCTGGCGACGTCCTGCGTCTCTATCTCTGGCTCGTTTTACAAATTCTTACACATCCGGAATGGAATCACTTGTGTGCCGCTATGTGTGTGTCTGTTTCGGCCAGGGTTATAACGGAAAAGGAAACAACTGGCATTGGCAGCTATACGACGTTAAGGATAATCGTGATGACAGCATATTTTGTGACCCACAGTGTCCTTTTACTCGCTTCTCTCTTCTGTCTCTTTCTCGCCCTCTTCTTCTTCCGCTTGTATGGGTTTTTGGGCATTTTTCGGTTTGCTGTCTTTGCTGTCAGTTGGTTGTCTTTAAAATGACATTAAAAACGGCCAAATAAGCTTACGGAGACGACTTCCAGCAGCCGTCACATTTGACCCTGAATCAAACCCGAAATCGAGCGTAGAAGCACAAAACTAAACGCAATTTAAAATAAATCACAACACAACTGTCTCCGAAACGGTGCTACACCCATTTGGTTGTGTCTTACATGTGGGTGTAGTGGGGGGGAATCTGGATTGATATATCTGGTCGCCTCTTAAAGAGTCGTGTGACAAATGCGAATTTTATGTTGATTTTTCGGCTGGCGGAGAACAAAGAACCAACTCTAATATTTTTTTTCTTCTTTGTAGATGTCCTGACTGGGTGAAGGATGGGAACGAACATATATTGTGGCATGTGAAAAAGGAAACGAGAAGGTAAGTGGCTTTATTTCGTAGAATATTAACTTTCTGCTTAGCAAGCAAAACTCTAATGGGTGTTCTTCGTGGAGAAAAGGGCTGCCTTTAAGATTTCCCGAGTATGAGCCTCGCCTTTGCGTATACGCACCGTGAACTGACCCTATTAATTGAACTCTTGTTTATTTATGGGCCTCGTTATTTGAGTGCGTTCAAGTGTTTTGTACGGCAAGTGGCCACGCCCTCTCTTGGACGGGCGCTATAAATTGTTAAGTTTTATCAGCCGCAACAACGGGAGCTGTACCATGGCCAGTGCCGTATGAATAATAAGGAGAAACCTCGCCCCATTTCGCATTGCGTGCTCGAGCAGCAGAGCCTGAATCCTGGCAGGCTGGCCGTCGCAATCCTGAAAACACAACGCAATGCCACACACATGCACGCACTCACACGCACAATTGAAGCGGAAGTGCGCATTGTTTCCGCTTTTAATAAGAGCCGTTGTTCGCCGTACCCTGCATATGCTCGTGCATAATAATAAAGCATGCTGGGACCTGCGGATCGAGAGTATGACCGGGTGTCGGATGGTGGCGAAACCCCAATGAAGCCCATAAATTGCATTAAATTGCATTTAAATGTGTCGGACAGGTTAACAATGCGAGGAGGATCCGCCGTAATTGATTGTAAATTAAACCTAACTCCGGGCTAGACCCCGTAAGCCACTGCTGCTGGTCGGTTTAAATTGCCCTTAATTATTTCTGATTTCCCCCGACTTTCGTCTCCGTGTCCCTCTTTTAATCTTCACGCTTCTGAGCGTGAAATGGTTCTGCAAGCCAAAAAAAGGACAAATTGCCAAAAACTTGCAATTTGCAGCGCTCTAAAAAACACTTTTGTCCTCGGGGAGGAAAGAAGCTTAAAATTTATCCAAAAGAAATTTGCATTCTTCCGGTGTTCCTTACTGTGTGCCTCCTTCTGGCCCCATGATATGGCATGCTTGTCGACAATTAAAAATATTCAACATCCGTATTAATTGTGGCGAAACTTTCGGACAGAAACCGCTAGCCGGTTGTGCCACCTGCGGTGGCTACCAAACACACTCGCTCGGAAACAAGCTCGTTTGTAGTGCCGCCGTCTGCCATGTACTCAATGTCCTTTTGCTTTCTTGGTAGGTTTTGTTCTCCTTTTTTGGCATAGCTGAAGCTGACTATGATCTATGGCACTCGGTATGTGTGAAAATTCCAAAGGCAGGCAAAGAGTCAAGCCAGAGAGGCTAGCGCTCACACTAAATTTTGCAAAAATAAGTGGATCAAATTCAGGAATTGTTTCCAATTAAATTGTAACATTTGGGAAGGTGTCTAATTGAGCCAATACCTTGGGGTCATTACAACCAACTGGGTTGTAATGATGCACAAAGCCCCTCCAAAGAAAATCAAAGGCTTTGTTCTTGAAATCTTAGCTTCATGTCTCAGGGGCTCTGCATTTCTTAGAGGCAGATGATTGTTGTTCGCCTCTTGATTAGCATTCGCCATAGCTATTTCAGTTGCTTTGTGCTAGAGCTCGAGTGCATGAGCGTGCCTATTGATGCGTGCTAATTGTAAGGCGACTATGCATTGAAGTCCAGGTTCCACGAGGCGCTAGGAACTGCAAGGAGCCGCCAGGATGCCATATTGTTATTTAGGCGGTGTGCATAACAAGGAAATCCGTTTCGAGTGCGAGTTGCAGTGTCTGCTGCAGTTCCTTTTTGTCTCTGCCGGAAGTTCTCGAGAGCTCTGACTGGCTTCAAGTGGCCTTCGTCGAGTATCCTGTCTGGACTCTTTCTGCCTTAAAGTCCATAAAGGATGGACTAGTCTAACCCACTGACAGAGACAGCACTTATCAAAACGTTCAATCAATCAATCAATCAATTGTTGCCGACAAAAGGGCGCTGTAACGACAAAAAAGATCAGAAATATCACTCCTACACCCATTTGTAGCAAAAAAAAAAAAAATGGCAACCCAAATCAGCTTAGCCGCAAAAAAGAACCACACAAAAAAGAGGTCCACCAATACAAAGGACACCGGACATATGCCAGCCAGAACATGAAAGCACAGCTCAGTCCCTTTGTGTGCGGCGGTTTTAGTTTGTGTCCACGAGCTCTGTTTCTGTTTTTCGTTTGTAGGCTAACCCGGAGACCCTGCCCCCGGGAAAGGCCGAGCCGATGGACTCTTGGCAGGGCGAACAAATCAGTGCAAATCGCCGAGACACAAAGCAAGACCAGAAATCCGAAAGGAGCAGGACGAGAGCGGGAGCCATAGAAGAGGTAGGACTTTAGCTATGCAGAAACAAACATTGACAACGGCGAGATGTCAGCAGCCGATCCATTGTACAGGACTTCCAGGTGCTCAGCTCGTTGAAAGAACACTCTTTCTCCCCTCTAATAAGCCAATTCAAAGGAGTAGCAGAACTGGCAGGTCTGGCGGAAAATGTTTATCCAATGTGGCACATGCATGAATTTATGCTTACACACATTTAGTCAACATCTGCAGCGCATTCACAACTTTCCAGATCCTTTTCTAGCTTCCAGTTTTTTTCTTTTCTCTGTTTCCGAGTGAGATTGCGGCAGATATTTGCATATTATGTCTATATGCAAATGATGGGGGAGCGCTTGAAGATGGCGGCACACACGACGTATACGTGATACATTAACATATCAATCATACGGAGAGCAGACCGTCTCCCAGCTCTGACCCCCGCCCGCCATCACAAATCCACTGCTTCCATTCCAATCTACGCAAATATTTAGAACGATAAAGGACGAGCGAGTTCAGAGTCACCAGAGCCTTCAAATGCATGAGTCGTGTAGCTAATATGTACCAACTAAATGTAAAATTAAAGCTTTGTTTCATAAAATGCGTCCTTTTAGGAGTATACTTTCCTATTATTCATAAATTTACAAAGACGATTAAATTTTTCCCACCTCTTATTTTGTATATATTGCAGCAGATCGGAGATGCTTGAAATCCAGATTCATAAAATAAGGGATCCTTTTCCAAATCGGTTGTATGACGGCTGAAAAATGCGCTAAGAAGTGTTTCAAGTGCATGCATAAGTGCATATTGGACAGAAGTGTAAGAAATTTTTTTTTAAATATTTTGGTTTATATTATAAACCAGATTATTTTAAAGATTATACCAAAGGCCTTTTGTTTATACAAATAAAAGAAAATAGTACTTTGCGAAGATATAACGCGAAAGGTACATAAAGCATATTGAAGTTTATTGAAAAGTTAATTGTGCTGCAGGCCAAATACCAATAAATTAATGCCAACTAACAACATTGTCACCGATAGTGCGTCGACAATTGTAATTGTTGTGTTGATTGTTTAATTGCTGCCATTTTGTGCTCAGTTTCCGCTTTTACGCTCAACTGTGTACCCGTAAATATGTATACATGGTATATGATTTTGTATGTATATTATAATTGCGTGGATGGTGGTTTTCCAAACAAATTAGCGTGGCGGATCTCGTCAACATGCATTTAAATCAACTAGGCAGTTGACAATTATTATTTTTATGCAAATTCCGTTTGCATATTGATGACATTAAATTGGCTTTCTGGCCTGCGTTTTGCCAATTTTTTCATAATATTTGCTTATTTTCCGGGTCATAATTTCTGATTGATTTTAATTCCTTTAAAGAGTCCATCTAAAAAAATTCAGAATTATAATCGTTGGCAGAACATCTGTGACAACATGGCGTATGATTTATTTGTGAGGGTCCCGCATTCAATGGCTTTTTGCGGTTTTCGGTTGGCTCTTTAATTCCCGTTTTGTCATTTATTCGATTTTATTATGTGTGCAGGACACGAATGCACATTAATTGCATTTAATTAGAAAATATTGACCATTAGCGGTGCAGTTATGTAGCAATTTATGTGGTCGCTTTCTATAAAGTACTTTCTAATGCGTGGGCGACTCAGTTATTAACCGGAAAAATATATTTGAATTTGGAAAAGTTTCCAATTGTTTACCGTTGAATGGTAAATAAACAAAAGAAGGCTGGGCATGAATAGTTTTATGAACATTCGCTCAAAGATCAGAAGAAAATTGGCAGATATAGGCGAAGGTTTAAAGTGCACACCAGTGCAACATTGTTTTTGGTTTTGCGTGGCATTCCAGCAAAGCTGACATCAGTGGAACATATAAATATATATATTTTGAGCTGTGAATTCTGAGATCAGTGCCAAGGGAGAGCTGCAAAGTCCAAATGGCGTCATTTCTCGCCTCGGTTTTTTCGCCGGCTAAACGAGTTTTGAGCTTGTTTCAATTATTTGGCACGCAAATACAAAAGCTGCTGGAGAGTTCGCCAGAACGGAGGACGGAGGTGCCGAGAGTGACGCTTGTCCCATTACCAATTAGATGAAATGGCTCAGCCCTTGTCTGAGCTCTACGCCTCTCTCCTGTTCCACTTTGAGTCCAATTTAATGAATATGTAATGTCTGGAAAAAAGTTTCCGCTTATCTCTCCGCCGAAAAGTTGCTCTATACCGAAAAGCTTTATAGGGAGGCCTGCTATCTGCTGCTCAGGCAGGCTTTCTGCTGCTGGCAGTTGCTTTTCCACCACGCATTCCTTCTGCCACTTTTTCTTTTTTCATGGCTGCCCCCAAAAAATCCTTCGCCCGCTTTTCAATCTCAACTTGTAATTGACGCTGTACTTGGCGAAGGCTGCATAAAAAATAATTTGATTATTAACTGAGAGACGCCCAGAGTGTGCCGAGAATTTAAATAATAATTGAAACAGCTTTTGGGGACTTGTTGACTTTTTAAGACTAATCCCCGAGTAATCTCGAAGTCCTTTAAGTGGTCAGCTGGATTGTCCAATCAATTAGTGGCGGCGTGGCATGTGGCAAGTGGCTGGCGAATTATGTTGCATTTAAATGTAAGACTGCCTGCCCCGAAGATTTATGCGGCTCATAAACGTCAAAGGCACGCAGGACACGCACACCCAGGCAACTCAATTAATCTTGTTGATGTCAGCTTAGGTGGGTGGCTTGGGGGTGTTGAGGTAGAAGGGGAGTGGCCAGGTGACAAAGTCAATAATCGCCCATCACCAGGGCTCTGTGGGAAATCGGACAAGTGCAGGACATTTGTAGCACGCTTCTAATAAAATATTTCATTTAAAATTTACAACTCGCCGAGCCCCAGAAACCGAAACGAAAAGAAGCCATATGTCAATTGCAGTTGCAAGCCGGCAGACACCGACAGAGGCAAAGTCGCCGAGTCCTTGCCAGATCCTTTGCGAGTGTCTGTCCAATTGCTGCCTTGTCCCTCGTACACACACAATGACATGTCAAGTGCAAAATGCAAAACTGGACGCCACAAAACTTTTCGCCAATTGTTCGTTCTCGTTGTCGGCCTCGCCGTCGCCCTCGCCTTTTGCCCTCCGCGCTGTGTCCTTCGTGCTTGCTGCACCTACAACTTCCGGCCTTTGTTGAAATAACCATAAAATCAAGATAAGTTATTGGATTTGCTGCCAGGAAGCAGGAATAAGCACTTTTTGCCTTTGCCCTTCTGGCCTCTTCCTTAGTCCTGTTTCTGGTTTCCAGCCCCGTGCGCACCTCATCGCTCGTCTCTCGTCCTTGCCTTGTGTCGTAGATTAATTGCTATTTTTGGTGTGAGAGCTTAAGCCCAAGTCCTACTTCTGGCTCCTGGGAAAAAACATTTTTGTGTAATATAAATACGACTTTTTTTATTTCCTACCCTCCAAACGATAGCCCGGGCACTGTGTCTGGACCTCCAGCTCCTGCTCGTGATCCTGTTTTCAGTTCATGGCTGCCTCCTTACCCTGGCAATTGTAGCTGCTTGTTTCCAGCTGGCTTTTCCCTTTTGTATAAATAGTAGAGCTCACAATGGAGCTGGGGCATTCCCGCAGCTGGAGGCGCCGCACAATCAGTTTTCACAGTTCGCACCACTCCGGTGGCACCTCAATTTTCCCAGCTCCCTCCCCTGCACTAATGCGATTAAGCCGCTTGTTGTGGCTGTCAACGCGTTGACTGGTCTGCTCCTCCTCACAGACCCAGGACTCTTCCCAAAGCACCTCCTGCCAGCCTTCGGGCTGCCTTTGTAATTCACTTAAGTGTGCCACTTTGGCCTGCGGTAAACGTCGTCGTCCATTGTAGGCACTGATCTCTTTAGCATACAGCCAGTGGCTAACCAGTCACCCAGCGAGGCAGCCATCCCGCCAACCAGTCAGAGGCTTACCTTCTGGCCGACTCGCAGATTTTCGGCTTGGCTCTGGTTTAATCATAAATTCCGTGGCGGATCTCAGCAACCATTGTCCAAGTGAAATTCCACGCCCAGGGCCACTGCTGTCAAGTGGACTTAACCTCTTAACTACATTTTATTTGATGACATTGTGGCGTGTGGCCAGTTTAATCACGATATTACTGCGACGATGGCGCACAGTGCGAGTTTGGTGGTGTTTTCAGTGTTTGTTTTTTTGGATTAGGGCACTCAAGAATTTATGCTGGAAAATCAAATTTTGAATGCAAGTATTGTAATATTTTTAAAATGACTTCAACCTTTATGGGTTTTTTATGGAACTTTAAGATTTCACTCGTTGCTGGTTCATTTCGCAAGTCGTCTGACAGATTTAGGATAGGAAAATGTAGCTATGCCCAAATTGATTTTGGGAATGGCCTCCAATAAAAATAACAGTTAAAATGGCGGCAAGTGTCACAATTCGACACGCTGCTTTGGTGGATCCTGCCATCCCGACCTTTTACCCATCCTGCTCATTCTAGTTTCCGGGAACCCCACACACGCATTCCGAGTCCTGGCCCGGAGGCAGGAAGTCTTTACGGGCTGACACGCTCTTCAGGAAGCCCCGGCAATCAGGACAGCCCTGAGGCTGAGGCGGAAGGGGGCTCTGGAAGTTCTCCAATTGGAGTTTATTAATTTGAGGACGTGCGTGCCGAGTTGTCGACTCGACTCGAGGTATTTACAATTCTTGTAAATATTTCCTTTATTATTGTAATTATATTTATGGGAATGTTACTGTGAATGCGAGTGTGGGGATGAGTGAGGACATGGAAGGTTGAGTGGAGGCGCCCCTGCGCATTCATGACCACGTTGCGTGCTGTCACTGGGACTAAGACTGACTTTAAGGGAATTAGCAGCACATTAAACTGATTTTTATTGGGGCTGCTCCGCTCGACTCGACTCGGTTGGTGGGGCAATTAATTTAGCATTTGCAAAGGGCCCGAAAGTATTCAACAATTGTGTAAACTCAATCTCATGAATATGCCACGACATCGGGCTACAACTAATTTTCATACCATTTTCCCAACATTACAGGAACATACCACCCCAGATCTTCCAGAACGAATGACTTCTCCTTCTGCTGCAATCCTTTGGCAACTTGACTCCACCATCTTGTCGGACGCTTCAGGTAATTATGCATATTTAAGCAGTTTTGTCTACAATTTTAAGGGAAGGATCCTAAAAGGATGCTTTAAATTAATTATTTATGCACGGTGGAGCCCGGAGTAGAGGCCGCCCGACATATGCAAACATTTGTTCTGCTCGAAAGTCAGGTGCCTGTCAAGTGCTCCTCACGAAACAGGAAGCCATCCTGTGTATATGTCTCCTTAATGGGTTTATACTCCTCGCATGCATTTTAAAGGAAAGCCAAGTTGTGTCCCAGCATGGTCTGCAAAATTAATAGAGGTTCCTGTTCCGGATAATTGCCACAAATGCGACGAAGGAGGTGGCTACGCCAAGCGTGGCGAAATTGCTCTTTAAGTTTGCCGCCCAGGCCGCAGAATTAATGCTGCTCTATTAATGCTAATGTTGGAAAATCTCTCTCTGCATTTATCAAAGTGTGTGTGTATCCTTCCTCGATGGCGTTATCCCGACCTCTTGCGTTCTGTCTCTCGGCATTTGTCAATGCCCGGCTTTCGTCCTTATTTCTATATATTTTTTGTCGAACCGCTTCCTTTCACAGCTATACCTCAATACACAGCTTTGCTTTCAGCTTAATTGTTTTTCAACTAAGCATCAGTCCCACTGCCTGCTTTCATCCTGCCTTTTATTGTTGTCCTGTCTTCTCTTGCCAAGCGCCCGTTCCCTTTGGCAGGACCTGGCTGAAAGTCGTGTCTAAGTAGCTTTTGTATAAATGAAGGCAGGAAGCGAACGTTACCAAACAAATCAGTAGCACTCTTGCCGACTGTTTACTAAGAATTGGAGAAGGAAGAAAGCAGAATTCGAGAAAGGAGGAAAGCCAAGCGAAGCCTTGGCAACGAGTACGGAGGGAAACGGCATCAAGGTGGCTGGTTAAGCTGTTGGCATGGTACGCGGATGTGATAGCTAATTAAAATGTGTTCAAGGCCAGGGTCCGCGAAACGAGTTACAATTTATGCCACACTCCAGTGACTCAAAGGGTTGTAAGTAGAAGAGTCACCACAATAGCACAACCGGCAGGGCTGGGTAATAACCGAGGGAATTAAGTTCCGTCATAATAAACACACAAATCCAAGGAGGTAGGAGCCATTGAAACGTTCCTTGTAATAGAGAGTTATTAAGGCCGAGAGGCGGATATTGACCAATCAAAAATAAAGCCAAGGAAGAATCAATCCCACAATTTATAAAAATAATTCCGACAACCAAACTTAAAGCGGAGAACAATTAAACGTTAATCACTAAGACGTGAATAGATCACGAAAACACAATACCCCTGTGTCTGCGAAAACTGATGTATGAAACCACTTCCCTTTGGATTTCCGGACGTGAAAACTTTTTATTTTAACCCGCTCGTCAACCGATATATATGGAAAGTTTAACGCTTCTGGTTTCTAAACAAAAATTATAATTCCCAATGCCCGGACCCCGGGCAGAAAACAATCACCAGACAATGGCCACGTCGGAAATTAGCATAGTTTTAGGCACCAAAAGTTTTCTGATGTTTTTGCCAATTTCCGTCAACAATTTACGGTTCCCCGAAATAGGCAAAAAGTTTTTGGCAAGCGCAACTTTAAAGGCCACCGTATCCTGACTCCGCATCCTTAGATCTGGGGATATACGAAGTATTGAGGGTGTTTAATTTATTGATTTGGTCGGCCCGCAGATAGACAAACTTACGGGTGTTGAATCGGTTCGGTTGGATCGAAAAAGTGTGGGTCTCTGGGTGTGGTGCGTGTATGCACGCAAATTTATATGTTTGCCCTAAAATGGCAGACGAGAGTGGGCTTAACGAGAACATCGAAATCAGCCCACAAATGTACGCTTAATTGAACTTTGAACCGAGCACAGATTGAAATCGAATCGAATTCGGATTGGAGGGAATTCCCTTCCCCGCAAGGACTTTAAATACGGACTAAATAAATCCTTCTTCTCCTCAGTTTCCTTTTCCTTAGAGTGCGCGGAGGCCTAAGTAAATTTAACTGAAAAATCTGCTTGTTTGACGCCACCACCCAGTGTCCTTTCCACAGTAAACTTTTGTGTGCTGTGCTGAGCTGAGCTGCTCAGAGACTCCTTTGTTTGCCTGTTTTGTCCTCTCTCCTTTTGATAAATGTCCGGCAGAAGGCAGCCAAAAACAAGCACATAAATCACACGCATGTGTGGATGTGGCGGAGGCCGAGGCGGAGACGAAAGAGTCAGGCAGGAGGTGGAGCCTCAAACCCTGCCCACTCTTGATACACCCCAACCCCAGCCGGCTCATCTTCGGCATCATCTTGCCCAAGTAGCTAAAGTTTGCTGGCCAAGCCACACTCAAACATATGCCAATGACAAGCCCAAGCCGGTACCCTGCCCCTCATTGCACAGGAAGATGCCCAGGACGAAAGCACTTTGGCAGACAGCATACTACACTGCCTGTCATGTCAACTGAGTTAAATTAGATGGATATTAAGAAAATAATCTTGTTTACTTGTTTTCAACTAAATCTTGCTTAAAGTTTCATTACAATTCATTTCGAAATGTATCTTTATTTCTTCCTGTGGAGTGTGCTTTTCCCATGGCTGGCTACAATGTGGATGTTATTAAATTTGTTGCCACAGCACAGGAGCAACCACAAGGTAGATGGTATAGGGAAAAATGGAGAGGGGATTTGTAGCAAAAGCCAATTGATTTCAACTGAACCGACTCTGGACCGGACTGTGTGGCTGGATGGCTGGCTGGATGCATGGAAGGCACACAAAGTCAAATCCATAACCAAAAATCCGAGGGAATTCCGTCAGTCAGTCAGTCTGTCAGACAAACAATGCACAGCCACATATCCAGGCCTCCCTTTCTGTCCGCCCACATCCTGTCTCTTTCTTCCGCTGCTCCCGTGGCTGGCCCGGCTGCTGCTGATGCTGTGACCGCAAATGCCCGAAATTTATGCCAATATTTGCATTCAATGCCCAAAAATAAACCGTAAAATGGTTGCTGTCTGAAGAGCGAGAGGTAGCGATGGCTCGGGAACGGGGCTCTTGGAGCTGGGAGGGGAGGGCGGATGCCGGACCGAAGAGGACTGTTTGCCGGCCAAATGGTGCTGCCTGCTCTTATGCGCAGGATGCCTTGGTTGTGCTGAAAATTTCATATTTATGGCTGCCAGCCGAGAGTGTTGGTATTTGTGCATTGAGTGCAATAATTCAATTGCACACCTCCGCAAGAGGAGGTCTGGGGAGAGCGAGGTCCTTGCCGAGCCTGCCTGGTGGTTGCTGGTGCTTCTGGTCAGCAGTTAATGCTCCGGAATGGCGGGCGTTTAAAGCGCTCGACTGAACAGCAGAACAGCAAAAGGAGCCAGGACTCGGACTCGAGTGTGGGAAATTAAAGAAATCGAGTGGAGTTGGGGCATAATTGGATTTGTTTAGCTGTCAATATTATGTCAGAAATCAACATGGCCCGACAAATGAGAAGCAGGAAGAGGCGGATGGGTAGGCGGAGGAAGTAGGGCGCGACAGGCAGGATAGACGGATGGCTGAATAGACAGATGGAATTGATATATAGATAGACATCCCGATACGGCGGAGTCAGGCGATATTCCTTGCCAGCTCGCTATTAACTGACTGCCGGCGACGCCAAACATGCGCCCTCGAAAAAATGACACGAACTCTGTCACTCCGGCGTGAGAGGGCTGCAGGGCGTGGCCCACATGCAAACAAGCCTCATGCACAGAAATGGCAATCAAAAAATTTGACAACAATCCAAATCTGGAGCGGGTGGGAAAAACAAACAGGAGCAGGAACAGGAACGGCTGCAGCTGACAACATTGATCCGAAACTAGGAAGAAGCGAAATAAGGGATTTCCTTAAAGGACACTCTAGTCTAGTCGAGTGTCCTCGACTCCTCCATCGAATCCATGTCCTTGGGCGCCCTAATACCATCATTGGCTCTTCTTTTTCAATTATAATTCACTCGTCCATTGTGGAAAGTGTTTAAGTTTGGGCTTACAACACCGCGGAAGGGCACTTGAGAATGCTTGAAATGCGAGTGCAGGAGTAAGCTGCTCATTAAATGGCATACACAGAGAAAAACGGTATTTAGTTTATGCCAGCCAGTGTATAATGTGTACACATGAGCTGTACAACCCTCTATCATTCTCTGCAACCAGTCTGTCCAAAAAAACTGTGTTAATAAAGTATTTTCTCACTCGAGTGCAACCAGCAAACACTCGGAAAGTGTGGTTGTCAGAATGGATTGGACTGGGCCGGATGGGATTGTGCTGGGTCGGGTGAAAGCAGCCACCCAGTTGACTTTTGTAATCAGCAGGCAAGGATGCATCTGCTCCTCCTCGTGCCTGATGTTGTTGATGTTGATGCAAGGTCTGAGCACAAATATTCCGACTGCCTGGGCTGACTGACAGCCGCACACCGAGAAGGATTCGAGTTAAGTGCCTGACTTGGCACTGTCATAATTTACATATGCCAAACGGCAGCGAGGCAGGAAGGGTTAACTGGGTTACAAGAAGCCTGGGCCTGTGTCTGTATCTGCGAAAATCCTACCTGAATATTCTGGCTGCCTGCAATCGGGACTGCCTGCAGTTGCAGGTGTGCCTTTGTCTGGGGGAGACTTTATTTATATGAGTGATTAGCCAGTGGGTGTGAAGTTGGTGAGTGGAGTCGGAGTGGAGTTCTCCTGCCCCTGCTCCTCCTCTCTGTTTATTTATTAGTGCCAGGTGCTGTTTGGATGTGTCTTGTGTTTGTGGCTGGCAAATAATGTGGAGATGTGAAGGACACGTGGCAAAGCCGGCAAATACTGTGAAACTGAAACAGTCGGAATCAGGTTTCGGTTTCATGAATTTAAAGAAACTTTGAGCTGCCTAAACGACTCGATATTTAAATTCCTTTTTCCCCTGCCCCGCCCTCTTGTCGCTATTCAATATCGTCGACAACTTTTGGCCGCTTGAGACTCTTGACTTTTTCAAATGCCACACACGTCGCGGCTGGCCGGGTAATTGAGTTGGAAAAATGTTGTTGACGCCGTCGTGCCCATGCAACTGCAATGCAAGTGGCAGTGGCAGTGGCAACATCGAATAGCAACAAAGTAACTCCTGCCAACAGCGACATGTTGCGACAATTGCATCTGCATCCGCATCCGCATCCGTAGATCCGCACATCCGCATCGTCGCCTCTGCTGGCATTTTGCATAATATTACGTTGGGGCCCCATGCGAAATTTCGGCAATTTTTTCGCTTGCTTTTTCTTCTGCTCGGAACATGTGCGCAAACATTTAAATCAATTGTGTTCCAATCTCCCCCGGGCCGGACCGAAAGCAAGAGGCAGAAATGAAATAAGAAAGCGGCAACTGCAACTGCAATTGCAATTGTTATGTAAAATACGAGCACGCTCGCGAATCAACAAACGCGAGCTGCCAGAAAAGAGGATGCGGAACGTTTCTGGGGATCCTGCTGGGAAGAACCCGGGTTGCATTTGACTCGATTCGCTTGGATTGCATTATGTAAATAAATCCATACCGAGAAGTTTTCAATTTGGGCTTAAGGAAAAACTGCAATGGCACCGTTCGGTTTGGTTTTGCTCCTCTCCACACTTTCCGTTGCCTTGTGCCAATTTTTTGCACCATTGCCGCCCAACCACCCGGTTTTCGTGCCACTCGCAACTCGAGGAAAGGTGCACGTTTTCTCACACTGCAGCGAAGGTCGCAGTCGATACTATATATACTTCGCTGTCATAGGCTTTGCCACAGGATGGCAGCGAGGCAACGGGCAAGGAGGCAAGGTGGCCGTCGACGGGGCAGAACATCCGCCCATGGAAAAGTTTTTGCAGTTTAGGTTAGGCCAAGCGAAAGCCAACCAAAGTCAGGCACTTGCAAGCCAATAAAGCGGAAAAATATTTTATTTCTCTGCGCCACGGGCCGTGCGTAAAAAAATATATGTTCTTATGCAAATGACTCGCCTTAGGGAAGTTTTCGGCTTAAATTATTGTATTTATTATTCAACGTGGCTTTATGTTGCATGGCCCGTTATTGGCTTTTGTGCAATTATTCCTAATTAGCTGCCGTTAGATGGCAAACTATTTGCACTAACAGTTTTATCACGCCATTGCCAGCTTCGAGCGTGGACTAATTGCACGATGCCTGTTTTCTTGATCTCTAATAGCTACGGCCTAAAACAGCGTCTGCCACTGCCTCTGCCCGTCTGGATGGAGTCTTCCAGGTTCCGAAGTACCTCCCTAGCCCGCCTGAAGTACCTAATCCAGCCATCGACACGAGTTGCCGAGTTGTCGCCTTTTAATGAGTTTTGTTGCCAAGGCAACTCCGAGAATTGATCTCAACGCATCCTGGGTGACACATAATTTACCGCATAATCAGCTGCAAGTTTTCCTCGCCACTCGAAATGACTCAAGTTTTCGGAGGTTCTCCTCCCCCGAAAGTATCTCTGGGATACATGCAACGGCAGAATTAAAAGCATAGTTTCGGTGACTTTGCAACCGCACGACAATGCAATAAAAACAAACTTTCTCCTCGAGTTTCAACTTCCAGTTGCCAGTTGTGAGTCGCTAGTTGCAGGTTGCTCGGTGCTTGCTACAAGGAAAACAATTGAGCAGCTCATTCAGGAAGAAAATCAAAATGCAGTGATAAAAACCAATTGACAAGAAGGGCAGAAAGCGGCAGACAGAAACAAAGCCAGGACCCAAACACGCGAAACTTTCTTGTTCCTTGTACATTGAATGTTTATTTGCATGCGACAATGCGCCCTACATTCCTCGGAATCTATGTAGTACATAAAAATGTACACATGTATATGGAAGAAGTATACATAGAAGTATGTGTACCGGAGCTGCTGGAGGCGGGGCAGCGGGGCTAAACGCGTTCTTAATATCACATAAAAAATAGAAGCGTAACAAAGTTAAACAAAACTTTTGCTGCAACAAAACTTTCGAGTTGCCCCAACCCGAGGGGGAACACTGGCTAGAAAGGCGGGCAAGGGTAGAAAGTCCTGAGCTGACTTAAAATTCAAAATGGCCTCCACTTTCGACTTAGCTTTAAGCTACGTGCCCGCATTCCCGCTTAACTTTAATTGACATTCTGTCCTGGTCGAAATCGAAGTCGCATACCGCTCCCCGGAACAGGGCACATTATTCAATTTATTTTAGATGGGGGCATGACACTCGGGGGAGCCGTTTTTGCGGCCGGCCCGCGAATTATGACGGAATTCGGAAGCGGCGCTTACCTTATGAATTCCATCAAATATTTACCTGGGCCTGGCTCCAGTACTTGCCACAGCCTCTGGGACTACATAAAAACCATAAGGGAACATTAGGCCTCTTACTCAAAATTTTCGCGTCCCCTTGCCGTTGCCACGTATTTGGTGGTATTTTCCGCTTTTCGCGTATTTATTCACTGGCTTTTGTGGGTGTTTGGGTGTGGGCGGCTGTTGGTGCTACGCTAGCACACTTGTTGAGGGCGCTGGCAGGCTTTTTAATTGCTTCGCCGCCTCGTTTGCCGCCCGCTCATCTGTATTACGTAGCCACACACTCATTTCCACCCACACACAAACACCCGAGGGCGCAAATGAGCTCTTAATTGAAAAGGAAAATAAACAAGTCATATATCATAACAAGACTCAAGCCTTTCAGTTGAGCAGGGTACTTACTTCCAAATATCTGTACCCCCATAGTAATATTTTTAATTTTTGGAGTAAAACTACAGTTTTGTGGCATGCACTGTAAAATAAAAACATAAAATAAATTCCAGAGAGGCTGGCCGGGAAAAAGGAGCCGGGGAAAAAAGTGCAGGGCGCGTTGCGCCCAATGTCAACAATAATTTTTAATTAAGATTTGTTTTCTTTTTTCACATTAGAGTGAACCCAGGCATACTGCTTGGCTCTGTCCCGCACCCTTCCCATCTGCCACATAAAGAGGCATGAAAGACATACACACACTCCCAACTAAAGAGCTAAAGAAGGGAAAAAGCAGCTGCACTGGCTGGGCGAGGAGTTAATTTGAATTTTATAGCAGTCAAGTTGCAAGTAATTTCAGCACCCAAACGTACAACGTGCCACACACTGGTACATCGGGAGGCGTTGAGCAACACATGTCCTAGCTGCAGCCGAAGGCGTGGCCGGGGGCGTAGATGCATGCATGCGAGTGTACTTCTTTTTTATTCCGCCTTTGAACAATTTTCCTTGCCAACTGACGGATGAGAATGCAGAGCAGAGTGACTGAGTAGGAGGAGGACTGGCAGAATAGAGGGTGGGAAAAAGTTTTTCAATTTCTTCGACTGGGTGGAAAAGCGCACTGTTTGCTCGGCTACAAGTTAATCTGGCCAGAGACTCAACTTTGCTATCTGCCTTGCCACGAATAGTGCAGAGTGAGGAAGGGGCGCTCTGTATGCACCACTCACAGACATCCTCAAATATATACGGCTCGTATCTTCAGTTTCAGTTCATTTCCTTGCTTCCTGGCTCAAGAATAAAAAGTCCTTCCTCCTCCGCAGTGCATTTCTCTTTTTGCGGCAGCCAACTTCTAATTTCGTTACAAATTACACATGTAATGCATATGTAAGGGGACTGGAGATGGGGCCTGGTTTCGTAGCCACAGCCAATTTATTAGCTGCGAACGGCCCCGTCCCTGTCAGTATCTAGACCCTGCCCTTATCCTTTTTCCTTTATCTGCTTGCCCCAGGCCACGGGGCTCAATTACAAGCCAAGTTTATCTGGCTGCCAATAAGCTCAAGTTTATGGTCTTTTCGGCTCTCCAGCTCCCCAGCTCTCCGGCTCTTCAGCTCCCGGCAATTAAGTTAAGCTCCGGCAAAAGAATGTGCTCAAAAAGAAGTTTTCGGATTTGGCCAAAAATTTATCCGCACATGCAGCCGGCCCTCGTCTGCGAGAGTTTTGTGTGTGAAAATTGAATATTCCGCATGCCACATAAATTGAGAGCGAGAATTGCAACAGCAGGAGCTGGGGGCAGGAGCAGACTGCTTATTAAATTATGTCTCGGCTCTGCAAAGAAAACTTTCTTCTGGCCATATTAAAATTGTTGGCAATCTTCTTCCGCCTTCTTTCGACTTTTCTCCATTTGCGAGTTGCATTTGCAAATGGTGCCGCATACTTCGAGCCTGTCGCAGCAATTATTTCATTATGTGTGAGGCCTGGCCAAAGCAAACTGCAGATTCCAGAGCCAGCCCCCTCCCTGTCGGCTCCCTTTTGAAATTATGCACTCGGAAACTTTTCCAGCAGCGGCGTCTCCCAGCCTGCCTGTAACATTCTCATTTACTTTCGACCATATTTTCACCGCTTTTGCCAGACAAAGAGGCGTTGACTACTTCGTTTCATTGTTATTATCATAATTGCATAAAGCGGAGGGTTTTAGGCAGCAACTGCACAGGCACAAGGATTTGCGGCGCCACTTGCTGGCGACAGTTTCTCGGACAGGACACTACTAAGCTCCCTTTTTGAATTGGGCCTAGAACCGGGATTAGGATTTGCATCTGGCTGTGCTTCAGTTTTAATTAGTGCGAGCTGTTTGCTTCTGTGTGAGTTTCATTAATTTTCCTTCGCCTGGACGTGTCCTTCTGAGTCCCGAATTTTTACTTTTCGGCATCCGGCTCTTAGCGCCTTGGCCTTCGTCGGCTTGTGGATTTTTCTCCTCACGCATCATTAAACGTGCCCCCAAGCGGGGCATACGTAAATTAAAGTGCCATATAATTTGCCCACCACGCCCAGGGGTACAGGCGGACGGCCAGCAGAGCAAAGGCCAAGTATAAGGACCCATAACCGATGATTTTGTGAGCCACAAAGAGTAGTATCTGTTTCTTTTTCCTTTGTCTATCCTGTAATACAACAATTAATACAATAACATAAATCGAGTTGAGTCGCTCTGAAGAGACTACGGGGTATCACATCGTCGTGGCAAACAAGACCTGTTATTTCTTGGGGGCAGGACTCTGTCCAATTTCTATGCCTGCCACGCTTGGTTTAATTTCGTTGCCGACCAACATCATTGATTATATCAAATGGCTTGCTAAATGTTGACTCTGAACGGTTTGTCTCGCAACGCGGAAGCGGAAATGTCCAGTGCCTGAAGGGCACGCGGGCAGGAGGTGTAGGCGGTGTTGCTCGGATTTATGTAGACAGTCGCAGGGTAGTTGCGGGCTCAACTTTCGGAGGGGTATGGGAGCAGCTGCACCGAAGCGTAAGCTCCAGCCTCAACTGTTTTAACTTTTACCGCTTGAGGCGCTTGCCTGTCATACTAACACGCCCTGCTGCCACTGCCACACGCCACAAATTGCGTGCCACAGTCACAAACTTGCAACATTTCGCTCTTTGGCTTTTCGCCGACGGAAGTGCGTGGCATGACGCGGCCTGAAACTTGGCCTTGTTGGTCTCAAAATTATGCCACAGCCGATTTGCATATGGCCCAGCCGAGGTGCAACTGGAACTGAATCCGCGTCCTGGTGGGCCATCAATCAGACTATCGGGATTGGGATCGCATCGGAACGAATCGGGAATTGCAGAAATGGTTTAATCTTTGCATGTTTCATTCAAATTTTAAGCACAATTTACTTACCTGTACAGGTGTTTGATTCGTTTCCACTTTGTTCTCAAGTTGAAGAGGTCTCGTAGAGCCAAAACTGGAGCCGGTATTTATCATACAACATCAATCGTCCTGATGGGGGATTGGGTCGAGGCCAGGGGCGTGGCCCTTGACTGATAGACACATAGTATTAAAATTACTGACAGCAACAATTTATTATCAATTGGCAAACAAAGAGGTCGGAATGGAAGCTCATATTATACATTTAAATCAATTGCGGAAATCCAATGGAAGTATAATCAAGAGCGGATGGAGTTGCGAGAGCAAGGAGTGTAGCAGTGTTTCATTGATGGATTCGTGGAACAATTAGAATTTCAAATGAGGAGACCATTGCCAGAGGAAGCCCAGTGGCGGACACGGAGGCTGGGAGGAGTGGATGAAACGGCGAAAACTCCGGATGGGAGACACTGTCAAGCGAGCAAATGCATTCATTTCCACTTTGCAGCTTCGGATATTTATTGCATATTTAATGAGTTTAAGCTCAGACAGAAAATGAAATGCAATGCAATTTGCGAATGTGTATGCCACTCTGCTTTCCCGCTCCACCTTTGCTCCGTCTCTGTCCCCCCGATGGCCTGCTCCTGGTCCTCGTCCTCGTGCTCGTCCTTTCAGTGTGCGTTTGGTGATTTCCTGTTTGTGGCCAGCAATTGATTTGTTTACAATTTAGATACCAATTGGATTCGAAGCGGACAGCTAGGCCTGCTGGGAAATTAGTTCAATTGTTTGTGTTGGCCAGCAGCAGAAGGAGACAGAAAACAGGCCAGAAAAGAGAGAGGTATAGGGATCGGGCTTGGCTGAGGTAGAAGGAGAGGAATGGGATGCACAAGTCAATGGGCAGCTTGAATTTAACATTGCGTATACGCCGCGCGAGCTCCGCTCATAAATAACAAAATCGCATTAATTTAAAACTCATTTCGTGAATAAACACAGACTCGGGGTGGCAGGAAGCCAGAGGGTATTGGCAACGAGGTGGCGCCGCACACGCATGCACCCGGCAAACTGAATTTTAAATTAAAATTAAAAGTTACTTGCTTCTATCCATTATCGCCAACGGCGAGGACAGCCGAGTAACTGTGCGGGGTCCTGGCTGTCCGGTCGGTTACAGCAAGGACTGCAATTACAGAGAGGCGGCAAGGACAACGTCCCGCCCAAGGCGATAAATAATAAATATTGTGCACGCATACAATTATGCCGCAACGAGCCTCGCGCCACTCTTATCCTTATTTTGGTCCTGTGGTCAGGTGCAAATATCTAAAAACAATGCAATGATTTACGGCCTGGCCCGGTAGGATTTTTCTTTACTATTATCCAACGAAACGTGAATAATCGCTGTGCGTGTAATATTCGCACACCTCAGCTAAAAAGTCCTTGCCGCTGCTTAATTGAATTTTAATTTCGCACTCTGGAGGGTTTGCCGCCTGTGCGGCATTGTGATTGATTTTTAATTAAAATATTTATTTATTTGTAATCGAATTGATTGACTTTTCGATGGCTGACCGCAACAAAAGCAGAAAATATAAAAACAGAAGCCTGCTTAATGCGATGCGTTCAGAGCAATCACTGAATATTTCACTAATTTCCGTTTATCCATCACTCTTATATTTGCAGATATCGGATTGTCTGGGACCCGAAGGATCTGGGATCTGAACGGAATCGGGTAGCAGGTAAAGTAGGGAGGGCTGTTCGGCTCGGGGGACAAACAATCATTAATATCAATTTGTTTGGGCCTGATTCCGGCATCTGGACTGGAGTGGAACAATTCTTCTGTTTATGACTGCAGCACACGGAGATGAATTATTTATTTACGCCACTACGATTACTTGCCTCAGGCAGATGCTACTCTTCCCTCTTAGTCCTCTTCGTTCTCCGCTTTTCATATAAACAATAAATTAAATTACCACATTTGATTGCCGGGCCCAACACATTTTTGATATTCCCCATGTGCGTCCTGTTTTGCGTCCTGCTTTCCATCCTGCTCCTCTGCTCTTCCTGTCACACTTTGAATGCGTAAATGACTAAATGAATGAATGCATTATGTATGCTCCCTGCTGATGCTGCTGCTGGTCGTGTTGGGAAAAATTGATTTTTAAGTTACAAGCCACACGCATTTATTCGGCAATTCGATACCCCGACACCCGACTTCTCCCCGAGCAGTTCTTTTCGGCTGCCAATGTCAGGGAATTGCAATTCAATTTTCGTTTCCTCTTGCACCCTCCTCAAGGAGCTGGCCATATGAGTGTGTGTGATTTTTATACATGTCCTTTTTGGCCTGGCCGCCGGCAGAGATTTATGGGCGAACGCACAAAAACGTTCATTGAAAACACATTTTCCATTTTACCACTCGGGGATTCCCGCACTTCGAATTGCAAATTCAATAAAGCATTATATAATATGGCCAAAACTCTCTCGCCAGCACTCACACACACGCGGTGCAAATGCCTTGGATGCGAGTGCAATAATTTACAACATTTTAATCGAATTAGACGCAGGCGGTGGGAGCTGGAAGCTGGAAGACAGAAGGCGGAAGATGGGCAGCGGCCAAGAAGCAAAATGCATTTTAAGTGCTGCATGGAGGGACTTTGGCACTTGGCAGTGCCGCCAGCAGCGGAAAGACAAAAAGAAATGGCACATCTAGTGGCCAAGGAAACGTACTTGAACATGTGCCAGCAAATCTGCGCCAGCACCATTGCTGACGCCAGGACGGAATGAAAAACCATTTAAGACCTAGCCATGGCTAGATAATTGTCAACCAGGTCGTTCCGTAAACGGAAAGATGTCGTCTCCGGTGTCGAAAATGCAAATTTTTTGCATGACAGACATCCCCTCCATAATCACATACAATTTTATTTTTGCAAAACTTATCAAGCTTCTGATCTACAAAATTTAAACTCTTCCTTGGGTAAAGTGCCGAAACCTGAATATTTACTTTTGATTATTGTTCCTGAGATACTCACGCACTGATCCGTCATAAAATATCCTTAGAGTGTTTTGCTTTTTTGAAGTTTAAACATTGGATTTTTGTCCATGCAGTGCCAGAGAGACAATTCGAGTGCATCAGGCAGGGGGGCATCCAGACGACGAGGGAAATTGTCATAAATTCCAGGCAATAAATTTCTATTTGTTTTATTTTGCCATTCTATTTTCGTTGCGCAGGCACAATGGCAGTTATGCCGGAGCCAGCTAACTGCTATCTCCTCTCTCCCCTCTCCTTTTTTGCAGCGAAGCGTGCAAAAATAAAAATGCTTCTTCTTTTCTTGGATTTGCGTTGGGTAGGGCTGGGCTTTATTTCTGGCTCTTGACTTGACTCCGACCCCATACCCTCGTATTTCTTGCCTGCTTTCCCTACCAGCCGTGTCAGTTGATATTTTTTGCAAGTAGTGGAACCCAAGCTGCGCTGCTGCAACACACTCGAGTTAATATGCAATCGGACACTCGCCCGTAAATCCGACTAATGGCAGAAGCTCAGGCTCCCTAAGGAATGATAATGAATCGCTCTCTGACATTGGATTTTTCAATTTTCCAAGTCTTTCTGCCAGCTACTCAATGCTCAATGCTGCCATTAAAGCGCTACTAACATTTGTGTTTTGGCTGGCAAAATCGATAGATCTCGTCACCAAGCCCTTCGCAAGTGAAGAACTGCTCGGGGATAGTGGCTAAGACCATGGCCAAAAATCCGTTAAGAACCCACACTCTTTGGCGGGTGACATGTTATTAGCCCGAAAGCCAAAACACCAAAAAGTGCACAGAGAAAATATATGCTCGTCTTATGGCCTTTAGATGGAAAATTCTAAAAGCGTCTTGAAATGCCTTTAATTTTTATTTTTGCTTTGGCTGTAGCGACTTTAACTTTGCATAGTTTAATGAGTCCATTGGATTCGGGTGATTCCATTAGCTATCGTGTGCTCTAAGAATTTGCTTTTATTGCATCAAGTTGCGAGCGAGTGCCCTGAAAAGTATGCTACGTACAAATTACAATTTGCGTGCCGCCGCCATCGCTGCCGCCTTTCATGCTGCTTAGCTGCTGCGCTTTTGTTGCTGTTTCAGCGAATGACATGCAAACGTTGCATTATGAATGTTATTATAAAATCTCACTCTAGCCCGACTTCAGCTCCAGCTCCACTTTCAGATGGTACGGCCAGAGGGCAGAGTGCGGGGTGTGTGTATGCATTTAAACGACTCTATTTACCGCAAAATGGCAGCCACTGAACAACATGCCAGCAAACAATGAACGATAATAATAATGACACAACAGCAACAAGAGAAACAACAACAACAGTAACAGCAACAGCAGCAGCTGAAAAGGCAAACGTTGTAATGGCCGAAATACACTCTAGTGGAGTTAAGAGTGTGTGCCGCAATGTGTGTACACTTTACAGCTATTTAAAATTTAAATAATAGCAGAATACGCCGACCAAAAAATAAAAAAAATTAAAACGAGGAGAAGAACAACCGCACGGAATAATAATAAATCATGTGAAATATGTATTTTCCATACGCACACGTATGTTATTCGCACAGGATGTGTATGTGTGTGTGTTTGGTTTTGTGTTTGTGGGAGTTTGTGTGGCAGCATTGTTGGCAGCAGCGTTTTGCCATTTGGGCCAATGCTTTTGGCCATGGCGCCGCGTGTTGATTTAATAGTCGTGGTCACAAGCATTATGGCATGCTCATGATTGCCCCGAAAAATACGTGAGGTACCGCCCTGCTTCCCACCCTGTTTTCCGTCCAGTATCCCGTCCTGTATCGCACATTGTTCCGGTTCGGGCTTTTTATGCAAATTCCCCCATACGCCATTATTTATTGTGTATTTAAACAGATTACGTATACGCCAGGGGTGCCGAAGATTTAGCCAGGAGAACAAGTTTCAAATGGCAGTGGAAAGTGGCAGCGGCAAGTGGCAGGGATTGCAAATTGAAAAAGCGAGAAGTGATGGCGTTGATGATGGCATCCAACCAAGACGTCGACATCTGTAATCCTTGCGCCATAAAAATTCAAATTTCACCGCCCTCATATGCTCCGCCACAAATCTCACTTAATTGTTGTTGCGGTTCCTGCTGCTCTACAATGAAATTTCATGCATTCTAATTTATGCAAAACGCAATGGGCAAGGAGGCTCCAGCTACACGGCACGAAATGGCTAGAACAAAATAGAATCCTGGCCTGGCTGGCCACATTGCGCCTTTAGTTTTGTATCGTTCTGCACTTGTGCAAAAACACAATGGCTTCAAATATAAAGAGAATGAAATAAAAACGAAATGGCATTGAAGTAGCAGGAGCAGGAGCAGGCGCTGCAGGAGTTGAAGCAGCTGAAGAGTAAAGTACAATGCGAGGAGCGAGTAGAATGGCAGGGCAGCAGAATGCAAACCGAAACTCAGCTGCGAGCGAATAAGCTGAAGCGAAACAGGCAAAACGGGCGAACCGACCAAGTCAGGCAAGCAACCAGTCTGCAAGCTAGCTAACGGGCCATACTTGGCGTATACGTAATACGTATACGTAACACGAACAACAATTGCAATGGCTACGTGCCAAGCAACCGAACATAAAGGAAATTCTGGCAGGCGGGGAGAGGTAAATGGTATTAATGGGCAGTCCTACCAGGACCTTCTTTTTGGCAGCAGTTGGCATAGCGTAACAGAAATTGCTGCAATGCGACTTTTTCGCTTTTTGGCTGTTGATGTCTTTTCTGTTTCGCTATGTTGCACGTGCAACATCTGTATATGTGAGTGCGAATGCGAATGTGTGTGTTGTCTAGGGTCTAGTGTCTAGTGACTGCAGCTATGAACAAATCACTGAACAAGTTTTGGATAGATACATACTCGACTCTATGTTCCGGGCAGTAATCGAATGCTAATGGAAAACTGTTGCTCATAAATATGCCAACCAGCACCAAATAGTCGAAGAGACGGCCATAAAAACTACAAGGGCCATTTAACTTATGAGTGGTGGAAAATCCTTGCCATCACCTCCAGGACCCGCTCAGAGCTCTCCTGCCCGCTCTTCCGTATGATGTTCTCCTTGGCCTGTGCCAATTGCCAGTGGCGTTGGCGGTAGCAGCGGCGGCGTCTCTAGCTCTTCAGCGTCATCAACACATCGTGTACGTGACTTTGCTCACAAAAATTAACAATTTCATTAGTGGCCCGTGTTGCAAGGCAAAGAGGACGAGCAGGACGAACGGTACGAGCGAAGGATACTGAAGATGACGTAGTGTCAGCCGGAGCAGAAAAAAAGTCTCAGATATGGGAAGAAAAAATATAAAAGAGCTGAGGGGGCAAAAAAAATTGCTGCCACTTATCAAACAGACGCCCACACATACACACACTCTCACTTCCTGTCTTTGCTTTGTGTGCGTGTGTATGGGTGCGCATGTGTATGTGTGTAAAACTAACGAACCACGCTGCCCCACCCCTACTGCAGTCATTTACAATACGTCTAAAAAGGCGCTGCGTGCTGTACGTGCATCAAGTGCGCTTCAAATGCACTTCATTGCCTCCGAGCCACACACAGATACTCACAAGCCATCCCATCCCAGTGCAGCAGCAATTCACACCCACCCCCATACACACGCCCATGTACAGAGTGCTTAGGCTTTGTGCCTGCACAAAGTAAATGAAATCGTGTAGGAGAGCAAGGAGGAGCAATGCAAAAAGCAAAAAAAAAAACAGAAAAAGAAAAACATACAGCAGAGACATCAAAAAGCGTTGGCTCAGTTGCCGGCACCTTTTAACACTCGCAGATACAGATACACACAGGCTCATCTACCCACCGATACACAGATACAAATACAAGAGCAGATGAAGACTCAAACACAGCCACATTCGCACACAATCAATTGCCTAAAGTAGTTTGTAAAATAGGATAAAGTTGCTGTAAACTTGGGTATCTTGGGCGGGCAAGGATTCCCCGAGACAGTCCTCTAATGAAAACGTAAAATCCTGCCGCACTTACATGGTGCCCCTCCCTTGGCGAATTTTCCTGCTTTATTTGCCCAAGATTTGTGAGCAAACATACATGGATTTCAGAGTTTTTCCCCAGCTTTTTCTTTCTTATTATTTCGATTTACTTGTATCCTTGCTCCTTGGCGAAAGGCGCACTGCAGTAATTCTGCCCGATGAGCCCCCTTGGGCAATTTTAAAGGCGGCTCCGCCTTTCCTGGCCCCTGCCCCTCTTCCTGCTCGGCTTTAGGACGGGTTCTGCCACGATTTTGCCGAAATGTGAGTGAGGACGCTAGAAATTTTGAGGGCAGCCAAGTGAATCTGTCAAACGGCAAATACGAGTAAATAATAAAATCAAGTTGCCAGGCTGGTAATGTGCTTGAAATTGATTTTTTGTTGCGCCAGACAACAAGCAGCGAGACACAATTGAAAACGTTCAGGGACAGGAGAACCTCTTGGTCAAATATTTGGTCAAAAATTGCCGGCCAGGTGTTGGGGCCCTGTTATTGTAAAGACTTTGCTGCGCACACAAACACAAACAGGATTTAACAATCGGGTGGTTTTGAAGGTGTATTTCAAGCTCGAAATTAAAACTTATCACAAACAGAATTTTATTATTTTTATAGATCCGAAGTCTCGTAGTTACAGTTACCATAAGAGTGCTCTTATTTTTGAGGACATGGTATTCTGGCCATGCAAAGTGGTGGTCTTTCGGCTGTAGTACCTAGTGCCTGCCAAGAGAATGGCAGCTGAAATGCTCGTTGAAACGCAACGAAATCCCCTAAATCAATAAAAGTTTCAATGGCTTAATACCAAAACGGAAGAAGTCCCTGCCAGCGGCGACGACAGTTGGTAAGTCATCGAAAATATGCCGCCGCCAATCGTCGGTCTTGTTATTGCAATCCCAATGAAATCGGTGCTGCTGCCTGCGACTGCACCGCCACTGCGCCACTGATAGGGACTACCAACGGTGCACAGATAGCGGATGGGGATGGAGACAGGGATATTTTTTATTGACTTAGTTTCGAGTGACAGCGCCGCAAAGTTTGCAACTTCTCCATTATTGGGTTGCCTACTTTAGGCGTTGTCTGGCGATAGTTTTTCGCTCGGCGATTACAAATGAGATTTATACGGCCATTTCCGTGCCATTAGAGGAAGTGCACAGGGCGCTGTTAAGTCAAGTGTGCAACCATAAAAAACAAAAAATCGTGTTGGGGGAAACTCCAAAACTCCGCTTTCTTTTTTGGCCTTGGAGCATTAACCAACATTTTTCATTTACGTTTTCACAGGCCAACTTGTCAACGGAGCAGCGGCACACCTAATGTGCTTTTGATAGGCTCCGACTCCCGCAAACCCTTTGGTGTCTACCCCTCTTGCACCTTCCCTCCAGGAAGTCCGAAGGATGTCCACTGCATCGGTGGCGCCGGTTCTTGATAAATTATCATGTGAGCAGGAGCAGCAGCAGCAGCAGCGGATGCGGCTGGCAGCTGCAGCATAGAACTAACTAGATTCTGCAGAGCGGCACCTGCCCGCCAGATGAGTTTTAATCTATTTTAAATGTATGTAAGGGTAATGGTACGGTGCGACCGGATGATGGTTCACAACGACCGTGTCCTTCGAACGGGTCGGTGGGACTTTCGTCCGTTTGTAACGCCATTTGTCAGCGATTTATCATCCGGCGAGCGGATTATTTATGATGGAGATATTCACATCCGCATCTGTTCTGACTATCGAAGATAGTTGCATTAATTGATTCGAAACGGCATCCGGATCAAAGTGAATTTGTTAAGCCCGCTCAAAATAAATGATACCGATTGTTAAACATTCAATGATTTCAATTTGATATATTAAATAAATGTGTTTATTTGTCAAAAACAACTGATAATATCTTTTTATTGCAAAGGATTGGGGAAACGGCGAAAAAAACAATGGGTTGCACGGTTGGAAGTCGCACGTTGCAGACTGCCGAGTGCAGGTTGCAATTCTTTTTACGTGCACACGAAATAACAATATTAAAAAATGGATGTAATCCTAGGGATACAAGGATAGGCGCGCTAACTGATTGGCTTTTTCAATAACATTAACATGCAGCTAAAAGTACATACACACATATATGCATAAAGATAGTTGTATAAATAATTTGACTATTGACTAGGGATAAATTTGTCGATTTCTTTGCGCTCTCTTCACTTCGCTAATTGGCTAATGTGTATATTTGGATATAATGCAGCAGCTGAATAAATAAGACGACGAATGGATTGCACTGGGGCACTAAATTAGCCTTGGGGGACATACAGATTAGGGCTATAAAAATTCATGGGACGGCGGGGAGATTCCTTCGTTTCGTTCAATCCCACCACGCGCGTTGGAGACTCGGGTAGCTCCTCGCCATTTTGGTTCTAGGCTGGGCAATGGTTTGCTTTCTTCAATTGGCAAGACAATAAGCTCCGCTTTCGCGCAATAACTCTACGATATGAATAGCTCCACGCAAGAGTTGCTCACAAGGGGTGTGGCAGCCGCACCTCCCGCCCCCTGGCTTCCCGTCTTTAGCGGTGGCACACCACTGGCTGAAGCGCCGGTGGATGCTGTTCCGTGGTTTGAGTCTATACTAAGATGGGACTTTGACGATGTTGTAGTGGGTTCTTGGCAATGGGCTTCAGCCTGCGTGGAGGTAAGGGCTTTGGGTGTGGCGTTCTCCATTGATCCGTTCAAGGTTATGGCTGGTAACATCGGAAGGGCCAACTTTCCGGAGCCAGAACTGCAGCTGGAGCTGGAACTTGAGTTGGAGCTAGTATTTCCACTACCCGCCGACGTGGTGGGGGAGAACTGCTTTGGCGGCACAAAGGACACAGCTGCCTTAGTGGGCGTGAGTATCAGGCCGGTGCTGGTATGAGGTATGGCCACACTGGGTGGCGACAGTGGAGAGGGCGGGAAAAAGTCCACCGGGTACTGCATGAAACAGAGTATCAAATTATGAATCTTTATAGAATTGGGATTAGGAAACAGAGGGAATATTTCTTACCAAGGGCTGTGAGGGCGAGTGCGCCCCCGGCTGACTGTAGTAGGTGGTCGGTGAGACGGGTGGACTTGGGTACGGCCAGTAGACAAGCGGCGGTGGGTAAAACGCGGACGCCGGGTGGTGCGGATGATGCGGAAGGTGGTGCGAACGCGGTGTGGCCAGAAGCGGAGTGTGCGGAGGTGGAGGTGGGGGAGCCCCGCCGAAGGCTGGGTAGGAGGCCCCAAAGTGGGCACCCAGTAGAGTGGCACCTGTTAGAAAGAAAAATACATTGAATTAATCACGGAAAATATTTTAAGTCGTCAAATTTATTCGGGTACACAGAGATTATTCTCAGAATCTAGGGGTATAAGTGTTGTGAGTATGGCATCGCTGTTAAATATATTTTGGGTGGAGCGACTTTGTACAAGAAGTATAGTTTCTGTTTGTCCCGTGTTATTTAGTCGATCACATCCGCGAATCATCTCAGTGGTTAGCGGCTGTCATTGCATGGTGGAGTTGGTCAACTTGTCATTGCATTTTGTTAGTAGATTAGTGTGAGATCTTACGTCCGTAAGAAACTGCCAAGTGGTTAGTCATGGGTTAGCTGTAGGTAAAATCGTATTCAAATCACTCACCGTTTAGACATTGCAAATGGTAGAAAAGACATAAATACTTTGTATTTTGTATTTTTGTTTGGAACGAGTATCTTACCACCTTACCACCCAGATACCATGAAAAACGTTGCGCACAAAAACGAGTACAAATTTTGGAATATGTTTGACCGATTGTTGTTTGTTTAATTTTGAGATTCGATTTTCTTGTTTTAATTTTGTTTGATTTGATATTGATTTTGAATCCAAGCACCAGGCCTCGAGAGGCTCCCGAAGACCCGTTCAGACTTCGCCGAGTTACATACAAGATGCTTCTATATGACTAGTACGAGATCATGATGGACACTCCACTTAGGGTTACTAGGTAGTAGTATATTTATAATGTAGCTAGAGCATAGTGACGGAAACAGAAACCAAACAAACTCCGCACAATCCACTCCCAGCTCGGCTTTTGGTTGCTCCCGCTGAAAACGCGATCGAGTATAAAGCTAAGCCCAAGCCCGATACCCCAGTTACATGTACATACATATAAGGTGTTTCATTGTATGGGGTGAAGGGGCAGGACTAAGGACGAGGACGGGGTAAGGGGTGGGGTAGACACGAGGTGTAGTTAGTAAGGTTTATACCCAAAATGATTCTCATGAGGGGTGTTAGTAGGTCTGCAGATCTTTGAGCCTCTACTCTTCGGGTAACACACAGAGCGAAAAAGATGATGATAGAGAAAGAGAGAGAGGGGACAGATAGGCGGTATGTCGTATTTTATTGATGTAAAAAATTAATTAAAAATTTGTTTGCTAAACATCTAGTGGTATAAAGAATGGAATATCAAAAATCATAGTTTCCAGAAAAGACATTAAAAACTGATGTGCGTTAAAACTAGTTAAGTAGATATTACTGTTTGTCGCTGGTTGTTATATTTTGTTTTTGTTTCTTTAAAGTGGCCGCAAAACCCGTTTGGAAGCCACTCGATTGGCAATAACAAAGTAAAACTATGGGTTAAATTAGGCTAAAGATTAGGCTAGGCGCTAGGCGATTCTTTCCCATGAGCTCGCCAGGACGTACTCAGTTTATCAAGTAGAGCAGAACTCAGTGTTAGACGCAGGTAGAGTAGGGTGAAGGGGGAAAGGTGTGTAGTTTGGGGATCGAAACGAGATTTTTGTGGACTCAAAGATAGTAAGATACTCTTACAAAGAGTCTAACTCATTTAAATTGTAAAAAAGTAATAAAAATGACATAGAGGTAAAGACAGCCTTACTGCTAATAAAGCATATTGCAGGTATACATATGTAAGCCCGAGTCACCATTAACCAGTTATCATCCGATATGCAGACTAGACACAACTTTAAGACAGCAAGCTCTAGACTATAGCATCTAGTTGAGGTCCCAAACTTAATTAGTGATGACAGAGAACACACAAAACAGTGGAGGCATTGAGTTTCAAAGTTTGAGGGAGACCCCGATTGCGACTAACACCAGTTACGCACACTTAAGAGCTACACCATAGACATCTAAGTACTATTTATACGGGTACGGGTGTACGGTATTGCAAGTCAAAACGATGAGATTATTATTATTGTATTAAATAACTGTTTGGTGTTAGCTGCCATGGAGAGACACGGGAAAAGATTGCCGAGTGGATTAATATGCAAACCCATTTTACAATCGTACGATCTTAAAAGCTAGTGTATATAGTATTTATATAGAATGTAGTGTATATGTATATATCTCGATCGGCACACAACTCCACCCATCGACGGTTATACCTAAAATTGTTTTCTTACAGAACAGGGTAACTTGTTTATAATCGCTTAACGTGTGTTAGCCCACAAACAGTTTTCTCCTTAGCTATCGGATTCGGTTTCGAAAACGTTTTCAATTTCAATTTCTTCTTAAATTTTCGCTAAGCCAACACCTGACGCCGTTCATGGGGGGACGGAGCGGGCGGATTCAGGCGGTTGGGGGTGTGGAAACCAAAGGGTAGATATTAAAATTAGATTGCACTGAATGGGCGGAGGCCCAACATCGAATCTAGCTCTCTCCCTCCATGAACGACGTTAGCCTCTGTTGATTGCCTTCGAGTCGGTAAGCAGAAGGGGCTACAGATCAGTTATATATATAAATGTACATCCCCTTCCACTTAACACACGCCCACACACACGCTGCTACACTCATACTTCAAGCTTTTACAAAAAATGCAATTAAATCCGTGGAATGCAGGGTAGAACTCTCGGGATTGGCATTATACTTATATAGACGCATAATCCCATATATCCTATATCTCCCACTGTTAGCCTTGTGTACTTATGCTTATGTATGGGTGATCAGTGATTATGCGGGTGAGTGAGTGCCTGCGTGGGTGTGGGGAGTGTCTAATATCTTATTGTTTTCTTAGACCATAGACAAATATTCTTAGCCTACTACGAGTACTCCATACAAGAAAAGTACTTAAGTCTACACTCCGAATTGGTAAAAATTAAGCTCTAAAAATGTCTGGTATGTGGTTTATGTGAGTGTGTGTACATGTACGGTTAAATGTATGGGTGCGCTTGTATTATTATTTCAACGCCCTTACCCACTCGCGGAATGTTGCCGAAGTTGGAGTTGGCTCTTAAATGCTTTGAATGTTAATGTATAAAACATATCTAAATTCCCGGATTGTAGTAGGGGTAGACACTACTGGGATTTCGGGTTAGGGCTCTTTTTGCTGCGCTGGCAGCCACAGCCGCTGCTCCCGTTGCATCCTGCTGAAATGCATTCTCATACGACCTCTTCATTGACGAGTTGCTGGCGGGAGCTGCCGCTGCAGCTGCTGCACTTGCCCCGGCCACTGTGGCTCCGGCTGGTGCCACGCCAATTCCCGCCCCCGCTGCTGTAGCGGTGGGCATATAGCTGAGCGGAAAGGGCGGCAAGTAGGAAGCCGAGGGCCTTTGCATAAGCACAAACTGCGGCTGCCCCTGCTGCAACATGGCGCTGGCGTAGAGTTGTTGCTGCTGTTGCTGTTGCAAGTACAACGGATGCTGCTGGAACATAGCACTGGCGTAGAGCTGTTGCTGCTGTTGCACCTGCTGCTGCTGCTGCTCAGCGGCCAGAGCGGCAGCGGCAGCCTGTTGCCTCACCAGGAGGCTCTGCTGAGCTATAAACTGTGCCTGCTGCTGTGCCAAAAGAGCCGGCGTGGCAGCAGCAGCTGCTGCTGCAGCGGCCGCAGCACTCGCGGGTGATGATCCTGGCGGCGGTAGGGAAAAGGGATTTAGGGAGTATCCCGGCGGGGCTAGAGTCACTGCAGCCGAATGAGCAGCCGCTGGCTGAGTGGCTATAAAGGAGGCCAGTCCGCCCGCCGAGGCAGCCGAGAGATTCGGCAAAATGCCCGTAGAGGAGGCAGGCAGTGTGTGGGAGGGGCCATGGCTCGGAACATGCGAGTGTGGATGTGGTTGAGGGTGTGATTGAGTGTGGGAGTGGGTGGCGCCGATGGGCGATTGAGTGGGAGTGCCAGCAGAGGCCGATGCCGATTGACCTGCCGAACTGAACATACCCGAGGTGGCCGCAGCCAGCAGCGAGGGCTGCTTATGGGCGTGCGAATGGGCATGGCCGTGATGTGGGGGCGGTTGTTGGGCCACCGGCGAGGCGAGGCCTCCATTTAGGACCATGTTCATGTCGTCACCGGAGCACTGGAACACTTCGATGTAGCGAAACTTCTTGCCAAATACCATAAACTGGTTGTGCTTGCGCTGGGCACACAACCGGGCCGAGTCCTCCGAGTCCATTTGGATAAAGGCCTCGCCACTGGGTTGGCCCTGAAAGTAGCGATTATCAATGCTTACAAGCCTAGCTAATTAGAAGACTAGAAAAGCTCACCTGCGCGTTGATCACCATATGAACACCCTGGTATATAATGTGCTTGGCAAACCCATCAAGAAAGTGAAGTATGTGCTCCACCATCGCCTCGTAGGGTAATCCCCGCAGTCGGATGCAGTTCCTTGTTGTGCCCGAGGTGATGAGATGCTGTGGAGGCACAGGGGGGCACAGGTTAGAGGAGCTGGCTGCGAGGCCGTGTGTGGCACCCACCTGCGGCAACAGCGGAAGCTGCATCGTCGGCAGCTGAGCAATCAGCGGGGGCTGGCTGTGGTTTCCTCCCGACTCGTAGTTCTTCGGGTCCAAGGAGCGGTTAAGAACCTGCTGTACCTCGGCGGTTGTGGAGCGGAAAAGCTCAATGTACCTCTGGCCTATAGACTCCCGGTGCCGGCCCAATGCTTTGGCAGCATCCGACTCGTGGGCGAAAAGGACGAACGCATCTCCAGTAGCTCGTCCATCCGGTTTCTTCACAAACAGCACGCCCTCGTTGCCATCCAAGACATGGCAGGGTGCCGTATCACCAGTGGTGAAAAAGTCCAGCTTGGGAATCACATTTATAAAATTACAAATTATATAAGTTAATTAGAAAGCCTTTAAAGCTTAAATACTACAGCTAAGGATTTCTTGAGTAGTTTTTATTACTAATTTTAAAAGTTTAACAAAAGTTGTATATATAGCCTTACCACTTGTTTGGCGGTGCAGTCATAAGGTAGACCGCGCATCCGGATGATGACCTGGGCGCCCTTCGAAAGGAACGCCTGCGCCTCATTTGATGCCCCGCCGGCGATGGCCAGGAAGTCCTCGCCCGAGGCCCGGTACACCTCGATATACCGGGTGCCGATGTGATGCTTGTGCCGTTTCAGAGCCATATCGCGGTGTTCCTGGGATATGAAACGGATGAGGGCTTCGCCGTTGCGCCTTCCCAGCGGAGATAGACAGAGAGCAACGCCGCCCCTAGAAGGAGAGGGGGAGCGGTTAACAGAAGATAAAGTGGGTCGCTGTGTAATCTCCGCCGAGCTGACCCCACTGATCCGGCTTATCAATGGGTTGCACTCATCACTCACTTGGCTACGTTGAGGCCGCGAAAGAACTTGGCGATGTCCTGGTCGCTGCTCTGCCAGGGTAAGCCTCTGGCCCGCACAATGCAGTTTCCGTCGATCTCGTCGTCAATTGAGCTGGATGAGAAGTTAAATAGGAATCGGTTAGGAAATCTTGAATAGCTTTCCCCAAGGAACAGTTATGCAACACGTGATGGACAAAACGGCGTCGCAGTCACGTTCTGCGATGTGCAGCCAGAGTTCTTGGCGATTACCAAGTCGCATAAATATTTTTTGCTGACTCTCCCAATACACATACAACACACACTAGTGCTCGAGCCGCAACAGTAACAGAATGTCATGCATAAATGGGCCAGTAAAAAATACGAATAAACCAAAACGAATAATGCGAAAAATTAAAACACGAACAATCTAACTTGGCAGCTGGACAGAAAGGAGTTTTAGTAACTTGTAGTAGAAGTAGGGGTTACCTCTCTGCGCTAATTGAATATTTTATAGTGATTGGTCTGAAACAGCCCTTAGGCAGGCCTTAGGTGGTTGAAATTTTCCAATACGATCGGGCGATAACCACAGAGCCCTACGATCCGTTTCGATGCCACCCGATACGTTTCGATCCAGAGACGATCCCCTTACATAGACGCTCCCGAGCTCTTATCGCCTCCCAATCCAAATATCGACTGACGTGAGCGGCGCTCCCAGCTCGGATTTGGGGGCCACTTCGGGTGCCGTCTTTCAGTGGATTCTTTATGGGTTTTCTGAGTGAGTTTTTCTTTGTATTCAACAGAAATAGTACTTGAAGCCGCTGAGTGTGCGGCTTCAGTAGCGCCGAGTCAATTCAAGTTGGGTTCGGTTGAAGTGTGTTGGGATTGGGGCTTTTTTACTCGGCGGCTTGGGGCTCGCTTTACTCGGCGAACTAGTTCATTGGGCTCGTGGGAGTACTCACCAAATTCCAGGTTCTAGTACCAGGTTGACCAATTCGTTTGCAGCAAATGTGTGACCTGCACATAAATACTGTTTAGTGAACTAATTAGAGGGGCAGCGGTTGGTACTTACCTGCCTGTAGCAGGGTCTGGATCACAATAACCATGTCGCGAGATTCGCGTATGTAAAAGTCTTTATCCTCCACCGATGAGGTATTGAGTTCTGGCAGCAAAAAATAAAAATGGATTAACCAAAGGGAAACCTGGGTAGTATGTACCTCTCTAGGAATAAACACGACTTACCACCCAACATCTCGGCGATGGACTGCGGCATGGGCAGCGATGGCGTCTGCAGCATCTTCTTGGCATCCTTCACGGGGACTAGGGCATGCGCCAGGTCGCCGGACTTGTAGCGCAGGAACTCCTTGCGCAGATCGCTGAAGCGGTTGTAGTAGGTCGGCAGCTCCAGGTCTTTGGCACTGGCCTCCCGGTGGAGACACTGCCTCAGCGGCAACTGGCCGTCTGTGACGAGCTTGATCTCAGTGTCGTGGAGCGAAAGGGAACGAAGGTAGGCATCAAACTGAAAATAGGCTGGCTTATTAATTACTCGAGATATTTTCGCGTCGGGAAGGGAGCGAGGCAAAGGTCAAATATATGGCACAACGGCAGTGGGGAAAATATTCCACATATTCCACTCGGAAGAGAGGAAAAGTAGACTCACATTCGCCGCACCGATTCCGTTACTGGCTTAAACCCGTTTAGTTGCCGGCAATTATTATCAATTAAGTAAACAGTTTCAGCCATGTCATGGTGAGTAAATATAACATGCGGCTTAATGTCGCATTACTCCCTGGACATGAAAATCGAAATCGCTTCAGAGCAAGGAGTACGGGTCACAATCCGCATGACATCACTAATCCCAAACCAGCTTTGAATGCAGCTTCTCCAGCTGCCTCGTTATCTATGAAGTTCCGATGGCTTTTATTGACCCTATTGACAGAATCAATTAGTATGCCACGCTTGTGCTGGATATTTCCAATGCGTCACGGTCCTAGCTTGGAAACAAAGAGCATCCCGAAGATGCAGCATTCACCTGAATGGAATGTTAGCCACATTCTTAGTTCCTATCTTCTCAATTCCTCCTAAAATATAAATCGGAAAGTTCCTTCCTGCACTCGCGTATCTTTGTATCTTTTGATCTGTATGAGCTGCCAATAATTTCAGTTTATGTATGTACATTATTTTCCAGCGAGAAGAAGATGGGAGGGGGCTTGCCTGAAGTGTTCCCCTTATCGGTGGGTCTCTTAGATAAGCATTAAAAGGGGCGAGGGCAAAAGTTGGAGGCGAGGCAGTCGCAAAGGTTAACTTCTTATAATTTCAAATTGGATGGGTAAAGCGCTTGATCTTCGATAATTCTTAAAGGAAATAGACTTTTCATCATGATTGGAAACGTTAGAATTAGTTTTCCGCTCATCGTTTCATCTGATAGCCGATACTGACTGATGTCCCACAAACTTTGAACAAATGCTTCGTTTTTTCATTCATAATGATGAGTCTACTTTTCCTCTATGTAGCCAGATTTCCATTGATAAGTCGCAGAAGTGTGAAGTCTCAACATGGACCCACAACGACTCATTCTCTTGTTTTTTGAGAGGGTGGGTTCCATAAATAGACCTTTTATTTTTTACCCCTACTCTTCACGTGCATTTGGAAGTCATGAGTAGTGCAGGCCTAATCTTATCGGATACGGTTACCGGCTCTCCGGCTGATAACAGCCCAAATCCCAACAACCCAAAACGACCCAAACAACGTGCTCCGATTATGGCGTGGATGGATAATGGACTTGAATCCGATTTGTTTGGATTATGCGCACCTCGTCGATGGCCTCGCTCAAAGGTTTTCCCGCCGCCTGGGCTTCTGCAATTGGGAGAACGAGCTCCGTGTTCTGGTTATCCAGGCTGTTGCAGTTGCCACTCCCAGTGCCATTGTTAGTGGCGCTGACAGCATCCCCGATCGCCAAGGGCGGGGAGCTGGCCGTGTGGTTGGTTGTACTCGAGGTGTCCGAGGAGCTCGATATGGTGCGATCCTTGATGAAGTAGCCATCGGGTCGCACGAGTATTTGTTTGGTGCCAACGATCTGTGGAAAGAAATACAAATTTTTAATAGTATTAATAGGATAGCGCATTGAATATAATAACAGTAACTTTGTACAAGTATCAGAAATCGTTATAATTCGAAATATAAAATTTATAATGATAAAATACTAAATACTATAGCAAATGAGATATTAGAAAAAAAAATATAGAATGAAAAATACTATCATCATTACTTGCGAAGTACTCCCGAAAAGGAAGGCACTGTTTCGTATCAATATCGTCTGATAGTAAAGATAGTATGCAGAACTCCACAAAAAGACAAACTTCAGGGTATACTTCTGGAAAGGAACATTTCGGATCTTTCTGTGACTTAAAAAACTGAGCTTACGTCAACGGATATGCAGAAAGGAAAGGTGAATTTAAAACGGATTTAGGCTTCTACAGGTAGATGAGCTCTATGCAAATTCCTTACACGATCGGAAACTTACACATTGGGGGTAGGCTTTTGGAAGAAAGCTAAGCTTACACGTTTTCTTTGTTTTCCGATGGCGTCTGAAACCGATTAGCATAGGCTTTGAATGCCAAAACAAAAAATTAAAAGGAAGAGGGGATGTGGGACTACGATTCCCGAGGAAATGAAATATGCATGAGAGTCGCACCGTAAAGTCATGTTAAATTCATCGGACTCACATTTTTGGGTTACGCCGGAGGTTAAGGAAGCTCCTTATTATGCCAACTTTAGATAGGGACAGCTTCGATATATATTCTCTAGGAAAGTGTATTTCATCAACTACGAGTCTGCCTCAATGAAACCCCAGAACAGACAGATTGAGATTAATCTAAGCCAAGAGTTCTAATTGGTTCAAGTAGAGCCAGAGAACTGGCTGGTGAGATTAAGAGCAGGCGCCCCTCTCGGTACTCCACTCGGGCGACTTTTTCAGTTTGATTTGCGAATGTTAATTAACTTTAATTGTTGCCATACGAGTCTTAACTAGCCTGTAATTAACATGCCAATTACACCGCACGGCTATACATATGTAAGCCAGCGAGTGAGTGTAAACCAAGCCAATTGCATTTGCACCAAGAAATCTACTGCAGAGAAATTGAGTTGAAGTGGCGGTAGAAATGGATCGATTACTCGATATCATAAACAATCGTGCAGCGGAAAACTCTGTTTCCGATTCGGAAAAGTATCTGCAGCTCTTCTGCCAATCAGCTTTCTTATCACCTGCTAGTCCCCGAGCTGTCCGAAAAAGACAGACACAGTTCGCTCCATTAGGTAGAGAAATGACAGACAGAATCGGCCAACATATCGGCATATTGGCCATTATGAGGCACGTCAGACTGCCAATTTTGGCTGGTGGGGGGGGGCTTCAATGCCTGTCACTACTGTCAGAATATTAAGACCATGCTGACGAAGTTCATTCGGATGAATACCGAGCAAAATGAGGTATTACCATGACTCTTTCATACAGTTTCACGAGTCTGATACTGATAGTATCAAATCGGGACGTTTTCTTTGGCAAAACTGGAAAAGTGAATTTTACTCTTGAATTAGGGTTTTTTACAGGTTGCAAAAATCATATTATATTTCGAAATTACATAGTAGATTTTTCCGGTTTCACGCTATTGCCGCGTGATCAAATACTGCAAAAAGGAACAAAAACCTATTTATTCCACCACTTTCCACAAGTTAGCAATACTGTTATAGAGCATAGTTTAGCGCAACTATTAGCATAAATTTCGCAGATGAAGGCATATAAATTATATTTTATTAAGAAGTCTGGTTTGAACTGACATAGCTCATTAGGTTTTCAAATTTAAGGAAAGGCTGCTGGTGGAGGAGGAGGAGGATTTTGGAGAAATTCGATCGTCTGCTGACCTCATGACCCCGCAAGAAATAGCGGGAGAAAAGCAATATAATAATATAATAATATCTTCGGTGGGGATTCACCGCACAGATTAGCATAAAAATTGGTTTCAAAGACATGGTGGCCTAAGCGCTTTGCGAAAGCCACACTTAGCTGGAAGTCGGAGTTTAAGCTTTTAAGTAATTAATTCACAATAATTTGGTAGCTGGAAGCTGCTATGGCGGCGGGTCAGGGCTTGAATTAGTCTCGACGTCTCTCAAATCGCTCAGAAATAGAAGCGCCCGTCTGTAATTGCGACTCTCCAATGCCGCCATTAAATGCCACTTAAGATCGGGAGTTTTCAGAGGGGAGCGTACTTACGAAAATATTGCGTGCTCGTCATGAAATCGCGACAATGTCAGGCAAACATCTCTCGGAGTCCGCCACCACAGCAAATGCCAGCAAATAGCGTCAAGGGCCCCCGACCCGAAAGTACACACAGATCACAGACAGATATCTAATGGCCGGGCAATTTCCTTCAATAGTTCCAGCCGGTGCGACAACAACCTCCATCTCTATCCATATCTACATACATATATCTATACCTATGCCTAACTCTGTTTCTATATCTTTATGGATAGGTCTCTGAACACGCAGCCTCCCACGTAATTCACAGGTACAGGTTTTTTGTGTGCACTCAAGATTGCAAGTATTTGGCAAATAGTATTGAAAGCATCATTATTGAACCCCCACGAAATGTTGAAACAAATTGGGAAATGATTGCAACTTAACTTAAGTTATTTTTTAATTTAGCTGCTCCACTTAAAAATCTTGTATCGAAAATCTTTCCTTACTTTTCCAGTTTTTTTTAATTTCTCTACTTAATCTACTGAATTTATAGATTCAAATTAGGCTTAACATTTCCATTCCCAGGATGTTCAATCTCAGCCGCATTACATCATATTCATTTTGAAAATCTTCGGTGTGCTTTCTTGGAAAACTTTGCTTTGGCGCATGACAAATAACTTTTAATGGCCCCGAGGAGGGAATTTCGTAATCCCATGGAGCGAGGGCTTTCGACGGGACAGCCAGTCTATTATGGGTTGGCCTGCCCTTAGCCACCTCGGATGTTTAGAGATTTTTTCCAAACAATTAGTGTCAAACGCTTGGCAAACTCAAAATATGCAAATACCCATTTACATTGTATTCGCCTCCCTGTCTTCCCATGAGGGATATTCCCCGAAACATAAATACTTGTATTTAGAATCGTTCAAAATGAGGATCTTAGTAAATACAGTCTAAATGGAGATATACCCACTAATTAGAAGTATTTGTGATTGGGCGTACAGCTAGCTGTAGATATTCATCACATGAAAAATATCAAAGAATTTTAGAGGACTTAATTTCTTAATTTCTCCTTTTCGGATACAACTCAAAATCGAAAGCTAAAGTTCTGTAACTTAATGAACGTCCCTATTTGCGAGTGCCTACATATGTGTGAGACATGGGGCTGTTATCGCACAGCATTCATTAATTAAAGCGTAGACGACATTCGATTCGGATCAAACAAAATGGTGGTCAGTGGGCGGCGCATTGGAAGATGCCTTTAGAAAAAATAATAAAATGGCGGAATTATCCGATATGAGAGACCGACTCACTCAATATCAACTAGAACAATGGCCAATAATCTAAAACAAGTGCATATTCCCTTAGCATACTGAAAAAAACTCACCTGGCCGCTTGTCACCTCCAGCAGCACAAAAACCAGCAGTATGATCTCCTTCTCGTCGGAACCCAAGCCAGGTCCATTTTGACCACAGGTGGCAATGTAGAGTGAAACAATGTGTTCGGGAACCTGCATGGCTGTGCTCCGATTACTATGATAATAGTGCTCCTAAGATGATGGTGGATCGTGTGAAAATATATTTTCTTTATCCTATCTATTACTAGTGATGCTCCTCCATCCGAAGCTCGGGCCTCATATTCAAGGGTTAGCTTTGGGCTAACTTCATCTCAGGACTGCTCGGCCTGCGGCAATGCCTGAAATTAAAGTGGTTGTGAAGGGTAGAGGGTTAATTACACAATTCAAACTGAAACAGAAAACTGAAAAGCTGAAAAACTGCACACTCGGACTTTGGGCTGCATATTAAGCAAGCACTAATTACAAGTACGTTCAAGAAATGTCAAACAAAGCGAATCGGTTTGTGGCAGAGTCAAAAGTTTGCCAAAGCCAAACTGCTATATGCACCTAAAAAGTACATATACATATAGGGAAATAGAGAAGAAAGCCAAAGTCCGAAGATTCGCGTAAAACTTGGCAAAAAGGTTGACACCGCGACACCTTGCATATGCAATCCATCGCTCCTTCGCCCGCCCCTCCTCCTAACCATCAGTCCGTCAGACCGTCAATTTAAACCCACGTGTGGTGTTGCCAGTTTTCCCGCCATACGTTGCCGCTTTTCAGCTGCATTTGTAATTGGCAGCGGCTTCTATGTCTCCTCCTAAGCTGACGTCAAGGGGGTCAAATTGAAATTAAAGTACTAACCCCTAAGCTGTCGATTTGAAATTTAATTTCGCCCAACAACAAAGTCACAGGGACAGACATAAAGTGCGATAAACAGGGACCAGACGAAAAATTACAGTGCAATTTTATGAGCATTTTTAATGTGAAAAGCTCGACTCCTAATGAAAACACAAGTCTCGCTAAGTTCACCAAAATGGCGCACATGGGTTAATCGGGGCGCGCAGGCGCAACTCGCAAGTGGCTCTTTGTAGTTGGCGCTGACTGTGCTGCTCTCTTGTTGTAATTAAAAATTTTAAATAATGCATACGTGCAAAAGGCCAGGCTTTCGTAATTAAGCCACTTTTAAGTGTTCCTCGGGTTTTGAATCTGATCGGAGGAGGGACTTTTTACAGTCAAGCTTCTCCAACCTAAGCGTCAACTGTGACAAACTTTCCAAATTTTATATTTTTTATTGGGCACAGGTTGTAAAGATATTGCTATAAGTGCAATTTGAAAGCTTGATATCAAAATTTAGGACAATAACTATTCGTACAAACATTTTCCAAATATTTTGGCAGCCGAACATCCTTGATATTGTGAGTCTCTTTTCGGAATCATGACTGTAGCATAATACTGGCTTTTTGTAGTCCACACTTGATTAACATCGCGAGTAACCCCAGGGGATTTACCATCCAGTCTCGGTGGTTGACTTTTTCAGTTTCAGTCCCCAAGACCCCTTCCTGAAGACTGACCATGTGGTAATGAGCGATTGCGGTCATATCGCGGCACTTGTGCAATTTATGACATTTGCTTTTACCCATTTTGACGTTTTTCTGCATCTTGGACCGCCCGTTCGGCTGTTTTCTACGTTAACGGAAATCTTCGTCAATAAGCGCGTTCCCACGTTCAAGGAACCCTATAAAAAATAAAAACAGCTTTGTTTCTCTTTGTAACCTTTTACCTGTCGCTACTAACCCTAGGGTTAACCCGTACACCAAAACTGTAATTCTTTTGGTCAACGGTTCAATGTTGTAACTTAAGGTACAGGGCACAATACTGCTCTATTTCCGGTTCCGGATGGAAATGATTTTATGAGGGATTTAAGCCCTCTGAGCCACCTACTTTCAAGAGTGGCATATCATAAGTACGGAGCTTATGAGATAGGCTATGTGCGTTTAGTTGATTGCAATGAAAAACGATAGGGAGGTACTGTTATTCCGCAGGTAGTTTTTCACTTTCATTGGACATTTGATGGGATAGTAAAATGCTGCACCTCTTGCTCACATATTCCCTTCATTAACGAATAACGGCAAGCTCTCTGGGCCCAATTAAGCTAAATAAAGAATGGCCGAGAAAGACAATGGGAAAGCGTTGGGCCTTCATTAAATAGAAGAAACCCAAACACAACTCACCTGGAAATCAAGCCACAGTTGAACTTGGCTACCATGAACTATAGGTGCTGTATAAAACTTTGTTTTAAGAGTTCAAAACAAACTTTGTTTTGCAAAGCAATAGAGTATGTTCCAATAGGTTTTCTATTTTAGCTGATTTGTTTTTCTGGGAAGAAGATCGCCCCGACCAGTGGCCGTTACGCTGTTGAGAGATAATACCGTGAAGTTGGTGATTAAGTTCGAATTAGTGGCAGGCGCAGCAGGAGATGAACAACGACAATGCCCAAGACACAGCAGCGGCCAACAGAAACTACTAATGCAATTAATGAATTGCTGCCTGCTGATTGGTAAACCAGAAAGTGAGCAGATTTTACTTTGTAGTTTTTGTCGGACTTTGTTATTAAATTATGAATTGCGCAAGTTTTTTTTTTTTGTATTGTTCCCGCTTGCAAATATGTTTTTATTTTTATTTCTTGCTGCTGGCGTGTGCCATTATTTGTGGTTGTTGCCGTTGCTGGTGTTGCTGATGTTGGAGCAACAGGAAACTTATGATTGCGCAAATTGCTGTCGAGAAATGCCAATTGCCAAAGTTATTCGAAAAAATTCAGGTGGAAGAGGAAAAACGAAAACGTTCCAGCCCCTTGCAGCGATCTCCTTGCCGCCTTTGAATCTCACGTAAGCCCCAAGTGCAACTCTACCGATGTGTCCAATATTGTGGCTGCTGGATACTCGCTGACTTAGCTACAAAATACGCTGGATCCTCCCAGAACTTTTACCAGCCAGCATGAATTTTCAATTAATGCATTATCTTAACTTTTGAGTATGATTTGAATCAAGAAAGCATTACATTACTGTTTCACTTTTGGAGGCTTAGCCGAAAGACTCTTTTTTGAGCAGGGTATTACAAACAAGTCTGACTCTCTTTCTCTCACCGCGTAGTCATTTCTCTAACTGTAAATTTGTTTTCACTTTGTTTAGCGCATCAGCTTACTGTTTTTTCTTGTCTTGCCAGTTGTTTTTGTTGGCCTGTTCATTCATTTTTGGATGTTTAAAGATTTAAATGCCACTTACAACAACAACAGCAAGAACAGAACTGTTCTCAATCGGATTCTCCTTCTCTCGATGGCCTCTCCTGGTGGTGTTGATGCTACAGGTGGTTGGTAAATGATATCTTGAGCTCTTAAATGTTCACCTTTACCTTCTCCTTTTCAGCTGCTTACTCTCTTTCACTCGGTTAAACCGTTTTTCTTTTAATTATTTTTAACACGTTGTATACATTGCAATTGTTGGGTTTTCACAATTTTTGGATTTTATTGCACTTTCTTTTCGTTCGCGCGCACTCACACCTATAATATTGCTGCGTATTTTAAACGCCTTTAAAAGATTTCAAAATTTTTACTTGGCTTGGTTTAATTGCCTAGTTCATGTTCTTGGTACCACTGGATTCGAAATGAGAAGACAACAAAAAACAAGTCACTTGTTGCTTCTTGTTTGCCTGTTGCTGCTGCTACCACTTTTTGTCTTGTTGTCTTTTTCTAGTTTCTGTTTTTTGGTGTGCGTGTGTTTGCAGGTGTGCGTGCGGGAGTGTGTGCCTAAACTTTTTAACCACGGCGCGCATCCACTTCGCTTCAGGTTGAAAAATCAACTGATCGTCACACCGAAACGCAGGTAACCACGACGGTAGGAGAGCGAGCTGCGCTTTCAGGCTAACGGGAGAGCAACACAGAGCACCTGAGAGCAACTCAGGTGGCATGCCAAACAAGATTCCAGCACGCACATACTAACAAAAACAACACGAACCAAGCCTGTGTTTGCCAATAGGCAGGCAGTGGTTGGAAACGCGGCAGAAAAGAGCGCAACTCCCGCAAGACAAGCTGGGCTTACAAGGTGGGATGAGAGGTTAAGTACGAGCTCCCTTTTCCCCCAATCCCTTTCAGTTTCCCACGCTGCGCAAGACAGTTCCGCTCTGTGAGCACGACTCTCTCTTTCTCTCCCAACTGAAGTTACCTGCGTCGTCCACTCACTCACACCTGTGCTATATTTGTATTGTCTCTCAGCTCTTCCTCTTCTTGGCTCACTCAATTACCAACGGGAATAAAGAATTGCCCACGTAGAATGCACCACTCACCTGTTTACTTTTTCCTTTTGGCCAATATCATGTTAAGTAAGCTTTCAGCCTCTGCAAAAATATATATGTATTTTCGATATTTAAGCTCGGAGATTTTGCTTTTAAGGGCGAGACTGCAAGCAAAAGCAACAGGCGACGACGACTAACTGATACTTGAGGAACGTAAACGCGTTTTGGTCTAAACGAGAGAGAGAGAGAGAGAACCTGTGTGAGTGTGCGTGGGTCGCTTACCTGCGCCTCACGCGTGACACGCAGGTATGCCTTATCGATATCAGTCTTTAACCCTTATACGTTTAATTCTCATTTTTTGTTGTATCCCTTTCGGAAATATTAAAACCACAATAATATCAACAAAATATATCTTAAATATAATCAAAATTACTTCCCCGTCTTCCCGTAATCAACACCCATTTATTTTATGGATCAAAAATTTAATAGTTCGATTTTGGAAATATTGCACAATAGAAACGTGTAAAATGGCATACTGATAAGGATAGGGCTCAAGCAAGGCATGGTTATTCTCACCACCTCACAAGATGATCTCGTTCTTGAAGCTCCGGCCAAGTTCCTTGTGCGGCAAAACGATGCTGTTCAGCAGTATCTTTTCTGCGGGAACCTGTACAAAACAGCCTGTGAAGATAGTGGTTTTGTTGGTTTCCAAATATATTTAAAACCGAAAAACTTTAAACCTACCCAAAATGGTAATCGAGGGGTTGAGCTTGCCTTCGTTGTTGAACAACGGTGGGTTTTCCATTTTTGCGAATGGTTTATTTGGGTCCGGATCACTGGGAGTGCCTTCCACGCGGGCCCAAGCTCCGATGGTGGAACCACGACCCACAATCGAGTGCAAAACTAGTGTATGATCCTGGATATGAGCCTGTTCTAGGACAATCGACTCCCGGATGCGAACTCCAGGGCCAATGGTAACACCCGGCCCGATAGCAACATTGGGACCCAACTTAAGAGAAAAATTAAAAGTTCAAACGTGTTAAGTAAATATACCTATATGAGTACATACCACTGCGCTGTGGTGAACTGTGGCACTGGGATGCACATACACATCGGGCAGCACAGTACAGATCAGGCTCCCATCGCCTTCGCCTCGCTTGTTGCCTACATTGGCCAGCCTCTCCGGATGCGTTTTCTTATAGAGTCCCAAATAGTGTCGATTAGCGTAAATGGCCGAACCAGCTGTCTTCAGCTGGGACCACCAATTGGGTACTGGCATGGCGAAGAGCTTATCAGTCCCAGCCAATGGTGTAAGCACTTCCTGCTCCCACTTGATGTGGCCTTGCTCTCTGCCATTGCCATTCCCGTTGCCATTACAAAATCCCTGACAGCCATATTCCTGACCTCTCGAATGGAAAATTTGCGCTAGAACTGTAAATATATCCATGGAACATACATACACGCCGCAATTAATAAAGGTTGATACGTAGGAGCTAGGTTTCTCGACGTAGTGAGAAACAGCTCCAGTGTTGCGATCAAAAACCAGACATCCGTAGTGCAGCGATTGCTGACGTGTGGCCTCCGTTGACATAATAGTCACCAGAGCGCTGGAAGGGCGCTTCTCGTGGAAGTCACGCAGATCCCGAAGCGGGAAATCAGCACAAACGTCGCCGTTTAGTATGAAAAAGGCTTCTGGATTCCCTGCACGAATTTGATCTCGAAAATGGTACATTCCTCCTGCCGTTCCTAGAGCGGTAAACTCCTGTAGGTATCTGAAAAAGTCGTATGATTTTACTAACGATGGAAACTAGAACTCCAGTACATATTTTATGGAAAGCCACGTCACAAATAAGATTCCTTAAGTTGTCTAGCTTTGCAGAACGAATTACCTGATGTTTATATTACTGCTGCTGTACAGAGCCTGCATATCGCTTACGAATCCTTCCATCTGAGTCTGTGGATAGTATCCAATAATGAGGATCTCTCGCAGATCGGGTAGCTGGGCACAGGCCTCGATATGGTGGGCAATCAAAGGACGCCCAGCCAACGGGAAGAGTGGTTTGGGTGTGTCAAGGGACAGAGGGCGAAAGCGGGTGCCCTTTTGGGGCCCACCGATTAGAATGACGGCCTTCAGCATTTCGGTGGCTCCTGTTTTCAGTGTGCGTGTTTTAACAAATGACTAATGCCAATCAATCTGTTTGCGGAATGGATATATTTTTCTGTTTACGTTGCCACCGACAAAATGTTTGTTGTTTCAAACAGCTGATTGCGCTTACAGCACTCGAGCTCATGACTGTATGCTATCCAGATTGGTAATACGATTTTCCAAATTAATTTCACTTATTTAAAAACTAAAAGCATTTTATATTAATATTAACTCAATTTTTTAGCAATGAATGACAACAACAATGAATTTTTTTAAATTGCCTCGTAGGGAAGGTTCAGACTGTTAGATCCTTACAGAATGATAAGACTTTTAACAGAATGCTTAACATAGTTGATAATAGAGTTAAAAGAAATCTATTGTGAATTGGTGCAAAGTAATTCCTATTTCTATTGGATTTGTATTAATTTTTGCATATTGAATAAATAAATTATATTTTAAATAAACAAACAATGTTTTTTTTGTATAGGTTAACTATTGCTGAGGTTCTTTAAGCTGGGAAATGGATAAAACTTCACAACTCTCTTATATTCTTTATACTCCAAGCCTTCTACTCTATTTGGCCAAAGCCATTTTTATTGATTATTTCAAGGGGTTCATTATTTAAACTATATTTATTCAACAAAAACCATTCAATATATGTTTTTAAATACACAATTAGAACAAAATCAAAGGACTGACTCTACAGATACATTGGGGGAATTAATATGGAAATCAATACTCTGGCGGTGGCAGCTGATGCCTAGATGGATCCAAGTTAGCGCACCAGGTCCTCCGGGTTGAACATTCCACGGGCGCGTCTCAAAATAGAGTCCTTGCTGGCGTCGTATGGGTGATCCTTTGAGGGAATCTCCAGTACGGCAGGAACTGGAGAAGTATGAGCGTCGATCACATGGCGGATGAGCTCGGCGCAGTTCTGATTGATAAGGATTATGTCGATGTCGTCGCGCTTGAGAAAACGCTTGAAGCAGTCCTCAATCTCACTCACGGCCGTGTTTTTGTCCACGACCATGAAGTTGGGGTGGCGGTTCTTATTGATCTCTCCGACGCCACCTAAGAGGAAGCCCACGCAAGTGTCCTCATCGCCAATAACGCTGATCAATTTTCCCTTGATTGCGGAGTGCAGAGCCATTTTTTATGTGGGTTTTTTCGGTTTTTCAGGAGAAGCAAAGTGACAGCAAAATTAAAAGCTCTATAAAGGTAAAATCTTTGTGTCAGCTGCTCTCTATCACATGACACGAACAGAGTTGGCAGCTTAGCATTTTTCAGGCAAACTCTTCTAGCCTTTTTCTTTTAGCTGCCGTGTGGCTGCCTAAAATGTAGAATATTTTGTAACGAAAAACACAAAAGAATACATAGAATAGGTATTTAAAATAAAAGGATTTTATTATATTTAAGTCACCAATATAGCCCAACTAGAACTGAAATCGAGACATAGCCCTAGTAAAAAACATCGATACATATAACAATTTATTTTTACAAGCCAGATAAAATGTTTGAAAAATTTTAAATTTCATACCAGTTCTTTAAAAAATATTGCTAACGAATTTTTTTTTTATATATAAGAAAAAAAGATTTTAAAGGTTTTCACTCTGAAAACATTGCAGAGCTAGCCGATTTAATATGGGTGGATATCAAAACCGACATTTGACAACACTGGCCTCTTGCAAGAAGCAGCACGCGCCGCAGGATTTTGCCAATAATTTTCGCAACTGCCCTCCGCTAATTGAAGAGGAAGAGGGCTATGGCTTTGGCAACTGGAGCGGCGGCTACGGTGGACCAGCTGGTGGCGGAGACCCTGCAAGCGGCCACCAACCCGAGCCATGAGATAGTCCAAAAAGCGGAGGCCCAGCTTCGGGAGTGGGAGCAGCAGCCGGGTTTTTTCCCCACCATCGCTCGATTGAGCATGAGGCGGCAGTCGCGGAGTGCAGTAGACGCTGCCTCGGACGCCGAGGTCAAGGTGCGATGGATGGCAGCTGTGTACCTTAAAAATGGGGTGGAGCGGTACTGGCGCCCCAACTCGAGACAGGAGCTGCCGGCGGAGCAAAAGCAGCAGATTCGAGACGTACTGATCCAGCATTATGATGCAGAGGACGTGCCTCAAGTGGCGCTTCAGGTTGCAGTGCTGTTGGGTCGTCTAGCCCGCACCGATTATCCCCGCTTCTGGCCGGATTTGCTCCCGACTCTAATAAAACAACTTCAAGCCTGCCGCACCGAAGCAGACTCTGGAGCGGAGTGCGCGCTTCAGCAGCGCATCCTTCTTGTGCTGCACTACGTACTGAAGGCACTGGCCTCTCGCCGTCTGATGGCCGAGCAAAGGGCCTTTGAAGAAGTGGGCTCCCAGATCTTCAGCTACTTGGCTTGGGATATTTGGGCCCCTCTTACGGCACGCTTCCTTCAGTTTGTACGAAAAGAAGAATCCGTTGCACTCAGTGCGCTGCAACGGTGCTATGTGGTGATGAGATCACTGCGAAAGCTCGTAGTCTATGGCTGTGCCAAGCCGTACAAATCTACAGACCACATGAACTTTGTGGAACAACTCTTTCAACGACTACGCCAATGCCTGGAATTGCGCTTTGAACTGAGGATGGGCTCCATGACACCCGTAACGTCATCTATACTCACCGAACTGGAGCGCTTTATTCTGAAAATGATGAAGACTCTTAACGAGCTGATGGAGCGCCATTCAATATCTTTTGCCAGATTCGTTCCCGTTGCCCTAGAGTTCAGTTTTCATTATGTGTTTCACGAGGGAACAGCCTTGATTTTCGACGCCGGTGACCGAATGAACTTTAGCACGTTTGCCATCCAGGCCCTGAATATGCTAAAAGGCATTATGTTAAGCGGAAATGACACTATTAGTGCACCAGCAGATGGCTTGTCGGGAATGTCGTTAGAGGATGAGTTGCTGGCCGGCGCGGCGCAGAGTCATGCCAAGTTCTTTACGGCGGAGAGAGTTACCTATATCTGCGAGAAAATTGTAACCCACTACTTTCTTCTAACACAACAGGAACTGGAGGAGTGGCAGCAGGATCCTGAAGGCTATGACCAGGACGATGGCGGCGGCGACGCCTGGAAATATGCTCTCAGACCCAGTGTGGAGACTTTATACTTCACCTGCTTCACGCAACACTCACAAGTTATGATTCAGGAGGTGTTGCGCTTTGTTCGTCGCGCCCAGCAGCTCCAGCTATCAGCCGACTCAGATCTAAAGGCCATCCTGTTGAAGGACGCAATCTACAATGCGGTGGGCCAAGCTGCGTTTCATTTTTTTAACAAGCTAGACTTTGGGGCCTGGCTGACCTCGCAACTATTGGCTGAACTACGCGTGGAGGCTCCGAACTTTCGTATCCTGCGAAGACGAATCATTTGGCTTGTGGGCCACTGGGTGGGCGTGCAGCTGCCCCGCGAACTCCGCCCACTGGCCTATGAAGCATGCCTGCATCTTCTTCGACGCCAAGAAGACATGCCCACTCGACTGGCCGCCGCGCGCACCCTGAATCTTTTGATCGACGACTTTGAGTTTATGCCCGAGGCGTTCCACCCATACTTCCCCTCTCTTTTCGAGGCCCTCTTTATGCTTCTTCATCAAGCCGAGGAGTGTGACACTAAAATTGTGGTACTGGGGACCATGACGCTGCTCGTGGAGAAAATGAGCGAGTACATCGAGCCGCAGGCTTTGCAGTTCATTGCCTACCTGCCAATGCTGTGGCGCGAAAGCGAAGAATACGATCTGCTGCGTTGTGCCATCATTGGAACGCTGGAGCAGCTTGTACGCACCATCCGAGATGTCCCAGAGCCCATGAAGCCTTTCCTCTATAGCGTCATTAAACTGAGCACAGACCTTCAGGTGAGCTCTAACTCATACTCATATTAGGCAGCAGTTAGATAGGGAACGGAGTCAAGCGGTCTTTTTGGGTCTATAGCGAAACGCTATAGATGCATTTGTAAAAAGTTTGGTCTTTACGATCACAATCATTATTCAGGTAATGAGTTCTTTCGATACTATGTTTTCTAAATTAAAGAATATTAATAAAATCTAATTTTAACATTTTAATAATAATCCCATGCTTCTCTTCACAGCATTTTAATGAAATTTTTTAATCACATGCTTCTCCCCACAGCAACACTCGCACGTCTACCTCATCGAAGACGGCATCATGCTCTGGCTGGCTGTGATTGGGAACTCCACGGCTCTGACCCCGGAGCTGTTGGCTTTGTGTGACCATTTGCTGCCCATCATCGAGATGTCGTCGGAGAATTTGCGCACTGTGCTGCAACTGATCCACGCCTACATACTTCTAGATGCTCAGGCCTATCTAAGTCGTTATGGGGAAAGCTTTGTAGCCTATTGTGTTCGCTCTTTCGAAGACATACGGGTGGAGGGCATTATCGCTATGCTACGAATATTCGAGACGTGCCTGAAGACGGACGCGGCAATGGGACTGCGTCTGGTGCGGCCAGCCCTTCCGTTTGTCTTCCAGCAGGTGTGCCTAAAACAGGAGTACCCCATGACAATGGGCTGGTATCTGACCATCGTGGCCCGCACCCTGCTCATCGACCAGACTGTCTTCATGTCCGTGGTGCAGGAGTTGCCGCAGATGGATGCTCTAGCCCGAATATTGGACGTATGGATCGAGATGTTCCCCATGGTGCCGGACACCCATGCCGAAAAACGAAAGCTTTTCTGCCTGGCCTTTGCTTCGATTTTTGGGAGCAACGAGCTGCTTCTTGCCCGCCTACCACACATACTCCAATTGGTTGACGAAACCCTCGGCGAGGTTATGGACAAACAGTATGCCGTCGCAGAGGAAGGTGCCGCGAAAACCACCCCACGCTTCTACGATTCTCTGGTCATTCATGACGAACACGAGCTGGACGATCTGCAGCAACAACTGGGATCGGGCGGCGGCGAGGACTTTCACTCCAAGGGCTATTCAGCCAAGACCTACCACGACGATCGGCACCGGCAGCTGGTGTTAAAGGATCCTGTCTACAAGATACCCCTAACCGAGTACCTCAAGTGGCAGCTGCAGTCGCTGCAGGTGCAGCTGGGAGCACAGCGTTACGAGCAGCTTATGCGTTCCGTGGTGCCGGAGGTTTTGGAGCGGATCACCATGTACATAGAGCAGACGGTGCCCAAAGCTTGCGTGGTGTGCGCAGGCTCTTCAGGAACGGGAAACGGCTTTGAATACGGCTCGGGAACGCCGTCTGCGGATGATACCCTGGCCGGTGGATCGGTGGAGTCCGGCTGATCCGGACTGCTGTGCTTCAAAAGCTTTCTAATCTTAGGTTATTAATGTATTTTGTATTGAAATTATATATTTTTAATTGTTATTTATCTTTACTTAAACCTAGTCCACTGCTGGTCTCCGTTCAATTTTTCCTCGGAGGAGTGTCCTAATCGTTTCGTCCTTTTGCTGCAGCTTGTGCTTAAGCTTTTCCAGCTCTTCGGCATTTCGAGCGTGCAGTCCCCGCAGCTGGGACTCCTTGTGTTGGACGAGCACTTCGAGACGGCGTACTACTTCGTAGGTGTCCTGTACTTCAACCTGGCCCGCTTCCAGCTTCTGAGCCCACTGCAGTGCCATTCGGAGGCGTGCCTTTAGTCGATCCCGTCCGTGTTTAGCTTTCTCTGTGCTGCGGGCCAAAGAAACTGCTCGGGCATTGGTGGCTTGCAGTTGGTCCTGAAGAGAAGCTCGCTCCCTGGCGTGTTCATGCCGGAGTTGCTCAAGGAGTGCTTTGCACTGGATAACTGCCTCCGAATCGGCAGGCACAGCTGAAGGTGTGGGTACTGGAATTGTAACTGCAGCAGGAGGCGAAGCACTTTTAAGAGCGGCCAATTCCGACTTTGTGCGGGCATAAGCTGCCTGCAGGTGGTCCATGTCCAAGAGCAGAGTCTGCGTGCGCTGCTCGTAGCAGTGCATCACCTCCACCAGCTTCTCCTTGGCCAGGTCGGTCTTGCGGGTCTGGGCCTCTGCCTTGGAGCGACATACCCCGAGCTGAGCCTGCAGGCAGACACGCTCCTCCCGCCAGCCGCCAAGGTCTCGACGTAGTTGTTCCTGCGTCTGGAGCTTCAAGAGATAAGAGTTCGATTAGAAGTAGTAGCTTAAGAATAATTAAAAAAGACACCCACCAGCTTGGTGTTTTCCTCTAGTGCTCGCTTCAGCTCCCCCGTGAAGTGTTCAAACTCCGTGTTAAACTGTGCCAAAAGAGCATTCTTGTCTCTAAGGGATTCATCGTAGGCTTGCAGAAGAGGTCCCAGGGTGTGGGTGGGTAGTGGCGGGCAGGAAATGGAAGTCGTTGACGTTGTAACACCCCCCGCTGGAGGCGCTTCTTCACCGTGGCGTCGCTGATCTTGGTAGTTCTCTATTTGGACATTTAGCCGGAAGACAAGAGTTTTCAACATGTCTACATCGGCGGCTAGTGTTCTGTTCTGACCGAGAACCGTGTCCAGGCGCTGGCCCAGCTGCTGGCAACGGGCGCAGCTGGCCACGCGCTGCTCTGCTTCCGCCAGGCGCCGCTCCAGATCAGCGCTGTCCGTCCGCAGTTGCTCGTTTTCTTTGGCGAACTGTTCATTGTAGCGATGGAGAGTGGATAGTCTTTGAAGGAGCTGCTCCAGCTGCTGTTCCTTGGCCTGAAGCTAGAGGAAATGGAATTAGTTAGAATTGTGACAAAAGGGGCAAAGATATTCATACCAAGGAGTTTAATGAACGATCTTTTTTGCGATCCTTGGCTGACTGCTGTTCGGAACGTTGCTTTACTTCGACTTCAACGCTACGCGATCGACGGTTAAAGTTACCAGACAGGGTCTGCAAGACCTTGCGGTTTCGCTTCGGCTGGTGCTCCGGATCGGGTTGGTCCAAATCCGTGATCATTTGATTCCGCGTACTCATTTCTTTCAGCTTTATTCTCGATTAAAGTCTGGTGCTTTCTGGCCAGACTGCTTTGTTTACGATAAGTAAAACAAAAAATACCACACCCTCTCCAGGACTTATTGGCCGTGTTGCCATGACATTCGGCCTGGTGTTTGACCCGGTTTTTTTTGGTAGCCCTTCCGGGGTGGGTGCAGAGACACCGCCCACTAGATACAAATCACCCCAGTCTGGAGGGCTCACGGCTTTTTAAAACACAATTTATTGTTTTATGTACAAGTTTGTATGTTGTACAAAGTCACCTAAGCAAATATCACAGGGGATAATGACAGCCATCATCCAGTGGATAATAATGGCAGCTATAGGCGGTTTAATTTTTTCGGATGGACAGGAAGATGTTCGACGCCTTATTTAAAGTGCTCCAGACAACATCATTAACCAACTACAACCGCGACTATAGAAAGCTTAAGAATTCCAAGAGATTCTGTATTGACATACATATATGCAAATAGAATGTACATATACATACATACATACATATGTATGTAGGCGGATTATTTAATTAAAATAAAATAAGTACGGAGAGTTTGAAACGGAGATAGATTTTGGGCAGCTTTCGCCGAAGCTCCAAAGGGGCGAAGATTCAGCAAAGAGACTGATACATACGTACATACATATAGCTTCTAATCACTTATAAATATAAATATTAATCTTTCATTGGGGCAATCCTCAGAATAAATCTGATCGCCATGAGCGCTGTGATCGTTTTCATCGCCGGACTGTTAATGTTCCATCGGGTGGCGACGTCGGCACAAATTCTAGACGAAAATTGCGGGCTCAAAGGCCTTGGGCAGACAGATGATTCGCTGGGCCCGTGGGTAGCCTTTTTGCATGTCAATCAAAGTATTGTGTGTGCCGGATCGCTGATCAGCCAGAGTAAGAAACCAACCATTGGCCGCCTATTATGTTGATTTGATATTTTTTCCCAGGATTTATTCTGACTGCTGCGCACTGTGCCTCGAAAGGAATGTAAGTAATCTCAATTTATATTTCTTTAAATAATACTATAAGCTATGAAATTTTTTAGAAAAGCGCGCTTGGGCAACAGTGGTAGTGTTCCCAGCTTGCTGCCAGAGGATCATGATGTAGAATACATATTAAAAAAGCGTAGTTATAATAATCGAACTCTGACCAGTGACATTGCTCTTGTGAAACTGTCCAGCCCCGTTCAATATAAAGGTAATCCGTCACCTTAATATTAATTCCAATTTCCAGATCTACATATGTATTATCTCTAGAACACATCAAGCCGATATGCATTTTGTTGCAGCCAAAAATTATTGAGGTCAATGATTTTGTCGGCACTGGTTGGCGGGTGCCGCAGTTTCGATTCTCAACCCACGACCTCCGGCCCATATTTATGCAAAGGGTGGACGGGTCTTTTTGCACGGAGAAGACGGAAGTAGCGTTGGCTCCCACTCAGTTTTGCGCTAAGAATCCCAACCCAGTGACCATGGAGGGACCTGCTGGCAGTGCCCTCTACCGGAAGGTTGTCCTTGATGGTGTTGTGCGTGTAATCCAGTTGGGAATAGGAAGCTACAATCAGCACGACTTCGGGGACACGCGCATTTTCACGAATGTCCTTAGTTTTTCGTCGTGGATTCAGTCAGTTGTGATGAATAAGACCGATTAAGGAGCCAGTTCTCGAATAAACCAGTTCTCAGAATCGACGGCAGAATTAAAATAAATGATTCCAAATAAATGATTTTCAAATAAAATAAATGAGTTCTACGCATGCTATGGTATTAAAAGAATATGCAAAAACATTGATAAGACTTTTGGTTTAGTAAAACCAAAAAAATGAAAATGTTTTTAGAAACGAGGCACCGCACTTCACAAATTTAATTTTTTACTGAGAACTCATTGGCTGAGAATTAATGAATTAGTGATAAGAGCTCTGTCAAAGTTATTAAATTCGTTGTCCCATCTGAAGTCGGATCAGTAGCTGGAAAGCATTCTTGTCGGAATGAAGTGTTTGGTGCTCTGTATTACAGTCCTTGCTTATGTCGGAGCAAGTCCGTCCCCGCTTTTTGTAGATGATTGCGGACGTCTGGCCCCATTAAATCGAACGTTTGGTGGGATGAACGCAAGGGAGGGTGCAAATCCTTGGATGGCCATGGTTCTAGTCGCCAAGCCCTTGGGATTCATCTGTGGTGGATCGGTGATTAACAAATGTCTGTGTATTCAACTCTTGTACTTCCGTTGTTATAAACTGATACTTTTTTTCTAGGGTTCGTGCTGACGGCGGCGCACTGCTTATCGGCTGACACTCAGTAGTAAGTTCTTCCAAACCATGTTTCAGTGCAGGCTTTAAGAAAACACATTACAGCATTGTGCGCCTGGGCGAATACAATCGGGATATTTATGACGACAATGCCATCGAGTACGATGTGACCAAATCCTTTACACATAGTTACTTTGACGAGATCAGCCACGCGAACGACATCGCCATGATGCTACTGGAGCACCCGGTACAATACACAGGTGACACTTTATAGACCCCTTTTTTTGAGTCCTACTTCAATCCAAACTTTGTTCTTAGATTACATCCGACCCATCTGCGTAATCCTGGACCCTGCTCTCCGGCAAATGGTGGATGATGTTTCTACCCTGAGAGCCGTTGGCTGGGGAATAAGTGCTGCTAACAACAAAACAAGCCGTGTCCTTCAGACTTTGAACATGAAACGCAGCGAAAACCAGAACTGCGCCTTAAAGTACAAACGGACCCTGTCCCGAAGCCAGATCTGCGTATCCGGTGGAGCACCAAACACCAATCTTTGCAACGGCGACTCCGGAGGTCCGGTGGGAAATTATATACAAATTACTCCGGGCAAGGGATCACCACAATTCGTTCAAATCGGTATTGCCAGCTACATCGACCATATGTGTGAGAATACGACTCCTCTTACCGACGTCCTCAGCCATGGCGATTGGATCTATAGGGTGGCGTTGAAGTATACGCCTAAAGAAAATATTACCGAGAACTAAAAACAACTCTAGCGGCTTACATCCCGATAGGTATGGACCCTGGTTTTAACACGAGTAATAAGCTTTGTACATAAATAATATATATATAAATATATATTTTAGTTTAAGGTAAAAAAGTAGCCGGTCATGAAATTACAATCTCTAAAGCCCCATAGTTCACTCAATACATTATCTTAATATATATTTTTAATGTTATGACTTATCAAAGTGTATTATCAGTTTAGTTCGCGTCATGAATATAATTCTTGGGCCGAAAGTGGTTGTGTCCCAGTATCGAATAATTCATTTTTAGCTGTTTCTGCTTTATTTTTATACAGTTCAATATATATTTAAAAAACAAATTTTTGAATAAAAGTTTATAAGTAAGAGGTAAGCCGCATCACAGTTCGAACGAATTTGTTTGCCCTTTCTAGAGTCAGATGGGGACTTTAAATGGGCAGGCGAAATGAGCTTGGCATTTTGAGAAACACAAACAGAAATCGTAAACATTTGAAATGTTCCATAAACCAGTTGGCACGAAAACAAATATTCAGTTGAGCCAATATCTCCAATCGATGGTTGTTAGCAATGAGTTTCGGGTGTGTCGATACAAAGTGTGTTGGGGAAAAAGAAAGACCCCCTGACATATCGGAATAAAGTCATGCCGGCAGACACGTGCTGGGAGTAATTATGATATTTATTTTTATAAAAAAAGCTATGCGCTTGACTATACAACCCGTTTTGCAAGCTGAACTGCACGCCTGCTAATCAGAGTCCAACGCCCCTCCCGATTTCCCGATGATGAGTGGGTAGTCTCCGTGTCGAAGCGATTGCATTCGGTTCCCGCTTTGTTAAAGTCTTAGCACCTGATCTTTCAATAATACAAATTTATTAGTTACTATTATAGCTAACTTATTTTATGGAGGGAATGACTTGAGGGTACTTTAACGGACCGGCCTGCTCATCGGCTGCTTATGGCAACCAGTTATATACCAGGGTTTTAGGACACTAGCGGGCTAACCAAACTGCATGCTGTGCCGGGGATGTATGTAGTGTGAGCCAGAGTCGTTGTCTTCCCGGTATATGGCGGTCATCAGGATGAAAAGGCTGGCGGCGAGGAACGCCTGCATCGTGGCTTCCATGCGAATCAATCCGACGATCTCCATGCTGTGGCAATTAACAATCTTGGCGGGTCTGGGATTAGAACGAGACTGAGCGTTCGACCCAGTAGCTGCCGGAATTTATGGACGCCGTGAGAGCGATGTGTTTTCCCCCAGTCGACGCACTGGGGTCGGGTAGTTTCCCAGTTCGTCGTGAATGGTAATGCCCAAACGGGCGTCATCCCTGCACCAGAGCATTATTAACGATGCCACAAAATATTTTATAATAAAAACAAAACAATAAGCAAGTAAGCAATTTCGGAGCAGTGTTAAGATCGTTGACTGCCTCTCTCGGCTTTTGGGACCAGAATGGAATTCAGCTAAAACATTTTCGCGTCGTCTACGTGCGAAGATTGCAAATTGCAAGCTGCTACGAATTTGGCGATTCATTCGACTGCTTAGACCTGGCACAGACTTGACTCAAGAAGCCTGGAGAGAAATATATTTTAATTTTTTATATTTGCCTTTCTTCCAGGAACCTACCTTAAATAATGGCGGAACTTGGCACTGTTGCAAAGTTGCCTACAACAACGCCATAAACTGCGACAGATTTTCCACTGGGGACCGCGCGACCAATGGTTGCCAAAATGTGGCTGCAAAAACGGCATCCTTCAAGGACCTCTCTTTTCAAACTGAACTGCCTACACCCAAAGAACTGAGACTTACCTCAGGTAGACCTTGCCATCAGCTGCTCACACTTTCCCGCCACAGCTGCCGGGGGAAGATCAGACTACCTCAGAAACAATAGACGACCTTTACAAATGGAATTTATCATATTTCTACTAGGTGACCTAGAAATTTCAGGGTTTACATATTCGGGATATCTAGTTTGAATCTAGTAACATCGTGGTTTTGATTCTGAAAATGATCCGATTTAACTTCACTATAAGAAGGTCATTGGTTGCCCTTGAGAATTGAGGCAAATCACCCCCACCCACACCGTGTATACTGGTTTATGTTGAAGACGTGACTAAAGAACTATCATCCTTCATCCTTTGCACATTCATGTTTTTGTTTCTCCTATAGTTTTTCCAAACTTTTTATTACCAAATTAGCAGCGAAAAGTCCTGTCACCGAGCTTTAAGTTCAACTTTGGACTGGGGTACGGACAAAAACTGGAAACTCAAGGGGATTTGAAAATATCTAATTTTCAAGACCAAAAGTGTATCTTTATTTTCTAATCTATTTTGTGCGCGTTTATAATTTTGAATTTGCGATTCACATTTTACAGATAAATTTGTATTTTACAGATGCAGCGATTTTAAGAACATATCGATATATATATATACATTGAAAAGAAAATCTGGTTTTGTGGAACTAGTTCCCTGCCCTTGGTCTTAATCGATGAATGTATAGATTGGCGGAATATTTAAACTTGGGTCGAAAACACGGATGAATAAATATTTTAATAGCTTAATTAATGCTTAATAATGACTCTTTGAAATTTTGGATTTATCAAGCAGTTTGCTCCTCTATCAGATGGGCAATTCTCTGGACCCGTGTCAATTTCCAGGAGACACACGACAGTGCAGTTATGAAAAATCCTATAGCTGAAAGAAGATTTTCTTGTACCGGCGACACCAGACCAGGATATGGTTGTTCTATCAGAATAAGAGATGGTCTTCTTACCCATGAGCAATATCGCCTCAGAGGTCTCATCCTGCCAGGCCTTCGACACCATACAGAGCAGGATAAAGCCACTTAGCAGGCAGAAGGATCCAACGACGACAGCTAGTGTGATGAGGATAATCACTGGATCATTGAGGGGCCCATAGTCGAAGAGAGTCCGGCAAAGAGATTGCTTTCTGGGCAGGTGGGTAGAGCCACTGGGATTTGCAATTTGAAATACAGTAACAAATATTACTATCAGAAGTATAGAATAGTAATATTAATAATATTTTTTGTTCAAACCAGGCTTGGGAGTAGGTGGGAAGAACAGGAGTAGCTCTGCACTCCATCGCGCTCCAAAACGGACTGACAGGGTGTTAGTGCACCACGTCTTCCGGGCCACCCTACTTTTCCACTTTTCTATTTATATATCCTGGATGTCTGACGATCGCAGACGCGTGTTCAGAATGGAATTAAATCGAACGGACGGGAGTGGGGGTGGATGGGAATGGTGATGGGTGAAGGGATGGGCAAGTAGTCGCACTTTATTTATAGATGCGAGGAAATAGTTCGATCTAACGGAACTAGCGCAGCAGATGCAGCTAAAAATGAAGCTATTTTTATCCATTCAGAGTTCAGTGAACTGAAAGTACGACAAATGGTGGAATGAAACGGATAAAATGCCAAAGACGCCGTGCAACGCAATAAATCAACTTCATTAGAAGTCGGGGGCAAAGGGTAACAACAAGTGCGAATCATTAACTGGATGTCTCGAAGTTCACGTTTCGCATGTGCCAAGGTAACTTTGAGAGCCGACACGCACACTCTTTCGTCTGCTGCCCGACTCTTCCCTTGGGCCAACATTCTGTTGTGCCTCACAATTTTCCAGCCATTCCAGCAACCGTAGTTATAGAAGTAACTCGGATGCTGCATTCAAGCGTGGCGTAAATTATGCAAAATAACGACGTCAAAGTTTCAATATAATGAAGTCACCAAGTTGTGATAGGAGGGCTTGGAAAGAAACCCTCTGAAACTAGGGTCCCAAACGCATATATGTATGTTATTGAATGTAAAACTTAAAGGTGGCTTTAAGGAAAATAAGAAGACATTCAGAAAACAACTTTCTGTCCAAAATAAGCATATTGCATATTAATATTATAAGCATTGTAAAGTGAACACTATAAAATAGGCATTATACTGTGTATTTGCCAAAAATCATCCGCTTCTCAAGCGGAATGCCTTAAACGATTTGTGGATTGATTCTCTAAAAATCTGCATCAAAACCTAAAAACAAATTTTTTGACAACTTTTCTGATCGGTCCTCCCCAAACCAGTCGAAGGATGTATGAAGGCGGAATTCGACGCCCAGCGATGCTTGTATCTTTGCCAAAAATCATCCGATTCTCAAGCGGAATGCCTTAAACGATTTGTGGATTGATTCACTAAAAATCTGCATCAAAACCTAAAAAAAAATTTTTTTCGAAATTTTTTGACAACTTTTCTGATCGGTCCCCCCCAAACCAGTCGAAGGATGTATGAAGGCGGAATTTGACGCCCAGCGATGCTTGTATCTTTGCCAAAAATCATCCGATTCTCAAGCGGAATGCCTTAAACGATTTGTGGATTGATTCTCTAAAAATCTGCATCAAAACCTAAAAACAAATTTTTTTCGAAATTTTTTGACAACTTTTCTGATCGGTCCTCCCCAAACCAGTCGAAGGATGTATGAAGGCGGAATTCGACGCCCAGCGATGCTTGTATCTTTGCCAAAAATCATCCGATTCTCAAGCGGAATGCCTTAAACGATTTGTGGATTGATTATCTAAAAATCTGCATCAAAACCTAAAATCAAATTTTTTTCGAAATTTTTTGACAACTTTTCTGATCGGTCCCCCCCAAACCAGTCGAAAGATGTATGAAGGCGGAATTCGACGCCCAGCGATGCTTGTATCTTTGCCAAAAATCATCCGATTCTCAAGCGGAATGCCTCAAACGATTTGTGGATTGATTCTCTAAAAATCTGCATCAAAACCTAAAAACAAATTTTTTTCGAAATTTTTTGACAACTTTTCTGATCGGTCCCCCCACACCAGTCGAAGGATGTATGAAGGCGGAATTCGACGCCCAGCGATGCTTGTATCTTTGCCAAAAATCATCCGATTCTCAAGCGGAATGCCTTAAACGATTTGTGGATTGATTCTCTAAAAATCTGCATCAAAACCTAAAAACAAATTTTTTTCGAAATTTTTTGACAACTTTTCTGATCGGTCCCCCCCACACCAGTCGAAGGATGTATGAAGGCGGAATTCGACGCCCAGCGATGCTTGTATCTTTGCCAAAAATCATCCGATTCTCAAGCGGAATGCCTTAAACGATTTGTAGATTGATTCTCTAAAAATCTGCATCAAAACCTAAAAACAAATTTTTTTCGAAATTTTTTGACAACTTTTCTGATCGGTCCCCCCCACACCAGTCGAAGGATGTATGAAGGCGGAATTCGACGCCCAGCGATGCTTGTATCTTTGCCAAAAATCATCCGATTCTCAAGCGGAATGCCTTAAACGATTTGTGGATTGATTCTCTAAAAATCTGCATCAAAACCTAAAAACAAATTTTTTTCGAAATTTTTTGACAACTTTTCTGATCGGTCCCCCCCACACCAGTCGAAGGATGTATGAAGGCGGAATTCGACGTCCAGCGATGCTTGTATCTTTGCCAAAAATCATCCGATTCTCAAGCGGAATGCCTCAAACGATTTGTGGATTGATTCTCTAAAAATCTGCATCAAAACCTAAAAACAAATTTTTTTCGAAATTTTTTGACAACTTTTCTGATCGGTCCCCCCCACACCAGTCGAAGGATGTATGAAGGCGGAATTCGACGCCCAGCGATGCTTGTATCTTTGCCAAAAATCATCCGATTCTCAAGCGGAATGCCTTAAACGATTTGTGGATTGATTCTCTAAAAATCTGCATCAAAACCTAAAAAAAATTTTTTTCGAAATTTTTTGACAACTTTTCTGATCGGTCCCCCCACACCAGTCGAAGGATGTATGAAGGCGGAATTCGACGCCCAGCGATGCTTGTATCTTTGCCAAAAATCATCCGATTCTCAAGCGGAATGCCTTAAACGATTTGTGGATTGATTCTCTAAAAATCTGCATCAAAACCTAAAAACAAATTTTTTTCGAAATTTTTTGACAACTTTTCTGATCGGTCCCCCCCACACCAGTCGAAGGATGTATGAAGGCGGAATTCGACGCCCAGCGATGCTTGTATCTTTGCCAAAAATCATCCGATTCTCAAGCGGAATGCCTTAAACGATTTGTGGATTGATTCTCTAAAAATCTGCATCAAAACCTACAACTTTTCTGATCGGTCCCCCCCACACCAGTCGAAGGATGTATGAAGGCGGAATTCGACGCCCAGCGATGCTTGTATCTTTGCCAAAAATCATCCGATTCTCAACCGGAATGCCTTAAACGATTTGTGGAGTGATTTTCTAAAAATCTGCATCAAAACCTAAAAACAAATTTTTATCGAAATTTTTTGACAACTTTTCTGATCGGTCCCCCCAAACCAGTCGAAGGATGTATGAAGGCGGAATTCGACGCCCAGCGATGCTTGTATCTTTGCCAAAAATCATCCGATTCTCAAGCGGAATGCCTTAAACGATTTGTGGATTGATTCTCTAAAAATCTGCATCAAAACCTAAAAACAAATTTTTTTCGAAATTTTTTGACAACTTTTCTGATCGGTCCCCCCACACCAGTCGAAGGATGTATGAAGGCGGAATTCGACGCCCAGCGATGCTTGTATCTTTGCCAAAAATCATCCGATTCTCAAGCGGAATGCCTTAAACGATTTGTGGATTGATTCTCTAAAAATCTGCATCAAAACCTAAAAACAAATTTTTTTCGAAATTTTTTGACAACTTTTCTGATCGGTCCCCCCCACACCAGTCGAAGGATGTATGAAGGCGGAATTCGACGCCCAGCGATGCTTGTATCTTTGCCAAAAATCATCCGATTCTCAACCGGAATGCCTTAAACGATTTGTGGAGTGATTTTCTAAAAATCTGCATCAAAACCTAAAAACAAATTTTTATCGAAATTTTTTGACAACTTTTCTGATCGGTCCCCCCCAAACCAGTCGAAGGATGTATGAAGGCGGAATTCGACGCCCAGCGATGCTTGTATCTTTGCCAAAAATCATCCGATTCTCAAGCGGAATGCCTTAAACGATTTGTGGACTGATTCTCTAAAAATCTGCATCAAAACCTAAAAACAAATTTTTTTCGAAATTTTTTGACAACTTTTCTGATCGGTCCCCCCAAACCAGTCGAAGGATGTATGAAGGCGGAATTCGACGCCCAGCGATGCTTGTATCTTTGCCAAAAATCATCCGATTCTCAAGCGGAATGCCTTAAACGATTTGTGGATTGATTCTCTAAAAATCTGCATCAAAACCTAAAAACAAATTTTTTTCGAAATTTTTTGACAACTTTTCTGATCGGTCCCCCCCAAACCAGTCGAAGGATGTATGAAGGCGGAATTCGACGCCCAGCGATGCTTGTATCTTTGCCAAAAATCATCCGATTCTCAAGCGGAATGCCTTAAACGATTTGTGGATTGATTCTCTAAAAATCTGCATCAAAACCTAAAAAAAAATTTTTTTCGAAATTTTTTGACAACTTTTCTGATCGGTCCCCCCCAAACCAGTCGAAGGATGTATGAAGGCGGAATTCGACGCCCAGCGGTGCTTGTATCTTTGCCAAAAATCATCCGATTCTCAAGCGGAATGCCTTAAACGATTTGTGGATTGATTCTCTAAAAATCTGCATCAAAACCTAAAAACAAATTTTTTTCGAAATTTTTTGACAACTTTTCTGATCGGTCCCCCCCACACCAGTCGAAGGATGTATGAAGGCGGAATTCGACGCCCAGCGATGCTTGTATCTTTGCCAAAAATCATCCGATTCTCAAGCGGAATGCCTTAAACGATTTGTGGATTGATTCTCTAAAAATCTGCATCAAAACCTAAAAACAAATTTTTTTCGAAATTTTTTGACAACTTTTCTGATCGGTCCCCCCCACACCAGTCGAAGGATGTATGAAGGCGGAATTCGACGCCCAGCGATGCTTGTATCTTTGCCAAAAATCATCCGATTCTCAACCGGAATGCCTTAAACGATTTGTGGAGTGATTTTCTAAAAATCTGCATCAAAACCTAAAAACAAATTTTTATCGAAATTTTTTGACAACTTTTCTGATCGGTCCCCCCCAAACCAGTCGAAGGATGTATGAAGGCGGAATTCGACGCCCAGCGATGCTTGTATCTTTGCCAAAAATCATCCGATTCTCAAGCGGAATGCCTTAAACGATTTGTGGATTGATTCTCTAAAAATCTGCATCAAAACCTAAAAACAAATTTTTTTCGAAATTTTTTGACAACTTTTCTGATCGGTCCCCCCCAAACCAGTCGAAGAATGTATGAAGGCGGAATTCGACGCCCAGCGATGCTTGTATCTTTGCCAAAAATCATCCGATTCTCAAGCGGAATGCCTTAAACGATTTGTGGATTGATTCTCTAAAAATCTGCATCAAAACCTAAAAACAAATTTTTTTCGAAATTTTTTGACAACTTTTCTGATCGGTCCCCCCCAAACCAGTCGAAGGATGTATGAAGGCGGAATTCGACGCCCAGCGGTGCTTGTATCTTTGCCAAAAATCATCCGATTCTCAAGCGGAATGCCTTAAACGATTTGTGGATTGATTCTCTAAAAATCTGCATCAAAACCTAAAAATAAATTTTTTCGAAATTTTTTGACAACTTTTCTGATCGGTCCCCCCCAAACCAGTCGATGGATGTATGAAGGCCGAATTCGACGCCCAGCGATGCTTGTATCTTTGCCAAAAATCATCCGATTCTCAAGCGGAATGCCTTAAACGATTTGTGGATTGATTCTCTAAAAATCTGCATCAAAACATAAAAACAAATTTTTTTCGAAATTTTTTGACAACTTTTCTGATCGGTCCCCCCCAAACCAGTCGAAGGATGTATGAAGGCGGAATTCGACGCCCAGCGATGCTTGTATCTTTGCCAAAAATCATCCGATTCTCAAGCGGAATGCCTTAAACGATTTGTGGATTGATTCTCTAAAAATCTGCATCAAAACCTAAAAACAAATTTTTTTCGAAATTTTTTGACAACTTTTCTGATCGGTCCCCCCCAAACCAGTCAAAGGATGTATGAAGGCGGAATTCGACGCCCAGCGATGCTTGTATCTTTGCCAAAAATCATCCGATTCTCAAGCGGAATGCCTTAAACGATTTGTGGATTGATTCTCTAAAAATCTGCATCAAAACCTAAAAACAAATTTTTTTCGAAATTTTTTGACAACTTTTCTGATCGGTCCCCCCAAACCAGTCGAAGGATGTATGAAGGCGGAATTCGACGCCCAGCGATGCTTGTATCTTTGCCAAAAATCATCCGATTCTCAAGCGGAATGCCTTAAACGATTTGTGGATTGATTCTCTAAAAATCTGCATCAAAACCTAAAAATAAATTTTTTCGAAATTTTTTGACAACTTTTCTGATCGGTCCCCCCAAACCAGTCGAAGGATGTATGAAGGCGGAATTCGACGCCCAGCGATGCTTGTATCTTTGCCAAAAATCATCCGATTCTCAAGCGGAATTACTTACACCCTTTTTGGATGTATTTTCTGGAAATCTGCATCAAAACCGACAAAAAAATAGTTCTAGAAGTTTTGTTTGTTTGTTCTGAAAGTACTTATAGTTTCTTTAATTTGAAATTATCATCGAAGTTGAGAGTAATGTAGTTGTTCTGAGAAGTGGGGGCGCTCGTGAGACATTGTATTGTCTCGGATGCCGTCCTTGCTCTATGACTCTTACCCATAAACATAAAAATCAAATAGATGCTCATTGCCATAAACAATTATGAACTTTGTTGCACACTGATGTCCACACATGTCCACACAAAGGTCGTGCGTCGTGGTTCTGGGACCAAGGAGGCTGCTCGTTGTCCTCGCCTCGGTTACATTGTAAAACGTTTTATTGTTGCCGCCAGATGGCGACGATTTGTTGGCAGCTCTTTACCTTCGTTGGCCACCCTACCATCCACTGGGCGCGAAGGCGCACTGCGAAAAATGATTTTGCAACTTTGAAATAACAAGTAGAATTACAGATTACATAAATTTTTCCTAATTGGTTTAAAAAACCTGTTAAATGGCTTTCATTATATTGTAAAATATGCCTATGAAACGCTTTTGTGGACCAAAAAAATTTCAATAAAATGTCGGAAATATTTTTCCGTGTATAGAAAACTGGAATCTACCCCGAAATATTATAAAACCTGAGGTGTTTGCTGGCGGCACGACGACAACTGTTATGCTTATCGGATGCTTTGTGAATAAGAATAAGGATGTGGATTAGGATTGTGGATGCGGGCGGGAGCACGGAGTGCGGAGTTGGCCAGGATCTCCGGAAAATTGCTGCTGATTGTCAGGTTCAGGCGTGGCTGCGTAAATAACGGCAAACCCGAGCGAGGTGCCAACTGCCAACTGCCTTTCAGCCAGGCCCAAAACTTTTGGCAAGCACATTAGACCGGAGATGGCCGAACTTCAGAGCGATTATTTCGGGGATCTTTGGGGGCAACGAAGGGCGGGCTGGCCAAATCTTATCGCCGCACAAGAACTCGTTCCGTTTTAGTGCCGCAATCAGCGCTGCTCACTTGCAATAGCCGTGGCAGGACAAATATTTTACTTTTACTCTTTCGTATTATTTTTACCCGCCATCTCCGTTTCTTTTTTAACTTTCCCCATCTCAGCGCCACTCTGTAATGCGCTGCGAAAGTATGCCAAAGACGCTGACAACGAATTCAAACACTGGACGACGGAGGGCTTGTATACATATATATGTAATATGTATAAAAATATATAATATACATGCAGTGTATAGATACAGTCGCAATCTTGCATCTGTAGGAGAAGGGAGAAGTAAAGGTTGCTCAAAGTTAAAATTAAATTAGTGTTTCGGCACACACCCAAGAATGGGTAGCTAAAGAGACGAAGAGCTTCTTGGCGACTTCACTGCGCCGAAAATTAAGCGCCATTCCCCAGGGAACACAGGGTATCTCAAGGTCGAGTCCAGATTGTGCCCACTAACAAGGTACTCCGATCCTTGTACACGGCCTGTCACTGGCTGCTACTTAGCCAAATTAAAATGGTAGACTACTTTTTCGTATACTCTGCCCCAGGTCTGGCCTGCTGTAACTTAGTTCGCAAGTTCACATTTCACAAAATTTGATCCGGGATTCTTGAGTCCTCGCTGAAGTTACTACAGTTTTGTATTGGTGAAAGTGAGTTTAGGAACAATGTTTTATAAGACAAAAAGCACGAAGTTTATGTTATATAGATGGTCGGAGTTTTTATCATTTCGTGACTCTCAAGTGTATTTCAAATTCGTCAAAAGAATTCCCTACTTCTTACGTCCGTTTCTTTTTTAGAGTCCTTTTAGCGTTTCGCATTTATGCTTGTTTAAGCAAACGCCGTGTTATCGTCCAGATCCGGGATTGGTGTCGGTGCCCGGTCCCGTGTCCGTGTCCGAGTCCAGTCGAAAGGATAATGCGCGTAATTGTTGTCCGTGCCCGGCGGTTAGAAAGGCAAGGACCCAGGAGCGTTATTTGCATGGAACGCATTAAAAGTCGCCGTCTCAGCGCCATGGCAATTCAATTTAAGCGAGTGGCATAAGCGCAATCTGGCAAACTTAGGATTATCGCTAATGCCGCACGTATCTGCCAGATAGAAGTGTATTTCGGGCACATTGGCATACCCTTTAATGCTCCATGTGTGTCCTCTGCTGAAAATGTGTGTAGATGGCTCAATCAACTCTCAGTTGCTCAATTGTGGCTTTTACTCTTGACACAGATCCGCATCCGCGTCCGCATCCGTATCCGTCAGCAAAGGCAGGAGAGCAAACGCCGCTTCGAGTGGAGTCATTGCGGGTCGAGTGGCCATTAGCTGGGACCGATGGACTGGCATATGGCCATGGTTGTTGTTTGAAGTGCTCGGATGGACATCAGGAAAAGTTGGTTAAGTCGGATAAAGCATTGGATCCATGCATTATACTAAAACTACTTTCCAACCTGGATAAAGGCTTTCAAATTCCCAATCTATAAGCGATGAAATGTAATTTGCATTCCGCATTACGAATTTTTATACAACCTGCACTACGGCACGGGCCTAAACTTTCAACAAAAGTTAAAGCCATGCCAAAGTACAACTTGGGCTTCGCTTCACTTCACCCAACTTTGGCTGCAAAATTGGCATATAAGTGGCTGGGCGACTAACACGGAATATCAAAAATATTGCCATAAAATATGCCAAGACAAGCGCGCCACATTCACATCCACATCGGAAACCACAAGCAGTGCAGATGCGGATGCAGATACAAGGCTAAACCCAGGGCTTCCAGCGAGCCAACCAGAAGACTTGACAGCCAAAGATTGACAGCAGCGCACCATGAAGAAGCTTGGCGGCGGACGGCAGGCGGGGGCGTTGGGCCGGAGACAAGGTAATGAAAAATATTTCCATATTGCAAATAAAGTCAGCTGCTTGTGAACGTGCCAGCCTCAAAACCTATTCCTTAACCCTTGACGGCAAGGCACACGAACAACAAGATTGGGAGGAGTAGCGGAAAGGCACTGGCTTTTGTTTTGGCAGCCTGGCATATTTCAATTTGGGACTCGAGACCGGGACCGAAGTTTATGCAAATTCATTTCAAGTTGCCTGACGCAACAGCATTATCAAGGACCTCCGACCTCCGCAGCATCCGACCGAAAGCGATGATTCTGATGATGGAGATGTTGCATTTCAGGTACTGCTCTGGGTATAAAATGTGTCCCGGATGATTGGAACTTTCGAGGGAGTTTAATATGAATGAACTAGAGTTGTGCCTGGTTTGAAGCTATTTCGGTGGTCTTGAGTGTGTGCATTCCGCTGTTGTTGACCTGCATATCCTGGCACTTTGCCAGGATGGACGTTGTTGTCCGCAAGTGTCGGCATTTGTATTATTACAATTATTACGTTGATGTGCACAGCTTCTGCTGTGGCCGTGGATATGGTACGTGTGCTTTGGTGCTTGTTTGCATGTTTGCGGTCAGGAGTCAGTTCCAGTTACCAGTTTCGCGTTTCGAGTTGCCAGTAGCCAGAATATTACTCGAGTGCCACACACGGCGTATACGCAATTAACCATATTGGTCAATATTATGCCAAGTTACGCGCAATTTCGCGGTCGCGGCTTTCATTAGCTTCTGTGTGGAGTAGCCCAATTGCCATTGACGACTGGCATTGGACGCAAATATGTGCATAGGCCACGATAACGGCTCACATCCTTTGACTTGGGCTTTGTGTGTACCTAGGTGTGGGTGTGTTGTGGTGGGTGTATGTGTGCCGACTTATTCTTTTTTTAATTAAGTTCTGAGCTGGCAAAGTTTTGCGTTTGGCTTAAACAATGGCTGGCCACTCGAGACTTGTTTTCTTTTGTTGGCAGCAGCCACCCGGCAGAACGCCAGGGAAGCACTGCATAACTTGATTAAATTTTACTCCCTCAGCGGCCCAGCATCCTCCGCAGTCTCAGCCCTATAAACCACGCTCGTTTAATTTCAATCCAAAGTCTAAGCAGTAACAAGAGCCAATTCAATAAAAATTAAAAAGGAAAACCCTGAAAGGGGTTGGGCCGAAGGGGATGAAGCAATCACAGGAAAGCGGCAAATAAACTTGAAGAAAATTAAAAGTGGCAGCCAAGAGAAGGCAGACGAAGCAAAGTGAAGTTGCCATCCAACTTTGATGGAGGCTGAAAGGAGAGTCTGTTCCTGGATCCGGAACTGGGTACTGCGGATTGGGGATAGGAAGAGGCGGCAGTGGGCGCCAGAAACGTATCGACTTAATTGAACAAATCGCAGTAAACGAGCCATAAATTTTTAATATGTTTCGGTTTGCGTAAATAAAAGCTGACGCAAAACTTCCTGGGACTTTCCTTTACAAGACCGCAATCCAAGTCCAAGTCCAAGTCCATGGCCGAGACCGGAAGCGGGTTTCGAATGGGAATCGATTCTGGCAGTAGGGTGAAGTCGAAATTAATAAATCAAATAAACGCTTGGCAAATCGGAGCGAGGTAAGCTCATTCAATTAGTAACTAGCCCAGACCTCTCTTAATTACTTCTGACGGCTCTTGACTGATTACAGCTCGAGCAGTAGGAAGTCCGGGGGTGGCTGGTTAAGAAAAGTACAGCTTCGCCCGGTCCGAATTTTAAGCTGTGACATTTCGGAACTGCTCGAAGGCAGAAAAAATATTTTTGTTGCTCAGTCTAGCGCAAGTTGATGTGTCTGGCCGGCTGGTTTATTTGCCTCCCTCTTGTCTGCCCGCCGTCATTCGGGTCTTCGTGTTAATCCGGCTCAAACATCCGGCCAGCCGGGCTTTTGTTTCTGTTTTTTTCGGGTTGAATTTTTGCTTGGAATTGTTCCGGAGAAGCTCAATATAAAGTGCATGATTCCGTATCGATCATCAGGCGGAGGGAACCTAAAAATCTCTCTGAAAAACCAATCGAATTATAAAATATACCAGTCGAGTAGTGTGTGCGGGTGGAGATGTCGTTGTAATAGTAATTTATTATTGGCAAAACTTTGCCATCCATTCGAACGCGTCGACAGTTCGCACTTCCAGTGCGGGCGGGGGGCTTGAGAAAAATGGTTGTGGGACAGCGTTTGACATTTGACATATGCGAGTCGTTTGACATACAAGCAAATTACACAGAACTATTTGTCTTTCCGACTAAGTCGCATAAGCCAAGAGCGAATCTGAATTGCGGACGGAAATCTGAATTCTTTCGCAGGCGAGTGTGAGGAGTGGCTTGTCAAGGATAAGCTACACAATAAAACCCACCGCATCCGCAAATGTGGTGCGTGCTTACATGGCGAATGTGGAATGTACAAGGAAAGTATACATAGGACCTGTTACAAAAACATTATAAACTGTGTCGTATAACTATCAGAAACTCATTTCCCAACGCCAGCCACTCCAAATACGAAAATTCATAATTAACCGTCCGTGGGCCTCCATTATGCACAACAGGGCGTATGAGCGATGTGAGGGATGTACTTGGTCGGCCAAGCAAAGTCATTCAAAATGTCCAGCACATTCGCCGGCATAACTTTTCTCATTGTTTGGCCGTGTTTTTGTTGTGCTGCTGTTTCGGGTGCATTTTGCATTAAGTAAAATGTTTTAATTAAAATGGGAAAACTTTTCCAATTAAGGGCGGATCACATAAAAATTATCAATGCAAGAGCTGTGGATCTATTTTTGGATTTTCGGGGCAGTCTCCCTAAACGTCCGGCAACTGTCACAGTTACTGCTGTTATGTAGAGGAGTAGAGCGGGTGCCGCGTCGGCAAATTAATTAGCTGCAAAAGGCGTCAAGAAGTGTTGCAGCGAAACTTTCATAAACTCGGTAAGCTGGCTAATTGCGTCTGTGCGAGCGTGTTTAACTTTGCAGAACTGTAACTTAAACGAGGCTAATTAGTTGAAGAACTAGCACTGGAGCTAGCACAGAGTCTATCTTTAAGCTCGCATCGAAGTCTACAGTGCATAATAATAATCAAAATAATTATAATAAGTATGGTAAAAAGAGCCCTAGCCAACAGAACCTACGCCAGAATGTGAAATTCTGAACGGAAAAGCGCTGTTTATTCAGCTGCCAGGCCCAGCACCAGGCTCAGTTTCAGCCGCAAAAGTCCTGCGAAAGTCCTTCCATTTTCGCAATCTCCGCCATCGCTCACCTGGTCCAGAGATTAAGTTTATGGGGCGCTGTGTCGTTCATGTGATTAAGTCCCCGGCCGCACTGCAAATTGCTGAAGGAAGCCGTGCGCTTTCATTGCAATTAAGCTGCAACTGCCACATAATGATAAAGGAGAGCCGGGAACGAAGGGTGCGGACCGGGGTGAAGAACTGTACTGCCTTTCATTTTAAAACCTTTCCTAGGGATGACAGAAAAAGCGCTATATATTATATATCTTATAGAAAGGATTTAATATTTTACAATAATCTATATAGTTTTGAGAGAAAATAAAACCCGAAAAATGGAAAATATTAATTCTTTTGTTCACATACCCATAAGTTCGCTTTATAAATCACTCATTAAGCAATTAAAATATTAAGAAACCTTTCATTACTTCTCCGCCCCAAAAAATCCCCTCTCAACCGAGCCAACATGTTTGTCCAAGATTGCCGCTGGCCCCCTTTTGCTTTATTTTGCATGTGGCGCAAGGACACTCACGACTTTCTAACTGGGTTAGCTCCCGGCCCCTGCCAGGCCTCGCCGCCTGGATTTATAGCGCGTGAAAATTAAAGCTGCTTAAATGCCAAGACATAGTCCGGAGTACAGACTCAATTGTCAGCCATAAAGGCAATGTTGCCGCGTCGCTAACTTTTGATTGCTTTGCAGGCTGAAAGTTTGTTGCACTTGGCAACTAACATGTGTGCGAGTAGTCGAAGTTTTAATAAGCATTTCAAGTCCCAGAACAGAGGAGTTTCCACGCACCTGAGCAGCACTTGACCCACTCCGTGGGAATAATTAGCCCCTCCCTTAATTTTCCATTGGCCGTTTAGAAGTATTCAGGAGCAGAAGGACGTCCTCCAGTCTGCTCCCTGCGTTGCAGTTCTGGCCATGACGTGGCGAAATGTGATATATATGGCACATGCCACACCACACACACTGTGCTGTGTGAAATCCGCGCTGTATTTCAAGATTTCGCTGCCCATTTATCAGCCAAGAATGCGCTGAAAAGTTTCTTTATACTTTTCTGCAGACGCCTTTTTTTGCCATTTTCTTATTTTTGGGGATTTTTTGTGAGAAAAATGCTAACGGGTTTTAACGGATTTGACCCGGGGAGCAGTCGGAGTCGGCAGCGCATTGCACAATTTTTGGCGATGCCTTTCCGAGCAACGTGCAGATTTATTGCATTCAACTTTCGTGTGACTTTCACAACAAACTTTTATGTCTTGAAACTTTTCAAGTTTACTTAAGCAACAAAAGTTTGTCCTGCTCGTCCATTCAGATTTTTCCCACTCTTGAGCGCGTCGAATTATTGCTAAAAAATAGAAGCGGGCCCGGCGATAAGGCCGAAATGAGGTGTTAGTAATATACCATGAGTTATGCGTGTTGCGGTGGCTGCCGCTAATGAAAGCGCGGATGGCCGGGAATCTGCATCCGGCGGAACAGTGTTCCGGCCCTGGTCTCCGGAACTCAAGTGACACTCGATTGTTGCCGTAAATCATTCGATTGCCGAGATATCGATTTCTGGCACTACCATATAGCTACATAAAACTCGCAAAGCCCGCATTAGAATTATTAAAATTCCTGCTGTGGTTTCCCCGCCACATGCCACCACAAAGAGAAACCCACATCCATGTCCGTGTTCGTGTTCTTACGTATGTTTGGTGTGTAGGTATGGCTTTCACTTGGCTGGCTGTGCCATTTGGCAAATTAAAAATATTGCCACGGGGGAGACGAAGCGGACGGGAGCCAGGATCGGCAACCGAGAAAAAATGGGGAAAAATAAAACCAGAGTGGAAGTGGCAGTGCAACAAAAGTGGCAACAAAAATGAGCGAACCCAGCATATTTATGCCAAACAAAATCAATATCGAAAGTGGCACACAAAAACTGTGGGAGTCCTGGAAGAATGGGGGAGTGCAAAAATTGAAATATTAGACAGACCCAGATATTTTCGCAAAGCTCCGAACACCCACATGATCCGACTGCGGATGGTTAAAGTTTTCCAGAAATAGTTTAAGTTACTAGAATTTCTCCTAGGCGCTGATTTCCCGTGATGTATAATTGTTTCAAAAACAAATTAGTATTGACTGTGTTCTCATTAAGGATCAATCATGCTGCTGAAAGGTAGTGTCGGTGCAAAATATATACAATTTCAAGGCAGAGAGTGGAATTGCAAAGCCATTTAAGTGCAGGAAATTGAATTTTGAAATGCGCCCGTAGATGCCTGGGGGGCAGTGTGATGGAGCTGATATCGGCAACAACGGCAACAACTTGTTGTGGGAGCCGGGAGCGTCCTTCAGTGGCTTCGTCCTTTTCAATTAGAAGTGCCTCCTGTCACACAGTTCACGACAATTTCCCGTTGGCCGGAGTGAGGCGGAAATTATGGCACGCCCATTTTAATCATTCGCCATTTCCGGTGCGGAATTCGTTGCTCCCGAAGGATCCATGTTTGGAAGGATCCTGTCGAATTTTTAGCTGCAGAGTAACGTGGTTGTTCAAAAGCGCCAGGATGGCGCTAATTGCACTTCTGTTCTGCAAGTTTAAGGTGCTCCAACGTCTCCAATGGTTGGCAGGTGGAGCAGGGTCGGGCCTGACAAATTCCGTGGGCACCGAAACCACGAAGAATTTATGGTTTCAATTAAAAGTTTCACCATTTCCGTTCATTTTCGGCGCAAACAAGCAGCCGGAGGCCAGTGGCAGGGCGGCTTGGAAGCGGAAGGGGGCCCCCACGCAATACGGTAATGAGCCTGGACAACAGTCGGGTCTAAAAACTTGTTACTTTTGCAGCCAGCTCAGCGCTTAGGAAATGGCCAAAGTTTCGGCCATCCGGGTTGGCAATAAAAATGTGAATTATGCGAACAACCTAGATGCCTAGTGTAGGCAAAATCGGTACTATTTCAGGCAAAATGGTTTATCAAATGATATCTGGTTTTGCATGAAAAATAAATCTCAACTACTAGCCCAGTTGTAGGGACCGAAGTCTGTTTATTATGATTCACATAACAGCCTCCAACAGACTGAGAATTCATTGACTAATCGATCTGAAAATGCACGAAAATTCCGGAATGTGGCGGAAAATTTGCGGATTGTAAGCAGTGCTTGTCATATCGTCACTAATTGAAGTGCAAATATTGATGAGTGCCGAGCAAGTGCAAACGCGCGTTTCTCCGCTAATTTGCACAATTCTCTCTCGTTTCGCCGCATAATGCGCCGCAAACTGTGCCGCGTGCCAAGTCAATGCCACGCCGGAACCCACCGCCCACCGCCCACCGCCCACGCCCATTACAAGCCAGAGTATCAGAATGCAGTTGCTGAGATTCGCATAGCAGACAGAAAATTTGCAAGGACTAAATGGCGGCGCACTCTGGCGGGAGCAGACTCAGCAGAATTTCAAATATATTCAAATCAACTCGTTCGAGGGCGGGGCATCCCCGAATGAATGATTCAATTAGGCATCAAATATTTACAGCAGACGTTCAAATATTGCGACAGTCAGTCCGTCAGTCAGTCAGTCAAAACGGTAAGTCTCGAGTTCCATCTTTGACTGGAGATTTCCTCTCCGGAACTTTTCTAATTGGCCGCCAAGTGCGTTTGGAGGCTCTTGAGGCTCGGAGCGAAGTCTTTCAGGGCCTTTTTCCACGGGACCACGGGAGCCAGATCGAAAGTGGAGCAGCTGGGAAGGACAGCTGCATATACAGGCAGTTCAATGTGTACCCTGCATAAATAAGTAAATAACTTTGGCATTGTTCCTGCCCTCCATCGCCTCCCATTGATTTTGCAGACCCAGTTCTCTGTCTGCAATAGTTTCTGCAGATTTATGAGTTTTCTCCAGTATTCACAAAATAGTTGTACAAATTCCCCGAGTGTGTGCTTGTTCAATTCAAATAGTTTGATTACAAAAGTTTTTCCATTGAACATGGCCAGGTGGAAATGTTGCTCTGCATAGCTTTGCTTGCCAGTTTTTTGTTTTTAACTTTTTCAAATAATATTTATGTAATGGGAGGTAAGGAAGGTGGTAATTTATATTAAGGAATTTCAGACGTCACATCTGATTTCATAGAAGTTGATCAAGTTCATCTACTAGCACCAAAAGCCTTCAAATAATACTTCCAGTTGAGTCTTTTGATGGTCATCTGCTCTTGGCCCCCTTCAAGAAACTCCCACTCAATGAAGAACGGTGCAGTTCCTATCGCCGCACATTAATGCGATTTAATTGGATTTGATTTGCAAACATTTTCACGAGCCATCCAGAAAGCCACGCCAAGTTGTCGCTCAAAAAATAATACTCAAGCACTTCAAATATTTTCATAATTTTTATCACGATTGTAATTCTCGCCAAAAAGTTTTTGCATTCACGAAACTTTCCGTCCACGAATCCACGTCCGGACTGGGCCAACTTTGGCATGGCAGCCCGAGAAGAAAACTTTTGGCGCTGACAATGGGCTCACAACAGATTTCTGAGTTAATTTCCAGCATCATTTTAGTTCGCTGCCGCTGCTGTGTTGTGTGCAACTTTCTTGGCAACAGCAATAACAATTGCCGGTACACGCTGCTGCACGCACCGTTAATAAGCCGAATTATATAGCCCTGAAAGTTCAGCTTCTAGCGACTGGCTTCTGGATTCAGGACTCTGGCTGCCAGCTAATTGGCTCTTAATGCGGATATTTACGGGCGAAGTGGCTTTAAGCCGACCTAAAATAGATCTCGCTGACAGACAAGCTAACACAATGCCATTAATCACCGGCCCTCAAGGTGCCGCAAAAAGCATATATTCGGAATTTATACGGAACTCCCAGCTCACATGTCACATGCAGGGAGTTGGGGGATTGGAAGGTTGAGAGGAAAAGCCACGTTTCGATTCCCGCCCACTTTGGATACCCATGGAGCGACAGTTTCGCCTTAAAAGAAAAAAATCAAAAAGGACGGAATGAGAGCAGTAGCAGGAGCAGTGCTGACAGCGATAAATTCTAATGCCGGGTCAGCACTGCCAGGCACCACGCCCCCAATTCCAAGCCCACATACGCGAACGATGGGCGGAGCTGACCAAAGCATGAAAAATGCTTTTACTTCCTTCATACCCGCTTTTCGTTTTTCCGCTTTTCCGGCTTCTTGTTTTTTGCTACTTGTTCGAGGGAGAGGGACATGAATGAAGCAAGGAAGTTAACTGGCATTTGGTTTTTGTTTGGCCGAGGAAATATTTTTAGCACGTGTTTGGTCAATTTCTGTCCCACCAACCCCCCTCCGGGCAACCTACCGGGCCCCGAGCCGAGCACATTTGTCACTTTAAATGCAATTTGACTTGTGCCCAATGCGCATAAGTTTTGCTGTTGTTTTTCCCATCTTTTTTTCGGCATTTTCCAAGGCATTCTCCGGGCAATTTGTCGTGTCTTGTTTGGGACACAGGACTGGGATAGAGAACACAGGACTAGGGGCAGCCATGAAAGGGTCTCCACTGCCCTGCTAGGTAGCATGCACTTGGGAGCGCTTAGAGACGAGAGCTCAGCAGAATCTATTTTGAAGTGCTTCCTTATATTTATTGTCTGGCCCGAAATTGCAACAATTGTCTGCCGATGGGAGTTCACCGGGCTTTGGATCGAACCTTTTCAATCTGCATACCTAATTCTGAATGAAATTCCAAAACAGAACATAAACATAGCTCGTACTATCTGAAAATAGGCTATATTTTGTAAAAAAATGTATTCCTTCAAGGAACTTAAACCATGTCTTTTTTAAACCATAATGTATACGGTCAATGGCTTTGATTTATTTAACGTACTTGAGTCGGAGCTTACTTTAAATCCCAAAGCCACCTAATCAGCTATGAACTCGCCTGTAAACCTTAAGATTGCCAAAAAAATAATAAACGAGATACATAATATTTGCATATGCGCTCAACTGGGGGCAAATTACCCCGCTTACTGCTTCATTAGGGAGGGTGCGTTGTTGTTGCTGCTGCTCCTTTGGTGTTCAATGAGCCGGAAATGTCTTCATTATGATTGCATATGACCGAAGTCGAAGTCCAGAGTTCGTAGCCCGTGGTCGGGAGTCGGATGCCAGCAGGATGTGAGAATGAGGACCTGAAACGGAAGCGCCAAACTTTATTTGTTGCCTTGGTGTTGCTATGTTGGTGCTTTGTTGTTGCTGTGTTGCTGCTTCTCTGTGTTGTTGTGCTGCTTTTGCTGTTTACCCGCAAGTGCGTACGAGCGTGGCGCGGCGGGGGCGTGGCGTGACGTGGGCTGGCGCACAATCTCAGTTCGCGACGGCCACGGGGGCGTATGAGTGATGGCGGCAGTCATGCAAACTGACAGTTTATTTACCCAAAGCCATCATTACCCAGAGCCGAGCGAGGAATCATGTGTGCCGGCTCAAATTATCGCACGAAGTGAAAAATTGACTGTGATTTATGCAATTATGTTAACAAAATATTTACTTGGCCACAATTGATGGGCTGTCCATCGACCAGGACTCGTGGAGGGTCGGAGTTGAGCAGTCGAGGATATCCATTAGAAAGACATTAGCCAGCGGCAGCCCTTTCTCCGTGCAACTTTTATGAGCTGCACGCGACCCAAAATAGAAAAGGAAAACCAAACCAGGTCGGATCAGCAATAGTTGGCCATAATGAACTCCCCCGTTTCGATGGGATCAACTTCGACAGAAAGGAAAACTTTGTCGTGTTTATGACATACCGCCCCAGCCCCACCAGTTTCAGTTTCTGATCCAATCCCCTGGCATCGATGCCACTTCACTTCACATCGACTTGTCAGGAGCAGCCACCGGCAAGTTTTTGATGTGTCAGCCCTGAGAGGGGAGCAAGGGGACTTACAATCTAATAAACGAGCTGGCAAAAAAGAATAACAAACTTTCACTGACCTTTGTGGGCAGGACTGACTCCATGAACTCTGGTGAAAAATACACTCGTGCTCTTTGAAGGAGTCTACCTCCCACACACACGCAAATTGAAATGAATAATAGAACGTCGTGAGCCAAGAAAAACAACCCAAATGAGGCCCATTGTTGTAGGGTCGACTGCCTTTGTGTCCCTGGGGTGTGCGTGGTGGTGCCGGGCAAGGACACCAAACGGCAAACAAACAAAAAGTGGGAAAAAGTTGACACATTCACTTACCAGATTAAAATGAAGCCACGGCCACACCGAGCAAAATATTAACCAAATTGGCCAATCATTAAGGGTATCTCCAAGCCTGTTTGAAAAAGCGTCAGTCTTACTTTGATGTATGTGAAAAAAATATGTATTTATGTCTTAAAAATGAAATGAAACTTACAATTTCCAAAAAAATGGAATGAATACAACTTACATGTTTGGTTTCCTCTGCAGTATTTGAGCAATATACACCTGAGTCGAATTTTCATTTGATTTATGGCTGTTACTTTGAGGTCCGTTATATCAATGTCAGTTAATTGTCATTTATTTAGCCATCAGTTGTGGCTTTGACGGAAAAAACAAGAAAGAAGAGCAGAATATTCGGCCCAATGGGCCATAAGTCCAAATTCGGCAGAGTCAGCTGGCAATTGCTCAGCGAACTGTATTAAACAGGGTCATATGCGCAATTATAAAAAAATAGCAGCGAGTCTGGCTTCCACAGTTCTTCTACAAGAATGGCCCAGAGACCTGAAAGGCATTCGAGTTTTTCATAAATTTCCCAACGAATAGCAACGGAAGTCGTCGAAGCAGCCTCTGAGCTCCGCAATCGTCATGGCTGGCTGGTGCGACTCTGGAAAATCATTCGAATGAAAAGCGGAGTTGGCCTGAGTGCTACGAATATCTGGCAAACCAGATTCGCCCACCTCCCTGGTCCACCTCCCGGTTTATGGGTTTAACCCTCTAAAGAACTGGCATAAAATAAAGCCAAGAAAGATATATTACTCGGTTTGTTCAACATACTACTGGCTGCCTTATTCCAAGCTCTTGGTCTACTTTTGCTTAAATTTTTTCACTTTTAATATTTCGCGGCGAAGAACTCGCTACCTTGGGGGGCTAAGACACTTTATTTGAAATTGCGTGAGCTGATGCGTTTGATGATTTGTTTTCGGGATTTGTTAACAAATTGATAGCCACCGGGAAGAAGACTTAATTCTCACACGCCACTGCCCGCAACCATCCACTCCAAAGGCGCCTTGGAGTGGTGAGGGCAATAAAAACATATCTAATTGCAAATTAGATCCCGGCCAGGGGTCACGTGTCCTCGACATCGTGGTGGTCGTCTCTGTTTGCACAAGGGAGCGTAGCCAATCGAAGATGAGCCGCACTAATACCGTAATTAGAAATCCACGGTTCACTGCTCTTCTGACTTCCTTGCCAATGCCAGAGCCATTTGCCATTTTTCTGCTCTGAACTTGAGGAAAAATCAATAGCGGCGCCCTTGCTTGGGGTCCTGGTGTTCATAATTTTGATAATGTTGCCATTCCTACTACGGCAGTTTTCCGACTCCCGGATCGATTCGTTTCGTTCCCATTCGATTCAAGTCAAGGCGAACTGTGGCAAGTTTATGAAGCATTTCCTGCCGATAAGAAAAATGCTCACAGGGGGCACTGAAATTTATGCCCTGAATTCATGCCCCTTCGCCGCTTTGGACTCCATCTGCCGGGTTTAATAATTTTCCGTTGAAATGCAACTTCATCGATTACTGGCCTGTGGTCCTGTGGACATTGAGATAACGAGATTGCTTGTGATCCCAGGGGAGACGGAAATACATACATAGTCGGAGGAAGGGAACGGGGAAGGTAGCTCTAAAAGCTAAAAGCCAGGAGCTGCCACAGCCTTATCGCTGGAAACGCAAATGCAGTCGCTCAAAGTCCGAGAGACAAGTTAATTTATGCAAATTACTCATTTTGCGATTAAATACTTATTCCATTGACAAACAGTGATGTGGTAGGGCTCACCACAAGGGTAATTTGCAAAATGTAGCTAACCGCACACACTGCCAACTCTTGGGCTGGCTTTCAGCACTCCCGGCTGGTATTGGCCAAGCAACCCAAGGCATCCAAGGCATCCGGGGAATGCGACTAAGACGAATGGAAACCGCATCAAAAGCAACTGCCCACACCAAAGTAAACCCGGCAGGAGACGGACAGAAGGACAAGAGGACGGCTGGACAAGGATATGTCTCCCACTATGTGTATATCCACATAAATCCGGCTTAATTAATTTAACCTGTCAAGCCGTTTGATTGCATTTGAATGGCTTCAATCGAATAAAGTTGAAGTGTTACATGGCCATCCGTTAGTGAAAAGCCGGATAGCCGTGCGGCAAGTAGGAGATGCTGCCTGCACCACTTTGCTGCACCAGTCCTGACAGGGGAAATTGATTTTACTTCGTTCGCTGGCATTTCATTTCCCTCGCGTGCAGTTCACCGATTGTTTTGGAATTGATATTGAAAGCTGTCAATTTGCATTTGACATCGTTTTCCATTTTTGCCAAAAGTGCACTTTTTGCTCTTACTTTTCCGTCGAATCTCTCCATCTCGCCGTACACGGCACACATATACATTTCCCTCTATATGTATATATTTGAATTTTTTTCCTGGCACTTTCGTTGTGATTTTTTCAGTTGATTTGCCCGCCATTTGCCAAGTGGGCGGTCGGTCGGGTTGACTGCAAAATCGCTGCTTGACTTTGATGTGTTTGACATTGTTTTCGTTTTCCTCTTTTTCGGGACCCAGAGGCAGACCTCTGACGCCATACTCCGTGCGATTTTGAATTTTGATTCGGCCATTGTTAATGTCAGCCGGGATGACTTTTTCGCGTGTCCCTTCGCCTATATGCCGGAAAAATCAACGGCTCCTACATACCCACTTGATTAAAGAATTTCACTAGACAGATTCTCGCTTTTAATGGCATTATTTCAGACGATCAATTTATAATTATCGCATAATAGGCACGGAAAATTACGCGTATGTCAAACCATAATAAAGCCCCATTTCAAAAACCAGTTCCGCTTCGAAAATTTAATAAGGAGTAGCAAAGCCAAAGCTTAAAGCATTGTGTTGGCCGAAAAATAGCTCTTTAAATATTTACGCGCGCGGCTCATAAATATTTAGGAAGCTGCGAGCCAAGCAAAAAAAAAAAGATGAATGGGGCGAGCCGGGGAATAAATTGTTAACACGCATGTGCCGCGAAAATAATGCGAATGATGAAAATTAACTGAAAACTTTATTAAATATGCAACAGCGGGCGGGAGAATAATGAACGTTGAATGTTTGAACAAACCTGGAAAGTCCTGGAGGTGGAGGAGTTGGAGGCGCGGCATGGCAAGGCCTTCAAATCTAGGCTACAACTTGGCTTAATGCAATAACCGTGTTATGGGCCCGCCACAAATAGAAGCAGCCGAGCGGATGGGGGCTGCGGTGGTGGTGACTGGAAAGGGACATGTAACTGGGAACATGGCAGTAACAATTCCCCTAGAAGTCAAGACAACGATTCGCACACAGCAACGCTTTATTGTGTGCGCCAGCCAGGACATAGTCAAATGCATGTGCCTGAGGACACTAAAGGATTCTCAGGATACTCTGGATGCCGGGGCTACTAGTTATACTGCCATGGAGCTCACAATAGAAAGCGGCGGGTGATGCGAAATACGACGGGCTACTTCCCTGTCATTCTTTCGTTTTTTCTCTTGGGACGAACTGTGATCTGCAATGCTATTTTGTTTTTTTCTTGGGCCATCGTAATTCGAATACATCCGGAGGATACCGGATAGGACACCGGGCACAGGCTGCCAGAGTACTTACCAATTACAATACAGGAATTCGATTACAGGAAGAAAAACGGATCTTATTCTGGAAGACATCTATGTGAATCTTCAGTCTCCTGGTCGAAATGTTTGCCATTTTAGAAAACTTCCCCATAGTGTGTGGGGTTTTTCTTCCAAAGCCATTTTTCTACAATCTGGCTAGTGTATTTTTATTGCTGCAGTAGCCCTCCACCCTCCCTACCATATCTCCTGGTTCAGCTCCAGCTTCAGTTCCTGTATTCCATTTTGATTCACGCTCAACTGGCAGAATGATATATGTGCGTGGCATGCCTCGTGGTCGACGTCTGTTGTTGTGTTCCTGGGCTGACTCTGACTTATGATACAGCCTAGTCCGCACTCATATATGGAAATAAATGTTGTCGCTGTTCTGGGCTATTTTCAATTTCATAAGCAGGCGAGGCGGCAACCGTTAACGATCAGAGCTCTGGGAGAATACCAATTAGGGCCCAACCTCCCCTCGGAGTTCACAGTTCGATAAAATTGCGAATGTTGGGCATGGGCCCTCGCTGTAAGTGGATTGCTTTTGTTTCAGGTGGGTGTTCGCGCAAATATTTAAATTTGGAAAAATAATGTATTATATCATTATGCTCTGGCAGGAACACACAAACAGCGGGAGGGCGCGCTGATCCTAGGTCCTATTTTTGTTACGGCCTTATGCCGGTTCTGCTCGCTGGCTTCCTGCCAGCCGGCCAGGCCGCCTGCCTTCTTGCCTGCCTGCCAATTTAATTCGTTTGCATAAATTTTCGTTGGTTTTTCTGTTTCAGTTTCTGCTGTAGGTCACAAAACCCGGGGTCCTGTGGTTTTTTAAGTGCGCCAAGCTATTCCTCCCTAGGCTTTGCTTTCCATCGGTTTCCATTTTTATTATTTTGTTGTTTGGCTATGCAAAATTCGATTTTAATGTGCTTGCAAATGCTTTAAATGTTTTGGGGGTTTCAGATGGTTTCGCCAAGCAAAGCCTTTTTGAGAGCCATTGACAATTAGACTAAAAGTTCAAGGCATATTTAAGTTGATCAATAACTCACTGGACTTGATCTTGATCCCCCAGTCCAATATTCCTCTGTTCTCTGCCGGTATTCCTTTATGAATCAGGATTCCATTTATGAATCAGGATTCGAAGTTCCCCTTATCTGCAATGAAACATTTACTTTAATCGCGTTGGATTTTACTTTTCCAGTTTATGAATCAGAATGAAAGTTCCTAAAAAATAGGTCGGGATGGTATAACACTTTACAATCCGACCAATAAAGGCCAATGTTATGAAAAGCAGCTTCTATTGAAAATTGTCTTCAGGCATTAGGACACTAAGTGGACAACAATTGACGATTCGTGTTCCGGGCATTTAAGTTAATCAATAATTTCCTTGACCACTGTTTTCCATCAAGCCCTTAACCGTTGCCGACTTCTTTGGACTCACAGTGACCCCACTAGCTCACTCCTTCCTTAGGAAACTTCAACAATCGCTCTGTTCTCTGCGGGCTCTCCTTGGAGGGTCATAAATCATCATTTATATTATTAACAAGGGATCAAAACGGACAAGCAAGCTACACACGGCCACACAAGGCCAACACTTCCGTATGCATATGCATTTGCGTGTGTGCGAGTGTGGTTGTGTGTTAAGCGGAAACCAGAGCAGCCGCAAATGACAAGGGAGTGTGTACATCTAAACTGCTTCTCCTCGCAGCGAAACATCAAAGTCCTGTTTCGGTAGCCCGAGCGCCAAAGTGTAGCATATTTATGGGCGCAGCCGGACAGGAATTCCCGGAAAGCTCAACAGTACAGTCACTCGCGAAACTCTGATGCCAGATCAAGATTGCCCAGCCGCTTATTGAGTACGGTATTTAATTACAGTCCCTCGAAGACGATTGTGCGAGTCAGATAAACGTAGCTTCGGGGAAAAGGGCCCAAGAACTTGAAAACCATGGCTAAAAAGCGAAGAATGCCAGCACTTTTGAAGATATCGTACTATTTTTTAACAAGTACAAAGTTAAAATAGGTAACTAAATAAATACAATTTTTCTGTTGATTCCCCGGGAATTCCTATTTTTGAACCCCAATCTTCTGGAGGTAAAGCATGTAAAGCCATGACTCATCAGCTAGTTTTCATTCCGGTCTGAGCCCGTTTTCCCGGGTTAACAGTTTCACCTCTCCACCTTTATCCCCCCTGTGTGTGTGTGTTTGTTTTTGTGATGGACTGCCATACTGCGTTTTCTGCCCTCTGGCCAGGATTGGAGGCGAGGCTGGCCGGCAGCTTTGCATGTTTTATGCTTCTGACCCTAATACCTGCGGACAGTCCTTCCGTGAGTACGAGCCAAACCAGAGCAAGAGCAGGGCAGGAACAGGAGCTGCATGACATGGACTAGGAACAGGAGTCGAGCGTGTGAAGCTGTTTTTGTCTTTGGGCTCCTGGCGCTAAGCTCAAAAGCAAACACAGGTGTGTGGGGATTAAGGGAGTTCTTGTAGTTTTCCTCAGTTTTTCATGCCCTTCGTAGACTCTGTTAAAGGGTTTGTTAATAAAGTTAAGATGAAACCCTATTGGAGAGAAACGATTGAAGACTTGAGCTTTTTGCTATATTTATAAATATTTATAATTACAATGAGCTGTTGTGGCAAACTTAACAAATTTAACCAAAAAAAATTTAATGAAACGGACGCAGTAATCGATATGAAAGGAGGGGATGCCCTCAAGGACCAAAGCAAACACAGCCGGCAAAGAGCAACTCGCATTCAAAAGCGAGCTCCGCAAACATTATGAATTATAGATATTCTAATTTGGATCTTATCGCACTCATTAACACCTTAAGGCCCGCAGGCAGGCCTTTAGAATTGGCTTCCCTAAGCTGAAAGCCTTCCACGTGGCATTTTTCTAACCCGATAAAGGTTATCTGGCCGAGAAAAGTGGAGCATCACTGGTATTTCACAGGCCACCAGCCAGTAGTTGTCAAGTTGGTCAAGGGTGGCTCCCCAATAGAGAGTACGAAAAAGGTCCTGCTTGAGAATTTGCGTTCGCAATATGGCCAATCGACTATTGTCAATTGGCAATTACCAATTACCGATTGCTGTTCATCAGCTTTCGGCTTAAATTGAAAGCCTTACAATTGCAGCTCAGGCATGTAATGAAATAATGGAACAAAGTGCAACACGGACAAAGGTTGCGGATGGTGAAAAGGTGGCGGGGGCAGGTGGGAGGCCGGCGGGCGACACTTGTGCAGCTTCAGCAGAATTTTTAATTAAAATCTTTGTGCTCCCACTGTGCGTGCTTAATTAATTGTGCTTTAGCTGCAGTGTCGCCAGCAAGGAATCCAGCTCCTGTTTGAAGAAAAAACAGCAGCAGATAAGCAACAGACATGCATAATGTTAATTTCCTTTCTCGAGTGAAGATCTCTGGAAAAGTGGCCGACTGTCCTCTATTATTTTAAATTCCAGTTATTAAAACTTTTGAAGGATTTTAAAAATTTTCTATCGCTTAAAACGAAATCCTTATGAATCCTCGACGACTGTGATTTACTTTTTCAAATGGGTCTCATTTTTATGGGAAGTTTTTCTAAATGCAGAAAACCCTCGGCTTGTAAAGGATGCTCCTTCCCGTCCATTCACTCTTCTGGACTTCCTTCCCCAAAAGATACACACTCTCAGGCTCACACGGTCTCGGGGGCGAAGTGCTTTCAGCACAAAACAAGTGTAAATCAAATAAAACCTAATAAAATATATAAAGGGGCGAAGGCAGGTTGCCACACGCCTCCCGCCACACGCACACGCATATGTGTCCCACCCACTCACCCACACACTCAATGGCCCAGATGGGCATGGAAAAAAAGGGGAAACGAAACCTAAATGGCAAACGAATTGAAGTCAGCAATTTTATGTTTTATTGCAATTCTTGCCTTTCACGCCACCACCCTCGCCCCATGTCCCACCCTCCATTAACCACCCACGTTCTATTTTACGGTTACCTAGCATCCCCTAACGTCGAGGAGTGAGCCCTTCTCCCTTCGCTCTATTTTCCACGGCTTGACAGGGGGGACACCAAAGGATTCCGATTCGAACAGGACCGTTTTCCATGCGGCATCAAAAGGAATAACTCTGCCCGGAGCTAGCGAAATCGCTTAAACTGAAGATTTTTTGCGACTGCCGCTGGTTAAGGGGGTGCCTGCCGAAAGGAGTCGGGCGATGCGTTTGGTTGCAGGCAGTTTTCCCCCGCTCCTGTCTTCTCCCCTACTGCCCCGCGACCTGCGCATATGTCATAAATGGGGTCTGATTCTGGGTCTGGGTCTTTCGGCCCTTTGCAAGGACAGGGCGAAACGCAACTGCGGCTTACTCTTTGCTTTGTTAGTTATATTTATTCTTCAAATGGAGGAAATATAATATTGAGAGTTCTTCCAATGTTAGAAAAATAGGATCCAAACATGAGTCTATACAACTATCCTTGAATAACCATAGAACATACCATATAAGGGTATCCAAAATTTAATTTGGACAACCCCAGCAGGCGTTTTGTTTATTCTTTTATCAGTCTCTCTGCGGCAAGTGCGCTGCAATTGTGAGGCAGTTATAGATATGGCGGGATATCTGTCTAAACACAAGGACACGGACACGTACACGTTTGAACGTGTGCGTGGGCTTTCGGCCAAAGTGCGGCAGTGTGCGCTCGGGGAGGTATTCAAGCGTGTTGTTGTTTGCCCGCCCCCCGGCTAAGGTTTTTCTATTGAAATCATTTCCATCGAACCGGGGTGGGGCTTAAATTGTTTTGAAGCAGGCATAAATTATGGAAAATTGTTGAACATGCATAATTTATGGCCGGCAATATCAAAGTAATTCAATATATGGGTCCGGGAACAATAATTTATAGGGTGGCTCGATCTCGATCGTGGAAGCTCAAAAGTACGCATCTTTGCGGCGTAAATTGTGTGTTTTTATCTACAAAATCGAATTCAATTTGAAAGTCAATAATTCATTTCTGACCAGAGTGTGTTGAGAGTTGAATTAAATCTAAATTTCATTTGTGCGATAACTTTGGGGAATGGCCATCGATTTGCTTACTTTCGAGGCTTCACAACAATGTGGTCCCAGAAGCCGTAGCCGAAGTTGGAGCCGCAGCCAGAGAGAATGCGGAAGTGGATCCCGGAGGCTGCTCACGCCCGGGCCATAAAACTTTTATATCAACTTATGTACACTTACAACGGCCATTATAACGCATTAAACATAAACGCTGTTTCATGGACTCCCCCTTGGTCCACGACCTCCCAGGAACTCCTCCTCTCATTGACTTTCGCCGCCTTTGTGGAGCTATCTAATTGCCAATGGAGGGCAACCCTCACACTCCACGAACTTGGCCAAGGGGTGGTAATAAATCATTGGCTATGACGGCTCCTATATTCCCAGCTATAGCTTCCACTGCTGATGCTGCAGCAACCTCATCGAACATTAAAATAATTGCAGGACGCAACTTGGCCAATGATTGTGCACTGTTCGTGTTCATTAATGATAATTAAAAAAGTTTGCCCATCAGCTAGTTCATTAGGGGTGCCCAAGTGCCGGGAATCGGTTTTAGCCAGGAAATCAGCCTCCGGCTTTGGCTCTTACTCAGCCTTGGCCGCTCCTGCTTCCGGATCAGCTTGTTGCATGTGCTGCCTCTGGGCGTTGCAATTGCAGCTTCCTCTTCGATTGCAGAAGTCATATTTCAGGGCCCGAAAGTAGGCAACGGCCAATTGATGTCTACTCTGTCCCCGCTTGTTGTCCTGCCAAATGTAAACAAACATTTGCCACACACATTGCTGGTGGGGGACTGGGGGGATGGGGAGATGTTTCCTGGAAGCCACATGCACGTGCAGATTACGAGAGAAGTCTTTCCGCTGCGCAGACTCACCAAAGGAGGCCGAAAGCCCGGAGAACCCGTGTTGGGTTTTTCAAAAAACATTGAAAAGCCATTGTTCGGTTTATGAGCCAGTCAGTTCGTTCGCGCTTACCGCCGGAGCAGCTTGGACAAAGCTCGTGTTTTCCGGGGCTGACATCTCCGCATAAATGAATAAACGAGAAATTATCGCGAGTTCCGCAGGCTAAAGGGGCCGTCATTACAATTAAAAGATTCATGTTCCAATGATCAGTGACAAATCCCGAAAAAAGGATAAAATACGCAAGGATATAAATTACGAGGTGAAGTGTTTTTCGAGTTGTTTCCCCGTCGGTGGCCCGCACTAGATGGCTTTGACATTGGCGCCACATTTGCATCCGGGCAGGTGTAAATATTCATTTCTATAGCTGGCAAGTTGCTGCCTGCTTTTAGCATAATTAAGCGCATTAGGGCGGGTCGCACCAGCCCCGCCCCTACAGCCAAGAGTCCTGCTCCTGCAATACTCGTCCTGCACCGTCCTGGGGCGCCACAAGGAAAGGACAAAAAACTTGGCCAAAGCCTTGAAAGTTTGAAGAGTAGCCGTCAGTCAAAGCAGCTTTAAGGCTCCAAAGCAAACGAACTGCATGGTAAGTTGCTGTTGTGTTGTTGTCAATGGTAAGGGGAGGGACAGAAAGGGAGGAGAACACCTGCAGCACTTAGCTGTTTTCGAGCTTTAGCCACGCTGCTCTTGGCCGAGTTAGCAGCTGGTTTATAGTTGGTTAATTGAAGCCCTGACTAAAAGTCCGAGAAAGTTAAATTGAATACTGCACTTGCCAGTCTTAATTATGCAGGGCACGGGCCTGGATAGCATCTCTCGGGGGTGGGAGGCCCAGAAACTCAAAAAACCCAGCTCGATGTAGATTACTGGGCTCTGAAGCAGAAGTCAATTCCTTACAATCTGCTCCAGCTCCAGCTCCAGCTCCAGTCAGTCTAAGCAAATCCCTCAACTACAATAGTAATCTCTCTATCACAATTTTCCTGTTCCACGTCTCGCTTCCGAATCGAAACGAAACTTGAATGGCTTAAGTGATTTAGCAATTCGATCGCATTCGTTTTTGTATTTCGATTTCAGGCAGTGGGAAAAAATGTTTAAGGTCAACTAGAATAGTGAAAGGGTTATTCTTTTCCCATTACCCTGTTCAGTTGAATAGTTTGGTCACCAAAATCTAAATACAAAACAAAGAACAATTTTTTGTAAAGGGCTTTGCTTCCCAAGTTGCTTATAAATCTTCCAGAAGTGATTCAAGTGCGAAGACGCTCATTATTTTCCCCCAGTGTCGAGTAGTGATGTTTCCCGTTTTGGATGTTGGTCGGGATTTGTTGCCTATTTTCGGGCTCTGCGGAAAACTTTTTAAGTGCCAAAGCAAGAGGCGCAGAATCAAATTAAAAATGGGGCCAGCGCACTAGGAGGAATATCGGTCGGTGTGCAAATAACACGCAGCAGGGTCTCCGGCTTCAAATTCAATTTAAGGAGCATATCCCCCAGGCCCTCCCCGCTCAATAGTTAAGCGGAAATGTAAGTCCCCGGGGGCAAAGGCATCACGGAGTCTTGGAAGTGTGTCAAAGTACGTAAAACTGACGGAGGGATCAATCGAATCGAATCGAATCGGAACAGAAAAAAAGAAGAGGCAAACCGGAGGCCCAGGCAAAGACGAAGAAAACCAAACAGCCACGAGCCATAAAAATGGGCCAAAATGAGTGGGTGAGACGTCAAAAGAAATTGAAATGGAACTCAAGCAAAAACTACTTTGTTTGCGATTAGCACTTGGCCGGATTATGGGCGGCGGGGCTGAGGCGCTCGGCTAGGACGGGAGGAAATGAAATGTGTGTCAATATATTGATTGAATAATGGTCTACATATTGACAAACAACTCAAAAGGCACTCGACAGGCAGGCAGTCGTAGACGCATTCCAGTCAGCCGGAACAGGGGAGGCATCAGGCCTGGGGAGGCCTGGGGCCTCAGGAAACGGAAGTTACGCACACACACCCATCCTGGCACAAGGATGGGACCTCTCATAGAGACATGCTCGCATGCTAGAAGCTGTCGAATCGTCGAATGCAAAGTGAGACATCAAAAGCATTTCGAGTGGCTCGTCATCAATGTGAGGCAGCTGCTGGCGTCCCAAGAATATACATACGTACAGTGTATGGAACAGGGGAAGGGGAATTCCGTGTCGATCACGAAGATGAAGATGCTCCCTAGACGGAACGGCGGAGGCGGTGTGTCCTCGTTGTGTAACACGTGTTCCTTTAATTAGATAAAGTTTGTTTGCATTACAAACATACTGGCAGCAATTTGGCCTGTGCTCGGTTGTCGATGGCAACGCTTCTTTTGAGTTTTATTTTTTTGCCATCCCTCAGCCTCCGCCGACCCAGCCACCGTCTCCGTCGCCTTTTCTGGCTTCTGGAAGAAAACTCCCCAGCGGGAAAAAGTTTCTCTTTGGGGCATGATTGACTGACGCACGTCTAGTCAAATAAAAATGGCAAATAGAAAAAAATAAAAAATATGCCAGCCAACTTATGCAAATAATTCCATTGAGTGGAGCTGTACAAAATTTCGCCCGTTTCGTAACGTAAAGTTCTGTCCTATTATTTTTGGCATAAACTTTTGTTTCTTTATTTTCTTTGTGGCTATTTTCGGGAAATTTCTTGTCCTGCTTTATACATTTGAATCATTCATCAGGCCTCATTAGCTCTCAAAAGGAGCTCTTGAAATTCCCATTTCGATTGAAAATTAAGCTGCAAACGCCACACAGAACACAAATATTAAGGTCAGCGTGCACATATTTAACGAGCCGAAATCCACACTTGCGAAATGCCCACAAAGGCCTTTGAGATTTCAAGGCTTTCTTCCACGCCCGCCACCCGTGCACCGCTTCCTTGCCTCACCCCTCCCCAAGGCTGCTTGCACTCTTTGTTTCTTTGTTTGTTGTGCAAGGCGCAGCGCCAACTTGTTGTTAATTAAAAGCTCACAAAAGTAGGTAACATGCATATTAAACTCGCACAGGCAGGACGGCCCGCTCTCAATTGTTGCACACACGTATTAATTCAGGCTGAATGCTTGAGTGTGTGTGTCGGCGGCTCTGCCTCTTCCTTCGACACAACAATGAAATGGCGACCATTGAGGAGGATAACAATGAAGGCCGGCTCTGCCAGGCACATAAACTTGCCGAACAAACACAAGGAAAGTGCGCAGCCAACAACAATAACAACGCCGTCAAACAATGCCAACAACAACAATAAAACACACTAACACAAATCTTTATTTAAGCATAACATAGTGACTGAAAAAAATAAAGAACAGAGAGCAAGAATGGCCAAAAGAAACCAATTCAATGGTGGAAGCCCGCAAACTCACAAAGCCATGAAGGGAGACCCAAAGAAGAGAGGGGAAGGCCAAAGGAAGGAAAAAAGATGTGGAGGACCAAGGGCGGTCCAAGGGCCTGCAAGTAAGAATTAGAACAGTCAAGCGCCTCGGGATATGCAACACATAAAACTACCACCCAAGCTGGAAAGGCGACTCGAAGCGCCTTTAACTTGTCCCAGTCTCTGGGCCCAAAACAGGAGCTGCACTTGGAGAAAATTAGTGTGGCAAGGGGAAGAGGAAGGCATTGCTCCTAGTTTTTTTCGTCACATTTTTCTCCGTGTGGCGTTCGTGCAGTTGGCCAGCCATTTCCGTTTCAATGTCCCCCGTTCAGTCCGATGGCAGTTAGGCCATTCCTTTTCACTGCCACTCGATGCCAGTTTAAACTTGGCACGGCCTACACACGCACACACTCACACACTGGCGGCCTGGTGTGCTCCCCAATTTCCTCCCTCTGCGGCAAAGTTTTCCCTGACTCCTTTGGGGAGACAGGACGCAAGGCTGCCAAAAACTTTGCATCGCAAACTTTTCTGCATATATTTTCCACAAAACGGATGCTTGTTTTTCATGTCTGCTGGCTTATTTCGTGTTGGGGTTTTCGTTTAGGTTTTTCCCCGTCTCGCCGCCACCCCTTCCGAGCCACTGCCGCCGGCGGCCATATTCACTTAGAGAGCCCCCTCAAAAAATTCAAATGCTTTAATCGCAATTTATCAAATTGGAGGAGGACGAGCCGGGCTCCTAAAAAGTTTTTGCCGTTGGAATTGGGGCATTGTAAGCGTTTAATTTGTCAGCCATTTGCTTAGTTAAAAGTTTTCCATTTCCCCTTTCACAATTCCAATTCAACGGCTGTCGAGGGTTTTATTTTTCGATGAGGAATAAATCCAAAAGTCGAACATGGTTAATTTAAATGGTTTTGTGTAGAGTAACGAAGTGTGTCAGGAGGGAAATAAAACTAAAATATGATTCACTTATTTATAGAAACAGCAATAAATAATGTGCATATTGCAAATAAAATTGAATCAATTTTTTTATTTTTGCTTGAACAATAATCTGTGCAACTGGAAAAAAGCGGACTAAGAAACGATTATGTTTTTACCTTGTTAAAAAATTAAACTATGCTCCCATAACCCGAACTCTAGCCAAGCAGTTAAAACCCTGCTTTCCAAAAACAGTCTTTTGCGATGTCTCCATCTTGGCCAATTTTCACCCGATCCTTGAGCGGAATGCCTTGATCGGTTTGTACGTCGATTCTCCGTCAATCTGCATCAAAACCTAGAAACTATATTTTTGATCGATTTTCTCACCCTTTTTGGTTGGACACCCCTTGAAAATCCCTTGTGTCCATATACGGCACCTTTCGATGTTTCCATCTTGGCCAATTTTCACCCGATCCTTGAGCGGAATGCCTTGATCGATTTGTACATCGATTCTCCGTCAATCTGCATCAAAACCTGGAAACTATATTTTTGATCGATTTTCTCCCCCTTTTTTGTTGGACACCCCTTGGAAATCCCTTGTGTCCATATACGGCACCTTTCGATGTCTCCATCTTGGCCAATTTTCAGCCGATCCTTGAGCGGAATGCCTTGATCGATTTGTACGTCGATTCTCCGTCAATTTGCATCAAAACCTGGAAACTATATTTTTGATCGATTTTTTCCCCCTTTTTTGTTGGACACCCCTTGGAAATCCCTTGTGTCCATATACGGCACCTTTCGATGTCTCCATCTTGGCCAATTTTCACCCGATCCTTGAGCGGAATGCCTTGATCGATTTGTACGTCGATTCTCCGTCAATCTGCATCAAAACCTGGAAACTATATTTTTGATCGATTTTTTCCCCCTTTTTTGTTGGACACCCCTTGGAAATCCCTTGTGTCCATATACGGCACCTTTCGATGTCTCCATCTTGGCCAATTTTCACCCGATCCTTGAGCGGAATGCCTTGATCGATTTGTACATCGATTCTCCGTCAATCTGCATCAAAACCTGGAAACTATATTTTTGATCGATTTTCTCCCCTTTTTTGTTGGACACCCCTTGGAAATCCCTTGTGTCCATATACGGCACCTTTCGATGTCTCCATCTTGGCCAATTTTCAGCCGATCCTTGAGCGGAATGCCTTGATCGATTTGTACGTCGATTCTCCGTCAATTTGCATCAAAACCTGGAAACTATATTTTTGATCGATTTTTTCCCCCTTTTTTGTTGGACACCCCTTGGAAATCCCTTGTGTCCATATACGGCACCTTTCGATGTCTCCATCTTGGCCAATTTTCACCCGATCCTTGAGCGGAATGCCTTGATCGATTTGTACGTCGATTCTCCGTCAATCTGCATCAAAACCTGGAAACTATATTTTTGATCGATTTTCTCCCCCTTTTTTGTTGGACACCCCTTGGAAATCCCTTGTGTCCATATACGGCACCTTTCGATGTCTCCATCTTGGCCAATTTTCAGCCGATCCATGAGCGGAATGCCTTGATCGATTTGTACGTCGATTCTCCGTCAATCTGCATCAAAACCTGGAAACTATATTTTTGATCGATTTTTTCCCCCTTTTTTGTTGGACACCCCTTGGAAATCCCTTGTGTCCATATACGGCACCTTTCGATGTCTCCATCTTGGCCAATTTTCACCCGATCCTTGAGCGGAATGCCTTGATCGATTTGTACGTCGATTCTCCGTCAATCTGCATCAAAACCTGGAAACTATATTTTTGATCGATTTTTTCCCCTTTTTTGTTGGACACCCCTTGGAAATCCCTTGTGTCCATATACGGCACCTTTCGATGTCTCCATCTTGGCCAATTTTCACCCGATCCTTGAGCGGAATGCCTTGATCGATTTGTACGTCGATTCTCCGTCAATTTGCATCAAAACCTGGAAACTATATTTTTGATCGATTTTCTCCCCTTTTTTGTTGGACACCCCTTGGAAATCCCTTGTGTCCATATACGGCACCTTTCGATGTCTCCATCTTGGCCAATTTTCACCCGATCCTTGAGCGGAATGCCTTGATCGATTTGTACGTCGATTCTCCGTCAATCTGCATCAAAACCTGGAAACTATATTTTTGATCGATTTTTTCCCCCTTTTTTGTTGGACACCCCTTGGAAATCCCTTGTGTCCATATACGGCACCTTTCGATGTCTCCATCTTGGCCAATTTTCACCCGATCCTTGAGCGGAATGCCTTGATCGATTTGTACGTCGATTCTCCGTCAATCTGCATCAAAACCTGGAAACTATATTTTTGATCGATTTTCTCCCCCTTTTTTGTTGGACACCCCTTGGAAATCCCTTGTGTCCATATACGGCACCTTTCGATGTCTCCATCTTGGCCAATTTTCACCCGATCCTTGAGCGGAATGCCTTGATCGATTTGTACGTCGATTCTCCGTCAATCTGCATCAAAACCTGGAAACTATATTTTTGATCGATTTTTTCCCCTTTTTTGTTGGACACCCCTTGGAAATCCCTTGTGTCCATATACGGCACCTTTCGATGTCTCCATCTTGGCCAATTTTCGCCCGATCCTTGAGCGGAATGCCTTGATCGATTTGTACGTCGATTCTCCGTCAATCTGCATCAAAACCTGGAAACTATATTTTTGATCGATTTTTTCCCCTTTTTTGTTGGACACCCCTTGGAAATCCCTTGTGTCCATATACGGCACCTTTCGATGTCTCCATCTTGGCCAATTTTCACCCGATCCTTGAGCGGAATGCCTTGATCGATTTGTACGTCGATTCTCCGTCAATCTGCATCAAAACCTGGAAACTATATTTTTGATCGATTTTCTCCCCCTTTTTTGTTGGACACCCCTTGGAAATCCCTTGTGTCCATATACGGCACCTTTCGATGTCTCCATCTTGGCCAATTTTCGCCCGATCCTTGAGCGGAATGCCTTGATCGATTTGTACGTCGATTCTCCGTCAATCTGCATCAAAACCTGGAAACTATATTTTTGATCGATTTTCTCCCCTTTTTTGTTGGACACCCCTTGGAAATCCCTTGTGTCCATATACGGCACCTTTCGATGTCTCCATCTTGGCCAATTTTCGCCCGATCCTTGAGCGGAATGCCTTGATCGATTTGTACGTCGATTCTCCGTCAATCTGCATCAAAACCTGGAAACTATATTTTTGATCGATTTTCTCCCCCTTTTTGTTGGACACCCCTTGGAAATCCCTTGTGTCCATATACGGCACCTTTCGATGTCTCCATCTTGGCCAATTTTCACCCGATCCTTGAGCGGAATGCCTTGATCGATTTGTACGTCGATTCTCCGTCAATCTGCATCAAAACCTGGAAACTATATTTTTGATCGATTTTCTCCCCTTTTTTGTTGGACACCCCTTGGAAATCCCTTGTGTCCATATACGGCACCTTTCGATGTCTCCATCTTGGCCAATTTTCACCCGATCCTTGAGCGGAATGCCTTGATCGATTTGTACGTCGATTCTCCGTCAATCTGCATCAAAACCTGGAAACTATATTTTTGATCGATTTTTTCCCCCTTTTTTGTTGGACACCCCTTGGAAATCCCTTGTGTCCATATACGGCACCTTTCGATGTCTCCATCTTGGCCAATTTTCGCCCGATCCTTGAGCGGAATGCCTTGATCGATTTGTACGTCGATTCTCCGTCAATCTGCATCAAAACCTGGAAACTATATTTTTGATCGATTTTTTTCCCCTTTTTTGTTGGACACCCCTTGGAAATCCCTTGTGTCCATATACGGCACCTTTCGATGTCTCCATCTTGGCCAATTTTCGCCCGATCCTTGAGCGGAATGCCTTGATCGATTTGTACGTCGATTCTCCGTCAATCTGCATCAAAACCTGGAAACTATATTTTTGATCGATTTTTTTCCCCTTTTTTGTTGGACACCCCTTGGAAATCCCTTGTGTCCATATACGGCACCTTTCGATGTCTCCATCTTGGCCAATTTTCACCCGATCCTTGAGCGGAATGCCTTGATCGATTTGTACGTCGATTCTCCGTCAATTTGCATCAAAACCTGGAAACTATATTTTTGATCGATTTTCTCCCCCTTTTTTGTTGGACACCCCTTGGAAATCCCTTGTGTCCATATACGGCACCTTTCGATGTCTCCATCTTGGCCAATTTTCGCCCGATCCTTGAGCGGAATGCCTTGATCGATTTGTACGTCGATTCTCCGTCAATCTGCATCAAAACCTGGAAACTATATTTTTGATCGATTTTTTCCCCCTTTTTGTTGGACACCCCTTGGAAATCCCTTGTGTCCATATACGGCACCTTTCGATGTCTCCATCTTGGCCAATTTTCACCCGATCCTTGAGCGGAATGCCTTGATCGATTTGTACGTCGATTCTCCGTCAATTTGCATCAAAACCTGGAAACTATATTTTTGATCGATTTTCTCCCCCTTTTTTGTTGGACACCCCTTGGAAATCCCTTGTGTCCATATACGGCACCTTTCGATGTCTCCATCTTGGCCAATTTTCGCCCGATCCTTGAGCGGAATGCCTTGATCGATTTGAACGTCGATTCTCCGTCAATCTGCATCAAAACCTGGAAACTATATTTTTGATCGATTTTCTCCCCCTTTTTTGTTGGACACCCCTTGGAAATCCCTTGTGTCCATATACGGCACCTTTCGATGTCTCCATCTTGGCCAATTTTCGCCCGATCCTTGAGCGGAATGCCTTGATCGATTTGTACGTCGATTCTCCGTCAATCTGCATCAAAACCTGGAAACTATATTTTTGATCGATTTTTTCCCCCTTTTTTGTTGGACACCCCTTGGAAATCCCTTGTGTCCATATACGGCACCTTTCGATGTCTCCATCTTGGCCAATTTTCACCCGATCCTTGAGCGGAATGCCTTGATCGATTTGTACGTCGATTCTCCGTCAATTTGCATCAAAACCTGGAAACTATATTTTTGATCGATTTTCTCCCCCTTTTTGTTGGACACCCCTTGGAAATCCCTTGTGTCCATATACGGCACCTTTCGATGTCTCCATCTTGGCCAATTTTCACCCGATCCTTGAGCGGAATGCCTTGATCGATTTGTACGTCGATTCTCCGTCAATTTGCATCAAAACCTGGAAACTATATTTTTGATCGATTTTCTCCCCCTTTTTTGTTGGACACCCCTTGGAAATCCCTTGTGTCCATATACGGCACCTTTCGATGTCTCCATCTTGGCCAATTTTCGCCCGATCCTTGAGCGGAATGCCTTGATCGATTTGTACGTCGATTCTCCGTCAATCTGCATCAAACCCTGGAAACTATATTTTTAATCGATTTTCTCCCCCTTTTTTGTTGGACACCCCTTGGAAATCCCTTGTGTCCATATACGGCACCTTTCGATGTTTCCATCTTGGGCAATTTTCGCCCGATCCTTGAGCGGAATGCCTTGATCGATTTGTACGTCGATTCTCCGTCAATTTGCATCAAAACCTGGAAACTATATTTTTGATCGATTTTCTCCCCCTTTTTTGTTGGACACCCCTTGGAAATCCCTTGTGTCCATATACGGCACCTTTCGATGTCTCCATCTTGGCCAATTTTCGCCCGATCCTTGAGCGGAATGCCTTGATCGATTTGTACGTCGATTCTCCGTCAATCTGCATCAAACCCTGGAAACTATATTTTTGATCGATTTTCTCCCCCTTTTTCGTTGGACACCCCTTGGAAATCCCTTGTGTCCATATACGGCACCTTTCGATGTCTCCATCTTGGCCAATTTTCACCCGATCCTTGAGCGGAATGCCTTGATCGATTTGTACGTCGATTCTCCGTCAATTTGCATCAAAACCTGGAAACTATATTTTTGATCGATTTTCTCCCCCTTTTTTGTTGGACACCCCTTGGAAATCCCTTGTGTCCATATACGGCACCTTTCGATGTCTCCATCTTGGCCAATTTTCGCCCGATCCTTGAGCGGAATGCCTTGATCGATTTGTACGTCGATTCTCCGTCAATCTGCATCAAAACCTGGAAACTATATTTTTGATCGATTTTTTCCCCCTTTTTTGTTGGACACCCCTTGGAAATCCCTTGTGTCCATATACGGCACCTTTCGATGTCTCCATCTTGGCCAATTTTCACCCGATCCTTGAGCGGAATGCCTTGATCGATTTGTACGTCGATTCTCCGTCAATTTGCATCAAAACCTGGAAACTATATTTTTGATCGATTTTCTCCCCCTTTTTTGTTGGACACCCCTTGGAAATCCCTTGTGTCCATATACGGCACCTTTCGATGTCTCCATCTTGGCCAATTTTCGCCCGATCCTTGAGCGGAATGCCTTGATCGATTTGAACGTCGATTCTCCGTCAATCTGCATCAAAACCTGGAAACTATATTTTTGATCGATTTTCTCCCCCTTTTTTGTTGGACACCCCTTGGAAATCCCTTGTGTCCATATACGGCACCTTTCGATGTCTCCATCTTGGCCATTTTCTCCTATTTTCGCCCGATCCTTGAGCGGAATGCCTTGATCGATTTGTACGTCGATTCTCCGTCAATCTGCATCAAAACCTGGAAACTATATTTTTGATCGATTTTTTCCCCCTTTTTTGTTGGACACCCCTTGGAAATCCCTTGTGTCCATATACGGCACCTTTCGATGTCTCCATCTTGGCCAATTTTCACCCGATCCTTGAGCGGAATGCCTTGATCGATTTGTACGTCGATTCTCCGTCAATTTGCATCAAAACCTGGAAACTATATTTTTGATCGATTTTCTCCCCCTTTTTTGTTGGACACCCCTTGGAAATCCCTTGTGTCCATATACGGCACCTTTCGATGTCTCCATCTTGGCCAATTTTCGCCCGATCCTTGAGCGGAATGCCTTGATCGATTTGTACGTCGATTCTCCGTCAATCTGCATCAAACCCTGGAAACTATATTTTTAATCGATTTTCTCCCCCTTTTTTGTTGGACACCCCTTGGAAATCCCTTGTGTCCATATACGGCACCTTTCGATGTTTCCATCTTGGGCAATTTTCGCCCGATCCTTGAGCGGAATGCCTTGATCGATTTGTACGTCGATTCTCCGTCAATTTGCATCAAAACCTGGAAACTATATTTTTGATCGATTTTCTCCCCTTTTTTGTTGGACACCCCTTGGAAATCCCTTGTGTCCATATACGGCACCTTTCGATGTCTCCATCTTGGCCAATTTTCGCCCGATCCTTGAGCGGAATGCCTTGATCGATTTGTACGTCGATTCTCCGTCAATCTGCATCAAACCCTGGAAACTATATTTTTGATCGATTTTCTCCCCCTTTTTTGTTGGACACCCCTTGGAAATCCCTTGTGTCCATATACGGCACCTTTCGATGTCTCCATCTTGGCCAATTTTCGCCCGATCCTTGAGCGGAATGCCTTGATCGATTTGTACGTCGATTCTCCGTCAATCTGCATCAAACCCTGGAAACTATATTTTTGATCGATTTTCTCCCCCTTTTTCGTTGGACACCCCTTGGAAATCCCTTGTGTCCATATACGGCACCTTTCGATGTCTCCATCTTGGCCAATTTTCGCCCGATCCTTGAGCGGAATGCCTTGATCGATTTGTACGTCGATTCTCCGTCAATCTGCATCAAAACCTGGAAACTATATTTTTGATCGATTTTGTCGCCTTTTTTTGTGTAGGACGCCCTTTGTAAAATCTCTGGTGTCCATAAACGTCCCTGTTGTGATGTCTCTATCTTGGCCAATTTTCACACGATTCTTGAGTGGAATGCCTTGATCTATTTTTTCTACACTGTAGCTTTTTTGGGACACCCTGGATCACCAGCCAAGAACTTAAAGCCTTCTAAGTAAAATCTAATAAATTTTCCTTCTTTTAAGGCTTTTCCGGCATGCAGCCATCTGGAGAGAATTACGGCTAAGCAATGAGGTTCCTTTCAAATCAAGGATGTCCTCTTCTGAACGCAACTCACCCAGCCACGGGCAAGGATCAGGTGGAACTGGGACTGGATCGGGGGCGTCTACGTATCGCTCCCACCAGCGCCCTCCTGATGTTGAGGAGGCTCTCTCCTCGATGCTATGGACTCCTTATGAGCGCACGCCAGTCCCAAGCTCTTCGGAAGAGGAGGCCGAGGAGGAAGACGACGACGAACGACTCAATCGGCAGCTCCGCAAGTCGCACAGCAGCTATGAAGCCTCGGATCTAAGCCGATCGCATCACCCCCACCTTCCCCCTACCTTCGTTCACCACCGACAGGTCCTGGATGGCGGATCCAATGCCCTGCTCCTGCCCCCCGTGCCTTCGTTTCCGCCATTTAGTTTGAGCGCCTTTGATGCGGCCATTTCTGGCTTCGATTATCTGGGGAAGGGCGGATTGCCTAGTAATGGCGACAGGCGGAACCGATACTCGTTCCCCGCCTATCTGGGTAGTCCTCCCGGCCATAATCTCACCCAGTGGTGCTCCTCGGCTGCCGCCTCAATCAAAGAGCCTCCATCGTATGATTCATTGTATTCCTCAACCTCCGAAGCCAAAGGTGTTCCTCCGGCTCCGCCCGCCTCTCTGCTCCTCAAAGCCGGCGTGGGAGCGGGTCTCGAACCATGTGATAGATCGCTACGATCGCCAACGAAAAAAGCAGCAGCTGCCGCGCCAGATACGGATCCAAAAAGGGATGGGCAGGAGGTAGTAGGATCCCAGGCTGCTCCACTAACGGCTAAAGTTCCCGCTGGACTGGGTCTAAAGCGCTCCTTTACGGATGACTACATATCGCAGGTGAGTTGGTGCGATGGCCTTAACATATTATAAATATATCACTCTCTAGCCTAGAGACTTAATCGAAAGGCGCATTGTGAATTGCTAGATGCGAGCCCATATAGAAAAGCGATTACCTGCCGAGAGAGCTCACCCCCATAAACCCCCACCCAGGGTCGTACATTCAGCTGCTTAATGGAGCACCATCAAATTTGATGTCAAGGGTTCAACATAAACTGCTTGGCGCCGTCAATGGGAAATTGCGGGACCCGGGCGCGAAATGGGAGCGCCAAGTCGAACTGACGCCTTATCGAGCTCATTGACAGCCTCGTACTCCGCACTCCCGCCATCCTATTGTAGCCCCGATAAGGGCTAATGCTTCACTTAGGCCCTTAAGTGCCCCGCTAGCATCCCTTGCAGATAAGCGCCATATGTTGCCTATCAGTATCGAGCACTGGAACTCCGAGGGGCAGGAGCCGTGTCAGGCGGGGGCGTGGTTTGTTTCCACATATTAAATTTTATATTCATATGCATAAAGTATGGCATAAAGTACTCGCATAGGGGCTCGCATGCGGCCGGGTTGTCAGTGCGCACTTTATAATTTGTTTATGTGGCGTCAGCGAAACGGAAAATTGACCGCACAAAAATGACAAAGCGAATAGGGGGATAAGTGCATACAACAATGGGATGTGACAAGGGAAACAAAAACACCAATTTGCATTTAAAAAACAAAATATTCCATCACAACAACCGCAGCCGTATCAATCGAAATTAAACTCAATACCTTTTATTAATGTAATCAAAAAAGGTGAAGGAAAATATTAGATAGTTTTTGTGTAAAATATAAACAAACTTATCGACAATGCCCTTTTCTGGAGATTCAAGTGCAGGTACATCGAGTCAACAGTGCTTTGTTTCGTAGATATTAGTTGGATCTGTTACAGATTATTTCCGACTGGTTATTCGGATCTTCCATCATCTCGGAATTTGTGGGTCCTGGTCCGTTTCCAATGTCAAACCCTTCAAGGCTGGGCGGCTTTAGGCAGCACTGACAAATGGCTAAGACCCAGTTATTGCCCATATGGAGGGTCCCACAGCTTTCCGCCCAACCCCTTCGAAGTATGTGCATCCCCACTTATGTGGTGCGTTGCTTTGATGACTGGCTCATGACGAGAGGTTTATGGGCAAGAAGTAATGAAGTTGCAAGCGCGCTTTTCCTCACCAAGCACCGTTAGCCGGCGATGAGTTTGGCTTTTTCGGTGCCACCACCCCTCCTCCATGGGCGATGATGTTGCCGCTGTGATTGCCACCAACTCGCAACCGAACAGCAACGCAATCACAGTGCACAAGACTGAACAATAAGTTCCGCAGGAGGAGGAGGGCCAACAGTAAATCACATTATATTTCTGTGACGTAATTAATGCAAGTAACACAGCGTAACATAATTAGAACCCGCAGCGGGTACACAGTAACAGCGGAGAAGTACTATGTATATACGAGGGATATACCTATCGTATATACATATGTATGGCTTTTAACCCACATCATTTGGAAGGGACTTGGGGCGAATTTATCAGCCCAGCTCAGACAGGGACGTCAGCAGCATCAGCAACACCAACACCAGCAATTACTTGTGACGGTTTTATGTTTATGCGTTGGCTTAATTAATTCAATTAAGCGCACATTTATGCCCGGGCCCCAGGATCCCTCTCGAATCCCTCCCGATTCTCCACTGGAGTGTCACCTTTTTTGCATGAATGTTCTCGCTGGGGTTGCGGGTAAATGAAACCGACTTAGGCATAGGCAGCCGGTAATCCCCCGGCAATTAGCATTAATTACGACTTGAAACTTAAATCTTGTCATTTGGTGTATGCAAACTTGACTTTTCCTCTCTCTCTCTTTGGCAGAATTGCGCTTCATTCACGCCAGCAACAATAAGCAACACCGAGAAGACAGCAACTACTGAGGCGACCGAAACACAAAGCTGGAGCCCAGCAACGAATGCGAGATCACAACAAAGCGAGGAAACCTCCAGCGCAACGAATTGCATTATCAATGAACAGAGAAGCGATGCAACAGCAGAAACTGCAACATCAGCAGAGACTGCTGCAACAACAAAGCCGAACGAGGAAACCAGCTCAGTGGCAGTGCAGGTCAGTCAACCTGTTTCCTGTGTCGTGGCCGGCAGAGAGCCAAGAGCGGGCGAGAGAGCGGCTGGAGCAGCAAGCGAAGCATCTGGCGGCCGGAGCAACGACAACAGCCACCAAAACGACAGAGGCAGCAGCAACACTAGCACTAGCACCAGCACCAGCACCAGCAACAGCAATAGCAGCTCGCGCTCAGCGATCAGTCTCTCGGCAACTAACAGCGCGCGAACACCGAGCGCGAGTAGCAACTACGCCAGCAACAACCACTACCGCAACAGCAACTCGAGCAGCAGCAGCAGCGTGCTGCGGCCTAACAAATGTTTGGCAGAACTCGAGCGTCTCTATGCCGAATTTCGCGCGAGTGAAAGCAGATTTGAATCTGACATAGCCAACGCCAATATGCGTGTGAGTGTGCCAGCCACCGAAGCTGCCCCTGCAATAGCAACAACAAATGTTGCTGCTAGCAGCAGTGTGTTTCTCAATGCGACTACCGACAATCGAGTCGCCGACGAGGCCAAGAGCGTTACCCATGTTGCTGTGTTGCCAGCAACGCCAATGGCCACCGCTAACAAGTCCTGCCAGCGACAGCCGAGCCTAACGATCCAAGTGAACAACGGCAACAGCAACAACAACGGCAACAACAACAACAACAACAACGGCAACGGCAATGGCAATGGCAATTGCAACGATAATAGTGGCAACAATAACGGTACTAGCAACGGTAATCGCGTCTCAGTGGCTTCTTCGCCCACGAGCATCGTTAGCAACAACAACAACGGCGTGTGCGTTGTCAACTGCAGCTACACCCCCAAAAACAGCAGCAACACCAACACCCCCACCAACAACAACAGCGTGGTGGAAATTAATAATTGTGTGCCAGCAACCAAAGTGTTCAGTGCGAGTGTACAAAATAAGTTGAATAATAATTCGAGTCCAGAACAAAGTGTTCCGGACCACAGTGTCAATATTATCAATGTGAACCCGCGCACCTTCACTTCCATCGAATGCCAAACAGACGATCTTGCCCAGCGCACCAGCCCAGCCACCCACTCAGAGACCCAGGATCAGCAGCAGCAGCAGCAGCAGCAGCAGCAACAACAGATTCGGACACGCGAGCAACGTCGCCGCGAGAGGAGGGAGCGCCGGCAGCAGCAGCAACACCAGTTTCCGGCGCATCATCCTCGGCGGCCCCCGCCTCCACCATCCATGCAGCCACAGCTGCACCCGCCCCCGCATCTGCACCACCCTCACCCACATCCCGCTGCCTTGGGACTGGCGCGTGCTCTGTTGCCGGACATCCTGCATCCGCACTACCCGCCGCCGTACAGCGCTCTGCCTGTTCCGGTAGCGGTACCTGTGCCCGTGGCAGTGCCACCGCCGCCTCCTCCCGCTGCTCCCAGTGGTGGTCCGCCGCCGCCGCCTCCGGCGCTGACGTCCGTGATTTCGACAGTGCCACTGCCTGGGACGCTGCCAGCGCCCCTCATGACTGACGGCCGCTTCACGCTGCCGCTGCCCATTATGCGCAGGTGAGTTCTTCTGGCGATTCAAATACCTACATAGCATCTATTTTAGTTCCACTCCCGAGAATCTGACTCTCGCCTCCTCCGGCGCAGTCGATTACTCATACCCCCGTTGGTCCGTTCGGCCCGGCGCTCCTTTGTCAGTCTCGAGTTACAGCACTCCGAGAAAATCCAACCCCTTCTCGGGGATCAAGTTTTCAAAGATTTCCGCATTTTGAAGAAGTCTCGGTTTGGGCTTGTTTTGGAGGTCAGGACGTGAAGGAAGAAGTAAGTCACCATTTTCTGCCAGTGTCTGTTTCGACATTTTCTATTACCACACACTGTCTATGTGCTGGTCTTCCTGCTTTTTGGGCTGCGAGTGTGCCCGGGCATTCGTGTTCGTGTTAGACGGACTAGACATTATAATGATGGTAATTTTTATGTCAGTAACAAATTTCTTGCATGATTTGATTCTCCACCTCCCAAAGTCCCGACCAGGAAATGAGGTCCAGGCCGGGCAAGTGGTATAAAAATTAATTCTCCGCGTTGACAGCTTCCAAGAAATTAACACAAAAGAAGGGCTCTAATTTAAAGTTCAGCCTGCGGTCGGCCAGGTCATTATTCTTGGCTAGTTTCGGCGAAAAGTTTTAGGTCCCCGACTCTGGGGCTTTGTGTCTGAGGCTTTAATAACTCATTTTTATTATAATGAGTTCGGGCTTATCTGTAATTGCACATCTAGCCGCTGGCCTGCTGACTGGCTGACTGGCTGCCCGGCCATAATTCCACATCGGATTGCCTAGTCGATTTCCCACGCATTTATTGCCCGCTGAGACACCGAGATACTTTACTATACTTGGGTACTGGCAGAACCAGTTTCCTTTGAACCGAAATACAAATAGTCGATGCCGCGTGTACTCGAACTTGTATCTGAGCTGTATCAGTATCTGTTTCGGTATCTTTGCTAATGTAGCTGTAGCCGTATCTGACGGATGCGCGCGCTATCTGTCTAATGGCCTGCCTAACGGCTCTACACCCGCACTCGCTGTGAACATTTGACATTTTGCGACAGCAGTTCCTCCAGTCAAGAGCGAGCCTCAATCTCAAGTCGTGTTCCCCAGTTTTAATTGTGTTTGCCCATTGAATAACGCCGAACTATGTCAGGCCAACCTCTCTGTCCGAATTAGCTCTTCTTTGTCTAAGCTGGGGGCGTGTTTATTTGCATATTTATGGGGATCTGCTTCGAGTTCTAGAGGGGGCAGGTTCGCCCATTAAGTTAATTGTTTCGCGAGGCAGGGCAATATGAGGCACGTCGTCGGATTAATCATATCTGTGGCAGAACAGCGTTCTAATAACACCTGGTGACGGGGGCGACACCCCTTCCCCAAGTTCCCAGCTTAGCAGGCTTAAGTCGCTCTCCACCCCACAGAACCCGGAGATAATTGGGTCGGTTAATAGAGATCCCTCAATCGGAGTGCGAACACAGCGTCCCTCGGAGGAACCGGACCGGAGAGAGCTCAAACAACAAACCGCAGACATTATCTGCAATTTTAACACCTTCAGCCTTTCGGCCCAAATTAACATGCTCTTACACAACGGCGCTGTGCTTTCGGCCTTTTTACTTGGCCTGGCCAAAAGGTGTAAAAAAAGCGAAAGTTTCGTGGCTCAGAGAGATTGGGTAGGACCCGTGATGCCGGGCCGGAGAGTAAAGGGTCGCCTGGTGGAGCGTGTATAATCTTTAAATCATTAAATAACCAAACGAGAAAAACACTGAACCCCGAACACCGGACTTGGACTGAACCCCAAATGAAAAATGACAACAAAACCAGCAACAAATTTCCGAGAGTAATAAAAAGGAAACGTGATGCCGAACTCACGTTGCCCCGCACTACGTATAAATCGTTGTAATCATTTTTTCTCTACAGCCTCTGCTGTTTTTTGTTGCTTTTCGTATTCTTAGCGTTTAGTTTTGTTTTGAAACTCTGCAGAAACCGAAAACAAAAGCCAGGCTGAAAGAAAGACAAGAAAAGCGGCAGTGGCATTAAAATCGGTTGAGACGGCCAACACGAGATGCGAAAGAGATGGCCTGGGCCGGGCGAAAGAGACAGGAGCTGAGAGATCGGGGACTGCTGCCCGGAGAGTGCAAGTTTTGGCTTTTTCGGTTACTTTCACTTTCGCAGTCGCCGTATCTTCATCCGAATCTGTATCTGTGCCTGCAGGTCGGGCTTAAGGTTATCGTAAGCCTGGCCCGGAGCACAGCATCTCTTTCAGCCGAAATGAACTCGAACTTGAGGCACTATCCAGAGACTGTTGCCGAATATCTTTTATTAATTACGGCGCTAACTACCCGTGCTTATTGCTTTTGGCTGACACTGAGGAGAGTCCTGCTCTCAGAGCTTCCCAAAACCAGTTTGCTATTGAACGAGTCCAAATACCCCGAAATCCAAGCTAACATATACAACGAATTTGCATGCGGAGAAGTGCAAAAGTATCTGCAAGATACGCCAGCTCGATATCGACATCGATGATTCAACTTTGGCTTGCAAATGGAAAAGAAACAGAATCAGAAGCAGAAACGAAACAAAAAGTCAGATACAGATACAAGGGGGCAGCAGAGGGCGCTGTATCCGAGAAAAACCAGATTTCGCCAAAAAAAAACAAGACAAATCCAACACGAAACAAAACGGAAAGCCAGGCAAGATCGGGTTGCATGTCGGCTGAACTTTGCCACTCTGCAACACAGCGACTCTGAATCTTCGCATCTGGGAGATGCTCCACAAACTCGGCTCCATGGATCTGTGGTGACACACTTTTCCATCTAGAAAATTGAGTGATTTTCATAAGTTTTCTATTCGCAGCCCGGCAGCCCGGCAGTCCGACAGCTCTGCAGCTCGAGAAAATCAAAGCCCAAGAGCCAGCACTCGACACTAAATGCTGCCACCGCCGCCGTAGAACTGACCAAACAACTTTCCAGTTTATGGTCTTGCAACTGGCTATTGCCAGTGGCTCCTGCCGTCCTGCTCGGCTCCTCCGTCTCTTTCATGTGATTTGGCGGTGTTGGGTTTATTTATTTTTATAAGCGAGTAAACACAGCCAGCAATCAGGGAGTTTGCTAGCCGACTGCCGGCATACCCTTCCCTCCTAGAGTGTCGGCCCCCTGGAAGCTCTCCCCCTGGAAAAATAACTTGTCGCAGTTGAAGAAGCTGGGCTGAGCTGACCACAAAACGAAATAAAACGAAACGAAGCGAAGTGAGACGAGAACTTGCCAAAAGTCAATAAAGCCAATAAAGCAAAAAGTTGCCATTCTCCAGCATAAAAGAAGGCGAAGATTTAGTACACAGAGAAAATAATCGCTGGCTTTTGAAGACAATGTCAAGCTGAGTTGTTTGCATTGGCTTTTCAGTTCGCCCGATCAGTCCAAATATATAACATTTTCCAGAGAAGTCATTCCGAAGTCTAGCACTTTTTTTTCGACTGTACGCCAGCTATAGCCAGGCCCACCTAAAATGCGGTTGTCTGCTTGAGCTCCGTCTGCTTCTTTCGGCCCTGTCTGGGGTTGTGTAGAAAATGCATTCGGGCCAAGTTGAAATGAGCCGGTAAAATGCAGCAGCCACATCAGAAGAGGTAGTAGCAACAGCAGCAATATCGGAAAATAGTCGCAAACAAGTTAGCAGCGAGTCGCAGTCGAGGCATCTGAAATGGAGAGAGTTACTAAATTGGGACGGCAAAGGATGGCCGAAGGGCCCGGAGACAGTCCAATCTTCTGGCTTATTAAATTGTCACCCGAGTGCATTCGATTCGCTTGGGATTTAGGGGGTTCTCCACAGAGCCGAACTGGTGTGGCCCAGAAACCGCAAAATGCCAAATCTAATGGGATTTCGGCCGTAATTGTGTCACTGCAATTAAGTCTTGCTAACTGTGGGCAAATTTTTTAATAAGTCTTTAACTGCCATAAATGAGCTTGGCCTTGGGCACTCGGATTGGGAAATTGGCCCCTCTCTTCATTTTACGTTTTTTTTTGGTTCCTTGGCTTGTTCGGTTCTGGCCATTACAGTTCAATGCCTCGGAGCCACAGCTCATTGTGAATTCAGATTCTGAATTCGCACACAAAAGCCGAACAAATGGCGGCGTTTGATGCAAATTTCGGAATACCAACACAATACAATTATTCCCATGATGGGCATCATTTTGAAATAGGCACATAAATAAAATATAAGAAAATGCCGTGGACTGGGAGGCACAATAGCAGTCTTTCTCCAGACTGTTCAGTGGATACTGCTCGGCATAAAACAAGGGTATCAGTAACAGGAAGGGGTAGTCCCCTTCAGTGGTTTCCCTTTCGATTCCACCTGGAATATTGACTAGCTATATATATTTATTTTTTGTGGCTGCTGTGGTTTTAAACAAAAGTCCATAATTTACGTTACGGCTAAGCTCCCCTCGCCCCGTCTCTCTTTTATAATTTTATTTTGTAGCTGCGGCCTGGCTATTGTGCAATGAACTGAGTTCGATGGGATTGGCAGCAGGGCGTGTGTGGCTCTGATTCGGAGAGGGAGCCCCATAATATGGAGCACAGCTAAAAAGCCACGGAGTTCATCTAAGTTCAGTTTGCAAAAAAGAAACACACTTTCCGTGGACGGGCGCTAAAATCGGTCCAAGCGGACTGCTTGACCCGCATTATAGCCGTAAATTCGGAGTGTGTGGGCGCATTTCACTGGAGATTGGTCAGCCAAGCGGCGTTGGGCAACGGCAATTAATATCGAACTCCTTTCGGGCGGACTCGAAAATAGCGTTTTGGGTTTTGAGCTGATAATTGGCCTCTGACTGCGAAGACTGGCCATGAGGTAATAATTGGCAAACCAGTTTATTTCCAGCAGATTTCCAGGTGAAAGTTAACGATTTCTCAGCGCTTTGTTGCGTAGATCTCTTGATCGATGACGGGCAGTAGGTGGGCACCATTTGCCTATGAATGCACTGTGGCTGATAGTGATAGAGTGCGCGGAGAAACTCCCACTTCCTCAGCCCTGACATCATCTGGCATTCCCTCTGACCACTCGGTCTGGGTTTGCCTTCAATTAACGTTTTACAACAAATGCAAGCGTTTAAATATTTAAAACCAATATTCCGGCAGCGGTTCGGCAGGGAAAGCGCATTTAATGGCAGCATTTTAGCTTAAACAGGGTGGCATTTACCCCAAAAACCAATTGCCAGACAGGCACTGAGGGGCTCCTCCTCCTGCCTCCGAATTTCCCCGTGCAGATACAACTCCTGCCATTGCCACTGCCACTGCACTGTGTCAACTGTCAACCGCAAAATGCGCGCTCTAAAAAAGGGCAGCCAAAAAAAGGAAAATCAACTTTCCGCGCTCATAGGATCCAGAAAGTAAGGGGCTGGCGGGGACATGCGGAGACGACCTCTTGTATCTCGCACTGATTTCAATTTAAAGTGCAATGAGTTTTGCAGTTTCGTGGCCGTGGCGCTGTTGTTGCCGTCAAAGTTGTTGCTAAAGCTTATTTGTTCGTTGTCTGCAAATCTGCTTGCCCCACACAGCGAGTCAGAAAAACAACACACACGGAGCGAAAACAGTTACACAGTTTGCTGGTAATATTGTTGTTTGGATTTGGCAACTTAAAGTTGCCGGGGTAGGCGAGCAGCGCGTTTCGTAAATTAATTAAAACATTTAACAAATGCGCGTGTGGCTGCTGGGGATTGGATCCTTTGGCATCCTTTTTGTGTCCCCGGCACTTGAGCAAATAAAATGCATAATTTATGTTTCTTCTGCCTTTGGCTTCAGTTCGTGTACGTTTCTCATAATTACTAAGGCACACACAGCACAGCAAGGACAAGGGCAAACAGAGACTTACAATTTGTCTTGGGCTCCCACGCGGCGTATGCGTGATATTTGTGCAAAAACAGAAGTGGTAGGGTTGAAAATTCGTTGCCAGTGACAACTATAAATGTCTTCAAGTTACTGGCAGGGCTAGGGCCGGGGGTCGTGGGTCGGAGTCGGAGTCGGGGGTCGTAATTAGAGAGCACGGGCACTTTCATAAGCCAAACTAATGGAGAGAAGCTGAAAAATCACCGCCACAGCCGCATTGTAAATATGAGAAATGGGAACCGTTGGAACCGCACGAGACAAAGGCGGTAATTTGAAACAGCTGGGAAAACGGCAGCAGCGACATCGCCAGCAGAAGCAGCGGCAGCATCTACAACTCCAACAAGCGACTAAAAGTCAAAACAAATAATTTGCTATAATAACTAAGAGCGTAGCCAAACAGCTGAAAACAAAAGACGAGGGCGATGGGCAAAAAACAAAAAACAACAAAAATTCAACTGGAAAGATACAACACAAGCAGCGATAGGCAAGTGGAAGTGAAACAAAGCAATAGCAATAACAACAGCCACAGTAACAGCAACTCTCATCTCTTGGCCACAAAAGCCAAGACATGGAGAAAACTTTCTCCAGCTGAGCTAAACGCTTCATCTGCATGATGGTGGCTGGTCTGGTGTGTGTGTCTGTGTGTCAGTTTTGTGTACTTAGCAAGTTAAAGAGCCAAGATGAGACTACCCCTTTCGAGTATCTTTCCTCAGAGACTCCCCCGGGGACTTCTTCTCAAGCAAGCAAGAGCCGCAGAGCTATTAAACGCACACTTGCGTCGACTTTTCACACGCAGACACGCCGCAGATCCCTTCCCCATCTCCCCACTTTTCCATTTCCCGAGTGGATGCAATTTTTGCATTTTACAATGCAAGTTTTGCAAATCTCGCACAGCTGCGGTTAGTCTCCATTTGCCTCGCAGCCCCAGCACATTTTCTGGGGTTCCCTTCGGTTCTGAAACTGAGCGGCATAGAGATAGAGATACAGCCCGCATGGTCATAATTTCGTTTGGTTTCGTTCCGCTTATCGGCAAACTGCAATCAGCATATAATTCTGCCCAGCCGGTCATAAAAACGGAGAGAAACATGTGGCTAGCTGGACATGCACGAAGAAAAATCGTTTGTCAAAGTCGGCAATCAATGGGGCTCTTCGCCAACCAGATACCCCTCGCTGGAACTGACCACCATTCCCCGACGGACTTTAAACTGCAGAAAGGTCGAGATATTTTTCTGTGTATGGACACCCTCGTCGTGTCTCAGAGCCAGAGCCCATAGTTCATTTGGCAGACCCTCGATAAGACGAACCACCCCTAGGGCTCCCCCGGCGCACAGTTCTTCGTGTCATTCTCGGGCTGGCGAAAAAAGGCATGGAAATGAAAATGTTGCGAACGCAGGCCCAGGAAATTATGCGTAATGAAGTAAGCACTTTCTGCGAAAGGGAGGGGGGAGTGTGTTATCGGGGCGAGTGTGTGTGTGTTGATAGCTGGAAATTGCTTGTTGGACATTCTCAGACCAAAACCCATCCCCATCCCATCCCACCAAGAGACTGCTGCGTTGTGGCCAGCTCGGGTAGTTTTTATTCGCTTCGTTTCCGCGTCAATTTCCTTTAATGCGCTGTGGCGTGATGTCCCTTAGCTCTCAGTGCGAGATACTCGCCGTCGTATCTGCCAGATACATGTGGCCGCACACGGGTGTACGAGTGTACGACTGGATATCCGCACAACTCTCAATCAGTTTTGCGCTTTATGCGCATTTTTATGGCTTTTTGCTTGTTGCTGGCTGGCACGGGCACTGGCACAGGCCCTGTATTTTATCTGCGTAATTGAGTTCGTTTGCACATTAGCAGGGCGCAGGGACAGCAACGGGCAAACAAGAACAACATCCCGGCTAAATGCGAATTTTGAGCCGGCGGCCAAAGTTATGGCCAAAGTAATTGGCGCGCCATGTGTTTCGCTCCGAAAATGATCCAATTTCAGTTGATTCGATTCGACGCCAGTTATCAGTTATCAGTTCAGATGAATTAGTTGCAATGGCTCTCTGACCAATAGACACGGTTCCGCAATACACTCCATCATCGTTATGGAAACTGAATTAAAATTTTATCGACTCATGGCTGGCTGCAAGCCATTTTGATACAGATACCTTGTCCAGGTGAGCGAAAGCCATTCATTTCTCACTCATGGGATCTTTGGGCGACTTCATCATCATTACGACCGATGCAGACCCATTTCGACAGCTCCACAAATAATCAAAAACTAATTGCAATAAATGGAGCGGGTAAATGGAAAGGGTCGTCGGAACGGATAATGGGTAATGGGCCAGTTGCGTGTCGAAAATACTTAAAGTTAGTGCAGAATTCGGCAGGTTATCGCGGGCCAAAAAAGAGTTCAGCTTGGCAAAAAGAAACTTTGGCTGAATCACGACTTTGGAACAATTTTCGAAACGAACGAAAGCAATCCGAAAGTCAGCTAGCCCAGCATTTCAATCAGCTAACACGGCTAACAGCCAACAGCTAACAGCCAGGTAACAACCAGGCAACGTGCCCGGGGCAAGGTGTTTTAGAAGCATCGCCAATCGCCTCCATGGGGGCAGAGAGCTGTGCTGCAAATTAGCCACATTTATGAGCATGACCAAGGCGGATTTCCACCGAAGACTTTTTCAAAAGCGACCAGCGACGAGCCCCGAACGTGTGAACGTGAATTGGTAATCGATGAGCATTGGGCAGTGGGCATGGCTGAGACTCCGGCTCTGGCCTGGCTTTTTTATTTTCGTGTCAGCCTGCTCCGGGGAACAAGAGTGCAGGTCTCTGGCACTACTGCTACGTGCACAAGGTCAAGTTGTTTATGGCCAGCACTTGATATTTGATATCATCGCCGGTTAGCCATCCAGTTAGCCAGTCATACAGTGCCTGCCTGGCCACAAATCAAATTGTACGGCGATTTTCGTATTGTTTCGTGCAGAGCTATGAATATGCATGGCTCCAAATTTATTTGATATTGAGCTGAACGGTCGTTTCCAGGTGGAGAGTTCACGTTTCTACGAGGCACCGATGTTTGTGTTGGTTCAGGTATCTGCCTTGGCCATGGGGCCGTTTGGATCCCCAGGGAAGTGGCTGATAGAAGGCATCATCTGGGGTCGAACGGAGCAGCTGCTTCTTTTAAAAGTGTTTCTTGGAAGAGCAGTGGGTCTACCTCTCTGTGTCGGTGGTACAATCTTACAAGCCACAGGCCTTAAAAATAGACACAGCACTTAAATTTATGTGCCTCCGATTGACTTCAAATTCTAACCATGTTCGAAGCCCAGTAGAACATGTGTAGCTGAAATACACGACTGTATCTCCGCATGGGCATATGAATGCTGATGCTTCTGGAAATGAAAAGTTATGTTTTCACTCTCTCCCCGGCCCAGTCGGTTGTTTGCTGCTTTTGTTTTCCGTTTCTGCCATCACTTTCCATTTTCGACATTTGCAAATTTGCATTTTGTCTGTTATTGAATATGTATGACACACAATATAAAAAAGCAGTCAGCAGACAGCAGAGCCACAGCCACGGCAAAGGCAATGTGTGTCCCACGTACCCATTTAATTTCTGCCGTGTATTTCATTTCAATCGCTGTTGGTTTGCTTTTTATTGTCGCGACTTTCGCACTCCCAGCACCAATTTGCATGTGCGGAAAGGGATACTTTCCCAGGTACCTCCTACCCCCTTCCCGCTCCACCTGCATGCGGTCTAAGTCCCATCTGAGTGGGCACCGAAATTAAAGCGCCAGAAATTGAATATAAACTGCGCCAAAATTGAAAAGTCGAGCTCCGGACGTGTCCGGATTGTCTCTGCCAGGGGTCCGTGCATATAGATGGCTGGCACGTGACCCGGCAGAAGACGAGGCCAAAACTTTGAATTTAGAACCAGGTGGTCCACGTCTACGTCCACTTCCACGGCAACCTTTATCGCCCAAGCCACCCCCTCGAAATTGTTTAATAGAAAAATTATGCACTGATTTGTATTTGTCTTAATCTGCTCCTTTGGGTTGGCTTTCTTTGGGGCTCTGCTTTGCGTGTCATCTTCATGGTTGGTCTGGGGATCCAGGGGATCCAAGGATTCCCGAATCCACAATCCACTATCCAGCATCCAAGTATCCACAGGAGAAAAGGGAACATGGAAATGAGTCTGCGTCTGACTGGCGCTTATGCAAATCGCAGCCAAGGAATGGAAATAAATTGCCAAAGTGTCGTCTCCGATTCTGAGTGGGAGAGGACAGAATCGGCCTTAGCTATCGGTGGCAGCAATTGCCAGCGCCACCAAGACAAAAAGGAAACGGAAAAAGGAATTCGAAGCGAAAATGCTGCCTTTACATGGCAGAACGCCTTGTCGTAAAAACAAACTCCAGAAATCCGCCGAAAAACAAAGGAAGAGCTCCATGAAAAAACACTCAGAGAGGGAAACGGAGAAGTTAGGTCTTTCAGCTTTCCTCCGGCCACTTCCCAGCTTTGAAAACCCATCCGTAAACTGCAAAACTTTCCGCTGAACCGCACCAGACCACTGCCGATTCGATTTGTCAACGATTCCAAATGGGTTGCATTTTTATTGGCTTTGGCGATGGCTTTGGCTTTGGATCGGGAATTTCATTTATTGGCCATTTCGGTTGACCTTCACGGGCGGGAATGGGAGAAGGGGCCGCCTGAATTCTTGCCGAGCAGATTCCACAATAAATTGCTCACGCTTTGTCTGCCAAGTTTTTGCATAACTCGAGATGTTTGCTCTTATTGGCTTTTCCTCGCATTTCTTGCATATCGAAGTCTCGGAATTCAATTTGCCGATTTCCTCACTGCAACGGGGGTACGTTTTTCGACCTCCATCCCCCTGTCGGCCGCGGGTGTGGCGGCCTCTTCGCACTCTAAAATGTTAGACCCACGCCCGAGGCCATCAGGTGTCATAATCAAATAAAACATCCACTTCAAACAGCAGAGCAATTCAACAAGACTAAACACGGGGGATGCTGGAGGCCACCGCCCCAAAATGTTTATTAAACATAAAGCAGCGTAATGAGTTGTTGACCTTAGGTTGTTGGCCGAGAGCAGCGCCAGCACATCTTGCGAAATTCTTTTGTTTGCCTGAGGTAGGCACTTCTGGGCCCCAACCCAGAATCGATTCTCGCTTGGCAGGGAAATCAGGGAGAGTTCAATGGAGTTCGGCAGGCGTTACTGTCATCGGAAATTTATGAATTTACAGACACACGGGAACTGCAGAGTCGCAATTTAATTATTTAAATAATATATCCTCACGAAATCAGTTTCACTTAAGTGGCTTCTCGAGTACTTGCAGATACCTTGGTCTTAAATGCTTCATTGTTGCTTTTATGCCCCATGGCAATCAGATACTCTCACAGCTGCAGCTTAAGTATCTTGCGGATGCTTTTGTCCCATCAAATTGACTCAACGGGTTCTGTGATTCACCGACGCCCGACCCGAAGAACAAAGCCCCCAACTATGGCAACACTTGCGCCTGTCAGCTCCCCCGTCCGAGGCATTAATGTATTCTAATTAATGACAACTCCCCGCCGATAGCATCTCATGGGTGACGAAATTGTGCCAGTTGAGGAGCCCGCATCTCGGGCGGGTAATAGTCGTCGTAAAAATATAAATATAATAGCTCCCCACTGGCGCACATAATTTTGTCCCCGACTTTCGTCCAAGTCCCCTCTCGCCTTATCGAAGACAAAGCAGACCGCCGCGGAGACCGGGGAGTCCATTGGGCGCTAAATTGAATCAGTCGAAGATGCCACTGCGCGATATTAAAAGCGCATAGAACTCGAGGGAAATCACTAGGCGCCGAAAAGCAGAAAAGTGCGCGAATGGGAGGGGACTCCGAATGACCTACATTGCGGCCTTCTGAGTTGTTGTCATTGTTATTGCAGTTGCTGTGGTTGCTGGCAGTGTGATTATTCTTATTATAACCCACCATGGTCCAACAATATCTATAGCAGATGCACTAAAATAATAATAGTTGCAATATAATGAAACATATTGGAATTCAGTTAACCATTTTCTGTTCAACGATGAACAGATCTCTCTCAGAAACGCTTTCTTTTTTAAATCAGTTATTGCTTAATTTGTCTCTCAGAGTTTTCTCCGAGTGCAGCTACATCAGAGAGGGCAGGAATGAATGAAAAACCTCATGATGAGCTAACGAGCAATTTAAGAATTTAATTTATGTACATACATATAGCGACACAGATACATGGCAGACCCAATCCCAGTCGGGGTTCCCTATTGGAGGATTGCATTGCAACAGCATCCGAAACAGCAACAGCAACATGAACATCTGCAACAACAGCAATGAACGTCTGAGAGCCTAATGACGCAGCCACTTAAGCGACGAGTATCTCGTAGATACATACACCTAAATACACACATGGATGTGTGTTTTCGAGAGAGCGCGCCACATTGGCTGCGGTTCTTGCAGCCATGTTGCTGCTGCCGCTGCGATGTCGCGTCGGCAACATGTAAAAGTAATTGCCAACCCGGATGCTGATGCTGCTAGCTGCTCCATAGCTGCTGATGCTGCTGTGGATGCCACGGCCATGACTGTGGTTGTGCCACATGAAAGCCAGAAATTAGAAACGGATCTCAAATTAGAAATGCCTCAGACTCGACGCAGTTGCGACTCTGCATTGTCGTTGTCGTCACGATGTTTGGCACTTGTTCCCCGCCAGCAAATCGTCTACCTTCCCCCGTCACCTTTCTCCTTTCTCCAAGTTGTGGGCGTCTGATGTTTCTATATATCCTCCGCACACTTGGCATGCTGCCCTATATACCAGGGACTCCCAGCTCGGGAGAAATCTGGGAGGACGCATAAAAAGCCGTGCGTGGGCGTCAATTGCTGGCAACTCTTGCATTTTATGCATTCAAAAATTGGCAATAAACGCTGGCCCAAAACTTTGACTGCAACGAAGCACTGGGAGAAACAACTTGGCTTCAACAGTTCAAAGAATGGTGTAGGGACAATAACTGTGTCACAAAATTTTCGCGCAGTGCTACTGCCAACGGCGCAGTCAATGGACAGCCCCAAGCTTGCCATATAATCTTTTACACTCGCATTAAAAGCTCACTTGGCCGAGCCCTGGCAACCGGGGGAGTGGAGCGTATCAGCCAAATCGCGGCAGTGCCAGTGCCAAAAACTCCTCCGACAACTCAACTGGCAGACACTTGGCTCTTGGGCGACTATCAAAGTCGTGTGCTCGAGTTCCGCCCACCAGAAGATACTGTCTAACCGACCGACCGGGCCAGCCCGAGCTCTTTAAGGTGGCTTGAAGCAGGCCGGGTCTTCGAGCCACTCGGTTTCGGAGCTCCGGCATCAGTCAGGCGTCAAAGCGTTTGCAGTTAACTGGAAAAACGTTGCCCAAGTTTAGAGACCCGCTCTGTCGCTGGCTGGCTTCTGCCTCTTTTTCAGTTAGTAGGTCAGAAGTTTCTGCGGCTGTATGTGAAATTGTTACTCCGCCACTGCTGCTCCCCGCGCCCCGTTCCCCGTTCCTCCTGCTGTGCAGTGTATGCGCCAGTGCTATATAGTGTGTACTAGACACCCATTCGAGTGCCACGAGAGACAACGTGACTTTGTCTCTTTCGCTTGGATATTTTATTGCCGTCTGCTCGGCTCCGCTTGGATCTGGTTGCTTTCATTTTTTATATATGCGGCGAACAAACAACTTTTAATGCCGGGTGAATGTCATGTTCTGAGAGTCTCGGTTTCTATTGCTACTGGTTTGCGTTTTATGTCTCTTTAACCCACGTAAGGGGAGTACATGTTGGGGCGTTTATCGCCCGTCTTCTCTAAGAAATTCCAAAGCTGTGCCAGCGTCATGGAGTTTAATAGAACACGCTCGGAGTGAAGTTTTCCAAACCAAAGCGGATCTCGGTTCAGGGTTCCCCACATCTTAATTGTTGGAGGCTCTCAGCCAAGCAGAACACATCTCTGAGCTCGAATCTTTTGAACTCGATTCACTCGACTCTTACCGCCAGAACAAACGGTTTCCCAAATGTCTGCCCAAATTAACGCTGCTCGCTGTTCGGGGCTCGCAGTTCGAGTCCCAAAAAATCCAAAACCAAAATGAAACCTCTTGCCAAAGCCACAAAAGACCGCAAAACAATGAGCGAACAAAAAAGTTACTATTACAAATCAGAACGCCGGCAAAGTTGAAAAGCGCTCCGTAATTATGCCCCGCGGGAGAGGGGGATGGCAGCGCCTCTTTGATTGAAAGCTGGAAATGGGTTCCGTGGCCTAATCCGTCTTCCAGGCAACCAGCTGCAACGAAAACTAAACAAAACAGTCAGAAACGAAACCAGTGAGTGGGCCAAAATCCGAAATGTAGTTGGCATACAAAGTCCGCCTCCCCAGCTCTCTGAATCAATGTGCCAATGTTAATACGCTTTTCCAGCTAATTATTTTCATTTTCCCCGGCCCGGCGCAATGATTGCTTCATTTTCCGTTTTCCACGTTTTAATTACATAATGCCGAGGTGAAAAGAAAGGAAAAGCGAGCCGAGAGCAAGTGCAAGAGAAAAGCGCCTCCTCCCCGGCGAATTAAATAAATTATCAAATATTCGTGTAAATGAAATTCAACGCGAATTTCGCTTTGACTGTCTACGCCTCGCATTTCATTAGTTTTCCACTGCTTTCTTATGGATTTCCCACACAGCCAGGGAAATCGCCTGATAAATAAAATCAAGTTTCCATTAAACTCTGATTAGTGAGTGTGTTTCTTCTAATTGCCGCGCGGGTGCTGCCGGTCGGCGCAGTTATGTCTTTGGGTTTACGACCCAACGGATGGATTATGCTCCGGCCGGGGGCTCCAGTTGGCTGGGCTGATAAAAAAACCCACGCCCGGCCCTATCCGCCTCGCCTTTGATGCTCTGAAAATTGCTTAATCAGTTGGAAACTGCTCGCTCGCATGCAAATGTCAATCTGACAGCCTGCCGGAAAGGAAGGGAGGCGAAGTCGCCGGAAGTCGACCAGTGCACCGCCATTTAAATGGAAACTTTGCAAAATGAAAGTTCGCCGATTGTCGGGCGCGAAGAGTAAACACGTTGAAGCCAACACGCCTGACTGGAACTGTGTCAATGTTGGCAATTACAAACTGCAATTAATAAATGAAAATTAAGTGCAGTCGCTGATTGAATAATTGCCGCACTGACAGACCGCCCGACTGTTTGCCGGTCTAACTGAGCTCACGACAGCCAAGTAGCTTCTGAGCCCGAGCTGACCCTGAACTAGTTGCAATAGACAGTACTCGCCTATGTGTATGACAACCAAGGGGCGCTTAAAAAGCCTAATAAATAAGCTGAGCTTGGACAAATAGCGCCCCAACTAATAGTATCGCTCGGTGTAGAAGCACTCGACAAGTGCGCAATTTCCACGTTTCCTCAATGCAGTTCTCCGGTGCATTTGCGATGATTTCTAATGAGCCAGGCCCCACCACACTCACAGAGAAATGTCGGTGCTAATGGGACGCCGACTCCACGGCTAAGTCGGCCTCTAATTTGTTTCCAATCAATCATCTTCTGCTTAGAAGCGATCCACCTCGAAGGGGGCCGTGTCTGCACCTCGCAAAGATGCTGCGTTGTGTCTGGGAGATACGTCGATGTAGTTGAACTTTGTCGCAGCAGGGGACTGCGACTGTATAGCCGCTCTGGGAACCTCGCAGTCTCGGGCCGAGATCGTGTCATTAGGAACTCTAGGAGAATTTAATTGTTGTTTGGTCTAAGACTCTCACCTCTGGTATTTGCGTGCTCATTTCCGCGGGAGATCAAATTTATCATGAAACGACGATGATGAAGCATCCATGCCGCCCTACGCCGCATTACGGGTATCGAAGACCTTTTCCTCTCCTCCCACTGCCCGCTCTTCGCTTTTAATGGCCTTCCATAAAAGAGTACAAAAATTCTAAATCCTTTCCAGCCGGAGCAGAGCTCCAAATTATTCAACATAAATTTCCGGTCGCACAAAGCAACTTGTTTATTGAGATATGTTTGTGCACGTAATTTTCCAACGATTTATCATGTTTTGTGAGGCAGCTTCGATGACACTCCCATTCCTCTGCCTATAAATATTTCCCCCTCTAATTGTTTGTCTCGCCCCGAGCAAAGGGTTTCGTCCTGCCAACACGCTGGCTAGCCGTGTCCTAATGAATTTACGCACACGTCCTTTTGCCTCTGCCTGTGTCGCCGTCTGCGTCTCATAAATTGTCCTTTCTCCGCAAAAATATTTTACGTCGTCTGCTTGTCTGCCTTTTGCGTCCTGCCAACCACCAAGGATATTCTGCGTCCTTTCATTTTGTTTCGTGCACAAATTTTTGGTCGCTTGGCTCATAAATCATCAAATTACAACAATTGCGCACTCGCTGCGCTTTTGTGAAAGGAAACTCGTTTCTAGCTAAAAGGAAAAAAGGACCTCGTCCTCGTCTTTGCCAATTTGCTGCGGAGAAAAACATCTGTTGTGCCCACTTCCCACCTGCTCCTTGCAGAATTTCCCCTCTTGCCTGTGCCATTTGACTGAAAATCTGTTTCCCTTCTTCATTCCAGGTCTCCCTCTGAGAGATCCGGCAAAGGATGCTGCGGCCAGTGGTTCGCCGGACCGCCGCTGCGCGCCCTCATAGCCGTCGTGGCCCTGGGGGGCGTGGCCTGCGCCCTAGGAGGAGCAGCCTTGGGGGCAACCAGCCTGGCCGGACCGCCGAACTCGCACCTGACTGCCGCCCTGCTCATGATTGGTGAGTAAACTTAAGTTAAGAAATTAGAATCCTTTAAAATATAGTATAGTATACACTAGTTGAAGCCGTAAATTTTACGGAGAATTATTTAAAGTTACACTATAGTTTAGTGACCAAGCGAAAGTAACGTAACAGGTAAACTTCACGCATTTGCATAGTTTTGAAGTCACGTTAAAAGTTAATTACTCAGCAAGTGGCTGGGACTCAGTTATTAAATTGTTCAGTATTGTAGATGGAGGGACTATTGCGCAATCTGGTCGCAAAAAATTCGAGCAGTGGAAAATGGCACTAAAGTCGGCGACGAGCGCCTTTTGATGTGCACTGATGTTTACACAAGTCATAGGCGGGCATGGGAGGAGGTGCTGACTCTTGGATTGGGACAGGCAGTGGGAATCCCCATCTGCCGGCGAAAAGGTCTGCGCGACCTGTGTTTTTTCACAATTGTTACAATTATAAATGGCATTCGGTGTTCGGCGTTGGCCGGCTGTTGTTGGGTTTTTTTTCTTCTCAACAAAGCAACAAAGGAGGGAGGTGGTGCCTCCAGTCTGTCTGTGTGTCCGCCCGCTCCCGACTATCTTTGGGCTTTGTGCTCGCACATCTGCTGACCCAGTTCGAAGAACAAACAAATTTTCAGCCAGACGAGCCAACAGTCAATATTGGCAAAGCATTTAGTTCCGCTGCGATTTCTTTAGTCCAGTACCAGTCCCAGTCTCAGTCCCGGAGCTCTATTTGACCGGATCAACAGGTGGTGCAGGGCCACCTTAGGGGTGCACCCTCTAACTCCGGTCAGAAGGTTCAAACTTCAGACAGGCTCAGGCGAAATTCGCAAATAATGAATGCAGTGTCTATACCGCTTTCTGGGCCGTTCATGAATCATTCAGTTACGTAACCACAGCCAGCGGGCCAAGTTTACCGCTGGTGGTAGTCAGTAGTGCTCCATGGTCTGGGTTTTGTGTGTATTTTCATGCGACGTCTAATCAATTGCCGGCGCGTTTAGTCAGCGCTCGCGGAGCGTGACATTGCGCCATTTTCGGCGGCAATTACCCAAAAGTTTTCAGCTTGTATGTGGCGGCACTTTACATAATTTAATGGCAATCAAGCCAGCTAGTCAGCAGATCCCATTCAGCCAGGCACATAATGAAGTTGGAGTAGCATGCTCATCTTGATGGGCGAGGTTTCTGCTGGGGTCTTTGCCTCTTCGTGGAGACGGGGATGTCACAATGCTCATGACAATTTTCGCTAATAAAATCGTACTATGCCTAGCTCGCCAATTTACCATGATGACATGCTCCACTGAAACAAAAGTGAAAGTCTCTGCTCGGCATGATTAGGCTTAGGCCCGAGCTGAAGTTGAAGTTGGGACTTGAAGCTGCACTTAGAGCTCTAGAGACCCGCCCCTTTAGGAGCGGGCTAATTAAATCGGCAAGGGGCGTTCCCCCGTTTTAGCTACCAAATTAACTCTGTTCCTCCCACATTTTCGATTTTTTCGCAGGAGTCGGCGTGGTTCTGGTGACTGTAAGTGGCGCCGCGTGGAGAATGACAGCGCCCGGGGGCCACAGCTGCCTCGGACTTGGACTGGGCACCAGCGTGGACCTGGGCCGCTGTGGCCGCAGGCCTTGCAGCCGAGGAGGAGGGGCCCCGCACGGACTGCTCTACCCAGAGTTCCAGCACCGCCCACCGCCACCCTCCTACCAGGCCAGCATGCAGGAGTACCGACTGAGGTAAGTACTGGCCGGATAATTCGAGAGTCCTAGTACTCCACCAGAGCCCAGCGAACGGGTAGAACTGATGGTGCATAAATTACGGTTGCACGCAAGGACTTTGCTGGCGGTTCTTCCGCTGCTGCTTTCGACCGCCACTCGCATGTCCTGGCGCAATTAATTGCATTATGCATAATTATTCCGTGGTCAGAGTGTTTTGTGGAGACACTGAGAAATATAATTTTCATATGGGAGCCAAATGAGAGTATTTTCATTAACATCCTATGAATCACCAGCAATTCCTCTTGTTGGAAATAAGAATAATATCACTCTCAGTGTATTCTATTGCCGGCGTCCACAGTCCACTTTTCCCACCCTATTGTGGGACGCCCTTTTCCTGTCATGGCTACTGTAACTCACACGAATCCTTTCTGTTCTCTTCCGCAGGCTTCTGTTGTTGGACCGCGATCGCCAGAACGGGGTTGTGCGCGGCAATTCCCCGCCGCCCACTTATCGATCTCATGCGGGCAGCCTGCTGAGGTAAGTACTTCCACTTCCGTTTCCGCCTCCTTATCCAGCGAGTTCTCCGCTCCGCCATCCGTGAGTTATTTGCAAAGTTTGGCGCCTGCCACACCGCAAAATGTTTTCCACATTGCCAAAGCAAGCTCAGGAGTGTGAGATCTGGGATCTGGGACTCGGTCTCCGGCATCGGCCCCGACTACGGTGGTTTGGCTTTGTGCGGTTTCCAGGGGTGTCAACATTGACACATCGCTTTTTGTTCGGCGGCAGGGTTGAAAACTTTTCACAGCATTTTCGATTTTTCCCGGTTTGGAAGCCGAAAGGCTGTCTGATGAGGGAGCAGGCACTCGGCAATTGATTCGGCAACTAATTGAAGAGATAAGGCGGCAATCCCACCCGGAATATATATGAGCAATCTGATTTTAGTCCCCAGTCCTTGAAACAGCAATTTAAATGACAATGCGAGACCTGCCCGAAAGCGGGTGGTGGAATAATTATCGCCCGGAACGCATAATGTTGGGCTAATGAGAAAAGTTGATTTTTATGGCCTACAAATTGCGCAAGCAGGGACAAAGGCAGTGACACTGTAAGGACAATTTTCAAAATAAAATACTCCGAGGTTGGGACGGTATTAGGGCCACTGAGTTCAAAGATGATCGTTGAAAGTAAACGGAAAAGAGTTGAAGAACTTCGTAAAGAGCCTCTTCAGTACTAGAGCGCCAAGTATTCTAATACTATTTTCAACGCAGAGACTAACGTATTTATGACAAATTAATTTACTTCAGGAGGCACTTGCACACTCACCGACACACCCTCTCGCATATTTATAATGTGTGTAATGCAAATGGAAAGTCAACAGGGAAAGCAGATTTCGGAGGACCTCGGTCGCCCGCCGTCTTGGGTTAGCCAAAAATGTTGGCCGGGGGAAACGGAAGGAGGAGCCAGAGAGCGGAAGTATGTCAAAAAGCAAAACTTATGCAAAGTGTGTGGCAAGAAATCACAGCATACTTTCAGGCAGCAGGCCCAGCCCTGTGCGTATTCAAATTCAGGCAGCCGGGTGAAAAACAGGCAAAGAATTCTGTGAAATTTTGCAAAATATTTACACACACGCGCGCACATTTTGAAGGGCCTGCCAGGCAGCATAACAAGCAGCCTCTGAAAAGCTGGCAAATACAGGCAGCCGGAGGGGGAGAGGATGAATGAAAATGTGTCCAGGGACAAGGACACGTCCTCCTGGCTGCTCCGGCCAAGTCAATTAAACAAACAAAGAGATGGCCAAAGTGCTGCGAAAATTGCCTGTTATGCACAGGACATCGCATAGCCTGGCAGGATATATTCCTGCAAATAGATGTATATAGATAGGCAGGCCGATTCCTGGCCGATGACTTATTTCTCTGCTTCCTTTGCTGCCCGCTCGGGGAGTATGGCCTCTTTGTCGGAACAATTAAATGCAATTTTACATACTCCAAATTGCTTCATACAATTTGTGCGAGTTTCTCGAATTTTGAGACGACCACCGGATCCCTGCCACGCCCCCAGTAAATGGGGGCGGCCATTATGCTCAGATGAGCGTTCGAGTGTTGACTTTTGTGCTCTGCAGGGTGAAGTGTGAATTGTCTGTGATTTGGGTTTAGTTCCCTTCTATACACTCGCACCCTGCTCGTGGCAACAATTGCCACAGCGGCCTTTTGTTATTTAAATTGACAACGATGAGAGAATATAGAGAAAACACACACCCATATGGAAATATGTAAATATGTCTTGGTTTGGACAGGGAGGGACAGGGGCACCGAGGGCGTCATCATATATCCCATACATACTGATGACTGCAAACATCTGAGGGCACTAAAAAAAGGTTCATGGTCGTACATTTCACATTTGGTAGCGTATAATACTTTCCCTCACTATCCTTCAGAGAATCACAGAATAGCACAGTAAAGCCCTAGTGGTTTCTGTCAGTGCAGGCAGTCCAGACTTCAGAGTGAGGGGTCCAAGTCCCAGGGATGCAAATTTGTGCATTTGGTTAACATATTTGCCATCTCCTTATGCCCCACAAAGGGCAAACAGATCCGGACGGATTGACTCGGCTCATGTGTAAATAATTCATCCTTTGATTCACTTACTTCCAGGGCGCCTTTGACCACACTGCGCTCCGGCATGGGCGGCGGCGGAGGAGGAGCTGGTGGAGCCGGTGGCACCATCAGCAGCAGCATGGGCGGATCGGAGTACAGTCTGCCACCCAGCTACCGCTCCAGGAACGCAACGCCCGCAAGTCTTGTCTGCAGCGAACGGAATATCGAGACGGCTCCATCCGGAAGACTGCTGGCTAACGAGGATCTGCAGATGCCGGAACCGTCGGTGGTGGAGCAGTTGCCGGACTATGCAGCGAACACCCTGCTGACGTCCGCCATCGTAGAGATAGAGTCCTCCAACCGGGCGCCCGAGAGGCAGGCTACTACGCGGGAGAGAGGGAAGGACCTGGTGACCATTGTGACCATCTCGCAATCGCCCTCGGGGAACGGCCGACATGTGCAGGCCCAGACCCAAGCTGGCCAGGCCAGTGCCCTCGATCAGATCGATATATTGGCTCATCTGTAGCGGTCCTGGGGACATGCCCCAGAGTCCGGACCACTCGTTAACCCAAAGGTATTTATTTGTACACGGAACTCACGCTGCTCCTAAACGACAATGTAATCTAAACCAATATCTGTAATCTGTAATATGTAGCGTTTAACTCGTAAGATAAGATGTTTGTTGTACTTGAATGTGTTGAATTTATTTTTGTAAGCATTAAGGCCGAAGCGCGTAGTTATTACGAATTCTAGATACATGCAATTATACACATACTACCCATTAAAGTATTAGAGTATCCAAAAAGAAAATGTTAAAAAAGGATCGAGGAGAAAAGGAGGAGCCCGAGATGAACTCAGCCCACTATCGAATTGTAAATAAGAATGTTTCGAATGCATTTGTAGCATGTGTTAAGCCAAGTAACTAAATAAATACAACCAAGCCAGATCAAAGAGCAGCACTAAGTATATGTAATGATATGTATGTATGTTCGTCTATCCCTCGGATACACGAAACATAACAATCTCGCAACGGAACGCTACGGTGACAAATTTGGCGCGCATCTTCGGAAACCACGAATATCCAACACTGAATACTAAACTTCGATGTCGATTTCGATTTCTGAATGCGTTTCGCACAAAGAAAACAAAAATAGTTAGACCTACCCCTATTATAAGTTACGACTATATGAGTGTCCTGCACGACTCTCACACACCCACACACAAACACACACACGAACTAACTTAAAGTCCTTTCCTCTAATATGTGCAAGGCGACGTAAACTAAACAACAGAAATAAAACGAGAAAACCCAAAAAATCGTTGAAAAATACCACAACACCACAAATTGTTTTTCTTCCTCGCACGATGGCTCCTGGGTCCTGCTTCCCGCGTTCTGCGTCCTGCATCCTTGCCACCTTCCCCACATCCTGATCCTCAGACTTAATCTAGCGGAAATTTTGTTGCCATCACCAGGCCTGTGAAGTTTTGTTTGTTTCGAGGGTGGAAATTCGGGTGGTTTTCCGAGGGGAGAGCGATTAACACCGAACGGGCAAAAATGTGGGGCCACCCACTCACACCTTCAGATGTGCAGGGCCAAAAAAATAAAATGCCGGGCTCAAATGAAACCAACAAAAATTGGTTAAGCATGAAATTGCCACGGGAGTGCGTGTGCCTACGAACAGCACGGACCAAAATAAGAGAGTCGGGGCATCCCTAATCCTCTAAGGAAGTTTTCGCCAACATGTAATGACGAGAGCTTGGCTTATTCAGATCCAAACGTAAAATGCTACAAAAATTAAAATCAAATTTGTATTGGGTATTAATGGGTATTTATTGCAGCGGAAGTGGTCATATGGGTTTGAGAAGAATGGAGATATTTTATCACAATTTACCACACCTCAGGTAACCACGTCCGGCATGCTATTGGTTTGGACACCACTGTAGCTTCCTCCAACCAGAACTGTTGCATGCTTTCAGGCAGTGAAAGAAATTCGTGCGCCCAGTTAACCGGAATCCCTCAACGATTATGACATTACACAGGACGGATACGTAATACACACACGCCACGCAGTAAATTAGGAGCTCAGATTCAATAGTGCCCAAAAAAAGGAAAGACATTCGTCGATTAAACGCGAAAAAGATTTCGAAATTTATTCACTTGCTGATCATTTACAATTTACACTCAAATCATGGATAATTTACAACATAAATTTAGAAATTAAATAGCTACCGCTGTGACTTCTGTGTGTGACTCTCTGATTCGCTGGCTGGGAAATCCGTTCGCGCGATTTGTTGTTTGGAACAGAAGTAAAGTAACGCTGGCCACAGGGGAGGGGTATGGGTACAGTTATCAGTTATCGGTTCTCGGTTATAATGCGATTCTTGAATAAATAATAGGGCATGGAGCGGGGCATACATTGGCTAGCTAATTCGATTTCGTGTCGTGTTCAGTAGTTTCCATACGGGTGACTGCTTAGTTCATCATTTAAAATTAGGATAACATTTGTGGGCACAAAACCAGTAGAAATAATAATCATAACGCATTAATCACTCTGACAATAATATAATATAAGCTTTAGGATGCAAGTAGTTCCCATCGTGGTGGTCTATAGTGTATGAAGATAGTTGTTGTGGGTTTGTTGGGTCGTTGGTTAGTGTGCGTGATCCCTGAAGTCAAACAAAATCAGCCGTTGAGCTGGCTGGCGGATTAACGAGCATGGTTCTTGCAGAAGGGACGACCGCCCTTGTTGTAGAAGCTCTGGCCCTCCAGGTTCTGTTTGCAGAACTGTAACATAGAAAACGGGAATATAGTACTTGAAAAAGGCAATATATTTGCGCTCCTACGCCGAGCACTTACCGTGCAGTTGAAGCACTGACTATGGTAGTTGTGATTCAGGGCCTCCACCCATCTGTCGCCAGCTTCCACGGGGAAGCCACAGGCGAAGCATTTGGTGGTGAACAGCTCGTTCCAATCGGCCTCGCAGTAGGCCTGGCCATCCTCCAGGAAGAATGGGGTGTTGCCGAAGATCTTGCCGCACTGGCCGCAGGTGAAGCACTCCGGGTGGAAGTGCTTGCCAATGGCATTCAGACAATCGCCCTGGAATGAATTCGTTAGTCAGTCATCCTAGCCATCTGCGGGTCGTGGTTACCTTGATCTTGCCAGCGCACTTGCTGCAAGTGGGCGCCAGGTACTTCTCGAAACAGTACTCGCAGTACAAATCGCCCTTCTCCTCAACAAATCCGATGTCCTGCAGCGGACGACGGCAGTTGCCGTTCACGCAGATGAAATGGTCCGGGCACCAGATGCGTCCCAGAGCCGTGATGAAGGGTCCTCTGTAAAGTCGACAAAAGAGGGGATTTGAGTTTATTTTTGAGCCATAGAACATGAGAGACCACAAAAGTAAACAGCCAAAAAAAAGCGAAACACTTACGAGGTAATCTCCTTATTGCACTGACAGCACACTGGTCGCTTACCCTCCTTGAGCAACTGACTTACGGCCCTCTCGTTCTCCTCCGACATTGTGGACTGATCACCGTTGCGGCTGGGACCCAGAGCTTTGACGGAGACACTGAAGGGCGCAATAGATGGTGGGTTGTTATCGTTTTGGATGTCTTTTTGCGGAATGCCAGCTGGCTTGGGCTCTATGTAGGATCGCCGATCAGCCTGGGTGGCCTGGGGGCCGTGTGTGGCTCCTGTGCGGCGCAGGGTGTTCCTAAAGGCCACTGGTTCGGGGGCATTCAAAGCTTTGCCACTATCGCACAAATCCAGAATTTTCCCCATGGGGTGCTGTTGTGGCGGCAGCTCCAATTGCAGCGTCATCTCCACTCGGGGAACTTGTGGCTGAGCCTTTTGGTGGCCAGTCTCGGCGGCTGCCGGATCCTTAAGGGGATTCACGGCCACCACAGGTTGCAGAGCCACCGGTTGAGTGGGGTCCAGATGCTTAAAATCGTCCAGGTCTAGGCGTTTGCGCACAATCATCGGGCTCTTGGATAGGTTGGAGCTGCTGTTGCTTCGGAGGCTTAGGTTGCTTCCAGCATGGGACAGTGGCGCACTTGCCGTTCCTGGATTGTTGGCCAATCTGGCTTCCAGCATATTGGAGATGATTTTTCCGGCTTCCTGCATAAAGGCGTTGGTTTTTTCGCCCATGTTGATTTTTCCCACGGACTCGGCCAACATGGAGGTGGCATCTTGAGCCTCCTTCTCCGAGGTCAGTTGCTCAACGGCGAGCGAGTCAGTTACTGGCTGGGGCACGGTTCGCGGCAAGGTGGCATGCAGATTAGTGGTGTTAGCAGCTGCTGGAGGAACTGCAACAGAGGCCACAGAGCAAAACAAAAACAAGCGGGTTAGTGTGAACGGAGCATGCGAATTAGAGCTGGCTGGAATTGGGCCCACAGTAGGGAGCCAATCCTTGGTAAAATAACAAAGAACTGAGTTATTCAGGTACTTAAAAACTGTAAGGAATAAGTAAGTTAAATTGTGGAATAAAAGATAACAAAAATGTTCGCGTAGAAACATAACAAATATCAAACTTGGGTCGGCGACATAAAACACTGGAACATGCAACAACCATCATGAACTTCACCTGATCTGGACGTTACAGCTGTTGCACAGTGGGATGCGCACTCCGGGTGCGGCGGCCTTGTTGAGAATACCCCTGCCGCGCTTGGGTGCCGAAGTGGCTCCAAAGGCTCCGGTGCTCTTGCCTCCAGGACCTGCAGAACCATCGGCATTAGAGTTCAGATTCAGATCGCTCAAATCTGGCGGAAAGACAGCGGGCGCAGTGGCAGAAGGTGGCGGAGCAGCAGCGGATTGCACCGCGTTGGCAATCACTGACTTCGGGGCAATCGGAGCTTTAACCGCGTTAGGAGCCCGAGCTGGAGCAGGCGCTGGAGCTGTGATGGAAGCGATGGAAGGGCGCGAGGCCAGATTAGGCTTGATGATGCTGCTACCATTGCTGGTTCTCCGGAAGGCCGAGGTGGCCTGGTTATTAGTGGTGGTAGTAATAGCGGAGGAAGCTTGGGTTAGGCTTTGCGACGCAGATGCTGCAGATGAAGATGAGAGCGATGAGGTGGATGTTTTCGAACTCTGCTGCACAGATGAGTAGGCCGATCGCTGCTGCTGCTGTTGTTGTAGCTGCTGTTGTTGCACCTGCTGCTGCTGTAGGAAGCCCGGTGGTGGAGCCACCAGTTTGCTGGCTGTCTGGCTGGATGGTGCTGCTCCGTAGCCCGGCACTGTGGACTGCGCTGGCGCTGGCTTCAGGGGAAACTTCGAGTCGAATGTGGGCGATCGCAGCTGTGGAAAGCAGCTATCGCTCAAAGTGGACGCTCGGGCACTTATAGCCTGGGACTGGCTGGTCAAGCTGGTGATCTCCTGTTCTAGGCCAGACAGACGCCGGGCCTGGGTGGCCACAAAGCCTGTTTTGCCGTAAGAAGACCTCCGTTCCGTGGACTCCGACTGACTCTGCACAGACTGTGCCTGTGACTGGGAAACGGACTGAGACTGGGACCCAGTGCGGATCTCTATGGTCTTAGCACTCTGGGTCCGCTCAAACTCTTCGGTAACCTTACGACGCCTCTCGATCTGCGTGTTGCCCACCTGGCTACGGGTCTGGCTCTGGGACTGACTCTGAGACTGCTGCTGCAGCTGAGAGGACTGTTCCCGCTGTTGGATGCTCAGGTTGCCCACACGCTGCTGAGTGACACGCTCCGGCTGCTGCGTGAAGCTCTGCCTAGCCGACTGGGTGGTCTGCTCCGAGTGGGCCAGCAGCTGACCCTGGTAGCTCTGGCCAGTGGTTATGGAGCCTGTCTGTAAGCGGGCAGCTCCTCCGGTGACGGAGAGGAGGTTAGACTCAGGCTCCTTCATGCGCGGAGCTCTAATGGCGGAAAGCGGGTTCGGTGGCGGTCCTGGAGCCGGAGACCGGGCTCTGTCCGGAAACGGAGAGGCGGCTCTCATGTCGTAGTCCCGCGCATGGGTAGCTGGACACTCGTCGAAGCACAGCTTCTCCTCGGTCTGGTAAAAGGGCACAATCGGCGCCGGCTTCTGAGTCATCGAGGGAGTGTAAGGCCGCGTCGGGGTCTGGGCCTGATCCGGGCGGACGAACTCGTCTAGCGGTTGAAAAGCCATCGTTACTGGACCCGCGCGCTCACCCTCGACTATGATTGGAACCGACAGCTGAGGCTTCTCGAAAGACACCACAGGTGTCGGCACCGTTATCGACGGCGGGGGAACTGCTACGTGGGCCCTGGCTATGGGTCTATGTACAGTGGAGGAATCGCTAGTAACCGCCGCCTTGGGGGCATCCACAAAAGCCAGGGGCACGTTCTCGCGTAGCTCTTGCGGCTCCGGCGTGCGTATGGGACTCTGGGTGGGCAAAACGGTCCAGTTTCGCTGGTATTTGGGTATGTTGTCCGCCTTATGGAGGCCGGACTGTACGGCTTTGCCCTGCTTGGTGAGGTGGCTCAATGGGGATGGCGGCGGAAAGAGGACCTCCGAGTGCTCGAGCTCCTCGACAGTCTCCTCGATTAGCTCGTGGGCATCGAACTTGCTGGTGGTGGAGGAGTAGGCGTTGCTACTGGTATTTACAGAGAATGGAGCAGGAAGAGCTATTGAAGGTACAGGAGCGGGCGCTGAAGCAGGTGCTAGAACGGGTGCTGGAGCAGGGGTAGATGCAGGCGCAGGCACAATCACAGCTGAGTAAGCCTGAGGAGGGACTGTGGAAGAGGAGTTAGAGGAACTAGTCGCTTTGGAGGAATTGTAGGAGGAGCTCAGAGAGCTCCTGGCCTGAAGGGATTGGGTCTCAGCAAGGGTGTTCTGGTTAATTTGTGATAGTTGTTGATGTTCTTGTTGGGTTCTGTGGGTTACTTTTGAGTGTTGTTGTTGCTGTTGTTGGGACTTCTGTGAGATTTGCTGAATCTGCTGCTGCAACTCATCAGCCTTGACACACCGTTGCAATTGCAACAACTGGGTCTGCTGCAGCTCCTGTTGGCTCAGCCCAAAGGTGTGCTGGAGTTCCTCCTCCTTCTTGTGAAAATAGTCCAGCCGCTTTTGGTTACGTTGCTGGGCCTTGCAGTACTTCTGGTACTCCAGATCCGTCTCCTCCTTCAAAGCCGAGACAATCGAAGCCCTGGGAGTGTTGATGACACTGCCGGAGGCAGAGGACAGCGGTTCCCGAGAAGGCTGGAATGCTTGCATGGCCGCAAAGGCTGAGGACTTCCTGGCCTGGCTTCTATCCGTCGTATAGAACTCCACCGACTGTGGCTGCTCGGGACGTATGCCCAGCTCCTCCTCGTGATCCAGCACCTGAAATTCACGCTTCTTGAGTTCCTGCTGCTTTTGCTCCTCGTCCAAGCGGTGGGTGGCATTCTCGGGGTTCAGAGGGGTGTAGCCGCGGTCCGGAGCGGTGACCAGGGCATCGCCCATACTAAGATGCTCCTTGGGAGTGGGCAGGTCGATCAGGTGGATAGGCACGTCACGGTCGAAGTGACCCTCAAAACGGCGATCAGGCGCAGTGGTCAGGGCACTCACAAAGGGCGACTTGGGGCGATAGTCCTCCCTCAGATAGGGTTTCATGTCCATGGGTGGTGGCATGTAGGGAACAGTTTCCTCCGGCAGTGGAATGCCCTGGTCGGAGGGAGGGGCGAACTTTAGCTCGAACTCGGGAGCAGTAATCATCGCCTGGGTGAGGCGGGAGCCACGGGGAGGCGACTCTCTGAGGAGCGGAGCGGATGACGGCTCCAACGGAGCTGGAACTGGAGCTGCAGCTGGAGCAGGGGGAGGTCCTGCTGGCTCTACCTGGGCTTGACTTTGTGCTTCAGCTTGAGCGGCTGCCTCAGCTTCAAAATTATCACCACAAGGCCTGGGAAAGGGACACTCTACCAAGTGGAAGGGAATTTCCGGGGCTGTTGTCAACACCCTGATCATGGGATTTATCCACTCCTTGGGCATGGGATTGGGAATCTTTGAGGGCGGTATCTGGCGCACGGGAGCGATCTCAATCTTGATCTCTGGAGTGGGCTGGAACTTTCGCTCGCTCTCGAGTATCTGGCACCGCTGTTCGATCACCAAACCCTCGCGATCCTCCGCAGCTTCGGGTATAGTTTCCAGCTCAATGGGAGCCACAAGCAGCTCCTTGATCTCCGGCTCATCGTTGAAAACGACACGGCGAGCAGAAGTGGGAGCGGGGGTTGTTACAGGAGTTGTTACGGGACTGGGTGTCACCTCCCTTACCATGTCGATCAACTTGTAGGTGCTCAAGGGAGCCGCCAGCGAGTCCACACACTCCTGGGCACTTCTCCTCCCCGAGGCGTATTCCTGCATGGAGTCCTGGGTGCTACCGTAGTCCACTTGATAGTCGAACTCCGAACCCGACTGCATCTCCTGCATCTGGTAGGCCTGAATCTGAGCAGCATACATCCTCTGGTACTCTTCTGAGGTCGTGGTGGTAGTGGTCGAAGTCGAGGTGTAGCTCTCCGAGCTGGACTCCTGCTGTTCCGCCTGCATCTGGCGGGTATTGGAGGATGTTAGTTGGGGCGCCGAATAGCTCTGCCACTGTGGAGGAGCTTCGTTGCCGCCGTCGCTTGTCGGAGGTTGCGGATCGAGGCGCGTAGTAGCACCTCCAGGAGGCAAGGGTGGTACTTGCTGCACCGGATTCGCGACAACCACATGCTGCGTTTCCGGTGGGGGGATATAGAGAGGGGCGGCGGTGGGAGCCAGGTGGCTATCGTCCTGAGGCGGAGGCCAAGTGAAGCTGGAGCCGCGTTGCGACTGCCGACTGCGGGCCATTTCTGCCTCGATGTCTACTTCGTAGCAGTCCTCCTCCTCGAACTGGGGCTGCAGCTCCTCGGGTTCGCCCTCTATCGTTCATTGGGCGGGGGGACAACAGCAGTGGAGGCAGAGTGTTTCAGGGGAAAGTTTGTGTTGTGGGATTAGTACATTGCAGCGGGTCAGGGCAAAGAGAAGAGCAGAAAGAAACAAAAGACAAGCGCTTGTTAGTCCTTGGCACTGAGAAAGCAGCGGAGAGGATCAGTGGTGGTGCAACGGCGAAAGCGGCAGCGGATGCACGGGGCACAACTGTTTGGGGTGAAAACTACAGGCGGTCACATTGAAACTTGCAAACAGAGCCGCAAACTGCTCGGACTTGACAATCACAAGCGTTTTCGAAGAGGAGTTCCTCGGCTCTGTAAAGTTTCTATGTGGAGGCGGCAAAAAACGATAGCAACTACGACTAAATAGCTCCTGAGTCCGTTCAGTTCGGGGTCGTGTGTGAGTGGATGGTTAGAGTGGTGTTTCGAGTAGTGAGATCCATGGCACACGCGGCACAGTACAGCACAACACGAGATGGTTAGCCGAGCAACTTAATCGATGCGCGGAACTTCATTCCCGCCCATCAGCAATTTGTTGACAGACAAACACAACGGCGGAGTATCGCTACGGCCGTATAAAGAGGGAAAATATTAAATGCGATATAACAATAGTCGTCGAGGAGAGAGGGCAGGCAAGGTAGGGGAGGGGTTTTATGTCCCTCGAATAAATTTTTTATTTCTTATTTTCAGAACCATTTTCAGAGTCATGGCGAGCAACAATAAACAGAGACTCCCACCCGCTCACACGGTGGGGCGATGTTTCCACTCCCTCCCTGCTAGCCACGCATATTTACTTCCATTTTTTATGGGTCCACGTCAGACAGGCCCTGCCTCCTGCCTGCTGCCTCCCAAACTCCCGCCCACCACGGCTACCCCACTGCGCACAAAAATGGCGTCGACAGGTAGTCATTGGATTTTATTATGCATAATTCGGTATTGGCTGTAATTTTGCAGAAATTGAAAATGGCAGAAACACACGACCAAGACCAGGACCAGAACCTGGTGCAGAGTCGGAGCTAGGATGTGGGCCAGGCTCTGTTCCGCGACAAAGGACTGAGAACAAACAAGCGGTGGAAACGAAACAAAATTATTGCCGCAAATATTTTGTCATATCAAAAATGTTGGCAGAAAGTTTTTCATTTTCGGTTTTCAGGTCTCAGGGTTTTCGGCCAAATAAGAGGCCGCCAGGGCATTCAGCAAAAAGTTGTTCTTTATGCTTATTATTCTTTTGCAGCTCCCCTCTCAGGGGCCCCTCTTAGACAAATGGCATGCAAAGTTGCGCAAACGACAGAAAGAAAAGGAATTCTTAGAATAGCCGAGAACAGAGTTCGATTAGTGGTTTATATTAAGATTATGTTCGACCGACAGATCGACCATCGAGAGCGCTTTAAGCTGAATGCGGTTAGGCATGAAGCAGGTACAAGTACATTCTTTAGTTCTTATAGACTCTATAATTCGGTGGTATAGAGAAGGTATTTTGGGGCATTTTATTGCTTAAAACCAAAAGTATCGATTGACATTCAAAGTGTGATTGTGTAAGGTGTTCGTAGAGCTTTTCTTTCCGGTATTTCGCCAACTTTGCACGCCTTGTTTGCTGTTTGGCTTGGGTGTGTGTTACTTGGGATACTTAATACGTGTATGGGTAACCGTAACCTAAAAGAATCAGAGACCAAAACAATTATTAGGATAGTGCTTAGTGAGCCTGGGACCTAGTTCCGCCCGATTCGCAAAGTGCTCCCGATAAATCTTGTTCCTGCCTCGAACTCTGACGAATGCCAGCAGGATGTGATGTATGGCCTCCTGGCACGCTTCAATATTCGGAGCCCCTCCCCTCAGCACAAAAAGGAGCAAAGGAGCAAGCTCCAGGACGCTTGTTTGGATAATAATGGCTGGTAATTTATCTGCTTTCGTTTACATTTCCCGCCCCAGCTCCCGACTCCGTGTGTGGCAGTGCGTGTCGGCTCTTTTGGAATTTGTGCAAGGCAAACATTTGTTTGCCGGCCCAATTTTTCCGTTCCTGCCCATTGGGGGTACTCCGACTGGGAGCTGGGCTTGCTCATATGCCGCCGGGGGGTGGCAAGTGCGGAGCGAAGCCAAACTCCAAAATGATTGCTGCGGTTAAGCGTGATTTTCGCTTTGATTAGAAGATTGATTCCTCGCTGAAAGAAAGATGAGGGGCCCCGCGCTAATTGTATTTTTAATTGCCCGGAGCCCGCAAGATGGCGGGCCCCATAAATTGTGAGCGCCATTGCTGGGCGCCGTCGCCATATTTGTTGTTAATTCATTTCCGTTATGACAGCCCGGCTCCGCATCGCGGTAATTGATAAACAAACAAACAAACACGGAGGAGAGGAGATATATGTGCAGATTGCGAAGAGAAAACACCATAAATTGCGTGGAGCGGCCCCAAAGGGTTCTCGGCAAAGCCGCAGATACAGTGAGGACGAAAACCCAGCGCCCAGCACTCTTCCACTTGCTGTGGCTCCAATATGCGAGCCTTTCCCTCTCACTATTTTAGGCAATTCTGGGGAACACTATTATTTCCATCAACCCACAACATGCTTTTGCAACGCACTGTGCGGGAGCTTCTTCATTTTTCTGAATACCGAATTGTGGCGTTGTATTTAAGCAGAGAAATGTCCTGGCAATACGTAAAGGAAGCGGCCACAACTGCAAAAGCAGGAGGCAAGAGGCAGGGGGGGCGGAGGAATACATTTTATATCATTTATTCCTGTGTCCATGAATGGGTCTCATTTCGCTGCACTCGCAGTGCGTGTCTCGGTTTGGTTTGCTTTCATTTGGTTTGGTTTTTCGCAACGTATCGCATCGTATCGGTTCGTTTGGGTTTGGCTGGGCATGGTTTTCCTACCCCAAACCACCCAGCCGCCCTACCCCCTCGCGCTTCCCATTCCCATTCGCCTTTCAGCATTTTCCGAGCACCCGGAAGTGGAAGATGGCAATCGCATTGGCATTGAAACCGCTGATGGCAACGTCCCCACACTACCTTCCTGGCTTCCCTACCTCAGTTCGGTTACAGGGCCATTGTCAGTTTTAATTTCCCGTCTGGGCCCGTAATAATGATAAACACATTTTAAAATGTTTCCACCTATTGATTGAGTTTGTCAACAAAAATGTTTCCATTATTAAACAGAGGCGGAAAATGTGTATCGGTCGAGGTCGTGTCTGTGTCGGAGGGGGGGAGTGGTGTCCTGCTAATGCGATTCATCCGTGGTCCTGACTGTGTGGGCTTTGAGCCTGAATGGAGTTGGCGTATTATCAAATGAGGGCGGATGTGCTTTGGCGGTTGGCAGAAACTCTTTAAAGCAGCAGCTCGGACTCAACAAGTGAATTAGGTCTACGGCAGCGAGTCTAGTGACTTGAAACTAAAAACCGCGGGGCGTTCTGTGAGGCAGCTTTTGCATTGCGGCAGCTGTTTACCTCGATAGACTTTGTTATTGTTGTAGGTGCTATAGTTGTTGTTGTTGTTGTTGTTGATGCTGCTGGTGATGTAGGGGGACTGACTCGGGGTGTTATAATTAGATCCCAAGGGGTAAGAGTTCCTATACTGCTGCTTTAGCTTCTGCTGAGTGTTGTACTGCTGCTGCTGCTGCTGTTGCTGCTGGTTGTGGTGTTGCTGTTGTTGGTACCTCACATTACGGCCTACATATGTACACAGCACACGTAGATATATACAGACGGTCTATACAGAGGAAGCTTAAACTATGCTAAGTGTTTTCTGCAGCCACATTTGCCAAATAGTTTTGCATTTAGTTTCGGAGGAGCGAGAGAAAAATGTTTAGTAAATTTCGCCATAAGCATTTCGAAATCTCGATATTTCACATTTCCGAGGACTATTGTTAGTTTTTCTGCTTTACGGTTAAGTCATGTGCAATTTATTTTTCATATAAGCTCATCGTCATTACAATCCGGTTAATACTATACAACAATCGACCGGTCGACTCGAATCAGCTCGACTCGGCCATCTCTATCTGACTATCAATCACTTTGCTGGCTAAACAAACAGGGAACTAACTGGAGGCTACATATGGTACAAGATTCGAACTTTCTTATGTGTCTAGACCCATTCACCTTCCGACAGACAGTCGTCGTTGTCGGCAGCCTTACCTTGTTGGCCGACATTGCTGCGGGGCAAAGTGGCGTACGGGTTGTTACCGCCGGGGCCTGGACGGGGCGACTGCTGCTGCTGCTGCGGCGGGTACGAGACCGGCGACTTGGGGGCGGCGGCTCCGTAGGGACGGGCGTAGCCCTGGTTGACCTTTGGATTGGAGGAGAGGAAAGTGAGAGGTCAGAAGAGTTACTCTTTTCAAATCGGACTCAAGACTAATACTTTACAACATTTAACATCGCTTTCAGAGTTAGTTTGGGGACAGATCTAGGGAGATCTGAGCGAGCGCGGTGCGAGCTGAGCGGAGCGGAGAGCGGGGTACTTACGTTTTGAATGAACTCGTCCGCCTATAAACTCCACTAGTGAGGATCAAAGGTCAAGTGAGCTCCTGAATTTCTACAAACGAAGGGTTCCTCAAAGATAGTCTACCTTAAAACTAGCTTTTGATTAACGCTCCTTTCTGTGACTACCTATCATTTGTGGAATGCTCTAGCTTGACAAAAAAGATTTCAAAACAATCTCCAGAATTAAAGAGAAACTAAACCTCATTTCTACTGTGTTTCTCACGTTCAGGTGTCTATTTGCTCACTGACCTCGACCTTAGTTGGGGTGCAGGGATATTTTACCTTGTAGTTGATGCCCGCCCCCTTTCCGGGGGCCTGCACGCTGCGAATGACGTTGCCGGTGAGCGTCACATACTCAAAAGGCTGGTCCCCGCCCCCACTAACGGGGGCGAGGCCAGGTGCTGCCGGGTTGGCGTTAATTTGGCCATAAATCGAAGACGGCTCATCCGCCACGTTGGCCGACATAGTGTCTGTCGGTGTTGCTGTTCCTGTTGCTGCTACGGCTATTGTTGCTGGCGAGCTATCAACTGTTGCTGGTGCAACGAGAGGTGTCGAAGCTGCTGCTTGTGTTGCCGGTGCTACTGCGGGTGCTGCTGCTTGGGGGCTTGCAACCTGATGTGGGTTAAATTTCAATTGATTAGCAAGTGTCGCCGTTAGCGCTGCTACAAGCGGCTGTTGTTGTTGTTGGTGTGCTGCGGCAAATGGCTTGGCCGTGTTGTTGTTGTTGTTGTTGTTGTTGTTGTTGTGGTTGTGTCTCTGTGTCGGTGGGGTGTGCGGTGTGGTGTTCGGGTGGAGGGGTGGTTGCTGCTGCAGCTTGTTGGAGTACTCCTTCAGCATCTGGTTGTACGCGTTGTGGCCCTTGTTCTGGTTCTGGGTATTCATGTCGTTCTCATTCTGCTGCCCCTGCAGCCTGTAATTGGCCGCGGCAGTTGCAGTTGCAGTTGCAGCAGCAGTAGGTGGTGGTGGCGGCGGCGGGGGAGAGGGTGCCAGTCCTCCCGCCTCCAACGACGTGGAGGAAGAGGACGTCTGGCGCGAGTGTAGCGGAGAGCTGAACCTGTCCAGCGACAAGGTGGAGGAGTAGCTCTGCTGGCTCTGCGGGCCGACGCCACTGGCACTGCCGCTGCCACACCCACTACCGCTGCCGCCCACTCCGGAGGAGGAGGAGCCAGTTGAGATGGAGGACAGGCTGCTGTGGGTGCGATTGTGTTGCTGCTCGGGGGACACCTGGTGGTCCGCCTCCGCATACTGCAGGAGCTGTGTGGGCGACGGTGGCGGTGGCAGAGGTAGCTCCTGACTGGGCTCAGACTCAGGCTAAATGGGTTAATGCGGGCGCAGGGGGTTAACAAAGGAGGTTAGTTAGTTAAAGGCAGGCAGCGGGCAAGACGACCTGTGGCTGAATGGGTGCTGATGTGTGCGTGTGTGTGTCGGTGGTGCTGTTCTAAATATTGCTATTAGGTCAAGGTCAATGAGAGGGCTATAATAAACCCCATACACTTGGCGGACCACTAGCGCGATTATGCAACCTTTGCAACTTTAAGAGTGCTTCGGAGGAGCGGTTTCCGCTGCTAAAATCACTGAAATGGGAGTCGTTTCACTTGATTCGCTGGTCGTTGGTCGAAAGTCGAATTAAAACGCGTCTTATCCGCGGCTGGACTCTCTCCGGTGCTCGCTTCGGGCGGACACGGTACGGGAACGTCGCGGACACGGAGGGAACGAGATGCGCACTGGCCACAGGGCGCAACGAAACTGCGGCCACGGCGGCCAGAAAGCTGCCAAAAACCGCCGCAGCTGTGTGTTTTTTATAGATGCCAAAAAAACCAAAACAAAATGCATAAGAATAACACGGAATACGACGGCGGCGCGAGTAAAAAGTAGCGCTTGGCATATATGTATATTTAGCTCTTAGCAGCCATTGCACATTTTCGCGAAATGCGCTGGCCGCGCAAAACCGAAACTGCAGTCGCATTATTTTTAACCCCCAGTGCAATCAATCTGGCCGTGTCGATCGAGTTGATGTGACAATCGGTGCCAAGGGGGAGACGGGTAGAACCCCCCGGGCAGAACCCCAGCGGTCGGTGGTCGTCGGTCTGCAGACCCATGCATCTGCGCTCATCTTACCCCATCAGCCGAAGGTCGGTGCCACAAACGTAAACAATAACTCCATGCAAATCACACGGGCGACGTCAAACACACAGAAACACAGAAATAGGATTCAGAATTAGGGACACACACATAAGCAAGGCCGCGAGAGAAAAAGTGTGCGTTCAAATAGTCCACAGTATCCAATATTGCCGACTTCACTCTAGTCTCGTATGTCTTGAGATATGTTTTCGAGTGTCTTTCAATATTTCCCTCTGCAGGCAAGCCCAACAAGCTCTTCTGCCTCCATTTGAGCGCTTTGTGGCAGGAAATTCGAGAAAAAAGCTGGAGCCGAATGGTAAACAAAAGCGTTTCTTGATAAAATTGTGAGAGTTGTTTGAACTTCTGCCGGTAGAAACTTCTGCATTATATTGCATTTTGCAGCTCTTGCGTCGTAGATGTTTTTAGCATTTTAGCATATGTCGGAGCAAGTGCTGTGACCTCCGGCGAAATGTGCTGAGTTTGAGCAAACATTTTTGCTGGCAATATGATTAAATTGAATGTTGCAAGGCGGCTTGAGGTGCAAGGCTTTGTGTGAGTCTGCTCTGTGTCTAGCTCTGTGTTTCGGTGGGATGTCTGACGCTGTTTTAGCCACGCTAACAGTTAACAAGTAACAGTTACGAGCCAACGGTTGCAGGTGTCTTCACTTACCGGAGCCGGGGCGGGGGCAGAGCTGCCGTTGGAGTAGCCGTTCGAGGCGCCACCATATCCGTGCGAGTTCAGGGCCGACGAGATGGTGTTGGCACTCAGCTTGGTGTTGCTGCGGCGAGAAAATCGAAAGAGTTATGATACCAAGTGCGGAGCATTAATTGCCTGTCGCCAGCCATTTGCTAATTGCCCCCCACGGGCGGTCCTTTAATTTGCTTTGGCCAAACGACATCGTTTTAAATTTGGCACGCCGGCCAAACCCCAAATAAATTCCAAATGCCCAATGCCCAGCGGTCAATGGCCAATGCAAATTGCAACTGTCACGCAATCGGACGATTTTGACAAACCAGCAATATCGCACACCCTAAGGCGGCCAACGCAATGCAACTGGGCTTCGGCCAATAGTTTTGCTGGGAAGTGCATGCCCACTTCGGCGGGCCATGCTGCCACATATGCTGCCAATTCATTTATTAAAAATTTGTGGCACAGGCGATGACACGTCAGCAGAGCAATCAGTGTCGCCTCTTTCATTTCAAAATGCGGAGAGTGGCCGACCAAAGCAAAAAATATTTCGGAAGTATTTCTGACGGAAAGTCGACATTTGAATACTTTTTAGAGGGCAGACATTTTAGTATTCCAAGTTCTGTGTGTGGGGCACGCCACATGTCTCTCTGGTGAGTGATTTTTCTGAGGAATCATCAAGGGTATGAACCCCTTTGTAGAGTATCGAAATGGGCGCCTAAATTGGCATGTAAATACTCCGTTGAGCACGGCCGATTTTTGTCGCCGGAATGTCAGATATATGTATGTATTTTGGCATAAAGCGACGAATGCGCTGAATTTATTTATATTTCATTTGCAACCAAGCCCCTGCCTCCGCGCAGAGCAATTGGCCGTGCAAACGGACACCCAAAAATCAAAAAGGATAATTGAGATAACTTACGGCTTGATGGGGACGGGCACGTAGCCCTCGGTTCCGGCGGGCGGGTTGTTAATGGCGGCCTGCTTGGCGTGGATGTCGCAGTAGAGCTTGTTGTTGAAGTTGTAGTAGCCCTGGTTCTTGAGGGAGGTGCCGCAGGTGGCACACTTGAAGCACTCTACGTGCAGGTTCTTGTCCTTGATGCGCACGAAGACGCCGCTGAAAAAGGCGGGAGGAACGTCATTAGTAGGATTATGACGGCATGGGAGGCGAAAGTTCAAGGAGCTCTTCCCACGGGTCCATAAAATTCTTTGTTGCGTTTCCCACACCGCAAGAAAAGCTCCTCGAACACGTCGGGACATTCACATCCATGATTGATAGAACTGCACTTGATGTTTTGATTGAACTACCGACTACTGGCAGTGCACTTTGTGTATGCGCATTCGAGACACAGGGTCCGGTGAGTCCTCGGGTAATGCGAAAAATATGTAAAAGCTATAATGCATTATCGAATTAAGCTCCGAGCTGGCGAGCCAATTAAATTGGCATACAAATTAATACAAATGATGTGAGTCCCGTGGTCTGGATCAGGTAGCTCTGGGATGGCGCGTGAATGGCAAACAATTGACTTCGTGGAATAAAAGCGAATTAAAAAATGCAGACACATCTGGGAGGGGGCAGATGGGGACTGGTGGCGAGGACAGGGGCCGGGACGGGGGAATCAGACGCATGAATTATCGTGAAGCGTCGAACAGATCCTTACACAATGCCCACGCCGCACAATTGGCACGCCGGATGTCCACTGGCGGACAGAGGACGTGGTCGCCCGTCGTGGTCGCTGGCCAGGGCCGCCGCCGCCGCCTCCATCTCTGCCTTGTACTCGGGCCCCTGGAGAGCGGGACAGATAGGTAGCACGATGATGCGAGGATCCTCCTGCTGGGGCTGCTCCGGCTCCGGGTCGTCCTTCTTCTGGGCCACCGGCAAGCTGGGCCGGTGGGGAGCTTCGGGGGCCAGGGTATTGGATTGCAGGGGCACCCCGATCCGCTCGTCCTGTTGGTGCTGGTGGTGCAGCGGTGTGCGTCGCTCATTGCCGCCAATGGCGTGGCTCTGCGTCCAGTAGAAGTTGGCCGGGCTGTGGGGCTCTACTTGAGCAACCGGCAGGAAAAGTCAATAAGTTATTGGGAAAGCGCTACATATAAATGTTCCCCCTGCCACATCGTCAGCTTGACCTCATCGCAAAGCTACAAGTATGATAACCCTACTGCATACAGAACACAGAACGGCCTGTGAGCCTTAACCCCGCTCGAAACTCCTAGCAATTAGTCACAAATGCACCGGGCTGTGTGTTAGTCAATGGGCATACACAATGGACTCTGCACAGTGGATGCTACATGGGATCGGGTGACATCACTTACGTAATGAGGCGCTCGCACTCGGTGCAAATGTTCTGGCCAGTCGGGAGTCCGCCGGTGCTGGGGGGCTTATTGGGGTTGGTGACGGGGGCGCTGACATGGCGAGTGGCGCTCGACTGCTGCAGTTGCTGCTGCTGCTGCTGCTGTTGCTGTTGCTGTTGCTGGTAGTAGTGTTGCTGTTGTTGATGCTGATGCTGATGCTGTTGCTGTTCGTATTGCTGTTGTGGCTGTTGCTGAGGTGCATCATGCTCGTATTTTCCGAATACTTGTGAGTGTGGTGATTGTGATTGTTGTTGTAGTGTTGGTGGTTTTATGTAAAAGATTTTAAACACAAACATGGGTTAGTCAGAAAGATAGACAGACGGAGACAGATCAGGATGCGATGGATGTCCATAAGTGTCTTGGATAGTTTGTTTCAGCATTAGATGACATTCATTTATACAGAGATGAGCTAAACAAAAAGTGAAACCAGCCCTCCGATCAGACCCTAAACACAAACAAACAATCAATAACTATCTAAAAACTTGAAACCCCTCTGCTGCCGCCTGGTAATAAATAATACTTTAATATCTACTTTGACTTATTACGTGACTTTGAAACTGTTGGTTAATATAAGATATATAGATATGACTGGGTGGCTTTCGGAAAGTGTGCGAGACTAGAACTTTGTCTTCACATAGAGAAAACGAAAGTCCATGTCCTTCTGCTGGTCTGATGGGTTGAACGAGAAAACACAGAAGATTTGAGTTACACTTTGTAGTAGCACACTTTTCAAGGTCCCTGGTGGGCGTTTTTAAAAAAGACTGGCCCTGACTAGCTGGCTGACCTGGCAGACCTGGCAGAGTGCCCACCCGCCTGCCGCCCACTTTAATCCTGCCCCCTAATCGCCTAGTCCATCGGACACGAACGGATTGGCGCCATGGTTCAGGATGAGCAGCAGGCGGGCCAGCTCGTAGTTGGCATCTTTACCTGGAGTGGACTGGCCAGTCTCCTCCTCGCGCAGGAACTTCAGGACCTCGGACCGGTCGGCCTGGTATTCCTTCTCGTTCTTCTTGAAGTTGACGCTGAAAAGAAGAAGGAACAGATTAGGGTCTCTTAAAGATTCTTAAATCAGGAACGAATAGCACGGCACACTTTCGCCCTGCCACACTCGCCATTCGGCCAGCGCCGGAAAGTATGCTATCCGCTAAGTGAGTGAGTGGCGGCAACGAGATTGTTACGCATCCGTCCCGTTGGCCGCGATTCCCCCAAAGAAATTAAGCGCTAAAGGCGACCGGTCCCACGCGTACATTTTGGCCGCAGAAGTGCCCATCGACGGGCACTTCGCCAGACTGCGTTCCTAGCCATGTTGGCTATCATTTGCCAAATTGCACTCGCCACTCGGACCGGCGTGCGGTGTTGGGCGTTCCTTTTCCTCGATTTCTGTTTGCTTTGCTTTCTGGTTTCTTCTTCCTTCCACTCTTCGAGAAGAAAGTCGAGCCAAGCAAGCCAGAGAGCAAGAACATTTTTAAGTAAAACTTTTCCTGATATTTTGCACTGTCACGGCTGAGGCCCAGACAGTTGTTTGTTGCCCTTTCGTCCGAGTCCTCCCGGACTGCCAGACTCTGGCCGGAAAAACTTACCCGAGCACACCGCCGGCCAAAACCTCCGCCTGGGCCGAGAGTGTTTCCGCAATAGATTCATCGCTGTAAATGCCAACCGGGGTGTTGTATTGTTTATTGACAATGCTCTTCACGCCGCCGTCGCCGCCGTTGGCCTGGAAAGGGAGAAATACATGAAAACTTGCCCGAGGACTGTGAAGGTGTGAAATGAGCGAAGTATCTGGAGAAAACTGCAAAAACGGACCAGAATATAAGGGAAGCGCTGACCCACGCACTTATCGTAATTGCAAATTATTGCCTTCGCTGTGAAACTGAACCTGTGTTCCTTGATGAGTCTGGGCAGTAAATTTATTTTGTTGGAAAACTATATTCTCTGCATGTCTTTATGCCAGAAACTTGGCTCATAAAATAATCCCAAATCAATTTGGTGGCTCTTGTTGTTGCCATTATTGTCAGTGGCTGGAGCTATTATTATACAAATTCATAACAATAAAATACATGCAAATGCGACGCAGAGACCCGTCCTCCTCCACCCAAGGAGAGCGACACCGGGTATTACTATGCATGGCATATCCCTGATGTGTGTGTTTCGGGTGCGAGTATGGGACTGTGTAGGAGTGCGGGGACCCTTCGCACATTAATTCTTGCCAGGCAAATAATCCTAGCACTCATATTCATTACTCATTCTGACACTTTTCAAAACTACGCACAAACAAACTGAGCGTCAGCCAGGCAGACAGACAGACATCGTATAAATGCAAATGTTGTCAACTCATACAGTGGGGTTGCTGGCTGGTTGGGTGGTGGAGTGTTGGTTCCCCTAACCCAGCCCATCCGAAAATGAAATGAATGAATATGAAAAGCCACAGACAGACAACACAATAATCGCCCAGTGGGAGAGGGGCCTCTGAAACTAACTATCAACATCATTGGTCATCATCAGGACGTCAGCATCAGCTGGGCGGTTGTGTGGCAACTAAAACTTTCCGCATTCCCAACTTTGGGTTGCCAGTTTATGAATTTTATAAATGATGTGGTGAGCTCTAGATACCCCGTGTACACCGAGAGAAAGTATCTCCCACCCTAATCGAGCATAGTTTTCCCAAGAGACCCTTCACAATGAGCTTTCTCTCGGTGTCCCCATGATTGCAAATTAGAACACTCACGAAGGGACGGGCTGCGTTGTTGTAGCCACAGCCGATGTGCTGGCTGTCCTGCTGCTTGTGAGCCAGAGAAGTCTTCGTCACCGTCTGCAGATACGGCGAGTTGGGCTGCGGCACGTTGCCGGTGGGCGTCACATGCGGCCGCCAGGTGGAGCCACCGCTGCAAAAAGGATGCATTAGGGAGGCCGTCGGAAGAGCTAGCAAGGAGAGCACTTACCGCTGCACTGTGATGACAAAGTTGTTGCCGGAGCGCACCACAATGTCCTGCGCGTCCTTGTGCCGGAAATTGAAGACATCCACGTCATTGATCTTGATCACCGCATCGCCGGGCTGTAGTCCGGCCTGTTCGGACAAGCTGCCCGCGTTCACCTGAAAGAAGTGGAACACACAAACTCCTGGTTAGTCAACTTCGCTTTCGATTTGCCAAAGCCATAACTCATTGGTGCAAAATGACCGGCCGGGCTTAAATTTATTATGCTGCAACTGCAAAAATTATGAGCAGCAATCCGACCCCCGAATCCGCGGCGGTTGCGGATTCGCGGCGGCACTGACTTGGGCCGAATATTCCACCGAGCCATCAGAACATGCAGATCCGAATTCGAATATGTATGTACATATTTGGCTGGCCAAACTAGCGGCCAAAGTTTAGTTTTATGACCGTGTTGCTGGGTGCGGTTGGGGTGTTTGTTTTCATCATTTATTTATTTCCGAATATATGTATATATTTCGTATATACGGGTATACATTGTGGCTGCTGGAGGATTCGGCGTCCGCGGGGAAATCGTGCGAGAAAAATGCCATAAATTTTCACGATTAAAATCGTAAAAGTTACGCCGGAGATTCTTCTGGTGGGCGGCCAGGATGGGTTGGCGCAGTGACGCATACAACCGGCGGGAATTTTCGAATTTCAAACATGAAATTGAAATGCAGACGGAGGCTTGGTGAGGATGGCGCCCTACACAAAGTAAGCTGTGACACAGCGAGGAACAATCGCAAGGAGGCTGCCAAGTGCTGGCCAGCTTAAAAGCTAAGGCGGAGGCTCTTTAAAGCCCCGGCCGCTGAAGTCACTTTGGCCCGTCAATGTCGCCCCATCAGCCAAACTAACCATAGCACAACTAAGCACACACCCGAGCTCGCACACGAGATACACTCATCAAGCTAAAGTCCACAGCCGCAAAATACAGCCACAGAGGAAATTGTTGCTGCTCCTGTTGCTCCTCTCGGGGTCTAGGCCAAACACACGCCACGGCACGGGGCGCCGAAAGGGGAAAGGAGAAAGCGGGCTCAGGTGCGCCCCAAAATTATACGCGCCATGCACGTATCCACTTTGGCAAATTGTCTGTTTATCAGACAACTGGCAGGCCCAGTCAGTCAGAAGCCCGCCCCACCAGCTCCACCGCCTCCTGCCCCTTTGCGACTGTCGACTGCGGTCGGTTTATATTTGCGCAGAACGGGGCAAAAACAAACACAGCCAGAAACAGAGGCAGAGGCAGAGGCAGAGGCAGAGACACTCGCACACAGAGCCGGGATACAGTGCCCGCCGTGTGTGTATGTGCATAAATATTTCATTGCCGTACTCACCAAGCGAGACACCTAAATTTTGTAATATTTACAAAGTTGCCAAAAAAACCGAATCGAATCGAATCGAAGCGCAACGAATTTGAGCAGCCGAGCAGAGCCGACAGGTTAACTGAGCCACAAACATAGCACTGAGAGAAAGACTGGTGGGATGCCGGCTCACTGAAAGGCATACTGGCCCCCGTGGCTGACGGTGGTTCTTGCCGTGCACCTCAATACGAGAGGCAAAGCCAAAGCCAAATCCAAGTCCATATCCGACGTGTGCCGTTGACATGTTCATTTTCTTGTTGTCGGCTGCGGGGACAAATTGAAATTGCTCGGCCAAGGTGTTTCCCAGACAGCAACAAATAAGTCCTGGCCCGCATCCCTCCATCCCACCGCCATCCCACCACTCCCCTAGCAGTCAGCCAGTCAGTTAGACAGCCCGGCAACTGAAATCAAAGCAAACGCGGCCTGAAAAGCATTTTTCGGCTCTGCTTCGTCGTGGCTCTGGAATATTGACATTTGGACAGTTTTATGAGTACCTGCGATCCGTGGTTGTGCCCCTTCTCCAGGTCCACATACTCCGCCATATCTATGTATCTGCTGTTCGACATTTGTCAGCTTTATAGCCTTTGCGGCAGCCCGACAATAGTCAGGACATTTGTTTTTCGAATGACTTATGAGGACGCAGGATCCTTTGGAATGAGATTACCGGAAGGTAGTGGAGCTCGTGGGCACATACTATGTAGTTTAGCAGCCAGTTTTCAGGTCCCACAACTAACCATTCTGATGGGCATTCTGTTGGGTAGCCCGAATAGCGGGCACAAAACTGACTAATACTTTCTTCTAAACACAAGCCCCTTAAATATGCACCCACTATTGCTGGCTCCTAGCGTGCCTCTAGCGTTCGTAGTTCCACTATCCTCCCGGGGAACGGACATTAGGGCCATGTCCTGGGACATTACATGTATGTGTGAGACTCCCAAACACAAAATGAGGAGCCAGAGAGCAACAACATCGGGCAAATGATAATTTATATTGCAACTGGATGGAGCTGGAAAGCTCCAGGCGTGAATGGGAAGGAAACACGCCGGGTTGGGAAAGAATGTTGTAAAAATAATTTCATTTGCATTATCATCAGCATTTGCATGGCATGTATTTAGCATAACACTCCGCATCCGCATCTGCATATGTACATACACCCTCGGTCCCTCTTGAGGGCGGCTCTTGAAATTATATGCGTTATGACAGATACTCACAGATACGGCCAAGTGGCTTCGTGGTGCTGGCAGCTTGACAAACATTTTCCTCAAAAGTACGAAGAATTTCGACTTTTGTGGAGTTGCTGAAGTGTTTGATTTGCTGGACTGCTTGAGAGCCAGGGGAAAAATGGCTCTGGCTACCCGGAATAGTAAAATCCATAAAGCAAATGAAATTCTATGGACCCAGTTCGAAACCGAAACCGAGGCCAGAGCCAAAGCCAAAGCCAAAAGCCCGTAATCAAGTCAACTAAGCGCTGTTGAAATCCATTCAAGTGTATTAAAATTGAATTTCGTTCAGCACACACATCGAAATGCACAAAATAACAACAATGGAACAAAAACCGGAGCCGAAATGCATTATCAGGGGGTTCTGGGGCGTTTGGGGGCCTGGGGTGACCGAGTGCTCGACTCGCACATTGTATGCAAAATATTTATGTTGATAAATCAAGTTTGCTTTTGTGGATTAGGTGTATCTCAAATAAATTGAATTTGTGGCGTAAATTAAGCCGGCAACAAGGCCAGGACACGGAACACGCCACACAGTTCGTAGGACATAGGACACAGGACACTGGAGAAACTGGAGCCGAAGTCGAAGCCTAACGAAGAGCCCGGCAAGTTGCGCCAAGTTGTTGGCCAAGTTATGAGCTTGTTTAATTGAAAATAAATCTGCTTAAAGCCCCAGCTGAGGCGAGCAATATGACAGCAACACACCCCCATCCCGGCCCTCCCCGGGGGGGTCATAAAAAGCGAAAAAGAGGGAAATTGCGGAAAAGTCGTAAGTAGAACGAACATGAACAAAGCAGATAAAATACAAAATACTGCGGAAATGCAGCGCAAATACAATGAATCTCAATGTATATGAATATGCATGCAGCATCACTCATACGCCACGTTTCCCGACTGTCCCTGCCCCACCCCCATGCCCCTTGCCACGACATAGTAAATCACTAGAAAACCCAAGAGCTCCGCCACTGCTGATGCGGCTTTCTGGCACAAACAAATGGCAACCACAACACTTGACCAGCGCGAAATGGGAGCAGAAACTGGAACGGGAATGGGCACGAGAGCAGGCTTGGGTATCCTGATGGGATGGCAAACAGTTTGCAACTAGACTGAGCTGGCAGCGATTAAACCCGGCCAAAGAGTGAATGAAAAAGTGCACACTACCGGACTGCAGCGCCAGAAACACTTCGTCTGCCTGGCAGTTTAAAGAGCTCTCTGCGATCTCTTAAAGCCTCTGGCCGGGGACCTGGCTGCCCGCCACATTCAATTAGATTGGAAAAGTCACCAAATCACTTGCTAATGGCCAGGCTTTGACTGCGGACCTCTGGCCATCGCTCCAGAACTGACCAGACCGACAGACAGACAATATTTATTTATTGATGGCGAAATATGGAAGGTAGCGGCCACTGCAACATCGGGGTACCCGGCAACTGTCGGCAACATTTATAAATTATGATTGCAATCAACGTTCAACAAAAGCGCGTTCCACCAGAGCAGGCGGGCTGCACGTCTAGTTGCACAGGACTGTAAGTTGCTTTGATGTACTCTTTCTGTGGGGTACATGTTGAATCAAAAGTAGAATAAGATTATATTAATATGACAACTTCTGATAATGCTTCTGGCTTGGATGGAACTCTTTCCCTAAGGTTTGGTTTGGACGGAGTTTTGGTCATTAATCTGAGGAGTATTTGAAACTCTTTCAGCTGCTGGCAGGGTATTTTGATATAGGTCTCCTGGAAGTGAACTACAGTTTTTACATTTGGCAGAATGACAGACGCAGCCGCACACACTGGACTGGGGCAGTCTGACTGCAATAAACGTGACAATTTATATAAATGTTGCATATTCATAACGAGCCATGGAAAAGTTTGCCACAATGCCGCGCATTTTGCGGCAGCCGGTTCCGGGCTAATGACCAACGCCAAGCTTTGAAAGATTTGTATGTGGAGCTTGGGAGCAGCCGGACTCGGACTCGGACTCGGATTCCGTTTCCATTTCCACTTCCATGTCCATCTCTGCCCGTGGGGACGAGTTCTCTAATCCGCTGTGTGGGCGCTGCTGGCCTGCCGATCATTTATCTGCAGCTAATGCCGGACTTGGCTCAAAGCTCGAGCTTAACACGCTAGCATGTGTGGCTTGTGCATTCGTATATCGTTGTATCTCTGTCTCTGGTATCTGGCGGATCTGTGGTGCGACATGTGTGTGCTTGTGGATTTCCTGGACAGCTAAGGCAACACCTCTCGAGCAACGACAATCGCCTTAAGGGGCTCGGCTTGGATTTGGCTTTGAGTTGGCTTCGGAGAGTTGTGACAGCTGCAAAATTGGCAAAGCGAGTGAGAAATGGCCGATTTCAGTCACGAGTGGCAAGAGACCAGGTGAAAGTCCGCTCACGCACGAACCTGATGGATCCGGAGGCAGGTTTCCAGTCCGAGGTACAATTTAGGCGAGCCACGCTCACGCATGCAACTCCGCAATGCCGCGATTAATGCCATTTTTCAAAGATCTCCAGAAAGTGTTGCACTTTCTAAGCAGCCCGCTTGCTTGTTTCAGCCAGTTTTGTTTCTAATTTTTCGCTTAATTTGCTTCATTTCACTTCCAAAGGACTTAATTCTGCAAATCAAATCTGCCCCACACATGTCCCTCTGGCCGTAATTGGCCCTCGATGGTGCTTCCTTGTACGTTCCTTTACCAATGCTTTGATCCAATTTCACTTTTATTCCAGCAGCAGTCCCAGAGCTAGTTTCTTTTAACAGGCACCCCGTTTCGGATCTTGGATCCAATTTAATCATCACCACTTACGCTGCTCACACGAACTCATCTGCCGGCTCATCTTGCCGGAGCAATTTACTAGACAGCTTAGCTCGGGCTTGGAGTGTTAGCGTCGCAGTGTCTCAGACTGGAAATTGAGTTTAAATTGCTCTCAGCTGATGCTGCTGAGGCTCCCCTTTCTGCCTCAACTAGAATTTCAATAAATGTCACATGTCCCGCGTACGCAAATTGTTGATTAAAGCGAGAATCGCAACTTGCAACCTGGAGGAGCCAACCCGACCCAGAGCTCCACTCCCGGCCGAGAAGGGTTCATTAGGCAACAGGATATTTAGTCGCTTCCCCTGAAATATATACATGTGGGTTAATAAGGCAGCATCAGCAGGATATGTCGGCCCCCTCGACTGACATCTTGTGCCGTGAATGTCATTAGCGTGGCTTGGTGTTAGTTGCCCCCAGAGGCGGCACATCCACAAGCGGATGAAACCCCAAAACCCAAGCTCACACACAAACACACACAAGGGGTGGCTCGTGGGAGGTGTCCTGCCAAGGTGGTGCAGGAGTCGGCAGACAACTGGCAACTGCCGCAGCGCAAACAAGATTAATTAAGGAATGTAAATTTCGTAAAATTACGCGCCATTGTTTGACTCTCTGAATCCTGCTTTCTCTTTCAGTCTCTCCAGAGCTTGTCCCTTCCCCAGCCCGGTGTTTGTGCGAGTGTGGCAAAAGGGTGTTGAGATTTTTTCCATTAACAACATCATCAATGGGCCGCGGGTCGGGCAAGGTCGGAAGGTGTCCTGCCCCAGCTCCTTCTGACCCTGACGTGGTGTTTGTTTTGCTGCGATGACGGGTTGTTTGGGAGTTTAGCGGATTTAGCCAGCTTTTCAATTTCAGCCACGGCCGCATCGTTGGCTTTAGTCCCTGCTCCTGCTCCGGCTCCTGCTCCTGACCCCATTCTCGGCCCTGTGGTCCAGAGCTCTGTGCTTGTCAGTCGCCGCATGAGCCGTTTGAAGGGTTGGCCAACATTTTTAATTAGTGTCGTCAGCTTCCATGTTGCTGCTTTTGTTGGTTGACAATTGTACCCATTACTGAGGAGTTCGCGGAGTATACTTTTCCCAACAAGCAGGTTCTTGGTGGCCAGTGCCGGATTAACTTATTATTACATTGGTTAGGAAGTAAGGAGTTTTTTGCTAATCTTTCCATGTGTTTTTCCGAGTGAGTCTTTGTCTCAGTCTCGCATAAAACTAACCTGCTGGGTATGGGCCATTCCAAAATACCGCACACCGTCTGGCCGCTTGTTGTTTCTTCGCCGACCTGAACCCTTTGGGTTTTGTGTCAGGAACATGCATAAATTATATTTTCTGCGGGGCTCTCGAAATTTCTGATGAAGCCAGCAATTGGGTGCGGGAAATAACCAAGACGTGTGGGCAACACGCTCACAGCTCGCCGGGAAATTGGGAAACTTTCCCAACCTGCTACCTGCTGGGCGGCAATGTGTTTTCGCATTTTCTGTCCCTGCCCACTGTTTTGGGCCATTGTTTACGCATTGTCGGACGTGTCGAAATGCTAGATGCATGAATCAGCTGCCAAAGTATCTGTATCAAAGTATATGGGTATCTGGACAGCTGTTCGGCCCCTGCACCCACTGCAGTCCAGTCCGGCACACACATTTGGGTCACAGCCTCAAAATAAACTCCACACAGCATCGCAGGAAACGTCGGCGATTGGGAAATGCGCGTGTGTTGTTTGATGTTCAGTAACAGACTGGTGGCCCAATCGGAGATCGAGGTCGGACCAGAAGATGTTTGTGTTCCTGGAAATGCCGTCCGGCCGCCCCATGGACAGCATCCATCAATCCTGGGCCTCGCCCGCTCTGACAGCCGTGAAATCGTGTTAAACGTAATCTCAGTCTAACCAAAAATCACCCTCGCCGCTGCCGTTATCTGAGGCATGAATGATGGCACTCAAATTACATTAAATGGAATTTCAATTGAGCCAGAAGACCGAAAGGCAGCCCCTTTGCAATCCCAGCCACGACAATGACGACAAGAAGACAATGGCAGCCGAGAGGGAGTCCGAAATGGAAACAGTAAATGGCATTTACATGTTCCTGTCATAAGACCGCAAGGTTGTGGATCGGAGGACCGCGGGGATGGGGGCACCAATTTAATGAATCAGCATCACCATCAGCAGCTCATGCTGCCAGCTCCTACTTCGACTGCAGCATTGCAGATATCGGAGAGGCTGCAGCTGCAGCTACGAGTGCAATCAGACAAATGCAATTAGGATTTGGCGACGCTTCCGTGATGAGCATTCTAAGCATGCCCCAACGGCAATCGTCATCCTTTTTCGGGCCTGGTCCCTCATTCCCTGGGGAAAGCAACAAGCCAAGTTGCAGTCCATGTTGCAAGGTCCGACATGCGACGACGCCTGCCACCAGGGGATTGACATGAAAGATGCCGAAAGGTCGGATGGGTCTCAAAATGAAAAGAATCGATGATGCTGCAAGATGCTATTGAAGTCAGTTTACCCAACCACAACTCCCCTATTGTGTTGCACCAACAAAAGTGTATATTTTGTACATTGTATGTACTCCACAGTGCAACAGAAATGTTGATGCTTAGAAATAATTAGTTAGCGGTAGGGACTTTCAGAATCAACATCGTAAAAAGAGCGCTCCACTAAACAGACAATCGGGTGACCCATTTAGTAAATATTTGAAGTTAGACGTCAGAGAATTTGTGAACGAGTTCTCACCGACAATTGGAGCTATAGCCATTATCCGACCCGAAAATGGGAATTGGGTCAAAGAGGGCCATTCATTGCTGTTACAGCCAATAAAGCTCTTGAGAGCTTTAAATATTAAAGCAGTTCCTAATGATTGTGAAAATTAAGCCGAAAACTTTTGAAGAGCCCAGTCCTCCAGTTCTCAGGGGCACTCGAGCCAGTCCCGAGCCCTGAGTCTGAGTTGAGCCTGCCGCTGGTAGCTCTCTCAATTAAATATTTAACTTTAAAAAATGTAATTTCAATTAGCGCCACAGCATTTGGCCATTAGCGTTGGGCGAGTACGCCGAGATTTGTGCCAATTGCGAAAATACGAAACGCGAAATGCGGAATACAAAAACAAGACCCGAGATGAATGAGCAAACAGCAAGGAGCTGGCGCAGATGGCGAAGGCGGAGGCGGAGGAGCAGGAGGAGCAGGAGGATGAGAGCACACAGAATTCGGACACCCACCCGCGCCTCTCGCTCAAAATCATTACGTGATTAAGGTTGCCATTACGGCCGGGAAAGCAAAAATAGAAAACTAGAGCACGGCACGCAGACAACGTTGCAGCGGCGGGGTCTGTCGGGGCTTTTGGGGGCTTTCCGTGGGCAGACGACCGCAATTGCGCTCGCTTGGTTTGGTGGAAGACAAAATAAAAAATAAATTCGTAGCGGCAACAGAAGCAGCAAAATAACAGCCAAATAGAAATAAATAAATCAGCGACACGGCAGCCCAGGGGGGTTGGCCGTTGGAACTCGGTGGGTAGCGACGTCTTGGCCGCACAAAAACAATTAGAATGAAAACCCGTAAGCACTCTAATTCCGGGCCAAAATACGGCAGGAGGCGGGGACCCCTCTCAAGAGTTTCCGTTTTCGGACATCGAATTTGTATGCGCTGTCCGCACGACCGAGCAAAATGGTTGGAAAACAAATTTAGCAATCTAATTAAAAGCTAAATTGTGACCATTAAACGGGGTTCACAGCACCAGTCTGCTCTGCTACATTACAAAAAATTAACTTTACATAATTTGTTTTCGAAACTCCATTGACATCGGCACAGTTTTCGTGCCCTACGAACTAAGCAATTACCAAAGCACCTACAACAGAACAGTTTCTATAGTTCCTAACATAACATAGCTAAAATATGGTTGTTTCTGAGCATATCTCAGTAACGTGCCCCAAACGATGATGACATTTAGAAAAAGCGATAAACCTGCAATCGTTTCCCCCAGTGCACTTTCAATGACCTTAAGTGGGTTCCGCTGCACGGGAAAAACATTGAAAAGCATTTAAGTTCGCTCCGCCTTTCAACAAGTTGGCAACCAATGCAATTTACGGCAGCAGGGCCTGTGCTGGGCGAAGTCAAGGGGGTGGCGCAAGGACATGGCCATTAGTGGGCCAGCAGAGGACTAGAAAAAGTATGCCAAGCTGACCACACAGAAGCACAGGATAAAGCGCAGGGATCGAGAGGAGCCGGAGACTGCAAATGCGGACACGGATGTCTGGCAAATTGTAAATTAATTGATGAAGGCAACGTTTAGAAGCGACAGGGACAGACTCTCGGACTCTCGGCCACAGTGTGGTAGGATGGAAGCCCTTCGAAGGGGGTTCAGTGCAGGTAAGTGCCCTTCGGAGCTCTGAAGTATACTGTCATATATGAATACGGTGATTTAGCTTCGACAACATACCGTCCTGCTTCAAGACTGCTGGCTCCCTGTGAAGAGATGTACCCCCTTGGGGCCTGTCCGTTCCGACTCTGCTAAAATCCACAAATACGAGAAATTCGAACTGCAACTGGCATTTCTCGAAGCGAAGGAGTCCAAGCCGAGGCCCGCTGACAAATTGCTGGTAGCAAGATTAATGCCCTGCATTATCTTTCCTCATTTGTCGATTGTCAATGCATCTGGGCCGCGTCCACAACAGAACGCTCTCCAGGAACAACAAGACAACACCCTGGGGGCGTGGCCGTTTACCTTTTCCGTCAGCTCCAAGTTTCAGGCTTCCTCCTCTTACCTGTCTCCCGCGCCGCATTGTTCTCTGATTTCCCATTTTCCGGCTCTATCGTTGACATTTTTCAATTTGATGATGCGCACCGCGCACTTAAAGCAACAGAGAGCTGCTGGGTTGGAGGCGGGGCGGGAATCTCGTCCTTTTCTTTCCCTTTTAATGGCGACTGTCGTTGGACAAGGTAATTTCATTTTTATATTAATGACAGTATGTTTGATGCATGTACGGTACGACCATATATACAAGCCCTCGGCCTGTCGCTTAATCACTTAAGACTCTTAAATGCGGAAAACATTGTGCCACAAGGGTCCCTTTTAATAGCCATCCGGGCCAAAAAAATATGTCTGGTTTTTGCGATTTGGTATCAGTGGGAAACATTTTCCAAAAACGGGAAATCCCCCAACTTTCGAGTTCGAATAATTATCGCTGCTGAATCAATATAATGCAATTCGATATTTTTCAAAAAAGAGTTTTCTGGTGTTACTAGCCTAGTGTTAGTTGGCCAATAGTACTGTGACTATACAATAGTATAGCCAAAACTTATTGGTGGCAAATATAAGCCAGCTTCGTACAGCTTGGCAGAGACAAAGGTGTGTTGATTTAGTATTCACAGAATAAATATGTCAGTATGTATATAATTGCTTTTCAATTTCGAATAATCCAAGTCGGTAAGTGACGAGCTTTCCTATTTATCAATTCGCACTCGCTTGCAGCCGTAAAAGCGAATGTCCCACCTTTTGCCGGGACTGCAGAATTGCGAATGCCACCAATTAGTCGATTTCTGCTTTCATACAAAAATATAAAAGGAAGAAACAGGGAAACAATATGTTCAGCTCAGCTCAAACAACTGCCGGCTAAAATCTAAATCCTAGCTGGCCATAAAAAAAATGGCGGTAAAGGAGCCAAAGGACCCGGATCCGGAGGCGGGGTCCTGGCCCCAACGTGCCGGATGTGCCTGCTGGTCGACGAAAAACTAGCGAACTTTTCAGACAGAACAATGCCCTTCGGATTTCGAAGTGGAGTGGAATTTTAGGTCTAAATCCGGCAGGGTCATAAAAAGTGCTTATTACATTATCACCTCAAGCGTGGCTGAGCCGGCTATGGGCAGTGGGGAGTAGGATGTGGGATGTGGCATGAGTCCAGTGCCACTCCCACTGCCACTCGCCCTCAACTGCCTCGAAAAAACGCAATTCACTCTTCCTCTCAGCCTCTTTTGTGTATGTGCGTTTCTGGATATGAAAGCGGGTATGTTTGGTTCTATAACTTTCATTTTCTTATTCCTAATATTACTTAATGCTTAATGTTTTATTTAAATGTAACTGGAAGCTGTGGCTCATAATTAAGCAACATTGATGACTAAAATTTGGCTCAAATTTGAGGAATATTGGGAAGGGTATTCAACTTTATATATTATCAGAAGCAAAAGCTCCCTTCTTTTTGCTCTGTGTGTTTGGGGTTTTATTATGGCCCTGGCAGCTGCGTTTTTCAATTTTCGCTTTTTTAGGCCTCTGGGCTCTCACCTGAGCTCTGTGAGCCTTGAGCCGATTTGTTTCGGTTCGGTTTCGTTCAGTTCAGTTCGGTTCGTAGTCACTTATTGGTAAACGCTCCGTAGTGGAAAAAAGAGGAAGGCGAAATAAAGAATATGGGGATGGGCCCAGCACCCGCCCTGGTGCAGAAATGCGAAAAATGTGTAAATTTGCGCCTGCTTTTATTTCTCGCATTTGGCCCGGATCCGGATGATGTGTAGCGGCTGATCCGCTTTGGGAGCGCACCCAGGTTCGAGTTCATTCAATTTGGATTAAGTCGTTCGTGTTGATTAACAAAATTGACTTTTTTGCAGACGCCTCTGCTCCACACTCGCTCCGAAGTTCAAAGCAATCGATTTCGATTTGGGATCGATGGAGCAGGCGCAGCTGTAAACCGTTTAGAAGGCACTGCCGGAGACGTTTAGTAAATATTCAATCAATTTGGATGGCTGGCCGAAACAACAATAAATCACCAGGAAATCAAGAGCGTCTCAATTTCTACGCAGGAGGATATGCGTCATAACAATAAAAATTTCCAGCCAGCTTCCCGTTCCGTCGTCCGTTCGGCAAATAAACAAGACAGGGCGACAGGCATAATATATCATGGCCCCAAGGCGCTTGACGACACATGAAGATGGAGCGACACAGGCAGGCGAGAAGGACATTCCGCCAGCAGTGCGTAATGGCTGCCAAGGGGACGAATTCGATTCAGAGCTTCTTGTCGTGGCTCGGTTAACTGGAAATCAATGACATATCGTTACGGCCAATGCGTTTGCCCTGCGGGGCCACAAAAGACGGAATAAAATAATAACCAGGATAATAGCACATGTCAGGGGCTCTATTACCTGCCCCTAATTGCCGGACAAACTTCTACTGTCGCCGCCTAAGCCTGGCCGCCAATTAAAGCCAAACAAACACGACCGGAACGCTAAAAGCTCTCATCGCTCCGGAAAGTACAGATGCGCCTGAACACAGAGCTGTGGTCGCGGGAACTGGCCGCAGCGTAAGTGCGGTCCATAATTTATTTCGATTACGCCGCAGCACGCAATTTGCGCCGGCACATCCTTTAGCAAGAATGCGAACACGCACAGGAAGTGAGATATCCAGGAGCTGGGAGCCGAGATAAGTGTGCACGGTGCGCAATTTCCGTTTCCGCTTGGCTTGCCCTTATCCAGCGTTGATGCTGCGAAAATCCACTAAGCAACAATTAAATCACAGACTCCTGAGATGCCTTTGGGGGGCTAACCGGAACAGCGCAGGGAAGGCAATGCAAAAGAGCACTTATCTGTTTCTGTTTAAAAGCTGGGCCAACTAGAGAAACTGGAACTTGAAATTTAAACGATTAGTGGCAAAAGATTTATGGAAAGTTACAAAATATGTTCCCATTGTTTATAGGGAAGTCTGGCTCTTAAGACGAATGACTCAGAGAAATCAATTTGAGGATTGGAAGTCAGAGACAAAGACAAAGGCTACCTGAAGTGAATCATTTCCAAGCAGGTAACGACGGCCGCGGTGCACCTCCATTAGCTGACTAATCGAACTGTCCAAGACCGTCTCTCCTAGCGGCTCCCACACACATCTCATGCCAGCCGGACTCCAGACTGGCAGCCGAATTGGAATCCGGATCGATTCCGCTTCGAGCGCTTGCCCTTTACGCTTAGAAGTTATAAATATTTATGGCGCACATAATGCAGCGGGTTGAGTTCGGCCAATAATTTCTCCTCGCTACAGCTTACAGCTCCTCCTCGCTATCAGGCACTTGAGGCGATACGTAGCTCTAGAAATGTGTGTGCTCCAGATGCGGCGGAGCGAGCATTTTCCACTGAAGGATTTATGCTCGCTGACATGCAACTTAAAAGCAAGGACAACAGATAGCGGAGGCAACGCGCAGTAAACTTTCCTTGTGCAGGCGAGCCCAACAACAATTGGGCACAAGATGCTGAGCGCAAGGATTAGGCCACAAGGACGAGAACGGGAATCAGCAGAAAGGGGCACAAATTTATGTGACTTTTGCATGTGGAGGCTGCAGCGTCGGCAGCAATGGCGTCTGGGGCAACCAGGACAGGATGTGGCCCGCACTGGCTAGACATTAGTACAATTTCCGGACCGGGCCACAAAATATTCAATAATATATTAAAGATATAGCCACCAAGCCGAAAGAGATATCAGCTGCACACAAAGGGGCATCCCACAGATACGGATGCAGGCACACAGGCAGGCACGAATTCGACAACTCAACTGAAGCGTAGCAGGCAGGATAAATCTAAATAAGACGTGCTCGAGTCTGGTCTGGAGAATTTGTGCAATGAAGTGCAAGTGAACTTAAAGCGACTGCAGATAGGAGTCCGAGCTACCTGACCAGAAGGATCTGGTTGGATGGGCGTGCCGATTGCAGGCACGGAGTCGAAAGTTGCTAAACAGTGCTGGAACTGGGGCCTCGGTGCAGATTCAAATTACTAGGGATGAAGACTGGAGAAATGCTCTAAGTGGGTAAATACTGAAAATACTGCATATGGATAAACAAATATAACAAGATTTCTTAAGCCCCAACGGAAGTAGCACTCGTTGCCCCCAGCGGAAGAGGATGCGGAAACAGGAAACCCAGCCGGGTTGAAGGGAGACTGCAGCTCGGCCGTTCAATAAATTTCAACACTCTTAAATTGGCAATGCACTGTTGCAGTATGCAGGCCATGTCCGGCGTCCGGTCAGCAGTCATGGCTGGAGTCCGAATCGGAGTCGGTTAAAGCGGACTCGGTAAAATTGATAATCAATCAAACGCGGCACTGACGCACCCAGGCACTTAATCACTGTCTGGTTATCCTTTTTGTTTGCAGGCGTATGTGCGGCGGGCTGACTGGCTGGCTGGCTTAACTTTTATCAATTACGCCTTTATGCGACTGACAAAGATGAATCACGGGAAATAAGCATTGCATCGCGAAATGTTGGCTCCGCTGGCCAGCAACTCTTTATTAATTCAATTAACGCTCCATTGGTAATTGCTGCGGAATTAGCCTCCGCTTCCAGCCAGAAGTCTGGACAGCAGGTGCGCCCAGGCAACTTAAGGCCATAATCAGCCCCCTCTGTGGCTATCAAGTCGCTCTCTCAGTCGGAGCCAAAAACCGCAACGCAAATTTCAACAAGCATGTAAATTTCCTGCCAAGTGGACAAATGCATTTCTCGTGTATCTCTGGAGCACAATCGAATGAGCAACAATGGTTGCTCTTGTGCAATTAATAAAATGTCCGAGTAAATTGGGACCGACCGCAGCCGGAGAAGGCTTGAGGCCGCCTCCCCTCCTCTTTGTGGACCCGGGGTGCCCGGAAAAGTGCAAGTTCAATCAGCAGGCAACGACAAACACACATCGACAGTCAACAATCGAGAGTCGTCGAGACCGCAGCAGGGTGTCTTCTGCAGCAGATTCAATTACTCAAAGCCCGAAATCAAAGCAAGAGAAATTTGCCTTCATAATTTGACTGGCATAAATCAGAAACAGACCACGGGGGCGTGTTAGTCTGGCAGACGAACCACGACCAGACCGGGCCAGGGGCTGGGTCTGGGGCATCTGGGGGCTTGGAGCAACCCTCTGTACTCTGCCAAGGGGAGGCTGGAAAAGATGCACTAATATACCCCGCGCACAGAAGCCCGAATTATGAGTTTCCATAGTTTGGGGCAAAGACAAAGGCGAACACCGACCCAAACACAAAGGCCGCCTGCCTCCCCAGACAGGAGTCAAATAATTAATGGCCAACCCGGGGAAGCAAACAAACAAGCTTAAAACGAGCAAAAACACCCGAAACTGCACCGCACTGAAGCGGAGTGAAGCCAGAAAAAAAATTCAACAGGAGACGGGTTAACCTGACAACGAAGCACAAAATGCTCTAACTAAAAAATTGTTTTTATGACGTTTATAATATGGTTTTTATTAATATCAACAAACCCTTTTGAACATTTTCGACGTTAGAAGTGTTTGGAGGAAAACCCCATTTATGACTTTTGGAAGGCTGGAGTGCTGTCCTCCGTCGAATATAGCTGCTGGTTAGTAAGAGTGTCAACCAACCAAACAGATTTGCACGAAAAGAACACAGAGTTCGCATCGCAGAAAAGCCAGGACATGGGATCACGTGTGTGGGTCCGGCGGCTTCGTCGGTTGCCTTGGATGCCGTCAGGAGCTTGTTATGTACTGTCCTCTCCCGAGTTCCACTGTCTAGACTTTAAGTTGGCTAATATCCGACACTGATGCCTGCGTGGTCTTATACCCTATCAGAGGATACAATTATTTTTTCTAAAACCCCATGTTTCCCGGTTCGGCCCCTTGGGATAACTCTAACTTGGCCAAATCGCAAGGGATCCTTGCGAGGAATACCTCGATCGATTTCTAGGATAACTTTGCGTCAATTTGCATCAAAACCTACAAACGAAATTTCCGATCGATTTTTTTCCACTTTTTATGGAGATACCCCTTCTAAAACCCCACGTTTCCCTATTCGGCCCCTTGGGATGACTCTAACTTGGCCAATTCCCACCGGATCCTTGCGAGGAATACCTTGATCGATTTGTAAATGGATTCTGCGCCAATTTGCATCAAAACCTACAAACGAAATTTCCGATCGATTTTTTTCCACTTTTTATGGGGCTACCCCTTCTAAAACCCCACGTTTCCCTATTCGGCCCCTTGGGATGACTCTAACTTGGCCAATTTCCACCGGATCCTTGCGAGGAATACCTTGATCGATTTGTAAATGGATTCTGCGCCAATTTGCATCAAAACCTACAAACAAAATTTCCGATCGATTTTTTCCCACTTTTTATGGGGCTACCCCTTCTGAACCCCATGTTTCCCTATTCGGCACCTTTCGATGACTCTAACTTGGCCAATTTCCACCGGATCCTTGCGAGGAATACCTTGATCGATTTGTAAGTCGATTCTGCGTCAATCTGCATCAAAACCTACAAACGAAATTTCCGATCGATTTTTTACCACTTTTTATGGGGCTACCCCTTCTAAAACCCCACGTTTCCCTATTCGGCCCCTTGGGATGACTCTAACTTGGCCAATTTCCACCGGATCCTTGCGATGAATACCTTGATCGATTTGTAAGTCGATTCTGCGTCAATCTGCATCAAAACCTACAAACGAAATTTCCGATCGATTTTTTTCCACTTTTTATGGGGCTACCCCTTCTAAAACCCCACGTTTCCCTATTCGGCCCCTTGGGATGACTCTAACTTGGCCAATTTCCACCGGATCCTTGCGATGAATACCTTGATCGATTTGTAAGTCGATTCTGCGCCAATTTGCATCAAAACCTACAAACAAAATTTCCGATCGATTTTTTCCCACTTTTTATGGGGCTACCCCTTCTAAAACCCCACGTTTCCCTATTCGGCCCCTTGGGATGACTCTTACTTGGCCAATTTCCACCGGATCCTTGCGAGGAATACCTTGATCGATTTGTAAGTCGATTCTGCGCCAATTTGCATCAAAACCTACAAACAAAATTTCCGATCGATTTTTTCCCACTTTTTATGGGGCTACCCCTTCTAACACCCCATGTTTCCCTATTCGGCACCTTGCGATGACAATAACTTGGCCAATTTCCACCGGATCCTTGCGAGGAATACCTTGATCGATTTGTAAATCGATTCTGCGTCAATCTGCATCAAAACCTACAAACGAAATTTCCGATCGATTTTTTTCCACTTTTTATGGGGCTACCCCTTCTAAAGCCCCACGTTTCCCTATTCGGCACCCTTGGGATGACTCTAACTTGGCCAATTCCCACCGGATCCTTGCGAGGAATACCTTGATCGATTTGTAAATCGATTCTGCGTCAATCTGCATCAAAACCTACAAACGAAATTTCCGATCGATTTTTTTCCACTTTTTATGGGGCTACCCCTTCTAAAACCCCACGTTTCCCTATTCGGCCCCTTGGGATGACTCTTACTTGGCCAATTTCCACCGGATCCTTGCGAGGAATACCTTGATCGATTTGTAAGTCGATTCTGCGCCAATTTGCATCAAAACCTACAAACAAAATTTCCAATCGATTTTTTCCTACTTTTTATGGGGCTACCCCTTCTAACACCCCATGTTTCCCTATTCGGCACCTTGCGATGACTCTAACTTGGCCAATTTCCACCGGATCCTTGCGAGGAATACCTTGATCGATTTGTAAATCGATTCTGCGTCAATCTGCATCAAAACCTACAAACGAAATTTCCGATCGATTTTTTTCCACTTTTTATGGGGCTACCCCTTCTAAAACCCCACGTTTCCCTATTCGGCCCCTTGGGATGACTCTAACTTGGCCAATTTCCACCGGATCCTTGCGATGAATACCTTGATCGATTTGTAAGTCGATTCTGCGCCAATTTGCATCAAAACCTACAAGCAAAATTTCCGATCGATTTTTTCCCACTTTTTATGGGGCTACCCCTTCTAACACCCCATGTTTCCCTATTCGGCACCTTGCGATGACTCTAACTTGGCCAATTTCCACCGGATCCTTGCGAGGAATACCTTGATCGATTTGTAAATCGATTCTGCGTCAATCTGCATCAAAACCTACAAACGAAATTTCCGATCGATTTTTTTCCACTTCTTATGGGGCTACCCCTTCTAAAACCCCACGTTTCCCTATTCGGCCCCTTGGGATGACTCTAACTTGGCCAACTCCCACCCGATCCTTGCGAGGAATACCTTGATCGATTTGTAAATCGATTCTGCGTCAATCTGCATCAAAACCTACAAACGAAATTTTCGATCGATTTTTTTCCACTTTTTATGGGGCTACCCCTTCTAAAACCCCACGTTTCCCTATTCGGCCCCTTGGGATGACTCTAACTTGGCCAATTTCCACCGGATCCTTGCGAGGAATACCTTGATCGATTTGTAAATCGATTCTGCGTCAATCTGCATCAAAACCTACAAACGAAATTTTCGATCGATTTTTTTCCACTTTTTATGGGGCTACCCCTTCTAAAACCCCACGTTTCCCTATTCGGCCCCTTGGGATGACTCTAACTTGGCCAATTTCCACCGGATCCTTGCGATGAATACCTTGATCGATTTGTAAGTCGATTCTGCGCCAATTTGCATCAAAACCTACAAACAAAATTTCCGATCGATTTTTTCCCACTTTTTATGGGGCTACCCCTTCTAACACCCCATGTTTCCCTATTCGGCACCTTGCGATGACTCTAACTTGGCCAATTTCCACCGGATCCTTGCGAGGAATACCTTGATCGATTTGTAAATCGATTCTGCGTCAATCTGCATCAAAACCTACAAACGAAATTTCCGATCGATTTTTTTCCACTTTTTATGGGGCTACTAAACCTTCTAAAACCCCACGTTTCCCTATTCGGCCCCTTGGCATGACTCTAACTTGGCCAATTCCCACCGGATCCTTGCGAGGAATACCTTTATCGATTTGTGTTTAGATTCTGCGTCGATCGCCATCAAAACATACAAAAAACGCTTAAAAATCAATCAGCACAATGTGCACGATGTCACTTTGGAATCCGCAAGGGTATACAAGTTTCGTCGCGTCCGAAGAGAGACTTCCAATTGTTTTTTATTCCATTTTTTATTTTCGACCAAAAGCCAGAAATTTGTAAGCCGAATTTGTGCTCTTGTATTACTTATTTGGTCCATTATTTGTGCAGAGCTTGGTTTTCGCTTTTATTTGACTTTCGCCTTTTGTGCGATGCTTTTTATGGTCAAAAGCGAACGCCGCACTTGATAATGAAATATAAACGTGGCTTCTGTGTGTGTGTTGCCGGATGAGTGGGTGAAAATCCGTGGGCACAGAGCTTATAACACACAGGACATACAGGACACAGGACAACAACGGAAGCAACAGGACAAGACTCCATTCTGGCGTTCTGGCCTCGAAGACTGCCAGGGAGAAATCATAAATTAATCCGATTTAAGCAGATCAGTAGCTTATTTTTATGCCCCGGGTTTCGAGTTTTTGTTATTTAATGAGAGCGGGGATTTATTCCCGTCTCGTCCTTTCTCGGTCGATGTGTCGCATCTTGATGGGACCAGCATTTAAAGGACACCAATTTGTGTGGCAGTGGCCCGGGAGCCAAGGAGCATGATTGGATGCTGACGATGACTGGATGATGATTTGTTGTCAAGGTAGAACAGTCCTTGAGTGGAAAGTGCTCAGTTGAGCAGAGTGGCGGAGTTCAGTCGAGTTCGTTGGGTTTAGTTCCGCTGCACAGGAGCAGGGCTTGTGTCCTGGCAACCAAGGAGCTCAGTTGCGGTGCACGGGAGAAAATGAATAGCGAATAAATTATATGAACCAATTTTGGGTTGGGTTTCATAGAAACGATTGCATAATTCGACGTTCATGGTATTAACAGCCCCAAGATTAGTGCAAGCTTTGTACTTTTCTCTCCGTGTGCCTCATTATAAAATAAGTTTTACGCAGCATCCTGCGGAGGAGGGAGTGTTTTAGGAGCGCCATTCGAAATTCAATTGGGCTTGAAGTGTTCGAAAGGCAAAAGGCAGCCGGCGACGTCCCACAGGCTGCAGGCGTCTCAGATGTACTGCGGCGTGGATGTGTGTGCATTCCATCCAGATTTATGAGCGGAAAAATGCGGGGACTTGACTAGATAACAAAAAGCGATTGGGATTGTTTCCCGTCCCCTGTGTGTAATCCGCAAATATTTCCATTTCAAATTGCGCAAATTTCGTTATGTATGCTCTGTGATTCTCGCATAAATTTCCAACGAATTTGTTCGGCCAATTTTTCAGACCCATTTGCTGCCGAAACGGCGCTTTTCGCCAACATTGTGTGCGGCGAGGACGCTCCTAATTGGCAGAAGTGCTTCGGTCCGAATCGAAGCAGCTCGATCCCGCAGTAATCCGAACTCTGTTGTCTTTCGTTCTTATTTAATTTCGTGTTTTAAATAGCCCGCTGCAGCTCAGAAAAGAGACATTGACACAAATCCACAGCTGTTTAAATAGAAATTGCGCATTTAGCCCTGACCACGCCCCCTCGAAGCCAAACACAAACAGAGCAAAGAGCTCCCAGAGCGTTCGTGTTGTTCTGAACGAACCAAAATATTTACAGATTGTTTTTCAGGGCAGGCGCAGAGGCAACAGCAGCAATTACCCACCTCGAATCAATAATTTGGACTTATTGCGGGCATGTTCGAGTCCCACATCAACGACAGTACCCCCAATAATAAGCCAGTTGCCTTTATGACGGGAACAATAGAGCTACTCTTGACTTTGACTTCTGATTAGAGACTCTGGTGCGGCAGCCTTATCGCCCTGCCTTTGAGTCATAAAGTTGAAAGCAGGCTCTCTGCCGGCATGATTCATTTCGTTTTAACCGAGAGAGAGTACTTTTCGCGCAGAGTGTGATTAACTATGTTTAGTATCAGCTCATGCTTTAATTTATCTGCTTCGTTTGTCCTGTTTCCGCGACACTAGATTAGATAGCGGAGTGCGCACCATCTCCCACCCGCCTGCGGAGTCTTGGCAGGCATGCCTGCTAAGTGGAAACTGCAGCCATTAAACGGCAATTAATAAGTTAGAGCAATGGTTTAAAATTCCCATTGCACGTCGATATTAAACCGCCCAGGCACACATAGGCCCATGTATATAGTCGCGCCGCGAGCGCTCATAAAGTTGTCAAAATGATTTAGCAAAATTTGTTGTTGCGTGTCGCCGCAAATGTAAAATGTTTCGAGATCTGTTATGAATGTTTAACAAATTTTAGTTGGGTTTTCCGTCCGTCTGCGCCTGTATCTGTATCTGTGTATCTGTATCTGTCTATATGTGGGGGTTTCATACATATATCCGTTCGTATGTCCGCCGCTTTAATATGGCCAGAGAATATTTGTTGAAAATTGGGAAAAATTCTGTTTTTATTTGTTTTGGGTAACGTGCGCAAAAATCGCACGAAAGCGACCACAAAAAGTGAAACTTATATCCACAGATTTATTTTTATCAAACAAACAAAAGCGGGCGAGCACTTAAACACATAAATAAATTAACTGACAACTAATATTCACTTTTTGTCCGTTTTTCAAAGACTTCCACAGCCGTACTCGAATTCAAATATGCTGCGGAAAGAGGTGTCTCCGAACACACAAGTTTCATTTGTCAATAGCGGCTGCCCCGGATGGCATGGGCCATCGTCCGCCTGGCGTTTTGCGAAAAGGGTCTGTTGGCTATTGGTGGCACTTACCTTTTGCACCAGCAGGGGCTGGGCGAAGTCCACGCCCCCCTGCAGACGGAAGCCCCAGGGCTGGGCATCGAAACGTGACAATTTGATTTGCAGCAGCTGTGGTTGGGCCATTTCTTCTAGCGCGGACTGTAAGAAATCAGAGCAGAGCGGAGGGCGGTGCGTTAGTAATAATGACAATAACATGGCGTATACTTGATATCACGTACGCGGCTAATTAATGAAATCAAAACCCGGACTCTCGACTCCCGCGCACCCCGACGGCGAACAGAGAGCCAGAAAAACACCAGACAGAGCAGAAACATACGTGGCGAGATTGCTCTTTTCGGCCACTAATAAAGACATTATTCAGGCATGTCCAGGCTAATCCTGCCAGCAGTTGAACGGCTCCTGCCACCACACATCCCCCAGCCACGCAGCCAGTTGCCAGTTGCCAGCTGCAGCTGCATGCAGAAAAGCTGCTGCGTCGTTTTGTGTGCCAAACTGAGCCAACATATTCGGCTGACTGACTGCAGCAGGCAGCCACGCAGGAGGTCTCTTGCTGTGCTCGACTAGGGGATACCCAATCAATGGGTTTACTGCACTCCCAGACTCGGACGGAAGGAACAGGGCCACAATCACGTTCTAGTTTCACTCCAACTGCAATCGTCAGGCCTGGCTACTTTGGAATGTGAATAATAGGTGTGTCATGGAGAATTCTGAAGGTGGAACAGTCAGCGACTAAATATTTTCGTTGAAACAGAAGGCTGGAAAAGTATCTCGCTTCTGGAAGCTTCAATCAATTGCTTCCTAACTGGAACACCCTATGCGTCACTGCTTTCCAGGGTGCTGGACATAAAACGAGTTAAACTTTGTTAGATATAGCCTTTTTTGCACACACAGAGCCCCACACTCCGGCTCCCACAGCGGGGGGAGTGCGTCCTGGCTGCCGGAGTAGGACTGCGAAGGACCCCCACACTGGGGCCAGGCCGCACTGAGTGCTGTAAGTAAGCGCACCCCGAACGGCAGATGGAGCCGTGTTGTAAGTGTGGCTTACACGGGTTCCCGTCTTTCCTTTTGTCCCCAGCCCCAACCCCGCCCCTGCTGCTGTCCGTCCCTGAGTCCTGCCGTAGTTTTTTCCGGGCATGGCTTTGTAATTTGTACGTGCGTGGGAGGGGAGGGAGCGGAGCGGAGCGGAAGGGGTGGTGCCGAACGGAGAGTGGGCGGTGGGCTCGGTTGTCTGTTGATTTAGTTTGCTGCATAACAATTTTGCTGAGTGTTGTGTTTTTTATTAGCAAAGACACATTTGCTCCGTGTTCTACCCCAGCTCGCTGTAAGTTGCTGGATGGAAGACACTCAAAGTGGAAGTAACTACATTAAGCTATTAAAACGACAGCAGCTGTGGAGCTGGGACATTCAGGGCAGACCCGGTCCCCACTCTCATGCACACCCATATGGAAAAGAGACATTTTAGCACACACAGCAGTTTAATTAACGTTAAGTGCGGGTGGTAATGGCTCCATCTCGAGTCCAGGTTGCAGGATTCAGGTTTCGGGCTCGATCCCCGCTCCGGTAGGGACCGGGCCAGGCCGTAACACGTTGGCGGCATTTGCATGTAAATACTTTGTACGCCAGGAAGTTGGCCCATTAGACGCCCGGCCAACCGACGACGACTGCACATGCACGGGAATAATTTAATTAAAATATTAAATAAATGCCGAGCAGTGTTGGAGGATGTGTTGGTGCCAAACAGCACGGATTCAAAGTGCCAGACTAAAAGGGCGAAAAGCGCAACAACACGGAAGTGCAACCGCGAACGCGCCCCCTCGCGGAGGAGCAGGAGTGCTTAGGGCCTGAAGGAGCAGCTCAGAGATGTGGCTAATTACTGGATTGGATGCTCTTGCATCCGGCGAGGATGCTCATGATCTGGGAGAGAAAGTGCTCTGTTGATAGACCAAAATATCTATCTATGTATCTTTCCCGGAACTCCGTTTCAGGACAAGACTCCTGGCGCTCCAGAGAAGCCTTTTTAATACTTATCTCGCCTGCGGCCTGACCCACTTTTCCCAGCTCGCTCCTCAGACTTGAAGGCCGTGGGCGAGCTGCGGCGCAAACTTTCCATATACAAGCCATTTGTAAACAAATTATTTGATCCTCAAACACAACTTGCTCCGGCAACTTATCAACTTGACGCCGCACAGGCACCCCTACGACGAACAACGGGCAACGACAACGACAACGACAACAAATCCAAACTTGGCCAACCATGTATCATTAACAAAGTTGTCCAGTTGGCAGTCCCACTGCAGCTTTATGACTAATAACCAAATGCCACTGAGCCAGTGGCCTAGGGGTGGGGTGGAGAGGAGGCAGGGAGGCGACACGTAGCTGCGTAGCCCGATTCCGGGTACAGTCGGACATCGCTAATGGGGCCGTGCCCCAAAGGCTACCCGGGCAGGGGTACCCGACCGAGAAACGAGTTATCGCTAATAACTTTTACACACAATTGGCAAATTACAATTTATTTATGTGACGCCGCCGCTCCGCTGACCCTCCGGCCGGCTCCTGCAGTTCGCATTTGATTCACAGCGAGGGCAACAAATCAATTTGCATGCGGCAATCCGGAAGATTTATTGGCAGCGTTCGTGGGGCGAGGATTTGAGGGCGGGGCCGTGTCGATGCAAAAACTGAAAACCGTTGAAATTGAATAAGGTTCTTGGGGGGAATAATTTGTAAGCCGATTGCCGGTCGCGGCCAATACTAGTCCATTATGGAAATCGCGGGCAGCTCATGAGCTCCTATTACCGGGGGAATCAATTCGATTTTGGACACACACACAGTCATTAGCAGTCGGTTGCTGCCGTAAAGGCCGGAATGGTGGCAGAAGGGCGGAGAGAGTGGGGAAAGCAGACAAAGATGGTAAAAAAAACACAACAGAGGCTGCCTCGAAACTGAAACCCAACTGGAACCGTCGAGAGTCTCAGTCGATGATGATGGTGCTGCTTGCCACGGATGATGTCATGTTGCTGGTGGCTGGTGGCTTTTGGGGTCGACAATTCGACCATTTGGCCATTTCGCACGCTGCTTGGCAGCAGACTGGGGCCTTCTGGAACCTATAGTACCAATAGAATACCCCCTAGACATCGAAGTGACGCCTGCGGGGGGGTGTTTACTCTGGAATATCTGTTTACTGAATGGAACAGCTTCACTCCGTAATGAGCCAACTAATTACGGCTGCCGACTCTCCAAAACTCTAAACAAATCGGGTATTAGACAAACAGTGTGCTGGGAACATCGGAATTGCATCGCCAGCCGGCCATTTCAACACACTAATAAACTGCACAAGGGAACAGCTCATTAAAAGCCACTCGAGTGGGGCGGCTGCAGCAGCTCCTCTATTTCCATTTTACCATTTTGCTGCCTGGCTGTGGACGGGCAGCTCCTACAGGCCTCCTTGCTGCCGCTGTCAAGTGGCCGGGCCCCAAGAAGTTGGACCGAAACTACTTCAGAGATGCGGTTGGAGCTCTGGCTTCTGGCTGCTAGTTGCTGGCTCTTTGGGCCAAACAAAAGTGAAGCCAAGCCCGAATCGGAGTCTGGGAGCTGGAGCGACGACATATTCACCCACTAACTGCCAGGAGTCGGGAATCAGGAGTGGTAGGGCAGAGGCAGACGGCTGTCGGGGAGTAACAAGCCATGCAAATGCCGCACGGCAGCAGGCGGCAACAACGTCCATATGTGTGGCAAAGTGCTCCGCAGCCCTCCAGGGACCGGCGGGGCAGGAGCTCGGAAGCAGAACACCCAGCGCCAAGTAGTGAACGCGTTGATTTCGCATTTATGCAAATTTCACGTACACTTCAAACTGCTCAACGCTTTTTCCTCGTTTATTTTTTCGGCTCCGCTCTTCAGTTTCTTCTTCTGGCCCGTTTTTTCGACGCGCTTTTGTTGGCCTGGTCGAAACTAAACTTTGGCTGCTGCTGACGGAGGTCGTAGAAATTCTGCCCGGGGCGAGTGATTTCCGAATACCGTTGAATGCGCGAATTTGGGAATGGATTGGGACTAACGCGTCGGAGCGTCTTGCGAAGATTGGGGCTTAGCTGGCCACCAAGCTGAGTAAGAGCCATTACAGGGTATGTGGAGGTGGCATCGTTACTCCGCTGCCCTCCTGCCAGATGCAATGTGACGTGACGTCATGTGTGCGCTCGTGCTTGCGGCTAACAGGACACGTTCCCTCCCACGCCCATGCCCTCCCCGATAGGGCCGCCTGTTGACGACGCTGTTGCTCTTCAGCCTTCAGCTTTCAGTTTCCAGTCTGTCTAATGCAATGCGCGTGCTAAATGGGCGTAACTCGACGGCCCGACGACTCGGCTCTTTCCGCCTCCCCACTTTTCGCCGGTCGGCGCCACCAAGCGCTGAGAGCTGGGAGCTGGGAGCTAAGAGCTGAGAGCTGAAAGCTGAAAAAGTTTCGCTCACACCGGCACACGTCTGCAACTGTCAGTGCATCAAAACACTTGAGTATTTGAAAAAGCGGAAAAATAATAAAGTGAAAAACGAGGGGCCGGGGTGGAAAAAAGGAAAACTGTGCCGGGGAAAAACAACAGCGGAGAGTTTTCTTTTTGTGCTGCGTGTGTGCTGCACGATATTTTTAATATTTTTGCACTAGGCGCAGAATAGGCGCAGAGGGGGTGGCGGCAGGCGGGGGCAGAACAGAAAAGCTGACAAAAGTGACACTTTGCTTGCATTCTTGCAGTTTCTTTTGCGATTGTTTTCCTCGCTTTCAAGAGCGGAGAGAGTGGGGAAAGTGGGGTGAGCGGCCGGCGGGGCGAGTGCAAGTGACATTGAATGTGGCACTTTTTTCGCTAGCCATGGAAGCACTCACAGACACGCAGATTCATATACAGGTACAGAAACAGATACAGATACAGATACAGATACAAAGACACAGATGCAGAGGCGCGCCAGCCAGAACAGCAGGTGGGCACAGAGGCGGTGGCGTGCCACAAGTTCATTACCACATTGTAGTCCCTCCGCCCTGGCGCTGCTAGCTTTATTCCATAATTCCGCCTACAATAGTGCAACGAGTCGAGCATTTTTTTCGTCGAGCGTTTTTTTGCCGATTGGCCGAGTTCAAATATTTGCCAGTAATTGCATAAATTTTCACAAATAAAATATGTAGATTCTGCAGCTGGGCGCTGTACATATGTACTCGCTTATGTATCTGTTGCAAGCACATATGTACACTTCCCGCTCCCCAGGGAGTCCACTGGGCAGTTTATGTGGCAGTTTGATTGCCGTGTGTTCGGGCGCCACAATTGTGCTAGGACTGCGCGAAATTTGATTAATATTTCGCGCATATTTCTATGAGAAACTCGACGCGAATGCAAATTTTAATCAGAGATAGTTCGCAGCGCTGGCTGCAATTCGAATGCGATTGCGTTCGATCGGAGGCATTTCGAGCAAAAATCAACAAGGGAAACCGTGCTCACTGGCATGTGGCAGGGCAAATATTTGTTGAGCCTCGTCAAAAATAGAGGCAACATTAAAGCCCGGTGGCACACACAAGCGTGGCTAGATTCCGATGCGAAAAACACGCTTTGTTCGGGCTTCGACGCTTTCCGCCGGCCGGCCTCGATAGCGACAAGTAGACGGAGTCAGAACCCGGCCGTATTGCCGCAAAGTGTGGCAATATGTGTGTATCTCTATTCAGCCGGGGGAAATGTAATTAAATTTAATAGAAAACAATCAAAAAACCAAATCCCATAAATTAAACTTTCCTGCAAAAAGGCAGTGCGGAATAATGCAATTTTAAATCTGTCACTGGAATAGTTAATGCCACATTAGATGCTCTGAGCTAATAAAGCGTAATTATCGGCGCATTTATTTAATTAGCCGCACAAAGTGCGTGGCAACAAAGCCTCAACCGCGGCCCACTCCTGGCCCAGTTTAGAAAACAACTGTCCTATAATGACAGTTTAATAGGCTCGTCCATCTGCCGCCGCGTGTGCGGTAATTTAATTTAATCTCCTTCCCAAATCACGGCCCTAGTACGAGGCCGTAGTGCTAGTCCTAAGAGGGCTTCGAGATACCATTCCGGAGGGGCCTGGCGGAAGATGCGGCGACCAGCCTCATTATGCAGTCAACGAGATTATCGGGGAATGCATTTGCCATTTGATTTAACAATAATGAACAAAATGCAATTAATTGAAAACTATTCCCCCCGTTTTTTGTTTCTTTGTAATTACCTTTTGTGCATAATTGGTGGGCTTTAATGGTTTAACAAAATGCGATTAACCGAATGGAATTGCAAAATGCAAATGCAGCCGACCGCCCGCCGCACGCCGGCCACCCTGGACTTAACGGCGGGCAGCAGATGGAAACAGGTCGGGCCACGGCTATAATTTTCCATCAAAAATCGAATTCGGACGAAAATGTTTCGGCACTCCAGACCCAGGCCCAGGCCGAGGAGCACTTGTTGCGCCACGAGGGCCGCCCTTAACTGCCTGTCCTTAGCCCGGCTGTGACAGTTTACAAAGTGCTGCAATTAAGGCTGACAAAGTGCCCGACTTCCAGCTCCCGGCTCCCGGCTCCTGGCGAACGAAGAACATTGTGAGAACATCGGGAACACTCGAATGAATTTGTTAAAACATTTTCCCGGCAAGTATCTGTTGGATATGAATTAATCAAAAGCTAAATTAAATGCCGAGCATTTGCATCGCACTGCTGGCTTCTTCAGCAAACAATTTGTCTTAACGGGCGGAGACAAGTGTCACATTCGAATTCTTGGCGTTGGCGCAGCTTAAAAATACATATTTTCCCGAGGAGAACTATTTCGGTGACGGACGCACACGGCTGTTTCTCTATGTCATCTTTCCTCCCCTCCCTGGTCCGCCCGGATGCCAGCTCCCACTCGGCGAGGTGTTAATGGTAATTGGAGCTGCATCCCCGCCGGAAGGTTGCCCGGTGCACAGGGGTTAAGGCGAGGTGGTCGTTGCTTCCCTGCCTTGTGGCCCTGCGCCGTCCGCCCGTCCTCACTTTCGCTTTCGGTTTCGCAAGCGACAATCAGATTTTTTGATATTTGTGACTTTGGCATTGACGTCTGCACAGGGGCTGTCGATCGAAATAGACTTGGCCCGAAATACCAATTCAAATATTAAATAAAATATCGCGCAGGGCCGTGGGCGCCTCGGAGGCCACTCGGCCTTCTCGGTTTTGATATATTTTTCTGAGAAAAAACTTTTGGGTTGAGGAGCGGAATTTCTTTTAGATTCCCAATCGCCCGGTCGCCCAATCGTCCATTATAACTCTGGCAATTAATTGCCGATTCTCCGGGAACTGTTTCCCCCAAAAAGCGGTGCACGTAGTAGAGCTGTTCGCCGTGTGATTTATGAGCGCGCGCCGCTCGAAATTTTATAATTTGTTTCAACGGTTAACGTGCATGGCCAAAAAATAAATATTTTCCGTTCGTTAAATCCATAAACAAAGCCCCGCTCAGGAGTGGGGTCTGGGATGATGCGGGTTTCCCCACCGTAGCCTATACCATCGCATCGCATCGCATCGCACTCGCAGTGGCAGTGGCAGGGCCGACTCAATCGCAATATCTCGATGGGTTTTGTGGCTTTTGCCGAGGCGATGAAACCAAAAATTGTTTGCCAGTCACGTTTGTGGTGCAGAAAGAGCAGTGGCACAGCCTCGGGTGGCTAGGGGCCAGGGGAAGATTCCACTTCTTCGTGGAAGATTTGCGTCTGTGGGCGTTTATTTTGAACGCATTGCGGTTATGTAATTGCGAGGCGTCAGATACGTGATTACTTTTAGGCAAATTGCCGCTCGAATTCGCGCATTGTGTAACTCTCCTCCTTCACTTGCGATTTCTCGGGTCTCTGCGAAAGTGTGCCGTTGGACCCCAGCCGCTGGCCAGGGGAAAGTGGTCCAATCGAGTAGGTTGGGAAGAATGTTAAGGTCAGGGCTGCGAAATGTCTCGATGGCGGCATTCAGTTCATAGAAGGGTGCAGTCAAGCAAGGGGGTTCGGGGGTGGCTAGTAAGGGGGTGGCAACAATCCATCCGTGACTTCAAGATCCTCCACAATGAGGTCATCTCTCTGAAATGGCATTCAGACCCTCCCACTCCCATTCCGCGCCCCTCCTTTCAGTTCCGGCCCGAGTATCTGAACCGTTCTTTGCTTGTCTTTCGGTTCTTGTTTCGCGGTGGCTCGCTTGCCTCGAATGACATGTGAGCCCCGAAGTGCATCGAAAGTGCTTGAACCAAAAAGTTAAATATCAAGAAATGTGCTCGACTCAGCAGAGGGGAAGTGCAATCCACCATGTCGGTTCGCGAAGGTTGCATTCCTGAGGAATGATTGGCGGGAGAGCTGCGAAAGGCGAGCGCAAGCTGCCACTGCGAGAGCACTAATTAAAATATACGCCGCGCTGTTTGCAGTTTTTAGAGCATGTCTCCCCTGTCCCAGTACCCCCGATGGCGCACGAGTGCCGCAGGCGGAGTCGGGCCGTAAAATATTGTCACGCACGCCCAGGATGGAAGCGAAGTGCCATTCTAATGAGCTCTGCTACATTTCCTCGACGGCCTTAATTTACGATTCCCGGCCTGGGAAGGCACTGCGACTATTTCTGCACTTGTCCCATTAATCTGTTTGTCGCCCCAGAGACATCTCTGACGGTCAGTTCTCCTTATTATTTTCCGTTTGTTTTTCACTCACACCCATCGGCGGGTGATTAATCCCGCCCTGGCAATCCCAGAGTAAACAAAGACCTTTCATTCATAAGCAGACTGACCACTAGCCCATTCAAGTTTGTAGAACTCGTGTGTTGTAGTATCTTATCGGACACTGATTCATGGGTGTTGCTGTGCTCGGTGTAAGATTGATTCGTCCGAAGTTTCGATGGCTCGACTGCTATATTTAAAGGGTGACCCGCCAGAAGCAACTATCCGGAGGGCTGGAGGGAGCACTTGTCGCTGATTACCGGGCGAGGGGTTAATGAACTGGGCCAGAAAATCCCTGGAACCTGGGACCTGGGACCGGGGAGAATCAACAAGTATTGATCACGACGGAATTACATCACAGGCTACGTACTTCAATGCCGAATGGAGATGCAAGTGAAGAGCCCCCCATGGACACCGAGGGCAGAGGCGGAAGAGAAGGGAGGCACTCCTCTGGCCAAAAATAGATCAAGCGAGAAGGAAAACCAAAGAGCAGCAGTGCGAAAATAGGGAAAGACACTCGCTTTTCCTTTTTCATTGCGCGACGACCTAGAGAGCTAGCTTCATTAATATTCTATGCTTTATCGCTGTATCTGCGAGATATGTATCTCGGGCATGTTTCAAAATGTCTCAGAAACTGTGGCGCCAGCCCGCAGAAATCCGAAATCAGGAGGCGGCGCAGGAGGTGGCCGCAGCAACATCCGCAGCCGCACTTTCGCAATTTGTGTATCTGGCAGATATTGTATCTGGCGGATAGCGGATGGCAAATGGCTGGCGCTGACTGACTGAGCGAGAATATTCGGAAACAAATCCAATCTGCGCGCAGCCATTTCGAAGCGCTAAAAATAATCTCACCTTGAAAAGTTTCTACATTTTTTTCGCTTTTTGACTACATAAAATTTTATTCAATTTCAACGAGCCAGAGATCTACGACGTATCTCTTGGATGGCCGAGTATCTGTTCCTCGGCCGAGCCAAGAATGATATATGTACATATATGTACGTCTCCAATAAATATCCAAAAAATGATCACTCGCCAAGAAAATTATTTTGCAATTGAATACAAACGGCACGGATTTTGGTTTCGTAAGGGCTTCTGCTCGCCGCTAACCTTACACTCACACACCACACTGTACATTATACTGCATACTGTATATAAGCGGATTACGGGCCGGACAGGGGCAGGGCAGGGGCGGTATCAGGTCTGATTCATCCGCCGCAGGATCGGCGCAAAAGTAAGGCTATTGTATAACCTGCTGATATATACTACGGGTGGTACACACTTTGCTGATTTCTTGGAAGACGAGGACTCGGTTAGCGCCTGATTCCGATCGGGTGGCTTGGTTGGACTCGGTGTTTTAGTTTAGATATAGATTGGAGTGGATTGGGTTCAGATCGGTTTCGTATACTCGAGGCGATCGTGGGGCACTGCCAGAGTTCAGTTCTTGGGCGACGTTACTAAGCGACGATTTTCTCTCAACTAAAGCAAAAACCGAAACCGAAAAATTTTATGTGCATTTGTGCCGATTTTCGAATACAAAAATCTTTTCAACCACAACGCCAGCGTCGCCGTCGACGTTTACGTTCACGTCTGCGACGCAGTCGCTGCCGCTGCTTTTGGGCCGTGCGAGAGGAGGCTATACGCCGTATAGCATACGGCCATATAGACTTTGTTGGTTCTCGATTCTGAACCGATTCGCTGCAAAGATACAGATACAGATACAGCGCCGAAAAGCTACAAACGCCAGACGGCGGCGACCACGACGGCTGCCAATGTCTGTCTGGCTCTTGCCGCTTTGTTGTACTCGGCCGGGATATGTATTTTGTTATTTGGCTAATTGTTTGTATTTGTTTTCGCTCACAAGCTTTTACGGCCCAGAGCCAGCTGAACGTCGACGAATTGTGCATGCAGAACGGTGCGTTTCGTGGCTATAATTGAGTTTGATGCGATTACAAGATGAAAGGTGGCAAAATGTATCTGAATTGATTTCTCCCCAGCACACTGTCAGCTGGCCAAATCGAAGGCCTAATATGCAATTGGTCCCATCGGTGCCAGACTGAAACTCTAAAATGGCGAACAGGTGCTCCTAACTTCTGGCTGATCTTGTTTTCGGAGTGACCCCGGGTAGCCTGGGAAATCCGGGCCACTTCTGCCAGTTGCCTGTTCGGGTGGTGACTTCATGGAAGACTATCTGTCCACTGCCGTGTTTCATTGAAGATTGCCCCACAACCGATTAATCATTCGTTCGGGGTCGCCCCCGCCCTCCTTCTCTAGAGCGCAGAGCGAAGGTCGCCTCAAAATTCCTTGGCTAAAAAAAACCCCACCAATTCAATTTCTGGCTGCATGGAAGGCGAGCCGTAAAACATTAATATGTTGTATGTTGGCTGGTGGCTGGTGGCTTCCTTGCTTAAATATACAAACACATTTTTTCGCCAGCCTGCGCTGGTTTTGATGCTGATGCTGGTGGGAGCAATCAAGCAGCCAAACGAAACGCACTGAATCGAAGCAAACAATCCACAAAAAATAATGGTCGAAAACATAGCGGGCAGTGTGGATAAATATGTGTAATATAGCAAAATATTTGGATGTTTTATGCGTGTCCACATCACTTCGAATCACATCGGGCGCGGCAGAAAGTGCTCAGGCGGGCAAACAAGTAAACAAACAATAACTATTCCATCCTCAGTGCCCAGCGGCCTTTTAATTAAATCATGTTCGGGCTGATAAAAATAATATCAAAGAACCCATCGCACAACTCAATCAAATCGTTAAAACTGAATGTGGTGGCAGTTCCTCGGCAGCCGATTCGGATCAGCAGCAGAGGCACTACATAAGTTATTAGATATGAGGCTTGTCCCCCGGCTCTTCGGTGGTGGTTCTGGTGGCCCCCAGGAATCGATAGTGGTGGCGGCCGCAAGTATCTTGCTTCTTGTCCATGGAACACTTTTACTCTTAGTTACGCATATCAGTCTGCGATCGCCGCTGCGATTCCGGGGACGCTGAGTCAACGGTCAAGCTTTGCACAGATGAATCACAAGGGTCTCGAAACCGGCTCCGTCTTTGTACTGTGTTTTGGCAGGAGGAAAAGTGCCAGAAACTGGTCAAGACACACTTACACTTCACTCGCACTTGTTGGACTTGCTCTGCGAAAATGGGAATCGGCTTGTTGGGAGTGGTATCTTTCGGGTTGGTTTCGGATTCTCGAGCACTGAATTCTTTGGGTTTCCGTGTACACTTTTTCAATTTTTCGGACGTTGGGCGAGACAACCGCGCGCGATCGTTGCGTTCGAGTGAATGAGAGGGCTCGGATCTCGGGTGTTTGGAGTCTGCTGGCGAGCGAACGAGTCTCACAGATACTCCGAGGCATTCACACACTCGCGCCACTGCCGCTGCCTCTGCCACTCTTTCTCTCTCTCCTTCTCTCTCGGGGCAACAATCAACAGGTAAGCGTCCGCGGAAAGGTGTGCAAGTCTCTCTCCCTGTATCTGTATCTGTATCGGTATCTGTATCTGTATGTGTACCTGTATCTGTATCTGTATCTGCAAGTGTGCATATGTGTCGCTCGTGTGCCGCACTTGCTGATAAGATAAGCACACAAAGAAAACACCACAACGTTGGGTAAGCGAAAGCAAACATAAACAAATGCCAGGCGTTGCAGCGACTTTCTTGCAGCGGTGAGGTAATTGCACATTGGAGCCATCAATAGTTTGGACCGGCCAATTCGCAAAATTGCCTTCCACGGACTTTGGCTCGCTGGGGTATTCTATATTTAGGTTGCATGCCACATTGGGCCGAAACTGGTTCCTCCAGTTTCCTGATAATCTGGGTGACGGCTGCGCAGCCCAAAACAACAACAGCAAACACGTTATTCGCGGATCTTGCCTGATTTACCCTTTTAGCGCCAAAACAAAAGTCGGGAACTGCATTGCGCTGCTGGGCACTCTCTCCGAAAGTTGGGCCAGATTGGGCCATGGATCCCCACCTATTTCGACGGAGAGATTCCAGCAGCCGATAGTTAGATAATTAGTTCGTGTAGTTTGGGGAGCAACGTGCGAAAATCAGGCAACAACACTGCAACTCCTTCACAAAAGTGTCATTACACTGCGCAGTTTGCCAAAACCGGTTAGAGCCTCGCAGAACACCCGCTGTGGGCCCTTAATGAGCGGGTTAATAGGGAACATGGGAAAGAGGGTCGAGTAGCCATAGACACCAAATCGGAGTCTGGAAATTCGATGTAGAATTTGTCGTTAAACCAAAAACTTGCCCGGTTCTAATCCCAAACACCCCATTTCGAGAAACGAATATTTTGACTTGCGCCACCTACATGTGAGAGCTTTGCAACAAATGCGACCTATTGGTTTGTGTCTTGGATCAGGCTGCCCCGAATCGACTTCGTAACTTGCTTGTTACCTTACATCGGATACTTACATCAAATCTGTGCAAGAACCACATAAGCAAGTATAAGACTGTCTCCCAAATTGCTTCACTTTCCTAAAAAGTGATAGGTTTTATTGGTCTCACGCAGTTTTGTTCACTAAACCTATGATCCAAGGCATATAACTGTTGACATTCGTGAATATAGTCACGTTATTGTTGGTGTCGTAGCTGGCCAACCCAACCAGCGTAGAACCCATTTGAGATTCGGTCACGATAGTGGACACCAAGGGGCTGCCGCTGCTCAGCATCAGGGACCGGGTTGTCGTACAGATCTGGCTACTTGAAACGTTGGCATATTGGACGCACTGACTGTGGCTTCGCATGTGGGCCGTCTTGTGGGAGACGCCATTGACAGCAACGGACTCCCGCAGCCTTCTGTTCTTTCTCCGGAACACCTCTGTTTCAGCAGTGGTCGAGGGCAGGCAAATCGGACGAATGTGCGCTAAACAGGAGAGGGGTTGAAAGTAGGTCGCTCAAGGTGGGCCACTATGAGTTACCTGTGTACTGAACAAATTCCGCCAGTCGCAGCAGGGCAATGTCATCGGCGAGCAGGTTTTTAAAGTTCGGGTGCGTATGCGTTTCTTGGACGTGGTAGGTGGCTCCCCCGGCCAAGCCCACCTGCCTGGTGGGAGATTGGAAACATTATATAGTCAAATAAGAGCGAAATGGATCCGTGACTTACAAAGGTGCGTTGTCAGGTAGGAACGTGGCTGTCGTCACGACGAATTCTACAAACAATGGAGGAAGGAATTCATGATTACCCAGATCCGCTGGGGACAAGTAGCCAATACTCACTCTTGGATATAAGCGCCCCATAGGCCAGCACAAACCGACCTAGATAGACCGTGGCTAGCCACGGATAGGGGGCGGATCGGCTGACGTTTTCGTAGCACGCCTCGTCCAACAGATCCTTCTTTGGAAGGAGAACTTTTATGTCCGCCTCGTCCACAGTTTTCTTTATCCAATCGACGTAATTCGCAACATTCATATATACAGCTGTCCCGGAACAATCACTTGAGCCGTAGCTGACCACCCCAAACTGGGTGTACCGTGTCTCGCCATTAATCATAGTGTACGCACCAAGAGGTCCACCAGAATCCCCGTTACATGTGTCGCCCTGGACTTTCCCTACCTTTATGCCGGTTCCACAAAACTTTGTATCGTCTGCTTCCTTTTCGATTTTCTTTTGGTTGCGGTTCCAGTAAATACTGCTACAAGCAGTCCAGTAGGTGCGAAGGATGCCCACCTGAAGGAGTACATCGCTTTCTATTTCCGGCCCAGTGTCTCCCCATCCAGTTGCCAGGAACTGCGAAATAGCATCCAAGAGTGTTTGTTTCCGTGAATCCGTTAAAATGCAAATAGGTCTAATGTGATCCGTATAGACCACCATGCGGTCCAACCGCAGCAAGCAGATGTCATCGACGTATGAGCCTTTCTCATAGAGAGGCGGAACATTGTGGGCTACAACCTTGTACTCAACACTGCGGTAACACGTTGTGTTCTTCAGTGTGTCCAGGCACTGTAGTTCTTCCGATCGAATATACACCCCCAATCGCGCCACGCTGTAAAAATTCAAGTCCACTGAAGATAGCGTATTTATCTGGGGGCTTTCTACTTACATATTCAATCCACCGTTCGTGCAATGTGCTGCTGATAGAACGTACCCTGAAAAGGACTCATGGCTTTAAGGAGGGCATCCAAGGATAGGTGGGATAGTACTCACGACTGTTAATAAGCGTTCCACCACAGACGAACTTGCCATCCCTGGAGAGTTCAACCATCCATGGGTTTGCTAACATTTTCGACATTTCGCCTCCTGCAATCTTCGTAGTAATGTTTTTAACAACGTTCAAGTGTTCCTTCACTTTTCCGCAATTTTCGTCAATCAATGCGGATGACACGGGTAAACTCATCTGAATCAGAGTGAAAGTGAAAATAAGCCATACTGCGGTCGACATTATTGCGTCCGACCGGACCGAGAAATTGCTTCAAACTGAGCTCAGGCTCAAGGCTCGGTTCTAGTGGCTGATAAGCTTATCACTTCCCCGAAGCGACTGCCATAAATTTGCGTTTTTCGGAACATTAGGTCGCTCGGCACTTCCAAAAACGGCGTTTGGTTGCTAATATTTAAAAAGAATTTAAAGATTTTAGCTATTCCTAGAATTCTTCAAATAATTTTCTATCAGCTAATGACGAATCTCTCCCCCGATTCTTATTGCAAATTATTGCTTCAGGTGATGAGTGCGGAGAGTGCTGGGCACGTGGCCACCAGAACATTACGGTAACGGGGGCCAATAGTTTGACAATTTAATGTCAGCCTAAGAACAGGCTCAGGCGGAAAGTGAGGATCCTGTTTTGGTTGAAACTCGGGGGTCGTCGGGCACATACAACGCGTGCTCGCTGACAACATTAGCAAGGGGGATCGAGGCTATAATTATAATTCCATTACCCACGGAGAGCAACAGGAGCCCATTTGAAAGGTGCTGCCGCGCCAAGATCCTGCGCAAAGATCCTGCGCAAGTCAGAGACAATTGAGTGGCGTAATTGCCGCTCCGGCTAATGATCGCCAAGGATAATGCGGGCCGGCCGTGTTAATGTGGCCAGAACGAGCAGGTGAATCGGGAAGCGATCTCTGAACATGCGGAAGTATGCGCATTTCGTCCGATTCGCAGCGCATCGGATCCGATCCGCATTTGATGGATTTGACGGAATGTCCGAAGCACTCACTTCCTTGGCGGACTGAATCGGTATTCACCGCAGCTGCCAAAAGCATTGGGCCACTCAGCCACACTCGCTTTTATGAGCCGCCAGGTGGGGTCGACGCGCATTCGGCGATAAGAATGTCATAACACAAGCTCCCAATTAACTGCGTCGCTGTCGGTGGAGGAGGAGCCGTGATTGGGGCTTCCAGTTCGTACAGATCTGTCCGGGGGCTCATTTGCATCCGACTCGTCCAGCTCGGCGAAGAACCCCTTCGCGGCCCAGCGGGCGATGGTGCGATGTCCCAGACCGAGGACGGCCCGGAGGCAGTCAGTGGTGGCTTTTTACAAAAGCCAAAGTTGGTGAGTCAAAGGGCTTAAAATTCATGTTGGGAAAGAGAAAAAGCCTCCAAGTAGTCCATGTGGCTTCGAAACCGCCGAATCGACCACTCTGCCCAAGGAGAGCCGCGCAGGGAGTCGCCCAGAGATATCCATCAACGAGTGGCGTGTTTGGCTCCTGTAAGTTGTTAACTCCGCGTTTATTGCCGCTCAACATACCGACGGACCACCGAGGGGTCATTGGCTCAGCGGCCTATGGGATGTGTCTCTGGACCAGGTCTCGTTTGCGAAAGATCTGTCGGTCTCTGAGGCCGCAGCTCGGCACTGCTGCTGTATTCACACCCATGACATCGACGGCCAGGTCATTTCCGCCCTTGCGGTCCCAATCAATGGCCACAATAAAGGTTAATTATGTAAATGTCACCAAGTTGCTACTGTCTACCTCCGTCCGAATCCATTTCCCACTCCCAGCCCGATTCCCATTCCCATTCCCATTCCCATTCGCATTCCCACTCCCATTTCAATTTCTATTCCAAATCCAAATCCGATTCCGATTCCGAAACGTGCTCAAAACTCACAATTTAATGGTCTCCGAGACGTTTCAATTTTATTAGTTCACATCGGGTCCTAACCTGTTGTCGGGAGCGTTCTAAATGAGAACATAACTGCTTCTGTTGCCACCGCCAATTAACCCCTTCCCGGCCCTTACTTCGGCGCCCCCGACCGCACTCCTGTCGGCTTGCCGCTTTTTACGGTTTAATTGTGCCCACGGCCAGGGACAGAACAGAGAAATCAATCTCGAAATGCCTTGACAAGTGAGGCCAAGAGCGGGCCCATCGCGCAGAGATTGCGAGTCACCTCGGACCCCGAGAGTTGCATTTAAGTGCACCCTTTTGGGAAACTGACCATAAAAAATTGCTTCATTTAACAAGAGGCAGTGTGGCACTAAAAAGCGACCCAGACACAATGTACACATCCCATACCAAAGACTCGGGAGGAGACAAATGCCAGCCGCTGGTGGACGGGTCAAATCTGCGGTCTTTGGGCCAGAGGGTCTGGCCTAGAAAGCGGAAGCTCTTGTCGGAGGAAGTGGCAGAGGAGATAGGGTGATAATCCCGCAACATTTCATATTGCATGAAACAAAAATTTTGATGGCATAAACTAGTGCGCGCTAATCCTTTAAGGCTGTCCTTAATTGAAAGCCATTAATTGCGTGGCTTGCTGCTGTCAACCATTACCATTCCCTCCGGCGGATCAGACCCACAATGCCACGGAATGACATTCCCAGCCCGATTCGAATCTGATTCTGATGTCCCTGCAATGTCAAACATTTGGAGCTGCTAATCGCGTAAAACATAACACCATTACCGCCATAAAATAAATTTTCTGCCATAATATCTGTCGCAAAGAAGGGCCCCGAGCCTCCAAGACGACAACGACGACGCCGACATCTTGTGGCTCTCGGACCGCGATTCCAATTGCCAGTGCCCCAACAGGATTTTGATTTATGCCGAAATAGCAAAGGCGAGCGATCTGGCGGGCGAGCAAAAACCAAAAACACAAATCAAACGCAACAGCGCGACGAAACATTGCAACAATCCATGCGAGCTGCCCGGCTCTGGGTCTGCTTCGGGGCCATCAGCTTCTGCGCCAGCTTCTGCTCCTGCTCCCTGGTTCAGGTCCTCCTGCATGGGCTGGCTAACAAGAGGAGCATGTTCGCAAAAAATTGGCAAAGCCAGCGCGAAATCCAAACGCGAGCAACGCGCGCGTTTTTTGTCGCGTCAAATGCGCCCCGCAAAAACGCGTCTTTGCCGGCCTGGCCCATTGCCTCATTGATATTTCGATCGCGAGCGTATAAAAATATTCTGTTGTGCCGATCGCCCGATCCCGAGATCCCGATTTCAATTCCGATTCTGCCTCTGATTCAGATTCTGTGACTCCGACTCCGACTCCGACTATGACTCCAATCCTGGCCCGGCCCAAAAGTGTCGCCCGAGCAGGATCGACGCTGCGATCAACGATCACCATCAGCGTCGATCCAAAGCCTTTTATCGTTCTTGGCCTACACTGGAAAATAATCCCCCCTTGACAATATAAATTTCTTAAGACTTAAGACGGAGGCGTTCGTGAATCCGCACCGGAATGCGGAATTGAAATTATAGAGAATTGGTTATCGATTAAGCCTTGTTGGAAGAGGGGCTGAGGGGGAAATATAAAGCAGATAATAATAGAACTTTGAAGCAGCACTGAGCAAGCACTGACTTTGGAAAATATTTCGCGCGAAACCTTGTCAGGGATAGCCCAACGGTATAGTTGTCAGCTAATGTGCGAAGGGTACTTGGTTCAAGCCGAGCTATTCCTCTATTCTTGTTATTTTATTTCCGAACTTATTATGTTTTGTGTTTTTATTAATTTAGAAAAGTTAAATGTGGGTAAACGGTTGCGTTATTAGGCTCGTATGGCCCGGCTTCTACTCCTATCAGGATCAATAAAAATCAGCTAAATAAAAGAGTTCAACAAAGCGAATAAAAAATATGATTAAATGCTCAAATAAAGCACACGTAACAACATAAAGAAATATTATATATATAATATTTTTATTTCGTATTATTTTGTATAATTTGGGATTTATGCTAGAATTATATTAAGTATTTTTCGTTCCTACGAGAATAAGTTTTCTCCCTTAAATCATGAATCAAAAGCGAGCTTCGTCGAAAAAAATTCGTACTTAAATAACGAATTTTTGTTATTGAATTAAGTAAAGTCCTTCTTGGTCGACTTCCAAGTGCGTTTGCACTTTACTTAAGTGCGTAAGTCCTGTTTTTCTCTGAGTGAGTGAATCTGGCTATGATTTAAGTAATAATATGAGGCGCAACTCTCATCCACAATAGTCCGATAAAGTCAGAAATAGTACACCATCAACACCATGCAGTTTTTCTGCGTGTAACAGTTTTTGTGTGGTGGCCGCAGTGGCTGTCAGTCATAGTCATGCCAGGGCATTCCAATCTCGCCATGATCAGAGGGCTTCTTCAGCCGTTTCTTCTGCAGATTCTGCGGCGGATTCTGCCGGCTCTCCGAATTCCGCGCCGTCAGTTTCCTTGCGCGCATCCTCAACGCCTTTTAGCATTGTTTATGAAGTGAGTGCGGAGCTCCTTTGCAGGATGCGGAATCGCGGCCTGCACGTGATACAATTATGGCAGCGTTTTTTGCCCCGTGTATCTCCTCTTAATTTTTTGCCCTCTTTGCATAATTTAAGGCTCCGCGCAATTGTCGCGGCAATTATTTTTAGCCCCTGATTTATTGGTGGCATATTCAGAGTAGCCAGTGGCCTGGAAGCTCGGAAGTCTTGGGAAAGTTTCTCGCAACTTCACACCTTCGCCCGGGATGGCGATGCTCCCCAGGCGATGCTGCCCCGCGCGTCGTTGCCTGCTTACGAATTCTACTCACAATTCCTGCCGCCGCTCCACCAAGCCGATTCCAATGGCAATGCCATTTTCGCACTCCCAGTGCCGGTGCCAGTGGCAGTGGTGCTTCAGATGCAGTTGCAACCATTGTCGCCTCTGGCGAGTCTGTCGCCCCCTTCTGCATGCCGGCGGGGTCTCCGCGGGCGATCGATAGTTATGGTCGTGTCAGACATCCTGTAATTCCGCCATGCCTCCGTCCCAGCCACGCGCCCCTCCTCCGGCGTGTTGGCAACTTGTTGACACTTCATTGGCGCGCAAGTTAATTAAGAAGGAGAAGCCGTAGAGCAGGCCGGACCACCGACGATGGCAGGCAACTGCCTTGCCTCCCAACATTGAAATAGTGTCCGAAGAGATCGGCGATTCGGTGGATGCCGAAGATGGTTTATTTCGACTCACCTCACCACCCCCAAGAACAAGACTCCGCCTTTGTTTAAATATTTACTTTATTTGATCACCTCCGTTTACAGAATGGTATCTTGGATGGGAACGGAATTCAAATTATTACGTTTAGTGTCTAGAGAATCATAAGCTTTATCAGATTTAATCAGAGATCTTAGTGAGGAGCGAAGCTTAGGAGAGATACGTTTCAATTAATTCCGAATCCGTGAAACTGAAAACCATGGTGCGTAGGATTATTCTAACATATATACACAGATCATAACTGGGGCAGTGCGGGAGGGGCGCTCCCAGAGGAGCTAGTTGACGACCTCCACGCTGCAGTCCTCCTCCTGGTCCTCTCCGGGCTCCTCGTCGCACTCGGCATTCCCGTCCTCCTCCGGCTTGGCCTCCACAGGCAATGCGATTGGGCTGTCTTGGCTGCTTTCGCACGAACTCGACTCCAGGCATTCCAGGCGACCGCTGTCCAGTCGCAGCCGCTTCTCGGGCTTCTTGAGCAGCTCCTCTATGGAGTAGGGGTTCCTCTTGCGGCTGTGGGTCAGGGGGGCTCCTGGTGAGGTCTCGGGAGCGTGGCCCACCCCGCCGCCTGCTCCGCCAGAGGCTACTAGGGACAGAGCTGCCGGAGAGGACTTCCCAGAATCACAATCACTGAGCGCGTCCCCAGCCGCTCCAGGCGTGGACAAATCGATGGAGCTCTCTGACTTGGTGAAGCCAACAGTGCCGGCGGAGGAAGTGGCAGCCGCCGCTGCCATGGCGTGAGGCAAGTAGCCGCCGGCGTACGGTAGGAACTGCCCTCCGGAGGCCGCCGCCTGGGCCTGGATGTGTGCTTGGGTGTAGTAGAGAAGCGACGGGTTCCACAGCCAGTGCTTGTGCAGAGCCGAGTAACTCAAATCCAGTCCCGAAACACCTGGGTTCAGGCCGTGACTGGGGCTGTGGCTGTGGGCCAAGTTGGACGGCATTTTGGGAGCCGGCTTGATGGGCAACTCACCGCCGACGCCACCGCCGCCGCCCGGAGAGGTCAGCATCAGCGTCGGTGGCTTGCCATATCGCATGGCGGCAGTGGGTGCAACGGCCGGGATCGGGGGTGTGGCCACTGCCACAGGTGGAGGAACTTGGTAGCCGGGCGAGGGGCCGCCGGTACCCGCTTGGTGGGCCGCTGTCGCTGCTGCCGCTGCTGCTGCGGCCGCTGCTGCTGCTGCGTTCTGCTGACTGGAAGTCATCTCGTCCGTCCAGAGGCCGCTGTTCCGCAGGATTCGGTTAATTGAGCTGATCGAGGGCACTGAGCTCGGGTCGCAGACCCGCTGCTGCTGCAGCTGCTCGCGGATCTCCCACGCGAACATGCCACTGTTTTCCTCCTTCAGACGGATGATCTTCTTTACCACAGTGGGCGTGGCTACTTGCTGCAAGAGAGTAACGCAGACATGGAGTTAAAGTCGGTGCTGTGAGGGGATACAGTGCCTCCCTAGCTGCTACCCTATGGAACATTGTTCCTAAGACATGTTGATTGGTCACTCGATAAAGCCCACGACATTGCGCCGCATTTGTCCCCCGCTTGAGGTGTCTCCGGCCTCCCCCTTCCCATTTAATTACCGTGAAATTCAATTGTGGCCCAAACTAAGCCAAACCAGACCAGAGCGGACTTCACTTGCAACAATTGCAAAAATTTGCAGCGCAGGAACGCCCTCTCCCAGCTGACATGTTCTCGGGCCGAGATTTGCATCGGACCCGCCACACGGTGTCCTTTGTGGCCTTTGTGTCCCGTCGCCCAACATTTTAGCCTCTTGCATATGTTAATTTGGCCAAGTTTCCGAGGACTGGCGCCCGCTCTCACGTGTGACGCGGCAATTCATTAAAAATTCATAAATACACTTTAGGGTTCGGGGTGGCGGCAGCCCCGTTTTGTGAAGTAAGCTTGCATGCAAGATCTTATCGGACATCTACACGCGCTCTGGCCCTTTGTAGCCACTGTCCCGGCCCTTCTGCGAACTCTATTCCTGCGGAAAGCGGAGCGGTGGAAGCACTTCTGGTCTTTATTGACCCAGCGTAGGTGTTAAATGCGCGTTTTGTTCGAGCGAGTGCAGAGCACTTATTGAATCGCCATGTAAGTGGGAGGGCCCACTGCTCCAGCCCCATCCCTAACAGCCGGGGCTGGGTGCACTGTGCACTTGGGGCGTGGCAACTACCGTTAATTAGGTGTTCTGTGCCGTCGGCAAACATAACACCTGAGCAATTGTTTGTCTAGTCGAGGGGTTTGACGAATCCCACTTTATTTTCCATGGTTTCGGATACCCTCCCTTATGAAAGGGTATTCCACCACATTGGTAGTGCATATAGTAGTATGCAGTAGTTAGTAGTCCGCACTGCACAAAACTATGAAATGCGTATTTTAGGTTGACAAACTGGTGCACAAAGCTGTAACACCCTGAAAAGACTGGGGCTCTGGGTCGTGATTCGGCCTTATCTCTGGATCCCTGATCCAGTTGCCTACGGCACTATCACAGCCCCCCAGCCACGTCCTGCTCCGCCCCGGCTCGCTCGGTTCGCTCGGCTCCATCCCCATTGTCGTCACTTGTGGGCCGTGAAGCGAGTGGCGGCTTAAACGGTAGCAGCCACACTTGATTGGGCGTGCGACCCGCACAGGTGGACATCCATCATCATCACCATCCTTTGGCTTATCTCCTCGTTCGGGCGAGATTGATTTGCTGCGCTCTCTGCACTCGAAGTCCTACGCCGTCGCCCTCACCCTCGCCCTCGCTCCCGCCCTCGCCAGACCCAGCCCCACCCCGCAACTCCCACACGGCCATAAAAGCTGTCATCGAAACGGGAGAACATGTAAACTAGCTGCTGGTTACAAAAAGCTTATCGGGGGCTATCTGTTTCCGTGTATCTGTGATACTTTATGGATTTACTGCTGTGCGTTTGATTTTTATATAATCGTTTGTTGATTTCATGCACCACCACACCGGACCACATGTGGTTTCCCGTCCCCATAGATCTAGGTGCCCCCTTGAATACCCGACCCCGATTCGAAGACCCGCTTACCTTGGTCTTGCTGCCACCAATGGAACCTGGCCGAATGGATCCCGTCTCGTAGTAGCGGGTCAGTATTTTGGAGACGCATCCTGTCCGCGGGGGAGAGAAGAGGAAAAGGGTTACTGTAGATACAGGTGGACCGGTAATATCTCCCAGCCTTACCATGAGAAACCAGGAGCTGGCGCGATATATCACAGGGCCTGACTCCGCACACGGCCAGTTCCACGATCCGGCGACGAACGCAGTCCGGCAAGGGGCGGCCATTCACGAACACCCCGCCCAGTTGGTTGACCCCAGCTTGACCTGCAAAACGGATGGAGGAATGGGGAAACTCTAATTAGCTTTGAGCTACTCACTACTCATCAAACCCAAATCCTAAGCTACTCTGTCACACATTGGCACACGCGTCATGGCGTTCGCTGTGCTGACTTGGCTATAACCTTCCAAACGGCTAACTGGGACGATCGTAAAGGCAGGCGGCAAAAGTGCGCCAGTAATAAGCGTGGCCCAGCTTAGCTTCTTTGGGGATTTCTTAGGGAATGCGATCGCATCTGGCGCTTTCATTTCAGAGTTCATTAGCGAGACACTCACCTGTATGCGGCATGGCTGAAATCGATTCCAGGCCGGCTAAAATATTTCGATCAACAATTCAATTCAAGCCCCAAAGTGACTCGATCCGATCCGATCCGATTCGATCTCCTCGTCCAGTCGCTTAGCCTCCGTAAAGTATTTTGGTTTATTTGCTGTTTGTCGAACGCTGCTGCTGCTGCTGCTGCTTAGTTAATCGCTGAATTTTAATCAAATTTCAAGCAAGAACGCCATAAAAACGCTTTGATGGATGTCGTCGTGGTCGCCGGGCTATTAGGATGCTCGCTCCAACCTGAGAGGTTCTCGGCGCTCGAATACTGCCTCAGCGGCCCACTCCCCGAAGTCTTTTTACGGCTTCCACGAAATCGCCTCTCCGTCCAGGCCAGAACCGATCAGGGAACAGTGAAAATCTAGTAAGGAAAATACATAAAACTTAATTATTTTATAAAACTACTCGGCTGGGGAATTTAATGTGCAGTGGTTTATGTGCTCAATGGCCATGTCCAGTGTGCAGTGTCCACTATTCAGTATCCCCCGACCGGTGACCGGTGACCGGTAACCGGTAACCGGGACCAGGCTGAGGTATCTCAAATTAGCTGCTTATCAGGCACATTCCCGGCGCAGCGTGAACCGCTGGCCCATTATCGGGAGTCGCCCCGACCCCGGGGTCGGCATCGCTCTACATCGACAGGCTCCCAAACTACAGGCCAGGCCAACAATTAAAGTGAATTTTGGCCAATTGCTCATTTCGGTTAAATATGCAATCCTGAAGGAGATATGCAAATGGGCTTTCAGCACCACCGCGGCCCTGAGCCAGGGTGGTTTCCGCTTCCTGTATTTTCTCTGCCTTTCCTTTTTTTGGCCAGGATTTGTGGCTGTCGCCGGCCTGTCACAGAGGCATGAAAACGCGCTGAAGAACCGTATAAATCAAAAACTGTAACTGGCCGGACTTTGTCATGGCCATGTTATTATGGAATTCACATTAGATTTAATTGCCGAGCCCGGGAGTCCTTAGCCCCGGTCCGGTTGCTATTTTTCAGCTCGTAAACCCCCGAAATGCGCGTGTTTAGCCGCAAAACCACCGCACGCACCACACACTCACCCCCTTTTCCTTGAAAATAAAAGAGAACAAGAAAAGAACTCGAAATTAAGTTGTTCATTAGGTTTTTGGTTTTTTGGTTTTTTTTGGCCTTTTTATTTTCTTGGCAAGCCGCTCACCTCGGAACGGGAAACTCGTGCTGGCCGTTAGGGCCATTAAGTTCGCAGTTGGCCCGCGGCCAAAAGCTCAGCGATAAGGATTCCATTCCATCTGTTTTGTAGAAAGTGAAATAGACATTCCGGTCGAATCCAATTTGGCCGCAATGAAAGGGTTAATTTCCCCACTGGCGTGCTGCTTGCCCATTTCGCTAAAACCAGGCCCAATCGAGGCCATCGGGCAGGCTAACAAATAGTTCCGGCAAGAGCCAACCCCTACTGGCCCCAGACGCCGGAGATGGGTCCCGTATTCCCTACGAAATGCGGCCATCTCCACACATAGGCTTAAGCCAATCGTTTTTGGGAAATATGTAAAGCTTTGAGTGGGGAGTTATATTTAGAGATGTGGCTAATCTCCGGCTCCCCAGCTGACCTTTACCCATTCAGGTTTTAGGCAGGGACACAGTCGTATAGACGGAGACCTGGCTGCCGCCGATTTCTCCGCCAATCCACTCGTAAGTCTCAATTAGCTCCGTGCACATGTCAAGCGGAACACACATAAAATCCGATAGAAATTAGTTAAACATACAATAATTTAAATTCGTGCGATTACCGAAAGTGGAACCGACAGGTTGGCCGAGCTTCTGTTTCGGTTTCGGTATCGGGAGCGAACCCACTCCCTTGTCCCGGTTGCCCCCCGCGGATCGGCCCCTTGAATGAACCGATCCATCGATCCCCGATCGGGCATTAACAGCCGCTAATTAAAATAAAAAAATTATAATAAAACGTACGCTTCACCATTTGAATATGATTAGCTCGGTCTTTCTGGACCAGAGTTTTAAGTAAGTTGTCCAGCGGCTCGTTGTCTCCAAAGAAGAAAAATAAAATAAACACGAGAGACCCAAGACCAAAGACGGTGGCTTATAGAAAGCTCCCAAAAATCAATGAGCCATTATGGCAGCCAGAAGAGACGACGGCATGACAAAGAATTAATTAGCATACCATTTTTGACTCTTGCCGCTCGCCGGACTCGTGGGAAAACTCGGCTATGAGCGCGGCAAGTCGTCGATCTGCCGCCGATCTGATCGATCGGAATTGTATGAGTATTAACTTCGAGCGGCGGAAGTTCAATTGGCCAAGTGGCAGTTTTGCATTGCAAATTCGCCGGAGTCGGACTTGCGGCAACCTCCATCCGGTGGCATCTTCCACTTCATTCACAAATGAATATTAAAATCCCAGTCGCGGCCGAAGCTAACGCCGCCGCTTGAATGGAGATCGGCTCGTTCCGTTCCTATGCGATCCGTTAGACCGTCGTTCATTAAGAAATAAGCCGATCTACAAAAATCTGAGACCGATGTGTCGAACACGATAAGCAAATATCGTTATTAAAGCCTTTCAAACAACGCCGCAACCTGCTCGGGAGCGACTCGATTTAATGATTTAGTTGTTGAGAAAGCAAATTATGCGCAAACAAATTGATTACGATCGTTTATGGTGGTCATTATGGGCAGGTCGATCGGCGGCGGCTGGCAGGGCCCTAATTAAGTCACCCATAAGTCATCCCCGCTATTGGGTATTCTGGGGATGCAGGGTGGAGTCGTCTCAGCTCACGTAGCACAGATTGCTCAAAGTTTTCTCTGGCTAGTCTGAATTTTTGCCTTTTGTTTTCTCCCCAGGACTCGTAAATGTCTGCCTACCAGCCTATCATTTCTGATGCACAGACTCTGCAAGCTTTTGCGATTTTTTTACAATCCACAACTCAGGCCCTTATCCAAGGAGTTATTAATTGTGTAAGCCCTTCAGATCGTTAACTTTTTGAAAATTTTTGGCCACCTACCTTTAGTTTCGTGTACTTGGCTGACAGGTAACCGCCGGCTATCCACAAGCTTGGCCAAGAAGCAGGTCCCTCAGGCACTGGGTCACCACAACACTTTCCGCTATGGGCTTGTTCCGCGGAGCCACTGACAGATTGCTCAGATCAGAAACGCGGCGGCTGACTCGGCTAGATTAGTATGATGCGTTTTATTTGGTTGGGAGTTCGCGTCGCGACGCACCTTGTCACTCGACCGTCAAGAATTCGACTAACTGCACGCGTATCGCTCGGCGCATCGATTCGATCGCTGTTTTGGGGGAACTGAGACTGAAGCGCTGGGAGTTGTTGCTCCTCGGTCCACCAGCCTACAACGGCTACTGACTATCGCGGCGCCTCGGCCAAATCGAAACCGAAAACAAACCACACGCACACTGCAGTGTGTGCTAAACAGGCACACACACCCTGACGGGTTCTTTCACGGGCTCACGGCGAACCGTTTTTCTGGTGTAACCGGTTTTTCACGGCTGCCGCAAACGCCGTGGTTCCAGCCCCATTCGGTCCACCGCCGGCCAATGAGAGCCCTGCGACGGCGACTTCTCCGCGCATGCGTTACCTGGCGGGTCGGAGATGCGCTGCCATTGGTCCGATCCGCGCCAGTGGAGGGGGCCAGGTGAAGAGCCACCACTGACGCTGGGATGCGTCTTCCGGGAGCGGAGTCGACAGGGCACAGTGGTATAAGTGCGAAGTGTGTTACCAACATGGAAACAAGACCTACTCGACCAAATCTTCAGCTGCCACTGAAGTGGTTGAAATAAAAATGTTATTTGGTTTTTGAAATTCCATTTCGGGTCCATACAATTTTTCAATAATACGTATTCGAGGGTGTATATTCTGTTGGTCCTGTCGGGACTCATCCCACTGTGCGAGCAATGACGTCCGCTTGGCCTTCTTGGGCTGAGAAATCGCTTTCCGGGGCAGACGACTAGGTCCGGGCAGAGCAGAGCGTTGCGGCAGCGTGGCCTTATCCGTATCCGTTGCCGTTGCCGTTGCAGCCGCGTTCCGGCCAATCGGCGGAGGCAACGCAGCACGCAACCGCTCCCCCGCCATTCGACACCCACACCTCCACCACCCCCTTTGACTCCCTGTTCCAGGGGGTGTGTGCTGCATCCCAGAGCCCTGTGCTCCGCACCCGGATCCCCTCATTGTGACACAACGCGGGGCATAGCCGTTACCCTGGCGAAACAGCCACAGCTACGCCACAGCTACGGATCGTTCTTCCCGCCTCCTCGCCCTGACGTCTCCCTGGAGGGGTGGGTTGCCGGCCGGGTGTTGGGTGGTGGCATTAAGTAACGCTCGGTGGTGCCACAGCGTTAATTGAATTCGGCAATTGTCGCTCGACATTCACAATCGAAATGAATTTCCACTGCGACGGTGACTGGCGCTGAAAGATAAAACTGTCATATTGCTCGATGATTGTTGAGGGGGGCGGGGCGGGTGGAACTGGTATTATTGATCCACTTCGGGGCACAGGGCCCACATCTGCAGGCGATATGGAAATTAGTGGCCATGACTAGGACATCTAAGGCCGATCAATGGGAACAGAGCAGAGGAACCTCCAGCCTTCGTGGGCCATAGCTTCCCACATGACCGACTGAACATGTAACCCCTTCTGTAGCCGCGTGGCGCAGGCAAATCCACTTGCCACCACAAAAAACCACTAAAACCTGTATGCGAAAACATGAACAATTCTTAGGCCCGACTTGCCGCCGGCTGAGGCTTCTGCTGGGCAGAGATAAAACTGTCACAAAGGCTGTGGGGTCGGAAGCACAATGGGCCGATACACCAGGAGTTGCCAGTTACCAGTTGCCAGTTGCCATTTGCCAGCCAGCTGCCTCTGACTTTTCCCAGGCAACCAAGCGCGGCATAATAAGATCAAGCGACCCATCCGTGCGTGGTGGCATCATCCGCCCAGTCTCCCACCCCTGTCCCGAGTCCGTGCTGCGAGGTCCTTCAGTCCTTCGGCCCACCCAACTCGCCACGCCCAACTCCCAACGCCCAGTCCCGCCTCGCCGCCTCGCAGCACCAGCGTGTGTCTTGCTCTATCTGACAAGGCGATTATGTGACCGAAAGCCTTTCAAGTGGCAGCAATTACCCAAACCCCGGCCGAGACCAAAAGCCAACTACGCCCCAATTAAGGCGCGCGCACAAATCTGTGTGGGAAGTGTGCGTTTAGGCGGGCAGCAAAGTCCGAATGGAGAGCTGGTCTCTCGAGTCGGAAGTACCCCTTAGGAACAGGCAACCTGGTGCTAGTCAATCAATTCATTTTAAGCGGGACAATCGTCCTTAGTCACCTATAAGTTCCAAGGCCTAATGAGTTGTTGTAACAGTATTATAACTACACATTTAAAGTGTCGTAGATATCCTTGCCGTACAGGACTCTTGGGGGACAAACTGTCCGTCTAGTCGAGCAGTCCCTTCTGGCAAAGGCATTCAAATGAGCAACGGAAGTGGGAAATTTAGACGGGCTTGCACTGGTTTTAATATTGGGCGATTGTCAGCAGGGAGCAGCGGGGTGGTGCACCGAAAGCCGGCTGTAATGAAAATGGGCGGGACAACGGCTTAACTTCTTCCGATTGACTTCGCTTTCCACGCGCGCCGCAAACTGCGATTGCTATCGCGGAATTTACACTCGCTTATATTGTAATTGAAATGAAATCCACTCCCGGGCCCGGAGCGGCGGCGGGTGACGAGGGTCGGAGGAATCAGTAGACACCCACATCAAGTTTTTCTGGAGCAAATTAAGCCGAACTCCTCGCCACAGGCACGGATTCGTGACACGGACTCATTAGGATGGCCGCCAAAAAAAAAATACAGGAGCTGCTCCCGATTTAGGGGCTCTTTTTGGGGCGGCTCGTGCCTGGAGGTCAGTCTGCGGAATTGACTCCGGGCAGATAGTCTACATTTCATGGTCATTAATGAGGGGGCATCCGATCGGAATGTGCCTGGGAATCGAGCAAAAACTCAAAGTTCGTGGCGTGGGCGCTCTTTCGGAGATGAAATTATCGGCCGCCGCTTTTTGCCATCGAGAAAGTCGAGGCTCCACAGGCCCCTGGTACGAATCCTGGTATGAAACGTATTTTCTAATTGCAGGGGCGGCCTAATTGAGGGTTCTCGTTGCAGAGCCCCGTTCTTGCAATCAGCAGATGCAAGCCAGCATCGGAAATTGTCCGAAAAAGGACAACAAAAAATTGAGGAAAGGAGACAAGGACCTGGAGGACTTCGTTGATGTGTGTGCGGGTCGCCAAATTGGCGCAGGTTACGCATGTGCCTCAAATCAAGGGACGGCCACGCGATGATGGATGCAGTCAGGCAGGTTGCAATGCTCTGGGCTCGCCTCCCGATCCTTGCTTCTCGGTCCTGTTGCACCTTGCCGTCGGGACACGCGTGGCACAATGCCAAGACAACAATCGGGCAATTTCGTAAATAGTCGCCGACAAACGATAAGATAAAAGTGTTTCTAGGAGTTGCAGCCCAACTACCCATAATTCTGTTTCCCTCACAAATACGACAGCGTAGGTGGACGAAAAGGCACGCGATTTCAATGCTGCCATAAAACTGGGTACAGAAACTAGGACACAGGCCAGCGAAGGACTGACACTGGCATGTCAAAGCCAATTAATAAAAACGCAATTTCCACAAATCGAAATTTTTATAGAGTTTACAGGGTTTTATTAGGACATTCCACACCTGCAGTGGTGCCAGTAGAGCCTGTGGATTGGCCGGCCGATAAGCAAAATGAGCAATTACGGAAGGACGAGGCCTCTGACAGGACCCTCTGCCGGCGGGACTGGAGTTGTAGCGTTTTCTCACATTAAGAGTCGACTCGTCCTGCGCTCCACTGAACCCTGACACTCGCACACAAAATGGCGGCCGCAATTGTATAGGGGGAGGCGAAGGGGAAGGGGAATGGAGACGGGATGGAGAGAGATTCTCTCGGGCGGAGAAAGGAAGCCCGGAGCAGGGTGAGTCCTGGCCCGAAAGTTTGCGTGCAAGAAAGGAAGCAACTGCGAAAGGACGAAGGAACCTTTGCCGCGATAAATTAAATGTCTGACATAATTATGGCTAAATTGAAAAGGCAAGGAGATGAGCAAGGGCCGCGCAGGAAGAAAACAAGACGACAGGGACAACGAGGAAGAATAGGGAGAAAGGACACTTACTGGGCCATAAAAACAGAAATTATTTGATCAAACACAATAAACACGCCAATGCAAGCCTAGCAGCTCGTCGCTGACAGGCTAATGATAGGATGTGCCAAAGTATCCACCCAGATTATAGATTAGGAGACTATAATCGATAAGATTAAAGGGTGGTTTTGCAGATATATGTAGATACTGAGCCACAAGAGCTTAACCCCAACACCACTTTAAAATTGGAGCTCTAACCCCTTGGCGCGACAGTGAGTTAGGAGCGTCTCTGCACCTCTGCAGAAACTCCTTGAGCTCCCCTCTTTCACTTGTGTGTGACTGTAATTATGGTTTTTATGGCTCGCAACGCCTCTGGAAATCGGCCAGCACACATCATAGAATCCAAATCAATTATACGCTTGTCTAGGCCATCGAGCTTACTCCCTGCTCCTGGACCACTGTCCAATGTTCCCATATTCCTACCAGCCACCGGGCCAGGAAAAGTGTTAAAATAACCATAAAAACTTTGCCACTTCAAGTTCCATCTGCATCGTAATCGAAAAACGCGGAAAGCGTTTGCTTCGGCCGCTCTGGCTGCCTGCCCGTCTCTGGCTAAATGCAATATTTTTTACGATCCATTCCAGAGTCCGATTCCGATTCCAGATCCGACTCCCAGGATGATCATGCTGGTTCGTTGGCCCCTTTGGCGGTCGCCCGACGGGACGGTCGGCTGACGAGGAGCAAAAGTCAAATACGGTAGCTCGACTAATTGAAAAATTAAAGTCGCTAGCCAGAGGTTCCTAGGCGTGGGATAGCACTGGGCAGAAGCAGTTGAGGCGGCACCGCCCACCGAGCCCCTTCCACTCCATTTATGAGTCGAGCGGCGGTCCTGGGTTCCTCTAGTGGGGCTAGGGGAGACCCCACCCCACCACCTCTGCCACATTCCTCTCCCTGTCCGCCCCGAAGAGGTGTAAAGCTGCCCATTGGCCGGCTAATGTGGCAGTCTGCACACCTTGCCAGACACTTTAAAGAGGCAAAAAGAGGAGCAAACCCCCCGGCTTCAGCGGCGATTATCGGATCGAAGGTAAACACAGGTTCTGGCTGGCCCTTCCTCCGGTTACTGCCGAATTTGTAATGCTGCCAAAATCACTTCTGGTTTTTGCCCACCTCGCTGATCGCCGATCGCCGATCGATGATCGCGAAGTGGTGTGGGGATACATATTTGCCAGATACTTGCGAAATTAAGGGGTATCAGGGGCTCGCTTGGCGCCATGCGAATGACATGGTCTGCCAAAAGGAAAAACAAATCAAGACCCTGGATTTCCACTTGTGTGTACCACGAAGTACTTGAACGGCAGAAATGTAAATAATCCTCATAGATGTGTGGCTACCAGGTATTTGATAGTCTTGGCTAAAAAGATGGCTTTTTTTCTCGCCGTGGAGCTGGCAGCTGCTTTGGCCAGATCCTTCGATCTTCCGATCGTACCCTTTCGGGGTACTTGTAATTTGCCGACCAGCTCGATCCCCAGAGGTGTACAATCAGCAAGAGGCGATCAGCGAAGGGCTACTTTGGCTTAATGCGCGCACTGGTGGATACTCGAGCTTTTAAGAATTATAACTACATTAAGTGCAGCAACAAATTGCAGACACTTGGGGCGTTTTAACAATGTCATTTACGCAGGAAGAGGTAAGGGTTGGGAAACAGGACCCACCCAGGGCCCCTGACAGATCCCCGGTCCCTCGACTACAGCCAACAAGAGTCAACTATAAATTACCCGTTTAATGTACTCTCTGCATTGTCAGACCAGACAAAGCGGTTATAGTCACAGTTCTGTGCGGTCGAGGTGCTGATTTTCAAATTTATTGCCTTATAAACATAATCAAATTCGCATCAAAACAAAGCCACGGTCCCCCGAACACGCGTCCTGCTGCGTTCGAGGGGACAATAATGACAGATCCGGCAGGCGAGACTTGGGATGATCGCCGAGGACGGTGAGGCCGATCATCCCACCCCGATGCGGTTTATGCTTGGCTTCCCCTCCCAAAGGGCTCCTTTGTTTGCACAAAACCACACAGATTGCTCTCACCTCACATATGTCGGCTTGCAGGCTTCGGAATTATTCCGCCGATTGTCCAATTCGTTGTTGGCACAGCAAACGTTACGTGTCATTTAACCGCCAATGCTTCCACACCGGTCGGGCTGTTGACATTTCAATCCGGAGAGCGGTAATCGATGCGTCCAAGTGCGAAATTCACGGCAGGTGTTGGATTACCACCAGGAATCAGACACGCCAGGGGAGACGGCTATATGGAGGGGGGGCGACAGCCACTGCCGCGCATCGCCAGCGGAAACTTAAATGTTCGCACATTTGCAGCTCATCAATTTTCGGCATTATCCCGTGGCAGCATCAGTTCATTCAACCTGAGCCCTGTTGGCCGCATCATGTGGCATGTACCACGTTAGCGCCGTCTGTTGTTGACTTAATCGCCCCGAAACAACTTGCCCGATTTTCGGCCTGCTCCGCTCTTGACATGGCCTAAACGCTTGTCGCCTAATGACGGGGCAGCTCCAGCTGGCAACGGATGCAGTTCTCGGCGGATGCCTGGTGCCCTCTACCCACCGCATTATTAAGCCATAAAATTGAAAACTTATTATAATTACATAAACGTACGCCTCGACGCCCGAAGCACTCCAACCTGATGCACTCTGAAAAAACCCAAGCTTATTCGGTGCATAGTCCGACATATTCCTCAGGTCCTGAGGTCTTATCGGCTGACATTTTACTTGGCTACCATGCAGTGTAAGGTCGAAGAACGAGCAGTGGGAAAGAGCAACCGAGGAGGGGTACGCGCCTTTAACGCGCTTTTGAAAGCATCCTGCATTTGGGCACACGCAGCTTGGTGGCTGGCCCTTTCAAACTTCATATCGTTAACGACTAAAGCAGAACAGATTTTTCCTCCAATTTTTGCAAGCCTGGGGCATAATGAGAGGCTGAATTTTTGGCCTGCTCCAGAAACAAGCTGTTTGCCGACGATGCCACTTTATCGACGTTACCATTACCATTAAACATTACCATAAAGCAAATCGGCGTACTGCACTTAATTGCTAACAATTGCAACTGCTACGCTTGCTTTAAAAGCCACGCGACTCGAAGAAGTCTTTTGGACCACACACGTTGCTGCAACATAACCGAATTATTTGGGCTTCAGGAGTCAACACACTCAGGGTACCGTATCCCTACCCCTGGGAAGAAGGGGACAGAGGGACCCATAATGTCCTCATTTTTTGATAGATTTTCCTCCAATTTTTGTGGGATAACCCCTTCCAACTCCATTGCCCCTTGCTATGTCTCTACCACCCGATCCTTGAGAGGAATAATTCAATTTTTTTTCCCCAATTCTAATGGAACCCCTTCGAATCCTTAGGTTCCTCAAACGGCCTCTTGCGATATCTCTATCTTGGCCAATTTTCACCCGATCCTTGAGCGGAATACCTTGATCGATTTGTAGTTGAATTAGCTTTCAATCCGCATCAAAAACTAAAAATAAATTTTTCGATCGATTTTTTCCCCAATTCTAATGGGGCATCCCCTTTCGAATCCTTGGTGTCCTCATTCGACGCCTTGCGATATCTCTATCTTGGCCAATTTTCAACCGATCCTTGAGCGGAATACCTTGATCGATTTGTAGTTGAATTAGCTTTCAATCCGCATCAAAAACTAAAAATAAATTTTTCGATCGATTTTTTCCCAATTCTTATGGGGCATCCCCTTCGAATCCTTGGTGTCCTCATTCGACGCCTTGCGATATCTCTATCTTGGCCAATTTTCACCCGATCCTTGAGCGGAATACCTTGATCGATTTGTAGTTGAATTAGCTTTCAATCCGCATCAAAAACTAAAAATAAATTTTTCGATCGATTTTTTCCCCAATTCTTATGGGGCAACCCTTCGAATCCTTGGTGTCCTCATTCGACGCCTTGCGATATCTCTATCTTGGCCAATTTTCACCCGATCCTTGAGCGGAATACCTTGATCGATTTGTAGTTGAATTAGCTTTCAATCCGCATCAAAAACTAAAAATAAATTTTTCGATCGATTTTTTCCCCAATTCTTATGGGGCATCCCCTTCGAATCCTTGGTGTCCTCATTCGACGCCTTGCGATATCTCTATCTTGGCCAATTTTCACCCGATCCTTGAGCGGAATACCTTGATCGATTTGTAGTTGAATTAGCTTTCAATCCGCATCAAAAACTAAAAATAAATTTTTCAATCGATTTTTTCCCCAATTCTAATGGAACCCCTTCGAATCCTTAGGTTCCTCAAACGGCCTCTTGCGATATCTCTATCTTGGCCAATTTTCACCCGATCCTTGAGCGGAATACCTTGATCGATTTGTAGTTGAATTAGCTTTCAATCCGCATCAAAAACTAAAAATAAATTTTTCGATCGATTTTTTCCCCAATTCTTATGGGGCAACCCTTCGAATCCTTGGTGTCCTCATTCGACGCCTTGCGATATCTCTATCTTGGCCAATTTTCACCCGATCCTTGAGCGGAATACCTTGATCGATTTGTAGTTGAATTAGCTTTCAATCCGCATCAAAAACTAAAAATAAATTTTTCGATCGATTTTTTCCCCAATTCTTATGGGGCATCCCCTTCGAATCCTTGGTGTCCTCATTCGACGCCTTGCGATATCTCTATCTTGGCCAATTTTCACCCGATCCTTGAGCGGAATACCTTGATCGATTTGTAGTTGAATTAGCTTTCAATCCGCATCAAAAACTAAAAATAAATTTTTCAATCGATTTTTTCCCCAATTCTAATGGAACCCCTTCGAATCCTTAGGTTCCTCAAACGGCCTCTTGCGATATCTCTATCTTGGCCAATTTTCACCCGATCCTTGAGCGGAATACCTTGATCGATTTGTAGTTGAATTAGCTTTCAATCCGCATCAAAAACTAAAAATAAATTTTTCGATCGATTTTTTCCCCAATTCTTATGGGGCAACCCTTCGAATCCTTGGTGTCCTCATTCGACGCCTTGCGATATCTCTATCTTGGCCAATTTTCACCCGATCCTTGAGCGGAATACCTTGATCGATTTGTAGTTGAATTAGCTTTCAATCCGCATCAAAAACTAAAAATAAATTTTTCGATCGATTTTTTCCCCAATTCTTATGGGGCATCCCCTTCGAATCCTTGGTGTCCTCATTCGACGCCTTGCGATATCTCTATCTTGGCCAATTTTCACCCGATCCTTGAGCGGAATACCTTGATCGATTTGTAGTTGAATTAGCTTTCAATCCGCATCAAAAACTAAAAATAAATTTTTCAATCGATTTTTTCCCCAATTCTAATGGAACCCCTTCGAATCCTTAGGTTCCTCAAACGGCCTCTTGCGATATCTCTATCTTGGCCAATTTTCACCCGATCCTTGAGCGGAATACCTTGATCGATTTGTAGTTGGATTAGCTTTCAATCCGCATCAAAAACTAAAAATAAATTTTTCAATCGATTTTTTCCCCAATTCTAATGGAACCCCTTCGAATCCTTAGGTTCCTCAAACGGCCTCTTGCGATATCTCTATCTTGGCCAATTTTCACCCGATCCTTGAGCGGAATACCTTGATCGATTTGTAGTTGAATTAGCTTTCAATCCGCATCAAAAACTAAAAATCAATTTTTCGATCGATTTTTTCCCCAATTCTTATGGGGCAACCCTTCGAATCCTTGGTGTCCTCATTCGACGCCTTGCGATATCTCTATCTTGGCCAATTTTCACCCGATCCTTGAGCGGAATACCTTGATCGATTTGTAGTTGAATTAGCTTTCAATCCGCATCAAAAACTAAAAATAAATTTTTCAATCGATTTTTTCCCCAATTCTAATGGAACCCCTTCGAATCCTTAGGTTCCTCAAACGGCCTCTTGCGATATCTCTATCTTGGCCAATTTTCACCCGATCCTTGAGCGGAATACCTTGATCGATTTGTAGTTGAATTAGCTTTCAATCCGCATCAAAAACTAAAAATCAATTTTTCGATCGATTTTTCCCCAATTCTTATGGGGCAACCCTTCGAATCCTTGGTGTCCTCATTCGACGCCTTGCGATATCTCTATCTTGGCCAATTTTCACCCGATCCTTGAGCGGAATACCTTGATCGATTTGTAGGTTCATTAGTTTTAAATCTGCATCAAAACCTTCGAATAAAATTTGTGATGCATTTGTCCTCCAATTTTTGTGAGACAACCCCTGGAGTCAGAACACCCAGACATGTATCGAAGTCGGTTGGGCGCAGTATATTATAGAATTATAGTCAGAATTAAAGGGAAATGTGGCTCTTGATGCTTCTCTTATACCACGAGGGAGAAGTGTCTCTCTCTCCTACTCTGATGATCGGCAAACAAATGACGTTTGTCACGAACTTGACTTTCTAAAAGAGTGAAAGGGTGTTGTCAGAACGAATCCGCTTTGTTTAGGAGTCGTGATTGAGGAATTGAGAGGTTGCATCAAGGTGGAAGAGCAGTGCGTGCCACTAATTTATATCACTGCCTAGAAAGGCAGGTGCGTGAGAACATTGGGCTCGGAATGTGAGCGAGTTTTTAGCGTTGTTTGTATTTTGTGAACAGGTAGACAGTTGCCCGGACCTTATCGGCCAGCGGCTCTGTATAGGCTGACTTAATCTATTTAATTCCACGGTGCTTGCTCAATACAAACAGCAGAGTAATGTTAAACGAATGAGAATATTTTTCCAATTCAGCCCCGGTGTAGTATAAAATTTTGTTGTGTATTTTGCGAATGTTGCTTATGGTCTATCACAGTACTAAGCACACATGGGTATCTACTTAAGTTTACAATTTGATGAAATGTCAGTTCTCTGATTTTCGGACAAATACCTCCTGCATCTCGACATCAGCTTGAGTTTGACGTTTCCGGCTTTTCCCCGTTCGGAACTGCTCCTCGATCTCCAGGAGGGAGCGACGACGTGTCTCCGGCAGAGCCCAGTAGACAAAAACCAGGGCCAGCAGGGCCATGACCCCGAAGAACACGAAACACTTGGGCATGCCGATAGCCTCCTTAAGATCCGGAAAAGTCTTCAGGCAAACGAAGGAGATGAACATGCCGACCGCCACCGTAAGTCCGGACGCAGGGCCTCTCACCCTTTGCGGGAACAGCTCGGAGATCATGAAGAAGGGCAGTGTGTATAAACCCAAAGTGCTCAGCACTATAAAGCCCACAATGGCTATTACTGGCAAGTAGGGTACTCCCTGAAGAAGCTTACTCCAGCTCTGTCCGGCCAGCAGGAACATGCACGCAGCCATTCCCACAGTGGATATTATTCCCGCCTTGCGACGTCCCCAAAGCTCCAGGATATAGCCCATCGGGCAGGTAGTGATCAGACGGGCCAACCCTATCAGCAGGGCACACATAAACGGGTCGATCTGGATGCCGGCTTCGGATGATATTTGCACCGCGTACACGATGACCACGAAGATGCCCGTCAGCTGCTGGAAAGCGAACAGCGACATGAGGATGATCAGGGGCTTGTGGACCTCCGGCTGTTTGAGACTGCTCCAAAAGGACTCCTTCACCTCGGCGTCCCGCTGTTGCAGGGACTTTTGCAGCACTTGATACTCCTCCAAAACCAGCGGATGGGTGATCTCGTCTGAGGGAGCAATAAAAGTACGGAAATTATGAAGTCCTTACGTATATGCCTGGAGAAAAACTCCCCAACGACCTCCCCCAAGAAATTCTTCGCTATTTGCCAAAGTCATAGTGATAACGCTGGGGCTGGGAATTACTGCCCAAAATATGTCTGTTACCAGAACATGGAAAATGATTAGTTTCATCAGATTTACGATTGCATGGGATAATATTTAGGTGTGACTTGAAGAGCTAATAAACTTTTGCAAACAGATAAGGCCGTTGGAAGTGACAAAACTGCGCTATGAAAGTTTAATTACTTAATTTTGAGCCAAACGCCTATTGACTTTGATTTCTTCTTGCGGGGAGTCGTAACCTTGGCATTTGGGTAGGTCTGATCTTACCTGATTTATTAAACCCCCTAAAGTAGTTCAGCGACCGCTTGGCCTCAGTCACCCGCTTCTTGGCCAGGAGCCAGCAGTGGCTCTCGGGTAAGGGCAAAACGCAGAGCAGAGCAACCAGTTGGTAGCCACAGCAGATCAGGGCTATGAGCCGAAAGTCGTCGCGAATACAGTAGCCGATTCCGTAGAGAATCGTGATGCCACCAGCCACTGAGATGGAGGTGCCCAGGATGAGGCTGCCACGCGTCCGTGGCACGCTGATCTCGGCCGCATAGACTCCCGGCGGGGCACTGGCCAGACCCATGCCAATTCCTGCGAAGACAAGAGCAATATTTGGTTATCGACGTCTTCGCTGACGCATTAATACTTACCCAGCATGAAACGTGAGACGATGAGCTGCCAGAAAAAGGCCTGCGAATCAGTCTGACTGGGCGTGGCCAACAGGATCCAGGCTGCAATGGTTAGCACGTTCAGGACAATGAGTGACCGTTTGCGGCCAATTCTGTCGAGCAGAACTCCGGAGAGCAGTCCTCCCAAGGGAGCCGACAAAGCATTGACCGATGCGAACCAGGAGGCCTCTGTTTCGGTCAGGTGGACTGGTTCCGTGGTGTCCTTCAGCTGGTGCGAAGTAGCGGTTGGCAAAGCCAGGGTCATGCCGGTGGAAAAAACGCCTATGTTAGCCAAGATGACGGCAACCACTTGTCGCCGTACGGCTCGAAACTGTTCTCCAGGCGGACGCGGCGTCTGCAAGGGTCGATCCAGCCCCGAGACGATCCTGGCCTGCCTGCCATTACTCTCATTTCCCGGCTGACGCAGACTCTCGTGCTCCTTCATTCTTCGCTGGCAGCTAGAAAACCGAATGTGTTGAAATATGGGACTGGACTTTTCCCGAATTAACCCGTTCAGCTCTCATCACCTGGCCTATACCAATCGTTCGAGACAATGCCGGCCCTTAAGTCAACTCGCTGGCCATAATACCTGCCACAAAACATGAAAATCACTGCCCCGCTATTTGTTTTTCTTTTAATAAAGATTAGGTTTTGTTGGAACCCCATAAGGCGGGTTTATGGTTTGTATATTTGCTTGACTTAGCCTAACTTTACAGCGCCGCCATAGAACTGTCTTCCTGATTTCGGGTTCATATTTTTTGCTGAGACTTTCCGACATCCGAATTTTAACTACTAGATCAAATACTGGACCCTAAAATAGCCTAACCGGTCTATCGGCTCACATCTGGCAAGAGAGATTCGTAAGCATGGAAAATGATTATATTATGTCATGAAATTATCAAGATTACTGCTCTGCTATGAGGTAACTCTAGGTGTGTAGAAAATATTACCGCGAAAACTTCCATTTTAGATTTTTATAAAATGAATTACTGGTATTCTGTAAGTACAATAGTATTATTAGGATGAAGTATAGGAATACTATATAGATAGGATAGAATAGAATAAGTATAGGAATAGAATATAGAATGGGTTGACTGGGGGCCTTCTGTTCTGTCACTTATTGTGCTCTCTTCTGTGCGGGGCTTCGAGTGGCCTTGCCACCGACCGCCCGATAGTACTAGTATTAACATTCTAACCGATAAGAACTGCGACAGTTGACCCTGTTCTCCCTCTTCCCACTCTACTGGGAAGTGGGACTGGGCCACAGCTGATCATCCAGCTCTCCGATCGATTTGTTTGTGGATCGCGAGTGAGCGCCTTGCCTTTGATCAATCGATGCCAATTAACAGTCAATGAGTCCGCATGGCAGCAATTCAGCTTGCAACGAATACTCACTTCTGCTTGTGATGTATGGATCTGGCGTTCCTCGGGAAGAGATGGACAACCTGCTGCCAAAAACTATCCACGAGGCGGGAAAACAGGTTCTGCCGACCGGAAAGGTCGTGACTCGAAGTAGATCCCCGGATCTCGGACTAGCACTGAGTGGCGCAAAGCGGAGCGGAGCGAACCCGTCGAGGTAAGTCGCTGGAAGCAACTGAACGTCGCTAGCCACGTTGTTGGACTGGTCTCCGTCTCCGAGAACTAAACGGATCCCAACGGACTCTCACTCTCCCGCTCACAAGCACATCCAGTTGGGGAGGGGGTCCATGGCGATAAAGCGGCTTGGAGACGTCATCCAGCCAATAGATTTGCGTTTTGTGTGTCATGATCGTTTTGATCGCTGATAGTGGCCGACGCGCTGATCGGCTCGAATGTCTTTGATAAGCAAGCGGGTTGACAGATTGCCGATGGATTAGGAGGAGCGCCTCCCTCCGGCTGTTTTTCCACTCCCAATCAGTGGAACTTTCCCTTATCGGCCAGACACTAAGTGACCAATTTAACCGCCCATAAGCTCTGGTAATGGACCTCGGTAGATGGCTCCGGTTGGGTTAACGTAGCCTGTCATATATACGCAGAGTACAGATACTCCTGCGCTTATCTGACGCCGGGTAAACGGCGGTTGGCGGAGCTTAAACTCTTGGAGGGAGTTCAGCGAATAATCATTTACAGCTACAAACAGACTGAGCAGATTTATCTTATCGAACGAGAAGAATTTCGCCTTGCCTTCCGCAATATTTACCAAGTGTGTCGCGAGTTTGTAAAACAGGGGGATGACTGCCACAGCTCGGCGTCACTCTCTGCGACTAATTGGCTTTTGCTGAAATGGCAAGCTGTCAATTGGCCATTAGTTGGTGGGAGATAAGATAGCATTGATTAGCCGAGGTGTTAACTAGTATACCCGAAAAACCGTTGCGCAGTGGCACAGCCACAAGGTTTTACTCGAGTGACGATTTACGGGTGGTAGACAAGCTAGTCTTTGTCAGTGAGCGAAAGAAACCAAGTGGTGGAAAAACATTCTAATCAAAAATGGACTGTTAGACCGTCTTAAGTTTTAGTTCATAGTTCATAATTAACTAATTTGAACCTCTCGCTATCAAACTCCAAGTAGTATTAGAATAAATGTTTATTTATTGCTAACCGGTATATTAGTCATGAAATAAAATGGTTGCCCAATTTCATGTTATCCAGCTAAGCTTTACTTTATCCTCTCTTAGCTATTCATATACGAATACTTCGCTTCTATGCCTTTACTTTGCTCATCCTGTCGTTTTAAACTTCAAGGACCCGCATTGGGGAAAAGCCCACCTTTATACATCAGTATGTTGGTATTTTGGTTTATTTGGGTTGGCATAAGGCAAAAGGCCCGGGGATGGTCACACTGAATCTGAGCTTCAAACAAAAAGAAAGCAGAACACATAAAATGTGCCCGAAAAAAGTTTAAAACGAGCGCGATTTTGCCAGGAAAGCATATCTTTTGATTTCTTCAAGACTGTCTTCGCGCGAAGTAACTGAAAGAACTTGGCGCCAAGGATAAGCCCAGCGAGACCGAGCCAGGAAATATAATCAAGTGTTGAGTCAAGTGTGTTGCCCCAGGCTCTGTCACCTGGCCACCCCGCCTGACCGCCCCTTTGTACCAAAACGCCATCCCTCCCCAACAAGGACGGCAGCGTGGGATGAAAGCGCTTGTTTTCTTCAGGCGGACGTGCGTTGCCAAGAAACAAAAACAAGAGAATCTGAATCGGGCAGCATCCTTGGAATAATTTATTCAACAAATTCGCAAAAAATCAAATCAAAACGAAGCGAATCGCAGCGAAATCCAAATCGAGAGCGAGAGAGCGAGAAGTGTATGTTTTGTGTGTGTATGTGTGAGTGACAGTAGAGAAAGGAGAAGCAGCAGCATCCTGGAAGCCAGAGAAAGGCAGGAAAGAGAAAAGTACAAAAATAAAGGCATAAAAACACAAAAACCCCTGCTGCAGTCACCCAAGGAAACTGTCCTGTCGGCTAAAGGACCTCGCACTAGCATGGAGGAATGCCGCTGAGAAAGTCCAGAAGCAGGAGCAGAACCAGCCGCCAGGAAAGCAGCCTCATCCAATGCCACCGCGCGGACACAGATACAGATACAGCCAAAGCTCCAGATACGGATACGGACACCGATACACGACAATAATGTCCCTGCTTTCCTCCCGGCAGCGGCGCATTATGCAGTGATTTTGCTACTCATCCCTCGTCCTCGCGTCTCGTGTCCCAGCGACAGTTTGGCCCGCCCCGCTCCCGCTTCTCTCCGCCGCCCCCACTCCACCAAGGAACAACAACAACAATAGATTCACCAGCAACGCATCCCGAAAGACAGCAAGATGACCACGGACTTTCTGTTCCCCAAAATAGCGGACTGTTCCTATGTGTCCTGTTACTGGTAAGTAGCCGAGCCACAGCCTGTGCTGTGCCGATGGTGTCCTGTTTAGTCGTGTGGCCCCCCGGGCAGGGCAAGAGCAACAGCTAAAGAACAACAAGCGGCAATAACAAACACAACGAACGACGAAGGCGCACAGAATAGGCAGGAGGGGAGGAAACTTTTTCATTAGGCTGCTAACAATCATTCACCCACCCTCGGCACCTGAATATTAACACAATAGGTAGCATAAAGGAGCAGGCTGATGGGCGTGATATATGGCACAGCTCCCGGGGGACGACGAACGAGGTGGGGAATAGAAGTAGTTTCCCTCATTAGATCACAGGATCTTGGCGCCCACAAACCAACAACTGCTCAGTTGGAGGCTACTTCAGTTCACTTCCAGTAGTGGGGCACATTCTAATCATAGTCTTTCCGTCCCCAACTAATCCCTTCTAGCTCTGCTTGGCGACTGGGCTTCCAGCCCCTTTAATGCACATGACTCCTATTGCTCCCTCGCGCGTCCTGCGTGAATGATTATCTCATGCTTGGCCAGTCCCGACTCCGGCGGGCGTTTCGTCTTTTAATTATGTATATTTTATTTTTGTACGTTATCTCTTTTGGCAAGAACATTCGCTACGCAGCGAAGCATGTCCTTCGGCTTCGGTTCCGGCTCCTGCCCCGACCCCTCTGGCGTCGGCTGGGATGGCTTTCATTATCCCAGCGCTTGTTTCGTGCTCCCCGCTCGTCGAAGTGCCCGCTTTGCATTCAAATTCGCTCATTACTCACCCGCTTCTCGGATCCCCCCCTGGTCGCTCCGTAGCCTCCCTATTGGAGTCCTGTTCCGGAGAATCCTGATGCGGCGCCGCTTGGTGCTGCGCAGCTCCAGAAATTGGGTCAAACGGTCATGTCTGGCAGAAAGAACAAGAACGCGTGCCGCTGTGTTGGTGCTGTGTTTATGCCAGTGCGGGTCCTGCGGGGGGCGGTCGGGGGAAGGACGGCTCGTTTTTATTGCCACATGCGAGAGGCGCGTTTCGACTATAAAACAATCGGCCAACAGCAACAACCACATGGCGCCCACAAACCAGAGCGAAAATTAAACAAAGTACGAGCACACACACGCAACTACGTCTATGTCTGTGCCTGTGTCTGTGTCTGTGTTGGGGCAATATTTAAAATGCTAATTGCGAAAATGGCGGTGGCGACGCCGAGGACACAAGTTATGGCAACTTGGCAGGCAGCCCCCCAAGGAGTTGCCGCCTAAAAAAGCGGGTCTCTAGTGGGGGCAGCTACACTTGTTTATCCCGCCGCGTGATACGACTTTTATGTTCTCACACACACACCCACTCACACCCAGCATTTCGACAAAGAAGCGGGAAAATATAAAGTAAAAAGCGCCGAACATAAAAAAGTTCTTTATTATGCGTACAAACACACGCATCCGGATAAAATGTCGCCGCGTCCTCTGACCTCATCTCTGCCCCCACCCCGCCGTCTCACACGCCGCTCTCCTGGGCTCCCGCAGGACATGTTCATTGATTAATTCGCAACTGCTCGCGCACTCACATTTGCACTTAGATTCATGCTCGTCATCCCATCATCTCGGTGTGCGCTCGTTCTCCTTCCAGGCGGGAAAGGCTGGAAGGCCCCGCTCTCTCACCACCACCCCTTCCGCCCTCGCTGCAGCTCGTCCTGTCGGCAAAAACACTACTGTAGCGCCCTCTGTGGCTCACTGATGTGCAGTGGCTCGGTGAGCTTAGACATTGCCTCTTGGCATTAGGGTCCCTGCTCCTCTGGCCCTTTTCCGGCAATCCCTGCCGAGGGGAGCATTAATAACAGCGGCTCACGATATCGCCGCGAGCCACTTTCCGCCACTACTTCTGACCGTGTCGCCTGACTCAAGCTGTTGATATGGCCTGTTATCTGCTCGGGCTGTGGCACCTAGTTTAATGCCCCTCTCGCATACACCTGTGCCCGCCCCACTTATTCCTGGGCCTTTCAGCTGCCCCTCCGCCTGCTTCGCCTTTTCCCCGCCAACATGCTAGCAACAATGTGTGGCGGCAAAATTGATTGGAATTTATTTGAAGGAGCCATTAACACTGGGCGATGATGATGGGGAGGACGGGGAGCCAAGGGCCAAAAGTCAAAGACCAAGGCAGCCCCAGACCAGCCGCGTGCCGAGCAAAATCGATTATTATAATTCCGAAGAGGCGGCCTGTTGCTGATAAAGAGGTTCCGGCCCGGCAGATGAGGGGAACGAGTCACACCACCCACTTGGCATTTCGTGCAGGGACTGGGGACTAGCCCCAACTGGTGGAGGGTAGGGGGTGCTCTGACTCAAGATTGATCCTAATCTCCTGCGACCCTGTGCAAAATAAAAACAAGTGTCTCGTGTGTTCCCAGCGAGGAAAATGTGTGGAAGCTCTGCGAGCAGGTGAAACGCACGCGCCCGGAGGAGCTGTCTAAGTGCTATGCCGTCTTCGTCTCCAATGAGGGTCGCACGGTGCCCCTGTGGCGTCAAAAAGCAGGACGCGGCGACGATCAAGTTGTGATATGGGTGAGTACCTTCGAGTTGAAATAAGCTGATGATCTCTTTGTTGTAATGTGGATTAATGGATTAATGTTACTATTCTAATCCCGGACTATCAGGACTACCACGTCTTCTTCATGCACAATCCGTCGCCGAACCGATGTTTGGTCTTCGATTTGGACACCACGCTGCCATTTCCAACATATTTCCACAAGTACGTGACCGAGACGTTCCGCTCCGACCTGGCCCTGCGACCGGAGCACCACAGGTGAGTCGGCCCTTAGAGGGGTGCCTAACTGATCGAACTTATCCATCGTGTTATTGCTTCACAGATTCTTCAGAGTTATACCCGCAGACACATATCTCATTGAGTTTTCCTCGGATCGGCGTCACATGCGCCGGCCTGATGGAAGTTGGATCAAACCGCCGCCCTCATATCCACCCATTCTCTCGAACAGTGAGTGATATTCCACTCCCGCATGCATACAGACAGTTGAAACATTTCCCTTTACTCCTTCTGCAGCGAACTTGCACTGCCTGGGAGACTTCATCTGCATGAGCGCCGGCAAGGGCCCGGGTGCAGTGTACAGCCTCTCGGAGTTTGTGCACAACTTCTACAAGTCGCCCCACGTGATGGCCCAGAACAACAAGTAGAGAAGGGAGCAAGGATCGAGGCAGCCAACTATATGCACAAGGCAGGCAGCGGAGCCACATCCACACCCCACTACCAAACCCTATCGTTTTGTCGTGTTGTCGTTAGCAGACAGTTAATTACCAATTGCATACATATACATACATACATATACACGCAGACATAAGCATATATGTTTATATATATACACACATATATATAAATATGAATATAAATATAAAATATATTTATGATAATGTATTTTTGTATTCAGGTTAACAGAAAATTAAGCAAAGAAGTTACAACGCTGGCGCAGCTCTTCGCGTACATTTGTATTGAAATTCAAGTCTAAAGAAAATAATAAATCTAATTATACATTTTTTTATTGTACGTATTCGATAAAAACGCAAAACAAAATAAACGCTAACCACTCGTATATACACCACCACATATATACATACATATATATATATATATATATATATATATACTTGTATGCAAACATACTGATGAAGAGATTTTGATTCGTTACTCTCCATATACTTTTAGTATCTTTAAAGTTTAAACCAACTACTGAATGGAAACGCACCAATTACGAGTAAACAGGCCAACGGGTATGGTTAAAGAGATAAGGAAATCATAAATAAGGACACGAGTCCACTCAAAAAAACTTGCATTCTAGACGCTATGCTCTCAGTTCTGTAATTCAATTTTTGGCTAGGCTCAAAGCTAACCCACACACCTATATCTAAATTTACATTTAAGATGAAATGGATATCTTAATCTAACTCTAAGAACTTGACAGCTTGTTAACTTGTTTTACTGTACTTTACATTAATTACGTACTCGAACCGCAATTATTATTGTAATTCATAAATTATCTACTTTGTATACAAAGAAAGAAAAACAAATCGAAGCTAATCGTAACGAAATCGATAATACTGATAATATGTATTGTACTGTATGTTTGTATCTAGCTAGTTTTTGTACGGTTTGTATGCCCAAGGATCCTCAGTACTCCCCATAGTCCCCGCTTAGCGTTGATTTCGATATATTTACCGAATATATTTACGTTTTCCGTTTCGATTGATAACTTGTGACGCGCAAAGACTGATTCATTATACGCTCTACGGTAGCTGCAGCACCCCGAGTCCCGACTCCTACTAGAATCTAGATCTTCAAGAGCCCCAGATCTGTCCTTAGAGTGACCTTCCTTTGCATGGCTTCTTTCCATTGTTTGTTGTCCGGCTTCCAATTTTCATATTCGGATTAGTTAACAAAACTCGCATTTATTTTGATTTCGAATTTCGATTTGTATAGAGGTTTTTACTCGATTTTTACTGTACTGTGGGAGTATGAATACCAGATATGTACACACATGAACATATTGAACATAAAACGAAGATGTATAATACATAAATGCTGTGCAAAAGTCTCAAAGTTAAACCTAAACTCTTAATTATACAAAACTGTAGCAAAAACACAAATTTTGTCAATGTTCTAACCAGTATCTACATTAGATAGATACCTATATACTTGTACGATTGTCCTTGAGTTTGTGTTCGAATCGCTGATTTTGAATCGTTACATTCATCGCTGAAAGGAACACCATGCAAGCGATTGCAATAAATTTTGTAAAAATAATCTATATATAGTCACTCTAGCCACTCACTTAGATAGTGCATACTAATCGCATTTGTAACAGCAAAGGCGCCACTCTTTTTCTCTTCCAATTTTTCTATTCCAACTCCCGATGGCACATGGCATATAAACAATATTGGGCCTCTTGCTAAAACACAGATAAATTATATATATATATATTAATATACCTAGCTCTAAGCTAATCATTAAGTTTGTCGCCGACGGCGTCTTTTTACTCCTTTTTTATATAAACATATATATATATTTAACTGGAACGAAATCTAAAAGCAACTGAGCAGAAATCGAACAATGATAGCCCGGCAGCCGGCTCTGATGCATAGCTTCTATCTGCGTGTAATCAGAGACACTAAACTCCGAACCTCCCCCGGTGTCCTTAGAGTCCTCGAAGCTCATGCTGCAAGTGGTTTCAATTCCATGGGTTGTTTCTCCAGCACACCATCCGAAATTCCTCTCCTACTCCCAGCCATAAATTAGTTAAAAACTAATGTTTCAAGATTCTATGCTTTATTGGCCACTTAGCCTTTGTTACACACTATTTAAACTATCAATTATCCAATCTAGCAACTATCGTACTTTTGATTGTTATTGTAAAATATTTTTGCAACTCCCTAGTATTTATACATAATGTGCATACATAAGAAAGCCAGCAATTCAAGCAAAGCAACAACCAATGTAATCACACTCTATTTACGGATCAATAAATTATGATTGTTCTCTCAATTCTGCAAAATGTGAAGCGCTAATGGAAAATCAATATAATTACCACTTAAATTACAAAATAATGATCAATAAAATATTCTTGAAATTGCATTTTCAAAACAATTGTTTGGTTGGTACTCCATTTTTGGGGAAAATGTATTGGCGGATTCCTTACACAAATGTTGGGTATTCCCCTTTATTGAATCCACAAAATTCCTTGTCTTTTGTTTCTTTTTTCTTAAGCGAACACATATTTTTTTACCAGCACCCTTGCCTGGTTCCTAATAACCACTTCTGGTTATAAGGTACCCTTTTTTTAATGAATTCTAAAGCATAAATGCCACACAGATCAAGGGTCTTAAACTCATTTTTAAACTGCTTAGATACATTTGTATATCTATCAATGGAGCATCTTTATCTTTAAATATATTTTAGGTATTTGAACCTTAAACATATTTTTTACAGTATTAATATTAAACATATTTTTTACCCGGTATACAAGAAGTCGAGACATTGTTTCTGTATCTTAAGTACTCAAACTCCCGGCATTTAAGAAAGGAGAGAATATGTTATCAAGAGTATATACATATATATACTGATTAAGGGGTTATGCTCACTCAGAACTAACAAAAAATTATTTTTTCTGTTTCATATCTTCGGTTTAGACCTCCTGCATTTATTCTGGAGGTCGTTCGTAACACCAACTAACAGGAGTGGTGTAAAAAAAATAATTTGTTATCATTCGATGTGAATACCAAAAAGCAGAATGATCCCCGAATGATAATTATACTTTGTAATTAATTGATAAAATACCGTATTTCTTAGCCAATCTAATGAGAGTAATCCCTGAAAAGAGTTCGAGTATCTGAGAGAGCGCAACCAGCAGGTATAGTTCTCAACAGCGAAAAATAAATTTTTCAGATTGTGTTTGACTGCAGAGGAACGTGGATCTGCTGACAATGGCGAATAATCTGGAAAGGAACCTTATCGATGCGAACGGGAAGTACATCAACTTCGACCAGCACCGGGAGGAGTATACCCAGCACTACGATGCCCTGAGGAAGGAAATATATACCCAATTACGCAGCAATAAGGTGCTGGATAAGATTCTTAAGGGGCACACGCTTGGAGGTACGTGGCTTTCTACAGCAACAACACTGCAAGTATTTGGAATACATTTCCTACAGCCTGACCCGTGAGATGTTTTTAGCAAGCATGCATAGTTTTCAATCTGGCAACAAGCAACTGGCGATAAGGAACACATTCTCCTGATTTCCTCAGGAAAGGAATACTTTGTTATAATAATATAGATCCAGTGCTTTACAATTGTAGAAGGCCAATCAATCAATTATTTCATCCGTTGCAGGCAGCTATGGGGACAACCTGAAGGTGGCGATGCCCAACGAGTTCGACTTGGTCATTCACCTGGTGTTTCCCGAAAATGACAAGATTGTTGTCAAAGCCGATCCTCGAAAACCAGGTGAAAGGGAGTGCATATCTGGAAAAATAACTCTTAAATTATTTTCCCTGAAGGCAACGTTACCCTTGACATGACCAAGGTGATGGAGACCATCGGGAAACAAGATCATAACAAACTAGTTTTCGAACAACTCCAGAAAATGGTCAATAGAAACCAGTTGCTTTGCGAGGACAAGTTGCAGAGCTGGCTCCAGGGAGTAATGACTCAGGCACTTTCCAAGATGGACAAACAGATTAAAGTGGGCTCGGTGATTTCGCCCCTGAGTTACAAAAAATCGGGCCCCGCAAACACGATCGATGTAAAAGGACGATTCGAGTACTCCGTCGACTTCGTGCCGGCCATTCGGCTGACGGCAGCCCAGTGCGTTTTGGGGCCGCAGCAGAGAGGATACTTTGGAACCACGCCGCATTGGGACGCCATTCCCAAGCCCATGAAGCCGCCGCAGCCGGAGAACATATCCTTCCGCGCCTCCTACTACGAGGCGGAGAAGGGGCTTCTCCAAGGGAAGAACAACTTAAAGAACTCCATACGGTTGATGAAGAAGCTTCGGGACACGAAGAACAATATGACCAACTTGAAGAGTTACTACATAAAAACCTTGTTTTTATGGGAGGTAACTAAGCAGGACCCCAAGTACTGGCAGAAGCCCATGAATGAGATCGTCATAGAGGTGAGACTAAACACCCTTGCGAAAGGGTTTTCGAAAGGAAAGCTGACCTGCCCATGACCAACTTTCAGATGCTCGGCCGACTGGGCGACACTCTCCGGTTGACCTCTTCCAAGGGCAAACTGCTCTTCTTCTGGGACCCCAAGTTGGATATGTTCGCGGATCTCACAGTCACACAGCGACAGGACATGTTCAATTGCGTGTCCAAGACTCAGTATATGTTTAGGCGCGGCGATGGAAACCTCACGGAGGACATTGTTAAGAATATTCAGACTTATTTTAGTATGAAATCCAAACTTTAGTTTCAAACGTGCGTTTTCTTTCATTAAGGCATTTCTTTTAAATGCAGATAGATCTTGTTTAAATCCCATAACCAGAGGAATTGAGAACACAAGGACGGAGGCCGCACAGAAGGACACCAAGACTAAGGCTTCATCAACTTGCGAAAAACAAACTCCAAAACCAAACAACCAAGGGGCGAAACAGAACAATGCGCAGCCAAATCAGCATACTGCAAAGGCAGGTATGTCTGCCCAAGAAGCCGTCAAAAATGGACAGCCAAATCAAAGCTGTAAACCAAATACGAATGCCCCGAAAGCAGCTCCTGCTCAACTCAAGGAGCAGGCGGAAAAGCAACCCAAACAGCCAATCAAACCAAATACAAAACCGAGCGCACTGAAGGGTCCTGACCATATTCAGCCGAACCAGCGAAAGCCAAATCCTCCAAAAAATGCCGAGAGTGGAAAATGTGGTCCCCAACCAAATGCCAAAAACCAAAACCCCTCCCAAGGTCCGGCATCCAGGGCCCAACCAGCTGCAGCACAGAAAAAGGAGGAATCAAGTTGCTCCATCAACTAAAGGTGCGTTCTATGAGTTTAAAGATTTTTATGTTAACAGCAAAATGAAAATAAGTTGGGTCTTAACCGTTTCGATCTTAAGCCTAATCCTCGCCTTGTGGCCGGTGATGTGGTGTCGTCGTGGTCGTTGTTAAGTCGCTCGTCCTCTTCCGTTTTCCTTACAAACCGCCTCCGGAGCGGTCCACACTTATCTTCTGCTTCAAGTTGGCCGCCTCGTGCTTCTGCTCCTCCAGCTCGGCCATCCGCGCGAATCGAGAGTAGGCCACGTCGCCCGTTTTGATGGCGGACATCATCTGTAATGGGTTTCAGTGTGGGTATCAAATGTTTTGCAAAGAGTATTACATTCTGTTATCTGCTGTATGACTAACAAATATATCGACAAAATGTGCTAAATCCTTTCATTATCAGCGATTATGAGAGCCATTTATTTATGGCCCTCTTCCCGTCTCTGAGAACTCGGAATTTACTATTTCAGCAAACAATGCATTTGTAACCCACCTGGAGGTACTCGTCGAGCTCCACCTGGCCGTTCATGTTGGTGTCGATCTCGCGCAGAATCTCATGCAGCTGTTCGCCGGACACGTCGCCGTCCCCGAAATTCTTCAGCGCCCGCCGGATGTCGTTAATTGAGACATAGCCCTTCTTGTCCTTGTCGATCAACTGGAAGCGCTTGATATAGGTCTGAATCTCCTCCTTGGAGAGCTTGATGGGTATGCGCTCCTTGGAAGTGCGGTTGACCGAGTGGCCCATTTCGTTGGCCAGGAACTCAGTGGCAGCCTTGATCTGGCGCTCCTTTTCATCCTTGGACCAGTTCAGCTCCTCACCCATGATGTCCACGATGACGGGCAGTGCCTCCTGGGCAGCTTGGACGTTGAGGAACGCCAAGCGTAGGCGGCGGGCAATCATGTCCACGGCGGTGCACGCGTACTCGCGCACTCCGTAACGGATTTCGGCGTCGATGTAAGGGAACTCGGGGTGGATGCGGTTGCCGATGATGGGCCAGCGCTTGCCAGTCAGGGAGGCCATCTTCGACACGGCGAAGGCGCGGTCGCCATACGATTTCGCCAGGTGCTGGGCCACCTCGCACTCGAGTCCGAAGTCCTGCACAAGACGAATGTACATAGTTGGAGTCCAGCCCTGCCCGCCTTCAATCTTCAAGTAGGAGGTCACGGCCTCCGCGCGCTCCGGTTTGAGATTACAGGCTGGGAATAACCAATCAATTATAGTTTGTCTGGGGCATTTTAAGGATCAGTGACTTACCCTTAATGGCAGCGTCGATAGTGTGCTCGGCCATCGCTCGGTAGGTAGTCCACTTGCCGCCCGCAATGGTCACGAGATTGGAGGGGCTCACGTGGACAATGTGGTTGCGGGCCAGGGACTGGGTGTCATCTTTGTTGGGATCCGAGACCAGGGGGCGAATGCCGCTCCAGGCGGAGAGTACGTCGCCACGGCGCACCTCCACATCGGCATTGAGATAATTCTTGATTTCGTTAAGGATGAACTGGATCTCGTCCTCGGTGGGGGTAGGTGAGTGGGTAATCTCGCAGGGAAGATCCGTGGTGCCGGCGATCGTCTGCCGCTGCCAGGGCAAGAAGAAGATGACACGGCCGTCGGAAGTCGAGGGATCCAGCAGACCCATCTGGTCGGGGCTGTAGTAGCCTGGCAGAACGATATGAACTCCCGAGCTAGGGCAGCAGATGCTCTTCACTGTCGGATTGTCCATCTTGCGGATGCTATCCGTGAACGGTCCGGCGGCATTCACGATGCACTTGGCCTTCACAGTGAACTCCTTACCGGAGATATGATCTTTGACCTTGGCTCCGCATAGCACCTGCTTGCCAGTGCCGTCATCCTTCTTGAGCAGCTCCTTCACCTCGACGTGGTTGCACACGGTAGCGCCGTGGCGCGCCGCGGTCAACGCCACTGCCAGGCACATCCTAGCGTCGTCCTGCTGGCCGTCGTAGTACACAATGGCACCGCACAGCTTATCCTTTTTGAGCATGGGGAACAGTTCCAGGGCGTCCTTCTTTGAGAGGTAGTAGGAGCTCTTGACGTTGCGGTCACCGGCCACCAGATCGTAGCACTTGATGCCTACCCAGTAGTAGGGCACCTGCCACCACCTAGGAAAGAACCGGGGGTTAATAATACGACTAATAGGAACGAGGGTTAGCTCTAATTACGTGTAAACTGGCAGCATGATGGGCAACGGGTGGGTCAGGTGGGGCGCCGACTCGAGCATGGTGGCGCGCTCCTGGAGAGCCTCCTTCACCATGCGGTACTGCTCAAAGTCTAGCTGATGAATGGTACATGAGAATTAGCGATCTACTTCACCCCTAGCCGAAGGTTTACGAAAAAGAGACTTACGCCGAGAATGGCCTTCTGCAGGTAGCGGACTCCGCCATGGATGAGCTTGGTGGACCGGGAGGACGTGCCACTGGCGAAGTCATCCAGCTCCACCAGGGCGGTCTTGAGGCCTGTTTGGATGGAATTTTAATCGGTTTAGTCAGAGGAGTTTGTGAGGCCCTTTCCCGACTCACCTCTGGTGACCGAATCTAGAGCACAACCCGCTCCGGTGGCTCCTCCGCCGATGATCAGGACATCGAACTCCTCCCCACTCATCAGGGACTTTATCTGGTCAGCCCTGGGGGGCAAGGTGCGCTTCCTCTTTGGCGGACGCTGCACAGCATTGTTTACCTTCAGAGAAGAGCATTCAGGTGAGAATCGGGCTGGTGTAGTTCAGATGTAAGCAATACCCACCACATGGGGCGAGTTCCAGCGGTCCAAGGTATAGGATGCCAGAACGGAACCCACGCAGGCGCTGGCGGCTGTGACGCCGAACTTGAACATTCGCGAGGTCATCTCGGGGATCGAACTCTCACGAAACTATCGAAATAATCGAGTATTTGTTAAAGCTGAAAGGGGATTCAGGAAATCCGATTAAAGGGGGCGGCAAAGTAGGCCCCGAGTGGGCTTTGCGATATATTTTAAACTAAGCTTCATAAATTTTAATTTTGCTGGCTTCCGTTCACACATTACAAAAACATGAAAAGTTGACGTTTAACGAATAATCGTTTAATTTAGAAAAAGGGTAGAAGATATTTTTATTTTTTGCATTCTATTTATAAATACTTTCCGAAGCTAACACGATCTGAATGTGACTTTCAAGTTTGTTATATTTCTGTGCAATTTATTTTGAGTCATTGGAATTTTATCTTTTTAATGGCTGTTCCTGTTTCAAAACTATTTTTATTTAGTCACTTTTTCGAAACACACCAGTTATATCTGGGGCACTCCCCAATGGGAAGCTTGAACTAAACTGGTTTTACATGCAGTATATGACATGTCTGTATATGATTGTTTGTCATTTGATGATATCACAAATGGAATAAAATAGCGAATAAAACAGAATTTGTGTGGTATCCAATGCGACTAGAGAGAATTTATTGTATTCCAAATGTATGTTGGGGCCTCTCGCCCGCTCTGGCCGCCTCAGCTGTTCGAACTTCGAAGCTTTGGCCGAAGCTTTTTGCAAAACTGTTCGCTCTCCTCTCAGCGTTGGAAGTGTGTTCTATTCCCATCCAACCCAGTCCGCATCGCACCTGAAGTATCTGAATCTGTGCGTTAAATCAATACTTGGTGGAAATGCTTTTTTCGAGCCGGAGCCAAGCGGCAAACGCGGGGTCAGAGTTCGGTTATGAGGACGCACTTCCGGCGATGGAGGCAGGTTTCTTGGGCGGTGTGTTTACCTTTTGGCTTCCAGGCCGCGAGAGTTTTGCCAACAGACTGAAGTCAAAGCCGAAACCCTAACCGAATCCAAATCCGAAACAGAAGCAGAACCCGAGAAACTCACGAAATTCCACGACGGAGAATGCGAACGATACGTTCTTGGCGGACGTAGAATAGCATGTGAAAATGATTACATCAGAGTTCGAGTCACTTTTCCGCGACCGCTGCTGCTTTCAGCGCTGCTGCTTCGCACTGGGCCAAGGCGAATCGGTTATTGAGCTCACCTAGTGACTAACGGGTGCTCTGATATGGGAGTAGTCCGATATTCCTGGAACTGGGAACTGGGGAACTGGAAGCGATATTCTGCCTTGTCGCCTGCCGGTTCGTCGTCCGCTTGATTTGCCAGTCGCCGTCGCTCTGCCGCCACCAAAAGTGCACCTTTGCAGCTTTTCCGCTCGGCGAAACTTTCTCGGTGCACAGCACCGCTGCAGTACTACAGCTCGGGGCTCGTTCTCGTCAAAATCAGCTGTTGGGCCACGCCCCCAGCCCCTCACGCCAGCTAATTAGCTAATATCCCACTTTTCGCTCTAAGCTACGAGGCATTCAACAGATACACTTGGAAGTCTGGGATTCGCGGAAGATTCCCTAGTAATTGTCTGAAGCTTATGAATTTTCTTCGCGTATCCTTTTTTGTTCATCGTCCTGGTTTATTTGAGTTTATATTTCTTTTAAGTTTATTATTTATTTCTGTATTTGTATTATATTCTTTCAGAACGTTTTCAACGAATCTCAGGATGATTTTTATTTTTTAAATTTGACCCGCCTAGAGGCTCTGCGGATTTTCCGCCACACAAAAAACTGTTTCGCGCGATTCGGCCAACCCACCTATGTATATGTATATGTAGGTATCTGCATGTATAAACCGCTCTCGTTTTTTTGGCACCTGCGAGATGCGCGCCCACGTTGTGTGCGGTACGTATTTATTCTGTAACTGGCGGCAAACGGGCCGCGTATCTGATATTTTTATTATTCTGCGCTCTTCGCCCGCCAGATTATTCAATTATGTGTGTGCTGATATAGAAGCGGAACGACGGGGAGCAACCCTCCCCACCACAAGGCTAATGCTCTTCCGTGAATTTCCACGCAATCAGCTTATTCGATTCGATCCATTAGCGTGTTGCAGATAAGGGTACTGATTTCACAAGTGGTTTACGCATTTCAACGGCCCCCGATCGCCTTTATGAATGAATCACGTCAGCGAAAGTCAAAGGAAGTCCAAGTAAGTGTCTTCCACCCGCTCCACCGATCTGCCGGCGTCCCAGCCGGCGAGACGAGACAGCTCCCAGACGGAGACCAATTAAGTACGGGCGTACAGATACCATACGTCATCGCACACGAGATCTGGTAGGTTAGGTAGGTCAGTTTTCACTTGCGCAATTTGGGGCAGAACTTTCCACCGGCAGTCGGCTATCGGCTATTTATACGACGCAGCGGAACAGACCTACAAACGACCTTGGCATTCTCAAAATGTGGTGTCTGGGCTAATTGTGCCGAAAGCGCAGTTATCACGCCGTCTGTAACTGATACAAGTGTATCCAAGGGATTGTCCGGCTGTGGTAGAAGCACGCAACTGCGGCGTGCAGAGTGATCCGCCCACGCCGTAATGCCATTTACTCAAATGTTCAAAAGACGTCGTCGGAGATGGAGATGGAGGTTGGGGCGGAGAAGCGGAGAAACTAGCTACATAATGGTATGGGGTGCTTCGAAAGCTCGTCTAATGTACACACGGATCTCTATCTGCCGACGTTACTGTTTGCTAGCACGTGAACATTATCAGCGGACTCTCCGCCGACCGGCGGGAGGAGGTTTGACTTTGTCGCGACCAGATAGGGTTGGGCAGGCACAACTGGAGGTACATTTGGTACATTATTTGTGTAGCCACCGTCATGCCCTCCAATGAAGGTGGAACAATTTGACCCCCAAATGTACACGTATAAATACAACTAATGTGGAGCATGTGAACTTGGCAATACGCTTTGGACGATGGCGAATTATACCTGAAGTGTTCAGCCTGGATTACACCATCACATTTAATCTTATATTGGCAAATTAACATACATACATATGTAGGGTGGCTTCATCTTATTTCGGTTTGAACACGAGATGATATTTTAGCCAGTGGAAGAAGAGGCAGCTGGAAGGCGAGGCGATGCCCCGATATGCTCTTCCAGAACTCCAATACTGGACCGATAGCCAAGGGGGTGGTGCCGGGTGGCGATTAAGACTTTCAGCCGTGAACCTGCCTGGATGCTATCAATCAGAAGATTTCACTAAATGCCATCTGAAATCAGGAAAGTATTTCATATTGATTTTTGCAATTGGAAGGTATATATTTTTTCCAGCTACCACAAAATGGAATAAAAAAAATCACATTTAAATTAAAAGTTTTGAGTTAAAAAGATAAATTTAAAAGTTTTTTTTGGTAACGGCTGGTTTAGTTTTTTTTTAGCAGTAAAAATCGGTAGTGTTCAACACTGCTCCAAAAATATCGATAGTTAACATGATAACTCATTTTAATAGTGCCATACCACAAAATATCGAACTGGATAACATTATATATTACCATTTTGAACAGTGTCATCCATATTTGTAATTAAAGATACAGATTACAGAATATCTTGGCTATTTATCGTCCGAGTTTTGACGACTAATGTCTTAAACGATTCAGTGAATCTGAAACTTCAGTGAGAAGCGATTGCAAAAGTCGAGCAAAAAACCTTTTTTAAGGAGTTCCAAAATTTTGTTTGAGTTGATCGCTTAAATTAGGTTTTTTGAATTGTTTAAGATATTATTCTTCAAAATCGGACAGTAAAAGGTTGAGACAGACTATTGTCATTTGAAAAAGGATTTCTGCACTGTCGTGCGCAGGATTTATACTTTTTCCTAGCCAGAACTGCAGTCATAGAGAAAATAGCAGTCTTGCAGGTTAAATAAAACAAAATATGACATTTTTATATAAAACTATTATTTTTGAAACCTTTTAAAAATGGTACCGAAAAGTGGTAATCCAACGGGCATGAAATAAACGTTGATTGACCTTAATACTTAAAACTTAAATAACTTTAAACTTAAACAATACACCGTCGATGGCCAGTAAAGTGTCATATCGGAGGCAGTTCCACATTACAGGTTGGACGAAGAGTCTGCCGCGGTCTCGGCCACGTTGTCGATGGTACCAATTACAGAGCCAATGCCGCCGGGTTTCGATGTGGAGACGGAAATGGATATGGGCGGAGGATTAGAGGCGCTGTTCCGGTCGCGGCGAGTGCGCATCAAGAGATCGATGAGGTCGAGCAGCTGGTCGTCACCGGGGCTGCACTGCATCAGCAGCTGTTCGACGAAAGCCATTCTCTCAGCCCCGGAGCGCGGCCCGCCGCTGTTGAGGATCTCGGGTACCTGTCCCAGTAGCCCGTTGCGGCAGCTGCTGCTGATCTTTGACTTGGCACAGACATATTCCAGGACGGAGTTGGGATTGAGCCGGTCGCACACCACCGAGGAAAGGTTCTCGCGAACCGCATGGTCTAGGAAGTCCTTTGAATGATTTTCAGATAGCGTTTCTAGGACATTGGTCTTAAGCTTGTCGTTGGTACTCATTTGGCCGGACAGAAACTTGGCCAAAGTCCCGGCACTTTTCAGTTGGGCCTTGTCGAAGTAGCGCTGCAGAACCGTCTCCAGAGGCTGTTGTTCCACCACCAGATCGAGGGCGGCGTCCGCATCTAAAATGGCCCCATCCCGAAGACCTGGTTCCGCCGCCGATTCCACCTCTTGAACCTTAACTGTGCCATCGAGATTATTATTAGCAGTTGTTTCGTTCCACTTCAAGCTGGTAAAGGCGTCCTCGTCACCAGCGGCTTCACCCGACGACTTTTCCAACGTTTTGTCAGTCGTGGCCGTCCTGGCCGTCTGTTCGCTGGCAAAGCGCTCTATTTCGATGATGCTGTCCAGGCGTCCCCGCCGCCTCAGCGCCTGCCGCATTTCAGTTGTCTGGGCCACCTTATCCATCAGCAGGCACCGCTTCGTCTTGAGACTACTGCTACTCATACTGCCACTGCGTGTCTCCTCCACATCTCTCAGGTACTCCTTGGTCACGGACACGGGCGGATCGTGAAAGCTGACCCGTTTGCGCTTCAAAGCCGGTGAATCCAATGTGGCGTCGTCAAGGCTTTCGCAGCGCAGTTTTCTCTTAAGGATGCTCACCGAGGGGCTGGCCGATGGCGATGGGAGTCGCTTGGAGAACACCAGAAGATCCTTTGAGGGCGGTGCTTGAATCGGCGTAGATGTATGCTCTGTTCCCGTCAACTCGTTTAGCTCACTGGTGGGCGTAGACACCTGTTCGGCGCGATCGAGAATGCGAGCGGGAGTCACCTGGTGTATGGAGGAGCGCGATGCACTGCTTGCGATGGAGGCGTAAGGGGATCCCGAGGTAGCGTCCAGTTTCTTGTTGCGTATCATGTTAATAAGCTGGGCTCCACGACCTGTCAGGTGTCCAGTAGGCTTTGGCCGAATGGTGGGACTCGAGGAATTATTGGTCTGCTTGCGATCAGGTGGAGAATTCTGCATAAACAGGGAGGTTAATTAGAATAAAACAGTACAGTAAATGGACGATTTTTCTTACCAAGTTGCACAACCGCGTGGTGGGCTTTTTGGGCGATGTTTCAGCGGTAGGCTGGACAGGCGCAAGGGCTTCAGCAATGCTCCCCGCCATTTGTGTAGATGGTGCCATTTCCACAGCGGACAAATCCGGCGGCGTTGACTGGATTTCGGCTGCTTTTTTGGTTTCCTCAGTAGGCTCAGGAGCTGGCGAGTCTTCTGGGAACAGGTCCTCGCTTTGGTGCACCGTGGTGGTTGATTTCGGTGCCTTCGTCTGCTTCCCGGCAGCTGAAAAAAAAATAAGGTATGAGGGTTGTCCAGCCACCTGTTGCGGATTTGCTTACCTGCTGTTGTAGCTTGAGGCGTTGATTGCGGCGGCGGCATCTTCTTCGGAGATCTAAGCTGACGCGGCTCTGGAGGAGCTGATTCTTTCTGGGCTGCTTGCTCCACTTCCTTCTGAGCTGCCCTTTTGCGCGTCTGCCGAACGGACGTCACTTCAGCTTTGGTAGTGGCTTCCGCGTCCGCTTGAGCCCGGGTCTTACGCCCTGAAGTCTTCCTACTGGGAGTTGTCGTCGCTGTAGCAGTTTGATCCTTGTCCGACTCGCCGCTCTCGGGCTTTTCTTCGCTTTCGTCTTTGCCGGTCAGAGCCAGTTCGCCCTGCTTACTCTTTGCAATAACTACCTTCTTGGGCGTCCACGGCTTGAGGGATGCCGAATCCTGCGATTGGCTCATATCGTTGTACAGAGCGGGTATATCAGACTTCTCGGCGAAGCGCTCCTTTTGCCGATCGGTAAGCTTTTCCGGGTTCAGGCTCCACACGGAGGGAATGATCACAAAAAGATCGTCTCCCTTAAATAAATCCTTCAACTGGTTGGCCATGCTCTTCATGGGAAGCTTTCGGAACTTCTCCTGAATGGCCCGCTTCCAGTCCTCTAGAAAACCGCCTTCGCATTTTAGCTTCGTCCAACATTGCATAGCCCCGGATAGAGTGGGTTTCAAGCTGTCAAAAACCACCATAAGTTCGTTCTGGCGCAGCTCCTGCACCAGGTTGCGAAGAGTATTCAAGCAGCCCTCCAGCATCTGCTGGTTGGACGAGTGCTGAAAAATGGTCTGGAGCAGCCCGAAAACATCCTTGTACAAGGGCGCCTCCTTGCAGAGGCCCATCTTTAGGGCATTGGCCACGTACGAGTCAAACAACTCTGCGAAGAGCGGTTCGTCTTTGCTTTTGAGAAGTTCCTCCAAAGAACTCTTGAGATCTGCCAAAAACTTTCTTCTCTCTGGGGCATTTTGACCGGCGTTTAAGAGATGCTTCCACTGCTCGCAGAAGGCAGAGTCGAATGCGTTGCTCGAGCGCCTTCCGGCAAAGGCGGCGAGAGTCTGTAGCGGCCACAGAAGCCAAGAGTCCAGTAGCGTGGCATTGTGGGGCAGACGGTACTCTAGCCCGTTGCCACGCAAAAAATTTCCCAGCGTTTGCGAAACTTGGCGCCAAACCAACAGCTTCACGGCGAAGCCTTCGAAGTCTTCTTCGTCGTTGGCCTGCATCAGATGCTCCGCAAATGATCCCAGCAAGCGGAACTCGTTTTGGTTTCGTGCTTCCAGGGCGAAGATGCTGGCTGTGCTCCTCTGTAAAATAACTGCCGGAACTTCCGTCTTTGCCTTGAGTATCAGCTTGAGGTAGGCCTCCAAAACATCAAGCAGGTCACTGGCAGAAACGCGCTCCATGGCCAAGTTCTCGGTGGCTATTGTGTTGAAGAGGGCACGTGCTACTCGGCCTCCAGAAGCATCCGGAGCGAGAAGAATCTTCTCAATCTCCCCACAACAGGCCACGGTAAAGGGCGCGACAGCAAGCCGGAACATAGCCAGGCAGAGGTTGCGCACCAGTAACTGGAGAAGCAGCTGCTCCGCCTCGGTCGCATCGTGCTGGGTCAGAAGTTTCATTCCAGCAACCCCAGCGGCCAAAAGAGGCCGCCAATGCTGTTGGAGGACGTCTGCGGTCATGAGCGGAGAAGGTTGAGAGAGGGACTCCAGACGCAGCTCTCTAAGAAGTCGCTGCAAAGGCTCACTAGTTTCAACGCCCCATAAGGACACCAAGCAGGGTAGAGCCAGTTCCCGCGCAGTTTGATAGCTATGGGCTAGCCCTGTTGCCAGGTTCTTATGCCCGCCTCCGAACACGAAGGCCAGAAAGTGTTCTACGGCACTTTCAAAGGATTTGGGTAGTTCCGCGTCCAGGCAGGTGAGCAAGTACCACCACACCCGCAGCTTGATACCGCTGACGTGCGAGGAGCGCGATTGCGAGGTGCGTAAAGGTATCAAGAGCAGCCGGAGTCTTTTGCCAGAAGACAACTCGTCGTAGGCGGCAAAGATTTTAATGAGCACCCGCCAGCAAAGGAAGGCCTCTGAGCGGACGCCGTTGTCCGGGTTGCGGAATCCCATCTCCACCACGGCCAGGAATTTATTGATGTAGACACAGCCCCGGAGCAACTCCTCGTCCATGATTTGAACCAGCAGAGTCCAAATCTTGTGCCAGTTTGAGTTCTTGGCGTCGCGCATTTCCCCTATGGACGCGGTGTACTTGTTGACGAACTCTGCCCGTATTTCAGGCCAACACTTGGCTGTATGAATAGCAGACACATCGAGGGCCACCAAAGCCTCCGCCAAAGCGGCCACGGCGCAGTCCTGTATCTTTTTGTCGGCATCGAACATTAGTGGCAGTATGTCGCCTAGCCAGAACTCCACCAACTCGTCGTCCGTGAAAGAGGTGGCTATCAGGCCGGAGCTCTTGCAGCTACTAGCCAGTAGGTCAATCATCTGAAAATAGTAAGGGGCAGTGAAATAGGTGCACGCACAGCTCGTTGGCCTACTTACGTTGCAATAGTGCTGACGGCGACCTGCGGATAAAACTTCTTTGGCGGAGAGCTGCACCGTGTGATAGGAGCGCCCCGCCTCCGCCCCGAAGTCGACGTCCATTTGTTAATTTGTTTGTTTTTCTTTTTGATTTTATAGTGTCTGAATATTTTCTAATTCCTCCGCGTGCGATTGCCCAAGAATTTTTTAAGCGCCGAAAAAACGATAGTGAGAAAAAAAGCGCGCGAATTGTAGCATTTAGTGTTGAAAAGTCTACAAATATATCGATTATGTTATATCGATAAGGCTTAGAGATGCCAGATTTGAGAACTAACGTTGGAATAGATTTTGTTGCCAGTCCAGCATCACTACTCTGAAATATGATTGGCAGCACTTGTGGGCATCCGTTTTGCAACACTGGTTTTAATTTAATTTAAATTTGGATTCGAATTTTTAAGAATTCCATACATCGGGGATCATTTTTCCATATTTTGTTCTAAAATAAATCAATAAGTTTTCGTTTCTATGAATCCTCAATGTGGTTAATTTTCTATGAGCCTATTTAAAAATTTTACCTATGTAAAAAACATTTATCCAAAAAATATATGGAAATTTTTTGTTATATAATCAAATATTATGAATTTTTAATTACACCGGTACATCAAGCTCCAATAACTTTTGCATTAGTTCATATATACTCTCTCAATAAGGACGAAGGACTTACTGTGGATCCGTTTGTGCACTTCCCAGAAGAGGAACACACGCAATCTTAGGGCGAGAAACAAAAATAGTAGACATTAGGCCAAGGATTGGGCCAAAAGGAGTTGCTTGGAATTATGAAAAGGTTACAACCGTACAAGACTTCTATCAGCTATTTCAATGGCAAGTCTGGCGTCACCGTTTGCGTGGGAAAGGCAAACTGGTTTGCCAAGACTGGAAATACAATAAATTATGTGTGGTCACAAAGGACTGCAAGCAGGCAGGACAATGGAAAACAATTATAGATTGTGTAGCGAAACCTTTGAGTTAACGAATCGAAGAGAAACTGCACGAGTTCGCAGTAAGGGGTGCGGTGCCTGTGCCAAAGGATTGGGCATTATGCTGGCTGTTGGGTAATTCACGGTCACTCAGGTTGCAACTGACCAGGACCCAGCAGCTGCAATGAGGGCCCAGCACGATGGCGCTGTACGTCATTTAGCTGCATGTTGTCTGTGTTTTGGAAAATATTGAGCGAATTTAGAAATCCTTTGATTCCGTTTGAAAACGGTATTTAGATCGTGAATGGGAGAAGTTGAGAGCAAAATGCGAAATCCTCTTTTTGAACTCTGTTTGAGTTGTTTTAACAATAAATAATCAGGAAAATAATATTACTTACGTAATAATTGCCCCAAACACTATTCTAAATACTTCCCAAAATGGATCTCTATTGAGTCCTTTATAGCGACAGACAGCTGCCAGGAAGTCAAATGACATATTAACGGAAGGCTGAGTTCAAATCGCGGCTCTAAAACGGTCCTTGCACGCCCGCGTTTTATTCTGGATGTTGCTAGTTTTTTAAATGAAAAATTCAGTTCGGAGAGTAAGTGTGAAAGGGGAGTCCCAAATAAATCCATCGAAGAGGTCCTGAAGATATTGCCGAGAGAGGCTTCGAGTGCGTGTAGATTGTCCTTTTTTTTCAGGGAATTACGTTGTCAGCGGCACAGCAACACTTAGGCCTCAGGCATCGGACATGCGATGGGACACGACATATGTTGTATACGCGTATCCCCGCGACTGTAGTTGGGTTTAGGCCCACTCACTTTCATTTTGCGTTACAATTTTAAGCTTCGCCTTCGTGTTTTTGTTTGCCGGACATTCTTTGCTATTGACATCCTCCATCTTATCCTCCAGCGGATCGTCGCTAGGATACCCTTTATGCTTCTTTGGAGACAGCCTCCCGTTATTTGATGCCTTGTTAACTTTCATCTGCGGTACCGGCACGGATGTGGCGGTGATGGGGCAAGAATTCGACTTGTTTTAGGCTTTTTTTCGATGAATGGAATGGAATGGAATGGCCTTTCTCGCTTGGGCGAGGGCGGACTTTGGTGCTACTCGTTTTTCCATTTAATGAAAAGAGAAGTACGCCTTCGTTTTACAATTTTTCTTCTTCATGTAAGTTTTTTGTAAGCTTGTTGGGTGCTATTTTTTGTCGGTTGCCACTTGGGTGGGGAAGGTCCAGGCGAGGTATTTGCTTTCATGTAGCTGGAGTTTATTAGCTTTAAGAAGCACGGTTCTAGGTAGGGCGACAGGGTAGGGGAGCTGTTGGGCACTTTTTTAGGAGCTTTGGGTTTCCTGGGCAGCCAGGTTTCTTTGATAAATAAGCAATTATTGGGGAGACAATTTCAGCCGGGATAAAATAAAAGTTTAATATGCCTGCGTACGAACCAACTACTAAGATTCAGTCCACGGATTTCAATGTAAATGTTCATTGAACGGAGTTAGGCAGTTCGGAAGGGGTAAGGACGTGATTCTACATTTTGATTGGATGGAAGACAAAGAGTTGAAGAACAACCCCTGCGATGGCCGCCGGGTAGCATAAAGGGAATAAGTGGATTTATGTTTCCAAACAGCTCTGCAAGCTCAACAGGAGATTTATTATATTTTAGAGGAAAGCTTTACTGCCAGAGACTCACGCTGTTTTAAAGAATACTTGATTTATGAAATGATTTTGTTTGCGGTCTTAGGTAAGTGATTTTTAATGAACCTCACAATCAAGCACACGCGGAAACAAATTTGCTCGCATAACTTGTGACAAAAGTCAAAAGAACTAAAGTTCCACAAGATGTATTTGTTGTGCAAATTTTTAGCCCAAGTCCGTTGCTACCCAAAGATGATATGTGCGAAAGTATAAAGGTAAAATCTGCCCACACGCGGTGTCCACTCTTATTGCGGCGAAGCGTGCCAGTGTCGCAGCTCATAAAAAACAATAACTAGGCGGCCTGTGTGGGGCTGGAATAAAAAATTTATGCGCTAGTTTGGTTGGCTGACAGGCGACAGGACATAGACACATGTCCTTTATAATATCTGACAGAAAAAACAGTTTGGGCGCAAAAAGATTCTGCATTTTATGCCTAGCTTAAGTTGCCAACAAATTTCCATGAGTCCACCACTCTCTTCCAAACTCGGCCAAGAACATTCAAAATTATTGGCAAGATTTGTTGTTTGGGGTTTACCACGTCTTATATATGTGTACCTTTTATATACGACTTGGATGAGAAAGCTTTAGAGAAAAGTCCCCTAATGGCGCTTCCCCGCGTTTGCTTTTATGGCAAGGATCACAAATATACTCAAATAGTATCAAATCCCGGTATGAATTTGGGCTGGACTTCACCGGCATTCTCTGGTGTCCATTTTGCTTCTTAGAGAAGATGGACAATCCGCTTAACCCTTGGTTAGTCGCTTTCCCGGAATCCCGGAATGCTTTAACGGGTCCGGTTTCAAAGGACGATATGCCGCAACGTTTGTCCTTTGTTTTAATTTAAATCACCCACAGTGGGTTGGCAAATTAGGTAAGCTGTTTGCAAACTGTGCATATTCCAAGATACTTTAAAGTAGTGAAAGGTAATCTGAGAGGATTATCGTTATTTTCTGAGTGGGCCGCTCGGCAAGGCGTGTGTTATTAGCCGCCTAGAAGGGCTCGTAGGGTTTCGTTTGCATAACGATTGAGATTTGAGATACATTTGAGATTGTGAGATGTAACAGAAATAACCATCTATCTGTATTTCATAAAAAACTCTGAAGCCTAAAAGCAGCTCCTTTCGAACAACTTAGTTATGTACACAAAAGCAGATACACTAAACGGAATAAAGGAGCCGGAAAGAACAATTGTAAATTGATGATTGCGAATGCCAATAAATCAATACACCTTAAAGAAAGGATGAAAAGGCTGCACAGTTCAAAGAGCTGTCGCAATGAGGCATTGAAAATTGAAAAAAACTATAAATCTTGGCAAGGTGTCTGGGATGCAACGCATTTCAGATTGGAGCACCATTACAGGGCATACGAAAGGATTTTGACCTGATTTCATGGGTAACTGGTTTTATTAGAAAACAAAAAGCATCAGGTACACCATCTGTGGAAATGAGCGAAGGGGGACCTGGGAACATGCATCATGCATTGTAAAAGGAATTCATAAAATATCGAAAAGAAAGGTCAATTTATTGAAGGCCTTTTGTATTGAATGTAAAGGGTAAAATATTCTGTTTAGTGATACTGAGTGAAGTATTCCCCGATTTCGTAATTATGTAGCATACTTTCAGCCGCTACCGGATTTTGCAGTAGTTTTCCTGGAATTGGCTTGGGAACCAATCGCCACTATACTTTTGCACTTTTACACTCACATTCATAACATACAGCAAACCAAATACCATCTCGAATAATCCTGCTCTGCATACGCAACCCAAGCCGCACATCTGTCGTCTTGGATTGAACAATTCTTTGGCATTCTTCCACAATTTCATTGCAATCATAGGTTTGGTATTGTCTTGATCTCAAGGTGTGCCTAAGGGATTATGCATATTGGCGTGCGCTCTCTTGCGCCTCTGGGCATCTGTTTACGCAAACTGGTATCTGTAAACGGATACTCTTTGTGTACCCAACATTTTTGAGTACTGCCGATAGCCCACAGGCCACAGCCTTCTAGTAAAGTGCCTACTTCCATAAACTGCCTCGAATATCTTGATTAACAAAAACACCAAACTAGTCTTTCGGATATGCGAGTGCACACATGCGATAGGCGTTTGCGATATTAGAATTTTAAAAACCTACTGCACAGAATTGACAATCAAGTTCCCTTCTCCCCAGCCCAAGGCCTGCCTTTGTAGGATTAGAAGCGCCAGTGGTCATGGCCGATTGAGGAATACGTATTAATGGCACGCCAGGCCCAATGAAGGCAGCGGCGGTTGTTAAATGCCTTCGCGTGACGAACGCAAGTTGTCAGCACCAGCTTAGTTTTGATGTCCTGCCCCTTCTGTGGATTTGAACGGAACCAATACATTTGGAAGCCCCAAATCGTATGAACTTGCTATAAATCAAACGTAAATGTTAGCTTGATGATTTCGCGTTATAAACAGTGAACTTTTTGTAGGTAAAAAGTTCTCTTTTGTTTATGGAGTGTCGAAAGTTAATAGTGTCCAGCCCCATATGCGTTAACAGTTTCCGGCTCCCCTGCCCACATTAAAACTAGAAAAACAACAAAATAACCAAAGCATGTCTAGTACTTTTGGGCCATTAATCAAACTATCTCTCGGGAACATCACACGAAATAAGAGCCTGTTGGAGAGCGGGCGAAACAGGAGTATCTGTATCTTACAGTGACAGATATTTACTTGAGCTTGGTAAGCCGTGAAAAAAGTCCGGTCCATCGTTTTTTTAGCATATTCGTATGGTCCCAATAGTAGGATAAGAAAATTGCGAAATTCTTGGAATCATGTTTGGGCAGATACCCTAAAAAAGGGCGGGCCTGGGGATGGTTTCAGGCAATTTATCAGCGGACATTTGATTACATTGGAGTGGACTGGAGTTGAGGTCAAAGTGTGTGTTTCAGGACTCATAGGTATATTTGGTTCAACCTTTATAACCATATTTACATGATTTTAAAAATGTGGAGAAAATTCCATTCCCGGTTACAGTGTTACAGTATGCCAACTTGACACTATAGGTTTCATACTTCTATTGATAGAACTGCAAAAAGTGCCCCTGCACACAATCAAATAATTGGATTCGTTTTGTTTGCTCAGTTCGCATGGCCAACAAATAAAAAATCACATTAGAAACACACGTTGCCAACTACAGCACGAGATAGATGCGACGATTTCTTCAGCCATGTAATAAATGATCTGTGTAATTGACTTATATGCCAAAGACTACGACAAAGTTTATCCATAATGCGTTTATCTGAGAGTGACCCAAAACCAACTACCCCATGCTGCCGACGTCCACGCCGCCCTCTTACCTCTTACCAATAAAAAACCATAGGGAATGGCCTTTTTTAGGCAAATTTCGATTGGGTCTGTAAGAAGTTGATTGCAAGGGGAGTTAAGCAGGGAATTGAGTGTGTGCCATCACACCACGAGGGTGTGAATAAAAATATTAACATCAAACCCCCAAACACTACTTCCCGCCCAGACCGACCCCCCGAATCCCATCCTGATCAGAACTTTTAGGCAATCCGGCTTGGGTGTGACATTTGGCAGCAAACGCATTAGCATGTTGCGAGACTCCCGATTGTTTTGGGGTTCTTTGATTTGGATTTTCGTAGTCAAATTGAGCTATCTCAAAAAGGACAAGAGAGGTTCCAGAAATGTAAGTTTTGAAATGGGTGTAATGGATGACATGCTACAATAAATTGTCCACATACGTTTTAAGTAATAGTACCTCCTTTCCTACTCTTCTGGGGAAGAGTTTAGTGACTACTTCGGATGGGGTAAAATAATAAATAAATTCCAATGACTTTTCTTTTTATTTAAGCCACATGCTGTGCATTTTGACAGAATCCCTAAGTTATTTCTATCTGCCCACAAGGACGTCTTATCCTGCCCTCAAGGTAAGTAAACATTTCGAAAATCTGCAGCTAACATTACTTGCAAAATATGCAGCCAAGTCGCTTATCTGGTCTGTCCCAATTAAAAGATCACCTGAAATGCGCCAAGTCATGTAATGGGTTCCTCCCATAATCCCCTAGGCGTACCCTTTTTTAGAAGCAGCCCATCCTTGCGCCGAACGATTAGTTATGTGACGGCGACACAAGAAAGGTAAATAATAAGATGAGATTGAAAAAATAGTTTGTAACCCATGCATTCCGTAAAACGGCAGGGTAAAATGCAAGAACTTATTTATGAAGGCATAGTGAAGTTTTTGCAGAAAAACTATTGCAATTTTATAATCCTGCCCCTGCTTTGTCCCCTCTTTGCATAATACTATATTAATATTCTTCCCCTTCTGCGATTCGATATAGGGGATATTTTCATTTCCCAGTTCCCACCCAGTCGGCATAGTCGGAAAAGGGAAAATATGATATTGAAACATGCAAATGGCGCGCTAAAACTACAATCGGAGAACGTTGGCCTGCTAAATCATTGTTTGGTTGAAGCGCCGGCCCAGCTCACACATCTCCCGAAATACAAAACACAAAATACCGAATACAAAATACAGAATACAGAGTGCAGAATAGAAGCAAGGATAGGCTGCCGTTGCATGTAATCAGTCACAGAAATGCCGGCCTTTTGTTTGCAGCTTGAATGAAGCCGAAGGGAACTGAAAATCATCAAGAGAAACGGAAAGAGGACCATAGACCCCGGCTTGGGGTCATCGAGAGGTCAGCAACGGGATTTTCGTGCCATTGTTGACAAGGGATGCAGTTTTGCATCGGGGTTCTGCCTGCTTTTGGGCAATTTTCACAATTTTTTTTGCAGTTTTTGCTCACGGATGTTGAAACATTTTGCCATGCTTTTTTAAACTATTTTTTATCTGTGCCCATGCAAAGGAGGGTTCGGGGAGGATGCCACTGGCACGCGACGTGTTGAGTTTAGGGACAAGGACTGGGAGTGTGCCAAGACCCGAGCGTGCCCCCCACCTCCCCGCTTCCAAAAATTCATTTTTTGTCCGAGCCCGCAGCCACTTTTTTACCCTGCCTCCATCTTGGCACCGCATCTGCATATGTTGCGTAAGCTGATACACAGCATCCTTGATCCTGTGCGTGCCTGAGCGAAATATATTCACATATGCGAGTACCATTCGCCATTCTTGTTTAACCCCATGCATGAGGGCTGTAACCAAAGGGGGTGGCTGTTGGTTGTCCAAAGGGGTGGACATTATGCATATACAGTGGGTGCTCGATCCAAAGGGTGGGAATTATGCATATTGTCCTGCGTAAGGGTTGTTGGTTTAGGAGGCCCTTGGCATTTCTGGCTCGACACATTCGTTGGTGGCCATTGCGAATATATTTTTTCATATTGGTTTTCGCCTCAAAAATATTAACCGTTTAAATGGATATTAAAAAGAATGGATGTAATACTTAGAAGATCTCCTAAAGTTTGTTTTCTGCCACATATAACCTACTTAAACACACCCAGGATTAATTGCCAACTGAAAAGATATAGTGCTGAGAAATCACATTCATATGCAAGATATGAAGGAAAAAATATGTTAATCAACGATCATAGAAGAATGCGCATCTAAATTTTATACATCATAAAGATATAAATAACAAAAGATGGAAGGAGCCCGAAAGGAGCAACTGCGAGGGGAAACCAAAGCACGCGACCGAAGCAAGCAGCAGATATTCATAAAAAAGACCCTGTCAGTGGTGGAGGTCCATCAAAAATCCTATTAAAAAGAGGCACACAAGTATACACGAGCCAGCAACAAACAAGCCCAAGCATCTCCGATCGACGATGCGGCACAAGCGCATTAAATGAGATTTACCTATAAAAAAGAAAACATCAAAAAATAGGTAGACAACTGCAGATGAGCCGGAGCCCAAATTCAAAATGATAGGGAGAGCAGCGATGACGTGAGGAAAAACGTCCGCCGGGCACGAGATCAAGGAGCATGCAGGAAGGAAGCTGCAACTTTTTAGGAGCATAAAAAAAAAGTGTGCCTCGCTCATATGAGGGGTAGCACGCGACGATGATCTTGATCCTTGCTGGGTCTGCGAGCATACCTGGAAGACGCTCCCTGCACTTTGTCTTCCAAGATTTGATATTATGTTTGGGTTGGCCGTGGTTTTTTAGAAACAGCTGCCATGCGACTGGCACATTCCGATCTCCGGGGCGGAGACATTTTTAAAGTGTTCATTAGTCGCACATTTACATATCCAAATTGTCAACATGCCAAGTCGATGGAGCACGGAAACCGGAGGGGACGCGTGTCTTGTGGCTTTTAATTGCCGTCTGCTCCACCCCTTGGAGGCGCGAGTTGGGACGCTGCTTCTGCCACTGAGGATTAATGTGCTGCACACTTCGCTTGACACTCGAGTGGCTTGCCTGCAACCAGCTCCCCAGTCCCCCAACAGACTTCCAGGTCCAACTCCCCTGGCTGCTCGCTCCTGTGCTCTCCCCGTTTTCACTGTCAATTTTTTGTTTGAATTGTCATTTGATCGTGGCCACAGTTGGCACGATTAAAAAATTAAAATTTGTCCCCTCGAAGGAGTAGGGGACTGATTTTTGGGGTTCGGTGACTTCCTGCTCACTTCTGATGTGAGCACCACCACGTGTCGAGAAGGGGCGGGATCCAAACCGATCAAATATGGAGTGGATATAGTGCTCTGGAAGACATCTTTGGCGCTCGGGTATATTTGGATTTTGATTACAATAATTTGGAGGAAGCCCATGAGGAATCGAACGAGAATGTGGCTTGGCTTTGTAAACTAATTCTATTCTTCCCCAAAAAACTACTGAAATCATTCACTTTCTAAGAGGAGGCAATGGCTGAAATGTGAATCATTACAGGGAATAGTTTGGTATTTAGTATAGGACATTTTGTATTGTGCGTGACCCATTCCCGGATTCCATGACCCGTTTTTCTATAGTTTCCTCACAAATTTTGGACGACGACAAGAGCTCGTTACAGTACAAAAACACTTTTTAAAATTGTTGCCATTGCCATTGTTGCGTCAGCCTCGTCCTTTGTGTATTATCCTTTGTGCCGAGTATAACAACAGTCACTCAGTCACCCAGTTGGGTTTTCACATTCGACTGAAAGTCTGTAAACGCGCATGTGTGAGTTTGCGTGAGGCCAAAGGTTATCTATGCGACACACAATAGCACAGCTGCCGTTTCTAAATTTTAGACCAAGAGACTGAAGCTTCAAAAGTCAAAAGTTTATAAGGAAAAAAGTACGTTCAAGAATCCATGGGTTCCAAAATCAATGTGGGCCATCACTTTGATCGGTTCTAGGAACAAGCCAGGAAGTATTATATGCCTTTCGAAGTGGGGTCAGTCCTAAAAATTAGAATACCATATGTGATGCATGGCCATCCGTCCTCAAAGATACGTCAATCAATCCTTTAGAAAGGAAAGAAATGAGGACGCATCACTTCTAATGCTGCTCACTTTTGGCGGCAATTGCAGGACAGTGGATGACCTGGGCTTGACCAGCTGTTGTTGTGCCCGGGTTGCCATTTTAGGGGTTGATCATAGAGGGTACTGGTCATGCGAAACGTTGGGCAATAGACTGACCGAAGCACCGTCAAAAGGGCCTTCAAATATCGGGGTTCACAGGGGACAGAACCCCGTTTTCTAATTGCATGACAGTCCCGGTAACATTCGTTAGGACTCCATGGACAGATCGTCCTCCACCCAAATAGTCCTCAATTTTTTCGTGCTCGAATGTAACGGAAAAACGGAAAAAATCAATGAAATTTTTAGTTTTCAGTGCCCGTAATCTTAGAATAAATCCTTTGGCTGCGCACGTGCCAAATCCTAGTTTCAACCCTATAATCAACGGTGGGAGATCTCTCCTATTAACAACCCGGACCAATCCCCTTTCCTTTGTTTCCTTGTCACAGCCTCGTCTTTTTGTATCAATTTGCAATTTTTTCACCCATTTTCAAGTTGATTTCCACCAACTCCTGGCTTGGTGGTTGCGCAGGACTTCATGTCGGACGGTTTAATAACGGGGCGCGGTAGAGCGGGGCGGTTGTGATTCGCACCACTGGAACCGTGACATGAAATACGCATTTTTCGATTTTTTGTTCAAAATTTTTAGCAATTTCGCCCGCTGATACAGTTTGAACGGGGTAAGCGGAGTACTCCCAACTACTGTGAGGGACGGCAGATGTAGGAGCGAGTGCAGAGCGTGTCCTTTATGTGTCACACTTGATTATTGGCACACCCTAGCAATCAGCTAGATTTTCGGACGTGAAAGGTGCGTACAAGCGCTAAAAACATGTAATTTTAAGCGCAGTAGGGTTGGTTGAAAAATTTCGATTTTAAATCTGAAAAATACGAGTTTGCTGCAGGGGGAGTTGGTCGAACGGTACAGCATCCCCCTCCAGCAGTGGAGGATCCTTTGAAATGTCAAGGAAATCTGGAGTCCACAGTGAGACGAATGAAAATTAATTCACAAGTGTAGAGAAAAAATTAACAAAAATAAGCAGCAGAAAGCAAAACACTTTTTCATTTACCCCAACCGCCGCCAAACAGCCGGCAGAGTTTCGTGTCCAGCCCTCAGCCCCCAGCCGCCAGCCCAGCCCCAGTCCCCAGCCCCACGCGGCCTTCAACCTTCTGAAGCCCACTGGCTCTTAACCATACTTCTCATCGGGAGGTACTTTGCCGTTTGGATGTTTGGACGTTTGGACACTAGACCCGGGCGTTCCTCTTTGCTCATCTTCGTCATTCGTAAAAATTTAGATTCATTTGTGCGCGTTTGCTTTATTATTTAAATTCCAGTGTTATTTTTCTAAATTTTGGTCCTGCTGCTCTGGCTCTGCTTGGTTGTCCTGCTTGGTGCTGCAGCTACAAAAAAGTGACGGAATTTTAATGGAAAATGCTGCTAACGTCGAAAAAAGAATGGTTTAGCAAACAAAGATTTCAAACTTCGAGCTTGCCTAAGCTGCTTTCAACTCGAAGGACACTCTAAAAGGATGTCCCGGTCCCGGTCGCAGTTGCCTAAATTGAAAACCAGGCGCCGCAGCCCGTGCGGCGTTAAACCGACACTGTTTTCCTCTAGTCCGGGTGATGGGTAGTGGGTGGTAGGCGGTAGGCGGTACATGCCTGGAATGCCCGGCGGCTCATTTTAAGTGAAAAATGAGCAAAAAGTAAAATGAAACAATGGACATACCCCAAGACACGTAAAGCGAGCCACTGAAAAAATCGTGGCCAATTTGAATTTTTCTCTTGCCTACGTTTCTAATGGCCATTTTCGGTGGGTTAATGTGCTGTTGGGGTAAAGTAAAAAATGAAATGACCAGCAGGATAAAGAGGGAACAGTGGTGATATAGTGGGAGAATGACATTAAAAAGTGGTCCGTACCGCATCTTTGCTATCCATTGTGGATTGGATTTTTTCCTTCTAAACCGCCGGAGCTGATGAGTAATGACAAAGCAAAACAGTGAAACATTCTTAAAAAACAACATGGTGAGCAGCATAACTGAGCCAGTCCTAAGCATTTACGGAGAGTATCCTTTTCAAGATACCGCAGGAAGTTCGCACAACTTTTTCCTCTCCCATTATTACGTTATATTTCTTGTTTATTCAGCAGCAGTCGTCTGCAATGGTTTTAATTAGCCGCTGACCATTATGTGTTATGTAGACGAAGATGGGCAGCAAGTGCTCATTGTCCTGTCATTTGCATAGCAAACTTTGACTCGCTACGCCATTATCGCTGGTCTTAGTTTTTTAATTATAATGCGCGGACAATAAAGACGAATTTTCACACGAGTTCACATGACTGACTTCAATTCTAAAGCAGGCTTCGTGAAGTGCGACTAATGCAAGGGAACCATTCCTTCAGAGTGTTTATTTCATCGTGGAGGTGCCTTCCATTTAAAATACGACTATGGTTACAAGCCTCTACAAATAAATAACATTATTGTAACCCCTATATACACCAAACCTCTTATGGGGACTTCACCAAATTAGCCAGCAATTAGCGGTGTCATCGACGCTCATCACAACAAACAACCGAATAAAGCAACCCTTTTCCCTGTGCTTATAACTCGATCCACGGGTGTTATTTAATAACCCATTAAACGGCACTCACGAGCTCGCCAGTGAATAGCTGAAGGGTTGTTGCACCCTTTCACCAACTGACGGGAAGGAAATGACTCTTTCACAGATCTACAATGATCGTGCTTACATGGGGATTGTGGGTTCTCCCATAGTCCCTGTCTCATTTTTCAAGCAGCGGCTACGGCATCGTTATCGCCTTTGGGACGACGTCGTCATCTTGGCCAATTTTCACCCGATCCTGCTGCTTCAACGGCAGTTATGCCTTCATCGATTTGTCAGTCGATTGTGCATCAATTTGCATAACACCTACGAAACATATTTTTGATTGATTTTTGAAACCATTTTTGTGGGCGATCCATTTTTTAAATCCCTGGATCCCATATACGGTCCCTTGCGACGTCTCTATCTTGGCCAATTTTTGTTCGATCCTGGAGCGGAATACCTTAATCGATTTGTAGGTCGATTATCCGTCAATCTGCATCAAAACCTGCAAACAAAATTTCGGATCGATTTTTTTCCCATTTTTTGTGGGGCATCCCTTGTAAATCCCTGGATCCCATATAGGGTCCCATGCGACGTCTCTATCTTGGCCAATTTTTGTTCGATCCTGGAGCGGAATATCTTAATCGATTTGTAGGTCGATTCTCCGTCAATCTGCATCAAAACCTGCAAACAAAATTTCGGATCGTTTTTTTTCCCATTTTTTGTGGGGCATCCCTTGTAAATCCCTGGATCCCATATACGGTCCTTTCCGACGTCTCTATCTTGGCCAATTTTTGTTCGATCCTGGAGCGGAATACCTTAATCGAATTGTAGGTCGATTCTCCGTCAATCTGCATCAAAACCTGCAAACAAAATTTCGGATCGATTTTTTTCCCATTTTTTGTGGGGCATCCCTTGTAAATCCCTGGATCCCATATACGGTCCCATGCGACGTCTCTATCTTGGCCAATTTTTGTTCGATCCTGGAGCGGAATACCTTAATCGATTTGTAGGTCGATTCTCCGTCAATCTGCATCAAAACCTGCAAACTAAATTTCGGATCGATTTTTTTCCCATTTTTTGTGGGGCATCCCTTGTAAATCCCTGGATCCCATATACGGTCCCATGCGACGTCTCTATCTTGGCCAATTTGTGTTCGATCCTGGAGCGGAATACCTTAATCGATTTGTAGGTCGATTCTCCGTCAATCTGCATCAAAACCTGCAAACTAAATTTCGGATCGATTTTTTTCCCATTTTTTGTGGGGCATCCCTTGTAAATCCCTGGATCCTATATACGGTCCTTTCCGACGTCTCTATCTTGGCCAATTTCTGTTCGATCCTGGAGCGGAATACCTTAATCGATTTGTAGGTCGATTCTCCGTCAATCTGCATCAAAACCTGCAAACTAAATTTCGGATCGATTTTTTTCCCATTTTTTGTGGGGCATCCCTTGTAAATCCCTGGATCCCATATACGGTCCTTTCCGACGTCTCTATCTTGGCCAATTTTTGTTCGATCCTGGAGCGGAATACCTTAATCGATTTGTAGGTCGATTCTCCGTCAATCTGCATCAAAACCTGCAAACAAAATTTCGGATCGATTTTTTTCCCATTTTTTGTGGGGCATCCCTTGTAAATCCCTGGATCCCATATACGGTCCCTTGCGACGTCTCTATCTTGGCCAATATTTGTTCGATCCTGGAGCGGAATACCTTAATCGATTTGTAGGTCGATTCTCCGTCAATCTGCATCAAAACCTGCAAACAAAATTTCGGATCGATTTTTTTCCCATTTTTTGTGGGGCATCCCTTGTAAATCCCTGGATCCCATATACGGTCCCTTGCGACGTCTCTATCTTGGCCAATTTTTGTTTGATCCTGGAGCGGAATACCTTAATCGATTTGTAGGTCGATTCTCCGTCAATCTGCGTCAAAACCTGCAAACAAAATTTCGGATCGATTTTTTTCCCATTTTTTGTGGGGTATCCCTTGTAAATCCCTGGATCCCATATACGGTCCTTTCCGACGTCTCTATCTTGGCCAATTTTTGTTCGATCCTGGAGCGGAATACCTTAATCGATTTGTAGGTCGATTCTCCGTCAATCTGCATCAAAACCTGCAAACTAAATTTCGGATCGATTTTTTTCCCATTTTTTGTGGGGCATCCCTTGTAAATCCCTGGATCCCATATACGGTCCTTTCCGACGTCTCTATCTTGGCCAATTTCTGTTCGATCCTGGAGCCGAATACCTTAATCGATTTGTAGGTCGATTCTCCGTCAATCTGCATCAAAACCTGCAAACTAAATTTCGGATCGATTTTTTTCCCATTTTTTGTGGGGCATCCCTTGTAAATCCCTGGATCCCATATACGGTCCTTTCCGACGTCTCTATCTTGGCCAATTTTTGTTCGATCCTGGAGCGGAATACCTTAATCGATTTGTAGGTCGATTCTCCGTCAATCTGCATCAAAACCTGCAAACAAAATTTCGGATCGATTTTTTTCCCATTTTTTGTGGGGCATCTCTTGTAAATCCCTGGATCCCATATACGGTCCCTTGCGACGTCTCTATCTTGTCCAATTTTTGTTTGATCCTGGAGCGGAATACCTTAATCGATTTGTAGGTCGATTCTCCGTCAATCTGCGTCAAAACCTGCAAACAAAATTTCGGATCGATTTTTTTCCCATTTTTTGTGGGGCATCTCTTGTAAATCCCTGGATCCCATATACGGTCCTTTCCGACGTCTCTATCTTGGCCAATTTCTGTTCGATCCTGGAGCGGAATACCTTAATCGATTTGTAGGTCGATTCTCCGTCAATCTGCATCAAAACCTGCAAACTAAATTTCGGATCGATTTTTTTCCCATTTTTTGTGGGGCATCCCTTGTAAATCCCTGGATCCCATATACGGTCCTTTCCGACGTCTCTATCTTGGCCAATTTTTGTTCGATCCTGGAGCGGAATACCTTAATCGATTTGTAGGTCGATTCTCCGTCAATCTGCATCAAAACCTGCAAACAAAATTTCGGATCGATTTTTTTCCCATTTTTTGTGGGGCATCCCTTGTAAATCCCTGGATCCCATATACGGTCCCTTGCGACGTCTCTATCTTGGCCAATATTTGTTCGATCCTGGAGCGGAATACCTTAATCGATTTGTAGGTCGATTCTCCGTCAATCTGCATCAAAACCTGCAAACTAAATTTCGGATCGATTTTTTTCCCATTTTTTGTGGGGCATCCCTTGTAAATCCCTGGATCCCATATACGGTCCTTTCCGACGTCTCTATCTTGGCCAATTTTTGTTCGATCCTGGAGCGGAATACCTTAATCGATTTGTAGGTCGATTCTCCGTCAATCTGCATCAAAACCTGCAAACAAAATTTCGGATCGATTTTTTTCCCATTTTTTGTGGGGCATCCCTTGTAAATCCCTGGATCCCATATACGGTCCCTTGCGACGTCTCTATCTTGGCCAATATTTGTTCGATCCTGGAGCGGAATACCTTAATCGATTTGTAGGTCGATTCTCCGTCAATCTGCATCAAAACCTGCAAACTAAATTTCGGATCGATTTTTTTCCCATTTTTTGTGGGGCATCCCTTGTAAATCCCTGGATCCCATATACGGTCCTTTCCGACGTCTCTATCTTGGCCAATTTTTGTTCGATCCTGGAGCGGAATACCTTAATCGATTTGTAGGTCGATTCTCCGTCAATCTGCATCAAAACCTGCAAACAAAATTTCGGATCGATTTTTTTCCCATTTTTTGTGGGGCATCCCTTGTAAATCCCTGGATCCCATATACGGTCCCTTGCGACGTCTCTATCTTGGCCAATTTTTGTTTGATCCTGGAGCGGAATACCTTAATCGATTTGTAGGTCGATTCTCCGTCAATCTGCGTCAAAACCTGCAAACAAAATTTCGGATCGATTTTTTTCCCATTTTTTGTGGGGCATCCCTTGTAAATCCCTGGATCCCATATACGGTCCTTTCCGACGTCTCTATCTTGGCCAATTTTTGTTCGATCCTGGAGCGGAATACCTTAATCGATTTGTAGGTCGATTCTCCGTCAATCTGCATCAAAACCTGCAAACTAAATTTCGGATCGATTTTTTTCCCATTTTTTGTGGGGCATCCCTTGTAAATCCCTGGATCCCATATACGGTCCTTTCCGACGTCTCTATCTTGGCCAATTTCTGTTCGATCCTGGAGCCGAATACCTTAATCGATTTGTAGGTCGATTCTCCGTCAATCTGCATCAAAACCTGCAAACTAAATTTCGGATCGATTTTTTTCCCATTTTTTGTGGGGCATCCCTTGTAAATCCCTGGATCCCATATACGGTCCTTTCCGACGTCTCTATCTTGGCCAATTTTTGTTCGATCCTGGAGCGGAATACCTTAATCGATTTGTAGGTCGATTCTCCGTCAATCTGCATCAAAACCTGCAAACAAAATTTCGGATCTATTTTTTTCCCATTTTTTGTGGGGCATCCCTTGTAAATCCCTGGATCCCATATACGGTCCCTTGCGACGTCTCTATCTTGGCCAATATTTGTTCGATCCTGGAGCGGAATACCTTAATCGATTTGTAGGTCGATTCTCCGTCAATCTGCATCAAAACCTGCAAACAAAATTTCGGATCGATTTTTTTCCCATTTTTTGTGGGGCATCCCTTGTAAATCCCTGGATCCCATATACGGTCCTTTCCGACGTCTCTATCTTGGCCAATTTTTGTTCGATCCTGGAGCGGAATACCTTAATCGATTTGTAGGTCGATTCTCCGTCAATCTGCGTCAAAACCTGCAAACAAAATTTCGGATCGATTTTTTTCCCATTTTTTGTGGGGCATCCCTTGTAAATCCCTGGATCCCATATACGGTCCCTTGCGACGTCTCTATCTTGGCCAATTTTTGTTTGATCCTGGAGCGGAATACCTTAATCGATTTGTAGGTCGATTCTCCTTCAATCTGCATCAAAACCGGCAAACAAAATTTCGGATCGATTTTTTTCCCATTTTTTGTGGGGCATCCTTGTAAAATCCCTGGATCCCATTAAAAGTCTATAGTGGACAATTTTTTTTGGTAATAAACTATATCCTATGCTTCCTAGGTTGTCGACCAAGAATCGAGAGTCGATTTAATTTGATTCGTAGTTTGAGTTTTGATTCGAAATTGCTTGTTTTTTTCTTAAAGATTTGTTTAAAATGTTTTGCAGCTTTTTTTTTGCGAAGCTTCCAACAAAGTGGAAGATTTTTAATATAAAAGGAGCATACATTTATGAGAATCCTTTTATTCCATATAAAAATGGTGCGGGTGTGACTTAAAATCACCTATGATGGAAAGCAAATAAACCAAGTAAGTTTTTTGACAGGAAACTCATCTGAGGAAGGGCCAAGCCGGACGGAGGAAGCTTCGTCGCTGATGTTATTGTTGTCTGTTTTTGGCAAACAAATCCTCAGGCGGCGAGGAAATCGTTGTGCGTGGTTACGCTTGCCAGAGCAACTGCCCAAAACGGATCTCGGTTCCTAGTTGGAGGCTGGCCTGTCCACTGGCGTAGAAAATTGAAATCTTTTGCTCTGCCAGTTGTCCTATGCAAAAGCAATATGGTAAAAAATAAAACTTTCCTAAAAGGGCAGAAAGGCAGTAGACGCGTGTCTGACTCTGCGCACAATCGCACCGAATGCCCAGGACCACGTGCGTCCTGTAGGTGTTGCCCTCCAAGACAGCTGCCAAGGCGATTTCCTTCGGTGTAAACCAATTTTCGTATCAATAAAATCGAAACTCTATTATGGATTTTAGGTTTTCAATTCGAATCGAAGTTTGGCCGTTTTCCCTTTCTAGAGGGTATTAGAGTCCTTGGGGCAGGGGGCGTTTCAAAGGCCACTAATTGTGCCGGTGAATGACGAAAGGAAAGCGAAAACTGCCCGAGATGCCCGCCCTCGCTCTTGTTCTGAGCCGGAAGAATGTAATTAGAGGACTGCAAGGATGCCGAAGGTTTAGAAATTTTGAGTAGGAGTACCGGTTTGAGGCATGGCACGAATAGAATCGATTTTAGCCCAAACACGCTTGTGATGAATATTTTAAAAAATTCTTGTTTACTACCAAAGTTTAATTTAAGGAATTGTTTTTAAAATAAATCCATTTTGATAAAACACATACATTCTCATATGGTGTACCGAACTGCCACAATGGGGGGTCATCAGACGAGCAGTCTCTGGTACAGGAATAAGTGAACTCTTTCCCCAAAAACTCCGCTTGAGAAAGAAACGCTGACCAGTTCGAGCTCAGGACCGACCGGGCTGCACACGTTCCCTCGGCTCTCACAGCGGGCGATACTGAAGGAGGCAGCCAAAGATCCGTATCGGGGAATGGCATGTGGAGTACTGTCATTTATCTTATCAGCGACTTTGCAAAAGTCGAGTTTGAGTCTGAAAAAACATTTATAGTTTTGCGTTAGGACACAACAATATTTGGGGTAATTGTAACAAATGGAGTGCTTGCACCTGCCCGTACGTCTCCTAGGCCCAGAGGTCGGCATATTAAAGATGTGTTCGGAGACAGGGGCTGACGAGCACACGTTACATTGATAAGATTATGCTCGGTTGCATGGAATTCATCTGCTCTTTGAGAGAACAGGTAGAGGGTGCCATTGGTTGAACGGACATCTAGCAAACGATGGAAGGCCAACACGTCAACTCCCAAAGCAATGGCCTACAAATGTTGTGTTTCTCTAAGAGTGTCCACATTGTTCCACGATGCGATCGATTTCCAGAAGTCCATAAGCCCATCAAAATACTTCAAATATCTTTGGATTCCATCAAAAAGAGACTTCCCTCAGAACCAATCGATAAGGAAGAAAGAAAGGGTAACGCGGGGAAAGGCCAACCATGGCGCCTAAACAGTCCAGGCCGAAAGGGGCTGCTAATCCGTTTTCCTTTTGATGCCTTTCTGGCCTTGGCAATTTTACGTTTCAGTGAAATTTCGATTATGGACTAGAGCCAATTTACAGAAGCCGCAATTGAGACATTTCTGACAGTATAGGGAACGAGATGGTTATTGCTTACCCAGCCCGTTTGTATCTTTTACGTGGAGATGCCATGTCAGTGATAAGCAGGGAAAGAAAGGAGTCGAGGGAAGGATAACAAGGCCGTTCCACGGAGCCCAAGGAGTTGAGGAAACCACAAACTAGTGGCACGCGGTGGGACAAAAAAATCATTGTTAACAAAGCGATTTGGTGGCAATAAAAATGGCTCCGATGACCCCGAGGTATTCACCTTCTTTGTTCCGTCGCGACCACTTTCACCTGTCCGGCCTAAACCCAATACACGCTCATGTGTGAGCTCGCGGGGCTTCGATGTAGGAATGCGTTCGATTTTTATCTCTGAACCTGCTGCTACCGATTATGGCACATAAATTTGATAGGAAATTGTTCCAATTATTTCGAGGTTCGGTCTTCTATCGTTCTTTTTTTATGGATTTTGTGTGGTCGCCGTTGTCGTTTTAAATGTGATTAAAGGAGAAAGCCGAACTCGTCCTGACAGCTCTGGAGTCCGGACTTGTTATTAAAAGAAATTTACAGCCTTGTTGTGTTTGTCCTATTTATAATTATGGCTCAACTAGTCTGGTTCAAGTGGCAGGTGGAATGGCTCACTACTAGAGACCGTTTCGTCCTGTACTATTTAAATTTCAGACATTTGAAACAAGCCTAGATATAAATGGTACAAGTGTTCAGCTGGTATTAGAAATGGCGCTTCAAAGTCATGAGGTGGCACGTGGATTTAGGCCAGAGTGTGTGCGCCAGGCGGTTTTATTTTCAACGCATGTGACGCTCCGAGCTCGCAGAATGCCAAAAATATTGTACGAAAATTAAAATGTTTACAGCTTTTGTTATTTGTTGGGGTCGCAAAGTATTACGTGAAAATTGCACAAGGGGTAGTGTGGGGAGCAGACAAAAGTATTATTTTTTGATAGTCCTTGCAGCCGGTGGTTGTGGCAATGGCAATTGACTACAGAGACCGCACACCGAAACGCGCACGCATAAAGCGCCCATAAATCGTGAGGCTGGCAAGGGGTTGGCCTCCCGCCCGCATACTACTCTGGCCGGGTGGCCGAGGGACACGAAAATAACTATAAAGTCATTTATTAAATTTGTTTTGCTGTCCGTCTTGGCCCACGCACAAGCCTTGACAACACAAGCCTCGACCAACACACATACCACACACACGGGCTGGACTAGGTCTGGTCAGGCAAACAATCCGAAAGTTTTAGTTGCTTATGGCTCTGACTCGGCTCCCCCTAAAAACTCAATTTACCCCTTATGTGGGGCTGTCAAACGCATACGTCAAGGACCTCTTTTTTTGTTGTTCCTTATCGCAAAGCCGAAGTTCGAAAGTCCGCACTCCCCCATCGACTGGAAGCTGCCATCCCAGGCACCCAGGCACCCAGCCGACCAAGCCATCCCAGATCCAGCCATCAAGCATCAACGAGAACCATATACGGTCGCCATTTATAAAAGCCTTGATGTCTCATATTTCCGGTTATTCAACACACGCTCTAGTTACACACATATACAGGCGCACACGTGTGTACATACCCTCGGAACGGTACACAAGACAAATCGCCAATACATAGGGTAGATAAAACAACTTCAAGACGCAATAAAAAGGGTGAAAGGCAATCCGGACTCCGGAGACTTTCGTATGTTCAGTGAGCGCTTCAACATTTTATATACATAAAGCGCCAGTTAGGGTCATGAAAGGCAGCACACATTGAGACACATGTGACAAAAGTCCCACAACCACACAACCATACCACCATTTCACCATTCCACCGTACGACCGTACCCTTCGAGGGTAAATACAAGCACACATAGGCTGGCTGGATGAGTGCCGGCCGCCTTGCCCTCGCAAGACTTATAAAAACTTTTTATTTTTATGTTTTGCTTGCTGCCTTCTGCAAAACCCACCCCAAACCGTTTAGAGCATTCGCTTGAACCGGTCCCGTCGAAGACTAACCGGTCCGGGTCCGGGTCGAGTCCGGCCTGGCCTGGCCAGGTCCAGAGCCAGCCCTGGCTGAGGGCCACATGTCGTCTTCGGTTACTGCTGCTTTTTCTGTCAAAAATAAGGGAAAAGCAACGAAAAAGCAACGAAATGGGTTGACAGCATAGGGTTGGTGGTGTTCGCACCATCACATCATCACAAGGGTTACTCGTGGGCGAAGAGGGTAATGCGCTGTGCTTGAATTTGCCATAACGAAGCGACTATCGATTTCTCTCAATATCTATCACGCTTTTTGCGAGCCTTTAAGCCAGTCCTTTCCTAGGAAGCGGTGCTGAATGGGTTTCATCGAACGATAATCGAACGATAGCAGTCTTTATAATTTCCAGAGTACAGCATCTTGAGAAACGCTGGTTGGTGGTGCCAAACCAATTAAATTTTATCTTAAATTTGGCTCCACGGTCGAGAGTCCGGGTCAGGGCTCAATTTGAATCCAGCACCCGCTCCACGGAATACAATACACGAACGCACCGAAGTGAGCCGACAAAAGTGCGGAGGAGAGGCGCAAACGTCCTGGGGAGTTTTATGAAACGGATATGAGAAACAACAAATCGCTTGAAACATCATGACCAAGCTGAAGCTCGGGCAGGAAGAGGCCCTTGCCGTATTCATGACTCAGAATTTGCGTTTGAAAATTAAAAAATTCTTCAAAAAGAAAGCTGGACGTGGTCGCGGGGTACTAACGACGCCTGGGTGTGTTGCCGTTGTCGCTGCTCTGTTGTTGGGGTAAACAAAGGATCAAAAGCATACTAATTGTTTTCTACTTTCGCGAAGGCAGCGCTCCCTTTTGAGGACTAGGCGACGGAGAACGGAGATTGGAGACGAGGAAGGCAGGCAGTGCGATACCTAACCTAGTCCTGGCTAATCTTTGACTGCCTTTGAAGCATAATTTTTCAAAATGTAATTTGCAATTAAAGACAAAGCTGGCCGGCGTGGAACGTTGAATTGATAACGCTTTTAGCTACCCACGCCGTAGGCTTGACCGCCTAACGCTAACGACTTTTTCGCCCTCCCCCTTCGGCCCCTTCGGCCCCTTCGGCCGCCTGCCTTCTCCCCGAGTGTTTGTTTGCAAAGGATGTTTGCTTCAGTGTTCTTACAAAAGCAGAATTTTAATTAATTGCGTCAGGAGACGACGGAGAAAATGTAACTGCAAATGAGAGCGTTGGAATAGAAATATAATGGACATTTAAAATGGCTTATGGAACTATCCAAAAAAGTGCTGGCTTTCGGGCGTTACATCCTAGGCAGTTACATAACTCCTAAAATGCACCTTATTAATAATTATTAGCTGGGCAACGCCATAATAATTAGTACTTTCGCATGGGCCCATGTAAGTGATTTTTTTATTGCAAACTTGAGCAGCAGGCAGCTAATTTTTTACGATGCTTGATTTCTCGCAATGTGGGGCGAATGGGGGTAAGGGATGCCTCCGGCATTCAAACACACGCTGGGCCCCGGTTTATGATGTCTTTTTGATTAAAAACTATGGCTCAGCATCACAAGCTTTTTACTGGCCGTAATTGCGGCGTATTAATTAACTTAATGGTCATTTTATTTTGCGACGCATAGTTATGATTACTGTAACACCCATTGGAGCTATTTTAATGTCCTCAATACACTTTTGCTCGGTACTTAGGAACAGGATGGCGGAGCAGACGCGGAACTCTGCGGCGAGCACAGCTTCAAGGCTCATAGTGCCCTTTCAAGTGTTTTTAGTGCAGTATGGGCTACGGTATTATCGTTCATTTACATATCAAAATGGCTGTTGCAATTTGATTGGTCGCCTTTATTCTTATTATTCCCATGTACCCCTTTTTGATGCTTCAACCCTTTCGCTAACCGGGGTTGTTCCACAAAAAGGCCTATCATGGCATCGAATCGGGGAAAATAAACCTGCCGGGTCAAAAGTTTGACTTTTTCCAAACGAAGTCAAGTAGCTAGGGGTTGAGGCTAATGAGGGGCACCCCACACAATTAAAGGGGTTAAACTAATCGCCGATCTAGGTGGTTTTGAAAAAGTTGCCACCCTTGTTCTATTACATTACATGAGTGCACGCTTATATACTTACAGAATATAAATTATATACCATAGATAGGCTTCGATTTGAGTATTACTAGACTCTGATAATTAAAGTAGACATTTGGGGCATGAAAAGTCTAAAGAATGTGTTTGTAACTATTTGTTCGGGGCGGAAAACTGTTTTCCAATGATTACGGTTGCGATACAAGGTTTCTTCAATACTCCGGTTAAATATTAGCCGCAGGGGTTGATTTGAGGACACTGGTCAGCGACCGGAAGAAAGTGTTCCAGTACATGCCGGCATTGCAGCATTCAACCGCCAGTATGTTTACCGGAGCTCAGTCCCAAGACAATGCTGTCCCTGCGACCCACGGCTAGCAGGGTTGCGTTTAAAATACTTATTTAAATTATTTATTCTAGCCCTTGCCATGGGCCAAGAGTATATAATAATAAAGAACTAGCAGCAGCTGGAAACAATTTGAATAGCAGACGATGGACGCAATTTCATTATCCTTTTTGGGCCACGGGTGAGCCCAAGTTTGAAACCTTCTTCGTGACCAACTAGGCCATTTAAAAAGGTCTGGACGAACACAACCGAATTTTGGCCAGTCAGATCACAGCCTGCACCCACACATGAGCGGCTCCCTCAGTTGGCTGGTTGGCTTAGCAAAGGTCGACTTCTCCGCATAATATGCATAAAGTAAAAAAGCAAAAGTATCATTCTAAGACATTTTTCCCGACTTATGTATGGCCGAGAAATCCTTTGGGCAGTCCTTTTTCAAAGGGGGATTTGGCAGGGACAAGGGCCATTTGAAGGCACATTCTTGCATAAAATAACAATTTGCATTAAAATTTTAATACTCCTAATATTTCCCAGGACTCTAGTACGCTTCCCGCTTGCTCGCTTTTGGCTTCTTCGGCACACTTAAACATGAAAGGAATTTTAAATGACTGATATAAGGGAAAAGGGATGCTTTGTGCAAGGACAGAGTCGAATGTTTTAAAGCCCCTTTCGTTCGCTTTGTGGCAAACTCTTTAGTAGGAATTGGATTAGGCATTTTTAGATTTTCCGCTTGATGAAGAGGTCGAAATCTTGCAGTGCCAGTGCCATCCTTTCGCAGAAGACCAATCAATAAACATCAAAGTTGCTCCTGCGTCACGAGGAAATAGACAGTCTGAGCGGGTCGGGTCCATTGTGATTGGAAGCTTTGCGTGAAGCATCTGATGGCTCGAGGAACTTACTGTCATGCCAGAAAACCGATAATCATGAAAAGGATATTGTTATGGCCTTTCGATATTGTCTTGAGGATTATTAAGGAAATTGCGTACACTGTGATTTAAGGGTTGGACTATGAATGGACGCAACAATGATTACGTTACAGAACCCAATCCCCAATCCCCCCGCCCAATGACGGCGTCTCCACTTGCCAACACACCAATTTCCTTTCTGTCCTACAACTTTTTACTACTTGTCCTGGCACATAGTTGCTGCGTGTGCTTTTGGTGCCTGATTTGATGATGCGACGATTGGAATCGAGATTGGGGTCCGACTGCGAATTCCAATTGGTGACCCGCTGCCGTCGTATGATGTGTGGTCATATGGCATCTTAAGTCCAAAGAAAATCCTTTTGCGATTGCTAAGCGGAGATGATGACTTCTCTTTTCTGACACCATCTGACGCCCTGAGCCCTTCCAATAATATGACGTATTTAAGGAAACAACCCCTTGAGATGATCGAGGGACCCTCAAGAGGTCCACATGCCATCAATTAGATGCGCCACACTAATCATTAAAGGAAAGTGGTTGATTGCAACAAGGAAAATAAAAGTAAGTGACAGCGTTCGCCTCGAGTAGTGTTCCCAACCTGGCTGGGGCCTTCTTTTCATCAGCGCTTCACTTTCAACATCCCACTAGTCACCTTCACTTTCGCCGGGGCAAGGACTCGAACATATGTTCTACTAATTTGGCCTTCCTTGTGGTCTCCTCAGCACCGTGTGCCGCCTGTTAGAAACCGACCCGCCTCACAATCTACGATCGAAGCACTTGCCTAGGGCTATTATCCTTTTACCTTCCGAATTGCAACTTTCTTTTTAGACAAAGAAGAATGAGCAGCAGCTGTGTGGGCGACCGGTTTCCCTTTTTCAACTCAGACGTATGGAAATGCGAGTCCTTGTACTGAATGTCTAGTATTTTCTACCAGTGTGGCATTCTGCGACACTCGAGCCTTGTACTTGCAAGTTAATTGTGGGTAGGTATCCTTAGCCGCGATAGACCTGTGATGATCAAAAGAAACACGCGTCTGCGAGTATCGAGGACCCTAATTAGAGTTGGTCAATGTTTGCGGTGTGATATTTGCATGATCTACAAACCGAGGATGTTTGATATTGGTTAACACACAAATCGCACAAGAACCAGATGAAAGAGAGGCGACGGAGGACGGCCTCACAAATTACAGATGTGGTGCATGGAAAGGATTCCCGATGAGCACTTGAGCGCGCGGAGACGTAAATATTTACCAAAGGATAATGTTCCTCGCGCGCCGCTAACAAAAAAGAGAATGTTTGTCCAAATTGCACGAAAACGCAATTCTGCGGTTGATAAAATGGTTAGCCCAAGTGCGATTTGTTTAGGACGTTCTTCGGTGTGCGGTGTTCGGGGCTCGGTCTTCGCCCATCGCCCTTTGCGTATTTGCCTTAGCAATCATTTGTGTAATTTTCGATAAGAGAGCTGCGGTTCAATTATAGATAAGGTTCAGTGACGTAGCCCTACGATCTTTTGTTCTGCTGGCCATCACAGGATGCAAATGTGTGTCTTTTACAGGTGATGCGATTTGATAAGCCATCAGGTGGGGCTTACACAAATTGAGTGTTGGGCCTTTTCCGGGAAACGGAGTTAAGTTCATGTTTACTCGGCATTGTTTCTGGGAAACTACTTCCAAAGGATCTGTCGGCGAGACACTACGCCTCTCGAGGTATGGATGTACGAACAGCTGATCCATCGCGTACTCGAAGTCTGCGGAGCCTTCACATGCATTCAATTATCCAACCTTAATCAATTCCTTGTGTGCTCCAGTCGCCTCCCGTACATTGAAGACTTTCTCTTTCGATAAAAATCTAAGACACTTAATCAACCGGCTGTCGCGTAGGACCTCCTATACGCGGTATGCTATTCCCCAAAATGATTAATTGGACATTTGAGCGACTTGAATAATCGAGGAAGTCACTTGAGGATCACCTCGCAACTCACGGATGGGCGGTCCCCCGTAAACTCTTTCCAATGCGGCAAGGGGTGACATATTAGGCACATTAAAATGCCACAAGGCATGCTAAGAAGATAATTCAATTTGAGCTCCCAAGAAGCCGCGAGATCGCTTCGGGATAGAGGACGGGAAACAGAAAATGTGAACTCATTATCAAGTATTTAGAGACCGCGACCCTCGACTCGCTCCCTATCCATAGCACCCTTTTCTTGACTCTGTCGCCTTCCGTTTTTTGTTCGACGCCCTTTTTCGTTCAGGCCTCGTCCTCATCTTTTTACCCCTAATTTAGTGATCATCGTCGGGTTCCCTCCTTCAGTATCGTTTGCCTATGTTTCCCCTGCATCTTGCACTAATCGTTAAAGGGTCACAGGCGCACGCGTCCGTAGTCTGGAGTCTGGGGTCTAGAGCGAAAATCTCGGCATGTGCGCTGTATCGGATCTGAGTTTTTTGCTTGCCGCACTCTTGTGTTTTTGTCGGATGGGGACTGAATCGGATCGAGCTGCCATATGGCGTTTATCGTCTTGACGCTCTGACGTGTGTCAGTCTCGCGGCGAACGAGGAACTTTCGTGTTGATTTCTTGGGGTTAATTTGTTTTGCGACTCTATTAATTGGGTTCGTCTGGTTTTCTGGTTTTATGGTGGGCGTTGCCCGCACTTAATGGGCAAACATTTCAATCGAAAACTACAACTAATTTCGACCTATGGGCCATCGCTTAGCATAAATTAAGCCTTGATCGAACTTCCTGTTTCTTTGAGAGCCAATCAACTAATCATGTGCTAGTGACCGTAGGGCCCATGTTTGATCGCACATTAATATCAATGTAGTTTCTCGAAAACTACTTTCTATGTACGTTCCTAACTAGCTGCATGTGTCGATCGTTAGTTTCAATGGACCATGTCGTGGCGGGGAAAGATGTGCAGGCAACCCCGATGAGCCTACGTTTTACGGCCATGGGAACACTTCCCGCTTACTTAAACTCAATAACAGTGTTCCCCCAAAGAGAGAGTGTGTTTATACTTCTTGTCCAAAATGTGACTTCTACAAACCGATTACTGCCACACCCCTCGGGCGCTCGGAGGCTCCACGAGCCATCCATCCACTTAAGCTTAGTACAAAAGTCTCAATTTCAATCCGTTGTAGAGATGGACTCCGAAAATATTATAAATTCTCTCACATTTTCTTATAAATGAGTCTTTTGTGCACGAATTAATCAAGTTCTGTTGAATATGCCACGATAAAACGTATGAATGAGACCGATTAAGAGGAGATGCGAGCGCAACGGATTGTGGGATTCGGATAATTCGTTGTCGCTTCCTGTGGCCGAATTGGACTGGATTGCAGGCACTTGTGCTTTTCTGGCGATGGGAATTGTGCTACTATTAATCACTTACGGGCTGGGCATCATGCAAGGCCGGCTTTAAAGGGGGGTCGCCGCCTCGGCACGCAACCTCGATCATCCGCGAGCTCAGCGGTTCCAATTGAAGGCACCGATTCGAGAGGGTTTTCGGACGAGTCAACTTCAATCTAATGTCGTTATTTATGCTCCTATTTTTCCCAATTGCGGCTGGGGGAAATCGAACTTGCGTGGGAATGCAGTTGACTGGACACTGGCGGGAACATCTTCATCTTCTTTAGTGAAATTAGCGTTGGAGAGCGTTGAAGAGTGGGGCTGGCCGAGAAAGGGGAGGGGCAGGACTAAAATCATTTGCTTGTTGACTGCCAAAAACCAAGTCCAAACAGTTTGACCGATTGGACAAAGAAAACTTCCATACACAGAGAGAAAGTTCTGCGTGCAACATCTCGATGCTGGCCTCATTTTCAGAGCTTGGATGCGACGCTTTGCGGTGTATTTCCTGACAAACTTTCGTATTCTTGGGGTTCTCGGGGGTATTTTGGTACTCATTAATTACGCAGACGAGTCCCGGCCATTTTGGGTGTTAATTTCAAACTTTCATCGAAGGACGCAGGGCTCAGACGAACATACACATGTGTCATTTAAGCCCGGGCCCCACTCCTTATGTAATTGAAAACCGAGAGAAAACAACAACGGGCGGAGAGCCGCAGAGCCGCAGCTAATGTTATTTGTGGCTTCAGGATATTAGTTATTAATGAACACGTTATGCTTAGACCCAGGATGCACAAGGTGAACGAGCGGGGGGCTCTGGATCGCATGTCTACTCCTCGACTTGAACCCCCTATCCTGTATCAGCGTCCTTCATTAAGGGTTGCGCTTATAACTATTTTAGCCTTATCATTGCCAGAAATATGTATGTACACCTCCCCAGCATCTCCATAAGTTTAGCTGGCTCTTCGTTTCCCAAGGCATAACTGACTATGATGTATCTCCTTTCGGCTAATGCATTTTATGTATTCTGATTTTCTCGATTTGGGGCAGTAGTGTCGAACCGTTTGAAGGCAAGCAATAGCAATTCATCAAAATGCTTCTCAAAATTGATAAGTAAGGTGAAACCAACCACACATACATACATACATACATAGTGGGGGCGGCCTTAATTAGGCGATTCATTGAAAGTTTTTCGATTGTAACTCAAACAGCTTTCTCGGTCGCGTGATTTTCAGTTGCTTTTCGTAACTAAGACCCGAGAACTTAAAGAGTTGACGCCATTTCGTAAGCATTATCGATCAAACTCCGCCTACTTCCCCAGTCTTCCAGCACAATGCGCCGACACACACACACACACACACACACACACACACACACGAGAACCGCTGTCAAAATACAAATAATTCCCGCACACAAAATAAAGAGTTGAAAGGATAGCAGCGAATGGCAATGAAAGTCGTACCCATGTGTGTGTTTGTCCGTGTTTTCGCCGCACTAATATACTGACGCGCCACTCACAAATCGATAAAAATAAGCAGCTACCACAAATCCTCTCTTTCACCCTTTTAATGTACAAAATCCTTTCGCTTTCAATCGAATACACACACTTACACCTACAGATACATACATACATGCACATACACAAACACGGAGTTGGAAAAACTCACTCAAGCAGCCCCACACTCACACACGAGCTCAGGGAAGGGGTAGGAGAAAGGCATTGCAATGGCGGCTTCCCCTTTTTCGCAGAGCGATGAGAGTGCGGCGAAGAGCGTGGGACCGTGATGCGAAAGAGTAAAGAGAGAATCGGTGCTCCAGCGGTGGGGGCACGGCGGTGGAGCTTCGTCGTTCTGGGGAGCGCAAGTCAATGGCCGACAGACGCTAAGCAGACGGAGACGGCATTAAAAGGGTTAAACTGGGCGACACGTGCGGGCGAAAGAGAGCGAAAGTGTTAAATTTGGAGCACATGCGTGTTGTTTTCCCTCTCTGTTTTGGCGGCCATTTTTGTTTATAGTGGGCAGGCGAGCAGCAAAGCAGCACGTGCGTGCAGCTTTTCCTTTATTTATCATGTGGGGAACAGGGTGCGGTGGGTGGGTGGCGCCTCCCACCGCCCCGCGACAAGTGAGGGGAGTCGCTAGGACCCAGACAGCATAGACTTAATTAGAGCTTAAGATTCGTGGAACCCATTCTGGGTATACGTGTGCAGGTCGACTCAATGGATAATCCATTCTCAGCATTACTCGCATAATGGGCTGCTCAATCGATTCTGTGCTCCAACCTTGCAGGATCTGGCGTAAGGATTCAATCCCAGTCGGTTCTCACGAAGTCGCACGACTTTGCGGCTTAGAACGCACACACAGCCGTTTGGAAACTGAAAGGAAGTAAAAGGTTAAAGAAAACAATACGAGGTGCATCCTTTCTTTGGAGAATTTCCAATAATCGGAGGTGTTACCTTCAAGGTTGACTGGGCCCGACAATTGGAAATTGAAAAGGATAAATGAAAGATTGGTGACACTTGCCGCAACAATAAAGGGTAGCAAGGACCCCGGGGAAAAGGATAGGACCCGAAATTAAACCCATGCGATGGTATTGCAACGATAAGCTGTTGCTGGCTGTTCCCAAGCCAACGGGTTAAGTGGATACAGAAAACAGGTTTTCAAAACACATATTTTTGAAGAAAATGTTATTTTTGTAGCAATTAGATGTTTTTACTTGGATTTCCGATGCTGCTCTTTTTATTCGCCCGATACCCCATACCCCAGCCAAAATCTACTTGGCAATTCGATAGCAGTGTCCGGTGCTTTGTTTGCGGTTAGAAAGTAGGACACTAGAGCAAGGACATAATGAAGGCATATCCTGTGCCCATATGCACATGCTCACAATCAGTTATATGCGATTTGGCTGTGGTTTTGGTTTTCATTGTGAAAGTGAAAACGCAAACGGATGCACTTCGAGGAGCTGATCAGCTCAGTTTCATAAATGCGGCAGCATCCTTGAGGTTGAGGTTTTGTTTGGCCAAAGTGGTCTCGAATTCTCCTGCCCGGTATTTGCTCAAGGTCTTCCTGGATTCATGCAATTTTTGTCCATCTTCTGCGCTTTGTTGAACGTTCTCACAGGTGTTCCCTGCTCAGGTGTTTGGGTTTTATTTGTTGTCCGATAGCAAAGGGATTATCTTTCACAGCGCCTTGCCCATTTGTGGTTGAGTGTCCAGGATGCGAATTGTTTTTCTTTCATCTGAGTAAAATATATTCATAAAACAGAGTCTATTTTCAAAATTCAGGGGTGCTCGGTGTTGGAAAAAGAACACATTCGGTTATGCGGTGGATGCTCCTTGCCAGCTAGTTTTTCTTGGCTGCCCCTCCCAGGCACGCACTTGGGGTCACACAAAGGTGACTATGTGCGGAGCTAAGCAAATGCATATGTCTTCTCCGAGAAGAGTTCTTCCCTCACTTTTTGCTCCTCCCCCATGCCCACACAAAAAACATTCACTTCCCCAAGTGGCGAGCACATGGAGACAATTGTTGCAGGAAATGAGACATTTGCTTGGGGTTTCTCCAGGAAATATTTGAACTTTTTAACATTTGAAATGCAGCAGGCGTTGAGCACGCTTGTCGGGCACCACTTTGTATTGACTCGGAGGGGAGACCACTAAAAAATGAATGGCCGACCAAAATAGAGTTTCTGCAGCGATACTGGCACTCGGATAATTTAGTCTTAAAATGGAGAGGAATTTGACGCAAAGAAAGTCATAAATTTTCGTCACAAGAAAACTCACTTAAATTATATTATCCCTTTTTGGGCACAGAGCGTAGAGGCGAAAACCACGGCTTATACATCAATCCACGGGAAAAGACAAAAGTCCCATTGCTTGTAGTCTTGTTGGCCCACTTAATGGGCCGTTTAATGTCCCAGCGAAATGCGCAAAACATTCAGGCTCAAAAAATAATACTCGGGCAGTTCGGGAAGCTGGGGAACTGGGCTTGACCGGCACTTAAAGTCGGGTGGCGGCTAATTTGTGCCACAACACACCAATGTGTCAATGTGCCGCCATAAAAGCACCAGGGCAGGCCATATGAGGTGAGGAATCAGCCCCACGATACGCAACTTATTGCTCGTGTAAGCGAAAAAACTAAACGGACCTCACAGGGCTCTGGACGTCTGCAAATGATTGCATTCGCATTTATCCTGCCCTCTGATAGAGAGTATAGCTGTGAAGGCATGCCTGAAACCAGTCTCTTGAAGCACAGTTTGCAAAGAGAGCTGAGGATCAGAAGACACTACTATCTGGAAGATGCTATCTTAATTTATGCCACCGATAAGTTAAAATCTGAATAAACATAGAAGGATTGTTTCAATTCGTTCCTTAAATTCTCTTGTAGAGCGTCCAATATTCGACTCTGACTTCGAATTTCGAGATTCCTTTTTTGGCTTAAGCGGCAATTTTTACGATTCGAGGACACTTAGGCTCTAATATCCTTTTTAGCACTCAACTAGGTTTTATTCCTCGGATTTTATTTCCGCAACTATTTCCAGTCATGTGAATAACTTGTGGTTTCTCTATCTCCATCTGCGCCGTTCAAGGACCCCTCCTCCATTCCCTACAATGACACTTGTCACCGGAGTGTCAATCCTTTGCAGGTTGCCACAGGATGTGAGATGCGTAATGTGAGACGAACGCCGAGTTGCATGCGGAGAGAAAGTGTTTGTTTCCCACACATGGAAAGGATACAAGGTTTCAGGCTGCGCCGTTTTCATGTCATGGGAAAGTGAATGCAACACATTACCAAATATCCTTTTCTGGCATCCTTGCTTCTCCCCTGCATTACGGTGCATATTAAATAATAAGTGTGCAAGTGAAGTTGCAGTTCGCATTAATTAATCATTACTTCATGCTCGGCCAAGTGGACTAATCCCGAAACGAAATCTGTGTCGGTCAAGAGTGGATTCGGACCTGACCATGTGGGAACTAAGCGATATCCTGTGGCGAGCCCGTTTCAAAGAAATCTCGTAAGATGCTCATTATGATTTGATGCTGCAGTGCCCCAGAAAATAAAGGGATGCCTTACCGAGCCGGCTCATCATCAATAAGGTATAACATGTTGCAAAATTTCAGAGTACTGAGTACTCACTCACTCATCCTTTTTTGCTGGTCAATGTGGCCAGCAGACAAAAGCAATAGAAAAGGGCCAGGCGGTCCTGAAGTAGAGCCGAGGCCCAGACAAAGAATTTACTCTTTGTTTCCGTTTTGTAAGGGAACGTCCAAGGAATAAAATAGATTCGTATTACCGCATTGTGATACTTTCTAAAGAATTTCGGGGCGAAATGCAACATTACATACTTAGTCGCGGGGACTCTGCTAACCTGCAGATGGTAGTACAGCTTGCCCAGTTAACATTTATAGGAAAATTCACCAAATTACTCATTAAGAAAGTCACACGAGAACTAAATAAGCGAATATGACTCACAACCACTGAGTGACATTTTTAATGGCTTTGTCTGTTATCTGATACGTTTTACTTTCACTTAACAGGACAGGTTTGCAGAATAAAATAAGATCTTGATAAGGGAAAGGGTCCTTAAGTGTTCTTTTTTTGCTCCATTGATTGAAAATTCCGAACCCGACGCCCCGAAATTGGGAATTTCCCCTGAAATCGATAAAAAGTAGACTTGGCTTCTAGTGTTACTCCCCCACTCTCGCCATTTAAGGACTTAATTGGAGGATCGGATCTGAAAGTATTGATCTCAGGCACCTCGAAGAGCACATTAATCCACAAATAGTTCCAAGGCCCGCATATGCGTGTTAGTCGAAAAGAATAGTTGGCAAACGTGATTCCACAAAACTGGGCACCAAAGTCTGCTCCATTACGCCTGTTTCTGTACGCCTGCACATATTTCCCATAAATTACGGCCCAGTTACGTTGCGTAAATTGATTGAATATTGCAAGGGCAATTTGTATTCAAAAACGGATTGCCAACGAGCGGAAATATTTAGTTACTATCGATTTAAGTGCCCATTCTAAGTGGGGACTGGGCAGAGCACGGGTATGGAAGCTAAAGAATGCCACTCCGGATATTCTTGTTTAATTTAAATGAGCACTGGAAACGATGCGGGCTCACTTTTACTTCACACTCGATTCACTCTCCATTTTATTTTTCTTGTCTTGACAAAAAAATGAGGAAAACTGTGGAAACTATTTACGGATTTAACCGCAAAAGTCTCCCCAATAAAATGTACTTTCACCTTTTTTGCAATACGATAAGCGATCATTATCGGACCACACAATACCTGGCCGGAAATTCCTGCTTTGTTGTGAGTCCACAAATTCGATCGTTTATTCGTTGCCAAGGACCTGCCTACGCGGAAATGAAATTTGAATGTCTCGAGGGCGTGTCCGCACGCCTATTGTTCCCGATTTGACGTGGAAATTATAGAAAATATCCCCGGCTCTGATATACGCGCATAATCGAAATCGAAAGTTGCCTGGACTACACGCTGATACCGGAAATGGTTTTCACTTTTATCGAGCGCCTCTCTGATTTATTTGTGTTTTATGTCCTAGTTACCCAAGTGTCGGGTTTCTGTGCGAGGGATAAGGACTCGTCCGAGGACCGTCAGTCCACAAACAAGAAGTGGAAAAAATGAAACTCAACGAGGCATATGTGTTTTGTAGCGCATGAACTTGTTTTCCTTGCGGAGGAGCGCAGGACTCACATTTTGCATGCTTGCCTCAATGCACACATTCTTCGGCTTCCTTTCCGTCGAGGACTCCCTGGTCAGCGGGCCAGCCAAAGCCTACCCAAAGATATCCTGCCTACCCATGTGTTTAAAATTCGTTATCCTTTTGCGCAAGATTGAACATATTTTGCGTGGGTTTCGGTCGGGTATCCATGATTAGGGTCAGTATTCTATTCTGTTTTCAGATTTTCAGTTCGGCTTAGGCCGTTGTGACTTTGTGGAAGCGGATGGCGAGGATTTGCCTTGGGCACAAGCTAATGACACTAAGCAGGAAAGGAATTCAGCTCCACGGGTTGCATTGCATGGGTTCCAAGTCTCTCGATTGGAGTGCTGGTAGCCCTCGGTTCCATCACCCTCTTGGGTCAAGTTCATTAGTCCCCTCTTGACTGGCGCCACAAAATAAATAAATATTTGACCTGACCAAATGGCAGTCACTATTGAAGTGCTTTCAGCTTGGGAGGAGATAGGCGGAGACCTGTCCAACCCCACCCACAAAGGGGCCAAGTTCACCAATATTTTAATTTCCAACTCGGTTTCGCCCCCTCCCTCGAAATTTCTCTTCGCTTATCGGTCGCTTAGCCGGTGACAGTCGATTGAAATTGCAATTGAGTAAACACAGCCGGAAATGCATTTGCTTTCACCGACAATCGCTGACCAGGCAGACTGGGTTATCTCCCTGTTCCCCCGGAGACTCGAGACTCGTCGGGTGTACCAGCAATCGCTGTAAAAACATTTCATGATTATCGATTATCGCCTGTATTTTTCCTCAATTTTATTAACAACAATTTTTTAATTTCCCCAAAGGGTGATGGAGTGCGAAGGCGAAGTAAATGACCAGTTATTGGGATACTCGGCTGGAAATAATACGTGCGAATTCCAAGCCCATGCCGATTGCGGCACACATCTAAGGGATTACCTTGCCACTGCGTTTTGTCACCTAACTGGAGCATGACTACCCATATGGGTATATCCCACACCCCCACATCCTTCCTCTGGCACGGCCTGGGGCGGCCGATCAAGGGGACTATAAGAAAGGATAATCCTGTTCGAATCGATGTCTGTTAATTTGTTACAACATCACGTAAGAATGAACCGGCGAATCGATAATTTATAATAATGCCGCAAGGTGACATTTCAATTTGCTGTCCGGGCAACAGGAGAGATACGTGTTCGCATAGTAGGGTTAAGTGCTTACCGAATGGCCTCGACGTGACCTGGCCTGATTTTAAGTTGACCTTTTTCCCCGGATCCACGAGCACCAGCATCCCGTATCCCGTTTCCTTGGCGCCAATTCTGAGAGATTACCATATAGAGTTCTTAAATCAACAGATACTTGGATCCTTTTACGTTTATTTTTAGGACTAAGGTTCCGAAATGGATTTCCTTTATTTGGGGAAGCCTGGACTACTGGAAGGTACATATTTGAAGCGTTTCCGATCCTAAAAAGTATGTACTTATGGGCCGCATGACAGGAATAAAAAATGCCACAGAAGTAGGAAAAAGAACAACTTTTGAGCATTGAAAATTCTTCAACTGGAGTCTCGAGCTGCGTCCTTTGTGGAACGTCAAAGAGTCTGCAGCAAATGCCTATTGAAGTGGGCCACGCTGGAATTATGATTAATGACTCCGCCGAATGGAAAGTTAGCCAACTGGCTGAGTGTCGCAGGAATTTTTAATGGTCTGTCCCGGTGCCGATCTAAACAAAGCTAAAAGGTCAGTGACAAGAGAAAAAAATTAACGGAGCCCGGGACTTGTACAATTTTTAAGGAGCGAAGAAGCAAAAAACTGCGCTTGTGAAAGGAGCTGCAAGCCATAAATCATACGTTTGATTTCGGGACACCTAGAGACTTACTTCATTTGTTGTAGGTGGCAATAGAGGTGATTAATTGATAGCGACAGAGCCTGCAAAGGATTGGCCGAGGAAAATTGCCATTTGGCTCGCTTGTTGACAACTGCTCCTTAGAAATCCCGCTCCTAGTCCTCGTCCTGGATGGATGCGTGTGGCCCTGTTCCCTGTTCCCACCCCTCGTCACAACAATTGTCGCCCAGCTGTCAACAACAAATCAATGCAATTTACAGCTTCATTTTTGCAAATTTACGCTAAAAAACGGAGCTGACAAGTAAAAGAGCCGGTACGCTGACAGGCCACTGCTAACAAAGGACCCGTCCTGCCATCCCCCAAGTTTTGGCCCGAAAAGCTGCTCAACCGTGTGCAACGCGATACTTTTCTAATTTTTGTAGTTTTAATGCCTTCTTTGGTTCCTTTTTCTGCTGCCTGACTTTTCTAGGACTTCGCTTTGTCTAATTGCCAAACAATCGCCGCCTGATTATCCTGTCAAGCCGAAACTTTGTGCGGTTTCCACTGCGTAGTTCCGCCTAATTGGATTGACTTGCAGACATGTGAGTGACATCACGTCGTCATCTCCATCGCACCTTTCCGTTTTTGGCGCCACTCTAAAATCGCACGCAAAACGCGCGTTCCGTGAACGGCCATGACCGGGATTGGGGCTTATCATTCCGCTTTGAAGAAAATAGCGCACTTGGAATTATAAATCAATCTTGTTTTGTCCTGTAGCTAAATTAGTAGCACCTATACGTATGAGACAGTACCAACAAGCAATTGCTCTACTCATCTTGTGGGTTAATTGGTCATATCATTGCCTACGTGACACGCTGCCGCGTTTTGTTGCCAAGTCTACTTTTGTTTTCGTTCGAGTCCCCCACTCTTTGAGACTGAAACCGAAAGGAGGCACTGGCGAGTTCTTTGAAAAATAAATAGCTTTGGCGCTGATAACAAACTGGTTGACTAAAAATGCGCTCCGGGTGCATTGTACGACCTATTGATAAGCCAAGCAAAATCCTTGATCTTGACGTTGCGTTTCAACTCGCAAATTTATGTTGCCCGTGGAAGCGGCTTAAATTTTTATAGGTATTGTTCTAACAAAATCGAGCTTAGCAGCGGGGCAGTGCAAGTATTGAACAGTTGATAAGAGTGGGAGCACTCGGAGCGAAAAGTTTCTGACACGCAACAATTGGCCCGGCGGCACCGCTAATCGGAGTGATAAGAGCCAGCTTCTGAAAAAGGTTCGGCAATTGTACGCCTGGGTGTTGTTTGCATCGGTCCCCCGATAAACCGTGGAGAAATTGGGCATGGGGTGGGCTCTGAGTCCTGCCCACGAACTACGAAACACTTTAAAGTGCAGATATCCTCACAAACCAGTGTAATCTACAGGTCGGAAGCAACTGTCGGAAAGGAATTCCAATTCCTGTTTCTATTGAAAGATTCCCTTTTCTGTTGAATATAGTCTGGCCACCGGATGTAGAAATCGCCAACAATGATGAAACGGTCAATAGCCAGGGAGCAGTGATGGAGGGCATGGCCTATCCAGGTTCCTCTATTATCTTGCATAAGAACAATCATAAAAAAAACACATCAATAATACCAAGATATCTATTGTCAATGTCGGAAAGCATTTGGATGGCCAGTTACTGAGATACTTTTCATGATCGGGAAAGCAGCCCGCCGCTTCAAAATCCCTCCCACAAGTTTCTTTAATGAAAGCAGGCTTAAGCCGGAGATTAATCTTGATCTGCGGAACTGCGGTTGGCACGTTGCGCCATAGGCTTGGAACATCCTGGCGCTTGTAGTAGATCAGGAATAATCGGGCTCCTTAAGTTAACTATAATCCAAGTATGATCACTGGATCAGTGGCTAAGCAACATGTTCCGGGGTTCGAGCCACCCACTACCTGTGCAGGTCAGCTACTCGGACCAACTGGTTTAGCTTAATCCAGGGATTTAACTTTTTCGCCATGCCTGCTAATAAAAAGCAATAACGCTACAATTTCTTTTTACTCGACCAGGCTTTTACCTCATTCCAGCAGCTGTTTCCACGGATTAGGGTAGAAAAAACATGTTACGTCTACCTCCACAAACGGATTAAATTTTTTGAAACATATAAGTCAGTCTTAAGCATGGCGATTAAGCTTGATCCCCTGCGAAGGGGCGTAATATTTACGGATTTTCCTCTAAATCCTTCGGCTAATCTCCGGCTTAGAGCGCGGCGCGATTTTTTTCGCGGCTCGGCCTGCATTGTTTTTTTGTTCGTTTTCTTCGATTCGCAAGAAAGCAGGCCTCTGGGCCAATGAGGATCATAATTATGGAATTCCTAAATAAACGAGGAAGGGCAGGCGGCGAGCGCGCCGACTGGCCTACCTGTAAGCGTGGGTAGGAAGGACTCTGCTCTGCTCTACTCTGTCCCCGGCTTGCAGACTTCCACAGGTAGGCAGAACCAGCCTTGAGCTGCCAGCAATTAAGAAGTCAAATTTCACTTAAAAACAAAACAAAAAAATCGACAAGCGAAAAACAATGCAAAAAATGTCCCTAGACTGAACTAAATCCGGCTTAGGAAAGTCGATTGTCAGCGGATCCTTGCATCATCAGCAAGGTCAGACAGCCGTCCAGTTCTGATCATTTGCATGCAACAAGGATCGTAAACGAATTCGCCGCGTCCTCGCCGCCGAGCCAGCCTTGCCGGCTCTCCTTTTTTCCCACACTTTTTATGCCGCCCTTGACTTTTTTAATATGGGTGGTTTGACTTTTTTACTGGCATCGTCGACGTCTTGCAGCAGTACTTCCGTTTTTTACATTTTTTATGGCGGATCTGACTACCTGCTAGTTTATGGACGTTGTCCGTTTTTTAACTGGGCTTGTACTTCGAAGCCCCTCGGGCCCATATTTTTGAATGAAAGCCTTCGCATATTAGTACCCTTATTTTAGTATTCATTAAAATTAGTCCGGGCTAGCCCATAGATCCACAAAATATGTGGAAAGCATGCTCCTACTTTCAGACACTCGTCTGGGCAAACACATTACCGTGGTCATTTGGACCAGGCGGATTAGCCGTCCTAATCCTCGGACAAGGGTGTTATTTACACGCCGCAGGCCAGCACCTTTTTTCTCACAAGTTTGGCTAGTAATTAGCAGAATGTGTTCCAAAATTATGTATTAGCCAGCACCGAAGACGAAAGTATTAAAAACGAAGTGCATGATTTGTAGAATAAACATTAAAAGTAGGAACATGGACCAACTTATCAAAATTTCCATAATCCGCCTGTGCCTGTGGTCGCCTAATCCTGATCCTTGAAGGATCCTCCGCCGCGACCAGCTTAGCTAATCCGAAGTTCCGAGGCTTCCTGATTAGATCACTAGTCGGCTCATTCAGGAAAACATTGGCGTACGTCTTTAATCTAACCCTTCCCGTTCGATATTTGAAGAATAGACCCACATGCGATCGCAGTTCACGACCTTAGCAGACGGCAAGGAACCCAGGACACACCTTTTGATCCTCTCCATTAATTTGGTATAGACATTGGGGGAATCTCTAAGCGTGCTGAGCGTATGCCGAGTCCTTAAAAAATAGTGAAATTGAATTAGGGATGCGGATGCTGCTGCTAACGAAGATACTTCGGGGTTGTTTTTTCCCATCACTCCAAGACACCTATCCCAAGACTTTTTTATCCCTGCAGGAATGGGCATCTCCTGCCGAGGAAGCAGTAGGAGGAAGCATAATGTGGTTCCGCCAAGCTCATACAGTTCCTCACTAAGCTCCTCCTTAATCCAAGCTGAGCTGAGATCACCGTTGCTGAAGGATTTCGCGCGTAAGGATTTCCGAAAGGGGTTTCCCATCCCATTAAAAAGTAGATTTAAACAGTTACGCAGTGTCCATCCTTGGCTTAGGAAAAGCGATTATCGCGTCGCTAATGATGAGTACGCGGGAAAGCTTCGGGTTGCAGCTCTAAGCGGAAGGATTACTGAAGAGACCGCGTGGGTGCTGTGGAATTTCTTAAAGGATTATTGTTGAATGCAGCAGAATGGCCTAATGCACTTTAAGTACCTTTCATCTCTATTCCAATATTTGGTAATGTTGTACCAACCACTCATCATTATCGAATCGTCACATCCCGTTCCTCTATAAATCACAAAACCGCACCCTTTAAAACCTATATAAAATCGATTGAGTGTTACAAATGACTAAAAAATTGTGGGCACACTCATGGCTTGCCAAACAATAAAAAAGATCCCCTATCCTGTGCTCCTGTATCCTGGGGTGGCTGCAAGGCGCATGCGCGACGTCCGATGTTTTAAGCCTTCACTTTCGCTTTTCACTTTTCGCTTTTATTTCTCTGCTTTCCCCCTTTTTTTATTAAACAATTGCCTCTTTGTTGACAGCCCTCGTTTTCATTCGATATATTTGTACAAAATTTGTCTTTTTTCGGAAAAAGTTTCAATTTTAGTTTGGGCTGGGCATATTGTGTTTATTTTCCAAGGGGTAAGCCGAACTAGACGCAGCTGCTGGCTGTTGATTTTTAATGAAATTTTAGTTCAGTGGAACATAAAACCGAAGTAGTTCGAGATTAAAAATGTTGTTATGGGAAATCGAAAATAGAGAATGTTGGCCCAGGTTAGTTCCTCCGCCGGATAGCTTATCAACAGTACGCACGCACTTTCCTACGCACTATTGGCCCACTTACACGCACACTGCTTAGCACGTGTTGTTTGGCTACGGGGATAGAGTTGGTGGCTTTTGGGACTTGAAATCGCGAATACTATCGCTCCCTGATTGTGTCACGCCCGATAAGGCCCGGATCTTATTAAAATCCGTTGAGCTAAGGTTGCTTTGTCAATACCAAGCCGTGCCGTGCTTATCAAGCAAACATGACATCTTCTGACTAATTCCCAAACCTGGAAAGAGCGATTTCGTAAAACTAGAAGAGTAAGTTCTGCCCAAAACCTCAGAAGTCGTTATCAATAGGGTCATCTCGGGAGCATGAATATTGCTGAATGCTTCTGCGAGTTTTGCTTTATTTTTGCCAGCATCTTTCGCTGAAACCAGCCGCGCTCTAGGATAGCGAAAATATTCGAAATTTACGTAACATTATGCAGAGCAAGGATATGCCCCTGCTAGGGCTATTGTTCGGTTTCACTTTCGGGAATTCCACGGTAGTTCGCATTAACCGCCCGGCGAGTCCTGCGCGTCCTTGGCCTACCTACAAAAACCAGCAGAACGATCTAGACCCATTTTCAGCATAAGTCCAGCGCAGCATGTCCTTGCCATAAAAATCAACATAAAACAATTTAAAAGTCAATCCGCAAAGTCACCAGCAACGCCCGGAGAGGCAGATTGCATGTTTCGACGTTCCAACTCCGTTGACTGTTTTTTAGGAAGGGGTTCGCCGGGCTCTGGGCTGCTACCTGTGGCCGTTTTTTAGTAGTTCCTTTTTTACGATGTACGATTTGTTTTTTAGTCGTGTGCCAATAATTATTTAGCCATTAAACTGGGCTGCCGACTCGGGCGGATGCTCAACAGGCACCAGGAAGGGAGAGCCACCGGATAAAAACTCACTCGGTGATTTTTTAAAACCACTCCTGCCGCGTTGGGGACTCGGACTCGGCGAGCTGATGCTTTGTTTACTTCCGCTTACTCGTACAGCGCACGCTTGAAATTCCACCCCGTCCATGGCATCTCTTTTCATGACTTTTGGCTCTTTCGCTCTCGCTCCCTTTCGCCCAGGCCTCCTTTGGCGTTCATCCCCTTCGGGTCGCCTGAGTTCTTTTCGCAGCGCTCACGGTTCAAAGGGGAAATGGCGACGAATCATGCGAGTGAGTTTTTTTTCTGGTCTTTACCCGGTTCGCAACCGGTCGCTCGGCCATGATCCTTGCTCCACTTAGAACAGCCTTCGAGTGCAGTTTTTTATGAAGGCTCTAAAAACACCGGGGCTCCGGAAGTGGCCATAAGATTTTTACACTCCTTTATGGCTAGTGCATAGTTTTGACTTTCATTTTTTATGGCTACAAAAAACGGTGAGGCCATAAAACAACCAAGCTCGACCTCCTTAAAAAAGAGACCAACAAAAAACAGGCTATGCTAGCAGGAGTCCACTTCGGCAGGCGACTTCGACATTGAAACGTCCCACCGGCCCACCGGTCCACCGGCTATCTCTGTCGCACCAATTTGCATATGAAAAATCAGCACTTTTAGGTAAAAACAAAAAGTAAAAAAGGAAAAAAACGAGCTGATGAAAAACGAAAAGATACTCAACTCGGCTGAGTGCTCCGGTCCCAGTTTACCTGCTTCTCCGAGTCTACGGATCGGTTTTCGCCGTCGCCCGATGCTTTCTCCTCCTTCCTGCACGGCAGTTGCGTGTGTGAGAGCGGGAGGGCGCATTGAGTGCGTACCGTCGGTGTGTGAGTGCGTGAGAGGGTGAGTGGGATTGCTTCGCCGCGGCGAAGCGTACTTATAGTTAGCTCACGCAGCGAATTTGTATCAGTCGTGATTTGGTTCTGTTAGAGAGAGGAACAACCATTTTTGTGCCACACACTCAGCAACCGCCTCAACTCTTACACACACGCAAAGTTGTTGCTTCAAAGGATTTGTCAGCAAAGGATACATCAAGCTGTATAAAGACGTGCTCCACCGCTCTCTTAACATCACTCCTCAGCGACCAGTCGTCACGTCAACATCTCAAGAAACTTGGCGTGTTAACGAACATCCAAGACGCGCAACAAACGAATACCTCCTGGCAAATGCAACTGCGAAGCAAGTCACTGAAACTTGAATAATTGCAACTACCTCATTTTGCATAATCGGTGAAGTTTTTTATAAAGGACAAAGCAAAGTGCAAACGCTCTACCTCAAAGTACAAAAGTGCGCGAAACGGAATACTCCATATCCCAAAAGTGAAAATTGCTCAAATGAAAATTTGTTCAAACTGATCCAGTTAAAAGCAGATTTCAAAGTGTTTTTGCTCAAGTGAAGGCAGAAGCGACAAACGCATCACAGAAACTCCAACATATTTATGGCCATATCAATGCTACAGGACGCCCAGACGCGAAGTAAGTACAACCATCCTAGCCAATGTCCTTGCCTAGCCGCCACATAGTGTTTAAGCCGCGATTAACTTGGCCATAATATTTTCGGCAAATCTATCTACGACACTTCAATGGCAGTCGCCATATCTTCAACACTCAGTTATTACTAGAACCTCTAGCCATTGGGGTTTGTTTACAAGTTGGCCGAAACCGGCACCTAACTCGTTAGCCCCAAAACAAAAGCTGGGAGAACAAAGAGCCAAGAGAAAAGGACTCTCGCACATGTTACATGTGTGAGATTGCTCTTACATGTCTGTGCTCTTAGCGAGAGACCTCTGGAGCCCCAGGCCTCACAGCCAAGTCCTTTCCTGCAGGACTCACATGCAACCCTCCCACGAACGGTTTACTAACTCTTATATTTCTTCTGTTTCAGGCTTAGCTGCTGCATTGGCCGGCATCAAGAGAGAAGACGTCGCCGTTGACCGCTCCATGTCGCTGTCGCCCCCCATGTCCGCCAACACATCTGCCACCAGCGCCGCCATGGCGTACCCAGCCATCGGCCTCCAGCAGGCGGCGGCCGCCTCGGCTTTCGGCATGCTCTCGCCCACCCAGCTGCTGGCCGCCAACCGCCAGGCTGCCGCCTTCATGGCCCAGCTGCCCATGAGCACACTGGCCAACACACTGTTCCCGCACAACCCGGCGGCCCTCTTCGGCGCCTGGGCTGCCCAGCAGTCGATGCCGCCTCAGGGAACCCACTTGCACTCGCCGCCAGCCAGCCCGCACTCGCCAGTGGCCACGACGCCCCTGGGCAGCGGCAAGCATCCCCTTGGCTCCCCCAACAGCACACCCCAGCACCACGAGCCGGTCAAGAAGGCCCGCAAGTTGTCGGTGAAGAAGGAGTTCCAGACAGAGATCAGCATGAGCGTGAACGACCTCTACCACACCCCAGGCGGACCCATCTCGCCGCCGTCCAGCGGCAGCTCGCCAAACTCCACACACGAGGGAGTGAGCGGCGGCGCTGGCGGCAGCGGTGCTTCCAAGGATCCTTCTCGCGACAAGAGCTTCACCTGCAAGATCTGCTCTCGCAGCTTCGGCTACAAGCACGTCCTGCAGAACCACGAACGCACCCACACCGGCGAGAAGCCCTTCGAGTGCCCGGAGTGCCACAAGCGCTTCACCCGTGACCACCATCTGAAAACCCACATGCGCCTGCACACCGGGGAGAAGCCGTACCACTGCTCTCACTGCGATCGCCAGTTCGTCCAGGTGGCCAACCTGAGACGCCACCTCCGCGTGCACACTGGAGAGCGGCCCTATACTTGCGAGATCTGCGATGGAAAGTTCAGCGACTCGAACCAACTCAAGTCCCACATGCTGGTCCACAACGGCGAAAAGCCGTTCGAGTGCGAACGCTGCCACATGAAGTTCCGACGGCGCCACCATCTGATGAACCACAAGTGCGGAATCCAGTCGCCGCCCACTCCGGCTCTGTCGCCAGCCATGAGCGGGGACTTCCCCATGGCCGTTACCTCCATGGCTCTGGAGGCGTCCACCAACAAGTTTGCGGCCATGTGCGCCAGCTATGGCGGCTCGGAGGAGTCGGTGGACCTCGAAAAGGGCACCATGGAGGATGACGCTCCCCTCGACTTGTCCGAGGACGGGGCCAGCTCGGTGGACGGACACTGCAGCAGCTCTGGTCGTCGCAAGGCTGCGGACATTCGCCGCGTGTTCCGCCTGCCGCCCCCCCAGATCCTGCACGTTCCCAGCGACATGCCCGAGCAGACCGAGCCCGAGGACTTGAGCATGCACTCGCCGCGCTCCGCCGAGTCGCACGACCAGGCCGAGGACATCGACTTGGACGACCTGGACGACGCCGCCGCCCTCTACATGCGCCAGCAGCTCCACTAGACCAGTCCCACTGCCAATTGTACATAGCTGTGGTCAGTTTTCATCAGATGAAGTTGACGGGCAACGATCCACACAAAATTGAAAATTTTGCAATTCGAGTGGAGCACAAAGATTGGTGCAACAGGAATTTAATGCTAAGTACAACTAACTATAGATCGACGATTTAGACACTTATAGAACTAATAGCACCCAAATCAAAAGCTAAAGATTGTACAAAACTAGAAGATACAATTGCCATAAGCTTGTGCCGCCAAAACCCCACCAAATCGAACCGAAAATGTCGTGCCATCCTCATGTATACCTTAAGTTAACGTTTTAAGTTTTTCGAATCTCTTCAGATTGTATATATCCACCCAGCAAATGAAAGCTGCCAATTGTAAATTATACAGCGCTCCAAAAATGTTATTGTGCTAAAAAAGGAAAGAAGAAAACTATTCGCACCTAATTTTTATTATTTACATAAGCCTATTTTAATCTTACGAATTCTTAAAGAAACCATGCCAATAATCACGAATCAAAATTAACTTTAAGTTAAACTAATAAATCATTTTTATTCTCTAATTGTTTTGTTTGCCACTGATATTTAAAACAATTATTTAATTACTAGCGCCTAATTATTGCATGAATCTCGTTTATTGATCCAAAAGATATGTTTTAGCTACACTTATATTAAAACCTATACTTAGTTTAGCAGTTGCGCATGCAAAAGCAAAAATAAACTCATGGAATCAACGTTATTTCTCTTTATTTGAACCCTTTCCGCGAAAAGTGATTATCCTTTGTTCCGAAAGCACGCTTTTGCCCAAAAACCCCAGCCCACACACAGCTCAACGCATAACCACACCTGTATATAAGTAATCACACCTAGTACTCCTAAGCATTAGCTCTAATTGTAAGAATTGAACCAAGAAAACAGGAAGAAATGCTATAACCAAATACCTCCAATACCTCTATGTATCGAAATTGTTGTGAGCTAGACAGTATATACATACATACAACAATTTGGCAATCGTACAATTCAACTGAATTTATATACAACATTTAAGATGAAACCGAAACTCAAACCAAAGTTATATGTATTGTACTTTTGATGGATATTTTATCGGAACCTAACATTGAATACGATTTTTGAGCATTCGATAGCGTAAGAGTAGGGACTAAGTGTAAATACACCCTTTATAGGTAATCCAACCCCAATCTGTACATAGTTTAGTGTGTATATAGGGAAAACCAACGTATACTACAGAATAATTTTAGTGCAATCTTTGGTTCAGCTGTCGATGAGCGTTTTCGTCGACGTCCTTTGAGTTAGTTCGTTCTAATATCATAAAATGCAACAAAATATTGTGTAATTTTCTTTGTTCATTCAAATGTATGGTATACAAGTTCCTCAAGATTAAATGATTACAAAAATAATAAATCGGAAAGCGAGCGCCTTTCGAGCCAAGTCCTTCGAAGCTCGGCGCATTGCACAAAGACCTCACCACATGTTTCACATTAATTGTGTATATTAATACTCACTATGTAACTTTAGCGTATTTAAAGCGTTAGCTATATCTAAGTATATGTACGATTACAAGGTCAATTTATGTAAATACTAAACACTAAACACTATAGCTCAAGTTGTGCAATATAACATATGCAACCATATACTACAAACTAAACGAATATCAAGGGTTCTCCAGTCTCGTATTAGTCATACTCGTATATACCCTGTGCGATTACTAGGAAATTAAAACTAGACAAATTATACTGTAATATCTGAAATTATTGCATTGGATGTGTCTGTAAAATAACGATAAGTTAGAGCTGTCAGTTTGTCGTATCAATTTCCCATTTATTGTTGCACCTTCAGGCATTGAAAAGACAAATCTACGCGTACTTTAAGGAATACTTATACATCATTAAATTATTCATTAATTTTAACTAAATATATTCTGTTTATTATCGAATTGTATGTCTGCGAAACAAAGAAATATATATTACAATATTGTGTTAAATAACAAGCCAGAACTTTTAAACCAGCAACCCCTGGAAAATTAGCCGGAGCTTGCTCCTTTCTCCCGCAAGGCGAAATGCGAAAGGCGAAGGCGAAGGCGACAACGGGCAGCATTATATAAATTTTTAATTTATGCAAACGAAGCCCTTTCGCATTATTTTACATTTGCCACAAGACGCCCCACTAATGCTGTCGCCACCACCCTCGCATCATCCCTTCGCCGGAATTTGAATTTGCGTCGGGGGCAGGAGCAGGAGCCAGGGAGCAGGAGCAGCAGCTGAGCAAGAAAGAATATAAAAAACGCGCCCCGCGCAGCCAGAAAATGTCACAGTGTTTTTCCCCATTTAATCTCCAGTGAGAGAGCAAACAACTACAACGCCATGGAGGAAAGGCGACACCCCCAACACCCAACACCCATCCACCCAGCCATCCTGCCGCTCCTTATTCAACCTTCCAGCGATACTGACGCCTCCACTTCTTTGTGCCCCTTTCAACTGCCAAAAAAGGCTTCATCCTGGCAGCCCTCCATGTACAAAATGGCAGTATGTACCAGTATTACATAAAGGGCGCCTTATGTGCTTACATAGAGCCCGTCTATAAGAGGGAGACGGAGGACAAATGTTCGCGTACTGCGCTGCTTATTAGCATTTTAGCCTTTCTTCGTTTGGCGCTCCGTGAATATTGCCAGCACACACTGGGAGAAATCAGAGGTGCTTTGGGTAGCAGAGGGCGATACTGATGCCCTTTTGGCATAGCTGATTAAATATGTTATAATTCTAATTCTTAAAGTTAAAGATATGTATATATATATATCTTATATGATTTTTTTTTGTGGGATTACCATATTAATTTTCAGGAGTGTAGTCCATCTCGACCCACACCCCCTCCCACCACTCCACGCTCTTTTTAGCTTTCGAGTAAATGATTTGGACTTGGAGGCAGAACATTTTTTCTCAAATGAGTTTACGAGTGTTTGGCTGTTAGGATTTTTCCTCTGGTGCGGCAGAAGAAAGAAAACCAAAGAAAATAAAAGGCATTCAAAATAAATTTAAAGGCTTCGCTGGCAACGAACCGCCGACGCAGCCAACAGCCGTTCATTATTCAAATTGAAAAATTATGATTTTCACCCGCGAACGGGACTGGGCCAGGAGGCTCGGACCCGGACCCGGACTCGTCCTGTCCGAGCCTGGCGCCCAACCAAGCAAGGCATTATAATAAGCTCCCTCAAGTGAACCGAGGGACGGACAGAATGTGGAAGGGCTGTGGGCCGCGGCCTCAGAGCCTTTCATGCTTGTTATCCTGGGGCCATTTGCACTAATTTAACCCAAAAGTGTGGGGCGCAATTAGTCCTGGAGATTGGCTAGTATCATTTCTGGTGGGCTGTTCGGGGGGACTTTGATTCTGGATGGGGATAAATCCCTGCTCATTGCCAAAGAAGTCTGAAAAGCCATCTCAACTGAAGCAGCAAATCTTCCAGCTAAGGATTAAAAAACTAAACAAAAATATAGTGCCGTGAGCGGTGTTACAGAAATGCTAGTTTGCGATATTATGTAAATGGCAAACTTGCTGCTTGGCGTAACAAAACAAGTTAGGACAGTTGAGCCGAGATTGAAATAGTTCCACACAATAGCTGGGTAGTCTCCGAGACAAAGGACATGGCATAGAAACACGTGAATGTATCGAAACGGAACCATTCTGTCCGTCTACAGACCTTGCTACCCCCGGCAGTGCCTGGCAGGATATGCGAAAAATGGCATGCAAATTTTGGCAAACACAATTAGCAGGGATCAGGATCAAGATCTGCACTCGAAGACAATGTTCGGGCTGGAACACCCAGCTAGCTGGGCCGGGAGAAAGTGCAAAGAAAAGAGGCCGTTACCCAGCATGTTCTGAGACTGTAAGAGCCGCTGAGAGCCCCGCCGAACCGAGGAAGCAGCGGCTCTCATTATAATTTCACATTTAAAATTTCTACTCCTTTTCGCCTCGGAATTACGAGCTCCGTTCTTTCTCTTATCGAGTAAGTCCGGGGGAAGGGAAGAGGAGAGGAGTAGAAAAAAATGAAAAACAACCCTCTCGACCAGCAGCGACTGCGATGCCGGCAGCGGCGTCAGCAGCAAGGATAACGAAAAACTCATTTGCATACGAAGTGCTTTCGCTTTCGCTCCGCAACCCCTCGTGGCACCTTCGTTATTTTGAAGCATGGCGGCAATAGGCCACCTGCGCCCGTGTCGGAGCGAGACGGGCTCAGTCCTGCGCCTCACTCGCACCCCGCCTTAATCAAAGAGTTTAATGCTGGAACAACGCAGTCCCAGCCGGAGAGCAGTGCCGTGGAACGTGGGACGGGCGGAGCTCTTTCGCTTCGGCTGGCTCGCCTCCCTGCTGCTCATTATCAAGCAGCGAGCGGTAAACTCATTGAGACGTTTAGCATCCTACTCCCACTCCCGCACCCTTCTCCCCCTTTCTGGGCTCCCCTTCTGCCCCCACAGCTCGCACAGCTCCTGGCGATGCCCCGACTCATTTTACTTTTATATTTTTCATTTCGGTCTCTCCGAAGTTGGAGGAAAGCTACGTAAGAGCAAAAAGACATTTTTGTTTAAAGAAATTACAAACAACCCCTTTGGAATTAGAAGCGCAGAAGGACGAAGTGGAAGTCGCAGTCGAAGGAAAACAAACGTCAGCGTAAAAGCTAAAGAAATGAGCGTATATTATTCATGGTATTAATGTCACGGGCGGGAGTGGAAGTGGAAAGGGAAGTGGAAGGGGGGAAGCCATGAAGGGTATCTGCCCCCAAACACTCAAGGCTTCAATTTCAAAATCCAGATACATTTTCCATTTAAAGATCGATAAGTTAATTAAAGCCAGAATATAAGCAAAAAAAAAGGCTATATACGGTCTATAAAGCATGGAAAAGCTGAGGGAAAGCTTAAAACAAATAATAAGAAATGCAATCCAATAAAATTCGAATCGCAACGAAAATTCCCACGCTTACATCTCGAAAATCACATATGGTCCTCATAAATAAGCAAGTTATTCCAACCCCGACATTCAAATTCGCACAATGCGAGCCAACTCTATTCCGCCGGTGGAATTGCCGCCCAAACAGCCATAACGTCAATTCCACGATAAAGGTCCTGATGATTACGCACACATTAGACAAGTGCGACCCCTTCCGCCCGCCCCATATGTCTTTTATTTGCCACAAATTCCCGACAATTTTGGACAAATTTACATGCATAAACCGCGTCGACTTTGGCGGCGGAAACGGCAATTGCCCAACAACAACAATGACGACAAAGAGCCACTACACATGCGATTTCCACGGGCTTCGCCGAGGATTTCGCTACTCCCCCGGGGAGGTCGTGGACCCTTTCCTTTCTTCCCCTTTTTTTTTTTTTTGCCAAATTTGTTTAGAGAAAATCAAGTGAAAAACGTTTGAAAATCATATGCATGGTGGTGCTGCTGGCGGGTTAGACGAGGGTCTGGTCCGGGGAAGGAGTGTTGCTTGTTGACATTCAGTGTCCCTGGCAAAGTGAGCTATCAACAAGCTATCATTCACTACACATACTCGTATCTGTTTATGCATGTGTGGTGTGGGCTTGTGTGTGCGAGTGGGTGTGGGAGTGGGTGTGGGAGTGGGTGTGCGTTGGCAAACTGTTGATACGATTTAAGCGATTTGTTGTGGGTTTTCCCTCGCACAGTTGTTTATATTTTGCTTGGCGGGTGCCTTGTGCGAAGCGTAAAAACTGTAGCATACTTTTCATACGCGAGGCAGGGAGCAAAGGGATGATGGTCAGCATCAGTTTCGGAGACTCTCAATTTAATTATAACCTATACATGGGCCTAAAAGGATTTCGTCGCAACCACGTATTATTTAATAAAGCCGCACTTACTCTCATGGAGCGTCCAACTTTCACTTTCAGTGCCTTGGAGTGCCCTAATGGACTCGTAATTCGCTTATGGCATAAAGGGACTGTGTCCGCCGTAAGAGCCTTCGTTCGAGCAGCCTTCTGACTAATTTGAGGATGCACCACGAGGACAGGGACTACAAAAGCGTAATCGGTTCAGGCTGACAGTGTACCTTAAAAAGCCAAATCATAAGAACCGACACATCCTTAAAGATTAAAGATAGTACCATTTCATATCCACATTTTAAGACCAGGCGCTAAAAAAAGTTTGTTATCTCGCTAAGTCCTCTTCGGAGCTGTACGCCGCAAAATATGCAAAGCAATTAAATAGTCCAATAAAGAAATTTTAATTACCTTTCATATCCGGCAAAGTGGCCTGGCAAGAGGCAGGACTCAACATGATATCCTTTTAATAGGACGGCTCCTTTGCATAACAACAAGGAAAACATTAATTAAGATGCAGACAAAACCAGGGCCAGGATGACGGCAGCGAAATAAGCGAATTAACAACGGCAAGAACTTTGCATAAATGAAAGGATAATCAGCCTATCAACCGGGCCAAGGACCAAAGGCACAAAATGGCGAGCAATTAACATGGAAATGACTTTGTTTGACACTCAAATGAAAGCAAGCATCCCATTGGAAGACAAAAGCGTCCTCTGTGCTGCGTCCTGGCGGCCTGGCGTCCTGGCGTCCTGGCGTCGGAGGGTTAAATTAGCAAAGGACCCAAAACGGAGCCAGCCCAGCACAATGCAGTGCGACATAATTTAATATTTCCCATTAAGCGCGACCATTAATGAATGAAGCCAAGGCGGATCTCGCGACTGCGCAGGCCCTCTCCAGAAGATGGTAGAGCTCTCCTTGCCCGCGTCCTGGGCGTCCTGGGCGTCCTGGGCGTCCTGGTCGCCTGCAGCACCCCTCTCCCCCAGCCGGCCAAGGCGAGTAATTAAGTTTATGCGAAGTACAAAATTTAATTTCGTTTGCCACCCCTTTTTAGCCACCCCCCTTTGCGGCGTTGGGGAACGTGGCTTTCATTTTGTGTTGGTTTTTTGTTCTAAATGCCTTTTGAAGTATTTACTCCCCTGCTCGCCGCCCCGTTCGCTATAAGCATCTTAACGGCATCATTTGGCGTCGACTGCGCAGGTGGCCACCAAGTTTTTCTTAATGTAAAAATGTTTATCAAGGTGGTATTATGGCTCGGCTTTTTCCCCGGGAAGCAAGGGAGAGACCTCGACTTAAGGACCGCTTATAATTTTTAATTGGAGTTTGAAGTGCTTTTAGCGAGGAGTGGGGAGAGAAGGAAGGAGTTCCACGGTCCAAGGGCAAGTGCGAGTCTTCTGGTGATCTTGCCAAGCCCGAGTTCCATGCCCTGCCCCCGACCCAGCCTCAGCCCTTCTAGTCAGTCTCTACCCAGTCTCAGGGAAATCAAAAATCGATAATTTCCAAGGCCCACATTAGCGTTACAGTCGAGAAATGCGTTCCATCCGAGGCATATTTTCCAAATTAAAAAGCGAGCGAAAAGGAAAACATTTCGTGATGCTGCCGTGCTGCATAATCAGCCTCGCAAGGCATCCTCTGCCACAATCGACGTTGCTGCCACGCTTCCAACTCAGCGATGCGCATAAATTAAGTTAACCCCTCCCGGAAAAAAAACGCGACGCGCGTCTGCCTCATTTTTTGTTCGTCTATTTTTTATACCCACCGTAATGTATTTTGTGATTAACTTTCGCTTTGCATGCAACACAGCGGGCTTTTACCCTTTAATGCTTTTCAAAGACTTTGTATTCTAGGAGTTTGACGCTCGAGAAGCATAAGGTGGCGCAGAGCTTTTGCCAGCTCTTTATGTACATCATATAGGATCCTTTTTAAGGATTAATATTCCTAAGGCTATGAACCTAAACGCATTTTTTATTCGATGCTTAAAAACAAAATATTAAGCAGTTTAACAAGTTTTTTTGGACACTTGAAAAAATTACCCAGAATCACCCTTTCGCTTCCTGTGTTCCTGTATTTTTTACCCTCACCACAGCAACCCAAATTATTCTGCCCGAGCACATGCTAAAGTACCCACGTTTTTTATAAACCTATGTATACCTATACCCCGGGTCCCAGGATTTTTTAACCCTTGCTCAGTTACTTGAATATTCACTTGTCAAATTCAGAATAGAAAAAACTGTACCAAAAAAATGAGGCATTTGCGTTTTATGAAGAGATGCGGTGCCGACAACTCCTGGGGTAAGTTTGAAACTTGATTTTGGAAATCCCAACAGCAACACAAAGCAACAAAATGCAAATTAAAAGTTGTGGAAACCCCTTTTAAAAAAAATTCAAAAAAGGGTTGTCCCAGCCGCAGGACTTTCAACGTTGTCTAAGTAACGAACAAAAAAAATCACTCTGAGGGGTGCGTTTGTCGTGTGTCCTGCCAGGCACAGTCTCGTTTTTTTAATATTTAATTTTTTTGGTATGCAAATGCCGGCTGCTACAAAAAATTATACCCCATAGACAGATCTGGGATAGGGATTTTCGGCATTTGAAAAGGGTTTCGGTTTCTGTTGACTTTCCTGCAAACTGCAGACTGCAGTTCGTAGTTCGTAATTCGTGATTCGTAGTTTTCCAGTCCCTTCAGTTCTTCGTTTAGCATACGGGGATAAGCCCTATTTAGGGGCCGCACACGCAGATGAGGATCAAGGATGGAATTTGCGCAAAGAATGCGCCTGGCACACGTCCTGCCCTCCGCCGCGCTCTTCCTTCGGAGAGCTCTTTGAAAGCAGCGGAAATTAGTTTTTCTTATAGATTTGTGTTTCCTTCGCTCGGGTCGGGCGTCTCATTTACGCCTATTAGCAATCTGGGCAGCTGGCCGCCAAGGTGAACAAAAAACTCAAAGGCTTGCGGGCTTAGGGCCTGGCCCTGACAGCTGCCCACTCCAGCCTCGTTGGCATGTCCTGCGGTGCTGCCTTCGTCTGCTGACCCTTGCCACTTCCAAGCATGTCCTGTTCCAAATACCATTTCCAAACAGAACGGTCAATTTGAAAAGAAAGGACACATGTTCAAACAAGTAGTAAGCTGCCTGCCGTCCGCCGTCCGCCTTCCGCCGCCCCATTCATTTGCCCCAATAGTTGGTACAAGAAATCAGATTGCTTCCTTGACATCATATGAGGTAAATATTGAAAACTGGCAAACACACGTGCGCAGCAGGAAGACAAAAAGTCGTGGCTCAGGTCCAACAAAACAGACAAATTTCTGGCCGGCAGTAGCAGTTTAAGCGGAGAGCCAGCAGAGATGGCTAAGGTACAGGCCGGGTTAAAGGACCTGATAATTCAATTCAAGATTATGCCAGGACTCGATCGAGACACAACAGATGTGTAATTGCTGGCCTGCCTTATCACTTCCCCCGAGTAGAATCTCATCCATGAAAGAGTTACTCCTTCCAATAGATTCCCAACCGTTGAACCACTACTCCGTGTCCCCGAATACATATTTGTTTCACCTTTTATTGAATCGTGTTCCATTCTATTTGTCTCCCCCTCCCCAGCACCTCATTCTCGTTGAAAATTTGCTTACACAAGATTTCCATCAAGGATCATTTTTGTTTGCTGACTTTTGGTAATTTTTTCGCATTTTTTTCCCGTAACTTTGTGTTTTTATTAATTTTTTTTGCAGACGCGTGTCGTCCTTGTAATTGACGGCGACTTTTCATTAGGCAGCCGAGCAAAGAAAGGATGCGCAGTGGTAAGGAAAAAAATTTAAGAGCTACCCTTACCCTTACCCTCAACCTCGCCGAATGCTTAAAAAACTGGCTCTGTCAGAGGATTCTCTTTTTTTTTTTAAGTTCTGTGGGTCCTGGCACGCTGCCGGTAGCTTCGACGGAAGTCAGCGTCAGACCCATTTTTTATTCCGCTCTGTTTGTTGCCAGCGGCATCTTCAAAACAAGTTGAGAGATGGAAAAATAAAAAAATCGATGGAGTAATTTCTGATTAAGCCCGAGCCAGAAGGGCTAAGGACGGCGACCTGAAGGATGATTTCTGCCCTCAAGGCGCATGGCTTATGTCTCTATTGCTAGGACTAATTGCCATGGACGAAGCTGTAGGCCTGTATATGATAAAGCTTTATGTGTATCATGTACAATATAAAACGGTATATATTAAATAAATAAATGTATAAGCTAAAACTTGAAACTTGTGATCGGCTGGGACACCTCACCAACCAATTGTGCAAATGGACACTCAACCCTTGAGATCGAATGCTCCTTTTAAATATAAAATTACACTATCAACATTAGGTTTAAGACCCGCAAGTGTGGATGGGTGGTGGCGCGGATTCGGTGGGCTGGGGAGTTGACGGCGTCAGCGAAGGATTCAGCAAGTTTCTGGCAACCGTTTTAAGTGTCAACCCACGCTGCCGAAAGTGGCTGGCAGGGTTGGCGTTGCGGTGGGGGAATTGAAAAAAATGTGCCACCCTCGCGGAGGCCGAGGGAAAATTCTATAGCTATTAAAAAATGTAAAAGCGAAAACAACGAAAATCGCGCGTGTAAAGCAAGAGTAGAGAATTTGAATAGCGCCCACGCCGGCGCTGGCGTTGGCATTGGCGTTGGCAGCGCTGCCAGCGGCGACGTCAGCGTCGAAGGATAATGTGGAAAAGTGTGTTTTTCTCCTTGTGGGCGGCTCTCCCCGCTCGGAGCTACTTCTTCTATGCAGCCAGCTCATTTGCAAAGGGTGAATACTCTTGGCGCAGATGGAGAGCACGAAGGACGAAAGTATCTGGAAAACGGCTAGCCCAGATCCTTCGAATTAATCACTGGGGGAGCGAGAGTCGCGCTACACTTCCCGATATCCAGGGGCTATTTTCGCCATAGAAATCCAGTGCGAATACGGATTTAAATGCGTCGAAGTTGCTTCTGAGCTCTGCGACTCCCCCAGACGTCAAAAATTCATCTCCGAGCAGCTCTGAGACAGACACGCTCTCACATGCCAGTTCAATTTCCTCATCAAACATGCTTTTAATTTTAAGAGCGCACGTCGAGGACATACCCAGGGCTCGTCCCCCGCCTTTCCCGTCCCTGCCCCACTGCCAAGACGCTGCGGAAGCCCTTTCGGTTGCCGTCTCATTTGGAAGCTGCTCCAAGAAAGGGGTTGGAGTTCGTTACCACCGATGCTGATCGATATTTTAATTTTATTTTTCGCAATTTTTTCCCATTTCATTTTCTCCCTGGCTCAATGCGTTTCCTTAGCTTTGCCTTTTGGCTTGGCTTTCTTTTTATCTCATTTGGCGCTTTGATTTCCCAGCCAAGGATGCGATGATGTAGCTGGTTTCGCAAGTCTTGGTCGGTGAGGGGATGGGGAGTACGTACGAGTGTGCCTTTTGTTCATTTGCATTCGCCTCGTTTTCATTACGATTTCTAATATGTATATATCCCACTCCCACTCTGTCTACGTATACTGTTCCCGCGGCGTTTTCTTTGTGAAGGCACTCTTTTTTACGGTCGCCAGACTATCCTTACTGGAGGCAACTCTTTCTATACGAATCCTTCGAGCGCCAACTCGGAAGGCCCCTGGCTTTGAGGACGAGATGCAATTAATCTTCTAGATTTTTCCTCAAACATTATACGAATGGGACATGCATACAATGGGAACTGCCGTAAAACTTGGGGGGACAGTGAAAAGCTTTTAGTTTTGATCTATAAAAAACTACCAAAACAATTACTCCAATTACCGCAGTTATAAAAATTTAAAAGCCGCGCCATCAAAACAGCAGCCCCCAAAACTGAGGAAATAAAACATTGTTTGTTTGGCGAAATCAACGTGGACTGGGGGATGGCGGCGGAAAGCACATAGGTATGTTGACATCCTGCATGACCCCAGGATCCATGGCGAATAAAAATGTCATAAAATTTGAAAAGCAGCCGACAGACAGACATGCTCAGAGGGGTGCGGGCGCAAGTGAGGACGAGGCGACACATATTCCTTTGGAGAGCAAGGAATTGCAATTCCCCCGGCCTATGGCCTGTGCTGGGGGTGCCTGTCGGACTGCTCCCGGAGCTATCTTCCTTTAATGCAATTAGATGAGTGCCCGTGGATTCGACGACGCGCGGATGAATTTTGTTAATGTGCTCCCCCAGTACCTGTACCTGCAAACGCATATGAATATTTTATAGTTCATAATGTGGGACATGTTTTTGCTATCCAAACTAGGGGCCTGTTTGTGCCAGCAAGCAAATAAACAAATTTTCCAAATTGTCTGAGTATGAAATGATTTCGCATTACATCAGCATTAGGTGGATACTATGCAGTTCTTTTTGGGCGAGGGAATCCTGGCTCCCCCACACTTGGATGAAGAAACTCTTAAAGTCTCAACAACAGAGCCACTGCTTGTTCCGGCGTGTGGCAGGACGTGAATGTATCCCGAGCCTGATTCGGCACTATATCCTTCGCCTCCCAACACAAGCATAAATAAATCTAATTGTGAAGGAGAACTACGGGCCGGATGGGGAAGGATGCTCGAAGTTTGACCAATGGAAATTTGTTGATTTTGGTGGCGTTGAGGTTTCTTTGCAGGCCGAAGATAAATGGCATTGGAATTAATTAAGTTGTTAATTTCCCATTAAGCACTATGGACGGTACACGTAAGGAGTCCAGACAATACAAACATGTGGGAGGCTTGGGTGGGCGGCGAAGGTCCTTCTGACAGCACTTGACAAAATTATGTGCCCAGCGGCAACATTTAACCTTTCAGCGTGCCGCAGAAGGAACAAGAAAACACAAACAACGGCTCGGGCCCCGAGGCAGCCCTCCTCTCGGCCTCACCTTCGCCCATAGCCCGACCCGACTGCCCGCTCCCCTCCCCACATATGCCCTCACATATGCGTTTGTGTTGCCACAAAAGCAGCACGCGCTGGCGTTTAGTGCTGGTTTCCCGGCTAACTTCACATGTGCATGTGTGCCACATTTGCATAAGAAATCCCGCACCAGCGCATTACCAATCGTGTGCCCTCCGCCCTCAATCGGCGGGTACACGCTTCACCCCGAGCGTGAAAGGATTCGCATGACCTCACCCCAATCACATGTGCCCTTCAGTCCCCTCGCCGCTCCCCACTTTCCCTCTGACTCGGATCCCAGCCTAATAGAGCGTAATAAATGTCATGTTTCGCCAGGATCAGGCTGAGCTACTCCTTTCTGCGTCCTGAATTGCGATTGTTGTGGCCGATGAAAAGGGTCATAATACTCGTTCGAGGAAGCGGAACCCCTCGGCATTATCAATTTGTCCTGAGAAGTGAGCTGTTTATTCGACAATAGAGGAGGTCCTGTGCAGTGATTTGATTTCCAGATGAAATCTGGATGATAGCAGTTAACCAGCTCCTTGAAGGCAGTGCCACTGAAAGGGAGACTGCCATGAGTTTGGACTACTAATTAGGCGAAATGTAATGAATGACTGGGGAGAACGTAAGAAATATGACCAATGGCTGCTCCTGCAGGCCGCCATGAGTCATCTACTTTCCCAGCTCCGAGTGGAACTCCCCCACCCCTGTCCAAAGCCGCCATTAAAAGCTTACAAATTGTAACTTATATCCGCGCACAAAAATATAAGGTCCTGGGGAGGACGAGAAACCTTTGTTTTTATCATTTTCCAATGCCCGCACTGCCCTTGCGATGCTCGAGGCCCGCTTCTTCCTTCCACTGATACCCATCCAGTCACCTCCTTCATTACGGCCGCCGTGGATGTTGGCGGCACCGCCACTTCTGCCTACGTGCTCTTTGCTTAATTTTAAACACCCCCTCATTTGCATAAATGAATTATTTTCAACCCCAAAGAAGCATCAACAAAAAATTAAGATTGGAATACGGGGAAGGCAGGAAAATGAAAATGAAAACGAAAATGAGAAACAAGTGAAAGGCGAGCCGAAAAATTGCTGTGCATGCGCAAATTTTTCAAGTGCAGAGCGACCAGATAGAGAAAGGCGCGGGAAAGGACTAAGGCTGTTGGTCTGGATGGGGCTGGGGCTGGAGCGGAGAAGGTCGAACGGGGCTGAATGGCACTTAAAAGTAAGCTTAATGGGCAACTGGCCACGTCAAGAGTTTCGGCCATAAAAAGCCAAAAGAAAAACAAAAATTCCGATTCCGATTCCGATAAATGCGCCCGCTCCGGTTCAGGAGTGGTGGCAAGCTGATAACCGTTAAACGCAAACAATTAAAAATGACAGTTAGAAGGAAGCAGCCTACACAAAGGACATAAAACTGCTTGAAGACCAGGTGTATACGAGGTCCCCCCCTCCAGCTCCTTCTTCTGGCATGAAATGACACAATTTCAATTTCAGTTTCAATTCTCGGCTGGGGCGGGGAATCATATTCCTATTCTCTCCTCGGAAAGGCAACACCAGAGTGCAACTGCCGTGCAACTCCGTCCCCCTCCCCGGACGAGACCTCTTCATGACTGACCTGCGCCCTATCTCCGCACCCCGGCACCCCCGCACCGCTCTGCAGTAGCCAGGCCAACAGTACCCCTTGTTTTTTTTCCTGCAACTCTCCCGTTTTTTCTTACTGTTTTGTTTTTTGCAGTATTTGTTTGTTTAGCAGCCAAATGTCAAGCGGGCGTTGGGTTTAGTTTTCCCATCCGCTCCATTGTGATCCTTTGAACCGCTGTTGCAATTCCTCCGGGTCCGCTCAAGAGTTAAGGCCATTGTCGGAGGGAGGGTGTGTTGCACAAATCCGCCAGGTCTCTTTCTATAATTCCCTAAATGAGCGTAAAATATTAGGCAAGATTGGGCTGAGCAGCGCATCGGATGAGGTCCTCAATGGTACCTGAGTGTCCACCCCGGCCTCTAATCAATCATTTTGGGTTTGTCTTCCGTCAGACAATTGGAATCCGTCTATTCTTTAATAGCTTGATCCCTTCTGCAGAGACCCGAAAGTAGATCTAATGAATTCCTAAACTACTTTGCTCCCAAGCCAGTGAAGGAAGTGGAATTGGAATTGTTCAGTTCCGATGTCAGAGGCGAGTTAGCTAGCCAATTTGTGAGACGCTCAGTAGCCACCATACCAAGAAATCAAATGGCCCAGTTGCGACGTCCCCTGGCAGCTGGATTGCGCCTATCGCTCACCCCATCATCTCCAGTTTTTGCATGACAAATGTCATAGGTCGAGGGCATTGGGTCGACACTCGGGGCAAGTAATTGCGAGGGCGCAAGCAGGTGTCCCGCCTCCCTTTGGCTTGCAGCCGCTGCAATTTGAGTCCCATTACGGATTACAGTTTACAGTTGCACGAGGAAAGGTCACAGCACGCACCTTCAATTACTCCACTGTAATTGCGATCGGCATCCCTGAGTGGAAGTGATTATTCCAGTACCACGCTGCACGCTGCACGCTGGGAGTCCTGTTCCACGCCCGGAGTGCCCTCCCTCTCCCCTAACCCAACTAGATCGAGGCACAACTTTTTCGTTTCTGGTTCGGGAGAAATTCCTTTTGAAAAACAAACTCCCATCAAAGAGGCTCACGAACAACTCAAAAGCCAAGACAAGTGGGCAAAGCAGAATGAAAACTTGTAAGTCCTTTTCCGACAGCTGCTCCGGCTACCAGGCGCTGTTTATATGGGTGGCGGCTAGAACTCGACAAGAAAGTTCATTAAAATTATGCCCTTTTCTAATTTTTGAATCGGTGGCCAGGACAGGCCAGGACAGGGGGGAGCGCAGGAGGACCGAGTGCCCGATAGGCACTTGTCCTGGCTTCCTCTTCCTTTGCTTTTGACAATAATCACTGGACTGTTAATTTGTTTCGAGCGCGGGATTCGGTGGCCCTCGCTTTCTGTTTTCTTTTCCAGTTGAAGAAACTTTGGCGCATGCAAATCAAATGAAATCAAAGTTTTCGGCTGCGAAGCCAAGAAAACTCTGCGCTGGAACTTTTCCGGAATCGACAATGACCGATGTTGGTGGGAGGGGGTGGGAGGGACTTCCTCACTCGCCCTCGCACCCGCACCCTCACCCACCCCTGTTCAGCGAGAAAGGGTTAATCAGGAGCTCTACCCTCATTGGCTGCCGGCCGGCTGCCCAGTGGGCAGGGTTCTCCAGCCCGCAAAGGGTTAAATTGAAACAAAGGGTGGAGGTGGAGGTGAAGGTGGAGAAACCTTCGGCCATTGGAAAGAGCTGCGAAGCACCACTCATTACTCCGTACTTTTCATGGCCCTCACCCCCGGACTTCCAGCGCCAGGCATCCTACAGATACACATATATTACTTTCTGAGCCTCGCTTATGCTTCGAATGATGCCGGCCCGGGAAACAACCCCATCGGGCGAGCAGACGTCGCGACACGGTGAAATATGCAAATTTTTTCATTACAGAAAGCATTCTCTCCCTATGAGCATACGCGAACCGAGATCGTCGTCGCCAGCGATGGCTCTGATTGCTGAAATCCAATTTGGGGTAGAGTCCTGTGAGGGTACCCAGAGTGCGACCAGCACGGGGCGCCCAGTTCGATACAATTGCTGTTGTTTCGCCAAGAAGCCGTGGCAGCGCGGCATTGTGTGTTGTTGTAATCAGCACCCCGCCACCCAGCCGCCTCAACCCACGTCCTGGCCATATTGAGCACCCCCATCACTTAATTTTTAACAAATGCTGCTGTGGGTAGCGTCGCTGCGCGCACCGTCTTCCGAGAGAAAGTTTCGCGCTGCTTTTCAAGGGTTGTCTCGGGGGCAAGTAATTTATGGCACCCGGGTGTACTGCTTTCTGGCTCTAACCGGGCGCCAACACCGAGCTCTCCCCCCCCCCTTTTCTTGCCCTGTCTCCTGCTAATCTGACATGAGCTTAATGAGAAAAATCTGCAATTTTTGTCCTTCCTGTGCGTGTCGCATTTTGTCCTCATTTTCGCATGTGTGCGCTTTACAATTATTTCCACTTGCAAGGGTTGGGGCTGCTGTACTTAGATTGACAGTGAAGCTTTGAGGCGCGTTCCGGTTTCAGAGTTGGGGGACTAAATATTATTGGAGATATTACTATATTGGATATTATTCTGATTTCAGAAACCACACGATTTGAAATACAGGAGCCCAAAGTCGATGAGGATGGGAAACAACGTCTGAATTTCTGAGTACTCACTTTGGGCAGAGCAATTAAAATTTTCCATTTCATTCAACCGAAAACGAAAAAGTTTTCACCATTCTGAGTTGTGTGTTTTTCTTTTCCCTCGTCGATTTGTTTATTTGAAGTTTATCAAAACAAGAGGATGGATGAGAAGAGGAGAAGTGAAAACAAGACGAGAAAATTCTCCCTAGATGTGGTTAGCACCAGGAGTACCCCCCCACTCAGGGCCCCCGGCCATTGGCGCCGTTCATTTACACTGAATTAAGTTTATCATAAACATGGCAACCCAGTTCCCGTCCAGCTCCCCGAAAGTAAGCCATCGAAAGGAAGAAAAATTAAAGCTCCTGTCACTTGCAATTGCTCCACCCGCAGGCAGATATCCGCTTCACCAGCACACCCACTGCAAAAATTAGCAACCTGATTGGCTGACCTCCATTGCTGGCCGGCGGAGGAGGAGGCTCGTTCCTGGAATATTAATAGTCGGCAGCTTAATAGCCACGATTAATTGCCATCAGTACTTCCCAAGCGGAATTGCAACATTGTGCCGTGAAATTGAAGCGGCGGAATCGAAATTAACATAACCAAAGGGATGCCCGTTAGAGACAAACAGGAAGTCGAAAAAATCCAGGGGTACCTCGGAAAATAGCGACACCCCTCATTTTTTGCAGCTGCACTTTATGCAAAACAGCCTACCCGGAATTCCTGGGAGGGCACGGGCAGTGTTCGCTGGGGTGGTTGCGAGGACAGCCCGACACAGATCCCAGCCTAGGCTCTAACAATCAAAGTCCGCAGTTAAGCGGTCAAGTTGTGCAACCGTTGAACCAAAAGGCTTCAGAGGAAGGAGCTGGGGGAAGTGGGGATTACTCCTGCAAGGAAGCACTGTGCGAACTAAACGAGGTTTCTTATTCTGTTTACAACAGCTACATCCACTTTCCGGTGGGATTTCGCACTTTTTGCATAATTCAAATGACAAACACATGGCACAAAGGTGACCCAATCAGTGTCCACTCTTCACGGGTGGAGCAGCTTACCTTTCCACCGCCCATATGTGTTATGATGACTTGTATTTATCCTTGATTCCCACACAATGGCTAACCCCAAAAACTTTCAAGTGTGTCAATGACATTCTTCCCAGTCCCTGCCCGGGCCCAGTGCCACGCTTTCACGCATGTATGAGTTGGGGTGCGCCCATTATTTGCATTTGTATAGGTGGGTCGAGGATGGAAAAGGTCCTCTTACCACAGGATCAGATTATCGAAAAACATTCCCCCCATGGCTGCCGTCTCTACGAAGTAGGCCCCGAATAATCAATTTTGCAATTGTCACGCCAGACCACAGCACACAATAGAGCAGCCCAGAAACGTTCAAGTTAAATTTTTGTTGAGAGCATGGCAACCTGTTTGGAGCGTTACTTTTGTCCCAACAAGCCCGTCTGCAGCACAGGGAGACGGGCCACCTTTTACTATCCTGGCGGCGGCACCTACTCCGGGTACTGGCTGTGCAACAGGCCTCATGGGTGGGGCGTGAAGAAGACCGCGAAGCGGACCTCGGCCGACTTTGCTGGCAAGAAGGTGCCGGACGGCCAGCTCGTCTATGAGGGCCACTGGGTGCAGGGCAAGCGGCAGGGAGTCGGGTCGATGCTGCGCAAGCGGGGCACCAACGTCCAGCTGATATACGCTGGACAGTGGTACGACGATATGAAGTGCGGCGAGGGGAAGCAGTTCTACCCAGACGGGTGCGTGTACTTCGGAAAGTGGCTGAGGAACAGGCGCCACGGCCTCGGCATCCAGTGGTACAAGGACGGCAGCATTTATGTGGGCGAGTGGGAGACTGACTTCCGGCACGGCCTAGGCGTCATGTTCTATGGTTCGTAGCAGAGAGGGCTATATGGGCGCTACACTTCCTAACCGACTATCCCGATATCTAGCCAATGGCAATCGCTACGAGGGCCACTTCGCACGTGGCTACAAGAATGGCGAGGGCGTCTTCTACCACATGCACACTGGCCAGATCCAGAAGGGGATGTGGGAGAACGATAATGTGAAGACCTCGGTGATGCAGGATGAGCGCACCATCCGCGTCAATGATGCCGTCACCCCCTATCCGATCCCGCGCAACTATCTCAAGTACCCGAATGAAATAATGCGGGAGCTCTTCCAGAGGTACAAGGTCTTCGGCGAGAAGCAGCATCGCAGGTTCAACGACAAGCTCAGCCTCAACTTTATCCACCACAACCGGCAGTACGCGTCCTTCGAGGACCGGGACGCGACGCCGACCATTGTTGACCTGTATCCTGACGTCAAGTTCTCCTGCACCTGCGACTGCGAGAAGATCGCCAGGCACGAGACTACTGTTAGTCAGATATAGCTTTTAAGTAACTAATTACGGGAACTGGAGCTTGCTGCACCCGGACTGGCTGGAGGTCGCCGGCAAGCCTCTTACAGATGTCATATACAAGTTGGCTATTAATATAAATTGTTCATCAATTATTAAGATTCTATTTGCTTGACGGGCTCTCAGCTCTCGGCTCTACCGCCATTTTCAAAGTGAAAAACAGGGCTACTTTAGAACTTTAAGCCGACAGAGCGAGGCTTTCTCTAATGGCCGCCAAAATACCTGCGTATCCCCGTCGCCCCTGCCACCGCATGACACGGACTTGCCACGCCCAACACGGACCACCCTCGAGCCCCGAGCCAACCCCAAAAAGGACACCCACGTTTTCTACTTAATGATAAAAGAAAGGACATTAGCGAGCCTCGACGCATCTCCACGTTTCGAGCGCCTTTCAAGTGAAAAGCAAAGAATTAAAAAAAATTAACAAAAAAGGTCGGAGAAGAAAAGCGGTGGAAAAAAGGAAGCACCAAAAATGGGGACGAGCACAATGAAAGAAAATAAAAAGATTTGGAGCCACCTCCCAGCGCCGAGCTGGCCCGTGCACCCACCACCATGCTCCAGCTCCAGCTCCAGCTCCAGCTTCGGCTCCCTCCAGCTTTCCATTTATCAAGCTCCTTTTATTTTGGTGCGCGGGCGTAGTTAAAAATTAATAAATGAAATTAATGCCGGCGACACTTCGCGAGGCACTGGCCAGTGCGGAAGTTGAAGATGTTGCCAGGGCTTTCCTTTGACTTCCCTCTGTTTACATCAAAAACATTTTCATTTGAAATATTAAGCGCCTAAAAGTCGATAATGCTTTTTCCTTGCCAGTGACAGCTGCGTCGCATGAATTTAATTAGAGCAGCCGAGTTTCACCGGGGAGGCAACACTTTTTTCCCGGCCACCGGCCACCAGCCATCAGCCACGGTCCAAGTCCATGCAACGCAATTAACTGCCCAGTCCCAGTCCCTGTCTCAGTCTCAGGACCGGGCCCGGTCCGGGGCAATGAAAGTAAAAACTTTTACGGACAAAAAATCTCTGTAAATTCATCTTTGTCGCTGCCGGTGATTAATCACAAGCCGGAGAGGAGGCTGCCAGGAGAGGAGGCTCTGCCACACTGCGTGCCCTGACCCATTGAACAGGTGTAATGCCGCGAGGTGGTGTGTGTGCGTGGGCCTGTGTGTGTGTGTGCCCTTTAAACTGTCCCCCCGGTGCCGTTAGGCGGTGACTACGCATTCTAAAAACTTTGGGCCTAATATGCGAAAGCAGGCTTGGTTGAGGATTAAAAAGTTTCCCGGCTCTCCAAAGCCACGACAGCGAAATGGAGTAAGGCATTAAGAGCTCCAAGGATAATTTGCGTGTGGTGAAGGGACTGTACCCGGACTTGCTCAGAGCTGTCCACGGTTTGATGGCCTGAATTTAACATAATAACAAAATCATTGAAAACTGGGTTTACCATTCCCCCCCTTCTTAGCCCAAGCTCGAAACTCTTACATTTCAAACAATTTTTAATCCGTAAGCCTAAGTTCTGTGGTAGTTTCTAGGTGGCAGCTGAGCTAAGATGCTTCCCTCCGGATTTTTGGACTCGAAAGGCGTCTCGAATATGGATGGACCCAGGCCCGACAGGGGGGGCTGCGAGGGGAACGATATGGGATTGATTATAGTCTTCCCCGGCGGGAACATTTCATCGAAAGTAGCCGTTGCCAGGATTTCATTCGCCACGTCCAGGAACTTCTTGGAGAGACCGCGCTCCAGACCCGGTACTATCTCGTTCAGGTACAGGTCCTGGTTGTTGTTGATGAGACTGTTGCCCACGTCGCCCAGAATCCGGTCGCCGTTGAAGAGGTTCTCGAGGTTCAGTTTAAAGTCCTTGAACTGAATTCGCATGGTCATCCTGGTGAACTTCACAAAGTCCTGTCCGTTGCGCTGGTAGCGAGTACCGCGCATCTTGACCGAGGCCTTCGCGTTCTCTGGATGGTAAGGAGCAGGATGTTAGGACTGGGCTCCCATCTCTTCTCCTCGGACCCAAAGGACTTACCGCAGTAGCCCTGCATGTTCCCCCTCCCTTTGATGTCCAAGAGCAGCAGGTTAAGGTGCAGCGAGTACTTGCCCCGGAAGTCGATGCGCGGGAGGGTAATCCAGAGATCGTACGCAATGTCCATCGGTTTGGCACTTCATGGAAGGAATTAACATGTCATTAACTTCATCTTTGGCATTATTAGGTCGTACGTACATTAGGCGATCTATAATGAAGTTACTGCCCCCCCTCGCCTCGAGATCCTGGAATACGGCTTGGAATTGACTGCTCCTGCCCAGCTCGATGTCGTCCAGGGCCAAGGGCTCCAGAGGCGGTGTTCTGTAGCCATCTCCCAGATCTCCGTGGACCAGCAGTGGCCTGATTTTGTAGACAGCGTCGATGATGCAGCGCTCCAACTGGGGATCATCGCGGGAACAGGGCCTGATAGTGGACGCTGTGTACAAATAATTGTTTCAATTTTGCTGCGAATATGCCTGGTTTTCATTCCAGACTATTATGTGAGACAGACATTAATATGCAATGCAGCTTTTTACTCAGAAGGTACACTTCATCGTAGGTTACACTTATACGGCAATGAGGACAGGGGAAGTCAAGGATGCTTGGATTCCGCAATACGCCCTCGGAACCGTTTCTTAACTTACGCAACTTGGCACTGATTAACGGGCACACAGCCAAAAACGACATCAGCGCCACCCCCAAGCTGTGACCGTAACTCCTCTCGGCGACCATGCTGCGCAGCTAACTGACCCACTAAAAATAGGCTTACGGCGGGCTATTTTTGGACCTCGGATCGGATGAACCGTAGCTGGTGCGGTCGAGCGATCGACTAACGATTCGTCGGGTTACAGGCTGTGCTTTTGATTGAATCGAATTAAGAAAGCTTGACTAAAGCCTCTCCCGCAACATTTTCGTCGCTTATAATGAGCGGCTAAGCGGCGTCCGGACAAGGCGAAGACACACTAGCCTCACTATTGGAAATAACGCGTACGCGCCGCCGACCCCGCTCAGGGGCACGTGAGTTGTCGCCTTGCATGTAAAGTTAAATTTATGTAGTTTTAAGTGAATTAAAACAAAGCTGAAGATTCTGCTGCTGTAATTCCGAATAATATATGCAGGCGAATCAGCTGCGAGAATTTGAATAATAAATTTGAGTGCCCACCTCCGGGGGACCACTTGGTGCGGCGCTCTACTCGTTAGATATGCGCCACAATGGCACAGGCTAGATTGGGGATAACATCAACACCAATCACAGAGTACAAAATGTTTATGTTTCTTGATGCAAATTCTCAGCGTGCTAACGAAGCAAACATTGGTCCTTTTACAAAAACTTGAAGGAACGGTTGTGGGGGCTGGTCAGAAATAAGCTGTTTTGCTTTATTATCTTGAGCGGAAGTCGAAGCCATCTTGCAACCACTAAAGTAATTGCTTTCAAGAGTTTCCAACTACCCCTGTGCTCGGAGATCTGCAGGCTGACCCACTGACCGCTGACACCCGGCACACTTTCATACACGTATTTACGTCCATTCGAAAGTAGTCCAAATTTACGAGCTTTTGAGCCTGTCAGTTGGATCCAACTTCGCACTGAACATGTTTAGATGTACTACTCCTTCTCCGCTGAAATCAAAAGTTGCCTGATCATAAAACCTGCAACGCATTTAAATGATGGGTGCTCCGGATAAAGAAAAAACTGTTGGCAGACCATCATCTAAAACTCCCACAATCGGAGTCCGACCAGCCCCACGCCCGTCGCACAAAGAACTTTTTTATTTATGCCATTTTCAAGAAGATAGAAACACATCAAATTTGTAACAAATTACATTTGATGCATGTAATAAAAATCCAGCACAGCTGGCGAAACGAAAATTCTCTCTTACATCAATAGGCGTTCACACCGCATTGTGGCCTAATTAAGTTTTCAAGTGCAATAAAATGATGCCAGGACTCGACCCTGCCACCCACGCGTCAAAGGTGGGCCATGGCCGATTTGGGGGAGTTGGATTTTCTATTGCGTGTCGGCATCAAATTTGCGCAGAAGTACATAAAACACAAGTTAAAAACTTAAATGGATACACCGCAATATGACGAGAAGCGACGATGGAGATGATGATGGAGGACGAACACGAAAACGTGGGCACGCGTTCGTGTCCATATCATATCTGGATTATCCACATATCCCAAGGACCTCAGCGTAAGCCACGACTGGCGTTTTTCTGATCTTTTTCATCCAAGACATTCATCGTCCTTCCTTCAGCATTTTTTGGAGATGCATTGCTTATATGACATGACATTAAGACATTCGTCTTTTTTTAAACCATTTTAATTAAAATATAATGTATAATCCCAAAATCTTAGGATTGGAATGGCCAGTTATAAAACTGAAAGTGTGGAGTGGAGTACAATTAACGAGGCTAAGGAACGAAGCGTAGTGGAGCACAGCCACTTATATGAGAAGATACAAAATAGGGTACGCTGGGCGAGTCCATACATCTTAAGCTACCTTATTTAACTAAAAATTCAAATTTGCGAGGAAATGGTAAGTGGTTCATTGGCTCTATTCAGCAGATTCCATTTTTAAAACAAATTTTTCCATTATAACGTTAAGCCGTTTGCGTTCTTTGAGCTGCTGTTGCATTAGGTCTGAAATCTGGGTGCCGAGTGCCAGCAAAGCCTGAGTGTTAGCTTCACTTCGCTGCGCATTTAGGCGCGTTTGACGACTCAAATCCCTCAATTCCTTGGCTATGTCCATTAGTACGGGAACAGCGGTGTCTTGCTCTAACGAAAGCGCATCTTCGTGAACCCGCTTTCTTTTCTTTGGGGTCGTCGGTAAGGTGTTGGTTTTAATACGCCGCTCGGGTCTCAAACTCCGAACACTGATAGGATTGCCGCATTCTTCTTCATCGACTTCCTCTACCTCCTCCTCCTCCTCCTCCTCTTCGCAGTCCTCTGGGAACGATTGTGAGTTAGTGTCATCCAGGCAGACATCCGGCGACATACCCTTATCCGTAAGCAAGCAGTCGTCTTGGTCCATTTTTATGTTCCGTAACGATGACGAGACGCTGCTGTTGGACATATCCGAAGATCTTGGGTTGGGCCGAGCCTCCACGATGGTGTCGGCCATGTCATACAAGTCGGAAATCACGGCTACCGCGTCCTCCAGCGGCGTTAGCGTGTCCTGGTACAGCGACCACTTCCCACTGACCTTTGAGTCTTCCAGCCTGTTGTTGGTGATCTTTTTTGTGATGCAGCTCTTCCAGTCCTTCCACACCTAGGGGGACGCCAACAAGGGTACAGTTTTGGTCGTCATTTCGGGTGCACTCACTCGTTTCCATTGGCTGGTGTCCTTCAACGGTGGTCCAACGTTGTTCAGCTCCTTCGATAGCCTTTTCCAGGCCTCCTCTGCTGCCTGCTTGTCCCCCTTTAAGTAATTCTTTGCAATAATGGGATGTCGCTCCATGAACGCGACAAAAACAGCATCTTGGGCAGCGTTTCTGTGCTTGCCCATTCTCTTGACAATCAAAATAAATAAAATTCCGTCCCAAATTTTAGTAAACAATCTTAATACTAAACAATATTAGTGTTGCCAACTCTTCGGGCACAAAAAAGCAAAATTGTCTTTGAAAAACGCTAGAAATAGCCAAACTGTTATAGTGGCGAAAAAAAAACACAAAAGGTTCCCCATATATTATATAAACACTTTATTTTTTAGATTTTTTGCAACATTTACAATAAGCGAAGCATTTCCCATCATCACCTGTATCTGAGGGCCACCATTACTTAAGTTCAGTATCATGCATCCATGCTTGGCGCGGATTTTGTTTATATACCTTAAGCATTTTACCAATTGGCTATTCGGACCTGTTGACCATTACTGTTGTTGATACATGCATTATATTCTTAAAACCATACAGATTAATATCTTTATCTGGCCGCTATTTTTAAATATTTCGATTTGCCAATTGAAATACACAAAACCGTAATAGGGCAACTCTGAGCCATACAGAACTTTCTGGTATATACTAGCACCGTGTTTAGTGTTGAAAAACAACATAAAATGCTTGGCGCTGCCACATCTGCCAAAAATGCACATCATGGTTCTAAAACTTTTTTATTTAGATTTTTAACGTTTATCCCGCCCGTAACTCAATTTCATTCGCGATTTGCGAGACTGTTTCTTTGTTTTTTTGTAAGAATCCTTAGTCAATTTTTTGAATATATCGATAGTGAGCGATCCTTTTTGGTGAGCGATAGATTTTTAACGTTTATCCCGCCCGTAACTCAATTTCATTCGCGATTTGCGAGACTGTTTCTTTGTTTTTTTGTAAGAATCCTTAGTCGATTTTTTGAATATATCGATAGTGAGCGATCCTTCCATCATCGATATTGGGAGATGTACCGTTGTGCCGTTATTGGGCGGGAAAATAAAGATCGTTAATGATCGAGTCCTTTTGTGATTCCACCAGCTCGGCTTTACCTTCTACTGGAGGAAGGAACGTCCTCTAGCGACATTTGACAGAAAGTTTTTTTTTGTAAACAGATTTTGTAAAAAAAAATCATAATCAATCTTTTAAAAAAGGGGACTGGAACAAGGTTCTGGTTTTGGGACTCTAGGACTCGCCGAGAATTCCGAAGGATTGGGAACTCCAACGACACCAAAAATATTTCGCACAATGGGCTATTCGGATTATTCACCTAGTCCCATAGCAGGTGCTATCTTATCTTATGTCTCTTGTACATGGGCGAGGCTCGGTATAACTGGCGTGCAAAGTAATCTGGCAGTTTGAAAAACCTAGCCGGTGGAACAAGGTAGTGCTCGGACTCTGGTCGCGTATCAGAAACTGAAACTTTTATGAATTAATCAGTGAAAAAACAGTAAATACCATAGTGACTTTACTATAAAATTGTGTAGTATTTCTGCAATGTGGAAACCCATGATCAAAAAACAAAAAAAGTGTTGAATAAAAAAGAAGGAATGTTGGCCATGAGTTCCGTTATCTAATCACATAGTGACTTAAATTAAGAGGCTTTACAAATTTCATAAAATGGGGCGCAGTCGCGCAGGTGGTTGTTAGTGTGGTTTACACCTGACTCATTGGCTCCTATGTAGTTACGTTTATCGCAAAGAATCGCTTTTATCTGCTCAACAGTCAAAACCAATCTATATGGAACACACAAAAAGAAAAACAAACTGTGCGGGTCTCATATCAACTGATAACAGATATTAAATGTGTGTGCAGCGTACATATATACCTGTTCGGTGGACTTGACTCATTGACGGGTTTACAGCGCCTTATTTTTTCCTCTGATAACTGAATATCCACGTAGGTGACGACACGCGCCAAAAATATATGGGGAAGTTCTAAGAGCCATTCAAAGAATGTAACGAAAATTCGTGTCGGAACATTTCCCAACTGATCAAAATGAGGTAGTCTCTGGCTCTGAATTCTCCCCTTTGCCTGCTAGGCTGTTAAAGTCACGATTAGATGATAGTCTAGAAATGATTCACTTGCCACAGAAAACGGATGTGAAGAAGTTATAAAGCTTTATCTTTTATTTGGACAAGAAAACTATAAAAAGATTTGATTGTAACCATTTTACACGTTCATAAAACAATATTTACAATGAATAATGATTTGATCAATATCTGAGTAAACAAAGTGGAGGCATCCAAGGGCCCAGTGCGTGATAAGAACCTACGACAGGGATGGGCGAGGCGTGGCCCAATTAAAAATCCTAAAAATACAGTTTGCGTCCGCTATTCAAGTCACAAACATAGATAGTGGCTAGCACTTGGCCATAAATCTTCATGTCAGGGTCAGAGATGTGGGCCAGCGGTCAGAAAAATGTTTCCCAGAATGTTAATGTTATGTTTTATTTCCAGCCTCGAAACGAACACAACAAGTAGGCCGCCAGTAGAACCATGTCGTCGAATCGCTTCACGGCAGCAGCCATCTGCCTTGGCGTTGGCCTCCTCCTGGGGGTCGCGCAGGCCCAGGAGAACGCCATGCTGCAAATTCCGCCGTCTCTCGTTGAGTGCTACAACACATCATTTTTTATGAACCGAGACAACCGTCTTCCCGCTAACATGGACACGCTTATTTCGCTGATTGAGAAGGTGGAAAACAGCTACGTCTCGTCCTCAGGCGTGCAGCCGGATATCCGCACTGTGGCGGTATCCCTGCTCCACCGTTTTCGTCAGGACGGCATAAAACGGGCTGCCGGCATCTCTGCCATTGACGGCGTTATTCCATACAGCCCCACCGGCTTCCAATTTCCCAAGTTCCGCATCCTGCTCTCCCGCCTGATTCCTGGGAATGCCAATAGCTTCCCCAACAGCTCGCTGACCAGCGTCGAGCGTTGCTCACTCCACTTCATGCTTTCGAGCACCTTCGACACCAGACAGCGCGGTGACGAGAACACGGTTTGCAATCAGCTCTCTCAGTACCGTTCCCAGCGACTGCCCCGGGCGCTGAGGAGCAAGGATCAGGACAGTAACGATAAATGGCTGAGCTTAGGCTTGGAGCGCGCAAGTCTTGTCGCCGCGCCCCAACTGGACTACGACTCGGATTGGGCCTATGCTGGGTCCGAAGGCACCAGTCAATGTCCCGTCGAAGATGGCCTTGTCCGCACCAGCTGGGGTACGGTCTCAGCCGGAACTCTGATTGCAGGCATTGCGGCTGGCGTCCAGCAACAGACCGTGCAGGTGAACACCCTCTTGGGACTGTCCGCCCTCAGGCGCACTCAGTCGCAGACGACCACAGGCGTCGACAATCGATGGGCTGCCACCCTCTCTGGGGATCTGGCTGAGGTTACGCTTGTCCAGGTGCCGTCGGCCGCTAATAACGGCGCTTCTGTGGGGGCCACTGGGGGCTGGAATGACACAGTGCTGCCACACTGGTACTTCCTGTCCCAACGCACCAATCTTGAGGCAACCGATGCCGAAATCAGGGGCGGCCTTGACGGTCTGATTCTCGCCAAGAACGTGGCCACTTGGAGGACTCAGGCGTCCAGCCTGAAGCTTTCACAGTTGCTCCGCATGTACTACTCCACGAATGGTGTCTTGAGCTCCGGAATCAACGCTTGCAGCAGACAGACCGAGTTCACCAATGTGGCCCCGTCCCAGGAAATGCAGGATCAGACCAGCGCATTCGCCCAGGTCCTGGATAGGCAGATGCAGTTAACGGTCACCCTTTCGCCAACCGTCATCGCCCAGTTTGCCAGCAACGCCGCCCTGTCCCTGGTGACGTATGTGCGTAAGTAGTCCCTGCTTTGAAACTGCCGCGGAACCACTACATTCCCACTATAAATGTGTATGCCTCAGATACCAGTTAAGAGCTCGCGTTACGAACTTCTGCCTTTTCGGGCATTTCTTCCACAGCTCAATCCCTAAACGACGTTACCTGCACTGCCACCAGCAATCTTGACTTGACGGATGTCATTACGCCGATGACGAACATATTTGTTTACCTGGACACCTCCTGGCAGTACAGCAGCATCGTCGACTATGTGATGTGAGTCTGCATGTCCGATCTTAGATCTTAGTTCATAATTCCAATGGGGGCTCCTATTCCATTCCAGGTATGTCCTCCAGCAGCTGAACATCCACCCCTACGCCAGCACAGTCACTGTCCTGTCGGCTCAGGACACTCGGGTCATAGTGAACACCACCAACTACATCACAGACGTCTATCAACAGTGGAACGTGACCACGCAGGCGCAATGTGAGTACTTCGACCAACCCCACTGCACTTCTGTTTGACCCAAAGTCCTCCCACAGTTACCCAGGGCTTCAACCTGCCCAATGTGCTGCGATCCATTCAGAACCTCACCCAGAACCTGATGAACGAGGAGAGGACCAATTCCAGCTTGAGCGGTCGGTCCCTCGTGGCTTTGCTCATTCCGAATCAGCAAACCGTCAACGACGGCGACTCCAGCTACGCCACCACAGAAATTCAGTACATCCAGGAGCAGATCCCAGATCTGCGGTTTATATACTACGGCGGGGGAAGCATTCAGCGCTTCTCCAGCTTTGTCCGCGATCCCTCGAAGGACCTTTTCTCCCTGACCATAGGCAGTACAGCGGCCACCTCGGCGGGACCAGTTGCCAAGCGCATAATTCAAAGTAAATGACAGTTGTAACTTATACTCATGTCCCATTAATACATGTATCTTTCTGCAGTACCTCGTCGCGTCATCAATCCGCGCTGTGGCTCAAACTGGTACACCACCAGCTGGGGAACTGACCAAACAGCCCAGTACGTGGGCCCCGGAAAGGTCAACTTCTACCGAGTGGCGGCGAACTATTTCTTCGGAACCGGCGCCAACCGCTACTTCACCATTCAGACCCAGAACGGAGGGGCCTTCACCATTTGCACCTCGCGCACCTACGAGTGGCCCCAGCAGAACTCGACCACGAGTTCGACAGGCTCTACCGCAATAGAACAGTCCTGCTCGCAGATAAGTGGAAACAGCTTCAGCTACGACCTTTCCAGTGCCTGCCAAGGCTACTACACCATCACGCAGTGCCCCGACCTTTATGTCTCCGTACAGGCCACCACGAACACCACGTCCTGCAACCAGGACGCCTGCCAGACGCCCGACCAATGGCGATACATTGTGTCGATGGCCAACATGGGATGCTACAGCGGTGTGTCGGGCCTGGCAGCCAGCTTCCTGACAGTCTTGGTTGCTCTGCTCCTGCAAAGGATCGTGCAGTGACACCAGTGCCTAGTTCTTAGCGTATTAATAGTGGTAGTCAGAGTTCAAAGGCTTCCTGCCCGTCCCCCAACCAAACCCATTTAATTTGTCGTTTCACCTTATTCTTTAACCTTCTTTTACATAAGTTGTATGTTCCAGTGATGAGTCGCGAATAAATTTTCCCACTAGAACTGCACTTTCTCCTTTTATTTGAAGAGTGGTGGTTCCCGCTTGCTAATACCCTTCCCCTTCCCCTGAGCTACCCGCTCACTAATATTAGTATCCCCTACTGATATTCTCTTGTCGCTTTCTAGAGATCATGGACTTGTTCCCCTCCCAGCAATGGTCTGATATTTCCAACAGGACTACGGTTATGTCGGATATTTATGTTTTTGTCGACACCTACTGGCCCTTCAGCTGGGTGGTTGACTACGTCGCGTAAGTTGGAGCTGGCCGGGGATGACGCCTGATTAATGATTTCTCCTTTACAGCTATGTTCTGCAGGGCCTGAACATCCATCCCTTTGCAAGTAGGGTCACTGTTTTCGCAGCTTCCGACGCCTCGCTTATGGTCAATACTACCGACTACATTATTGACGTCTATCAGCAGTGGAATGCCACCACCCACTCCTGGCGTAAGCGTGGAGTTTCGAAAAATATTCATGCACTTAATATATCGGCTTGCAGATCCCCCTGGATTTAATTTGCCCCTGATCCTGAACACCTTAAGCGGCAGAGTGGAGGACTTGCTTGCGGTCGACAGAGCTTCTGACAACCTCGGAGGACGCTCCATAGTGGCGCTCCTGGTACCCAGCGCCCTTTCCTACGTCAACGAGCAGGACTATGGGCACTGCCAGCGGTACATGGAGCGCCTCAGCTGGCGCTTACCAAACTTGCACTTTATATACTACGGGGGAGGGGCTCTGGTCAGGTTCCACGACTTTGTCCATGAGCCAAGCAGGGATCTGTTTCTTTTGGACACTGAAAAGCCACCTGAGATCTGCGGGAATCCAGTCATAACACGGATACGGCAAGGTAAGTCGAGCGGCTTGTGCTCTGGCAGTGCTATCAATTACCATGTTCTGTCGTAGTACCCCGCCGTGTGTCCAATCCACGCTGCTATTCGGACGGAGCCATATCCGAGTTTGGAAGCAACTCCCTCCTTCAGTTTGCTCGCCTGGGCAGCATTAACTTCTACCGACTGGACTCTCTTTACCTGCCGGAGAGACAAAGCATGCGCTACCTGAGAATCTCGCCAATCACTAAGGTCACGTTTACTGTTTGCACCTCCCGGAGCATCGAGCTTCCTTTTAGGAACTTGACCTCGCCCCTGCGGCCAGAGGAAAGCTGCGAGTCCACGGCACTGGGCTCCTATAGCTACGATCTAACTGACGCCTGCGTTGGCTACGACTTTGAGCCATGTCCTCCGCTGTTTTTCTCAGTGCAAGCCCAGAGCTTTGGCGACGTGTCCTGTACCCAGGAGGCCTGCCAGACTCCTGACGAGACCCAATACACAATCAACTTGAATAACTTAGGATGTAATACGGCCGTACGATGGAAACTAAATCTGAACTTGACAATTTCTGCCGTCTTAGTCGTTTTAAGTTCATATTATTCTGTTATACAGACGAAATAGAAACGAGAATGGTGCGATGCCATTTAGTAACTGAAACTTATATGTTTTTTGTGTGTCCTGGCTATTTGTCCCGAATCCAACCTTGATTGAATTTCAACCTCTGTCAAAAGCCATATCTCTGTCAATATTTAAACGATCCTTTCAGGGGATACACCGATGAAACCGCATTAAAATTCCCCACCAAACTGCATTAAAATCTGAACAACAATTTTTTGATCGATTTTCGGTGAATTTTTATGATGGTACCCCTTTCAAAAATGTCGAAAAATCGATAAAATTTTAGTTTTCCAGTTTTTGATGGAAAAAGTATCTACTCGAAGCGCTGAGTTTGAGCATCTGCACCCTCTCTGGATATGACTTATATTGGTTGAGTTATGATCATGAGAAGACTGGGAAATATGATTTTTGTATGTCCTGGCAATTGATGTCCTGGTAATCCCTGGATCGTGAATTTCAACCTCTGTCAAAAGCCATATCTCTGTCAATATTTAATCGATCCTTTTGGGAGATACACCGATGAAACCGCATTAAAATTCCCCACCAAACTGCATTAAAATCTGAACAACAATTTTTTGATCGATTTTCGGTGAATTTTTATGATGGTACCCCTTTCAAAAATGTCGAAAAATCGATAAAATTTTAGTTTTCCAGTTTTTTATGGAAAAAGTATCTACTCGAAGCGCTGAGTTTGAGCATCTGCACCCTTTCTGGATAAGACTTATATTGGTTGAGTTATGATCATGAGAAGACTGGGAATTATGATTTTTGTATGTCCTGGCAATTGATGTCCTGGTAATCCCTGGATCGTGAATTTCAACCTCTGTCAAAAGCCATATCTCTGTCAATATTTAATCGATCCTTTTGGGAGATACACCGATGAAACCGCATTAAAATTCCCCACCAAACTGCATTAAAATCTGAACAACAATTTTTTGATCGATTTTCGGTGAATTTTTATGATGGTACCCCTTTCAAAAATGTCGAAAAATCGATAAAATTTTAGTTTTCCAGTTTTTTATGGAAAAAGTATCTACTCGAAGCGCTGAGTTTGAGCATCTGCACCCTTTCTGGATAAGACTTATATTGGTTGAGTTATGATCATGAGAAGACTGGGAATTATGATTTTTGTATGTCCTGGCAATTGATGTCCTGGTAATCCCTGGATCGTGAATTTCAACCTCTGTCAAAAGCCATATCTCTGTCAATATTTAATCGATCCTTTTGGGAGATACACCGATGAAACCGCATTAAAATTCCCCACCAAACTGCATTAAAATCTGAACAACAATTTTTTGATCGATTTTCGGTGAATTTTTATGATGGTACCCCTTTCAAAAATGTCGAAAAATCGATAAAATTTTAGTTTTCCAGTTTTTGATGGAAAAAGTATCTACTCGAAGCGCTGAGTTTGAGCATCTGCACCCTCTCTGGATATGACTTATATTGGTTGAGTTATGATCATGAGAAGACTGGGAAATATGATTTTTGTATGTCCTGGCAATTGATGTCCTGGTAATCCCTGGATCGTGAATTTCAACCTCTGTCAAAAGCCATATCTCTGTCAATATTTAATCGATCCTTTTGGGAGATACACCGATGAAACCGCATTAAAATTCCCCACCAAACTGCATTAAAATCTGAACAACAATTTTTTGATCGATTTTCGGTGAATTTTTATGATGGTACCCCTTTCAAAAATGTCGAAAAATCGATAAAATTTTAGTTTTCCAGTTTTTTATGGAAAAAGTATCTACTCGAAGCGCTGAGTTTGAGCATCTGCACCCTTTCTGGATAAGACTTATATTGGTTGAGTTATGATCATGAGAAGACTGGGAATTATGATTTTTGTATGTCCTGGCAATTGATGTCCTGGTAATCCCTGGATCGTGAATTTCAACCTCTGTCAAAAGCCATATCTCTGTCAATATTTAATCGATCCTTTTGGGAGATACACCGATGAAACCGCATTAAAATTCCCCACCAAACTGCATTAAAATCTGAACAACAATTTTTTGATCGATTTTCGGTGAATTTTTATGATGGTACCCCTTTCAAAAATGTCGAAAAATCGATAAAATTTTAGTTTTCCAGTTTTTTATGGAAAAAGTATCTACTCGAAGCGCTGAGTTTGAGCATCTGCACCCTTTCTGGATAAGACTTATATTGGTTGAGTTATGATCATGAGAAGACTGGGAATTATGATTTTTGTATGTCCTGGCAATTGATGTCCTGGTAATCCCTGGATCGTGAATTTCAACCTCTGTCAAAAGCCATATCTCTGTCAATATTTAATCGATCCTTTTGGGAGATACACCGATGAAACCGCATTAAAATTCCCCACCAAACTGCATTAAAATCTGAACAACAATTTTTTGATCGATTTTCGGTGAATTTTTATGATGGTACCCCTTTCAAAAATGTCGAAAAATCGATAAAATTTTAGTTTTCCAGTTTTTGATGGAAAAAGTATCTACTCGAAGCGCTGAGTTTGAGCATCTGCACCCTTTCTGGATAAGACTTATATTGGTTGAGTTATGATCATGAGAAGACTGGGAAATATGATTTTTGTATGTCCTGGCAATTGATGTCCTGGTAATCCCTGGATCGTGAATTTCAACCTCTGTCAAAAGCCATATCTCTGTCAATATTTAATCGATCCTTTTGGGAGATACACCGATGAAACCGCATTAAAATTCCCCACCAAACTGCATTAAAATCTGAACAACAATTTTTTGATCGATTTTCGGTGAATTTTTATGATGGTACCCCTTTCAAAAATGTCGAAAAATCGATAAAATTTTAGTTTTCCAGTTTTTTATGGAAAAAGTATCTACTCGAAGCGCTGAGTTTGAGCATCTGCACCCTTTCTGGATAAGAGTTATATTGGTTGAGTTATGATCATGAGAAGACTGGGAAATATGATTTTTGTATGTCCTGGCAATTGATGTCCTGGTAATCCCTGGATCGTGAATTTCAACCTCTGTCAAAAGCCATATCTCTGTCAATATTTAATCGATCCTTTTGGGAGATACACCGATGAAACCGCATTAAAATTCCCCACCAAACTGCATTAAAATCTGAACAACAATTTTTTGATCGATTTTCGGTGAATTTTTATGATGGTACCCCTTTCAAAAATGTCGAAAAATCGATAAAATTTTAGTTTTCCAGTTTTTTATGGAAAAAGTATCTACTCGAAGCGCTGAGTTTGAGCATCTGCACGTTTTCTGGATAAGACTTATGTTGGTTGAGTTATGATCATGAGAAGGCTGGAAAATATGATTTTTGTATGTCCTGGCTATTTGATGTCCTGGTAATCCCTGGATCGTGAATTTCAACCTCTGTCAAAAGCCATATCTCTGTCAATTTTTAAACGATCCTTTCAGGGGATACACCGATGAAACCGCATTAAAATTCCCCACCAAACTGCATTAAAATCTGAACAACAATTTTTTGATCGATTTTCGGTGAATTTTTATGATGGTACCCTTCATAAATGTTGAAAAATCGATACAATTTAAATTTTCCAGTTTTGCCAGTGTGTGTTTAGTGCTAAAAACTGTTGCACAACTGTGTTGCACAACGCTTTGAATGCTTCGCTTAAATACCGCCAGATGGCGATACCACACCAGAAGTGTATGCTTCCGCTTTTCATCGCTAGAGAGCGCTGGTTAAATGATGATAATTGTGTATTGGTTTTTGTATCGATATATCGGCGGCAAAATATTTTTGAATTTGAAAAATAGTTGGCTATCTTCGCTTGAAAGTGAATTTGAAAAAACTTTGGATATCTTTTTGTTTTTCAGCAGTAGGGGTGAGAACAATTTTTTAAGTAATCGTTTAAGCAATCTTTAAGTCTTTTTAAAAATTATTCAGAACATATAATTTGGTTTCCAAGTTTACCCAAACATATAGCTGCTCCTAGAAGTGTCTCCCCTGTTTGTTTTTTTTCTTCTCAATTTCGCTTGAATTAATATGTAATGAAAAAGGTGCTAGGGATAAAACGCAAATGAACTGAGAACGAGGGTAGAGAGAAGTCACTTTAATTTACGAAATGTCAAAAGATTTCAGTACCCTGCAGACGTCCTGTACAGTTGTCTTCTCCGCCGTTCTGCCATTGTTACATTTTAATAATCTAAAAATCATTGCTCCACACTACCTTCAAGCGTTCGAATGCCCAAAAAAGATTTGATATTTTTTCAGGACTCGTGTTGACATTCACCCGAGTAGTCTCCCTATTGTGCTTTGGCACCAAACCAAATTTCAGATACAAATGCCCCCTTTGTTCAAAGAGAGATACTAGAGGAAGAAGGAGGTGTTTTTGGGCGTTCTAATCTTAATCAAGCGAAAGGATGCAATGCCGACAGTGAGGGTGGTTTCTGGTGGCTGCAGGAAGACCCATTAGAACTGAGGAACGGCCGTTCATTTTATTCGTGTAATATGTATGAACATTTTTTCGAGACTCCCTGCCTCCGGATGAGTTGAGAGGTTCGAGTTGAATTGCATCCTGTATGCAACTTCAACTGGCCAGACGCCTCCGGGGCCGCCTCAGAGTGTCAAGTGCTGCAGTTGCCCCTTCTGGGAAAACGTACGCAAATCAAAATGTCATGCAGCCAATTGGCACCCCCCTTCCTCGCTGAGCAACCCCTTCGTTGCATTCTACGAGAATGCAGGCAATGGCAGGGTTGTTGGGACGGGATTACAGAGTCAGGTTTGCCGGCGTACGCTTGCCTTCAGCCAATGACCCTAGGTCAGTTTTAATTTTGCGTGAAATTAAAAAGTGGGACATGGGGTGCTGGTTGTCGTCGGAAGCTTGTCTTATTAACTTTCCAAAGAACATAAATCTGTTTTTGGTAGAAACTGTAATAGGATCACAGTTATATTCGATCACAAAACTAAGTTGAAGCCTTAAAGCTCATAAGCCATGTATAGAGTGGCCCCTGTCACCCGGCCAAACTTACGGAAATCTGTCGGAAGTCCGCAGCCCAACTCCGCTCATTCCAGCGTCTGGCAAGTGTCGCCCCAAGACAGCAGCTCCAGTTTCCACATGCACTGGGCTCCTTTTAGTCTTAAAGGACCCGCACATGTTCCTCAGCCAACGGCTCTGACCGCAAAACAGTGCCCGGACCTATTCTCAGCTGGGAATGTGTCTAAGAAAATATTATTGCTGACTGTGCATCGAAAGTTGATGAAATACTTGAATAACACAAGACGTAGATGCGGAGACAGGGTCGCATATCAGTGTCCTGTCAGGCGGCGGGCCGAGGACATGCAGAGGACAAAACCAGGGCGACCGCAAATCAAACTGGCTGCTAAAGTTTTCAGCTCCAGGCAGTAGCTAACATGTGATAAGTTTATTGTCTTGCCGCATGACGCCCAACCGCACTCCCCCTACAAGGAGGGGGGAATAAAAAAGGACCCAGGACCAATATCACATTTCACAATGGAAATATGCCTTCTTCGCAAATAAATTAAGTTGTCTCGCCCACAAATATTAATTGCTTAATTAGCATATGCGTCTGGCGTGACCGGAGAAGCCAGAAATCCTTTTTCGCTCGACCTTCCCAAGGGAGGGTCACGAAAGTTTGGTGACACTTCCAAGTTTCAAAAGAAGGACTCGCCTCGAGGCGTTTTTCTGTGTGTCCTGTAAGCAGGTTAACGTCACATGTATGTTTGCCCAACAGGACACGTGCCCGAGACTTGTTCGAGGAATGGTCTAATGCACAAGGACCAAAAATTTAAAAACAGGTGAAATACAATTAGCATTTGCCAAATTTTTTCTGGTTCAGTCTAACACGAATCGTCATTAAAGAGCTCCCATTAGATCCGGGCGCTGGAGCATTTTCCCGACCCCGGAGTATTTTATTCAACAAAAAAATCTTTTACCCACGTATCCTCGCTTTTTTCTCCCAAATTATAAACATACATGCGGCTCATGAAGATTTCACAGTCAAAACAGGGTTGTTATTCATTTTGGGCCCTTAATTATTCTTGTTTCTGCTTTGTTCTTTGGCCATTGTTCATTGCGTTTTTATGCTTCAGATGTAGGCTATCGATTTTCTCTCTTTAAGGATCTGTGCTCCGTAACAGGGTCTGGTAAGTGCCCTGTTTAGAGCCTTATCATTCTGCAGCGACATTTTTGTCGTTGGAAGAAAGGACTTTACTGTCCTGCCAAATATTAATGGTTCATTGATCTTAGCGACTTCACATCCTTCCCGAACATCTTGTTGCGGGGAATTAACATAATTTTCCGTAGTGTTCCTTCCAGAAAGCCTCATGTGGCATAACTTGCATGTTTTCTCGGTTATGAACACTTGCAGGCAATTCATTAACTGCCACCGGAGCACGGAAGGACGTGGGGGATCCTACGGGAAGACGGCACTCGTGTCCTGGCGCTTTAATTGCAGATACCAAGGAAACCACAAGCTAACAATCCATTAACTTTTTGCCACTCCTCTGTGAAAAAAACCGAGGGAACGGAAATAGGCACCCAGGGCAAGGACGGAAAAGGAACTTTTTACTTTTTGTGCAGCTGTAGTGGGCTCTTCAGCATCATCAGCAGCAGCAACAGACCTGCAAATTATGAAGGATAAAGGACGACGCGGATGCGGATGCGGATGCAGACACACACAGCCTCGCGTATAATATTATGTGCTTACAATAAGTTTTGCTTCCTTTTTTCCACTTCACTCGCGGCGAAGCAACTTTTCCACTCTTTGAGTTTATAAAAGTAATTTTATATTTGTTTTTGTTTATCATAATTTGCTTCTTCGCGTTTTCTCTGCCCTCGACTAAAAATTACCGAATTTAATGTTGAATTTGTAGAAATAGTTTGAACTGCCCGCACGCATGCAAATGGGAAGTGCTGTTCAGGGTCGTCAACCCCAAGTTAACCCTTTATATTGCCCAATCTAGGCCTAACCACCTTTGAAAATTTGTAGCCAGAATAAACAGCTGTTCGAAGGGATGCCAGGGAAGAAAGGATCTGTCATGGAGAGAATTTGAATGCGGCGTAAGGACTGCCAGGGTTGGCGGCCTGGGCAGGATGCTGTGTGCGTGCCCAAAAGGGAACGGCTTCGTGTGTCACATTTTCAATAAAAGCGATAAGCGTCTTATGGAACTCGGCACTCACGCACATGTCCTTGACCACAAGACATTTGAAATCGTCGGCCCGTTCGGGTGTGATTAATGAAGTGTTGACCGGGCCAAAATTAATGCAAACTTTGCTTCCGATAAGGAAGCTAACCGACCCTTTTCCAGGCACCGGCAACACATGTGCAGCGACCCAAGGATGCGAGCCGGGCGTCGGAGTAGTCGGGTCCGGAGGCGAAACCATGTGCTAAGCGGCATGTGGTCAAGCGGCCACAAGTTTTGGGGCCACGGTCAAGAATAGTTTCAATTTACGCCTTATGAGCAAACATTCATCAAGAGTGCTCCTCGAATTTGAAATGTCAAAAACTGGGGCGGCCACCCCCGCCGCAACAGCACAGCTGCTAGTGCAACCCTTATCGATGTCGAAATGGGTTAACTGTCCGGCCGAAGAGTCCGGTTTTGGAATAATTAATCACAGACTCACATGCGATTTGTAAAGCTAATTGCCGTGGCGAAAGCTCATATTAGGGTCGGGGTAGACCCAGATCATTTTTGTGCAATGCGTGAACCGATTTCGGACCAGGTGGGTGGGGAAATGGCCTAAGTGTTCGGCTTGTCTCCAATTACTGGCAGCTTAGCACATATTCCAACTGGACTGGCGCATTTATTATTCATGTCCTGCCGTTGATGGGAATCTGCACTCTGACTCCTCTCCGTGCCTTGGGCCAACTCTTCCGGAGTGACAGCTCTGCCCTGTCCTCCGGCTTCTGTCCTGCTCTCGGGTCGATTCCACTGCAGTCTCCGCCAGCGCGAATTCCGGGCTATAACAGTTAGCACTTATCATGCACTCCTTTGCTTACCTAAAAAGTGCCATGAAAAATTCATGGCCAGACGCCGCAGGACAACGCTTAGGTGGAATAGGAGCTCTTGGAGGGGGCTGCATAGAGACCTTTGACGGTTTAGAAACCTTGTTGTGTGCAGCGTCCTGAGAGTTCCACTCGATTCGATAAGTCAGGTTTAAATGGTTCAGCCAGAAATGCCAAGTGTCCTAAAGTAAAACTCAGCCCACAGTCCTGGGTCACAACTGGATTATTGATTTTATTTTCCGAGCCAGAAACTTTGTCAACTTTCATTAGGCAAAATGAAAATTGAAAATAAAAGACAACAAAGTCCTTGCATGGAGCATGACTATTCGGAATTCATGCTGGCAAGTGGGCATTCCGTTTTAATTTATGTCTGAAAATAGTTTGGCTCAGATCCATCCTCTTCAGGAGCTTATTGTTTACAATTTTTGTTATATTTGGACGATTTGATTCGCCTGGAGATGTTATCACTTCCTCCTGCTGCAGTATCCTTTATGGCGCATTTAGGAGCGATTAGAATTAATAAATGTATTCATGAGAATTTCCCTCATTAAACATGGGACATTTTACGAGCGACACGCAATGTTGATCCATGCAGGCATAAATAAATAAAGAAAGTACAGAATTTCACACGAATATTCATAAATTAATCAAAAATATTGTTTGTCCATAAAGGGGTCAGGAGAGGTCCCCACACGCGACAATTGACCCTTTTGTTAATTAAATTTCCGAGACAATGGAGGGACATTTCGTGTATGTTACGATGATATGCAAACAAGCAACGAATTGGCTCGGGGCCGGAGGTGAAATGTTTACCCTGATTACACGAACAGTATCGCGATAGACAAAGCGATAGTGTCAAGGTTCTTCGGCAGGGTCTTGGCTACTCAGTGGCCGAAACACAATAAAATATGTCTCGTAAATTAACGGAGGAAAAGGGTTGACGTCGCTGACACTACCCCAGTGGGTAGCGACACCCTTGCACCCCTCCGCCCAGAGGCTAGTGTCCTTTGGATACACACAGAGGTAGGCAGCGCGATAGGTAGGACGGGAAGTGGATTCCCTGCATATGATGTTTATCCTGTCGTCTATTAGCCACATAAATTATTAACGCGCATTCGGTGTGCATGTAGTTTATTAGCACTTGAAGACACGGACTCGGGTCAGAACTATTGCGTGTGTCCTTTTGATGTCCTTTGCATGTTCCTGTCTCCATCGCCTCCTCCAGTTATCCCTCCCCGAAGTTATCCCGTCTCTCCGTTCGCATTAATTTACATACGACACGCATTCTCGCACTTTGGCAATCATCCCGCCTGGCCCCTGGCCCGCTGGCCCTCGGTCCGCCAGAGGAAGCTATAATGGGTTGACATTTATGATATATGCGTGCGGCCAAATTTCGGGCCGATTTCAATTAGTCTGGATACCTTTATGTAAATGGCCTGCCTGCTGCCAGAACGCAGCATTTTAAAAACTGTCTAAATTTATCCGAAACTGAACCAAATGAAGTTGCAGCATTTCGCGGAGCACACATTGCTTTGACAATCAGCATAAATTAAAGCCAATAAAAGTCAGCAGTGAGCAAAAAGTCAGATAAACGATATCAGGGCTTCCTTTGATGCGGGCGGCATGGCAACCCCAAGGACCAAAATCGAATCAGCGGCACGGCAAGGACACAGGCCGAGGAGGGGCAGTGGCTGTGAAACGAAAGCGTAAAGGACATTAGCGTCCTGGGCCGGACAACGACCAGGGCTGCTGGCGACGTCGCAGCCGCAAAGTCTTGTCAATAATTCAACTTATCACCGGCGGATATTGGAATGGAAAGCCCAAAGGACAACACATCCGGGCAACCTCGGGGCGCGTCAATAAAAACACATTCGAATGCACTTTCCAGGCAACGTCTTACAGGAAGGTGTTCGCGCCGAACAGAAGAGGGTAGCATCTTAAATGTGTTGGCCCTTCAAGTCCTTCAACTGTTTGTCGCTTCGTACATACATAAAGTCTCTTTGAATTTTAAAGTGACTGGGGAGGGCAGCTCTCCTATTTTTATGCAAAGAGAAAAATCCTTAAAAACGAAAACGAAAAAAATAAACAAAAACTCACCACCTAACCAGATAGCAAACTTTCTATTTGCTTTCGTTCACTTCGATCTGCTTTTTGGTTTCTTTTTTTTGGCTGTTGTACTCTGTGAAGCATCCTTTAAAGTGCCAAGGTGCTTGTAAATATTTTCTTTGGACAAACTTTACATTTTTTGAGGTCCAAATACGCGGGTGCGGTTATTGACGTGGAAACCTATCTTAAAGTAAATCCAAAATATGACTTTTGTAGCTTTAACTTGTACAACTTGTGCATAATAAATAATAGGATTTCCTCATTATTTTTGCATCTGAAAAGTCACTTATAGATGCATATCTTTTAAGGCACTCTGCTCGAGCATCGGACATAAATTGGTCAAGATATTAATATCGTTAGGGGCCATTGTGGAAAACACGGTCTAAAGATTCCAAATGGGAAAGTTTCTACAAAACAACCATCATAATTTGAATTTGAATTATTTGAACGATTTCCTTCGGTAATAAGCGTTCCCACCTCAGCCGATTTTTGAACTTGAAGTCTACTTCTGTATAATTATTCTCCCACCTGGTCCATATTCCAATTGTCATGCACTCGGGCCCTATAAAAGTCAAATCGGAGGGAGTCGAGTGCATCAGTTGTGTTGAGTTCAGCCATGGCGCGACAATTGGTAACGAATCTAGCTCCCTGTTGCCTCAATCCAACTTCCCACTAACACAGAGTCCTTCCAGATTATCGTACTTTCGCTGGCGCTCTACGTGGGTAGCTCCCAGGCAGTGCTGAGCGAAATCGCCCGCCAGAGCGAGTCCGCCTTGAACGGACTGGCGGACATCAAGCTGGCGCCACTGCGCTACTTGGACGTGCTGATCGGAGCCAATCCGGGAGGAATTCGTGGACTTGATGGAGGACTCTACGGATCCGCGGGGGGCGCCCTTTCGGCGGCTGCGGCATTGCAGGCTGCCCAAGCAGCCAACCTCGTGGCCGGTGGAGGACTTTCCCTAAATCCCTCGTATAGCAAGATATCGGCTGGCGTTGGCCAGGGAAGCGACTTGATAACAATCATCAAGAACCCACGACCATACGACCATCTCCCCAGGATTCCGGGCTACAATGATCCACTATATCCGCCTATCGGGTGGCCTCTTCTTGGACGCATACCAGGTGGTCCGGGTGGTCCAGGTGGTCCGGGAGGTCCAGGCGGTCCGGGTGGGCCAGGAGGTCCTGGTAGTCCACGTCTCATTGGCCTAGGACCTCCGGGAGGCCCTGGCGGACCAGGAGGCTCCCGGCCCCCGGGCATTGGCGGACTGCCGGTCATCGGAGGCACCGGAGGCATTGGTCTTAACTTGGGTATCGGAGGAGGCCCCGGAGGTCCCGGAGGACCTAGAGGTAGCGGTGGACCCGGAGGACTTGGAGGCCCTCTAGGTGGCATCCCATTACTAGGCAACGGACTCTTTGGGAACGGAGGACTATTCGGCACGGGACTCTTTGGCGAGAACGGCCTGTTCGGAACTGGATTCCTCAGTAGCCCAGGATTGAACCTACTGGACCCTCTCGGCATTTTCACCCCCTTCGGAAGTTTTTTCGGTGGTCTGGGCAACCTCTTCGGGTTCACCTCATCGACGAGCGCCTCCGCGGGAGGACCCCCCGCCAGCCACCCGATCTTTGGCAACAAGCTCGGATTTGGACGAGGTCTGCAAGGCTCCATCAGCGTGGACGTGGGAGGCTCAATTCCCACGCCCAAGAGCATATTGGCCGGGCTAGTCTCCCCCCTGCTCGGCGTACTGGGTTAGTAGGAGGTCACTTCGAAACGCAAAGGATAACAGGATCTGACGGTTTAACGACTAGGCTTAATCTATTTAGTATTAAGATCGACAAGTGTCGGGGTTATATTAACATTTGTCTTGGCCAAGCTTTGTAATTGTAATACCCATTAATAAAAGTAAGCAGCATTCCAAATCATGTGTGTTTCAAGGTTCGAATCAAAGGGCTTGCCAGTTAACTCCTTCCCAGTTAAAGAGCAAACTTATCAGACAATTTATCAAACTACTGTCTCATCAAAGGGGTAATTAATTGATAAGACCTAAAGAAACTAGCCTACATAGGGTCAATTTGTCAGTTCCGATATGAATCAAAACTTCAAGATGCAATCAAAACAGTTTTTGGGCTAAGAAGTTTTAATAAGTGTGATTATTAATAGCAGCGACTAGAGGAAAAAAAACAGCAGTAAATTATATAAATTATTAACAAGATTTCTGGCATCAGACTTGTCTAAGCTTAGAAGTTTTCTTGATTTCTAGGATAATAAAAGGTAAATTGTTACAATTACTGTGTTCTTATGGCCCACCTTTGACTAAATTGCAAATTTCTTAAGTGCGGATCTTAAACTTTAATGCCTATATTAACCTTTGGTCCGTTCTGGAACAAATTGTACTCAAGAGCTTTATGATGTGTGGAGGCCTTTGAATCTGCATTTTGAATATTCGAAAGCGAGCTATATAAACGCAGTGCCGCCAACGAAAGCGCTTAATTTCAGTTTGTATGATGGCTCGTCTAGTGGTAGGTAAGCATGTTGGGCTGTGGAATATTTTAAAAAACATGGGCCTATTTTCCAGCTTGTATTTCTTCTCGTGGCTGTCCTAACTGGCGGTGCTCTTGGATCTATAGATGCCCTCATGCAAGCTATTACCGGTGGATTTGGTGGAGGAGCCAGGATAAATGTACCCATCCCTGCCGGGCCCCCAATTCCCAACAGCTATTCTTGGACCACACCCGTCAGCGAATTTTCCGTCGGCTATGGATACCGTCCATTTTGATGTCCTTGATATGCTCAAGAGCTTTATGTGGTCTGGTTGAAAATGAAACTTTTTGTATGAATACGAAAATATATTAGACCCTCAATCAAAGTTTGCTTCGCCTGTTCTCTAAACTTTTTGGGAAAACATAAGGGATATTTAGGGGCCATTTAAGGGTTATTTCTTATACAGTGGAATGGTGAAAAGGTCCCAATAGCAGACGCAAACAGAACTTGTTTAAAAACTAAAGGCCTTCGGATATTAGACGGTGATAATTAGAGATTGGTTCTATCTGTTGAGGCTCCCAAGCTCCCAAGAAGCCTCTGGAGTGTGGTAATAGCATCTACTACCAAGCCGACAAGTATCGGGATTTGGCCCGGCTAACAGTATCCAAAGTGATATTTGTTAATAACAAAGTTTTGACATCGACTTTATATTTATCTGAATATATTTAAAAAAGTATTTATTGTATATTGGTACCAATCTTGAAGTTACTAAAATTTAATAGAGGTTTTTAGTTTAACCTTTGGTCCTTTTACAGAAATATTATCGTTATAAGTTTTACGACCTCCATTAGCATATTTTCAATCTGATGTAACGCGTCGCCAAGACGCCTATATAATCTCAGCTTTGCAGCAATTCTCCAGCAGTTTTGGAACTACCTCCAACGGCGTCAGATAACCATATCGCTACCATGATGACTCGTCTTTTGGTGAGTAGCTCTGAGTCTATATGGACCACAATCCAAGTGTCCCTCTCCATTCCAGGCTCTAGTATTCGTGTTGGCTCTGCTGACTGGAAGCGCCTTTGCCTCGGAGGCATTCCTTAGAGCCCTTTCCAGTCTTTTCGGCGGCGGCGGTGCGGTGGATGTGAATATGTACCCCCCCAGAAGGGGGTACAGTCTCACCACACCCAACAGCGCCATTTCCATTGGGTATGGCTATGGTGGATAGGCGAGGACCCGCCGATGTGTGGACCAAGCTTCAGCCAAGCCCTGAGTTTCGAGATGTGGCCAAGTTTTTGAATTAATTTTGAAATACATTTGGACCTTGCAAGCTGGATCTAGCGTACAATTCTAGCTGGGACGGGTACTCATTAAATATTTTAGAGTCTCAGAGCTCCTTGATGAAAAAGGCAAAAGGCTTAGCAGCCAGCAGGACGCGCCATGGTGGATATCCTTTTAGAACTTTTTAAGTAAAAGAGTAAGAATTGACACATCACATTTAAGATGCGCATCGGTGGCCATTTTCATTTTGGCCTCGCAAACCGCCAACACGCGCCATCAACCTCCGCGTCCACATCCGCTGGCTTCCTTCGGCAGCAGCACCCTTCTCCTCTACCCGCCAGCTCACGGCTATTAACCCCCGCCTCCCACCTCCCACATCCACCTCTGAAGGCTTTGTTCACCCACTTCGTTAGTTATGTAAATGACTTTGTTTAGTCTTCCCATTGTTGTGCTCCTTCCTTCCCAGGGCTTCCCAGGATAATGCCTGCGACGGACTGGCAACTCTGTTATCACAAACACACGCACAGCCCGCTCACGCATGTTTCTGCTTCTCGAGTAGGCACAGATTTTAACCCTTTGGAAGCCCTGCCACCCCGAAAGTTGGAAGTCCGGCCTTATTTACTCGCGAGTACATAGAAGCTGTACATAGTACGCGAAAAGTGGGGAAATTTCCCGCTCATCACGCATGAAAGTCGCGTACATAGGCTGCGTATCTGTGTATGTATCCTGTCGCTGTTTTGGTTTTCTGATTCCTCGCGTATCCTTTCGAGCTTCTTGGCGTATCTTTTCGATTTCGATTCGGGTGCGAAGATGTTCGTTGCTGATAATTGATGAGAAATTGTTCAAATTTCTGGCAAACAAATGGCCCTACGTGAGAGTTGTCCTTGCCATCCAATATTTCGAGTTGGCCAAGATGAAGATTCTTTGGACAGACTTGGATTTGGCTGCAAGAGTGTAACAGTGACTCTGTTGGTATTCCTAGATTCACTTCCAGAAGCTGATGGCTTCTTTTTATCATTCCGAGCATCCCTCCTGGCGAAATGTACAAATTTAAAAGAAATTAAGCCCCAAGGACAGCGCGGCTGTCCATCCCGTCTCTCTGTATTTTTGTATATTCTGCTTTGATTAACCTTCGTGGCGGAAGGGGCAGCCACCGCCTCCTTCGTCTGGAGCAAGGACCGAGTGTTTTAATTACTTTTGGGGGTAGTTTTTAAAATCTTTTTTCAACATATTTGTTTTTTTTTCGGCTGGCTGGAAGAAGAAAGTCTGGGACCTTAGCTCAAGAAACGGAATTTCCTCCAAGAATTTTCCAGACTGCATTTAAAAGGGAATTTAAAATATATTTTATTTCATATTATTTGTTTAAATTATAAAAAGGGAAGCCAAGATGTATCAATAATAGAAAAAATTGTCATCCCAGCTGATATTTGTAGCAGGTCTGGTCCAGAAACCCAATATGCAGAGGGCAGTCAGTAGAACGCTCCCCAATCCAAGTCAATATATGTCCGATTCAATTACCACTTCATTTAGATTTATGTGGCATAATCCGATACCGAAGGGCCCAGAAAAGTATCACTCAATCCGGTTTCTGGGCAGCCAATCCCCCGGGGCCATTTCGCCACGGATCTAACCACTTGACCGTGATGTTTATATTTTTTGCCCACTGACCAGATTAAGCCGGAAATAACATAATTGACCTCGGGGAATGGACGGGAAAATAAAAATGGAGAGGGGATGGGAAAACGATGGTGTCTACAAATCGCATCAACTGACCACTCCGCCCTAAGTGAGTTGGGACTCCATCTGTTGCGCCGCAACGAGAAGGGTCGTCCTGGGCAGTCTATACACTGCACCCCACCCCTGACCGCGTGACCTGGCAAATTGACCAACAGGAGGGTCAGTATCTGTTGTGCTGCGGCCTGGGCCGGCCAGGTTGGTCAGTCTCGTGTGTCCTGTGTCCTGAGTCCTGTGTCGCGTGTGTGCCGGGCAAACAAATCAATTACGCCGCTAAATGCACATTATGAACACGCACTCACATTTGAATTTTAAATTAGGACCGTCCCCTGGTCAGCTTGCGGTTCACACCTCGTTATTCCCTCTCGAGGGGTCAGTTTATTGTTATTTAAATGGATTTTTATGGATGAATAGGCTGATCATTTAAGAGGCACAACAGTAAATACCGGTTTCGGCCCCGCCAGTTGGGCAATTGTTTAGCGGCTAATAAGCAATTAAGCCGTGCCTATGTTGAAGCTCATTCATTATCATGTTTGTGGCACGCCCTCGAATGAGTACTTGAGGTGCAACGCCGCTTAAGCTGGATGCACCAGTCCTACACATACGTTTCCAGGGCACACCACTTGACTTGAAGCCCTGGTCGCATTCAAAGCAGTCAAGTGCAAAATAATACGCCTCTCCTCCTCCGGCCGTCCTGCTGCGGCAGCTGCAGCTGCATCCTTGCCGCACAAAGTCCTTTATCACAGTCAACTGCAAGTCAAACGAAGTGCAACAGCCAACGTGCTGTTGCATATGCATTTCAATGCAAATACGAGCCCCGCCCGCTCCCTGTCGAGGTGTTGCACATGCGGTGCAGCCGCAGCCCACCGCTGCATTATCCTTTACAAATTGCTGCCTGTGTTGCGCTCTCCCTTTTATTTCGTTCCTGAATGGCTGGCTGCAAGTGGCCTGGGTGGCTTATGTGGCATCTGGGGCGGGGGCACATCACACGTCATTTTTGCAGTTTTCGCACTTGAGCCCGGAGAGGCGGATGATACACAACAGGTGGGCTTTTTACTCAAGTGACGTGGCAGACAGGTGGGCAGGCATTGAAATGAAACACCGGGATGACGACTTGGAGGCACTTTATACATTCAGAGGGTGGGAGATGGAAGTAAGTTACAAATAAATAAATAAATAAATAAATAAATTAGCTAGAGTCCTAGGCGGCCCAATAGCCAATCATCTTCTCGGCCAGGCTGCGTACGACGTTCTCATCGTAGTCCTCGATCTCATCGTCTCCGTCGTCAATGTCCACGTCGTTTGGTCGCACCGGATATCCCTGCTCCGGGGGGACGATCTTGACGCCGTGGTCGCCAAACAGGAGGCAGTCAAAGTTCCTGGAAGCAGAATATTCGAGGTCAGGATATTCGGGGTCTACGGTGGCACTGAAGCTAACCTTTCGAAAAGCTCGAATCCCTGGAACTCCCCGGACATGTACATGCACACATGCATGTTGCGACCCACAAACCAAATGTCGTGGAACTGGATGCAGGCTCTGGCGAAGTTGAAGCGCGGCGGTCGGAAGCAGAAGGGCGGGGGGTTCTGGCCGGAGACCTTGCGCCGGAACCAGATGTTGTTGTTGACTCGCATTCGCAGTTCGAAGGAGAACTCGTCCGGACGGTAGGCGACTTCGGTGCAACTGTTCATGCCGATGACGGAGAGGAAGCCTAGGATGGGCAGGGAGTTGGGAAGATGCTTCTCTCAAGCCGATGTGCTCGCACATCCTCGCGACTTACCAGCACAGCACTTGCACAGGCCTGTGTCGCAGCTGCAGGGTATGCGGTTCACCAGACCACCGAGGGTCACGTTGGGAAAGCTCAGTTGCCTGGACTCCTCCTCGTGGGCGAGAAGATTGAGGCGGTGGTTGAGCAGTCCGAGCTGCAAGGCTGCGTCGTAGGCCAAGTCCTCGGCGGGAGGTTGCAACGGCACTGGGGGGATCGGATCACTTTTATAATACTGGCCCCAACAAAACAGAGCGACAAACAGAGTTCTACCACCAGCTTCCCGCCGAAATCGAGATTAGTAGCTCAAGACTTTTTTGTAGTGCACCGTGAATCGGTCAAAAAGCAACAGAAATATAAACAAACGATTTTGCCCAATCATCCGCGGCCGAGACACTTCCGCGTTTTATGCTAAACAGTTCCGCGTCGAGCCACTGACGCGGCAGCAGCCGGCGAGCCGAGAGATCGCCTAACAGTTTCAACTATTAACCTTGGGTGCGGGCCAAACGGGTTGGTCCGAGCCGCGGAGACGAGCCGATTTTGATTTCGATGTCAATGAAACCAGTTGGCCACATTGAGAGCTACCCGGTGGTCAAGATCATGGACAGCCGAGAGCCGCGGGCCTCTGGGAGAGAGACAGAGAGACGTGTTCGGCATCCGCCGGAGAGCCCTCTCTTCGGATTAGCTGCATATATTATGGGAGGTGGCTTTCGATGCACTGCTACCTCGAAAACAATCGCGCTTCAAGGTAGAGAATAAGTCATTGAATTATCTTCAAACAACGCGAAATTAGCCAGGTACACACCGGGAATGTGGAATACTGTAGTGGCCGGCTGTGGGGCAGGTGATTTGGATTTACGAGCCGACTCTATCGGCGGGCTTTGGCGGAGCGGCTTGGCATTGAGTTGGCCGGCACGTATCTTCTTGTAACTGGACGCGATTATTCAAAAGCTAATATGGGTTACACAGTCAAGTGGAGACTCTAAAAATGGCAATATTTACACAGAGTTCCCAAACCGATTCCAGTACCCAGTACCAGTTAGCAAGTAGTCTTAGCCTAAAACAAATTAACAATAAAACACCATCCCAAGTAGCAATAAAAATAGTTGCGTTTATTGTACAATTAGGATAACACAGTGTCTCATTATGATTATCACAAACTCGCTGAGAATACACCTAGTACGCGTCCATCAACCATTACAACTAAGCTCTTCGTATTTACAGGCTTATCTACGAGATATTTACAGACTTATTGGGTAGACTTCTATGGCTATTGAGTATATTTACAGACTTCTAGGGCTCGCCTACCAAACTAGTCGTCACTAAACTAGCCCTACTACGTTAGGAACACCTTTGCGAAGCGGTAGAATATGGGCATCGCGAACGGATTTATAAAGTTAATAACCAGATAATAGAAGTAAGACATGAAGTAAGAGTTCTTTGTACTACCGGTGTCCGACTTGGAGACGGCCAGGAGGGAGGCGGCGCAGAGCAGGTAGAAGAACAGTCGTGGATGCGAACTGGCGGCTGGCATCTTGGTCAGTGAATTGGTAATTGAATTGGTCGAAGGTTGATTTTGGCCAACTGCGTAGACGACGGACTTCGCACCGCTTTGATTTGTATTGGTAGTATTCAAATTCTGCCCGTGCGATCAGCTTTTCTTATTTCGCTTCTTTATTTGTTTATGTGGGGGCTGTAGTAAACACCAAGCGAGCAATAAACTCCACTGGGGCACGCAACTTTCGCTTTCGTGCAAAAACCGTCGAAAGTGTGTTAGCACCAACTTCAATTTTAGTTTCTGGTAAGTGGAGCCGCGGTTACTCGCATTTGTATGATTTTCACACTTGGCTCGGACTGGCTTGGACTCAAGGCGCGGGCGCAGCTCCGTACGTGCTAATGGCCAAAATACAACTGGCCAAGAAAACGGTAGCGCATGCGCAGCCAAGTTCAGACCGAGTCTTGGCCATCGGCCATCGGCCACCAGACACGACTCCGACACATCGTCGTCGTTTCCCCGGACTGTGATGACAAGTTCGACTTCGTCAAAATCGAATGTCTTTTGTCTCTTCAAAGAGCCATCTTTTCCGTCTCTCGGGGCACATCAGCTATCGAATGGAGTCTACTAACTGACTGACCAACTGACTCCAAGACTTGCTGACTGGCTGGCTTCCAACCTCTAGGGAAGGGACTCCAAAGAAGTCTGTAGTGCGTTCCGGTAGGGTGTGTGCGGTTCGGTCTTTCAAATCCCACCGTAAGTGTATCGGCTTTGGGCCTGAGAAAAACCAGTATTTTATGCATAGTTGGTTCGGAGGAGCGCTGTTATAATTTCGCTCAGGTGTCTGGGGCTTCTCGAGACTCTCACTTTCTGGAGTCGGGCGCTTTGGAGCTTATACAATTTTAATTAACTTGTCACCCTAAATGGTGTTTTGATCTCCTAGGCGTCTTCTTGACTGTTGCACTTTTCAAAACCTCTTCAATGGCCTCTAGCGACTGAATAGCTCTATAGAAGTGCCCAAGTCAGATTTTATGGAACTTTGCTGTTGACTTTAACAATGGTATAACAAATTAAGTGGCGCGCATTGTTATTTAATTTGAAAGGGAACAGCTGAGGAGCACACTTTCATTGCCTTAAGATATTTGGGGGCAATTGAACATTTGTTTACACAGCCGATATACTGTAGACCCAAGAACGCTGCTTTCTAGGCTTTGATTATCTCTGGAACAGGTTTGTCGGATGAGTGTGCAGATTTTGGGCACCTTCCAGATCTTTTTTCGACAAAGCTCAAGACGAGCAACCCAAACTGCACAAGTTCCAATGGGAACTTAGGCGTCAGCCTCAAAGTATGAATTAATGAGGCGAGTGACCGCAATTAGAAACACTGACAGCTCACCCGCATTCAGTTATGTATTGACATTGACTTTGGTGCGGCTTTTGAATACACAATGGAAGCACTATTATGGAGTACAAGCGTATGAGACCGTAAAGTCCCAATATGTTTCAGGGCTTAGCTGTGGCGCCAGGAAAGACTGCTCTGGACTGCCGGCCAGTTCCAGTGCCAGTCCTGACCAGACCTATGTGATTATCTTTCGGGCCAAAATTGGCAATTGATTTGTCAAGCTGGAAATGGCCACCCGAACAGCAGCGGGAGCCTGACAATCAAAATTATTTTCAGCGGGATAAGCCTCCACGTAAATCATGTGAAGTCAGTTTCCTTGCACAACTTTCCACTTTTGGCAAATATGTCAAAAAGGCCCTGAAAGGGACTCGCCAAAAGTCGTGAGCAAACATTCGGCTCTGCCAGGCTAGTCTCCGCCGCAGTTGCTATTGTTTGGTAGCATCTCGTGGTCTAATAATAGCATGTTAACTCATAACATGCTATCAATCACTCAACCAGGAGATCGGCAACTGCCCGGACCTGGGAGGAGGCCGGCAGGGGGCTGGCCGATAATTCGCATGTAAAAATTGGAAAATCGTTGTTAGTAAAGTCCAAAGTGCACGCCGGTAATGCGAGACGTCGAATGTGAGATTTGATGGCTGGCCAAACATTCTATTTTTTTTGGAAAAACCCCCAGAAACCTGTTCATAATTTATTAGCTATTTAATGTATCTTTTGGCCTTTGCTTCAGATGGCGAACGAAATCCTTCAAACCTTTAAAAAACTTCCCGAAACAGAGTATTTTTTGGGCTCACAAAAGGCCCTTAATAACATGAATAATGTACGCCTTTTCTTTAGCTTTTTTTCCTTCGACCTCCAGCCCCATGCCCTGGTTCTTTCTCTGCTTCTAATGCCAGGATGCCCCTTGAAGCATCCTTCGTTAGCAATCATTGCGGGTTATAATTAACCCTTTTGCATGAGCAACATGTAAAAGGTCCTGCCCTCCCACTGGCAGAGGTAACCACTTCACCGTGCAGATCTGGGAGTGCAGGAGCACGAAAACAAGCTGGAAGAACAAAAATTAGTTTTTTACTTTTTGGCTGAAACTGCCGAAAATGAAAGAATTGCAATATGCAGGCACATATTCTCTGAGGACACTTGACTTTCGGCTCCTTGCTGATGCCCTTGGTGCTCTGCTGGCGAAAGGAAGGAAGGCATGGGCATGGGTCGGCCCCACTGGGTGTTGACAGCTCCCCCTTTTGCTCTGGCTGCGACCACGGAGTCCTTTTTTGTCGGAGCCCTAGACATTTGGCGCTGCCAATTAATTAAGCGAAATAAAAGCCAAACAAGCCCCATCAGGAGTAGGAAGGAGGCGTTCATTAGTAGCTGCAGCATCAGGGTGGTGCAGCGATGCCGCATAGATTCTACAATTCAATTTTGAAGCCATGCAATTTGCCCGGGCCTTCGAAATGCTGAGCTTTAATTCGCAATTAGTGCAATTCAATCAGCGAAGCGCCGCTCTGGGGGAGATCTGCTCGGGTGTCTGTGCCAAGGTCTGAAGCCATCTATGGATGAGGACGTGGACGAGGCCGCAGACTTGGACGTCGAGGTTGAGGTTATTCACGACGCCTTTTACCACCTGCGGCTTGCGGTGATTACGAGCAACATGAGCATAAAAATTGCTTACGCTTCGTAGACAAAATCTTCGGCACTAGGAAGCAATCGCCTGCCGATGTCTCGGCTATGGAAATGCAGAGACTCAGAACCCCACAACTGAAGAACCGCAGAACTGAGATCTCATCCGCATGTTGGTTTTGGATGGCAGCCTACGGATGGGAGCGTGACACTCGGCTCCCCTCAGAGACCCAAGTGCAACAGGCTTCCAGAGCAAGTGTCGTGTCACGCTCCCACTGCCAGGCAAATCAGAGCTTTTGTCGGCGCCTTGCAACTCGCTTATGACACATGAGGCAGCTGATGGAGATTGCTGTTCCGGCGGCCATCGACAATCCTCGAATCTGGTGCTTAATTTAGATTAAACGACTTACTGCTCACAATTTATTGGCGTAAACTTTAATTGAACAGCAATAAGCTGGAAGCGCGGAGGAAGCCACAACCGGGAAAGTCCAATCCGATATTTGTAGGTGGTCAGGGTCTGGCCTGGGATGTTCCTGGCTCATGTGCTGGGCCTTCGTGGCCATTGATCACGACTCTATGGCACTGCTCCGGCCCTGTCCCTTGACCCGCCTCATATTCCGGAGTCGGAGACAGAGTAATCTTGGTATTTGCAGTTTGCTTGTTCCGCAATTTGCCAAAAGTGCCTACATGTGGGTTGCAATATCTGTGTTACCTGTTGAGTAGGAGCGAGGACATCGTGCTCTGATACCACCTGTGGGGCTGCAGTCGGGGTCATGTCCGCACCGGGGGCGCCTGCGTCTCCCAGGCTTGTTAATGCCGATTCCTAATGAGTGGGTATAAATTTGGCGCATTGATCCTGTTGCGAAACTTCTTAGGACGAGAGTTCAAATGCAGATTCGGTGCTCGAGACGCCGCATCCTCTGCTGGATTGGCTTCCAAACAGAACACTTCAGTACGAGGAATGGAAATGAGCTCCATTCGTCCTCGTAGGCTGCGGAGCTCGCATGTCTTGCTGCCAATTTCAATACAGTCACGTCCCATATGAATGAAATCGAAGTCGGAGGATGGCAATCATAGCCCAGTGCCTGGAAACCAATCAACACAGCATCTGGGGGAGCAGTGTGAGTGCAGTATGAAACAATCTATCACGTATGTAATTCCCATGAAAAATCTGAGCCCGATGAGGATGCTGATGCCAGGACGGAAAGTACCGAAAACGGGAGCCAAATCGTCGAAGGTGGAATGATAATTCCGGACAACCCATGCCCAGGTTTTGGAGCGTGTCCAATCGATTCGCCAGACGCAGTGCACATGATTGAAGTGCACTAGTTTTAATGCATTTGTGCGGGTCTCCGATGGCATTAGGCTGTGCGGGTTCAACCGAAAGTTCAGCCCAATTGTGCTGCTGCAGCAGCACAATGAAATGCTATCTGCACGATCTGTGCGATCCGTACGATCTGAGCAATCGCTCTGATCGCTGCCCTCTGTGCGTCGCTGTGGCAACACGTAGAGACCCAATTTTTTAGCATTTCGCCAGCTACTTGTTACGACGGGTCAGGAGCGCGCTTCATCATCAATTTGGCCGGGCTTCTCAGGCTCCCTGCTCATAATCCCATGTTTGTTTGCATTAGCCACCGCAGACAGGCTGCAATTATGTCGTTTGGGGCTTCGACGGCAGCTGAGTCTGCGACTGGCTGTGACCCGAACGCAGGGGTGTGCAGGGCGGCTCGGGGAAAATCAATCCTCCCGGGCCATCCACTGCGGAGCGAAGACATTCAGAAGCGGTTTGGTCTGCGTTCCCCTTCCCGAGAGTGTCAAGACTTTGAGGGGCCAACCGAACAGCCATTCACTGCGGAGAGCGGAAAGGGTACTCAGGTTTTCTGTCTCAGACCTCTATTGTTGCTGCCGTTTTGATTGCTGTAGACTTTGCGGCGCATATGAATTATTGCCTCGGCTCGGCTTTAAAATCGGCAATCGGCAGTCGAGTCACATTCCTCTGGTCTGCACTTTGGCTGCACTCTGCGTTCTGGTGGCTCCGGTTGTACCCGCCATTCCCATTGTCGGTTAGTGGATCATGGGAATAATATCCGAAGCGCCAGCCAGAGTCGTTTCGACTCTTAAAACGCGTTAAAACGCGTGCATAACGCTCCAGCAAACCGTCCGCTCCGCTCCGGTGCCTCATCCAGCGTTTTTTCTGTTTTCTGTTTTCGTTTTTTTTTTTTGCACATTTCTCAAAATTAACACTTCGCTTCATTTTGGCGAACCCCCCACTTTCCCAAAGTCAGAAATGCGCATAAATTATGCCAGAAACACAAGCCAACCCTGCGGTGCGTTGCGCGGTTTTCCTCCGCGCTTCGTTTCTACATTTAATGAGTGAAAAATCATGTTGAACATTTAATGCACATGTCTGCCACTCCACCCACCCCGCCCACAACACCCACTGCCGGGCGCCTCACCGTTTTCCTCTCAAAATTAAACATATTTGGCCCAAAACCTGACTACCCGCGTTCACTATCAAAGTGGTAATTTATGGCGCTGGCGAGTATTTACGTCACGCGGCCCTAGGATCTGTCTCCACCTCGGAAAGGGTATTTTTCCATTTTTTATTCTACTCCTTGCCCGCACTTGGTTTAGGCTGGGACCCTTTGCCGCCGTCTGTGGTCGCGTGTCGCTTGGTTTTGTTTTAGCAAAGTGAATGCCGTTGTTGGCCTTTTTTGAATTAACTTCATTTTGGCAGCCCTCTCTCGAGTGCAATCATACACGGCTTTCTGTTCGAGTGCGCTTTGAAATTCGGCAGCGGCGAAAATTGGGGACGAAACAAGCTAATTTGCAACAAATAATGGCGCGAATATTAAATGAAAATCCGTGCATTGGGGATATGAGTGTGCTGAAGACCTTAAAGTCAGTCGGTTTAATAAAACTCCATTTCCGGTCTCCATGGACATGTTCGAATCGAGTGCAGAGTGGGCCAGCCTCCAATAACCGAGCTCCTCGAAGGAGTCGGCGTCTGCGAGGACTTTGGAACGATGCTTTCGATGCTTTCCGTCTGCCTGACTGACTCGGTTTATATCGAATTTAAATAAAGTCCTTTCTGGCAAAAAAGTTTTGATTTGCACAAAGCAAATGAGTTTGCAATTTATTTCGGAATTTCTGGGCCGAGTCTGTTTCTTTTGCCGCACTGCAAATAATTCGTAATGAATTGACAGAATCTACAGCCAGGAGACCTCACTCGCCTCTCCACCACGCACATAATACGCTTTTAATGAGAAATGCTGGAGGGTGGCCGGGTCCTGGGGGTGCCGGTCCTGTGGGGCATAGACAGGAGCACTGTCCGCGAGCTGTCAATTAAATTAAATCCAGCGCTGGTTCGGGCTCTAGACTTGCTTAATTTCGACTACGCATCTTCTCCTGTTGGGCGGTGGGGGTTTGAGGCCTTAGATTCGGCAGAGTCATGCCATGACAATACTTGATTGCAGGTGACACGCTATGCGATCGGCCAGCCTCCAATCGGTGGTGACTCGGGCTGTAGACCAAGTTTAATTGCTTTCTCTCATGCAGCGAGCATCTGTGCGCGGTTTCAGCGGTGCCGGCTTTTAGGCGCCTTTAAAGCACAAGTCCGGATCAGGGGCTCTTTAATCAGAGTCACACATGGGGCACACTTGCACTTGTCGAGCCAGGACTTTGAACAATGAAATAAGCAGGGGAACACTGTAGGTGAGTCGAGGGATCCCCAACTGCGCCCCCTGACTCGTGTAGAAATTCTGAGTTGGCTCCCCGAACACAAAAGTGAAAATTATCGCCGGCTAAGGCTCAGACTCAGACTCCGGCTCAGGCGCAGACCCTCCCACTCATGGAAGAACTCTCAAGCAGTCTCGCTGCTTTCTAGTGTTTGCATGGCTTATTCAACTTTTTCGGCTGCCAAAAATAAAACGCAAAGAATCCCCGAAACAAGTGTCTATGCGCGTAGGCAGGGCAGCTCCTTTAGGCGTCTGCAAATCTCAAAAATGTGCACAGACTTCGTTCCGCTCCATCCGCTTCCGCTTATCCCCTTTGCAATCCGACAACAACAACTGGGGAGGTGGGAGCTCAGGGAGACCTGAGCCCTAGCCACGATGTCTGGCAAGGCGATTTAGCAAATTAAAAGGTTTTTAATGCATGGAGTGCTCTCTTACTTATTTCATAATTTGATGCCAACTGTGCCTTGCGAGGCGAGCTCGACTGGGTCCGGAGAATGCCAAATGCAGGATGCAGGAGCTTTGCTTTGGCAGGACTGTCTTTTCTTTTTTCAATCTTTTTCTGGACTCCTGGAAAGGTTTCCCCCGCCCACCTTTGGCTAGGCTCTTTGCAATTTCCTCCCCGACTATTGAGTGGCAGACGTCGCTGAACGAGGAGGCGAGGCTGAACCCCGGCATCTGTTTTAAATATTAATTACATCTACTAACCACAATTTCAGTGTCGGCCCTCCCCGAGAACATTTCAATATCCGTAAAAACTCGATTATTGAGAAACTCAGCATCGGATTAGACGCTCTGTTCTCGAACTCCCCCCAGGAACACCAGGAATAATAAAGTAATCTATTCAAACCTCTTAAAATGGTACCACAGATTACACACTTGACTGCGACAGCCACACACGTTCGGCCGGGGTCGGGAATGGGAATGGGAAATGGGGAATGGGAATGGGAAAGGCAAACCTATTTTGCAACAACTGTCACGTGTCGGCGTGTTGAGTGCTTTATGCTGGAAAATTCGCAGTCGGAAAATTCGCAAGTGACGCCACCCTCCGCAAAAAACACATCAGCCAATTTCCCGAATTCTGGGTTATTGGGTTTGCGCTTTGTTTACTCCTCCTGCTTCTGCGGGTTGTAATGGGAGGTAATGGAGATCTGGCGACTGCGGGGCTTATGAATTTTCAATTGCCGCTCGGCGAAAACCTAAAGCATTTAAGTACAAGCCGGGAAGCCATAAATGAGACTTGGGTTTCTGATAAATGTCAACGCGAGTTCTTGCTGGGACATGTTGGCTTGATGCTTGTGGGACTGATGTGCAGATTTTATTGTTCGGAAATTGTGCTGCCTCGGAGAGTTTAAGGACGCCACTTTCGGCAAATTAAGCCAATTTGATGCGAGCTGGAAGGAGGAATAACTTCCACCGAGCGTGAAGCAGAAAAAGTGGGGGCGGGAATATGTGCAGCGGAGTCTCAGACTGGCAAGCTGGAAGCCAAATTAGATGGCGAATTTTGCAAGGACATACAATTTAAAGGTAAGGACATAGGTATTTCTCCAAGAATACATCGGCAGGGTAAACAAACAATTATCAGAAATCCAAACTATTTCTCAAATTATCAACAAATAAATTCGGAACAGTAATTTCCTGTTGTTCTCTTCGAATCCTTGCGGCCAGCAGACCTAACGAAGTAAGTCTGAGGACAAAGAACCAACTAAGGTAGCCACAAGAGACCGAAGAGCCCGGTCCAGGATAAGAAACTTCAAGAACCAGAACTACTATGCAAATTCCGGAGCAAGCAAATAATAATAATTTTGTTCACAATTCTGGCAGCTCCCACTCCTGCGCCCCGGAGAGGTCAGTCTACGGCTTTGTTTATGACGCAGTAATATTGAAATCAGGATAATTGTGCAAAAGGATGTGAAGAAAAAACCGCAAATACTTTGGGTGGGTCCAGCGCAGCCGACCGTCCGGGCATTGTACTACCAGTCCAAGTAGTCATTCATTCCGTAACGAAGATATCTCGAGAGCAATTTCAGTGCGACAAAAACTAAAAGGGGCCGAGGAGTGGAGCAGTGGAGGAGCACTGGAGCGGAGGAGCGGAGGAGCAGAGGTTGGAGGGGCGGCTCCTGAAGTGGAGTGAAAAACTCTTCCATGCAGAAAGTGGTCAACATTTTTGCCACTGCCATGGGCAAGAATAAAAGACGTCGCAGAGCAAATGCAATCCGAGTGCAGCAAAAAGGTAGCAATCATGGTGCCGAGTAGTCGTCGAATAATAACCTCCATCCTAGTCCCGGTTGTGTGCTGCTTGTGGTAATAAACCATAAGACATTCCCCGTGGCATGTTCTCGTAAATGTGGCAGTGAAAGGCGAATTAAAATGAGCAGTCAGCACAGAACCATAACCAGTTAAGTTGGGCTCTGCCAGGGCTGCGTCTTCTGGAGCCACAGCTCCACGAAAGTCGATACAGAAACTAGGCAGAGCCGACGCTCCTCAGTCGCCAAATAATTGGTACAGCAAGCAAGGACATACCAGTGCACCGTATTTGCGGAGGCTGAGTGGAAAAATTGAACAAGAAAAATTGTATTTCCATTCACATGCAGCGGGTCAGGTCCTTTCCCAAATCCAGACCCAAATTAGCATTCAAAAGTCCTGCCCGTCAGGCCCGCTGTCGCCATCTCGTCGTGGCCGTCAAGCGCATCTCAAAGGACCTTCCTTTCATAATTAATTCTCGCACAGGGAAATGTTCAAAGATATTTTTGCACTTTTGCACAGCCACCCCTGGCGCCACTCCTCCGCTTGCTCCTTTCAAAACATCCTCCTGGTTGTGTGGCGACGTCAAAAGCAGCGACAGCCCAAAACAAAGCAAATGCTAAATGCGGTGAAAAATCAAAAAGCAGGCGTGCAAAAATAAAACACGTTTACCTCAGCTCCCAGCTCCCAGCTCCGCTCGACTGCTACTTTTCTACATGCGGGTGGGTGGATATGCAAATTTGGCCCGGCATGTACTTTTCGGGGCTTTTCCCCACCGCGTACCCCCCCACCTTGTTGGGGCTGCCTGGCCGACTGGCAACGGGGCTGCTGTGATTTATACACTCACGGCGTGCGCGTATTTATCAAACTCTAATTAATCGGTGATAAACCGATCAAGACGCTAAATGCTGCACCACACGAATCGGCCGCGTCCCGAAGTCGGCCGACTCGCGAACTCTCCCAGCGGACCTGCACTTTGCGCCTGCAAACGGGTTTGGAACACCTCCTCCGAAACTGGGCCCCAATTGTTGCCCCTTTCCATGTTTCTGGCTCGCTCGCAGAGCACCGATTACCATGTGATTCCCCCACTCCCACCTGATCCCGACGTCCGAGTACAGGTCTCCTCCCCTCCTGGCTGGGGTACTTGCTGGAGTATTTGCTGAAGCAATTTGCTTTCCTGGATCTCTTTGCTGACCAGGCGACTGCGATGCAATCAATATATGCTCGTGTCCAGCAAATAATAGACTTCAAACTGGCATTTTTAGCGATTTTCTGTCTTGCCGACGCCGAGAGTGCACTCGGGAAATACGTTTGCCAAGCTTGCATTTCTGTCTGCCGAAAAACCCAACTATCCTTCTGCCCAATCGGTAGAGCTGAGAAATTTAAACGGCTGTAAAGATACCTTTCCTTTAACTTTCTTATCCCCGAATCGATGACGGCACTCGTTTCTTCGAGTGCAAGATCAGTTGGCGAGCGTTTTGGGGGTCGACCCTGCCATTCCTCCCTCCACGGACAGAGGGCTTTCCTCCCAATGCTCACATAGTTAAGTCAGAGTTAAAAATAGAGGGCATACAGGGGCTCGGGCTCCAATCGCAACCAGGCTGCGTCTTCCTGCGAGCCGCGAAGCAATGAACTCTAATCCACTTTGGCAAATCAATTTATTAGCCACGTATGACTTATGCCTTTTTAAATGTGCGCTTGCATGTGTTGCCTAGTTGGTAGTTTCAGGCTGGGCCTGATCCCAGTTCCTGGGAGGCAGGGGCAGGGCGATCCGCCAGGGGGAGGCGGAAATTTATGTTAACATGGCCTGCGTAGCGCCCTCCGGTGTGTAATTTGGCGTTGTTTAGGTATCACGATTACGACTCCGCACTCTGGGTCTCTGCGGCTGCGAGGGCCTCCAAATAGACTATAAAATGTGTGTATGTGTCCTGGGTGCCCGGGTGTAAGCCATGATTATCTCCACTGCCAGTGATATGTGTGAGCGACTGGAGTTGGGGACCAAACCGTTTAGTGCCGACTCTGAGCGTGTGAAATGGCCAGTGGGAGTGGTTGGTAACCGTATTTATTTATGGGCATGTTATTACGGCCATCCTGCACTCCGGCCAGCCAAAAGCCAGCTCACAAGCCAAAGTCAACAATCGACCAAGAGACTGGAAATATCAATTACCTAGCTAGGCGCCACTTGTTGCCAAAAAAAAATGCTCGTCTTGGGACGAGAATGTTTAGTTTTTGTGGTGGAACTTTTCGGCAGCTTCTCCTATCTCCGCATAAACGCTGAGTATAAATTGAAAAAGCCATTTTGCTGCCAATTTAGCAAACACTTAAACCAATTTTGCACTTCAATCCACCGACGCACAAAAAGTCCTCCCCACACACTCGCAGATCCTGGCGGAAGGCAGCCGGTCCGTGCAGGCTTGCATCGTTGGCGACATTGACGCTGCGCGAAAAGGACGAGCGAAAGTCAGTTGCCTGCCCCGCAGGAGGGAGAAGCAGGAAGCAGAAAGCAGGAAGGAATGTGCCGGAGGAGTCCGAAACGTTGCCAACAAAGTGTGAAAATGTCAAGTCGTAAAGTGTGCCCCGCGTTGGGTGGCAGGAGGTTTAGTCAATGAAACGCGGTTGTTGCAGGGAGACACTTTTAATTTAATAGTCCTCTCTGGCGACTACGAACGATAACACTTTTGGCAGCTCTGAAGTCCAGACACCTCGTGTGGCAAAATCTGTCAAAGGTTCTACAACTCGACTGGAAATGTCCTGTATTTGTGAATACTATGCTGGCGGTGAAAATAGCCAGACAGATGGCGATACCCTGGTGGATCCGTCATTGGAAACTCATACTGCTGACGAGAACAGTCCTGCCCCCGCAAACCCCACAGAGGAGTTGGTATTACGTGTTCCCCCACCTCGAACTCTTTTTAATTTTGTCCCGCAGAGGGGAGAGTGACTCAGACGCCGGCAATACCAGCTTGAAAATTTCCGCTTCCGACCTGGCCGATTGTCGGGCCGAAAACTGGCTGCTGAAAAAGAAACTGGCGGAGTATGAGGTGACCATTGAGAACCTGGAGCAGCTGGTAAGCACCATAGTGGAGAAGCAGCACCAGATCCTGAGCGAGATGTTCCACCTGCGCAAGGAGAACCGGGAGCTCCAGTCAGAGTGCCACATGCAGCGCGAGTACCACTCCATGGAGCGGAACGCTCTTATGCGGGAGCTTCACGATCTCCGCACTGTGCCCAGAAACAGGAGACTAGCCCTGGTAAGTCCGCCCTGTAGTTTGTGGAATGAGAAAAATTACAAGGAACCATGAAATAGGAGTGCCTTTCGGGCAACGAAAAGGCGGAATCTGGTGACGACGATGAGGAGGAGAACTCCAGCGGAGGCGATAGCGACGGCCAGGCCAGCTACGACGAGCGGAGCAGGAGTGATGAGAGCGGGTCGGATGCCGATGAGGACTTGGCAGCCCCAAGCTCGACTTCGGGGACCTCCGGCAGGAGTTCGTCATCATCAGTTGCCTCCGGAGCAACGGGCTCCGACTTGGATGACGACTCTGAAGATGAAGAGGGAAGCGCCAGCAGTTCCAGCGACTCGGAATAAAAAAATGAATCCACTTGATGAATTATATTTGTTACATGTAGCTACCTATTAAAGAGTAAGTCAAAACATAGTCTGGGACGGATTTCAATCCAATGTGTGTACGCTCCCATTGAATTGGTGGAACAGTCGGAAGCAAAACGTGACAATCTCAGAAAACAAACCGCACAATAAATTTGAAATAACGTAGCAGACGGCAAAAAACAAACGCCTCGGATGGGAAAAATATAGGAAGGCTGCCAAGTATTTGCATACCGGAGGATGCAAAAGGGATGTGGGGCGCTTCGCAGGAAGTGATTGAATGTCAGGCAAACAGGAGGTAGCAGCTGAGGGGGAGTGTTTAAGCCACTGGCAAAAACGTGTTAAGTGTTTATCTATTGGAAAAGTTGAAGGCCTCAAGCCGGGTGGCGAGGTGCGAGAGTGTGTGGGATGCGTGAAAGGGCAATTTATCAGGCTGAAAGTTTTTGGCACAAATGAGTCGAGGAGGCGGCCCCAGGACCCGGGCACCGTTTGCCGCCAGGATTAATGAGTCTCGTGTGCTCCTTGTACATCCTCGATGCCGAGCCAGCAACACGTTCCAATAATCCATCATCATCCCCCGCCCAACAGCAAGATGTGGAGGCACTCCCTGCGTTGCTCCACAGGTCGCAATCACACGAGCCGGGAGATAATCATTGAACCTCATTTGATATGTAAAAGTGGTATCGCATGCTCCATTCAGAGCCTCCCACTTGACCTCTTGCCCCTGAGAACGGCCACCATACCCAGGCAACGCCGCTCTCTTCTGGCCAGTCCCGGCCAACCCGTAGAAATTATTAATGACCACCGGACTATGGGCTCTATGCACATCGAGTCAAGAGCTGTTTGCAATATCATTTATCAGACGAGAATTTTGTCCAGAGACTTGTTGCGCACAAAAAAGATTTTCGTGTACACGTGAGACTTGCTACTTGGAAAGGATGCTACCGCGAGGATAAGAGATGTGAAACCGAACATGGCATGAAAGGAGCGCGCCCCTGCGACTCGAATATATTAATATGCGATGCCAAGTTGGCAACCTAAACGCTATGCAAATTGCATCATGAAAGGTGAGGCGATATCACGCCGCCTTCCCAGGTAGCACACAGGTAGCACCACGCTGCCCGAGAACGGAGGCGAGTGGGAAGATTAATGGACGAATAGCCGGAGCTACATCGCATCATACTGGAGGTCTTGCTCAGCGACAGACCAGACACATGACACCAGGACTGAGGACTGAGGACTGAGCCCAAGACCAGAGAGAGGCTAAGTGTTTGTCCGCCGACTTTCGCGAATGACTAATAAAAGTCAGCCCGCCGTAAGAGTCCTGACAATAAACAATAAGGAACTCGTATTTTCTGGATCAACGCCTACCTATTTACTCGACCGTATAGACATTCGCACAAAAAATGCAAACTCACTCGCGTGTTCTAAGCAATTTCAAACCAATAATCGTTGGGTGTCTTTTAAATTAAGTAACCAGAGCCATGCAAGCCGAATATTAAGCCATATTGACTCGCTGCCTCTCGATCCTGCCAGTGCGCCCACCGAGGATGTGTGGAGGGGAATCGGACCTACTTTATTGTGTTTTATTTCCTCATTTGGCAATCTAAAATTGAAATCATTGGCAAGCGACTCTGGCAGAACGATAAACGAACGAATAACGATATATGGCGATTGATAAACGCTGGGTGATGATACAGGCGCTCGAGGATACCCCGTATCGATTCGGATTCGTGCTTTAATGAGAATGACAAACGAACTCGGTGCCCAGAAACACAATTAAACAAACAGGAAGCGCGCCCGATACGTAGTACGAATGTCCTCGAGCCGGAGGCGTCCTACCCTCGCAAACAGTTTGATTTTAATCAATGAACCGCAAAGTCAAACAGCCGAAAATGCCGAACGCCAATAAAGGCAGCAGGCAGACCGACTTTTTCTCCTAATTGTAAGCCTTTTCCGCTTAGGCTGCACCACTCATTAAATGGCTTTCGTACTCGCTTAGACACGGAAACTATGTGAGGGCCTTCAGCTGCAACTTTCTCCAAGGGAGTTTGTTTTGTTTCTGGGAGGAAAGCCTTTCGCTTTACATAAGTCGATTCCCACATACACTCCTCCCCCACAAGCCTCTCATGCATATTTATGGCTCTTAATTTTTTCATTTGGCGAATGACTGGAACCGAAGAACGATTACTCCGTCTCCTGTCTGTGGAGGGTTTGTTTGATTTTACTGTAAGAGCCGAACCCTTTGTGTCGTAATTAGAAGACCCCATTGAGTTTCTGTTCTCCAATCCGCTAGGATACCCCCGTCGTGTTCCCATGCATATTTATGAGTATGGATTTAATAAACATTTTATTTATTTGTCTGATTACGGTCGCCGCCAGTCAGGCTCCCCGAAAGCCGAAAACTCCGGCCGCTATCGATGGCTGCCCTCTTGGCTGGAATTTCTGAACTCGAAGCTCTCCTAATCACAGCCATATAGGAGCCAAAACACATGTTTCCCCATCAGTCTCAATTTCTGGGCAGCGCTCGGATTCGGAGAACCCTAACAAGGCGAACGTACGATAAATGCGGACATTGGATCATACTAATTTCGGTTGGAGAGCCATTTTCTAAATTGGGCAAAATAATACGGCCAGCACACAGCGTGCCTCGAGTTGGCAGGGAGTCGCGGAAAGTGCAACATGTGTTGCACCTAGAGTCCCGCTACGATTACGATCGTTATCACCAAATCAGCGGCAGGGGTTAATAGAGCTGTGCACCGCAGAGGAGCGGGTCGGGCTAACGATCGCCCAGGCGAACACATGGCCCCCACTTTGGCTTTAGTTCGGAGCCTGCCCCTGGCCCCTGGCCCCTGGACCACATTATTTGCAGATCTCGCACCTCGACTGCCTAGGCAGCCTCGACGGGCCCGATCAGCAGCTATTGCACTTGACCACACTTATCCGTCTCCTGGTCCTCTAGCCCCCCGCAGAAAGCAGAATGTTGTGATAAAGCCAGCGATCGATCGGCGGAGATCGCAATCGGCTCGCCATACTTCGATTATGCTTAAGTAGACAGCCAGCTACTTAACCCCCAGCTAAAGCGGTTGACTTTGACGGGCAGCTCTGCTCGGAGGGGCTCCCCTCCGCGGATTATCTTGTTTTGGCAGGGCGTCATTTTTCAGTAAATTACTTTAATAGTATAAACACAATCATTTGTGCTGCGGCTGCTGCTCAGCAAGGCGGTCAAGGCACTGGATGTTCCATGCGGTCCAGCTCGTGCCTCGTCTCTGGAAGTGCTTTCATCCGCGTTTGTGGATCACAGTTATCTGGTTAGCAGTGAAGAATTGAAAATTGCGCATGTGCGCTGAATGCTTCTCCACGGTTCCTATGTCCAGCTCCTCCATGCTTGGAACTTTGAATCCCAAGCCACCTTAGCACTGAGAACTCTCTATCCACGTCTCCTTCCTGCGAGTTCAAAGGTGAATTACATTGGGCCAGGATCAACGATCCACAAACGCGAGAACCCGAAACGCAGCTGTCACGAAAAAGTGAGTGTGTTCTGGAGGGGGACCCTATTTAAATTTTTAATCAAACTTATTTGCATACGCAGCAGGCTCGCACACACATATCGTTTACCTGAGCACACAGAGATCGGCAGTCAATGATCACCCAGAAAAAGGGGATTAATTGAAACAGCTGGAGGATGCTGTGCCGGCTCGGGAAGGGTTGAAGGACCTGGGTCCTGCCTCTATTGCTCTCGCATAAAAATCGTTACGCGTTAAATTTTTGTTTTCATAGCAAATAAAAAATGCACACAAATTTGAATAAAACAGCAAGTAAAATGTTGCATAAAAGGACTAGAGACTGGAGGACGAGAGGACGAAAGACCAAGACCAAGGGAAAAGCGCGAAAACCACGAAATTTTTTGCATAATTTATTGAAATTTCGTGCCACAGACAAAGGAGTCGAAGTGGGACACAAGAGTCGTCCTGGAAAGCAGCCGGGTCCGGGTCCGGGTCCGTTCCGAAATTGCATGAAATGTGTTTCTATTTTCTCACTGCTCCGCGAGGCGTTGTGGTGCTCCTTGCTGCATTATCCTTTTCGGCTTGTGTGCATTTATTTTTCATTTGCATGAATTTTTCATTGTTTTCCCAGACACGAAGGGAGCTGCCGCTAGGATGCACTTAACGCTCCGAAGGATCAGGGACAAACACGCGATATTTGTCAGCGGGAAATCAGCTTGAAAATCGAGGGAAGTCGAGTTGAGTCCTGAGCAGAGTTCCTCGGTGAACCCGGCTCGCATATAGACATTCATCCTTTGGATAAACCACCTCAGAACGCAAGCTAATATTTTTGCTTTTAATACGAACGAAAAATCTATAAGATTTTTCAGTAGCCAGAGTGCAAACAGATTCCCTGGCAATTTGTTGTCACTCCTTGGAAAGGAGTCTCCAGTTTGCTCTGGGTTTATGGAGCTTGTTCTAACCGGGGACAGTGAATAACACGAAATCAGTTTGGCTAAGCAGATAGTCATAAAATAATTTGCATCTTCCTCTGAAATGTCTGTTTTACACAGAATATATGGCCTCTAGAATGTGTGGGAAGCCCGTTACCGCCATTTTCCAAGTGTCTATTCGGGGGAAGGGCCCTTGTGATTTAATCGAAAGTTAAATCCTTTACACGAGTGTGTCCATATCCTAACAACAACAATGGAAACGCATGCCGCGCCACCCCACCATTGCAGTTGCGTAGGAGAGGGTGGCAGCTTGGGCTGGCGGTGGTGGTGGCGTCGTGGAGTGGAGTGGTGTGGTGTGGTGGTGTATCTTGGCGTCGGTGGTTGCTAAATGCAATTTATCATAAAAAGCATAAAAAAAAGATAGAAGCTTGAAATTGAAGGAGACTGAGACGGACGCGGAGCAGGGGTGGGGGCCAGAGTCAAAGTTCGCTGGGAACGCTGGGAGGGTAAACACGGCACACACACTCACAGAAACACCCACACCCACACACACACACACACACAACTCGTCTAATAAGACGCATTTAGCGTCTGTCAGTCTCGAGTGTGGAACGGGGGCAGCGAAGGGAAAAGCAAATAGGAAAAAGTTATGGAGCTGTAATAAATTGGATTAGTTCGAGAAGCGGCGCCATTTTGTCTTCCACGCTGATGCCGCAGGAGGGGAGAAACTCCACTACACACTCCGCCGGCCGCACGCTGCTTTTCATTTGGAAGGGATTAGCGAGGACCCCGGGGTACCCAGGGGGATAAATAACGCTACTAAAATGGAGGGATGTGGGGATGTGGGGATGCGGGGATGCGGAGAAGGAGCTCTCGAGAACGCCACTTTCATTGAAGCACGAGGGCTTGGCAGATGCCGCCTCCACCTAGTAGGCTACGTGCCAAATCAAAATCAGATTCCCATTACGGGCCGCACTCAGCTCGCTCGGATTGCACTCCAATTTGCATATGAAAGCGATTCATATTCCTTCCATATCCTTTGTTCCGCCTAATATTTGGCACCTTTGCCTTTCCATTTCCAAATGATTCAATTCGGATTCCGATTCGGATTCGGTTCTGTCGGATTTTTGATCTCTCTGTCCTGGGAAGCGGCTTTTTTCCTGCCCTCGTTTGCAGCATCCTGCGCGGCTTTCCCCGATTTCCCGCCTATTCAATTGAACTCATGAACGTATGCTAATTTTTTGGCTGCTTCCCGACGCGGACTTGAGTTCTGCATGCAGCTGCCCTATATTGCTGGCAGTGTTTTCCGCAGCGAGTTTTGATTTCCATTTTCACAATCAGTCCAATTGTTCACTCTCGGAATGCGGGATGTGTGTGTCAAACAGAAGACCATAAAAAAGCACCAGATGATCCACTCTTTAAATGGGTGCCTTGAAAGTATGCCTTATAACGATAGGTAACTGCGCCCTGGGCCTGTAAAACACCATTCCATCTCGGAGCTTTAGTCATTGCTACTTCGGCTCGTTAATGTAACTCTTAATTCGCATCACTCAAATCTAATTCGAGCCCCCTGTGACAGCTTTATTACGTCCCCAGACCCCTCCTGGCCGTTCGCTGTTAATTTATTTAACTACCGAGCTTCTAAGGCCTCGCTTACCCCACATACATATCAAAAGCATCGTTCCCATCAAATGGATTTCATTTTGAAATCCAATAACCGCCGCAGGAAACATTTGCTGGCCAGGACAACCCTTTTAGTCGCTATCTACTGGTGCGGACTGGAGTATATACGACGTAAAATGAAACATTTTTGAGTACATAATGTATCGGGGGGTGTGCGTGTGAGTGTGCGAGTACACGCATACAGCCACACAGACGCAGCGAATTTCGCACTTTACGCAATTTTCCCCGCCAGCGCAAAAGGGTTGAAAGTGCGTATGACGCGGAGCTGGCAGGACAAACACCCCGCTACACACACACACACAGCCTCCGCTGTGGCGTTGCCAGACTGTCATCCAGGACATCTCGCCCTCATCGACACTGTTCGACTTCGTCCTTGCCTCGTCCTGAAACCCTTTTCCTGGCCGCCGCGTCCGCGTTGTCGGCCATTATTATTTTCCTTCGAAACTCCCTCGTCACTGCTCTCCCCCCTTCTTCTTGCGCGTTATTATAATTTTCTTAAAAATATTTTGGCAGTAAACTTTCTAGATTTAAGCCCTTCGCGGCTGGCGTCCTTCCCTCCTCCTCCCTGTCCATTCCCATGGTTTTGTGGTTTGCACGGTTTTGCACGGCGGCTCCCCGGGATGGGGGTCTCGTCCCCCATGCCGACCGGGCCGAATCTTCAGTTGCCACAGCCTCTTGCCCCATGGGCGGCGACCAGGCTCTCGCGTTTTAATCTCATTTTATGAAATGAAAATTTTTCAATTTTCGACAAGAGATAAACTTTTTCTACTTGAATGCGTAATTACTCGGCTTTCGAGCGAAAAAGCTGTGAGTTTTCGTCGGGTTGCTGGCTGACTTTTGTCGGTCACCAGCCCGCTGGAGATGCGGTAAGGTCTCCCCCGACGCCCCAGCTCCAGCCGCAGAGTCCGATGGCTTTGATTCCAATAATGGCGGACGATAGAGGCATTACTGTTATTAAGATTATTAAAATGTACAGCCCAGTACGGGCCTACTGTGATGTGGTTAGCGCGACTGCTCTTTTAGATGCACAATGGAACGGGTTCTGCGGGTGGGGATGTGGGGATGTGGGGCTCCGTAATTAAGATTGCAGGGCACGATTAATATTCGTCGTCCGCGACTATTGACAAGATTTAATCTCTGGTATTTTGAGGTGGTACTCCCCGTCCGGAATCAAAGCAGATCTCGAAGGTCCAGGACAACACCGGCAAGTGAGCACGTAAATAAACAAGTCGCAAGGATACGAAAATTTTACAACGTCAAGATAAGCAAAAATTAATGAGGGAAGCTCCCGTTCGCCGGGCAGTACGTGAAATACAGGGGTTTCTTCGAGGTGAAATGATTTCAACCTCTTTGCCGCATCAATTGTATCTGCACTCCCCCCAATATATGTAGGAATTTTCATGTGTATTCCATCAGAATTAGAACACCAAAGTTAGAACACCCTGTTTTTTGCCGAATAGGAAAATAAAAGCGGCGCATGTAAAGTCAAATGAGGAACAGGGAAAACCCCAAAAGAAAAAGGCAAACAGAACGGAAACAAAAAATGTCTGAAGATGGTAGGAAACTTTCCTTAACTTTGTTTCTGCTTAATGAGCAAATACACACACACACACACGCCGGGCCGGGCCGGGCCGGAAAACGCATTAAAAAATGTGTTAAGGGCGCGCCGCCAAGGGCCCAGAGAACAAATAATAATGTCTGGCACACACATACATATATGCGTGTGAAGTGTATATACTGCAGTACATACGAAAGTGCCTAGTATATTTTAAAATATTTCGGAATTTGGGGAGTCCACTTGCTGCAGGGGTTGAAGCTGGCTATACCCTGTAATATTGGAAGAGGGCAGAATACGTTGGCCACTGGGATAGTTCGAAAAGTTTGGAATTGAATTGAGAAGATGGCATGGAGAAGCCCTTCAGATTCTTTTGTTCAAAAAATTTGTGTCACGAAATATCAAAAAGGTTTCTCCATACTTAGGGTATTTCAAAACTCTATTCTGAGAAGCTCTTTTGGGATGGAAATCCCCCGAAAAACCTTAAAAAAATTAGCGAGATGCGAGCACATGTCGCTCTGGGTGTTTTCCCCGCTCAAAACACCTCCCACTGCCCGCCGGAGTCCGTCCTATACGCACGTACCTCCACCCGGCAAAGATGGCATAAATTATTTAGACTCATTTAATGTTCCATTGCTGAAGCATCGCTTTTTACGATTTTCAATTTTTATTTTCGCTTCTCTTTGCCACCCTCCGAGTGCGCTTTTCTCCCTCAGTTTTGGGGTACTTTTCAGGGTAAATGTAAGAAAATTTCTGTGGAAAAATTAAAATAATGTGTCCCCTGTCGCTGCCAGACGCGACTCGTGGACCGAGATGTGGCGCAGACGTGGATAATATGGATGGATCACCATAAAAAACACCCAGGGTCCAGGGGGCAGGACATCTGCGCACTTTGTGGGAGATGCATTGTCTCTATCATAAAGGATTAGAGCACCCGATTAGCTTGAAAGGAAAATCATTACCGCTCCGCAATTGTTTGGGCTTGGATTTCACGCTGACCGAGGGTCAAGCAGCTCCGCGCACCCCTCCGTCAATCAAATGCTAATTACCAACATGAGTGATAATGCGAATCATGTCATGTTTGCATTGTCACCCAACCCCAAAGCACGCCTGCTTATCCTTGTTCACACTGACCACAGGCAGAGGGGAAGGGGTCTGGAACCGGAAGTGACCAGGAGCGGTCAGTCGGGTCAACTGGTTTACGGCTGACCGCTGACTCCTGAAGTGTTTGTATGGCTTTATAGTTCTGTTTGACTTCACGCCATGGGCAGTGCATAAATTAGCATTAGTTATAGAGGGGCAATTCGAGGGGTTTTATAGCGCTCGTTGGGCAATTAGCAGTGTAATTGATAGGCTAATAGAGTGCCGGAACTGGAAACTGGGAACTGGACGTGCTGACCAATGGCTACTATGAAGGCCGTGTTTGGAGAGTCATCTTACACATCCTTTATTCAGTCTGATTTTTTGTTACATTTTGTATGCTGACGTATGAGTAGGTCCAAGCCCGGTATTCTCGTCGGCAACTTTCCCGTGAGAGGTTGACGGCCAACCTAGCAAGATGGGCCACAGCTACTACAGCATCCACCTCCGCAGCAGGGTCCACACGGTCCACTGTAAAACCCGCATCGTGGAGCAAAGCATCGCCCACTGAAACAGGGGCTACAACAGGGGTAGGTTACTGTAGGTCCGTATCCGCAACACATGTTTGATTAAAGTGCTAATGGAAAGGAAGCGAAAAGAATGAGGAGCTTTCACTTAAAACACTAAAATAAAATAAATATTTCATTGTACTCACTTTTCACTAAAATAAACTCAAATTTTATGAAATAATTCCTTGTGGGGAATCAAAAAAGTATATAGAACAAATGAAAACACTGAACCAAGACACGATTAAATTTAGATGGTGCTTGAATAGAGGATGGAGTAAGACTGACGATATTCCTGGCGTTCAACACCTACCCACATTTGACAGTTGACAGAAAAAAGGCAAGGCCTCATGCGATGAAAATTTTTTACTCACACAACTGATGTATTCGCGCACTAAGTAGTTCTTCCGAGAGTATATAAATACTTCTGATTCCCCAAACACTTCGCTATGGACCATTACTTTTTAAAATATGTATCGGTGTCTATCAGAAAATAGGACTCTATAAGGATATGAAAGAGCCATATAGGTTTATGAATAAGCCTGAATGAATGTCCGGCTCATCCTTGTAGGAGCCTTGCCTATTGAACAATCACAAATATTCAATATTCTGTCGCTGAAAAATATCTAAGCCAGTTTCAATTTGCCATCAGAAACTAATTTATACAGTAAGACAATACCCAAATAAGTCTTCCACGCTCCATGTATTGGTTTTCACTAATTTCCCAATAGTCCAACAACCTAATCACCCCGCGATACATGTCCCAACGGCAATGCCCAAAAAATAGGTATACCGTATACCAAGATATTTGTCTTAGCATCGTACTTAGGAGGATAAAAGAGTGTTGGAATTCCCTAAATGTAAGCAGGGTTTGGAGATCCATCATACATATCCTTTATTAAGCCTGATTTTTATGTTCACATTTTTTTGTCTGCATGAATTGGAAAAAAAAGTTTCGCAAGGACTCCGTTATAGCCCGTTATCCTCGCCGCCAATTTTTCTAGAAGAGGTTGAAGGTCAACCTAGCAAGATGGTCCACAGCTACTACAGCAGCCACCTCCGCAGCAGGGTCCACACGGTCCACTGTAAAAACCGCATCGTGGTGCAAAGCATCGCCCACTGAAACAGGGGCTACAACAGGGGTAGGTTACTGTAGGTCCGTATCCGCAACACATGTTTGATTAAAGTGCTAATAAAAAAGGGAAATAATAGAATGAAGAGCTTTCAGTAAAATAAAATAAATATTTCGTACTTACTTTTCACTAAAATAAACTCAAATTTTATGAAATAATTCCTTGTGGGGAATCAAAAATGTATCTAGAACAAATGAAAACACTGAACCAAGACACGAATAAATTTAGATGGTGCTTGTATAAAGGATGGAGTAAGACTGACGATATTCCTGGCGTTCAACACCTACCCACATTTGACAGTTGACAGAAAAAAGGCAAGGCTCATGTGATGCCAATATAATCTTAAAAGTGTATGAATAAAGATATAGAAACAAAAACAGATAGCCCGCAAAAGGATGAAGTTCCCAACCATACCTTAGCGAAATAGAACATAAGTATGCGGAGGCCTTCCGGCTCCATCCTAATTTGCTAAATCCCTTCGGATTATATATTTTTTAGGAGCAGGGACTACCGGCCTCGGAACCTTGACGAATATCATATTGTACTTTTACAAATGTGGCAGTTTTTGTGGCTGACTCATTTGTAAGCCAGTTTCCGGTTGCCATCAGAAATCCATTTATGCAATAAGGCTATACTCACGTAAGCCTGCACGCGCTCCATGCGTTAGTTTTCATTAATTTCCCAATAGCCCGCCAACCTAATCACCCCGCGACACTTATGCAAATTAGCGGCACTGCCCAAATAATAACTAAGCCATATACCAAGACATTTATCCTTTACCGGCCATATACCACGGAATGATTCCTTTCCACCTCCCGAGCGTGCGTGGCCCGAACTCATGTGGTAATCGTGAATGGGGAATGACCACCACTTGACCATTTAGCGAGCCCGCACTCGGCACGCGTCCTTGGAGCGGCCAAAGTAATGTCCAGCCTAATGACCGCTACGCACTTCCGCCTGGGTCCTTCGCGACTCAAGGACTCTCATGCGTTGTTCTCCGCCTTGGACTCTTAATAAATATTCAAATCGGACTCGACCGGCTCAGTGGCCTAAGTGTGTCGCATATTAAAAAGTCATTTTCCTAGCAAATGAGTTAACATTTTCCTTTGGTCCTGATCTGTCAAGGTGAGCGAGACAGCGAGAGGCGGAAAGAAACGAGACGGAAGCACATGCTGTTCGACATGAGCTTGGCCGGAAGTGCCATACGTGCCGGAAATGCGTGATTTTGGTAGTAAAAATGTAGATTTTTGTCGGTCGATATGTGAGTGCCTTAAGCTGGTTCATGTCCCAAAAAGCAACGAGCTACAATATTGATTGAGTTGATTTCATAATTTTGGGCCGGCAAAGTAGTAGGTTCCTGTTCTGGATTCACAGTTCATAGAATTCGCTCAAGAAGACATCGTACTGCTACCCTTTCCCGCTCAGTGCATTTGTTTATTCCTGGTTTCCTCTTTCGGCGTCAACGACAAATCCTTCAAAATCATAAATATTCAAAACTCTCCACAGACTGTCTCCTGCTTGCCGCAGATGACTGCTGATGGTTGAGTTTTCCATGGATCGGCTTAGGCAACCGTCAGGACTCCCTGAGTTTCAGGGATTTTTCGTCCGTGGTTCCCGCCTCTGGCTGTCATAGTGAATGCTCCGCTGCTTTTATTTTATTTAAATTTATTATTTCTTTCATATAAAAACAGGATTGGGGCGTTGAAGCTCGACTAGAGATACGATTGCGGCATTGAGCATCATCTTGGGATCGATTCATTTTTTCTCTTGGCTGGGTGCTTGTTGTTCGGGCTTGTCATCTGGCTAAGCTCTAAAAATTAATGATGCGCAGCACATTCGAGAGCTCCCTGCTGTCATTGGCTGTCCTGGATATTAAGGATATATGTATATGCAAAAAAAATTAGAAACAAAATTCACATTCGCCGCTCTAAGCTGCGGCTTAGCTTCGTTTTCCCATTGATGAAAATTAATGAGTGTGCGTGTGGTGCTGCGTAAATATCCGGAGGAATACTTTCGGTGATTCTGTAGCTGTAGCTGGTTTCCTGGCCCAGGACCTACATATTCGCGGCTGTCGCGCATTCGCCTCGCAACGAGCTACAGACTCAGGACTAATTTGCATAATTACAGCCCGTAATTTTTTTCCATTTTTACGCAGACAAACGTATACACACGGGCTGTTTTGTGAGTTGTGTTTTGTATTTTGTATTTTGTATTCGGTGTGTTTGGTTCCCCCAGCAAGGGGACGCAATTTCCTTTTTTGTGTACGCATGGCACTTTTTTCACTTGATATTTGTTTTTTACCCAGGCATACGCAGTTAGACATATTTTTTATTTCCAGATCCCATACACACGAAAAATCTGGGGAACATGACCATGTTTTTCGTGCCATTTGCATATTGCGGAGGGAAGAGAAACAAAGCCGTATCCCTGAGAACTCTTTGCGATAGTTCACGGCTAAGTTTAAGATGAAGTTGCTAGGACTTGAACACAAAAGCCCGCCTAACTCTCCCGCCATTCATCCCACCGTGTCCCACCCCAAAGTAATTTTCTTTTTCCTATAATTTTTAAACCAATTTCAAGTCGCTCTCTGCTCTCTCGGCGGCCGGAATTTCCCTCGTCTCAAGGATGAAGTCCGGACACAGAGTTCATTCCACTCATTAACAAGCAAAAGAAGACTGAGACTGCGGCGAGGGCAGCCTTCCCGGACGCTGTCTCCTTTAACTTTATCGATTTTCCCGGATGGGTCGCCAGCTCCTTACCGTTACAGGCTAATGAGCTGCACTTGTGCTCACTTCTCGCGGACTCTCCGCAATCATTCACCTCCGCTGGCACCGCTGATTATAATCAGCATAATGTGTACTCTCTTACACTTCAATAGTTCGCGCCACGGATCAGCGGGGCTCGTCCTGACCGGAGCGGCCATCCCTCCCTGCGGCACAGCGATGCGTATTTCCGCGCACCATGCCATCGTTCTTATAGGCTCTAATAACCGTAATCAGGTTAACGTTAACGTTCAGTTTACCCACTGATTTGCTTCCACTTGGCAGTCACTCCTATTCCTATCGCAGTTCACCGGCTCTGCTCCGGCCTGCTCAGTGAATGTGTGAACATTCGAAGCCTAGTTTCGAGCCATTCGAAGCCAGCTCCGGCAGAATGCCCCCCAGTTATCGATACGGATACCGGAGATTTTAGATTTTCGATTTTAATCAAAAAGGTGGGATGCAGCTCCTCTGGCCAGGGGCTTGAGTTGGCCAAGGCGTAGCCGCTGCTCGAAAGACCTTTCTCCCGCACGTTAGCTGTTTATATAATTATGATATTTGATTTAATGACGACTTGCTCCCGAAACAATCCAATCAAAAAATTTGATTGAAGTGGGCGTAGTTGGTGCGAAGCTTCCAGAGTAACTTCTGTTGTCTGCCTGGCAGGCGTGAAGCTATTCCAGGGGTCAGGCCCCCAAGAGAGCAGTGGTTCCTTCCACTTGCCAATGGCTAACCAGCTCCGCCAATTGTTTCCCCTGATTTACTTCGATGGCCCACGCCTATGAGGTGCATGTAGTTTTCCCCAATACGAGGCTATCGATGCAATCATATGGGAAGGCGATCTCTCGGTATTAAATTCTTAATTTGAAATCATTAGCAGCCCCACGGAGCAAGCGGCCAGTGCCCTGTGTCCGGATCCCCAATCCCCAACCGGTGCCAATGCTTGCCGTGAGCAAAGGTAAGGCGGCAAAATTTAATACCCATATATCGTTACCGGACTGATGCACACAGTGCTCCGGGGATCAGATCCCTGCTTTTGATTTTTAAATTGAAAATAATAATTTTGCGCACTCAATTTTCAGCGATTTGTCAAAACATTGTTTATTGTCGACGCCAATCCCCGATCCTGCGGTGCTGCGATTCTGCAATTCTTCGATTCCGAAGCACCGGCTCCTCGTAGCCAGGCGGCTTCTCCTCCACTTCGGCGGCGCACTTTAAGTTAATTGAAATATTTCAGCGATTTTCGCCCTGTGGTTTCTTGTACCTGCCTGCCTACCAGCCTACCAGCCTATCTGCCTGCCTACCTGGGTCGTGTGTCTGTCTTCGGGATCAAAGGGGATTCCTCTCAGGACGCGGCTTCGATCAAAGGCCTTTTGCATATTCCCCGCGAATCGGCGGTGCTGGCTGACTGCCTTTTAATAAATAATAAAAGAATTCAACGCTCATTTCTATCGCATGCGATTTATTTCCTATGAATTTCGGTTCACGAATCCCTGTGCCAGTGCGGAGTTCAATATTGATTTTTGACCGCTAGGCGCCATAGAGCTGTACGTTGAGCGATTGCAGCGCTGGCAGTATTGATATGGGAAAAGTTTAGGGTTTTAAATGAAAGAAATTGGTTCTCGAAACGAGTACCGATCGTGTCTTCTTGTTCGTTGGCCACTATACCCGTAACTGGCCCGTTTATTGGCGGATGCATGGGCCTCAAATGTATTGGATTATGGAAAGGATAAGCGACTCCCACTCGAAATGATAAACTGCCCAATGAGCTCCAGCCCAGAGCCTACAAATGCCTTGTCACCTGGCCAGGGGCCTGCTGAGCACTTTTGCGGTAATCCCGGGCTTTGTTGCCTACAAATTGGCGGCTTGTTCTGCCAGTTCTGGCAGTGTCCCTGCCATCTGGTGAGTGTTTTTCTTTCTGTGAGTGTATTAGTGTCATACGCGTCCGGCTGAAAAAATATACCCAATGCGACGGGCGACTGGGGGACAGCACCCCAAAAGTTTTCCAGCCGTCAGAAGGCAGCGCGTAAATCTTTTGCATAATTCAGTGCCTGCTTTGCCTTGTGCTTCTACGAAACCCACTTGAGGGGCACCTCCACCTCCGGCCTCACAGCCGACCCACCACCCTCACGCACTCCATTCCCCCCACGTCTCCATGTTTGTGTCCATTCACTCGGAGAACCCTCCGTCTGCGCCTTTCTCCGGACTCCGCACTCCGGACAGCATCTTGCGAAGCTCCGTCTGTCCTTCATTTACACCCAACCCACCCCGGGACACCCATCCCCGTCGCGTGCGTTTTATAGTTAAACATGCCACCCATTTAATAATCATCCCTCCACGTTCCTCTGATGCCCCAGCCACATGTAAATGATTTTCCCGCTCCGCAGCCGACCGGGCTCTGTTCAAACACACTCTAGATGCTTATGTAAATGTACGGAGTACATACACTTTTTAAAACTTATCCCAGATCCACGTCTTGCCGTTCCTACTTGGTCTCTCGGGGCGTCATTTGTATAAAGCGAAGGTGAAGGATTTTTCAATTCCTGTTGCCACAGTCCCCCACGCTTCGTTTTCGTTTTCGTTGCCGTTTCTTTGTTTTCAATTTGGTGCCATCGTGCACGGCAGTGGCTTTTAGCTGATTGTGCGGCCCGCGTGTCCCACTGTTGCCAAAGACAATTTATTTTCATCTACGCACTTCGATCCTTCTTCATTCACCTTAATTTTTATTGCATGTTAACAGAACAATGGTCAAAGCCGAGGGCCCAATTCGATTTCTCCACGAGGTGGTAGGTTTTCAGACACTTTTTATGGTTCCAACAAGAAAACTATATAGTCCGAGATAAACAGTAATAGACAAAAACCATATAGAGTCCTTATAGAGTCCTTTTCAACTTTTGAGACACCTCTTAGCAAATATTTCAGCCAAATTACAACCGATTCGGAGAAGGCGGGCCATATATGAATCAGAGTTTCAAGCTCCTCCGATGTGCATCAAAACATACAAAATATTGGAGGATCGAAATTTTCTCGATTTTTGGCCAAATTCGTGATGTTACCCCTTTGAAAATTTTCGAAAATAGGGTCAGATTTCACATTGCCAGGTTTTGATGTAGATTGAAAGTACTCGAAGATAGAAGGTCGGGAAGGCATAACATTTTCAAATCGGACCAGTATTGGCCAAGATATAGAAGATAATGTCCCACGATCTGGCCCAAAAATGGTATTGGTCATGAGGGGGTGGCTTTTGGCCTAAATGCTACTTTTGAGGCACTTTTTAGCCAATATTTCAGCCAAACTTTAACCGATTTGGGAGAGGCGTACCATTTATGAATCAGGGTTTCAAGCTTCTCAAATCTGCATCAAAATATAGAAAATATGGGAGGATCAAATTTTTATCGATTTTTGGCCAAAATCGTGATGTTACCCCTTTGAAAATTTTCGAAAATGGGGTCAGATTTCACATTGCCAGGTTTGATGTAGATTGAAAGTACTCGAAGTTACAAGGTCGGGAAGGCATAGCATTTGGAAATCGGACCAGTATTGGCCAAGATATAGAAGATAACGTCCCACGATCTGGCCCAAAAATGGTATTGGCCATGAGGGGGTAGCTTTATGCCAAAACCACACTTTTGAGACACCTTTTAGCAAATATTTCAGCCAAATTACAACCGATTTGGAAAAGGCATGCCATTTACGAATCAGAGTTTCAAGCTCCTCCGATGTGGATCAAATTATACAAAATATTGGAGGATCGAAATTTTCTCGATTTTTGGCCAAATTTGTGATGTTACCCCTTTGAAAATTTTCGAAAATAGGGTCAGATTTCACATTGCCAGGTTTTGATGTAGATTGAAAGTACTCGAAGATAGAAGGTCGGGAAGGCATAACATTTTCAAATCGGACCAGTATTGGCCAAGATATAGAAAATAATGTCCCACGATCTGCCCCAAAATGTGGTATTGGCCATGTGGGGGTAGCTTTACGCCCAAACCACACTTTTGAGACACCTTTTAGCCAATATTTCTGCCAAATTACAACCGATTTGGAAAAAGCGTACCATTTGTGAAACAGGGTTGCAAGCTCCTCAAATCTGCATCAAAATATAGAAAATATGGGAGAACCAAAATTTTATCGATTTTTGGCCAAAATCGTGATGTTACCCCTTTGAAAATTTTCGAAAATGGGGTCAGATTTCACATTGCCAGGTTTTGATTTTGAATAAAAGTACTCGAAGATAGAAGGTCGGGAAGGCATAGCATTTTGAAATCGGACCAGTATTGGCCAAGATATAGAAGATAATGTCCCACGATCTGGCCCAAAAATGGTATTGGTCATGAGGGGTGGCTTTTGGCCTAAATGCTACTTTTGAGGCACTTTTTAGCCAATATTTCAGCCAAACTTTAAACGATTTGGGAGAGGCGTACCATTTATGAATCAGGGTTTCAAGCTTCTCAAAGCTGCATCAAAATATAGAAAATATGGGAGGATCAAATTTTTATCGATTTTTGGCCAAAATCGTGATGTTACCCCTTTGAAAATTTTCGAAAATGGGGTCAGATTTCACATTGCCAGGTTTTGATGTAGATTGAAAGTACTCGAAGATAGAAGGACGGGAAGGCATAACATTGTCAAATCGGACCAGTATTGGCCAAGATATAGAAAATAATGTCCCACGATCTGGCCCAAAAATGGTATTGGTCATGAGGGGTGGCTTTTGGCCTAAATGCTACTTTTGAGGCACTTTTTAGCCAATATTTCAGCCAAACTTTAACCGATTTGGGAGAGGCGTACCATTTATGAATCAATGTTTCAAGCTTCTCAAATCTGCATCAAAATATAGAAAATATGGGAGGATCAAAATTTTATCGAATTTTGGCCAAAATCGTGATGTTACCCCTTTGAAAATTTTCGAAAATCGGGTCGGATTTCACGTTGCCAGGTTTTGATTTATAATAAAAGTACTCAATGGTACAAGGTCGGGAAGGTATACCATTTTGCAATCGGGCAAGTATTGGCCAAGATATAGAAGATAATGTCCCACGATCTGCCCCAAAAAGTGGTATTGGCCATGTGGGGGTAGCTTTACGCCAAAACCACACTTTTGAGACACCTTTTAGCCAATATTTCTGCCAAATTACAACCGATTTGGAAAAAGCGTACCATTTAAGAATCAGAGTTTCTAGCTCCCCAAATCTGCATCAAAATATAGAAAATATGGGAGAACCAAAATTTTATCAATATTTGGCTAAAATCGTGATGTTACCCCTTTGAAAATTTTCGAAAATCGGGTCGGATTTCACGTTGCCAGGTTTTGATTTATAATAAAAGTACTCAATGGTACAAGGTCGGGAAGGTATACCATTTTGCAATCGGGCAAGTATTGGCCAAGATATAGAAAATAATGTCCCACGATCTGCCCCAAAAAGTGGTATTGGACCAAAAATGGTATTGGCCGTGGGGGGAAAAGTTTTAGGCTAGACACAGTGTATCCTGGAAAGCCTATATGAACAAAAACATAAAACATTAGCGTCCCGCATTTGCAATTTTTAAAATGATTGTTTTAAGGCTAGATCCCATTAGAGAAAACCGACTCCAGACTGGAGTTTATCAATGGATCTGAAGTGCTATTTAACGAATTTGCCAAAACACTCTCAGCAAGCGCGGCTCGGACTCGGCCAGACTTCATATCCAGCTACGCAGTTGGCCAAAACTGGCCTCCAGACCGCACATCCCCGCACATGCACCCACTCCTCAGCTTCGGGCCGCAGACTCTGGAAGGCTTAAAGAGGAAGTTGCAAGTTCTGCAGCGATGATATCTTGGCGGAGGCATCGATGTCTGCCTGGCACGAAGCCCGAACTGACCAGCCTCAAAAATAATATTTGTATGCGTCGACCGGCAGAGAGGAAGCTGTTGCAGAAAGGCTTGTTAGGAAGGTTTTATCATCATCACTGGGGTCCGAGCAGGCATTGAGTTGTGAATTCCAGTGCCCAGTAAGTGCCAGTGCCCATGTCCATCCTGTGCTCACTGGGACCGCACTTCAGCTGCGGTCAGAGGGAGCCCTGGGGTCATTTGGCTTCTTAAATGATGCTCGACGTGTTCGTGCGGTATTTTTCGGCAACACTTTAAAACTGTTTGCTGGGTTGGAGGTGGGTTGGCTGGCTGGCTTTGCCTCTAGAAGTCATTTTAGTAGGGCTAAAGAGACTTCTAGGGCTCCTAGCTAGGCCTCCTGACCAGCCGAACTTTGCATTATTATTTTAACCTTATTCATTGATGGCCTGGACAGCGCCAGCAAGCCAAGATCGGCGCAAAAATCTTTGCTGGCAGATGGAATGCCCAGAGCTGGACCCTAGTCGATCGCATTGTTTTCCGGTGCCCAAACTGTTATCCTTCGCGCCACAAACTCTGGCAGTGCAGTGTGGGCTTTCACTTTGGCCAACTCCCGGGCACCTCACGCCTGCCCAGAACCTTCACGACCATAGTTTCTGGTTGCAACACCCACAATTGCGCTTTCCCAGTCCGCTTCTTAGTCTGCGGCCGTTTTGCACTTGAAATGAGATCGGCAATGGATCAGACACTCGAGTCATGGAAATGATTTATTTGAGCACGCGCACTTGAACCCACAAAGTGAGCCCCCGAAGCCAATTGGCGGTTCAGGAACCTCTGCTATCAGGGGGCAATTAATCCGGGTGATTGGCAATTCCACGCCCACATGGTGTAGGGCAGAGCGGAGAGAGACAGGGAGACTGCATTACAAAACGCGGATATTTGGCAGGAATGTAGCAGCAACTAGTGGTTCGCTAACTGACGTTCCTAAGAGTTGTATTTGAATCTCTGTTAACTCCAGCCTTGTTACTAACTCGCTGCAAAATCGTGCAGTGCATGTATGAACAGCCACCCTCGTGCAAAGTCCAACGAAGATAAATGACAGCAATTGACTTCATTAGCCGTAAACGTCAGGCGCTGCAGTACTCGGTGAGCGCGCATATAATTTTTTATAACAACAAACAAAACGCCAGCGACCTCCCCAGTGTCACACGCCACCGCCCCTCATCCAATCCAAATCCGAGCCCGGGGCATTCGCCGAATCCCCCGCAAAAGTCACATTAAATTTGCATACGCATTTCGGCTGCAGTGCCGCAGTGACTCCATTACAGGGTACTCACTTTCCGGGCAGACAATGAAACCATCAAAATCCAATGAAATAAAATAAAATTCCAATAAAAACATTTTGGCACAAGGGAGCACGGCGGCGAGTCCTGGCCGAGGACTCGAGGGGAAAAAGTGTGTGCAGCCAACCAAAATCTGCACATACACACGCCATCAACCATCAACCACCACCCCCACCCAGCACCCACCACCCAGCACCCAGCACCCTCATACCCTTAAGTGTGCCTGGGATTTGCAAATTTTCGCAATGTCGTGGAAAACCCACTGGAAAAACTGTTTTCTTTGCGCTGAACTGGTGTTTGTCTGTGTCCTTGTTAGCGGTTTCAGTCCTGCAACTCCTCTAAACTGTCAAATGCGTGAAATGTCAACATGGCACTTGGTGGGTATTGCTCGAAGGACGATACCCGGGCCAGGGAAGCCCAGAGAAGGGACTCAAATAAGTGGAGAAGACGAGTCGGCGCTAGAGAATCTTCAAGTTTTGCTTTCGACTTGTTCACGTAGTATCGGATTTCACGAGTTATTAAAAATTACTCTGCATTCGATGCGTGCTCGAATGCAATTGTTTCCAGGGAATCGTGGCGAGTGCCACAGCGCCAGAGAGATACAATCCCCGACATATGCCACACATACTGGACCTGGCTGTGGTGCGGAGTCCGCCTTTAGAGCCGCACAATTTACGATGCATATTTGGACCAGGGCGCATTATACTGTGTAATCGCTTTGAAAACGCTTTCTGCACGTTTTGCACGAAATTGGACCAACAGAGCCATGCTGTTGACGGGTTCTGTTGGTGTTGCCTTCTCACTGGCAGGCAAATTGGATACTTCTCGGCGGATTCCTGTCTTGGCACCCTTTTTGTCGATTCGAAGTGCAACAATTTCGCAACATGACCTTCAACTGCCGAGACGCTCTATCTTACGCTTTATCTTAAGGGAAATAGTTAGTCGCAAAGAATATGGATGCGATGACCCTTATTCATACTCAATTAGCTCAATCACGAGCCAGTATTTAACACCACTTAGGTCACATCCGCATATTATTCTTACGAAACCGGTTCGGCAGAGCCCTCTTCAGCACTTTTATTTCCTCTGCAAATTACAACTTAATCAGAAATTGACCCACAACACGAGTGGAGGGCAGAAAGGGCTAGGGGAAAAAGGGACAAGGGAGGGGAACGGTGACAGCCAAAGGTCAGCCAATGTCCACGGCAGCGGCGGCTGGCTGACCGCACAAACAACCGAACGGACATGGACACGGGTCGGCGGCAAAGGTCAGTTTCGTTTTCGTTTTCATTTTCATTTTCGGTAGCGGTAGCGGCAACAAGAGGTCGGCAATCATAATAAAAAAGCACTCGTGGAGGGGTGTCGATTGTTCGTAGGGGTGGCTGCGTCGGGGTCATCTGGAGAAGGAGGGAGGGCAGGGCAAGGGCTATCCTGGGGCTGGTGGCTGGGTTCTCTACTGCTCCTGGCAGCGGCCGCAAATCAATTAAGGTGGGAAATCACAATGGCAATGCCTCCAGACCGGTTTCAGCCAGCATTTTAGCAGGTTGACCCAGGTCACTTATTCCGGCGGCCTGGGAGAGCAGAGTCTAGCAGAGCCGTTAAATTAAAGAGCCGGAAATAAACGGGAGCGCTCAAGAGCCAGGAACCAGCTAGGGTTGGCCGGCAATAAAAATTGCCTCTTCGTGTGCGAAATTTGTTTGGTTTTTCACAATAATTTGCCGAGGAATATAAAATTTTATTTGCTCTGGCTATGGCTCTGGTCCTTGAGCTCCCCAAACTGCCCACCCCATCATAAAATCCATATTTGTACTTATTTGTAAAATATCAACGATAAGCTGCGGGAAAATAAGGAAAGGTTAAAATATTACACGCTCCAAAACGTGACCAATGCAAATCCATATGAGTCGGAGCGCAGGCACGGGGCAAGGGAGTCGACTTAATTGAACTCTGAGCCCAACGTGTTGCTTCAGTCGGGAGTCTGGGCCTCATGTAGATCATCTGGACACTGCGGAGGAGAGCGCTGGCCGGGCTCGCGTGTGTATCGCGGTTGGGGGATCAGCAGCGGAGCGCTCTGACCGGTCACGTAGTAAACAAACATTTTTATAAGAATACAATTTCTACAAGAATGCAATACGTAAGTCCGAGCTGGAAGGCTTGCCTTGGAGCCCTTCGTAATGGATGATAATCTTCCAGCTTGTGTTCTCCGATGCAATTTTGGCCGCGCTTGTGTAGCGCCACTTGCGAGGCAGAAGCGGTGTGAACAAGATCCTCCAGCCATGTTCGTATTTCCAGAGGCCTGAGAACCTGTTTATTGGCCATCAATATGTGAACAGTCTGTTTGAAATTAGCCAAGTTTCGTAAGCATGATGTAAGTCTCTAGCTTGTCTTGCGAATTTCCGGAAGATCGAGTCCCATTCGCTGAGACTAGGATTGTATGACAATCAGATAATAATACCTCAGAGATACAAGACCAATTCCCTTTATAACCATGAGCGTTGACAGGCGCCGCATGCTGCCCCGCCCCCAGGAGGCGGAGAAAGCGGGAAGTGAGCTCTCCTGCTTTGTCGGCGTGCAAATTTATTCTGGGAACAAAAATTTATGACACGCAACTTCGCACACCCGCTGCACGTAAACAAACACACACCCTCTAGCCTCCACTCTCTACCCGCCACCCTCTTGCCTCCCCGGCCGGCAGGCCAGCCAGCCAATAAACTAAACGACGAGCCCTCCCCCTCGAGGTTTGCGAAAAAATAACAGGAACAGGGAAGGAAAGCATCAGCCTTACCCTAATTTAGTTTGGCTTTCACTTTCGCATTCTCGTGTCCTCGGATTTTGGCAAGGACTTTCTCCGGCATCCCATCCCCCAGCAAAGTGAGCAGCACCCCTGCGAGCGCCTTTCGGGGGTTTTCTATTTCACGTCATCGCTTTGATTGCAATTCAATTGCGAAATTGGCAAAAACATCAATTTCATGCCGCCGCAGAACAATCATCAAGTGCCGAAGCATTACGTAATCAGGGGCAACAATGGCGGGGTGGCAACGGGGGAGGGACCTGGAAGAGGGGTGTGTCCCAGCAAGTATTAGGCAAACATGTTACCCATATCCTAATCCTGCGCCCTGCTCAACGAACCCCATAAAGGATACTTAACTCGACTTTACACAATCTGATTTTCGGCTTGCGAATTTTTCCTTCTGCGCGGCCCAGCCCCCGATTTCCCGGCTCGGAGTTCGCCAATTTTCCTATCTCTTTTCTTTGCGGGACAGGGTGGCTTGTTGTGGTTGTTGATTTAGTGGTGTTGTGATTCTGTGGCCCTGCCATTGTTGTGCTTTGTTGTGTCCCCTTTGTGTTCTCGGCGGTGTTCAAGGTAACCAGGAAACATTTGATAAACGGTTCAATCGTATTTGCATTAGAATAAGCATCGAAGGTCTATTGGCGGCGAAAGTAAGGAAGCTGGGGAGCGAGGCGGTGAAAGGGATGTTCATTTTGTGCGAATTTCGATCAAATTAGCGGCTACAGGCTCGACTTACTGCCATGGAAGCCCAGCCAAAGGCAATCGGCCAAAGGGAAAGGTAATTGTGATTGCAGCTAATTTGGGCCTAATACTTTTCAGATTTAATAAGCCACTTGCTAAATGGTACAGTACGCGACCTGGTGCGGGAAAGTTCCGTACTAATTTAGTGACCATCGGCGAATCGAAAAGCCAATCTGGTCGGCAGTTACTCCATTCACTTTGAATTATGCAAATCGCGCCTCATCTGCTACTGCTACTGCACTGACATGGAAAACAAAGCCCATGGATCCACCCCGCCCTCGAAATGCTAATGGCAGCGCCACCTAGTGGCCCGATCCGGCCTGCTGTCGCTCAAGAAGTTCCTGCCGGCAAATCCAATTGATTTCAACCAATTTCTCAAGCCCCCAGCCAGAGGAATAAAAGGAATACGTGCCGGGAGGAAGAAGAATAGCAAAAAATCAATTGAAAAAAGTTTTTTATTTGCCCGACAGCCCGGCGATGCCTTGCCTGTTGGCGAGAAAAAGTCTCACGCCCAAACCCAAAACCCACTCCCCACCTCCTCACCTCCCCACCTCCCACTCCCAGCCATCCACAATCTCCTAAGCCTCCAAAGACTCCAAGGAGCTGCGGACCATACTCGTGCGTCGCATGAGTGACAAAGAAATGGGAAAAATTGAGAACTAAATCCAGCGGTGCGGCAAGTCCTTCGACGACTCGGAGGATTCCCATTGGCCGTCGTGCAACACATGGAACACGGATTGTCAATGGAGGAGTTGCGTATCCAAATGGGCAGCTGCACACCCAGATCCACATAGAAGTATATACACCCGCTCGAATGTATGTATCCCGGCCGGTATATATTGTAGTGGAGGCTGCTTACAAATGTAGCAAATAAAATGCAAAAGACGCCAAATAAAAAATGACATTTGGATACAAATCGAAACCGGAGGGCGGGTCGGAACGGCAGCGGAAGTACGAAGAGGATTTCAATTGAATATTTAATGGCAGCCAACTGCTACTCAGTTGGCCAGAGCTTCCGGGGGTGAAGTCGGCCGGGGAGTGGAATTGGACATTTTTTCTGTGGTTTCCAGTACGAGGGCGGGGGGTTTCCCTATGGGCGTCTCACGATATCGGGTTTGGTTCTCTTTAGCTCTTACGGGTGAATATTTTTACCTATTTTAGTCCGAAAACATCAAATTTGAAATAAAGGAATATATGTATAAGCAGGATATTCGAGATTTTCATTTATTAGTTCATGTATATTGATTGAAAATGGAAAACAACTTTGATTAACACTTCAGAGGAAATCCCGAACACGTGTCCTGTCTCGCGGCACGCGACTTTTAGAATGGTATAGACTCTCTGACAGACAAAGGGCCACTTTAAAGGTAAAAGGAATATACATCAAATTCTGATTATAAAAATATTAAATGGAGCTCCTTAAAGCCCTCCGTCGCATTGATTTCGGCGGCAAGGCTACACCTCCTAAGATGTCAACGCTTGCCCGGAAATTGGTCATTATTGCAGCGTCTCCAGAAACTTCACGTGGCTTTCGGTCATTATGGCCGGCAAGGCGGAGAGAACGAAAATGAGAATACAAAAACCCTAAGAAAACTTGCGCTTTTTAGCGCGTTTTTTTTAGCGCGGGAGTCCATTGTGCTTGGGGAAGTCGTCGTGGAGGTGCAGAGCAAGGGCAGAGTGGAGAAAAAAGCCATCCGGCAATGGCGATGGCGAACTGTTGTTCAAAGTCAAGGCGAAATCTTAAAGTAATAAAGTAGCCGCCACCGCGAGGTCAGTGCCGGACTTGGTCCAAAGTGTGAATGACCTTAAAGTGACCTGTTTTTTTAGCTTTCTGCTCTTTAACTTCCTTCCGTCCAGCTTTTGGCCTTGACTCGAATTAAATTCAACATGTTCCAGTCCATTTCTAAAGTTTTCCCCGCTATTATTCGATTTCTTCGCCGTTTCCATTTTCATTTGCGAAAGGCTCCATGTCCAGCGACTGGAGTGCTTTTGTGGAGCTTTGAACCCTTGCCTTTTCCTGTGCCTTTGACTGTCATTTTTCAGTGGCAACTCGGAAGTCCTTTTTAAATAATTTGAAGCCTTTGTGCGGCCCGAGGGGCCTCTAATCCTTTGTCCCCAGTCGTCCCTAGTCCCCATTCACGTTGCACAAAGTGGAGTACTTAGTGCAGCTGCAACGGCAATTAGAGGGTTCTCTGTAGCCTTCTTCTTCTAAAAGCCCGTCCACCACGTCGTATGCGCAATATTCGGAAAATATTACTCATACGTACTGTGTGTGCAACATACATACATAGAACCCGTTCGAGTCAATCGCAGTGCACCGGCTCGTACATATGTATGTACATAGGCGGAACGGGAGGGAAAAGGCGCCAGTACATAAGCGTATGTATGTCGTATGTATGATTTTGTGTGCTAAATAAACCTAAACATGCTGCCAGCACAGCAGAAGAACTCATTCGTTTCCCATTCGTCGGAGACCAGCCAGCAACACATTAAGTTCAAAACGAATGGATGAGAGTTAAAATGAGCCACACACACACACAGACTGACACACACAGAGACTCCCACACAGACACAGATGCGAAGCAAGTGAGCATAAGTACGCAGCGAGTACAGAGAATAAATCACACGAAATGCGAATGGAACGAAGCGAGTGCCAAGCTCGCAGTCTCTCACATACATTCACTCTTTCGCCAGGCAGCCTCTTCTTCTTTATGGCCCCCTTTTCTCCTCGCAGGCGCCCCTCTAACGCTGCTTAAAAATCCAACGCAAGCGGGGCGGGGTGGCGCCACCGAAAAAGGGGGAAGAAGCAAGCGGGCGAAGACACACAGCCAGAGACATGCAGACGACAAAAAAGGCGGAGTCTAAAAACTGGGGAGCAAAACAACTACAACAACAGAAACAGCCCCATCCAAAAGGAAATAAAAAACATGTAAGAGTCAGACACACACCCACACATACATATATACACCTCTATATGTATTGAAGCGCCAACTCGTGTGCAGCAAAACAACAACAACAACATCAGTATGTGTGTGTGTGTGTGTGTGTGTGGGGCCACTCTCACCTTCTTTCTCTCGTGCTCGCTCTCTCTTTCTCTCCACGGAGCAGAGCTTGGGACGAAAAAAGTGTGGAGCAAAAAATTAAGCGAATGCCGAGGAAAAGCCGAACTGCGCAGTCGGCAGAGCTGAGTGCTGCGCTGCCTCAGCCGCTGCTGCTGCCGACGTCGACGCAGCATACATGACGAATACAACTCGCAACTCGCATTGCACACTCTCATACGTGGCCGCTGCCGGGCGAAGAAGAAGCAGAGGGGGTCCAGAGGAGCTCGGTAGGGGGCGGATGGGTCGCAGGGCGGTAGGTGGTGGGGGGTGGGGAGGATGACGGTGCCTGATTCGTACATGAGTAAATATGCTTACATACGAACGAGTGCATGTACATACCTATGTGAAGACGTATGTACATATGTATGAACGTGTCTCCGATGGGGGGTGGAGAGAGGATTCGTGCAAGGGTCGGTGAATGTGTTTTTCAATTTATTGCAGCAGGGAGGGAGCAGCACCAGGGGGAGGTGGCTCCGAACGATGATGGATACTCCTCCAATTTCCATTTCAGGGCTTGTGAGGGCCACATCCGTAGTTTTGGATGTTAAAGGGATATGGAGGTTCGGCTAGCAATGAGAATCAATAGTTTAGTGCTTATGCGAAAAGGATACGACAGGAATGTGGAAAAATGTCGGGCCAGCAATAATCCTGAAGGGGCAATAAAACTTCTCAGATCTTTATGCAGATCCGGGGGACTAAGCGCGCCTGAAAGCAAATTGCGCAAATACAAAACGGAAATGTTTCCATCAACAAACGAGACAGTGGAAGAGAAACAAAACGAAGCCCAAGGAGGCAGAGGCAGAGACAGAGGCAGAGGCAGGAGCAAATAAATTAAAAATCTGACTTAATGCGCAAAAAAAGGAATGGCGAAAATCTGTGCATTTGTAAAAGGAAACAAAATATGCCAGCGGACGGAAGAAGGGTCCGAAATAGGAGATGCGCCGCGGCACGGCAAAAGCGCTCAGCATTCCAGTGGAGATTCCGTGGAAGTGGAAGGCGCCCCGACCGACGACACTCTGTCTATGGCCCAAAACACTCGAGTGCCAGCCAGTTGGCTCAAAGAGACAGCGCGCAATCGTGGGCCGGAGCGAGGCCGAGAGAGCTCGGCGGCCCACGGAGCGGATGAGTGACTTTTGAGCGCTCTCGAGCCCTGCTCCATGCAACCTTTCTGCTGTGCAGGTCTTGGATGGGTCTCTGCTTCACTTATCTGTTGACTTCTTATGTACCGGGACATATAGTGAAAGGGTTAAAAACCTGCGATCTTCCCAGACACCCCCGAGTTACTTTCCCCGTTCACTTTCCCCCAGGCGCGGCGCAAAGTTGAACTTTTCTTGTCCGGATTATTGATTAATTTTCCCGACTATTTAATTTGGAATGCTCGGCAGATACTGCTGTCTTGCCAGCGCCCCGTCTTTAAGCCAATTCTGTATCTGGACTCCGGACAGCATGACCGCCGGAGTATCCTCTGGAAGCATTAACCCTTGACGTCCCGAATTCATTCACTTCCATTACACCTGCGGCATTTGTCGATTACTTCTGCTCGTTTCTGTAGTTAGTTGATGATTATCTCCGCTGCCATTTGCGTTTGAGTGATTTGCAGTGATTTTTCACACAAATCCGTCCTCGTCGCCTCAAAGAACTAATTAATAATGCCACCTATAAACACCATTTGCAACAAAGGACAACTCGTGAAGCCTGGCATTTGGGTAAATTAATTTATGCGCATTTTTCTCGGCCCAACTGAGAATTCAAAAAATCAATTAAGCGATTAAAGTCCATCCTCCCCAAGGAATTATTTCGAAGCTTACTTATTGAATAATTAATATCTTAGGACCGTGTTTTTCAGTTGCACTCTTGCCGTAAGTACCCAATCTAGTGGCTCTCACTTACGTAATAGTCCGTATCACCGCCACGGTGAGTAATATTCCCCGCCCACTCCAATAGGAGTCCAAACGTGCCTCTGATCGCGACGATTGATCGTTTAGCAGGGTTTCCACCTCCTATAGGTGGCCGGTGCCGCACATTTCCACATTTTCTGTTGCTTCCAGGCACTGCGAGGTGTTTTCCAAGCACCGGCGAGTCATTTGTTGCCTTCACCAGTCCATACCCTCAGTTCCGGGGGGTAGCGCACTATTACTCTTCTGGAGCCAGCAATCCTGGCACCTTCCTTATTAGGGGCAGCGCCAGGGTATCTCTGAATTCGGCTCCTAGAACGAAGGTGATTTCCTGCGATACCTTATTGAGTATTTGTATCCCAGGTATCCCGGGTTATGGCCAAATATTTTATTTATGACTTTTGCGATACTAACCCGTGGTTAGTTATTTCCAATCCATTTTTTCTCGGCGAAGCCATTTGAAGCCTTTGATATTTCGAGGTATATCCCTTTGGGGAGCCGCGGAGGTTCCTTCCCAAGGGGAACCATTAGCTAATCATGTCTGAACTTGTTCACTATTTGGGAAAAATTAAGCAGAGATAGGTCCCCCCCTTGATGGAAAGTCAGAAAGAATGGGCCGTGAAAGGGAAAACACTTCGAAAAGGAATGATTTATTTGGAGCGAGTCTGCCATTGCTGGGACTTCGTTAGAAACCATCGGGAGTGGGACAATAAGTGGGCCCAGACAGAAGCCGGGGACTGAAAGAATGGAGAGCTGGAACAGGGATAGCGCCAGCAGGGAACGCTGAGATCGAAGCTTGCAAAATCGATTTTGGCACCAGCGAGCTGGCCATCTTCGACGTTCCAGCGCACCGCTTCGTTAGCGAAACTGGCTGGCGGTTCGCCGTTGTCTTGGGAAATCTCCGTCCAGACGGCAAATTTAGCTGTAAAATGTCATTTCGTGCAGACAAGTTAACAAGGCAAATAATAATGTTGACGGGTTGCATGGACCCGATCCAGGCAATAACCGAAATCCGAAATCCGAAATCCAAAGCAACTCGGTCAACTGGTTTACTGGGTCAATCTGATTAGTTGGAGGAGTCTGTCCAGGTAAGTGGCCCTCTAACTGGCTTTTAGTGTCGAAACTTATTCGCGTAACAATAAATTATCGACGGCGATTATGAGAGCGCTTCCCTCTCGAGGGAAGGTACGTTGAACTTTCTGTTGACATTTGAATTTGTCTAATTACCGGCTAAAGTTCAGATAAGTCCGATGATGTATCAATAGTAGGCACGCCACAGATACACGGATGCAAAGATACTATCTCTGCAGGCGATTCTCATTTCCACGCTTCGTTCACACACAGCGACTCCACAAATTTCTCACACTTGCCCCTCGACAGCAACAATGGGCTGAAATATAATAGACACATTACAAGATCAGACAAAAACAGACAAATGCCCGAACTACAATTCGTCAATTGTATTCAAATTCATGCAAATGGGCCGGGGCAGAGGAGGATCCAGTCCAGTCCATTCCAGTCCAGTCGCGTCCAGAAGAAGAAGTCATCCCCCCAGTCTGCTCCGAACTCGGTAACGTGCCATGAAATTGATCTTCACACTTGAAACAATTTGAAAGCGCTCACATGCTGTGCCCTGGGCAGCTCCGCTCAGACCTTTGTTTTTCGGCCCAAAACAAACCTTGATAGTTGATACTTGATCCGCTGATCCGCTGATCCCCTGATCCACTGGTCCGCCGTTAATCTTGATTTGTTTCTGCCGAGCTTTGATGGGCGCATGTGTCTGATGTCTGATGGGAGTCCGTTGCCGTGCCTGGTGCTGGAGCTGCTAATCACGCGTGCAACATGCCGCAAAGCAAAGACGCAGAGGGTTCACCATCCCCAATTGACCGACGGTTCAAGCCCCAGTCAAGCGGCTCTGGACCTCTGCTTTGTTTGTCTGAGATTGAAATTGCGAGAAATGTGTGTCAGCTACTTTCCACTGTCGGCCGCGGAGCGTGGCGAAGGGAGGCAGCAAATGGGTTTTTGCCATAAATGAAGCACAACAGCCGATCTGTAGGATTTGGAAGGCAGATCTTCGGAATGGCCAGCCGAAGAATCCTCCAATAAAGCGCATCTGATAGGCGAGTAAAGCGCCAAATTCCAGCCCACGACTGATCTGGGAGCGCGAATCGGTTGTGGCATGATGATGGCGGCCGGGAAGCACACCAGCTGACGAACACAGCTCCGACAATTAGAATCAAATTTGGTGGTACTGCCTCCCTCCCGCCCTGGCCCTCTTGGTACTGTGCCAGTGGATGCATCTGCATCTAACAAGGGAGGCTGGCCCATGACCACATTGTGCGTCACGAAGCGGCCTCCGATCGAGATCGGAGACTCCATCTCGGACTGGGAGTCGGAACATACGTGGAAACTCAGAATACTCTCTTCCCTGCTTCCCCCTCGCCCCTCCCCGCCCTTTGGCTTGATACGTAAGGGTACGGCGTGGCCGATGATGCTGCTGATTCGGATCTCCCAGTTTCTATTTTCTGATCTTGATTTCGATTTCAGCGACATGCATTGTTGCTGGTGGCTGTTGTTGCCGTGTTGCAGAGTCTGTTGCTGTTGTTTCCCTGGCGACGACTCCCCGGTGCGGCAGCTGCAGCTTCAACTCTGAACTTGCTACAAATTCAAGCGCCAAATTTGAATGCCCCACCACGACGACGAAGCCGACGACGAAGATGATGACGATGATTGCTGCAGGAGTTGCAGGCTCCAGGGGCTTCGGAGCGTGTTGTGTATGCGATCGGTTGGGCTCGCAGTGTGGTGATAGTAGTGGTAGTAGAACTGGATAGCAGCCTGGCCTACCAGCATCCCTACTACTATTTTGTACTATTTTTCTTTCGTATGACACGACAAACATGATCTTGTTGTGCAGTTGCTGTTGCTGTTGCTGTTGCTGTTGGGTTGCTGTTTCTGTTAGTAGATCACTTCTCTCTTTGTGTGGCTTTATCAGTCGAGACAAGCGCTACATTTATTGCTGCAGGAGTTAAGAAGGAGTTGAGTAGAGTTCAGTTCAGTTCCTGCTCCACCTACACCGAATCTCTAGCCAGGCAAGCCCTCTTGACCACGTGATCACGATTTATTTGCTCGCCCTGCTCCGGCTTTGTGCTGTTCCTGTTTCTGTTGCTGTTGCTGTTTGTTTGGGCCTAAATACCCCGCGTGTTGCTGCCGATGTTGCAGCAGCCACTGCAACTGTTGCCTCTGAGAAAACGGTTCCTGCGCTGGCCCTTCGAGTGGCAGTCTGATGGAGTTCATATTGTTTCGCAAAGGTATTGAGAGTTGCTGATTTAAATTTACCAGCAGCCGAGATAGTATCTTGGAAGCGGGCTTTTGCTCCAGATTTTAATCAGCTCACCGTTCGGCTGAGCTGAGGACAAATCCCATGAATAGTCGGCTCTCTCTCTCGTGATTACACATTATGACACAAATGCCAGACGTCGAACTACAACCTCGGCAATGAGGACTAGAAAACTTTCCGCATCATCGACCATCCAAATCCAAAGCCAAATACGGCCAATTAGTATTAGGTCTCTTTACACTCAGATTGATCAGATTATCTGCAGTGTGGATTCTACACAATCTTTCGAGAAGAAACACACCAGATTCAACTCGGCAGGGCAGGGACAGGGGAGACAGGTTCTGACGGCTCCTCGCTGTTTTTGCGATCGGTCGGGGCAAATGTCGGTCATAATATATTTCTGACCAATTAGAACGAAAACTAATTGCTCAAGAGCCGACGGGGAAGACCGCTGACCAATTAGTCAGGCCAGCAAAACAGAGGCCACAGCGCCGCCGAAAAGCCACAAAAAAGACGAGAGAGTTACGGACAGGAGGCCAAAACCAGTTCGGAGACCTCTCGAACGCGGCCAGCCAACCAGGGGGCTCCAAGAACGCTCAAAGTCCCACAAGCCACACAGAAAGCCCGGCTTTGAGGGGCTCCACCGACCCGATCCGGTCCCAGTCGGATCAGTTGCTGCCAAAACGCGAAGCGGACCTGACGCGCAGGCGCACAGTCCCCTTGGGATCTCAATCGATTCGTATTACGGTAGTGCACCCAATATCGTAACAGTTTGGAACACCATGTGCCGTCGGAAGTTTCCGTCGAAAAACTGATCTGAAAATCGGCTAATAAAGTTCTTGAGCACACGAATTCAATCAGCAAGTGCAACGTTCACCCCGAAAAAGCTTTTAGCAGCTCATAAATATAATAACCCCTGGAAACCCAGATTAAAATTAACTCGCACTCACGCGATCGCAGATGCGAAATTTCGATCTCTGCCTGGTAAAAAATAATTTATTTCGATGCATGAAATGCAAATGCCTAACATTGTACTTAGCATTTATCATTTAATAAGTTTTAACGTAATTAAAAGTGAGCAGCGAATTAAGTTGAGAAACCCAACCCTTGTGTCTTTGTGAGGGCCACCGACTGAGATATTTCCGATATTTGCATAAGTTCACAGGCCCGAGTACTTTTGCCTTCTCAAATTAAGTTAATTTTTGAATATTTCTAATTGAATTTGAATGGAAGCCCCGTCGAGCCCGTTTTCCAATGGCCACCTTCAACTTGGCTAGTTCTTAGGCGGCCCGAAGGTAAGCGCAATTAGTCGAACTGCAAAGGTTAAAGGTTCGGAACTCTCTTCGGCCTCTGCCCCTGACAATAAACTTATGCCTTAAAATATGCACAACACGCAAGGCGATGCAGAAGTATTTTAAGTATAGTTGGTACTACTAGATACTGCATTGGGCTTCCATTCAGTACACCTTGAATTTCGCTTTTCTCAACGATAGAAGCGGGTTCTTTGGTTTTTGTGCGAAGGCTGCGAAAATAGTTTAAATTCGCCCAGCGTTCAACAAGTTTTTGCCACCAAGAGTTTTTGTAAAAAAAACAATTGCGCCGCTCTCGGGTGGAGTTGCGGAAAATAGACTCCTCGCTGCCATGGCACCAAATGTCGAAGTCCAGAAACCCGGCGAGAAGGGGGGATCCACGAGGCGAACAATGCCAGCCAGACATGGATGCCAGAAACGTCATATCCGCAGGGAATTGGCAACAATTACTAATACCAAAAACAATAAAGAGCAACAGAAACGGCCAAAGAAACGGCATCGGCAACGGCAAAGCCACACACAAAAAGGTTATCAAGCTGCTGAAATCAAAACAAATCGCACTGCGAAATGAAGCAATAAAGCCAAAGCGCCGGCATTCGTTTCGGTTTCTCCGCTCGCTCTCCAGTCTTCTCGGCTCCTGTAGCCCAGGGATATGCACAAGGATACGACATGTTGATGGTGGGTTGGCTTCCACAGCTTTTTGTCCACTTCCACTTCCACTCGCACTCCCAGCTCCCAGCTCCCAGCTCCCCAGATACAGTAGCCAGCTCCGAGGGCGAGTGGCAGATTCACTCCAGATACGTGTTGAAGGGGGCGTGCATAAATTTGTTGCAGAGTGAAAGTGCTTGAGTTTCTGTCCGACGTCCCCTGTCTGATGTACCGCCGCCATAGATGGGGCAGGCTAAAGTGCTGACAATTGTGGGAAATATTCCGTTCATTTTCCAGGCTTCATTTTACATTTTCTCGAATTTTTTCCTGATGCCTATCCCAGAGGGCTCAGAGACAGTGACGTTCTCCTAATGGGACGCCTGCCCAGTTCCCAATCGCTGATCTTGCCTAATTTTGATGATTATCCGGCGCTTCCGAAACCGTACCACTGCCCTCCGGCTCTCCTAGGGCTGCTGCTCCTGCTCCTGCTACTGCTCCTGCCTAGACTGACCTAATTTTCCGTGTGTGTTTTCGGGGGATTAGCCGCCCCTGTCTTGCGGTCACTAATAGAGTTCCGTCGCAACCGGGCACAAATATCCTTCCCCTGCCCAGACGATGCTAATCTTAACTTTTGCTGCCAAAGGATTTGCATCCTTCGCCGTTCGGCTTCTACGTTGCCTGCTAATGTTTATTTGATTTCGCCTTTGTCCGAGACTGGAACTGGGACACGGTTAATCCTGGCGCTAGGATAATCCTCTATTTAGACATGGCTCAGTCACAAGTCTAGACAATGGTCAGCGCCAGGCATCTCGATAAGCGTGTAATTTGTTTAAGCGGCCCAATTGCTCCGTCGTGGTGATGTAATGCGCTCCCACAATGCACTCCCACATCCTGCAGTCCACATCCACATCCCTTGGGGCTGCTTACTTCTGGGTCATCGAAAGCCACGGACCACTAACAATGGACCACACCGCTTTTGGGTGCTCCTCGCCAACCGGCCCAAGTAGCAAAGTTAAGGTCTCTGCATTTGGCGCGGCCTAGAGATGGCCTCGTGAGGCAGCCAGACCTCGCATCCTCCTCCCTCCTCGCCCCGCCCTGGGACCGCCGGACCTGGTGCCCTGGGCTGCTTTGTGGATGCAGCTGGCTCCCCGCAACGATTTCAATATTACTGAGCAAACAATAAAACCATTTGGTGGCTATAAATAAATATTATTTTACTTATTTTAATTCATCTTTCATACTCGCCTGGCATTTGCTTGGATCGGCTTTGCAGATCGTCTTTGTTGGCTAACAGAGCCATCAATTGTCCAACTGCGATCCACCCGATCCCAGTCCATTGTTCGCCGCCCGTTGCACGTGTGGCAGCAGCGAGGCTGAGCGCCACATATGAGCCGGGTGTGGCACTCAGAATTCTTCGATGTCGATGTCGATGTCGATGTCGATGTCGATGTAGCCTTGGCACCAAAAAGGAGGAGCTTGGCGGCGCCTCGGCCCCAGTGGTCCGAGGGAAACGTAGAATTACCTCCCATGGCCCAGAGCAGATCAAGCCGGACAGATCTCACGAAGCAGACCATTACACATAAATATAGTGATTAAATACAGTTCCATGGCCAAGATCTGAGGATTCTAATTCCTCTTTGATATTTGTTTGGCAAAAGTTTCGGAGAGCTCCGGGCCGAACTTTAATTGCGTTTACTAATTACAAATATGACTCAATTAAAAGTTTTCTGTCATTTTCCAATTAGTTGTGTGTGCAATCCCAAAGTTTGGCTCTCGGCTAATTTTGTGTCCATCAGCAGGCAAAGTCGAATTTAATGAAAAGCAGAAGATGGGTTTGCTCCTAAGATGGTTAGGACCTTCATTCTGCCGTATAGAATCTTAAAATTTTAATCCTGTTTTCCCGAATTTTGCATTTCATTCAGAAACAAGATCGTTTGGGTCTGCTCGGGTGAAATCTTAGCTCCAAACAAAAGACAACATGAGATGCAATTAAAAACAATGAGTGACCATTGTCCGACAAATAGAAACCATGTCCGAGAGAAGGGAGTCCCATAGGAGACATCTTCGAAAGCAATAAAAGGAGGGACCTTACGTTCCAGTAGCCACCCGAAAAAAAGACCTCCACCCCCGCAGACAGACGAGAAAGAACGAAATTCGAGCGGGCAGACCCCTCCAGGGGAACTGGGCCTGAGATAGTATCACTTTAAGGTGATTCCCAGCGCATATTATGACAGAGATAAACATCGGGTACAGCGCCAGACGACGGACGTCTACGGTGACCAACTTAAAGGCCACTCTCAGTACTCGGTACTGGCCACAGGTTACTGGTTACTGGTTACTGGGTACTGGATACTGGTAGAATGTAAGAATGTAAATTCACCTCTAAAACAATTTTGCGTCCGCCGAGAAAAGCCGAAAAAAGTGCAAGAAAATGGAGGAAAACGAAAGAAAATACCAGAGTAATAAGAAGAACAACTTTCGGACAATAAAGGTTAAGTTAGGAAAGTTGTCCGCCGGTCAGTGGTGGTGGCGACGACCGCGCGAATCGATTTTTATCTCGGCGATAAGACGGCGGTGGACGGCGTAGGAGGGGAGGAACGCGGAACTATGGGCCAAGTTAATGAGCCAGCGCACAAGTCACGGCCCGGTCAACTTTCTTAAAGGGAAGACGAAAATTTAAATTAGCCCAGACAGCAGTTTGTAGAGAGTCCACCACCACAAGCCCACTCCCACTCCCACTCTCGAGAAATGTATGCTCATGTGTAGGTCCGACCATGTGGAAGGTAGCCACCCGAAATAAGACCTAACTGGAATTATAATTTAAGCGTGTGAAAACGCATTGAATTGTGTGAAAAACCTAAAGATTCCCTTTGTAGCTCTTAAATGTGTTCACATTTGAGATTGGCGGGGCACTGGACTAGTAATCAGAGAAGTGTGTGGGAATGTGTAGTTAACTGTGTAAGTAATGCCCGAGTCTGAAAGAGCGTTTCGGGTTAATGTGTGGGACTGACCAGGCCCCCTACCCTACCTCCCTCGAGGGGTCCCATGTTAGAAATCCCCTTAGTTAGTATCACCCCTATGACTACCCAATAATCGCAGTATGTGTATGTATGTAGGTGAGCTGTACATAAGCGTGGGGCCCCCGGAGGAAGGGCTTAGAGCAGCAGCCCCATTGGGGGAGCTGTCATGGGCGCATAACTCTTATATGAGCCTGGTTGGGTGTATTATGTCAGATACACACAGTGTGTATGTACGCAAGTCGATAATACGAGCTCTTCAGCTCCGTATATATGTACCCGCGTACTCGGGGAGGTGTGTGTGTGTGTGTGTGTGTGTGTGTGTCTGTGTGTGTGTGTGTGTCAATGCAAGTACCGATAGTGGAAATCAGCAGCGACAACGACGAACTTTTCGTGGGGGCGTCGAACGAGGAGAAAAGAAAAACACCGCTCGTGGAAAAACTTTGGCACACACGCGGGAACGAGATAGATGCCGATAACGACCACGAAGGCTGCGAGGAGATTCCCCCGACGATGGTTGGGACGGGGTGGGGGCGAAAAGGGGAGTCGCCTTATACATATAAGGATGTGAGTGTGCGCTGGAAAAGCGATGGCGAAGTCGCAGAGCCCTGCCCACGCAAGGTCCTTAGGAAAACACTTGTGGTGGGCTCCGACGCTTTCCCTTTACAACGGGCGCACGTTCTGCGTCTTGGCCAGTTTTGGGGAGAGACTTTCACTTTCTGCTCCTTTGTCGCCGGTAATGAGTTTGACGACGGGTGGGGGCCCTCGATTCGGGGCCTAGGCCGGCTCCGAGCGGGGACTCGGGCGGCCCAGAGAACCCTGATAATTTAGTGCGAATTTTAAACAGCAGTTTATTAGGCAGATAATGGGGAAGCAGAAGGAAACAATCAAAAACTTATCCCCAGTCGAACTGTATTAAAGTCCTTAGTGCTTTAAGTATCCCTGTCGCTTATAAACTGCGAGGACTAGTTAGTTAGAATCTTAAAATCGATTCAATCGTTCCCCTCCCGATTGAAAGTTGAAAAGGAGTTACAAAAAACTCCACGCCCAAGAAGGACAGACATGAAAGTGATTAAGGACCGGAGAACATCCAATAAAGAGACAGTTGGAAAGTAAAATACAATCGCCAAGAACTCCCCATTCCTCCTGGATTCCCAGCGAGGCACAAAGAATGTCTGGAGAGGTCTAATAAGAAGTAGCAGAAATTGAAATATCCTACGCAGAATATATTAATGAAAGTAAAAACGAAAGCAGAGCGCGGGGGAAGCAACCCGGCTCACAACGTCCACATGTCCTTTACCCTCCGCTCCACCCTGTTTGGCCTCCTCTGTCCTGGAAAGTTATTTAAAAAACCCGGCTATTGTCTTTGGAGCTCAAATTTCAACTTAAGACAAACAAGCAAGACGGACATGACAGCCAGGATCCGGGATTGGGGATATGGGGAATGGGGCAGTGGCCATGGCAACGGTTTCTGTTTTTTACGACGATGCCGTCCGGGGATAATTCTCTAGGACCAGGACCGGGACCAGGACAGCTGCTCTCGGGGCGAAAAATGCTTTGGTAAACAATATTAATGAATAAACCGAGAGCTGAGCAGGAACGAAAAAGCTCGGAAATAACTCCCAGCTATGCCAACTGTCTGGCAACATTTCTCCGTTGACACGGCAAGGAAAAGGGCAGCAGAAGACGTTTTCTAATAACGAAAACCATAAAGGATACAGAACCAGAGTCCATCGGAGGAAAACCCAGCTTGGAACTGGTTCCAGAGTCCTACGCAACTGCGTTACACAATTATTGCCTCGGCCAGACATAATTTTCCGGCTCTGTTTTCGTCATTTTTAATTTCAGCCATCGCTCCCAATGACTCCCGCATCCTGGGCAGACACCGCGCCATGGGGCTGACATTGTCAACAGTTGCAAAATGAAAATGGCGTTGACGGCCAGCGCAGTAAGCGCCTTTTTAATTTTGTTTTTGTTATTGTCCTGCCGCTGCCACTGCCGCCGCCTCAGCAGCCGCTTCTGTTGTTGATGTTTGTTATGCATGTCCTTTCGGCGCTAGGGTGCGGGGGCGGAGGCGCATCGCTCACCGCTTCAGCAGAAAACTTTTCACCACCCCGGCCCTCAACTGCGATGGGGCTACGTGACTGCATCTACGGTGCAAGTCCTTCCACCACCCCCCCGCCCGCAGCCTCGTCCGCTTGTTGCTTTCGACTCCCCGGCGTATTTCTTGGGCAAACTTTTCTCGCGCCCGCCTCCGCCCTCCTCTTTCCAGCGGCTTCCTTTTTATTTTCTTTTAATCATATTTAATTTTTTTTGCTTTTTCCTTCTCGGGCCGGAGAGCTCTCCTTGGTTTTTTTCGTCCTTTTTTTTCTGCTCTTCGTCTGCTTTTCTGGCGCGTTTTCTCGCCGTCGTCGAGCCAACCTGCTGCTGAGTCCTGGGCTCCTGTTCCTCCACTGGACGCGGCCGGACTTGGCCATCCAGCCAGAGCTCCCCAGTTTTTTCGCCTCCGTCGGTGGTCAGTTGTATTTACACTTGTAGCGCATTGATTTTTTCTGTACCCTCTGGAGGGATTTTGGTACTGGACTCCATCCAACCTTTTTTTGGCGCTGTTTTTGTGCGTTTTCCTTTCTGGACTCTTCGCTGCTTCTGGCCATTGTCTTGGCCGTCGTCCGCTTTTGGCCAGACTTTTCAGCTTGTGGACCGGCAAGTGGTGCGTAGGAGAGTACGACGACTTTTGTTTTCGACTCTTCGCTTTTCGCCAATTATTGTGAGCGTTTCTTATTTTGAATCATGGATTCCATCATTTAAAGCCCAGATCCCAATGGAGGGGGGTTTGGAAATTAGGAAGCTTGGAATGAAATACTTTCAGCGTGGTAAAGGGTTGCGGGCGCTGCAACTGAAAACTGAAAATGTAGAAGCCCTGAGCTACCTGATATCTCGTTAACATGCATCAATAATGACCCAATCCCCAGAGCATCCTCCCTGTGCCGGCGCCCCCTCTGCTGTGAAGAAGTTACTCGCAGATGGGGCCTCTCGAAACACGCTCCGGCGGGCCACTGGCGCCGGATGGAGGACAGCGGACGGCGGCCAACTTGTGAGCTCTTAATTAGTAAATGCTGGCCATTATGGCGGCCCTTCCGCCTCCGCAGCCCCGCAGGACCACTGTAGAACATCTCGAGTGGCAAACAGACCAGAAAGCTCCTTCGTCCTCCTCCGCACTCGGCTCGTATATAACCCATACAAAGGGAATTCATACATTTCATAATTATCAGGCAAGTCAAGAACCCCTTTATCACAAGCAGGCGCACCTACAAGCACTCCTCCGCCCAGGCCACCCCCTTATGTGCTCGGGCGCCAAAGGATAACTGGGGAGAGATACATAGAGGGGGAGAAAGGGCACATCCCACCTCTCCTTCGCCAGCCCGTCATGTCCTCGCGAGCGCGCTCATTTTCGCGAGCGTGAAAAATTGAGCAACCAAGGAAAATACCGAAAAAAAGGAAAATATAACTGCGTCCTGGGCCGGAGACATGCGCACGTGTGCCGCGGGAAGCGCGGAAGGACGGATCTGGGAAGGGGTGGCGGCCAAGGGAACGAGGCAAATGTAAATTTTCACTCGGTTTTCCAGCAGGCCCCACGCGGACGGAGGCAGAGGCAATGGCAGTGGCAGTGGCAGCGACAGAGGCACCGCAATCGCCGGCCCGAGCAGAACTGCCACAAATGAGGCACGCGCTGCATATGGCGATTTGAGGCAACCGATTCAGGACTCTGTTCAGTCGAATCGAAAATAGAAATAGTTGCGCTGTAATTTGCATAATTTCCATATAAATCCCCTTGAGCGAACTCAGAAAAAAGAAGAAAAAAAAAAGAGGTGCATCCTGCCACCCCTTGAGTCCTTGCCGCTCCCCCTCCTTTGTTGGGAGGTGTAAAAAATGTGTAAACGTATCCTTTATTTGTCCTTTGTCTGAAGCGAATTTGCATATGAAAAACGCAGTACTTCGTGCGTTGAATACCTTGAATTTGCATAATCGATGCGCGCATGCGTGCAGTTTGGTTTTTTATTATTTCATCCGCAACCGAATATCCTTCTACCCTCCCTGATTGATCGGATGCGATTCCGATCGGGGTAAGAGTGACATATGCGACCCTACTTTCGCTGATCTCTTTTTGGCTCATTGAATATTCACATGCTGATCAAAATAGCTCTTTTTATCATTGCCATCGCATTGAAATTTTTCGTACATTTTTTTTAAGGACGAAGGCCAGTCTCTGAGCTGGTGGGCCCAGCAGGGGCTTCGGAAAAGGCGCCACCACCCCGACTGGGGGAACGGCGCAAAGCAGAAATCGAAGAAAGACAATTAAAATTTATGGCAAAAACAAAGCGGTGGGCGCCGAAAGAGCCGGCACACAAACAATAAAATGCAAATGGGGCACTGAAGAGAAAAGCGATTTGTGAAGAAGGAAAGGCGAGATGGGCTGCAAAAAATGGGGCAACAAATGATGCAAAGCGGGTTTGCAAAAACCTCCAGACAGGATCCTCGCAGAACCAACTATTTCAATGAAATGTAATTTCTGCACATTCCGTCCTCTTTCTCCCGCCACCGTATCCTGTGAGCTCTAGGGTCCTTGGCAGCGACCAATGCCTGACTTCGGCTCGTCTGACCTCTCCGACTAATCCGTCCGTGCACATATGTGGGCGTATGAATATACACGTATGTACGTGTCCTGTGTGCCGTATCCTGTCCTATGTACTCGAGTATTGGTGAGCGAGGATTTGCGCCAACAAATCGAAATGTTGCAAAATCGAGCTCATATGGCCCACACACACAGCCACACATGTCGACATACACTCATCCACCCTCCTTCCGTGCAGCTCCTTCCGCTTTTCCGCTCGGCATTTCCCGCAGCCGCTTTTCCGATTCCGATTTCCACAAAAATCGCGTTCAGCCGGGGGTTGGTTTTTCCGAACTCCGCGATGTATACTACATACAAACATTTTTTGTTTTCCATTTCTCTTTCGCACACATGCCGGCAGAGCGAGAGACATATGCACATACACACGGGTATGTACTGCGTGTAATATGTTGTGTATATGATTTTTTTCCATGGCACTGCGCCAACGCCGGCGCCGAGGTCCTGCCTCCGTCGTCCACCCGCCCAGGACCCCTCTATGTAAAGAGCCAGCTCTCCGCATGCATGGAACGAAATAGATAACATATTAAAAGCCGGGCACATGCGACAGGGACAGGAACATCGCGGCGGCAGCGCCACTGGAAAGGCAGGGAAAGCTGGAAAGGCTTTCCCAGCAGATGAGCAAAGAGTTGTGTGTGCATGTGTGGGAGCCGAGCCACCCACACCCACTCCCACTCCCACACACAGACACACCCCCACGTACGTTGTTTAGGTATCGTGCTCTCTCTCTTTCTTCGGGACTGGTCGCCTGTTTCGGTCGCCGCTTTCTCGCTCTCCCCCATTCGGCCCAAACGGGAAAAACTCAACTCGCAGATTTCGAATTTCCATAAGCAAAAAAGGGATATGTTGACGTCGACGTCGGAATCGAAATCGACGCTGGCCGCGCCGCAGCAATCGACGTCGACGTCAGCGTCTGCGTTAGCTTTGGCGCTAGCGCTGGCGTTTTTGGGGGTCCTGGGTCCTGGTCCCTGGTCCCTGGTCCCTGGTCCCGTTAAAAATGTTACACTCACGCGCAGTTGGTGTGACAACTGTGAGCTTCTCGATGTAAGCTGAATGAGTGAGTGAACTCCATGTGAGCCAAAAACAACATCGCTGTTGTCTGGTGGTAGCTATTACTCTTTACGAGCAGTCTGAGCCTCCACACGGGTGAGAGTGTGTGTGGTGTGTGAGCGGGGGATGTTGGTGTGCGTGTGAGTGTGTGCGGGAGTCCGCTCTTCGTGCTCTTTTTGCTTCGGCTTCGGCTCGTCCTTCGTCCTTCGGCCTCGAGCTCGGCTACGCATGTGTATGCAAATTTATTTCGAATACACATATACATAATAAATTTTTTTCGGTGTACGTGACGTGCGAGGACATCGTTCCCCATCGCCCATCAACCACCCCTAACCCCTCCCCCTCCACAATCCTGCTGTTGTGATAAGGGAAATATATAGTTTATATGATGAAGGAGTAAGAAGCCGCTTCGACGCCAGCGTCAACGTCAACGTCGACGTCGGTGTCGCTGCTTCAGAACCCGATCAAACCCGACGAGGACTTCATCCTGCCGAACGGGCGTAGCATCCTCATGTGCTCCTGTCTCGCTGCCACCGCTCATACGTGTGCGCGTACGTGGGCTGATTGCGGGCCAGGGGCGTGGCAACTGGGGGTGGTGGTGGCGGTGGGGAGCAGCGCGTGTGTGCCGTCGCTGCCGCCGTCGCCGCCGCTGCTGCCACCGTTGGCTGCGTCGCAGTTGCTGTGTGTTTTTTCGACCCGGCCGAAACATCATTTGAATTAGTCGCTTCGTGACGTTTGAACGGTTCGAGACATACGCGAACCACACGGCGAGCCACATACGGTTCGATTTGAGCTCTACCCGTTAGCCAATCCGCTTTACCCGTTAACCGATACCGAGATGATAAGCCGAAAAGGTCTATAACGCCGCCGCCAAGTTCAATTAAAAACAGATCCGATCGAAAAAGTATGTCCAAAAATTGCCAAGTGAAATTAACATAAGAATTTTCAGATCTGTGCGATTATGTTGACTTCAATGATGAGGAAATCTAAAGAATGCCTCCTGAAGATGTTATTTTTCCATCCTTTTACATGTTTTTTTGAGCTGAACCTGTCGTTTTTAATTTATTAGCCTGTCGTATCTAATCTATTTGGTAGAACGAATTTAAATTAAAATCTCTGGTTCGCGATATCGTTTTCGAAATCCCAAACTGATCGAAATCCAAAGACTTGAACAATTCCGGTATTGAGTGTTATGGGTGTCGCGCCTCATAAACAAACATGTGCAATGCACTTCAAATGAATCGCAGCCTCAGTTCCGCGAAAATTGCCAGGACCAAATTAAAGGATCGGCGTGTCCGAATAAACACACAAATGGCCCGCAAATTGACCTGTCAGCGGCCATTTAGTGACGAATACCTGCTCGAATCTACCTGTCCTTCGCATCAGTTTTCTTTGCGAGTGTGTGTCTGTAAACATAGACGATCACGCACCTGATTATCACCTGCAAGGCCGAAGGTTCGGAAGTCCTTCGGCCTGCCAGGAGCGAGACAGCTCGGGTGATCCTTCCCTCACACTCCACCCCTCACACACACATGCACCCCTCGGCGGCATGTGGTGGTGCGGCGTGCTAGAGGGTTGCATGTGTGCGGGGTAGTGTGTTGCGAGGGCATGCTCATAGGTGCATTTATTTGCATAGTTTAGTTTGCAGCAAGCCCTCGAGAGAAGCGTGTTGCGATCCTCCGAGCGCGTGAATTAACCACGAATCGCATCCGAACAAAATTTTGCAGTGAATAGTGTCCTTGGAGTGAGACCTCAACTTGGCAGAGCAAGTGAATTATTGACAAGATCCGGGAATTTAAAATTGTTTTTATTTTCAAGTCAAGCCGGGAAATTTAAATGGTATGTAAAATGGGAGAAGCCAGATCGCGCAAAATGGAGATGTTTGAAAGTCCCGGGCCACCTGCCACTGACTTACTTTGCCATTAATTAAAAAACTTGACAGTTTCCTCCTGCGTTTGGCGTTCCACTAACTTGCTTCTACCTGTCGCCACTCTAAAGCAAAGCAAATAAATAAAAATGTTGTCTCAGCTGCCGCAGACCGCAAATGAGTTACGGGCGTGAAAAAGGAGCAAGTCCTTGGACCCACCGAGAAACCAAGACCCGAACTGCTCTGCTAATTGCACATTGTTGCATTCAAGCGTGGTTATCCTTGGCTCTGGGTTCGGTCCTGTCAGCCCGGGAGCAGAGAAGCATGTGTTAATATGCGGTTTCCAGCCCAAGTTCCCAATCCCAATCCCATTCCAAGCCAGCCCGAGATGCAGCAACTACGTCAAATAAAAATGTTTGTTTTGCTGCGCGCTTCTAGTAAAGTTTTTTAATTTTGCCCCGGGAAGTGGGTAGTGGGTGGGCGGAGCTCTGGAAGTTTCCCAGGCGAAGGCAGCCAGGCAGCTGGTGACTTCTTTAAAAATTCACACACGCAGATGGACTGGGAAGAGGTCCCCCCAGACAGCGACTGAATTAATTAGATACACTGTATCACTTCATGTTGCATGTACTTTTAATGTTTCATTTCGGGGAATATTTAAATTTATTCAAAAGTGACAAGCCAGTTTGTTATTATTATTAGTTTTGAAGACAGGATTGGTAAGGATAGATAGGTCTCATGACAAGATCTTTTTGAAAATTGATGATAAAATACCACAGACTTAAAATGAATATTAGACTTTAGATTTAAATAAAAAATCAAAGTTATATGTTTAGGTAGACAACTCGGGAATTCGGAGTTGATTCCACTGTGTCTGTGTTGGGGCACGGATAAAAATGAAAAGTAAAACAAAGCACAACAAAATCCGGGACAGACGCATGCTGGGATGAACCATTATCACACATCACACATCTGCATGTGATATCCTCAAGGATATGCGACACGACACGTAGCAACTGTGATTGCCACACCTTCATGCCTGCTCCCTGGCCTTGTTGTGCTTTCGGCTGCTCAGCTCCTGGCTGTGCTTGGCTTCTGGTTCCTCGGTCGGAAAAATGATATATGCCGCCACTCATTAACATATTATCACTGCAGATATGCCTCCGCACAGCATATGTCATGAATACGAATACATTAACCTTAAGCTTTGCTAACAGCTCCTCCCGTCGTGGATTATTTCTTGCAGAGACAGAGCGCTCCACTGGCTGCACGTGCACGTGACTGGAACGGGGCATGTTAAAGGACGCCGACCAGGAGCCGATTAAACGCCGCCAACTGACGTCGCTCCCCATGACCGACTTCGCCCGCCAGGTGGCGCCGCCCATCCAGCTGCCACTACCGCTTCCGTTGCCGCTCAACCTGCCGCTGCCGCTGCCCTTGCCCCTCCTGGCCAAAGCCCCCGGCAGTGACCACGCCCCAATGCACTCCACACCACCTACGACGCCACCCACGCCACCCCCGCTGCCGCTCAACATGAGCCAGACGAAGACGGCCGAGGCCAGCGGTGGCCGACAGAGTCCACCGGCCACGCCACCCTCCTCGGGGGCGGCTATGGCCCATGCCAGCTCCGGGCCGCAGGACCACTACAGCCTGCGGTGGAACAACCATCAGAATCACATTCTGCGAGCCTTTGACGCCCTGCTACAGACCAAGACTCTGGTGGACGTGACCCTGGTGTGCGCGGAGACCTCCATCCGGGCCCACAAGATGGTGCTCTCCGCCTGCTCCCCCTTCTTCCAGCGGGTGTTCGCCGAGACGCCCTGCAAACACCCCGTGATCGTGCTTAAGGACTTCCGCGGCTGGGTAGTCCAGGCCATCGTGGACTTCATGTACCGCGGCGAGATCAGTGTACCCCAGCAGAGGCTCCAGACGCTCATCCAGGCCGGGGAGTCGCTGCAAGTGCGCGGTCTAGTAGAGAGCTCCGTGCCGGAGCACACACCGACCCCCGCCGCCTCGCCCGATGACTTCGGCATGCTCGACACATCCATGCTCTCCTCCAGCTTCGAGGAGGACGGCCCTCCCTCAATGGTTCGCCCGTCGGCAGCGTCCGCTGGCAAGCAACTGATGATGCCTTCCGCCGCGCGTATGTTCGGCAGCCATCACTCCACCTTGCTGAGCCTGCGCCGCAAGAGGGAACAGGAGCAGGAACTGGAAAGTGACCAGGAGTTGGGGGGCAGCTCTCCGATGCCCCGACGAAAGCAGGCAAGACCCCGTCGTCGATCCGGGGACGTGCCCCATGACTTCGCCCTCGGCCCCAGCAAATCGGGGACCGAATCGCTTCAGACTGTGATTAAGCACGAGCTGCTGGAACGGACAGAGAGCAATCAGGAGGACGAGGACCAGGACACCGAGGCACGAAGGAACGACTCTGCGGCAACGGACACCTCTGAAGAAGAGGTCAAGGACAAGTCCGCAGATCAGCCTCAAAATGTGAATGATTGTCGCCACCACCGACTAGATCTTGATGACGACGAGGAGGAGGAGGGAATCCAGGATCGAGATGACCCGAAGGTGGAACAGGAGGAGGAACAGGACATTGAAGAGCTTATTCACACGACCAACGAGCTGAGGCGACAGGCTGCCGCGGCTGCTGCCAACGCGGCGGCTGCCATGTCGCCCACCCCCTCGCCCTGTCCCAGCGACGGGCCAGAGGATCTCTGCACCACCAAGAAGGACAAGAAGGACAGGAGCAGCCACTCCACGGCCGCTCCTTCGTCCGACTGCGAGTCAAACAACAACAACAGCAGCAAGCTGCAGGATAACAACCAGCGCATTATGCTGTCCCTGAAAGACATCCGCCAACTGAACGCCAATCTGAACGCCGGCCAAAACACTTCGACCAGTGGCCCAGGATCGGGCTGCAACAATAACGGCCTGTTGAACTTCCCCCCTCCGGGAATGCGACCTCCCGGACTTCCGGACAGTCCGCCCTGTCACATGGAAGCCTTGGAGGCGCAGATGCACGCCGCCGCCGCCGCTGCCGCAGCAGCCGCGGCTGGCGACCATCCCTTCCACCACATGGAGCATCAGATGGAGATGTCCCTGGCCGCGGCCGCTGCAGCAGCCGCGATGCACCAGAGAGAGCCACGGGATCCCCGCGATCCTCGCGACCACAACGCATTCGCCAGCAACTTGCTGGGGCCCATGGGTATGTCTCCGTTCGGCGGACCCAATGGAGGAGGACCATCGGGCCACAACTCCGGCCCAGCAAGTGGCGGATGTCCTGGACAGGCGCCGCACGAGAGACTCGAGGAGAGCATGAACCGGCTGAGCAAGGAGCTGGGCAAGGACTTCGGCAAGGACTTCGCCCCCACATCGCCCATGAGTCTGCCGGGGCACTTCAATCCGCCGGATGGACCACCTCATCCGCCTTCACCGCTGCCCTTTCCTGGCATGTCCTCGGCGATGACGCTGACGCCGCCTCACAGTAAGTACCCCCTAAATGATAACCAGTCCTTTTCCAGTCCGTCTGCTGGGGCCCGGTGACCTCCTACCTCCAGCGGAAGTCCTCAATAAACAAGCCCACTTCGTGTACAAGGGTCGTCGCCAGCTCTCCGCAATTTCGCAGACATATTTGCGTGTCCCCTTCGCCACTCGGAAATGCAACATGTGGTCCCCTAAGCCCCATCAACGCGTTGTAAAGTGGCTCCAAGAATCCTTGAAGAAGCACTCTGGCTCTTTGCCGCCAGGAAAGCTGTCGCAAAGCCCCTAAGCATATTATGGGTCCTCCGACCCGACAGTCTCTTTGGAGCCCACCTGCCAATCCCCTGCACTCGTTTCCTCAAAATACAATAATTAAGTCATAAAAGTTTACGCTGCTGACAGCCCATAAGAAATATGGCAATGCAATGGGGCTCCTAATAATTTGACAGTCCGTTCCCCACAGAAACGGAGTCGCAGTCGCGTTTTGCGGTTGGATCTGCGCCTGCGACTCCAGTCGGAGCAAATTCAATTGCGCTTTATATGATTTTTTATATTCATGTCACTCGGAGTCAGGCGAAATAAACGCAAACACAAATTGAGGTGCAAAGGTCGGTGGAAGGTTGGGCGGTGGAAGGTTGGGCTTCCGACATTGCGTGCAGAAAGCGCAAGAAATTTATGTTGTGTCTATTCGAACATGTGAGGAGAAGTTTCGGAGCGGGTTGAGTCGACAAACTGTCAGCAGACGTTTAGCGAAATGACTTTTAAGTTGCCTGGCTGCCAAGCCGCTTCCACCCACCCTAGTCCACCTCCGTCCATCCCTCCTCCACAGCCATGTGTTGTGTTTAAAGTATGCCAAAGAGCGCACAACTTAAACCTTTTGGCAAACAACTTTGGCACCGTCTCCGGGCGGCATAAATAAAAATAGGAAGGCGGTGGCGACTGGAGCGACTGAAGCGACTGAGGACTATTCCTTGCACACAACTTTTTGCACATAAGTCGCGCGATATTCATATTAATAATATCCGTTTGGGGAGACCCAAACTGCACAGCCAGAAGCGAAACCGGAGCCGCAGCCAGGGCCCAGGACCTTCACCTGGGTGGGTGGGGCGAGTGCAGGCGAGACGCGCGCACACAGGATATAAAATAAATTAAGGCACAAAAATATGAAAAATTTTACGAAAATACCCGTGTGGTGGTGGTGGGAGGCGGGCAGGAAGCGCAATACCTTTTAATGCGACAAAAATTTCACAGAACATATCAGCGGTAGGAGAGTCGCTAACTACTGCATAAACAGGCTGCAGGCAATGAAGGATTCCGCCAAGGATACGCCAAGGTACAGCAAATACCGAGATGATGCGGGCCGTGCGGACTAGGCGATACCCTACGAATGGCGCGACTAAAGTCGGTTTGTTGGATGAAGCAAGACATTCGCCGGGCCCATGCTTCCCAACGAGACACTCGATGGCTTAAGGAACTTCCTTCTTGGCTATGAGCCTTGCAGACACAGCCAGGGATTTACCGCCGTTTGTCCTCGTTTGAAGAATGTGATTTATTTTTTCGGCTGAAACATTTCGGCGTGAAAATCATTGAACTAATAGCTTGTGACATGTGGCTGGGGCCGGTTGGGGGAGTCTTCATATCTGCCCGGGACCGAGACCGAGCAGGAGAACCCTTCAGGAGTCTGAAAGGGAAACCCACTAATTTTGGGCGCCGTCAAAAGAAGAGGGTACAAAAAATAGAAATAAAGAGAAAAGCACATTACGTATACGCCGCGTGTTGTAATGTCTACTTCAGAACACACAGAGGCAAACAATGTGCGCTCGTTATTTGTGTCATTATGCTGTAGCTACAACACATCCTCGAGACACAGATACAGCTACGGATACAGACACTGCTGCGCCCCTTGTCCACATGCTTGAGCATTGTCTGAGCCCGTCTGTCTGCCTGTTTGCATCTGGGGATCCGCGGCGCGACTTATGAAATCATTCAGCACAATGTCAATATTATGCGTTGCCTCTTCAGTCCTGCGAATCGTGCTCCTTCGAATCGTGTCCTTCAGCCCTCCTCATCAGCGCTCCAATTGTTTCACTCATGTGAAGGAGTGCTCTCCATGCGGAAAATATTAATGAAATAACGACGTCCTATTGTTTACTATCCGGGACGATTGTCTCTCCGGCTAATCATTTTCAGTGAGCTGGAAAATGGGTTCGCAGTCGACTTGCACTGGGGATTGTATAAGTCGAGTGCAGTTACAAATATAAATCTGAATCGTGTGCCCCCACTAATTTAATTTCTATTTTCCGTTGCAGTGTTCGGCCTGGACTCCCCACTCGGACTGTTCCCGCCCGGAATCGATCCTGGCAAGCTCTACAACCCGCTGATGGAAATGAGCGATCCGCGGGAAATGCCTGGCGGACCGCCGCCGTTCCTCAAGAAGAAAAGTAAGTACCCAGCACCCTGAATCAAACTTGTACCAGAACAAACTTTCGCCGAGTCGAGCAAACAACTAATTAACCCCAGAGCCGCTGCGATTGCTGCAAGCCCCTAAGAAGAGGCAAGAGGAAAGAAGGTTCAAAATCACTTGGTCTTGATTGGCGTCGATCACGTTGGAGCACTCGAGCGTTAGGTTCCGTGCCTGGCTGCAATACTTCACACCTGACTGATTGATCTCCACCTTTGCACCTCCTGCCTCCGATCTGCTGCGCTTTTGCTCACGTCTCTGCGTCCTCGGCTTCGGGTTTGGGTTTGGGTATGGGTTTGGGTTCGGGTTCGAATCGATTCTGTGGGCTATTGAAGAGCAAATAGAAAGGGTCACAGACAGTGTTGTGCAAGTGGCGGGGCTAATCTGCAGCCGATTAGATTCGATCGGTATCTGAGTTACGAAACGGTTAAAGGGAAACCCTAAATAGGACTAGGTTCTCCTCGCCCATCCACATACTACTCTCCACATCTCCAGCGCTCCTCCGTCCTCCGTCCTCTGTCCGCCCCGTCCCGATCCGAAGCCGTTCCAGATGCGATCACTGATCACTCGAGCGATCATGTGAGGCGGCAAATTTGTTTCTGCGGTTTTCCTGTGCCCCGATCGCAGCAATCGCGGAGTCGCTCCAGAAACGGTTTGTTTATGTTTCTCATTGGTTTCTTCAATGGGGCAACATGTGCACCTATGCATATCGCAAACGCAAACGCAAACCCCAATGCAAATGCAAACGCAACGCAAACGTAAACGTCGTTTTTTCTGATTGACAAATGGAAAAGGCGAGTCGAGGAAGTAGCGCCGCTTCCACCACTCTTGGCCGAACTGGCTCACCTGCAAGCGATGTGATGCAAGTGAAACCTCAGAGAGGTAATGAATTTTTTGTGCCTGGCCAGAGTGCGGGGAAATCGTAATAACCATTTCACATTTCGTATAAGTGTGGTTCGGAAATCAATTATACCCACGGCCAGAGACAGAGGACGGAGTGACTGGATAAATATATTTATAATCCTCATGTGAGCTCTTTGCTATGACAGTTCACTTGACAGTCGCACGGCGTTGACGGGTTAAGTGCTGGCCTATTAACAGTTTTCGGCTTTTGGCCGAAGCTATGTAGGCCGAGCCGTTCGAGTTATTCGGGCACAAGTACTCTCACTGGATTGGCCCCAGCGCCAGTTAATTGCTTCATTTTCCGCCTCTCGAGAACCGACCGCCTGAAGTCGTGATCATATGTTCGAGGCATTGGACGAGCGTATATCAAGGAGAGTTTCTGGCAGATGTTATCCGATCCCTATCGCCCAGCGCTCTGGAATGATGCCGGAATTACAAGCACAATTACAACAAAGTACGCCGGCAAATAAAACGCAAGCAAATCTGGCGTATAGCACGATATTCTTTTTATTGCAAATCTGCAGAAACCCGTTTCGCAACTGATACCAATCAGCAGCAGCCGGGGAAGCTCTCCGATACCCTCGGTTCCTCCATGGATCCTTGGGTCGTGTGGGTGTGATTAACTGATTTGTTCACATTCATTTGTTCATTCGGCTACGGCGATTGTTTGGCTCTCTGCTGTGCTGTGTCTGTTTTGTCTGTGAAACGTGATTTGCGATTTGTAGCAAATTCAAATTTCGTTTATGTGAAAGCTGGCTTGTCTTCGGCCGGGAACTTCATTAGACGGGCCAGGCTATATGTGGATACATAGCCGGAGCGCGCTATTTAGTTGCCCTCATCTGTCGTCTTCCCTGGAATCGAAGGGTCAGACCCCGTTTGTGACCCCGTGCAACTGCAGACAATTCAGGGAAAAATCCATATGATCAGCTAAGCCGAAGCGGCGAGCCAGTGTAAGCCGGAGGATCTGCCACACGTTTGCCTTCAATTCCCTCAGCCCTCCGCCCCCAGTGGGGAAGAAAGGAACCTGCGGCTTTGTGGCGCTCTGTGCCGGTGCCAGGCGGTATCTGAGGATCTAAATTAAGTTTTAGCGGCGCATGTGACGCTGCGAACTCGTAATTTGCATACAGAGGAGAGCCTAGCCGCACTAGAGGAGAGAACCACCACAGCGCTCCTCCTCCAGACTAGCTGCCACACAAAGAATCTGGGCAGCTGGGTGTGTACGGGCGCGATCTCCTCCAGATCCCGGTGCCAGACAATAGGTGACTTTTCAGCAAATTTCAGACAATCTAGCCGGCATATGGGGCCGGGCAAGAGATTGAAACATTAGCAGATGTGAGGGCTGTGATAAGCTCGTGTTCTGCCAGCCTTGTGGTGGCCCGACCTAATCCATACATTTTCTTTCTTCTCTTGCAGTGCCCCGACCCAAGGGACAGCACTCCGCGCCTCGAGGTGGTCCCCCCCGCTCTTGGACGAACACAGAGCTGACGGAAGCGCTCCAGCACGTGTGGAACAAGAAGATGACCACGTCGCAGGCCTCGCGCATCTTCGGAATTCCCTACAACTCTCTCCTGATGTACGTGCGGGGGAAGTACGGCAAGAGCCTCAAGCTGGAGCAACTGCGCAAGGACTGCATTAGCGGGCCGCCCATTGAGATGCTCCAGATGGGCATCAGTGGGGGTGGGGGCAGCGGCAGTGGCGGCAGCAGCTCCGGCAAGAGCGAGAAGAGCAAGGAGCGCAAGGAGAAGGACAAGGATAAGAGCTCCTCGGGCAGCCACAACAACTCCGGTGGCTCGGGCAACTCATCTTCGGGTGGTCCAAGCTCCGGAAACGGACCCCATCATGGCGAAATGGGGCCACTGGGCTCCCTCGACTTGGAGCTGGGCTTGCCACTGGGACCACCGGGCGGACCGCGAAGCGCCAGCTCAGAGCCCGACCTGCTAGGCGGGCCCAACGCCCTCTTTAACCCCTTTAACCCCCAGGGTTTCTATCCTGACTTTGCCGGTGGCTTCCCCGGGCTGCCCCTTAGCATGCTGAACCTGCTGCCACCGGCGGAGCGACACCATGCGGCGGCCGCCATGCACCACCTGGGTGTCACCATGGACGAGGACTGCAAGTCGGTGGGCTCCAAGCAGTCGTCCTCGCTAGACGACGACTTCCCGGGCTCCGGGCTACCTCTGTCGCTGGAACAGAGACGGGACTTGGGGGCGAATGGACCGCCGCCGGTGGCGCAGTCTAACGGGGGCGCTGGACAAGATTGAAACTTGTGGCCGGATTGGGCAACCGGCGCGGCTGCCAACGCCAATCCACCACTGTACTTCCCAGCCCTCGAGCCGAGCCAGGACCTGCCGCTCCACCAGGTGGGCTGCCGCGACCTCAGCTTTAAACAGGACACTTTCCTGGCCAGGCGCAAGCTGAAGCGCTTCCGAGTCAAGCGCCACCTCCAGGCTCAGATGAAGGCGCCTCAGCCCAGCGGAGCCCTGGCCCCGCTGCGGACCTGAGTGTAAATGTGAACTTGAATGCAATACAGTACGCCTAGTTTGTTTTTTCGTTTATCGACCCGCTTTTATTTGGTAGTATTAGTTCTTCGCCCTAATTTAGGAAATGAGTTGTGTATATTTTGCTGGTGCTTTTAGTTCCTAATCCAGATTATATATTTTGTGGTTACCTTTAGTTCGCTATTTGAATATGACAAAGCTTACAAAGCATTTGAGGCAATACGTTAAACAGTACATTACAGTGAATCTTTATTTAATTTAAGTATTGAAAGGTATATAATCAAAATACGGAGCTGAGTTGAGGAGGATCTTGTAAATAGGCAGTAGGGGCAGCCGAACGACTGCGTTTGGCTCGCAGCTAATTAGATTTTAATGCAACAACACTGCAATTAGTGGTATCGATATATACATTGCCGATGACTGTACCAAAATTTTTAATGTTATTTGATAAAACGAAATATGACTATTAGTTGTAGTCTTAAGTGTTTCTGTAGGCAATTTGAAACTGTATAGAACACACCGCCCCTGCCCCATTCATTAAAGGGAACACTTCCTTACCTTTTCCCAAAGAGTAACCCAATCCCCCCAAAAATCACTCCATTTCCCCAATATTAGTGGACTGTGCTTTGTAAATCTCAGCCAAATGCATTCAATCCCGCCAAACCGGGCTTGTAATCTGAATTGTAAAGAACGCCACGCAACCCCAAAATGGCACACTTAGTGACTAATTTCCCGTGCATAGTGTTAATAATTTATAAGCTCAAATGAAATATTTTAATATTAAATATTACAACATATTCTGTAAGTAAAACAAAATGAATGTATGCATTACAATAAATAGTAAAAGTTATTAAATAAAACGTTAAACACAACTATTTTTAAAAGTCTGCAGAGGGACAAAAAATTATGGATCACTGCGATGGCTATATCTTTGCCAAAACCCATCCGATGATTGAGCGGAATACCTCAAATGATTCGTAGAATCATTCTCCATTAAACTGCATTAAAATCTAGGAAGGAATTTTTTTTTAGATTTTTCGTCAAATTTTGCGGAGGACCCTCTGCCAGTTTTTGAAAAATGCTATGGGGGACAATATGGATCACTGCGATGGCTATATCTTTGCCAAAACCCATCCGATTATTGAGCGGAATACCTCAAATGATTCGTAGAATCATTCTCCATTAAACTGCATTAAAATCTAGGAACGAATTTTTTTTTTAGATTTTTCGTCAAATTTTCCGGAGGACCCTCTGCCAGTTTTTGAAAAATGCTATGGGGGACAATATGGATCACTGCGATGGCTATATCTTGGCCAAAACTTATCCGATTATTGAGCGGAATACCTCAAACGATTCGTAGATTCATTCTCCATTAAACTGCATTAAAATCTAGGAACGAATTTTTTTTTAGATTTTTCGTTAAATTTTGCGGAGGACCCTCTGCCAGTTTTTGAAAAATGCTATGGGGGACAATATGGATCACTGCGATGGCTATATCTTGGCCAAAACCCATCCGATTATTGAGCGTAATACCTCAAACGATTCGTAGATTCATTCTCCATTAAACTGCATTAAAATCTAGGAACGAATTTTTTTTTAGATTTTTCGTCAAATTTTCCGGAGGACCCTCTGCCAGTTTTTGAAAAATGCTATGGGGGACAATATGGATCACTGCGATGGCTATATCTTGGCCAAAACTTATCCGATTATTGAGCGGAATACCTCAAACGATTCGTAGATTCATTCTCCATTAAACTGCATTAAAATCTAGGAACGAATTTTTTTGTAGATTTTTCGTTAAATTTTGCGGAGGACCCTCTGCCAGTTTTTGAAAAATGCTATGGGGGACAATATGGATCACTGCGATGGCTATATCTTGGCCAAAACTTATCCGATTATTGAGCGGAATACCTCAAACGATTCGTAGATTCATTCTCCATTAAACTGCATTAAAATCTAGGAACGAATTTTTTTTTAGATTTTTCGTCAAATTTTCCGGAGGACCCTCTGCCAGTTTTTGAAAAATGCTATGGGGGACAATATGGATCACTGCGATGGCTATATCTTGGCCAAAACCCATCCGATTATTGAGCGGAATACCTCAAATGATTCGTAGAATCATTCTCCATTAAACTGCATTAAAATCTAGGAACGAATTTTTTTTTAGATTTTTCGTCAAATTTTCCGGAGGACCCTCTGCCAGTTTTTGAAAAATGCTATGGGGGACAATATGGATCACTGCGATGGCTATATCTTGGCCAAAACTTATCCGATTATTGAGCGGAATACCTCAAACGATTCGTAGATTCATTCTCCATTAAACTGCATTAAAATCTAGGAACGATTTTTTTTTTAGATTTTTCGTCAAATTTTGCGGAGGACCCTCTGCCAGTTTTTGAAAAATGCTATGGGGGACAATATGGATCACTGCGATGGCTATATCTTGGCCAAAATCCATCCGATTATTGAGCGGAATACCTCAAATGATTCGTAGAATCATTCTCCATTAAACTGCATTAAAATCTAGGAACGAATTTTTTTTTAGATTTTTCGTCAAATTTTCCGGAGGACCCTCTGCCAGTTTTTGAAAAATGCTATGGGGGACAATATGGATCACTGCGATGGCTATATCTTGGCCAAAACTTATCCGATTATTGAGCGGAATACCTCAAACGATTCGTAGATTCATTCTCCATTAAACTGCATTAAAATCTAGGAACGAATTTTTTTTTAGATTTTTCGTCAAATTTTCCGGAGGACCCTCTGCCAGTTTTTGAAAAATGCTATGGGGGGACAATATGGATCACTGCGATGGCTATATCTTGGCCAAAACCCATCCGATTATTGAGCGGAGTACCTCAAACGATTCGTAGATTCATTCTCCATTAAACTGCATTAAAATCTAGGAACGAATTTTTTTTTAGATTTTTCGTCAAATTTTCCGGAGGACCCTCGCCAGTTTTTGAAAAATGCTATGGGGGACAATATGGATCACTGCGATGGCTATATCTTGGCCAAAACTTATCCGATTATTGAGCGGAATACCTCAAACGATTCGTAGATTCATTCTCCATTAAACTGCATTAAAATCTAGGAACGAATTTTTTTTTAGATTTTTCGTCAAATTTTCCGGAGGACCCTCTGCCAGTTTTTGAAAAATGCTATGGGGGACAATATGGGTCACTGCGATGGCTATATCTTGGCCAAAACCCATCCGATTATTGAGCGTAATACCTCAAATGATTCGTAGATTCATTCTCCATTAAACTGCATTAAAATCTAGGAACGAATTTTTTTTTAGATTTTTCGTCAAATTTTCCGGAGGACCCTCTGCCAGTTTTTGAAAAATGCTATGGGGGACAATATGGGTCACTGCGATGGCTATATCTTGGCCAAAACCCATCCGATTATTGAGCGTAATACCTCAAATGATTCGTAGATTCATTCTCCATTAAACTGCATTAAAATCTAGGAACGAATTTTTTTTTAGATTTTTCGTCAAATTTTCCGGAGGACCCTCTGCCAGTTTTTGAAAAATGCTATGGGGGACAATATGGGTCACTGCGATGGCTATATCAAATGATTCGTAGATTCATTCTCCATTAAACTGCATTAAAATCTAGGAACGAATTTTTTTTTAGATTTTTCGTCAAATTTTCCGGAGGACCCTCTGCCAGTTTTTGAAAAATGCTATGGGGGACAATATGGGTCACTGCGATGGCTATATCTTGGCCAAAACCCATCCGATTATTGAGCGTAATACCTCAAATGATTCGTAGATTCATTCTCCATTAAACTGCATTAAAATCTAGGAACGAATTTTTTTTTAGATTTTTCGTCAAATTTTCCGGAGGACCCTCTGCCAGTTTTTGAAAAATGCTATGGGGGACAATATGGGTCACTGCGATGGCTATATCTTGGCCAAAACCCATCCGATTATTGAGCGTAATACCTCAAATGATTCGTAGATTCATTCTCCATTAAACTGCATTAAAATCTAGGAACGAATTTTTTTTTAGATTTTTCGTCAAATTTTCCGGAGGACCCTCTGCCAGTTTTTGAAAAATGCTATGGGGGACAATATGGGTCACTGCGATGGCTATATCTTGGCCAAAACCCATCCGATTATTGAGCGTAATACCTCAAATGATTCGTAGATTCATTCTCCATAAAACTGCATTAAAATCTAGGAACGAATTTTTTTTTAGATTTTTCGTCAAATTTTCCGGAGGACCCTCTGCCAGTTTTTGAAAAATGCTATGGGGGACAATATGGGTCACTGCGATGGCTATATCTTGGCCAAAACCCATCCGATTATTGAGCGTAATACCTCAAATGATTCGTAGATTCATTCTCCATTAAACTGCATTAAAATCTAGGAACGAAATTTTTTTTAGATTTTTCGTCAAATTTTCCGGAGGACCCTCTGCCAGTTTTTGAAAAATGCTATGGGGGACAATATGGGTCACTGCGATGGCTATATCTTGGCCAAAACCCATCCGATTATTGAGCGTAATACCTCAAATGATTCGTAGATTCATTCTCCATTAAACTGCATTAAAATCTAGGAACGAATTTTTTTTAGATTTTTCGTCAAATTTTCCGGAGGACCCTCTGCCAGTTTTTGAAAAATGCTATGGGGGACAATATGGGTCACTGCGATGGCTATATCTTGGCCAAAACCCATCCGATTATTGAGCGGAATATTTTAAATGATTCGTAGATTCATTCGTAGATGCGAAAAAGGTTCAAGGATCGGATGAGAAGATCTCCTGAAGTTTTATTATTTATATTTCATGGCGGCTATTCGATGATAAAAATACGCATCCATTTATTAAGTTATGCAATTGTAATCGTATGTAATCAATTATCCGTAAACTAAAATGTCGGGAGAATTATTTAAATTCAGCGCAAAACAGTTTTAGGGCTGGAAAATAGTTATAGAAATGCTGCGGCATCAGGTTAGGCAACCGCACACTAGATGGCGCTGGTACGGGTTGGTGAATCGGGTAAAGGCCTTTTCGACTTAAGCTAGCATACTTTTTGGGAGGAGAAGTTGAATAAGTTGTCCTTTTTCGCCAATCTGGCAGTTCATAGTTCAGAGGATGGAAACCAATGACATTGGAAGCATCAACTTCACAGCATCACTTTTGGCGCTGACTTTTGAAGTAGCGCTGAAATGGAGCCCAGCCTTGTAAATATCCCACAATGAGATGGGGGCGAAATCCTCGTTCAGAAAAAGATGCCTGTATTATTTAAGCTTTACGAGTTTGCCCCGTGCCGAGGTTTTCGCAAAGATTTGACAATAAAACGGGACGACATCAATTGCGTCAGGCTGCGCCGTCTGGGCAATGAGAATGATATCGAATGATAGCGTCTTATCACTAAGATTAGCTGCACGTGCGAGCACTCTGTTGCTCTGATTGCTGGTTCACCTGGAGCTACCTAGGAGTGCGAGAGGACACTCAGGTAACTGATAGCACGGCTTAGACAGCAGTTAGGCGGACAATCGGGTCTCCCTCCCCTTGTCACATTGCCGAATCAGATGGCGGCAGGGCCACGACCGTGCAGCTGCTTAAGCTCTGGCATGTGACATGTGGGGTCTAAAAATAGGGGGCTAAGCCCTCGCTTGAACAGCGGCAAGTGCAGAAGCATTTTGATACCCTGTCAGAAGCCCAGGGTCGAGGGTCAACGAATTCAAAAACATTCCATTCGCCAAAAATATTACTTTTAAGAAAACCACCATTTATCTGTGGAATTTTAAAAATGTTTCCTTTTGCAAGAGTAAAAGAAATGCAAGTCAAAACTAAAAATCTTCATCAAAAACACCAATCTATACTATTTGATACAAAAATACTGCTATAAGCCTCGACTTCGCTCCGCGCATGCGTTGTTGCAAGCCAATCGGAATCCCAATCGGAACAGCATGTTCGAACCGGTCATGGTTCCCGAATAAAGGATCTAAAAACTAGTAGGACTAAAAAATTCCCTACTGTCCGCAGCTAGCTGTCCTCATAAACCGAATCGAAAAGAAACAAAGTTTAATTATATTTTATGTCATTTTGAATTACAATTTTGACCACACCAGTTCTAATTGATTTAACATTTTCTCATAATTGTTCCCAACATTTTGTTTACATTTTCCTTTGTATTTATATTCAGTAGTTGTTTTTCACATATTTTTTAACGCTCCGAACATGTTTGATGTTGTATCCAACACTTTTGCCGTCCACGAGAGTAACATTTTCTCAGCTGCGCGACTGCTACTCTCAGAAAGTATCTAGTATCTGCGAGTGGGACTGTCGCTGCTCCGTCTCAAAAGATACGTCAAAAAGTATTTGTATCTGCTGCGAGCTGGATGTATCCATCGTTGTCGCCGGCTGGTATATTGGCGTCCGAGCCGCGCGTATCTCCTCCGGATCTGTGTCCGGATTATAGTTAGTTTGTTTTACTAAATTAGTGAAAGCACCTCAGAGCTAGCTGGACGGCAGTTAGGCTGACTTGGTTGGAGCACCTACCCTGAGAAACCGAAAAATTCTGGCAGACACGCAGCCGAAATAAAAAGAACTCAAGCCTATTCCTCTCGCGTCCGTTCAACGAAAATAATAATAGATAAAAACAACAAGAAATTCCGAAAATGCGCCAAGAAAATTAAAAGGCACAGATATATTCCGATCGTACTAGCCGAGGAGAGTGTCTGATTGTTTATTTATGTTGTGTATGTGTGAGTGTGGGCCCAAACAGCTGTTGGTGCAGAAAAGAAAAGAAAAGCAACAACCGCATCGAGTATCTCGAGTGTTGAATAAATTTCGTCAGCAGCCCCCAACAATAAAAAGTTCTCTCGATTCCCGAGTCGCCCACCCCAGCCCAGGTAAGTTAATTTCTGCTCTAGCCGACTCTTTTCCACTGGATAAAGATACTTTTGCCGGAGAACGTTTCGAAAGTACTTGCTTTTCGCCACACATACCGATAGCACATTATTTCATTTGGGAAAGTACTTCCAAAACAGGTTCCGGACATGGGGCAGGTAGGCATTAGTTTGCGGAAATTAGAAATGGAGATAATTTATGCAACAGGTAACCAAGTCTAGGGACCTTGATCAATTAATTTATCTGTGTTTTGCTGCTGGCTTCTGAGCAGCTCAGAGGGGCCTGCCGCCCGCTTGCCGCCCGAGAGCCGAGTAGCGTTGCAGTGAGCTGAGTACCAGCTCGGTTAAAAGGCAGGACCGTGGGAAAAATCAATATAGGCAACCTATCAAGGAAGCGCTTTTTGGGGGTTCTCGATGAAGTGCATTGGCAATCGGACGGATTTTCCCGCCACTAGCTTGGAGAGTCATCACCAGCCAGAAGCCACAGATCTGGAGGGCAGGAAATATGTCAGATATATTTTCGTTTGGAGGGCTCGCACCTCCGGAGGACGACGAAAACAAAAACAATGTCGGAGTCGGAGAGCGCCCCCAAAGGACGCAGGCGCAGGGAAGTGCTCGGCTCTGCTTCAACCTGCGGGTCGTGTTTCAACTGAATTCGAAAAGGATTTTCCATCTAGTTGGTGATTGTTTTTGGCCTTTGTTAGTGCTGTGTGTTTGGCAGTTGGGTGTATGCGTGCCAGACCAGATATCCATTCCGAAATACAGAAAACTGCAAGTGTTTGGGGCGGCTGGTGAGTCCGTTGGGGTGTCGCAGCTCGGGGTATTGGCGGGCACACAACTGCCTTCCACTTCCGTGGAAATGTACTCATTTTCTTGATATCAGCGAGAGTTGGGCAACATTTCCCTGCCCCCATTCCGGCTTCTGCCTCAAGTGGGTCACTACAAACTAATGTTCTTGGCCAACATCTAGAGCGGATGCGTTTATCAGCGCTCGGCAAAGAAAGAAGCTGGGCCCTCGCGGGGTTAGGCCGAGCTCAGATGGGGGGCTGCGACATATGAAGGGGAAAATGTGCGCGAAAAGCGAAACCCGGTTGCAAATGAAGGTAACAGGCAATAGGTGAGTGGACTGGTGCGGAAAGGGAAAGTGAATTGGAAAAGCTTCCGCCTTGCGATTCGTGAGTACCTGCGGATTGGGAAGCCTCGGCACATGTGCAGCTGGGTTGGCTGGCTCTTAATCATGGTGATGGGACAAAGCAATTAAAATTAATCTGCAACGAACAGCCCTCCCTCAATTAGCCAATGCCAATATGTTGGATCGTTGCTCCTTTGTCGTTTTATCTCCGTCTGCGTACGGAGTTTTCAGTGTTTATCGCCCCTTGTTTTCCCACCAGCCCTACTTGTTCGCCCAGGGCGATGACCCTCCGCCATCCTCCGTGCAGCCATCAGACGAATTAAGTGGAAAGTGTTTAATCGAGGGAGGGAGGCTTTCCCCCGGAGCTAGTTCAAACCCATCGATGGTCAGTGACTCTTAAGTCTGCTCAAGCCTCTGGTAGAAAGCAGAACGAGATTCTGTCACTTAATCGCTGGCTGAGTAACCAGTTCGCACCTGACTAGTTTGATCCAGGAACTATTTGGCTTAATTGCATCGTTCGGGTGACGTCATAGTTCCAATGTCGTCTGGGGGGAAAGGTGCCGAAAGGCACGCTCCTAGCAAACAGCTACGAACTGCCGCCAGACCGGCTGAAAACCAGTAGCCCCCTCTCGCGCCAGCTTCCCGTAGCTGGAACTTGTAGAAGCCGGCAAGCAGAACGTCACAGTCACGTTCTTCTGGCGTATTGATGGCTAAACAATACAGCTGCGTGTGTTGTCATCCAAGTCTCCGAGAGCGTGAAAAGTTCCTAAAGCGAAACCAAATCAAGCTGCGACCGGTTCATTCTAATAAATTGCTAACGAGCATAAATGTTTATTGCATTAGTCCATCAACCGAGTGGAGCTGGATGTTGTAGGCCCGATACTTACTAGTCTGGTTCTTTCCGATTTGTCCCCACTGTACTCCCCCGATATCAACACCCACCTCCCAACCATACAGTTGGTATTCACCATTTGCTTACTTACAGTTGAGGCTAATATCATTTCCATATCGATTTATACCCATTCGTCTCATTGAGCCAGGTCGGGTTAAAGGGCATTGCATAACCGGCTTGTAACGTGTTTCGGATGCATCTTGGGTGCACCCATGACATCGGCTTACACCTGAAAAGTGGATAGCCTTGACCCGGGATGTGGGCCAATGGTTGCTCCATACCTTGGACGCATCCCCAAGCCATTCGAAGTTCCTTGACCTCCGGATGGACGTGCCACCGAGTTCTACGTGCTTTCTGCGACCACGCACTTATCTGGTGAAATCGGCCGATCAGATTTGATCTCCGCATTAATCGCCGACTTTCCTAACGGGGCTCCCAGTGCTTGGAGCTTAGTGCCACATGCCACGAAAGGAAAACACACAAATTGCAGATTATGCTAATGGCTCATTAAGCGGTTACCGGCCGCCAGTGCAAATCGCGTATGTGCCAAGTAAACAAGAGCTTGCTCCACAGCAGAAACAACAGCAATTAGGGGGAGAGATTGCCCAAACCCGGGCTTTCAAAAGCGTGTGTTTTTTTATTGGGAGCCGGCTGAGTGGAACGATAACCAGGGCCAAGGGCGACAGCACCTGGTTCCAGTGAGTCACAGGGAACAAGCGAGCGACTGTTGGGGCTCCCACACGCTCCTCCAGTGAAGTGCAAATTATGCTAATTCGCAAACAATTATGGCATAATTGCCGAGCGATTGCTGTCACCCGTTAAGTAAGTCCCAGAGAAGCGAAAGTAAAAAGCTCCAATTGGCCAAGAATGGCCGAGAGCACCTTTAAACCATTTCCCAATATGGGGTGAAAGTGGAGTACGGGATTGTCATCGAAGTAAATTCATTCACGAGTAGGACTCACTGTGGGTGGGATGCGATGTTTGCTGACCACCTTCGAATTATGATTTCCCCCTAAGGGCATGGCCAATCGATTTTTATGCGGCTTTGTTTGCCAACTAGTCGGGGGGGACCTGAGCCCTTCAGCACACACATCCCACGCCCGACCACAAACAGGGGAACCCGCCATCCCACATGCCCGCACATAAAAAGAACAAAGCTGAGAGGGAAAGCGACTCAACAATGAACTCTAGTCGCAGAACAACGAATGGGAAAATGGGTTCGCGAAAGCGTTGAAAGTTCAACCGCCCCGAGCGACAATTTAACAAGCCGAGCAGTCAGGCCGTCTACTGTTGTCTGTCGAAAATCACACTGAATTTATACATATCTATCTTCAGCGCCAGCAGTTGCCATGAAAACAGCTCTTAAATAAAGTCGACAAGCCAGCCACGACAGTTAACTCCGGGTTCTTATGAACCAAAAGTGGATAGGGCATAGAATTGTCACTAATTTTTCTACTCGATAAACTACTCGATTTGATTTAACTTTAAACTTTAAAACTATGCATTGACTTTATGAAACACCACTGGGGCTTAGAGACTATCCAGTCGGAAGAAAGTCACCTAGAGCTGGAATCGAAAATAAATATTTGCTACCATCAGAGAGCTATTAAATAGAACAATTAAAGATAAACAATGTATAACGAGTGGCCAGTAAATCCTACATGCATATAGATATAGATTTATATCGTCAACTGTAATTATTTGCTTTCGTTTTTTTCGATTGTGCTTGACAACTGAACAAGGGGCAGCCTACCTTATCGGCAGTCCAATAAAGTCGATATTACCAACTGAATAAACCGAGGGTGCCTCGGCACAGACTGTACAGGTGACTTTCATGGAACCTTTGTCAGATTCGATCTATTAGATTTCAGTCTTCACTGAGCTGTCAGATGGTTGGGCACTTTTCCAAAGATACCTACTCATAGTAACTCTGAGAACGTGACTCATGTAGTTTTCGTAAACGCCCCCCAGACGGGAGCCGAATAGAAGCCACCACCAGGAATGCGTCATTGCCCCAGCAACCCCAACCCATTCTCCACAGCGGCGCTGCAGGAGATGCATTTGCATGCCAGGCGACTGGAACAGGGTCGGGGTTTCATGCCCGCAATCTGGCGGAGAAGGGCTTCCCAGAGCGCGACGTTAATTAAGGCGACAAATGGGAATCGGGGGACCATCCATGGGCGCCCCTCGTTTTCCCAAGGCAGCTGCTGGCTGAAGTGGCGAGCGATCGCCGATCCCAGACACACCACACGAGTGTCTTGGCAAAATATTTACTGTAGTCCCCCTCTTTCGATTCTCAATTACGGCGCCCTACAGATCAGATTGCGCCAAGGAGGTTAATTGGTATTGATTGTGGGAGTAGTTCCACGGCCTTTGGTTGGGAGCGAAAACTGCCAAATCTCAGGTGGATGGATGTCTTTGTATTGAAGGTTACGAATCACTTGGTGGCAAATACTTTTCCGCGTTTGGGGTTGGCTGAATATATTAAAAATAAATTTGAGAACCGAGACTGCGAAGAAACCAGCTCGGATATGTGCGTAGAATCGAGATTCGCTTAATACATCACTCAATAAAAAACAAATCCACACTAATTGGATACAAAATGCGAGCCGACTGGTGTCCAGGGGGCCCGCCAATGCGGCTTCTCTGCGCCGGCGATGATTAAATACCTCGGCGTACTATAAAAATCAATATTGCTTAGCAATCTCGGCACGCAAATCGCAGCACGTTGCGAAGCACAGAGGCGTCTGGGGAGATCGGGGGATTGGGCGACTGTTCACTAATTACCAAGTGCTGAGCATCTGACGCGGCTCCGCAGCCCCCAAGCCACGGTGATAATGGGCATGGCTTGTTTGATGCTCATCACGTGTCTGAAAAAGGGGGGAAAGGTGCTCCGACCCACACTAAACTCGCAGGAGACACCCAATCCCAAGCACAGGCGGGGATTGACACATCTCATAAAATTTTCACAACTAGACACTAATTGATATTGAGAATATGTTTAAAAATCCAATTTGTTCGGCAATTCACTCTGATTCCCATGTCACTGTTTGCCTGCTCTCGTTTCAGCCGCTCCCGAGCTCCGCAGCGGGGGAACCCGATAAGTGTGGTAAGCAGCAACCTTTTTGGCCACAATCCCCCTCCCCCCGGTGTCGTACATGAAGTACATCTGACGGGCCACTAATCACAACCGCAATCAAATGTCAGTGTGCGTTATTTTGGCCACAGATACCTGTCCATCTGCTCTTTATTTTTATCACTGTGCCAGTAGTTGTTCCCTCCGGATGCACCTGTTCTCCACCTGAAATGTCGCCAATCCGTCACTCCAAAGTTGGACGTTCATTCGCTATTCGTTTCGAGTCCGAATTCCAGTGGAGATAAGGACGCATAATTGCTCAACTTTGGCAGTAGTCCCTCCCAGCCCCATTATCGGGTACATGGAAGCCCCGGTGGCAGCCTCGACAGCCGTTTGACGGGCTTAGGAGAAGCGTGGCATGCCACGTGTTTTGTGGCGGGGCACCACTGGTAGATGTCAATGGAATATCCGTACTCGGGGGCAACGGGGAAGGCGGTTTAAGGGAAGGTGCTGCTGAAGAAATCCATCATTAGAATTGATTTTTAATTTATCCAGGTCACTACTCGTTAGAGAAGAACGTTCAGGTCGCAGCAGTTTCACTCTTGGCTCTGAAATCTGTCGACTCTGATTTCTGCCTTTCTGGTGATTTTCAGCGGAAACCATGACAACAATTTCCACAAGAGCTGTGTCGGGATAACTTTGTTACTGCTGTCGCGGTTGACAATGTTCGAAATCAATACCTGTCCCGTGGGCGCTGTCCTGGCAAGTGCTGTGCCAGGCCAGAGCTCCCTCCCTTCAGTGTCCCCTCCTCCGAAGTGTCGAGGTTGCAAGGAAACTTAAATAAACTTAAATATCTGCACGAAAACTTAATAATAAACTGAAATAGTTCCCATCGGCGAGAGACTTGAGGTGTTCCAAGGTTCGAAGTGGAACACAAATCGCCAAACAGCCGAATCGGAATGGCTGTTTTCCATTCAAACAATTATACGCGTTCGGTGGCAGCGGCCAAATAGCGGAAATCACGTTTTTACCCTGCTGACGTTCAAGTGGCTAATGAATAGCCGCGGAAGGGGTGCTGGGCTGGGGGGCTGAAACGGCCCAGCCCGCTGCTTCCGATCCACGCGGGGCGGTGGGTGGACGTGGACAGTGCAGGGAAGGTGTGTAAAGATTTATGACGTCTTTGCCAGCGCCAGCTTACATGTGTTCTTAGTCCCCCAGCACCCCCACCTCGGGCACTCAGGAAAACGACAAACACAGGAGGAATAACAACTCGGGACTGGGCCGCGTCGGTGCTTGGTGGTGCGGCCCCCTTTATGCCCCACCCGAAAACGTGACGCTCCGGAGAAGCGGGTGTTAATATTTTTATGGCCGTGTCTGCCGTGCCACCGGATCCACCTCCCCTTGCCCTTCCTCGGATGCACTTTATTAGAAGCAAGTCTCCGGGAGAAGCCCCTGTCTCTGGGCCTGCCGCTGGCTCTGGATGGTTCCAAGGCGTCGTAAAGTGTAGTGCATCATAAATATATTCAAGTGTGCACCGCATTACGGCGGCAGTTGCGACAAGTCCTTTTTGGCAGCCGCCCAATAAAAGTAAAATGTAAGGAATAATTAAGCTCGCCGCTCCTGAGAGTGTCCTTGCCCCGAATTCCTCGGGGCAGGCCGGGCCCCTGGCAGCAGAGGAGCATTCGGATCCATTTACGGCTGCTGCTCAAGCAACGGCCATAACAATGACTGTGATGGACGGCAAACAATTTGCAGCGAGAGTGACATTAAAATGCACTTGCCAAATAAAAACTAGCATTGTAAATTGGGCAGGCGGCCAGGCCAGAGGCCCCGAAGCCGAAATCCGTCATCCGACATCCGAAATCTGAAATCCGAAAGGCGAAAGCAGAAAGCCCTCAGCCGCGGGAAACAATTGAAGAGCAAAGTGAAGAAATTCCGACTTGGGACTTTAATGGATCATTTTCCCAACAGCTGGCAAGTAATTAGGAACTGCAGGCCCCCCGAGGGCACGAATATGAGGCAATTCTATCGATGGAGTTCGCTTTGAACTTTTCTGGAAATGATTTGCGCCACCATTCCGAAGAAAAGGAGAAGCTGAGAAGTTTCAGCTTCCGCCGCTGCGGAAACTCAAAAGGAAGACCAACTTGTTCGAGCACTCCGACTTGCCTCCAAATAAAACAAACAATTTAAGACTTTATGTGGCGGCTGAGTGCACATCCTGAAGCTTGATGGAGTGGGAAGTATGTGGCTTTTTGGGAGAACAGTCCAGGCGTGGCAGAGTAGTATATTTCACTTTCGAAGCACCAGATCAAAGTGCCAAAAATGCGAGCAATTAGCCATGAGGCTAAGGCGGAGAGTAAGGTGGATAACTTATGCCCGAAGCCCGGAGAACGACAAATTGAAGTTCAAGCATCCGCCGGCGAGAGAACTTGAGAAATGGGCTGCGCCAATATTTTTAGAGGGAATTGGGAGCTTCGAAGTGGTGTGCGTGGGTGGGGCTGTACACACACGACAGTGCCTGCCTACTTATTTATATTTGGAACCATATCAGAGTGTGTTCTGAACATGTGCTGGCGTATGTTTCGGACTGCTCCCGCTTGCACAGATGTTGCAACATGCAAACAAGCAGAACATCGACCACAAGGTGCTAGGGAGGGGTCTTCTGAGACACTTATTTCTATTTTCGCCCTCCTCGCCAGAAAGTGTTGAGGCAACTGCGATAGAGACATTGCTTGGATCGTAACTTCGGCCTGAAATAGCCCAAAACCGATTAAACTATTGTTTGTCGGGGAACCGCAAAGCAAAGTTGCCACAAAAAGGGGCAGACAACGAAAGAGACAACCACAGACCAGGAGTTGCAGCTCCGGAGGTATCGCAAGTTGAATTAAATGCAGTACCGGACAATTCCTTTTGCTTCCAGCATGCTAATTGCTTCTGGGACTTTTATTCACGTTTCCATAATTGCAACCAGAGTATTGTTGCCCGAGCAATGCTGCCGATTGTGAGTGCCACAATAAATGGCGTTACGATATCGGGCTGAACAAATTAGGCCCCTCGCCCAGCCAGAGCACTGCCGTGTGTTGTCGAGTATCTGGGAACAATTACAGTTGCACAAACAAGCCCGTACACCTGCCACAGGTAGCCGCGTCCCCTGCTCCACCCCCAAGCCCAGCAGAGCGCACAGAAACGCATCAAAATCACTGGAATGGCAAATCAAAACTTTTTGGTCCGGATGGATGTTTTAAAGTGCAGACTTCCGCTGCAGTTTGGCCCGAAAGTTCCCATTAAATCTCAAACAATTTATTCTCCAGTTCTGTTTCACTGCAGCAGTTGAAAGGTTATTTTCAACTGACTTCCGAAGTCTGTAGAATCTGTTTGGCACATTTTTTGGCCCCGGAAGCTGGCGGAGGAACCTCTTTGAAAACCTGCCCCGAAACTTGCAGTTGGCTTATGCAAATGCCTCGGCTCCACTTCCGTCCTCCTCTGGCTCGCACTAATTTATCAAATATGCCACACACCGAAGAGAAATGTTAACTTTGAGAGAATATAAAATGTGTCCGCTCAAATATTTGTTTTTATTCAAATACCCCCACACACACACTCCGCGGAACTACACGTTCATAAATTATTGAATAATGATTATCATCCGAAGCACGTTTTTGCAAATCACGTTTCGCAATAGGAAAACAAACAAATGTATTCCTATTTTTATTTTAATTTATTCTCAGACTGTCGAATTTGGAATGCGAGTGTTGGCTATTGGGATGTTTATTTTTGATTTTTTTTATCATATCTCTAGTCTCATGAGTAATTATGAAGATTTTGCCGGAATACGTTTAAACTTTAAGGGCAGCAGACAAGGCTCTTACACCAAGACAGTCTTCAGCAACCTGTATAGTTTGATGATCCAATTCAGTAAACAGAAAAATGTGTTTAAAATAGTCTGCCATTCAGCCAAATGAAAATATCCACCCACATACACACCGCGGCGGTGTGTGTTATTTATTTGATGCAAATACGTTGGTCGTTGTTCTGCCTTGGCAGCTGGCCAACTTGAAAAAAAGAGAATTTATAAAAATAACAATAAGTGCAATAGCCGCAACATGCGCCACCAAACAATCGTTGATTAAAAAGTAAACAGATTCGCCTCCGAGCGAACCTAATCTCTCTCCGCTGAGAAAATAACGAAAATAGCATCTTAGTATTTGTGGTGTAAGAATTTTAATTGCGAAACGGAAACAAATGAACCCGCTGTTCGGAAATCTGTGGCACTTCCAGCGCCGACCGCTGCTGTGTTTATACATATATGTATGTTTGTGCGAATAAGTAAGATTGTTCCACATTTCAATTTACCTGGCTTATCTGGGCAGGAGAGCAGCCCCATCGGCACACCCACAATCTCGCATTCTCACCGACAGCATAAGGTTAACGCTTTCAGGCGCTTTCGGCAGACTGGGGCAAAAAACGGATTCGAATCAGAGTGCCAAAGTCACTCGGGCAATTCCTCACTTCTGCTTTTATTTCTGCTGCACTGAGGCGAGGCATTCCATACAGATGTGCACACTCGCATATTCCGTGCCGAATGCACACTTTTGGCAGCAACTGTCAGGGTCATTATCCCAAGCCAGCAACACGCGTGGCTATCCGTTGGCATTTGGCACAGATCGCTGGTAGGCCCCAACAACACAGGTTTCTGACTTGGGCTCTCCTATTCCCGGACAATACGATGTTAAGAAGTAGTTCGAAATGGGCTGTGTTTGAAGGAACTTCCAAACTGAACTTGACTTGAGTCTGTGCTGGGTAGCAGTTGTTCTCTGTATGCCTTTATTTAAAAACGAGGAGAGTAATAATTTATAAACCAGCCAGAGGCACTGCCTGCCATCCGAGTAGGTGTCTTAGCCGAGGTCCAAGGCGAAATCCAGCGAAATGCAAATTGTCCCTGTCCCTGAAAGCCGGTTGTGGTCGCAGCTCAGAGTCACGTCGCCTGTCCCGCCAAACCACTTCTCAGCGTCAGTCCACACCCACGCCCTGTCCTGCGAGAACGAGAATAACAATCTTGTCGCAGGGCTTGAATACATATAAGCCCAGTAGGCCACCCGATATCGTCCTCAATAAAATTAGCAGTCTCACTACTCGCAGATGCGAAATAGCTGAACACAATAGTGCGCAGTAGCGATAGAGGCCTTATCATGTTAGGGACCGCCATAACGCGGAGTTAAAATAGCCGCGCGTCGCGGGCCACAGCTATAGCCGCTTTTTAAACACAGCCCTTATCGCCCGATAGCCACAGTACTTCCTCCGATAACTTAGCCAAATTCATTGCTTTCGCTTCAGTTGCCGCACCACACCCGCTCGGATGAGCGATTCTGATTGAACAGCGACAGAAGAACCTGCGAGTCAACCGCCTGCGCCATGTTTCTACGGGAAATGCTCCTCCTGGGCGGCCTGGTGCTGCTGCTCGGGGGTCTGCCCCACCTCACGTCGACCACGACCACCACCACCCTGGTAGCTGCCATGTCCATTGCCAACCAGGACCTGGAGCGCTACTTCAGGCCGGCCAACGCCACCCACACCTTTGCCGGTATGGAGGAGCGGATCGCCGTGGACGTCTACAACTACGCCTTCCTCAACTGGTCGTACCCAGACCACGGAAACACGATCTGCGAGACCGACTTCCCTCAGGAGCAGGCTCGATACGGAGAGGGGCGGGTTCTGAATGTAACGGGCCGCCTGGTCCACATCAGCGCCACGGAAAACGTCAGCGACGACTACGCCTGCACGCCCTTCATCCGGGGCACCATGGGTGCCCCCACACCCGAGAAGGGCGTCACCTGGATAGCCCTGGTCCGGCGCGGACGCTGCACCTTCGAGGAGAAGGTCAAGCACGTATACCAGCAGAACGCCGCCGGGGTGATCATCTACAACGACAAGCAGGTGATGCAGCTGGAGAAGATGCAGATCAAGGGCAAGACACGTGAGTGCATTGGGGCATCCGATCTAACAGCCAACTAACCCAGATCTTCCATCAGGCAACATTGCCGCTGTGATAACCTACCAAAACATTGGCCAGGACCTGGCCATGACGCTGGACAGGGGCTTCAATGTGACGCTGTCCATCATCGAGGGCCGTCGGGGCGTTCGGACAGTTAGCAGCCTGAATCGGTGAGTTACGAATCCGTGCCACGAAAATAACGAAAAATAAAATATAAGGATGCAAGAACTACCCAGTCTTACCACTGGAGACGCCGGGGTTTGAACCCGGGACTTCTCACATGCGAAGCGAGCGCTCTACCACTGAGCTACGTCCCCCATAGGATAATTGGCATTTCAATGTAATTGTTTAATTTAAAAGCAATGACATTACTTTCAAACTACTCCTTTTTTTCCCCTTTAACAAAACTATTCATATTCTTGAATCTTTTAAAAATTCCTCTCACAATTTCTTGCTTTTGTAAAACAAAAATTATGGTTACCGCTTCCCAACTTTTAAAAATAAGTTTTTCAAAAATTAAAAAATTTGTCACGTCCTATTAAATTAATATACGAAAAAGGCTTTTTAAACAGAATAAGAAAGCAAAAAATATTATTTGTTTACCAATGGAGACGCCGGGGTTTGAACCCGGGACTTCTCACATGCGAAGCGAGCGCTCTACCACTGAGCTACGTCCCCTTGCATTCTGCCAGTGACCAAATTCCAATATACAGCAAGTAGATTTTTTTGGATACTTTACACTGCTTTATCGATCCATTATATATGAAAATGTATTTTTCTCTTTTCCCCGAGTCGAATTTCTTGTACCCTATTCTAACAACTATCCCTAACAGCCAAAAACAACGAAAAACATTTATTTTTCCTAAAAGCGAATCACCTTAATAAATCGCTATTTAATCCCACCGTGACATAAGCCCAGTATAAAGAAAATGTATAATAATAGTATGGATGTCTTAAATAATAAAACAAAAAAAGAAATCCCTCGCAACTGGAGACGCCGGGGTTTGAACCCGGGACTTCTCACATGCGAAGCGAGCGCTCTACCACTGAGCTACGTCCCCTTGCGGCCATCTTGGACACAATGAGCTATTTGACTTCCATCTCCACGTTCTTATTGGAATTTCACTGCTTGCACAAGCAGTTCACTGCTTTATGTCAAATTATTTTTACACTATATTTAGTAAAGCAGTTCGTATACTATATCATGTAAATCCTCCGATTTTTCTTGCAGAACATCCGTGCTCTTTGTGTCCATTTCCTTTATTGTTCTGATGATCATATCCTTGGTCTGGCTCGTCTTCTACTACATCCAACGCTTCCGTTACATGCAGGCAAAGGACCAGCAATCGGTAAGCGACAGCTACTGGCCCCAATTTCCCCCGTTGCTTCACTATTTTCATTACTTCCAGCGGAACCTGTGCTCGGTAACGAAGAAGGCCATCATGAAGATTCCGACCAAGACGGGAAAAATCAGTGACGAGAAGGATGTCGATAGTGACTGCTGTGCCATATGCATCGAGGCCTACAAGCCCACGGACACAATTCGGATTCTGCCCTGCAAGTAAGTTTTCCTGCCTAGGAGCGCCATCCAATTCTGATTCCGATTCCTTTCAGGCACGAGTTCCACAAAAACTGCATCGACCCGTGGCTCATCGAGCACCGAACCTGCCCCATGTGCAAGTTGGACGTCCTCAAGTTTTACGGCTATGTGGTGGGTGACCAAATATACCAGACCCCAAGTCCTCAGCACTCGGCCCCCATCGCCGCCGTGGCCATGGCCCAGCCCTCCATAGAGGAAGTGCCGGTCATAGTGGTGGCCCTGCCACAGGGGCAGCAACAGCAGCCGGCGCAGCAGCCCCTGCAACAGCTGCATGCCAGTGCCATGAGTAGTTTCGCTCCCCCCAGCCACTACCTTCCACGTAGTCGTAGTCCTAGCAGTAGTAACCGCCAGCAGCAACCCTCTCCGCTCCAGCTCCAGCTCCAGCTCCCAAATCAGCAGCAGCAGGTGGCGTCGGAGCGGGGAAGACGCAACTCTGCTCCGGCCACAGTGCCGCATGCCACAATTTGTACTGCCAGCCATCAGGTCACCGATGTTTAGACTCGTCCCAGTCACCCACCACCCATGTTTTAGGTTAAGGCCCCAACCAGGTAATCCTGTCGAGCAGAAATAGGTTCGACCCTTGAAGCCCTGCACCTGCACCCCGACCAAGGTTGATTTTGCTGAGGCGAGTCCTTCACATAGAACTTCTAAGAAAGCTCAGAGGATGGAGTCGAGGGAGTCGAGCCAATAAGATTTAAGTCCCATAGCCTAAAGTATGATATGTTCTACGCACAATGAGTGAACTTATTGCGGCCCTTTGTTGATGGTCGCCACATCCCATCGCCACAACAAGTCCCTCGGAAGGGGTTGGAAGACGTAGAAGACTTACTCATTCATTTGTATATAAGCTCATTTGAGATCAACGTACTTAACTGTGCTGATAAGAAGACTTTATGTTAGTTTTTACACAGCCGCCACACCCTTTCACACGTACGAGTATGTAAGCAGGGACAAATCGCCGCCAGAAGTTCAACTTGAGACGGAATTAAAACTGGATCGCCTAGGGTTTAAGCTGCATAATGTTTAAGTTATCTGTAAGAGTACCCATGTCGATAAACGTAGACGGAAGAAATAACTGGCGAGTACTGCCACACTCTGCCTACCTATGCCTACTACTATGCAATGCAATTATCAACAATGACTATATCTTGTAGCCGTAGCAGTGGTAATGTTAACGCAATTTTGTAGCAAATCGGCGCCTGTTTTGCTAGTCAATGGTCTGCCGATCACCCGTAATACACACATAAATAGATATACGCCCGAGCTACTGTAACATAAAAGGTGCCAAAGTATTCGCTTTTAGTTGTTCAAATTGAATAAATCGAGAGGATTTTATTTACATTAATTTTTAACGGTCGCTGCGTTCATTTGCATTTATTGTTTCTCCCTAAGCTATAGAGTATTTTATGTTCGTATGTAGTGCGCACCTCGGGTTATCAAGTACGGAACTGCCCCAGAATATCGAAACCATAGATTACTGTTGCTAAACCCTTAATGAATAGTGGACTCAAGTACATACTTTAAGAACCAACCAAATAAACACATTGAATTTTGAAGATAGAAACCATAAAAGTCTAGTAGCTGCTTCTTGCTTTTTCCGCCTCACTACCCGGACTGCGCTGAACCGGAGGTCCGCTTTGTGTTGTTTCAGTTTCTGGGCAGCGAGGAGAGCATCCTAGAGTACCAGCCCGATCCCCCCGAGGGGGTGACGGCGACACCCGCCACCGCCCCAGAGTCCGGCGGATCTGCCCCGGCTCCGTCTCGGGCCCTGGCGGATCTCATCCACAGCCGCGACTTCGTAATTGACTTTCCTCGCGTCTTCGTCCTGGACAGCGGCAGTGTGGTGGGCGCCCGGGACGTGCTCTTCCCGGAAAGGCTGCCGGAACGGTCCCAGAGCTCCCTGTCGCTGAGGCAGGCCCGCGACTGGATGTGCCTCATGAGCAACAAGCTGGAGGAGCAGCAGGGGCTGCGGCGTCTGCGCAAGGATGAAATGCAACAGGTATACACGGAAGAGCTCCACCTTCCTTCTTGCCACAGCATGTACTCATACACTATTTTCCGGAACAGCAACTCCTCACTGCCCGCGACTCAGCGCGCCACCGCCGGTCGCGTTCGGCGGATGGACGCTATTCAACCGGTTGCTTTGGTGGCCGCCAGCGCCAGGCAACTGCTCCAGGACAGCCGCAGCCGCAGCCGCAGCTCCAGCCCCAGTCCCAGCTTCAGCCGGATGCAACCCAAATGCGTCGCACCAGCTCCACTCAGGCGCTCCAGCAGCTGACCGACGCCTCCTATGCCCAATCCCGCCAGCGGCAGCGTGAGACCTTCGACTTTGCCAGGACACGAAGGCGTTTCATGAGGCGGGAGAGTGACGAGATTTCATTGCGCTCGCTGCCGCGGCGTGGTGCTGGGACTGCCCCACCTCCACCGCCGCCACAGCGGGGACGGGAGGTTGCCGGAGGAGCAGCTCCCTCCAATGACCAGGTCACCATTCAAATAAATGGCGAAGGGGTTGACCTGAACGAGTGATAGATAGCTTACGCTTATTTCCTTATTCTCGAATATGTTATACATTAAAGACCTAAAGTGACTACTTAAGAAATTAAATATAAAGCGTTAATCCTACACTTTATCGTTTAACGTTTCATATCCGAATGTCTGGGAAATCCTGGGCTATAATCTATAAATGTAAGGCTTCTCATGAAACACCGAACTTGGACGAATTCCATTGAGGATTTGCGCGTGCCCTCCGCCAAAAACAAGAATCCAACGCCCAGAACCCAAACCCAGAGCCGCACCGATCCCATTCCATTGATATGCGCCTGCCTTTCGAATCCCCAAACCAGGCAGACAGCGAGGCAGCCCCAATTCGACATTTTGATCCCACCGAGGGCGAAGACGCGGAGAAATAGAGCACAAGTTATGAGGAAGCCGAGTGGTTGAAGTCGCCGCGGCCAGTGGACAGCTAATAAGAATTCATCATGCGCACAGAGTGGAAAGGTGCTCCAGGGGAGCAGGACGCTGGACGCTGGACGCTGGACGCTGGATGGGGGACAAGCGTCGCCTGCACGCGCCGTAATTGCAACGCAACGGGAGGGCCGCGGAGGATCAGATCGGACCGGATTGGAGCAGGAGCGGGCGTTCGAAAAGGCCACAAGGGAACCCTCGATGTTTATAAACTTAAAGTCTGTAATCACATTAGGGCATGTAGCAGGGTCTTTGGTTCTTTGGATCTTCGGAGCCCAACTGTTGCAGCTTTATCACCTGACGGGTTTCGCCACCCGTCCTGCCCCCTCCCCATCCCAGATCGTATTCTTCCCGATCGATGACAGCACGTACGAGCTGGATTCCCCCTATTCCGAGTGGAGTCGAGCCGAGCCGCGTTGTTTTTGGTGAGCTTTGGGGCACAATGGGCGTGTCGGCAGTGGGCGTTGAAGCTCGCATTCATGATAAAATTATTATATTGTCGGAGGACCGCCGTTTTAAGGAAGCCGTAGGTAAGAATAAAAATCAAGCCACGGGAAGAGAGGCTTTATTGAGACTCATGCATTTTCATATTTATTTTGAGGCTAGTTTTTGTTTGGTGGTTTGGGTTCTGGTACTCTTTGGTTCATTGCCTTCAACTTTGAATGAAATTCTAAAAAACACACACTGGTAATACTTTTGAAACGAATCACAGCATTCATTTGACTCCAACCCGATGTCAGGATCGTGTTTTCCAAGTCAGAACATTGCTTGGACGGCGGGCGTACGACAAAAACAATGCACCGTGCTAATGTGGCAAGTAGGGGCGATTCCACTGAGGCGCATCCAATCGCCCGGCCGGCAGATGTGACTACATCCTCGGTCCTCAGACTCCTTGATGGCTTAGGCCCAGGTCAGTCCAGTGCCGTCGCTAATCTGCTGTAAATGAGCAACACCCTGCAATGGCACCGATTGCAGCTATTGACGACGGTGCGAGCCGATCCTCCATGTGCCCCAAGAATACTGCCAATCGGAACGAATTGGGGAAACAATAAAATCTTTCTCTTCAACCCTCCTACGAAAGCGAGCCTTTAATCCAATCACAAAAATCATAAAACCAGCCATCCATATGGATGCCCAATAGCCAAGTTTGGATAATTTGGGTAATACATTATTTGCACAAGAAGTCGGCCCTAGAATATCACCACTGATCAACGGCTGGATGGACGCCAACACGATCAAACCAAGAGCAGCTCAAAAATGGCGATTCGATGCGCCCCTGGACTGTCATCTTTTCCAACCATCCCCGATTGCCCCTTTTGAACAGGCTCTGAAATAGGGTGTGGTGTTGTCACCATTGTCAGGCCAGAATTGTCTAATTGTCTAACCATTGTCTAACCAGTCAGAAGTCTTAGTCAGGAACGGTTAAAAAATCTGAAATCAATCCACTTCAGAATCGAAAAAAATAGACACGATCTCGGCATTAAAAGCCGCATATGGAGATCAAGGATGTTGTTGCAAGGATGCTCCACAAAATTTGGGAAAAAAATCGATCGGGAATTCTGTTTTTAGGTTTTGATGCAGATTGACGGAGAATCGTCCCACAAATCGATCAAGGTGTCCCGCTCGAGGATCGGATGAAAATTGGGCAAGATATAGACATCGCAAGGGACCCTCTATGGAAACCACGGATCTTGCAGGTGGAGCCCCATAGATTTTGGGGAAAAAATCGATCGAAAATTTAGTTTTTAGGTGTTGATGCAGATTGACGGAGAATCGTCCCACAAATCGATCAAGGTATTCCGCTCGAGGATCGGGTGAAAATTGGCCAAGATATAGACATCGTAAGGGACCCTCTATGGAAACCACGGATCTTGCAGGGGATGCCCCACAAAATTTGGGGAAAAAATCGATCGGAAATTTAGTTTTTAGGTTTTGATGCAGATTGACGGAGAATTGTCCCACAAATCGATCAAGGTATTCCGCTCGAGGATCGGATGAAAATTGGGCAAGATATAGACATCGCTAGGGACCCTATATGGAAACGACAGATCTTGCAGGGGATGTCCCACAAAATTTGGGGAAAAAATCGATCGGAAATTTAGTTTTTAGGTTTTGATGCAGATTGACGGAGAATCGTCGAACAAATCGATCAAGGTATTCCGCTCTAGAATCGGGTGAAAATTGGCCAAGATATAGACATCGCAAAGGACCCTCTTTGGAAACAACGGATCTTGCAGGGGATGCCCCATTGATTTTGGGGAAAAAATCGATCGGAAATTTAGTTTTTAGGTTTTGATGCAGATTGACGGAGAATCGTCCTACAAATCGATCAAGGTATTCCGCTTTAGGATCGAGTGAAATTTGGGCAAGATATAGACATCGCAAGGGACCCTCTATGGAAACCACGGATCTTGGAGGAGGAGCCCCATAGATTTTGGGGAAAAAATCGATCGGAAATTTAGTTTTTAGGTTTTGATGCAGATTGGCGGAGAATCGTCCCACAAATCGATCAAGGTATTCCGCTCGAGGATCGGATGAAAATTGGGCAAGATATAGACATCGCAAAGGACCCTATAGGGAAACAACGGATCTTGCAGGGGATGCCCCACAGATTTTGGGGAAAAAATCGATCGGAAATTTAGTTTTTAGGTTTTGATGCAGATTGGCGGAGAATCGTCCCACAAATCGATCAAGGTATTCCGCTCGAGGATCGGATGAAAATTGGCCAAGATATAGACATCGCAAGGGACCCTCTATGGGAACCACGGATCTTGCAGGGGATGCCCCACAAAATTTGGAGAAAAATCGATCGAAAATTTTGTTTTTAGGTTTTGATGCAGATTGACGGAGAATTGTCCTACAAATCGATCATGGTATTCCGCTCTAGGATCGGGTGAAAATTGGCCAAGATATAGACATCGCAAGGGACCCTCTATGGAAACCACGGATCTTGCAGGGGATGCCCCACAGATTTTGGGGAAAAAATGTAGGTTTTAAAGTATATACTTCGCTGTGTGAACGTGATCTTAGAAAACATTGTTTTCAAAAAAAAAAGAAGGGCTAGATTTTAAAATATAAATAATAATGACGGGCTTTTGATACTCTGTTGCAAGAACAGCAGCTGAAGTAAAGACCTGAATCTGCATTCTGAGTTCCACCCGAGGTCTCGTTTTCCCCTTGACCTTCTCTGATAGTAAGTGCTTCATTTTGAGGGGAATCAGTGTAATATCGCGAGTAAACCAGCAAATGGAAGGCGGCTTGTGTTCGCCGTAGGGACTCCAGTCCATCGTGGATGTGCTGCTTGACGCGGATTTGAAGTTCAAAGTGATTCATCGACCGCTCTGCTCCTCGGGCAACCTCCTTTCGACGGAGATATGGATCAGGTCGATTGCTCGCCGATATAAATTTAAATGGGCGAGTATTGCACTGATTTGCGGCTCAACTACAAAGCGAAGACTAACGGCGATTTAGTAGATATTTTAAAATTACTAGTCGCTTGTCTTGCGGGTTTTCAGTGTGTTGCAGAACTGGCAGCACTTCCCCATTTTGTTTCTGGGCACTCATTCACAAATCTGATCATAAAGTTAATCCGCAAATTGTCTCAAAATCAGAAATCAACCAAAATATGTTTGGGAACTGAGCCGAACCCTTCCTGCTGGGATTCTCGTGAAATCGGTATATCCGAACATCCGCTTATATAGATCAGCGCGGGCAGCGGACAAAAAAGAAAACGGCATGTTGTCAAACGTTGAGTTGGCTCAGCCGCAGGCCAAGATTAGGTCCTGGTCCGCGCACCCGCACCCAGAACCAGTCGTGGCATCAAGTCTCTGCCGAAGGCACCGTGGGCGTTGCTGCATTTTGATTGAAATCAAACACAAAGGCAGTTTACAATTTATTATTTGGCCAGGCGTATGGGGAAGGGGCAAGGATGTGTTCGTGAGCTGCGCGTGTGCGGCAGCGGATTATCCTAGTGCACTTGTTACACATACCCGCAGGCAGTCCGCAGTCGGCTGAATTTAAAGACGGTCAAGTTCAAGAGGAGGCCGAAGGGCGACGGATGAGATGAACTCATCAGGCCGATCCAGGCAGGCACCCGAGAGAGCCCGGATTAGTTGGACGCGGCCGGTGCTAAGTCGAGTAAACGCCTACGTGGCCCAAAAGTCATGTCATGTTGTGTGCCACAATGGGTTTTCTGCCACTGCCGCTGACACAATTTTTGCACCTTCGGAGGGCAAGGGCAGACGGAACCAGCAACCTGTCGCAGATCAAGATCTAACTCTGATCCTCGGCTACGACCCGGCAATATTTATTTGGTTTTATTGGATTTTCGGCTTAGGCTCGGAGCGCAATGCGCAATCTTAGATGTGCATCTGAGAGATCCGGAAAGTGCTCAGAATGGCCGCCCCCAACTGCTCGTCCTGTCGCCTCCCTGGGTGCGACAAATTCATCTTAGTCACGGCGCATTGGACTGGGCCGTTTGATTACCAGCACCTTGGCGGTAATCTGCTAGTCGCATTTCTTGGTCATTGTCGGATTGCCGGCGATTGATCAGCCAATCCGGAAAGGCTTTAATCCCTAATCTTGCAAAAGTCCAACGTGGCGAATCCTAATAACTTACTTCCTTATTAAGGAGGCTTCCCAATCCAGTGCACTAGGATAAGAGTGATTCTCCTCAAGCAGCAAGCTTCCCCCAAGACTAAATAAAATCAACTCATTACATTCAACTCTTAGAGTACGTGAATGTTGAAGTGAGAACGGTACAGGGTGGCAATGGCTCTTGCGATTCATGATGGCTGCCTTGAATGGGAAATATTTGCAACCCTGGAAGGACACCCAGAGAAGAGCAACTCCTGGCCAACTCGGCCAGCTCGCCGCGGTCACACCAAGCGTTTATAACCACCAAAAGCAAACATCCACCGAGCAGATCGAAATAAGCGTGAAAATAATCCATCTTCCGCTAAGCAAGCTGCCGTCGCTCCCGCAGGACTCCCCTCGACGCCGCACCGCCAGGATCGGGGTGGGCCAGCAGCTGCGTGGCGAGAATGGCAGCCAAAAAAGTGTCAAGAAATGTTTCATTTTAGATCTGTTGAAAAATAATGCCCGCTCTTTGTCCCTATCCCCGTGATTTCTGCACGCTTCACGCCAATTTGTGCGCCTATCAGCCAGATGAAGGCAATCACGGTGGTGGCGGATCCTGCCCCGCTCCACACACAGGGCTAGATGCTCTGCTCCTGCATCCTTCCGCGCACTGTAGGCCATCCAGCCATCCATGGGAATCGCTTCCGATGGCGCGGAATATAATTCATTTGAATGATTGGGTTGTTTGCACAGAGTTCCTATTCGCCGGGGTAGAGCCGTGGAAATGCGTTTTTCCACTCGTTCACAGAGACGCGGAGAGTGGCGGACAGAGTTCAGAGTTTCTGTTTGCGTTTGGGGGTGTTAGAATGGCCAAAAACTGATGACTTTGGACAGGAACGACGGCGCAGCTAATGTGAGAGCTTTCGGATGGGCCTTGGAGTGGCCGAAATTGCCAACAATTGACGTAACAATCGCCTGGGTCTCACCTCGTGCTCGAATAGAAAACCAGCCGAGGCAAACTGTGAACGAATCTCCTCGAAAATATTCGAGGCGGACTCTGGTCGAGAGCACAATATGGCCACAATTACAATTACAATTACAAATGCCAGTTGGCGGCTGGGCGGCTGGTCGACTGGTCGGCGAAAGATCAAAGCCAAGCTCAAAGCTGTGCAGGCCAAGAAATAACAGAAAATAACGTGGCCCGGCGTGCGCAATAACACAATGGCCGTAAAGATAAAAATAATAAAATATAAGCCAGGGAAAATAGCGCTCGGAGAAGAAACGGCACAGACTCAGTGGCACTGCGGCCAGCTTTCCCAAGCCAATGCAAATATATCACAGACGGCTAGTTACCCTGATGGATGGTACAGCACGATGGTCCATGAGTCATCCGCGACCGCCGGACAACCGCGGACCGCGGCAGGTACGACACCAAAGTTACGGTTTGATCACAAGTTGAGCGTAAAATATGCTAAAGATCATCGGGTGTCAGAGCCGGTGATGAGCGTAAAATGATCAAAGAATCTTCGCGCGCTATGCCAGCTCGACCCTGGACTGGCACTGGCACTGGCACTCCAGTACTCTGCACTGGACCCGCTCCAATCCCATCAGCTGGTACTGCAACCTGGTCCGACGACGTGCGCGCATTTTGCAAAATAACATTCAATTTGTGCAACCTGATCAAGCCATCGATCGCCCTTCGACGATCATCATCTCAGCCCAGGCCCAGAGCCTCAGATGCCTCAATAAATAATAAAAGTACTCCATTGTAATCACATTTCTGCAATCCCCGACTGACGTTTGTGCATATTTTTACGGTTGCTTAAGTGGCCGAGTGCCGGGCTCCAAACTCAAAGGAGTCGCCGCCCGGAGCAACCGAGCCACTGCCACCACCGAGGCTCCAAATTACACGTCGCAGCCACTCTGATGATTTCTGCAATTGCTGCCCAGCATCGGCGGGGCAATAACAACAATTTGTTCGCATTGACGGTGCAGACAGGCTGGCTGCTGAGTGCGGCCTCTGCAGCGAAATCAACTTGCAACTCGCAACTCGCAGCTGCACTGCCATTACTCAGCCGATCAGTCGATCGGTCGATCGGCCGCTCAGGCTCCTCCCGGTCTGGCCTGATGAGGTCTGGACCGGTCCGAGCAGGGGGTTCTTATTGAATTATAATGTTATTTAGTCGATCGCAGACTTTGTGGCTGCGCCGGAGGGCCCCAAAGAAGAGATCGCCCCGAGTGCCACATTGAGACATTGTAGGAGGTGAGGAAGTGGATTAGGGGTCTCCCCTCCCCTGGTCTCCTTCCGAGCAAGTCCATCGGCCGATAGGATCTGCCGGCCCCCTCGTCGCGGGAAGAGTAATGCTGCTGACCTGAGTAAAAGCTCATATGCGTAACTTAAACACCCTGCTTATCACATTTTCCACGCGAATCGATCAACATTCATGCGTCCGTGCCCCCGGCGCACCCCGGCCGGGAGGAAGACCAGCCCTCTCCGCCTCAAAAAACAAGAGATACGCTCTAAATTTGCGTTACGTAACGGAATTTAAAGCGTTCCTTATCAGATTGGTTTTGATGTTTTATCAACGCTCGCAGCCCGCTCATGAGTGCGGCATCCGTCACGGCGTTCCCCGACTGCTCCACTTAATACGTAAATAATTTTTAATGAATATATGATAAATATTTTTCGGCAAGCTCGTGAGCCGGTAAATGAGTGCGTTGAAAATTGGCGGAAAACTCCTGAAACATCGACACTTGAAAATTGTTTTTTGTTTTGTTTTTTTCTTTTTTTGAAATTAACAACCAGCAGCTGATGTTTGTTTAGTGCGCCGGCAATTACCGGTTGCATTATCGATTCGTTGCATATAGTTGATCTTTGAGTGGAATTCCTCCATCAGATACTCCTACTTCATTCTATCTGAACTATTTGTTGATTCTGAAACTGTTGCTGTGGGAACTTCAGTAAAAAAAAAGCCAGTAATCAATCAGAAAGCAAAAATCCGACGGCTACCGGAGCTACACCTTCACGCAAATGGACCGCACAGGAAGTTTCATAAAAGGCCTCTGAAAAGGGAATAAAATTCGCATGCTGCCGGACTGACAGACAGTGAGGCCTGCCTATCGAAAACGCATAAATCACCGCTCTTTCTTCCCTCTTCGGTGGCGGGAGGGCCTTTCAACAGCTTTGTCAAAAGAGCCGCAGCGGAACTCGCACTCCTCCAAGCCGGGACCTACTCGGCCGCACAAATTAAATTTGTATAAAAATATCCAAGCTGGTGGCCCGAGAACCCGAAGCCCAGGATAAGAGAGAGGGTCAGGACAAACGAAGCCGCAGGCTACTGTGCGGCAGGAGCAATGACAAAGTGGAAACAGGCCCCAGAACGAGATGTGCGATCAATTATGATTGTCACAGTTGACACAGCGCAGATTGCAGGCAAGGAACCTGTCGTCCTGCAGGATCCTGGGTCCTCTGTCTAGTTCTCGGCGATACGAACTAATTGATGTTTTCATTTCGGGCACTCCGACGGCACCCATGAACGTATTCATTCTAGGTGGTAAGTGCAACACCCGCTGCGCACACATAATCGAGAGCAGCGGGAGAGGGTGCCGAAGAAAGGCCCTGAGGACGGTCAAGTCCTGGCTACCACCCAAGATCCCGATCGACCGTAACTAGTGCAGGGGAGAACAAGTGAGAACCAGCCCGCTCCCCCTTCCCCGCTCCGCTCAGGCAGTCTGTCAATGGCTTTGTTCACTCCTGTGAGCACTTCCCCTGTCCGGGTCCTTTCGGGTCCTCTCATCTTCGGCCAGGCCCACAATTGGCGGCATCTTGAAAGTCCTCCCGCTAGTGACGTTGGTGGTCGCGCAGGACATTCCACTGCCCATATTTTGCGCATCCTCCTTTGTCAATTGCTCTATTTGGCAGCGATGTGTGTGGGTCCTTGCCCGAACAAAGCACGGCTCCTTAATTATTGTCGTATTATCGAATCGGGAATACGTGTTTGTCGTTTTGTCTCTAATTGTTTAATTGTCAGATCATGAGTCGACTTGTTGTCTGGCCCTCGTCCCAGGGCCTCCAGGATACTACCTCCTAGGCCCAGAGCCCAGAGCCCAGTCCCAAAATCGCCATAAGAGGGCCTTCGACATGTTAGTACATTGTGAGCCTGTCATTTTAGGGAATGTTCCCGAAGTACTTTGAGGGATTATGTCGGTGGTGCTGGCGGACCTGTTGGAACTCCTCCCCGACCGAACACGACCAAAATGAGTGCTGTGTGTGGTCGTGGATCCTCCACGACAATGTCATTACTCTAATGTACTGTGATAGGTTTGTCCGCTTTGTCCTTTCAATAATAATGCGAATTGTAGGTTCTTTGTCATTGAAATGGGATAGTGGGACTCCATACAAAGAATCAGATCACATTTTTAATGGGATCGTACCTTGTTGTTTAAATAAATGTGTAAAGAGTTGATTAAAAATTCAAACTCATCATGTTTTGAAATATGTTTCCGTTGGTCTTTTCATAAAAAGTCATTGCTTGACTAAAATCCTCACTCCAATAACTGGATTATCTTTTTTAAATAGCTTAAGTGGGAATACTTGTTTCAATAAAATACAGTACATCAACTTGTTTATCAAATTTAAAATTTTATTGTTTGATTGGCGCTTGTTTTACATTGGGACTTAAACTAAGTACTTTTTGAATGGTAAACAGTCTTGGGAGCCTACGATCTAGCCCTACGTACTAAAGAAATAGTGATATCCTAGAACCCGAAGTAGGGATAGGCGGGAGCTGCCGGCATCATGGAGCTCTTCTGCTCCACCTGGTGGTGGTGGTAGCTGCTCAGGTGGCTGGAGCCTGTCGCAGCAGCAGCAGCTGTCGGCGGAAAGAAGGAGCCGGCGAAGTTGTAGCTGTCCCACGAGGAGGGGTGGGGATGGTGGGAGCCAGAGGCGGCAGCGGAGGCGAACTGGGAGCGCAGCTGCTCTGCGGACGTGGCAGCGGCGGCGGAGGGCATAGAGTAAGTCGATCCTCCAGCCGGGTATCCATAGGCGGAGTTCATGAAGTCGTTGCTACTGGGAGGGGCCTGTACCTGCGACTGCGTCTGGACGGGGCTGTGGGCAGCGGAGCTGCTGCCGGAGCTGCTTGCCGGCGACATGGAGGCCACCGATCCGCCGTAGCCAGAGTGCGGCATTGACTCGTAGCCTGCTGCTGTCGGGGCAGACCAGGCGGCTTGAGATCCATAGCTGGCAGGGGCAGTGGCGCTGTAGGAGCTGACTCCACTGGCCGCAAAGCTGGGCACCTGCTGCGTGTTGAGCTGCTTCCGCAGGCGGGCCCTGCGGTTAGAGAACCACACCTGGACACGAGCCTCGGTGAGTCCTGTGCTCTGAGCCAGCTCCTCCCGGGTATAAACATCCGGATACTGGGTCCTGGCGAAGATGCGCTCCAGGGCATCGATTTGGTCGTTGGAGAAGGTGGTGCGGGATCGGCGCTGTTTTCGCTTCAGCTGCACGCTGGGCTCGGAGTCGTCCTCACTCTCGTCCTCGCTTCCCGCTGATCCAGCTCCTCCTCCGCCCAGGATTCCGTCGATGCTGTGAGAAGTGCCAGCTCCTCCGGCAGAGCCCCGCAGCAGCCGGGAAATGGAGCTGACGGAGGGAGCACTCTGTTTGTCACACACTCCGGCCTCGATCAACTTGGCACGGATCTCCCAGCTAAAGATGCCCGGCTGGGCCTGCTTCAACTCTTCGATTCTGGCCTCAATGTCGGGGGTGGCCACGCGGGGCTTGGATCCGCCGATGACGCCCGGCCGAATGGAGCCTGTCTCCTGAAAGCGGTTCAGGATCTTGGAGACACAGCCGTGGGAAACGCGCAGCTGGCGGGAGATCACGCAGGGCCGGACTCCGGCGGCGGCCATTTCGACGATCTGGCGGCGGATGTGGTTGGGCAGAGGTCGGCCGTTGATGAAGACGCCGCCGAGTTGATTGACGCGTCCTTGTCCTGGAAAGAGATGAGAGGAGCGTCGGTAAGAGAATGTTGTGTGGCATGGAAGGGCAGTTCAAGATTATCCGTCTTAGAGGTTCGGGGTTCGTATTGAGTTTGCAAATATCGGCCGGTCTGCTATTAACTTTTTTGTGTGCTCGATTGAGCGGCAGCCAGTAATCTAGTTAGGGCCACTTGGCTCTAAGCAGGATAAGCCGAGGATCAATTCGCACGATCTTTTGTTTGCCGAGCGGCACAAACGATTCGATGGCCATTTGTAGACACAACAAAACGCAAATTGGCAATTTGGCAATTTGCGTAGCCCTCTGTCGGAGCCGGACAGGGAGGCAGAATGGAAAGCACTCTGCCGCGAGGAGGTGCAGCTGCATCTTGCAACCTCTTCGGATGCAATCAAATCAAACTAATAATCCATAAGCGCTGCAGACGCCCAGCTGTGCCGGCTAATACAAGAGAGCATGTAAGAGGCCGCCCCAAAACTGAACAGCCGAAAAGAGAAATAAAGAAAGATCTCGGCTCTGGAGTCTGGGGATTGAGGAATGAGGTATGAGGTATGGGGAATGGAGTCTGAGGTCTGGGGGTCTGGGATCCGATCTGTTGTGTTGTTTGGGGTGCTGACGTTGTTGCTCGTTGCCCGGCTACGTGATACACAAGACCCCGAGAGCTGGGCCCAGACACTGAGCCAAGATCAAAGCCCACAGCCGACGAGCCCGGCCGGGCCGGGCCGCGCCAAAAAGTCTGCAAAGTCCGCGGCGGGAGGGGACTCATCGTGGGCATGGCTCAGGTCCGATCGGCGATCACAATCAATAAGTCAAAAAGCTGATCATGCTGCCGAACGGACGGGTAATGATCTCTCGTTTGGAAAACAGCGGGCGAAAGCGGACTAGCTGCCCCGAAATGATGAGCCAGCGCTTTTCTGACGTTTTGTACTCGTAATTGTCGTAATTGGTGATCTACTATCTGCAGTCTGCGGCCTACAGCCGGCCCGGCATCCGTAATGCTTACCTTGGAAGGGATATCCAGCAAAGTAGGGTGTCATGTTGATAGCCGAAACAGCCATATCTGTTTTGTAATCCGTGTTGGGCGGTTTAGTGTCAGCACTTGTTTGTTGTTTGAATTTTGTTTTTTTTTCCCCCTACTATCTCCAATGTCGCTCGAGAATGCACAACTTAGAAGGTATCTGCAAGATTCTTTTCTCACTCTGCGGATGCTTGAGATGCTGTTCGTTTGCCTGACAGCTCGAAACTGATTTTGAAATGGTCAGCCGGCAAGACTAAAACGAATTCGTGAGATTCTCGGGCCGAGGAAACCAGAAAACCAGTTTTTTTCGAGTTTCCCAGCGGCAGCGGCGAGGGTGGAAGTGCAGGCCGGCGAGAGCAGGAGCGAGCGATGTGTGATCGCCGGGGGTTAGAGTAGAACGGCCGCCTGCGTGCGAGCAGGGCAGGCGAGCCAGGAGCGAGAAGGAGAACCAAGCTGGTTTCTCAGCATGGCTGCAATTTTGGTCCAGCTCGGCTTGGCTCCGCCCCCAAGGAAGCCCAGCTCGCAATCGAGCAATCGACTTTTGGGCCACTCCGAGTGGGCTTACTCCATTATTGTTATTTATTTTATTCGCGCCTGATGTGGAGTTATGTGGCCCCAGGGCTTCGCGCATCTAAGGTTTTATGCTTCCTGCTCAAGCTGGGTGGGCTGATTGCAGAAACCGTAATCACTTTACGAGCACGACTTCCAACGCCTCCTCGCCGATGAGCAGAAATAGAACAGCCGGGCTCTGGAATAGTTTTCCATTAGGCAGGCCGCAGGAGCGCAAACAATCGCAGAGCCCGAGCATGTTACTAAGCCCTGTCATCTGCCAACTGTGACAGCGCCCCAGCCTTCCGCTCGGTCCAGTCCGGCCATGAAACGCATTTCATTTGCATTCCTCAGTCCTCCCCGGCCTGGATGCGCCTCAGACCATTCCATGGCCTTGGGCTGGAGCTTAGGGGGCTCAGGAACACGTGCCTCGCCCGCTGCTTGCCAGGATTTTCCTTTTCTCCCTCGGCACTATTAAGTTCCTCTTACTAAATCTTGAAGTTGGCGGACCACTTCTCCTCCTCAAATGGTGCGCCTTCATTAAAAGTTAGTTTCGGGCTTCGCAGCTGGGATACAATTGTCGAAACAATGTTTGCTTCATTAATTAGGAGTCTCTGGGACTCCAGTGGAGTCCCAGCCCAAATTAACATTCATGAGAAAGAGTGACTCGGACGAGCACTAACTAATATGTACATTCGAGTGGGAAGCTGACGAAAACATTTTCGCACGAGCAAAAACAAATGGGTAAACTCCATTTCCGAGTGCATGACTTTTGGTTAATTTGACGGGCGGCCGAAATCAAAGAGGTCTTCGGCATGTTGCGTATACGCCGCGTGTGCGAGCATTGAAAATTATGCGGCATCATATCCAAGGCAAGGCTGCCGCGGCGCGAACAATGCGGACAAAGTTGTTGCCACTGCTGTTGTGCGGTGTTGTCTGGTGTTGTCTGGTGTTGTGTGTATCTGTGGGGCGCGCTGCGTGGGTGCCGCTCCGAGCACTGAATATGTGCCATTTGGCAATAATTGTGGGCCCATTGTCTGGTTGGCCGCCACGCTCGGTGTGTGGCTTCGCCTCGAGGCAATCGCTCAAATCGTATGACAACTGAAACTGCTACTGTGCGATTGGCAAAGTCGCCGACATCGATGCAGATACGGATACCAGTAACCAGATACCAGCTAGCAGCTACGAATTGTCTGCGACAATGATGAATCTGTGGCCATTGAGCCATTTGAATGGCAAGTGCTCTGGGCCGCATTGTCTGCCCCTTTCCCATATCCAGCTCTCCTCTGTTCACTTTCGCACTGACCTGGAACCTATTTCTGATACCCCTCGATACACTTTATTTGCAGGAAATAAATTGCCCCGGCCGATGCCGCCCTCCCCGACTCTTCAGCTGGCAAATACTTTCCACTCGCTGACTTTGGCATTTTTGTGGGAATTTTTTAATATTTTCGCCCGACTTGAAGGCAATGTATTTGCCTAGCTGTCGAGTATCGGTTGAAAGTCGGAAAATTCATTTGGGGAAAAACGACACCCGTCTGCTGAATGCGGCCAGAAGGAATACAGACTTGACTGATGGTCCTGCAATGCCAAAGAATTCAATTTCAACGGGCATGCCCTTCCTCGCTTTTGCCCAATTTAAGAGGCGGTCTTTGGGCGTTTTGGCGTTTATACCAGTGAGGCTTTTGGTCGGGAATAATTTTTCATAAACGACTTATATTAGTGTGTAATGAAGATCCCCGAAAAAATACTGGGCTAATGACTCCCAAAGCGCTCCCAATAAATTCGGCTGAAAAATTACCACTAACGCCCATATGTCAGCTTAAACGAAAGTCCAACAACAGCTGTGGGGCAGCCGCGGCGGCAGAAACAAGAAAACTAAATTAAAACCCAACCGCAACTGTTTACACAGCAAATGTTACCACAAAGGGGCGGCTTGGCCGGGTCCGACAGACTCGCGGCCAGAAATCCCTGTCCCGGGCAGTGGGATGATTAATTAAGGCGGCTACTTGGGATCCGGGATCCGGGATCGGATCGCGGCGGACAGTTGGCCGGCGAGGTGAGAAGAGTAATATGTACAAATATATCACTCCTTCGGAGCGGTTAAAAACGAATTAATAATGTGTGATCGAGGTACGCCCCCGTGGAACACCGTGGAATGCCAGTTGGCCAAGAACAAAACCAGCTAATTGCCCGCAGGATAGGACCTGGGATGCTCCAGCCAATCAGGCACGCGCAGCTCCAGGACATGACTCGGCCGCAGGATGGCTCGCACACAGACCGCACAAGGAATGCCATTACGAACATGATCTGTGGTTTCCCCCTCCTTTGATCTGAGCATCGTTGCTCCTTTTGCGGCGCTTTGTCGGCAAAAGTGTGAACAGATCAGGGGCGGCATCAGCAGTCGAGCAGTCGAGCAGGGGGTGAGTTGCAGGGAACTAAGGGAGGACACCCAAGCCGCCGCCACCATCGAAGTGTGAATTCTAACAGCCCGCGTCGGTTCCGTCGTAAATAATGCGTTTGAGTTTCGGTCACAGTCGCTGAAATGTACGGATTCTTAAACCAAGGATCGAAATGATTCGAATTCGGCCTAATTGCTCCGGAGTGTAGCGCCTTCGATTATCGCATTCCTGATAATTTCGAGCTGATCCTTGATTAGCACCCCACTTTTGATCGGCGGAATCCTCCGTGAATGTGGCGTCAAGCCGTAAAATTCGTTAGCACCTGCGCGGCTCTGGCGAGTGTCAGGTCATGATTACAATTGTAACGCCAGCATATTGCGCTGGCCTTCCCAATGGAAGGGTTGGCCGTCATCCTTCGGCGGAATCTGACACCACGATCTACACACTCTCCTGATGGGAGGACGGGAATGTTTCTATCTTCTATCTGCGATCTGTAATGTCTTCTCGATCCACTCCAGTTGAGATGCTTCTAGCCGTAGCCGGTGTAGTGGGTACCCACTACTAAAATAATTCATATTTTATCGAGACGCGATTAGAACTAATTTGACGTTGAAATATTAGCATGGAGCATGGAGCTGTCCGGAAAGCAGTAGCCAAGCCCTCTGAGACCCTGTAATCACGAAACGCAATCAATCCTTTGGAGCCACAGAACATAAATAATCGAAATAAGTAGGATTTCCCATTTTCGGGGCTCCATGCCCGCCACATTTGTTTTTTGATTTATTTTCCGTAGTGCGCATTCGAAATGGGTTTTAGTTCTGCATTCGAAATTATCGCCAGTAGAGGCCCTCGTGAAAATGGAAAAATAAATAATTATTCAAAAGTTTCCCAGTAAAGTAGAGAAGAAAGCATCGGGATGCACCTATAATTAAAAACTCATTTCTGGGGATCGGATCAGTGCCCGGTTCGTGGCTCCACAGTTGCATCTTCGAATCGATTTGATACAATTTCAGTTTTTCAGTTTGTTGATTTTTCCCGAAATGTGACAATTGGCTTGCGTGATTTTCAATTATTCCCAGCCGAATCGATTAAATCCGTCAGCCAGGCAGCCAGGCGGCCAGTCGGCACACGTCAAAGTGGGGAGTTGCCGGTAGCGACCCGCCACTTGCGGCAACTTTTCCAAAATTCTGGCACCAAGTCCAGCGTTACCGTTAAGCCAGAGCCAGGCACCGAGCCCGTGCCGACTTTTCCCAACCAACCAAATGGCAGCGGTCTCTTTTCCCGGCCGGTGTGGAAAATTGAGCTGCATGTTATCTCCAGTTGATTTAATTAGATCTCGATTGGTTGCGCCATTTTTCGCATTTAATTGATGTTTGATTCCCGGAATCATTATTGAGCTGTAGCTCTGGTTTTGAAGATGCCGCCGATCAGATATGACGCTCCGAAATCGTGATATACTTCGTATCTCCCCCAGAAAGAAGATACTCCCAGGCCTTTTCCGCGAACCTACGACTCTATCTGATATTCGCCTCGCATAAACTGGAGGGGCGTAAAATTGAAAACAACTCACGGGCCATTAGTGGGCGTCCAAATCAATTTGCAATAAGCATCTAAGCGTCATTCGGTCGATTAACACATGAGCTATAAGGTATCTCCATCTTCATTACCATTGTCATCGTCTTATGCTAATTTTCCCGCTCCGGCAAATGCCACAGCAACGGCCAGCCACGGCTAGCTTCCAGTCTAGGCCACTAATTTAATTAGCATAATTTGGCAACACCTTTTTGGGCAACACCTTTTTGCCGTTCGACGGCAGATGCGTATCTTCCGGATGCCAGATAGGCTGTCGCTGTTTGTGCGTTTAGGCTAAAAAGCGCCGCTAAGCGATTGGCAACGCTGGGCAGGATGCAGGGCCACCAGAGACAGAAGTTGACTAAGTTGGCGTGTCAAATCGATCATTGGCACAGTTTGACGACTCTATTTGCCAGGACTCGACGGCAGAGGAGAACAACAGTCGCTCCAGACCACCGACCGACAGGTCCAGACGAGGAGTCGCCTGCGAAGAGCTCGGCCTCGGAGCGTAACACTTACGATTTGTAATGGCCTCTAATCATGCGACAAAAAATAGTCCGGACTCCGGACTTGGACTCGGACCTACCGCCGCCAACAGGTAGCAGCCTCGGCGAGAGGGAACTCTGCGGTTCCGGGTGTTAATGGTTTGTTAGTACACCGACCAGTGTCCTTGGCTAGTTTTTCCGCCCGGCTTGTCCAGTGCCTCCCGAAATTCAGCAGCAATTATGACGCCCATGGTCGAGATGGTGTTTTGCGGTAATTTAGTTATCCAAGCCAGGGACTGCACGCGATTTTCGCCGGAAATTGACAGTCGGCGGTCGAAAACCACAGATCTTTGATTTAGCATGCACTGTTTAAAAACACATTCGGCAGCCTATAAGCGGGCTTTACTGCCAATGCCCGGCGATAAACAGCCAAGACAATACAATACGCCCGGCTCGTAAATCTGCGGAAATCTGCCCATCGATTGGCGGTTGCATGTTTAGCAAATTACTCAACACGGCTCGAAAGCAAAAGCAAGAGTAGAGGCCCGTGGAGGCCGGTGGAGGCCGGCGGAGGCGAGGACGATCCTGGGCTAAGGCTGCCCAGCGACGGGTGGAGCGGCGGAGGGCCATTAAATAAATTATAACGAACTGCCCGCCGAGCAGGAACTCTCCGCAAACAAATTGCTCCCTGCCGAAGAGCCCTCCATGTGGGAGACGACACGCAGTCTGCAGTTTCCGCGGATCTGAGTTTCTGGTTTTGGGTCTCGGCTGTGGCTTTGGCTTTGGGAGATCGCGAACTGGAGAGCCGGAGGTGGAGGTGGATGTGGAGGAGCATGTGTCAGCAGCTTGCTCAAAGCGAATGCCGCTGGGAGTTTCCCTTTTGGGTGAGTTTTTAATTTATGTTATTGATGGGGAAGATGTATGGCATGCACTCAGAGAAACTCGCAAGGACTTGATACTCTAGAATCTGGATGGCTTCGTTCCCGTTGGGAGAGCCTAGTTCCCACACTACCTCCTACTGATAGTCCATCCAGACTAGGATAGTCAGGGCGCTGGAGGCGTGGGGTGTGTGGGAAAATTGTGAAAATGCAAATCCAAAAGCAAGCTCGAGTGCGGAATTTCGGTGAAGGCTGCACTTCGCAAGTGCAAAAATTCTGCGTGAGCAGTTAAAGAAACGAAGCGAACAGAAACGAGGGAGAAAAAGAGGCGAAATGAGTTACGGATTTGCAATCGCTTAAGTTGAGTGCCAATCTGCGAGCCGGCACTGGAGCCAAACTCCAGTCATATAAACAAATGAACATATGTAAACTCCATGCTCGACAGCTCAGCAACGACAACTTGGGGCTGACGCTGATGCTGATGTTTTTTACGACTTGACACAGAGAGCCTCAGAGGATGGAGATGGGTATGGGTATGGGGATAAGGTCCGCGGCAGTGACTGGACAAAGTGGCCGACAAAAGTCGGTCGGAGATCCGTGCCTTGGCGACTTGGCAACTTGGCGAGCTTCGGACTGAAATGGCTTTGAAGCGCACATTTGCCAAAGTGATCGTAAAAATGCCAAGCCAAATACCTTGAGCCCGTCAAGCGCGGCAATTAAAATTGAACTTTTATGTTACAATGACATACAGCCCGGGCCTATGCCCATCCCGGTCCCGGGTTGGAGCGCCTCAGCTCCAAATGAGATGCTGATGGGTGGCGGCGAGGTGAAGCGGGTGGGGTCAGTCCCAGGAGGAGTGGAAAGGCCATGCGTGTGAACAGGCGCGAGATCAAAGCTCCACCGCCACGGCCACGCACTTGCAAGATACAGATATACAGATACAGATACAGATACAGATACAGATAGGTGCCGGACAATGCAAATGCCGAAACTGCCCTTTCCCGTGCAGTTTGGCTTCGCAATTTAATTGCAAATAAATTGAGTTTTTGGTACTTAATTTAAGCGAAACACGCTTAAACCTGCCGGCGGATCCATCAAAGGGGCGCGAGGATGTCTCTTTTTTGCTCCCTAGCTGGTTTGTGGGACTCTCGCAGCCCGAAACGAAACGCTCGCGTGAAATCGAAAATGATTTCTATCGGGAAGGACTTCTCGTTGGAAAAGGGGCTCTCAACTGTCTCTTCCTGGAACAACGCAATCCTTTTCAAGTTGTCAACTCCAGGCCGAATAATAAAGTTCCGCTAACTGATCCATCAAAACGCCGTTAGGGAACTGTCAACAGGAGCCTCCGGGCGGAGACCCAAGGAACAGTTAAGACAAGCGGCAGTAGCCGAAAGCCGGACAGCCAAACGGAAGGCAAAACAAACAGGCGTCCGGCCGGAGCGCAAATATTGAACAATCGCACATGACAGATCGCCCATCTGGACATTCCTCCTGCTCCGAACGGGACAAGTGAAAATTAGGCACACACACGCGCAGGGCCAGTTGTCACACAGTCTTCACTCCTTCATGCTAGATTTGCGAGGCAAACAAACGCTGTTTGTCGTCCCGAAGGACTCGGCAGACGCAGTGGCGAGGGAGGTGTCACTTTGCGGGGGGTGACTGCTGATGGTCGACCCGACCCGGTAGCACAGCAAGTGCCGCGTCCTCGACCAGGACCCTGAGTAGTCGCAGGGCCCTGGCTCTGGAGCCTCTCAGATGCTCTCCCACTCGAGTGGGATTGCTTTCTGGGAATCCTTTTTTTCATTCCGAGTTACGAGTTGTGAAAGAGGTTTACGATCTCGGAGGCTGAATGAATTTAAACTGTACTCACACTTTGCCTTTTAGTGCCCCTCATAATGATCCATAGAACCAGTTTATGTCCCTACTGCTTGGCGACAAAATTTACAGCCCCCCAGTAAATCAGCAGTAACATGTGCTCGACTTCGAAGGACACGGCACCCAGATTTACGGCGTTCATAAAATCCTGGCAGTAGCACGACACAGTGTTCCAGATATCTTCCCAGCGGCACTTATTGATTTTCGGAATCGGGTGATGGAGCGCTAATTGGGGGCTTTGTTGGCCAAAATATTAGGTGGAAAGTGTCCCAATGAGTGCGAACTGTCAGTGATCCTCACACTTTCCTCGTCCTTTATATGCCTTTATATCTTTTGATTCAAAAGATTCTATAACTTCTGTGACTTCTGGGATCTCAGATGTAATTTATGACCCCGTTCTAATACAAACGAACCTGGTGATGAGTTCTCCACGCATTCTTTGGAATTGAATCAACAGAGCCTTCGAAAATGCAATAATTGATATTACATTTCAAGTTAAAGGATCTGCGTCTGATAACATCGACATGACTTTAAAATATACTTCCTTTCGCCCGATTTCCAGTGAGCTTCGCTCCAGATTCCGTAACAGGAAGTCCCAACTTGGCCCCACCCCAGACAAGGGCCCGTTTCCCTTGAACAGGACAATGGACATGTCCTGGCTCCTTATCAAAAGTTCTGCCGCTGTCAGGGTCACGCTTGGGAAGTTCCGATAATTGAAAACTGTCAATAGGCAAATAAGGGAATTAGTCATGTTATCGAGAGCGCGTTATTGTGGTCTCGGTCCTGGGCCCGGACGTAGGAGGAGTTGCAATCAATTAAGGCCTCCGACGGCATGTCCTGTGTGGCTCATTTGCATTCCCATTACAAAGCACTTGAATGCACTTAAGCGAGTGCAGCCAGGACCCGACTTACATAACGCTTCATTAACGCCGATTTTTATGCTGATTATCGCTGGGAGGCCAGGCCCGGATTAGTGTCGAGCAGCCCGGGAATGTTTCCTCAGCCTGCCAGGCTCATTCTGCTTTATTGGGTTGAGGTCCATTTTATAGATTCCCGATTTGCATGTGGCCCGATTCCACAGATACACTCACAAAGTCACAAAGACGGCCTCAGAGGCAGCCATTTTGGGCGAGTCCATTCCGATCCTGGCTTCCATCCCCTGTCCTCTTCTGGCATTTGCCGTCCTGAAGCAGCCAGATGCAGGCGGCATGTGCGTATCCTTAATATGCGTAAACTTCACGCTTAATTCCTTATATTATGATGATGTCCTTTCGCTGTTTTCGCTTTTGTTCGTTGGTTTTTCAATTTTTCAAAACTGCAGGCCGTCAAAAACGTACCAGGTGTGACTTTCGTTTGCCATTAATGGCTGTTGATAAATTTTTATGTTTGTATATCGGCACGATGACTTTTCCAGATCAGGGTAGAAGTTCCGGAGGCTGCGGGACGAGCGACAGGCTTCGATTATCGACTGTCTGTCCAGGCCGCACCTCGCAATCCTTCCCAGCTCGCTCCTCGCCATGAGCCCGCAGTTGATTCAGTTAGCTCTGTAAGCCCAGCAAAGGGTCATTACGACACTGCATTTCATAAATCAAGAGCAGCTCCTGCGCTCGCTACTCACTACTCCTGCCTGACATGATTTTCCCAAGCAAGCCGTAAACAAGCATGAACTGGCTTTGTGTGAGCCCCTGTCTCCGGGCGAGGATAAGCCAAGGAGCTAAGGGATATCACCATAAACTTTGGTGACAAAGCACTGGCCTAGCCGGGTCGGGGCCGGGGGAAATGGTATTAAACATACATTGCGAACACACGACCTAGACACGCAACTGTGGGTGCGAAAAATGCCAGAACCGGAACGATTGATAATGCCTCCCTCTGCTGTCCTGTCGTCCTATGTCCTATGTCCTATGTCCTATGTCCTATGTCCTGTGCCGACGGCAGCCTTCACGCTTTAATTGGCTGCCAACGACAAATAAAAGTCAGGACAGCTGCACACCCAAGCGATCGGATCGGGCGAATGTCAGCGGGGGGGGTTGATGTGCGGACGGATTATGGATGTGGATGTGGACGTGGATGCGGATGCCGAGGCGCTGGATGCAATATCAAACTCACCGCGAACCGCCCTGAACGCGCCGGCCAATCAGGGCGCTCCTCGAGGCGTGGTGCTGGCTCGATTAAGCCGCGGAGAAAGCAGATTCCGCTCCGGCCGACTCAATCCCTCTCCCTCGCTCTCTCGAGGTCGCCAGTCCGGAGGTTTGATCGTTGCCATATTGAATCCGAACTGGAAGGGCGGGCGCGAAAGCTGCTCTCGCTCTCCCCACCAGCTTGGTGGTGGCGATGTGGATGTGGACGGGAAACCAGTTTGCGGAGCGATCTCATTGTTCGTCTGTCTGCGGAGTCGGCCGGCCTTCGGTAATTTATGCCGCGCTTCTCTTTAGTCGCCTTGCAAGTCTCGTGCCGTTTGATCGCCGAAGCGCGTGCAATTCCCAGAAAAGAGTCCGCGCGATTGCCGTCCCCCATCGGTTGGCTGGGAGCTGCTTGGAAGCGAACTTCCGTCGGAATCGGAACCTGCCCGTGGCAGTGGTAGTGATGAAGTCGGTCCTCTGGGGGCCAGCTTCACAGTGAATACGGAGCATTACAAGGCATTACGGAAAACATCGCAACCGAAGTGTGCAATCGAATCGACTTGAATTAAACCCAAGCCAAATAAAGTTGCTCTGCCGTGAAGTTTAGTTCCTAAGTTATCGGATAAGCCCTAAGGATTCTCCCCACCATGGATATGTCCAGCGCCAACTCGTTGCGACCGCTCTTTGCCGGTTACCCCTTTCAAGGTGCGTCTTCGTCAGAAACAAATCAATACTCACTCCCAAATAAATACTTATGTACATCGAACATCACTGAACCTCTAATCCGTTTACAGGACAAGGACGCGTCAACCAGCTCGGAGGCGTCTTCATCAACGGCCGACCGCTGCCCAATCACATTCGCCTCAAGATCGTGGAAATGGCGGCCAGTGGAGTGCGCCCCTGCGTCATTTCCCGTCAACTGCGCGTCTCCCACGGCTGCGTCTCGAAGATCCTCAACCGGTACCAGGAAACGGGATCGATCCGGCCGGGGGTCATTGGGGGATCGAAGCCCAAGGTCACCTCCCCGGAGATCGAGACCCGGATCGACGAGCTGCGCAAGGAGAACCCCGGAATTTTCAGTTGGGAAATACGCGAGAAGCTGATCAAGGTGAGTGTTCCCCTCCTCCCGGGCACCTGCGAAGCGGCAGGAAGCAATAAATGCGTCACAACAAAGAGGACTGCAAGGATTTGGACTGCAGACCTGGATTCGGAGGCACCGGTAGCCCTAACCACATGCCATTATGTGCGAACAAATGGCACCCAAATCACAAATCCAAATCAAAGAGTCCGTTCACTTCCGTTTTCCGAAAAGTCACGTGGCAGACTCTCGGCCGCCTGCTGTTTTTGTTATGGCACGTTGCCGTTTTATTTTTTGCATATGGATGTTCCTTCACCTTCACCTTCGATGGCCAGATGGCTGAATGGCCGAATGGCAGTCCCAAGGTTTTGAACTCTACCGCCCATTGACAGTTCTGTTGTACATCGGCGACGACAAATTCGCTCGCTCCCCTGCCACCCAAGCCGTTGAGAAATCGATTAGACCATAAAGGGCCGACTGTTTTTGTCGTTCTGCCCGTCGATTGTCGGCATCGATTGTGCCTATCCTTGAGGCGACAAGGTGCAAGAAGACATTCATCCGCCCTGTTCGCCCCAGGACGCCTCGCATCGCTCCCACTTCCTCTGTGCCAAATGGATGTGCCAAATGGAAGAGATATGCCCCAATACTACTCCAAGCTTCAAAATACGGAACTTGCGCAGTGTACTCGGGCTGCGGGCGCAACTTAATTCATGTCACGTTTTAATGTCCGATTTGAAGATCCGACAAAACGAGTTCCACGCTATCTCTGCCAGCTCCCCCCACCCCCATTTTCCAATATGTCATCTCACACTCAATTCGAAACTGCAGTCTCTAGCCCGTCTATTGTTCTGCCTCCCATAAGCGCAAAGGTTTACGGCAAATGACTGCGGTATACTATACTATGGAATGGGGAAGGGGCGAAAGGCAAAGTCGAGCTCACCGCTGAACCTACGCCAACACGCTGTTCCGGAGTGGGCTTCGAGAAGACGAACCGTCTGGTGTGCCTCGAGTGTTTGGATGGATGGATGGATGGATGGATGGGCTGCCCTGTATCGGCGAGGAGAAGCAGGGCCAGGGGTCCTTCGCCTGGCCGGCCTCTTTTGGCGCTCTTTATTTGAAGCCGCAATTAGGCACACTTAATGTGGCGATCGATGCGATCGGCCAGATATCGCACAGACGCACACAACCGCGCCGCATCGCCGGTCCACATATCAGGGCTTTGTTTTCTGCGCGCCTTGGCCAGTCGGCCAGGCAGTAGGCGGGCGGAAAGAGCCTCCAGGTGCGCTTCACGCTTAATTAGAATACGCCAAAGGCGTCGCACTCGCTCCGATCCACTTCTGCCCCTCCCCAAACAGATATTCAGATACAATGTGGTTGGAGGCACCGATCGTGATTGATTCTGGTGCAAGTGGTGCAGTTCGGGTCGAATTGGGAACGGGTCCACCTTTCGACCGAACTCGGGTCGAATTTTGCTTCTTAGAAATTTAATTATTCGGCGACTCACGGACCACAGGGCGCACCTGTCACTCAAGAGCGGGAGACTATCAGAAATCCGAATTCCGATTAGAAGTGGAAAATGTGCGGTCGATTTGGTCAAGTATAAAGCGCAGCCAAGTGTCAATCCGACTGTCAACTAATTAATTAAATTTCAATTGAAATTGTTAAGCCCAGAACTCAGGCTCGCAGTCGGGGGCTCGCCGGCGATCGAGACTGGGCCAGAGCTGAGGGTCGGAGTCGGGGATCGGAATGAAATTGGGATCCAGTTGTCAGTTGCCACAAGATAAGCCGTCACACATTCCAGCAAGCAACCGGTCTCGATCTCCCCCAGCACCAGCACCAGCAGCAGCAACAGCAACAGCACAAGTCATAAATAACGCAACAAAGTCCAGTTGAAAATCAAAACAAATTTCTGCCGTTGTTGTTCCTGACACATTCAATAGAAATAGGAGTCGGTAGCCGGAGTCGGTGGAAGACCGACGCATGCCTAACCAGGCCCCACTCCAGACTGGACAAAGTGTCAGTTTCGGTTTCCGTAACCGGCGTCTTGTCTTGTCCGATCTGGCCTGGTCCGGCCTGGTCTGGTCCATGTCTTGTCTATGAGAGGTGCCAGTTGTGCCACCTCTGTTCGCCATGTTAATTTCGTTAGTGGAAAAATATTATTAATCATGAAAATGTTTGCGGCACATGCCACTTCATTTGAGCAACGAGACTGGCACCCGGACGGCGGACAGACTAGTGCTCTGGGTCACTTATGGGAGCTTAGCGCTGTGAGATACATTCTCACTCCCAGACTCCGCAGTTGCGCTTCAAAACGACATGGTACCCTAATGAAAACTGACAGATTTCGGTTTCAGGCCTCCAGAGGTATTGGTTTGATTTGGAAGTCCCAGTTTAATTACTATCGAGAATGGAGTAGGCCTCATAGCTTTCCCATTTTGATACTGAATCTTGTGCAGCACAGTTTTTGGAAGATATTTTCTCATTTTTCTGTTGTGTATTGGTCCTTTTCATAATCGCAGGATCTGGGTATTTTTTAGAAATATTCCATCATATACTATTCCTGCAATAAACTAGTCAATTATGAACACCATACCATTTACGCTGAATAGTTTGTATGGGTAGTTTGTTTTGGAGTCATTATCCCAATTAAAATATCCATTACAAGATCAGTAAAATTGGGAGGAATGGCGGGTTAGAGATTGTCAACTCTATTCGCAATAGACTTCTGCAAATACGTCCTAATGTCAAAGATACAACCTATCCGTTCCGGCTTAGTTGTGGGCCGTTTTCTGTAAGAAAAGACGCTATTGCCTTCCCACCATCTGTCGATTTATATGGTGGGAATCGCAGAGAGAATACTTTCAAAGATAAGCGCTCCTATGTCCAAATCTCCGCATGAATTTCATTAACATAAAAATCCCTCTTGTTTTCCGAGACGCCTCAGCACTTGTCTGCCGACACGCGACAGGCGTTGCATCAGCTGGCAAGGGCAACCTGAGGGGCAGGGCCGAACTCTTGGGCTGACATTTCCCTAATTGGATTACAAATCCCGAACGGGGCAGACAGCTACATGGAAATTGTCCAAACACAAAGAGCTGCCGGGCCACTGTGGCATTAGTGTCACAGAGCTTTCCCAAGAGCATTGTCCCGGCAGGGCCCAGCTCCAGGCCAACAGTAGCCACCTAAAGTATTTAACCGGCTCCGGGCTTATCTTAATTGGATGTGCTGAGATTTATGCGGCTCGGCTTGGTATCGATTCGGGATAAGATGTGATAGCAGATAGGCCTAGGCTGGTAGCTCTATATCTGATCGACTTTCTCTTCACAGGAAGGCTTTGCGGATCCACCCTCCACCTCGTCCATCAGCCGGCTGTTGAGGGGGAACGATCGGAGCAGCGAAGACGGGCGCAAGGACTACACCATACATGGAATACTTGGAGGTAAGCGAACCTGATTCCGATGCCGGGGAGAAACCTCTTCGGGAAGGGGCAACTGGCGGGGATGCTCGCTGTGAAAATCACCGATCATTTATTTGATCATTTCGGAAAATCATCATCAAATCATTTGTAGCTCAAATCAACAAACTGGTGTCGGGTGTGTCGGCAACTCGGCTTTGATCGTCTTAGAACGAGCGACTTAACTTAAACAAAAAAGCCGCTCAAAGGGAAAAGAAAAGACTGGCCATGGCCCGGCCGTATACGATAACGATCTTGATCGCTTGTTGGCTATACAGCCCGAAATAGGTGTAGATGATGACACCTGAGAATCAACCACGGGATTCTTTGGCCGGCCAACTGGCCAGCTAATAACCTCGCTTTCCACTGCCTGGCGTGAGAGCTGGTACATTCCGCTGTCCGCCTCCCTGTCCCGGCCAATAATCACGGCGAATATGCACAGTCATCCCATAAGCGACCGGCGGGGTCAAAGCGGTGGTCGTTCAGCCAGAGCTTGGTGTTCTTGGTGAAATTGGGTAGGAAATTGTTTTGTATGATCGGCAGTTGCATCATTAGACACCGCTCCCTCAAGTTGGCCTTTTAATTAGCCGTTTCGAGCCCAGGCAGGGCCCTATTCTTTCTTTCTTTTTGGCAATTGTCAGATTTGCCGACAACGCCCTCTGATACCTTGCCGACCCGGGCCTGTCACAACAGAGGTCCCGCCTCACAATGGCACGCCGGGGGCAACACCGAGGATGTCACCTTGGCGTTGTCTCGCTGAATGGACAAACGACGACAATGACTCCCGACTGCATTTGGAAATGGGCATTGCCAAATGTTTACATGGCCTTGGAGGAAGTCATGTGCCCTGCTATTCCTAACGGATGCCATCCCACGACGTGGGAACAATGTCACAGGTGCCATGGCAGTGTGGATAAATTTGGGAACAAGAGGTGCCTACTCCGATTCATCCCCACGTGAACTCCCCCATAAGCCCATGTGCTGCGGCTCTGACTTGTTTGACTTCGCAGACACAGCCGTGAAGCACCTGTATGACCGGGCTATTTACCAGTTTCCGAATGGAAAAAAATAAAATAAAATGTATACGCACTAAGCATTATCTGCATGGCCCCGCCACTAGGCCATCATTATGCTGTCGAAGCGTATAATAAGCACACGCCCTCCCATCATCATTGATGCCCCGCTCCCCACCGGGGTCCGGACCTCTATTATAGCTGGACAGGCGGCTCACAGTCACAATCACAACCCCAATCCCAATCGGAGAGGCGCAGAGACACATCCGAGATGCAACTGGCCAGAGCCCCAGCTGTGCTGGAATCTTTGGGATCTGGGCAGTCCGGCGGCATCCGAGCATCTGGGATCGGAGACCTGGGATAACAAAGTGCCGGTCGGTGCCGAAGCCGGTGCCGGTGCCTGTAATCAACGCCTTCTTGCCGGCGACTGGATGTGATTCCTGGCCGAAAATAAAATTATGCATTATTAAATATGTTTCTTCTTTATTTCGCATATAATTTGGTTTGATTTGGATTTTGTACGATTTATTCAACTGGCCTGCCTCCACACGTTCGTCGTCTTTTCCGACGACGCTCTGCTCCCAGCCCTTTCCCGTCCCAATGCCTTCCCCATCTCGGGCTCCCCTCCGCCGCCTGTCCCTTCCCTGCCCCTCCTGTCCCTTTCTCCGGCCCAAAGCCTCTGTCGCCTCTGACTGATTCAACGGCCGGCGGCGCACTTTGATCTCGCGAATACCGAAAAAACGATGGAAAATGTGGAATACCCAATAATAGCTGAATGTGCTCCAAAATAAGAAGGAGAAATTGTGTGGGGGCCACCGAAATAAGTTTGGGTGACAATAACGCTGTTATAGTTTTACCTTTTTCTTTCTTATTTCGGTTGATCAAATCAATACGTGGGTATCTGCGAACAAAGTGAGTCGCTCAAAGTCGTTATTAGGAGCATTGATAGCATCCGGGCCCAGCCGCAGTGCCTTAAATGACATTATAATGGGAGATCAGTCGCGTCAAATTAAAATGTAAATAGGGGCAGCCCTTGATTGGTTTCTAGGCATGCTGTTTAAAGTCTTATCCCTTAGATATTTCTTATAATATCTTGTTTCAGTGAGGCATCCGATTCCGAAGAGGTGTCTTCAGATATCGGTTAAAAATTACCTTTTGCCATTCCTAGGAATCCGGGCCACTATCAACTTCAGCTTCTCGGAAGCCCGAAGGTTTAAAAATATTGATCAAAAGGCCGTTGGAGGGGCACAGACATGCCGCTAAATGTTGCAACACCCCCCCATCAGAAGGGGCCTGGGCTCAGGACAATAGCCTTGCAGGACGAGCCCTAAAGCCAAACCGCGCGACTGATAAATACGCGTGCGATTTGTTTCATTTGGTGCGATCCTCAAAGGTTGAAAAGAAAGTGGCGCAACACAAAGGAATCAAATGCCAAAACACCGACAGAAGTCAGAGGTGGGGGGAGGGAAAATTCGGAGCGGAACACTTGTGGCAATTAGTGGCCAGGACAAAGGATCAAGAGGCACCGCCGTGGGAATAAGACCGGAATATTTACAAAATACTCCTCCCCCCACTTCGGAGCCCGGGACCAGACAATGCGGCGCATCGCAAGGACGAACGAGCAGGTCCTGCCCAGACCCGAACGCATACAGGTCCAATTATTCGCAAAAAAAAAACAAAAAAGAACGACGACCGAAGGACGAACGGTGAGGGCAAAGACAAACGGACGCCGACGAACGATCCTGATAGGATTCACACCTCTCTAATGATTCGCACCGGGACTCCGGAGGGAGTCGCCCAGATAGTGGCCGAAGGAGAGGCCATTCCTGCAGTTTCCTGCACATGACAAATGACTGCAGCCCGGCGGTGATTGCGCAAAAATATCCTCCCATCCCGATATCCCATCCTTGCCCTGCGACTACGGGTGCATGTGCGTGCGGTCTCTAACCCCGTCTCCTGCCCCATCTGACCCTATCTCACACATATGGCCGAGTCGAACGGGGCGATCCAGTGGTTGGCTCATTTGTTCGACTTGAAAACCCATTAAAATCGTTCATGCCCGAAAAAAGTGTCAACGTAACAAAAGCATCGCCTCGACTTCAAATGCACCGATCCCGGGCGGCGTCTTTAATGCCCACCAGGGTGTCCTGGCGAGATCTGTTTGATCCCATTGTGGGCTCCGACGCTCGCATCTTCCCGCCGCATCCGAGCTGCACTGTGCGCAGTTCGCCCCCCTGAGTCTCCGTCGGTTAGTCTCTGGCGCGGCCGTGTTGATGAGTTACAAAATATTTTATTAACGTATTATCACACTTTAGCCGACTTGGCCCTCTCGCTCCCTCCCCGTCGCTCCTCCTCCTCCTCCTTCGGAGCTGCCGGCGGCCTGTTCCTCCGGGATGTGTTTTGATCAAGTGTTTGTATGCATTGTTATTTAAATTAGTTTCATTTCATTCTGACCTCCTTCGACTCCGATGATTACGTTTCTTCTGCCGCCGGATTATGATTATAACTAATTTCTACGGGGTCGCTACAGGGAAGCCTGGTGATTTTTGTAAATTAGTTTAAACGGCCTGCCGCGGTGGGAAATGTATTTTCATAATCCGAGCCAGGCATTTAGCCGGAGTCGGCCCTCTGACCGTGTGGGCGGTGCGAGCTGAATATCTCGATAGTATCGAGTCGCCTATAATTAGTCCTCCCCATGGCTAGTCCCCGCCCTTCCCCCACCAACTAACTGGGAGCAGGAAAATTATTTACCTTGGCTTCTAAATGAATTTTGAGGCCGCAACATTCCATCCTTCACGCCGAGCGCTCAGCGCTTGTTAAACTTTACCCACAAGCGGCATTATTTTTAAAGCTCCTGTAATCCTTTTGCTGACACGAATCTTAAGACTTGACGAAGAAATAACATACGCCGGAGCTGAGCCGAGTCGGGCCCATGTCACTTCGCCCAAAGGCATTTCAAATCCCCAAACCGCGCTGTCTCAAACTGACTTGACATCTGACAGCTTGGACATCGGGATTGGACACTGGGGAGCGGGAGTGGAGGCTCTGGAATCGGGAGGTCGGAGATTGGAGATCGGAGATCGGAGCTCGGGGATCGACGGACATCCCCATAACCCTCACGCTGCTGGAGAATTGGTTTTCAATTGCAGCTCGCTTTCCACATTAGATGCACCAATTTAAATCGTAGAGTCGGTGTCAGATGCTTGATTGATGACAGTGCTCCGACTTCACGCTCCCCAATAAGACTTCTGAATACCCGAGTAAGATAATGGGCGTCGAACAGATTGATCTTTAGCCCAAAACACCGGAGCGATTGGGCCCGAAGAGTAAACACCATGGAAAGCGATTGCCTTTTGCACTTTGCCACAAGTCGGACTTGCCACATTCGACCACACATTGCCGCTTCCCAAAGGCTCCCCGGCACTACCTGCTGGTCCAAAACACAGGCCAGCCGTCGTCGAAAATGATGGAATACCCTGGTCGGATTACGAAACCGCAGTAATTTATCAAAGCTTAGGGTCCGAGCGGTTTTCCACAGTCCGCCGAAAAGAAAGCCCCCAAATCAAAGGTAGGCCAGCTCCACGGTAGCCGGTAAGTGGCCCGAGTGGGACCTGGAGAGCGCTGCTGCGGCGGGGCTGGGTGCCAAAATAAAAAGGCCTTTGTCTTGGGATTGTTTTCTCGCCGGACCGCCAGTGTGGCTATGGAGAGGCTAGCCTCTATTGATGGGCAAGTAGCAACAAATTAATAAAATGTTTAACATTTAAAAACTAATTGATTTTTTTACCGTCCACTCTCATTCGCTTTGTCTTCCTCCACTTCCATGGCTTCTGCAGCCCTGCAGCCCAGCAGCTCCCAAGCTCCGGAGCTCCAGGAGCCCCAACCCTTGCCCTACCCCTGGACCGACCCCCGTCCGAATTCCGTATAATTAAGTTTTATTGTTTCGTGTGTTGAAAGATTAATAGTCCGACTTCTGTATTTTTTATCATTCGCATCCATTCGTTTTCATTTAATACGCATGTGAACTTTTCGATTTCTTTATTGGACCACTAAACAGTGGGCGTTCCGGCTCCGGCTCCGCTTTCGGGGCTTCTTCCCCCGTTTCGCTTCAGGGGATTTGGGTGTGGCCTATTGGCTCGGTCCGGCAAAGCCCATAAGCGTGCGGAATGATTGCTTTGCAGGTTCCCCTCCCAACCCAATGTTAAAAGCCTCACTCGACCGGCCTTTGCCAATCCGATTGAGTCGATTTGCATACTCCAGACGCTCTTGCTCTTGAAACCAATGTAGCTCCTTCCATGATGACACCCAACAGTCGAAGTGTTTCCTACAAACGTTCCTGTTTACTTCTAACTTGATTGATTTTTCACATCCGCTTCGACGGGAAAGTGCAACAGGTATATCCTAACTAAATGGGACCGGAAATCACATAATTCGGGGGATCGATTAATAATTCCTCTGACAGACCGGAAAAGATTAACACCTTTTCAGTGACCGCAAGGACCACCGCACACACACCGATTCAGGTCAAAGGACGATGCGTTTGATCAAGAACCAGACCACTTCCGCCTCCACAGAATACAGAGCCCAAGTGTTAGGACCCCCGGACCCAAAATGAAATTTGAAAAACGAGCTCGTGATCTTGTTGAATAATTCCCCTTTGATCCTGGGCGGCAAAAGGGCTGTCCTGGGAGTACCCCTTGCCTAGTACTCGGTACTCGGTAGTATTGTGTAATGAGCTCTCCAAATAATTTGGCATGGCCCGGCGCGCTTCAAGCCCGATTTCAAGTGACGGCGGCGTTTTCGAAATTTCCTTTCGTAAACAGATGCCGAAGTTAATTGGCGCACTCCTCCCTGTCCGATGACAACTTGCCGATCATCTTCTTGTGTAACATGATATATTGTGTCACTTGTCAGTGCTGTGACTTTTACGAGCTGCCTGCGGCCACGCCCCTGCCTCGCCACCCTGCCCTCCAGCGCCTCCAGCGCCCTTCTGCGGATCCGTCGGTGGCTTTGACAGATTTGTTGCGCTCCCTGACGTCTCAATTAATATGCAATGGCGCGCAGTGAACGGTCGACTCCCCCTCCGTTCCCACAGCGCACGTACATGCTCCTCCTGCTCCCATGGAGGCCATGGGGTTGCTCACCCAATCGCCGCCGATCATCGTCGGTGGCCCTATTCATTGAATCCGAAGATCAAACCGCCGAATGTGATTCAGTTTGAGAGGACAAAGGGCGTGGAAAATTTTATGACTTCTCACGAGCCGTTAATAATTTTAGTTGCCTTTTAATAAAGAGCCGCCTGCCTTATGGTCTGGAAAATTTCCCAACCCATTCCTAGCCGAACTACTGATCTCGACTTGGGAACACAGCCTATTAGATCTTTGAGCACCATTGGGATTAGTTTCCAGAAAATACTCGAACTTACACCCTTTTAAACTCTTTTTCTCGCAGGACGCGACTCGGACATAAGTGACACGGAATCGGAGCCTGGGATTCCCCTCAAGCGCAAACAGCGACGCTCTCGCACCACCTTCACCGCCGAGCAACTGGAGGCCCTGGAGCGAGCCTTCGCCCGGACCCAGTATCCGGACGTCTACACCCGGGAGGAGCTCGCCCAAACCACGGGCCTGACAGAGGCACGCATCCAGGTGTGGTTCTCGAACCGAAGGGCTCGTCTTCGGAAGCACTCCGGCGGCTCCAGCTCCGGACTCTCGCCAATGAACAGCGGCAGCTCCGGCGTCGGAGTGGGCGTGGGGCCCAGTGGTGCGACTGCTCCGCTCGGCTTCGGTCCTCTGGGAGTGGGCTCCATGGCAGGCTACAGTCCGGCGGCAGGCACCACCGCCAACGGAGCGACAATGAACGAGGCCAGTGTCCACCACACCGCCCATGCTCCCAGCTCGCACCACAGTGCAGCGGCAGCCGCGGCAGTGGCGCACCACCACCCACAGATGGGAGGCTACGACCTGGTGCAGAGTGCGGCGCAGCACGGATTCCCCGGCAGCTTCGCGCAGCCCGGGCACTTTGGCAGCCAGAACTACTACCATCAAGGTGAGTTCCACGTCCCGTCATTGACCCTTCATTTCCTAATCAATCTGTCCATCCAGACTACTCCAAGCTAAGCATCGACGACTTCTCCAAGCTGACCGCCGACAGCGTCTCGAAGATCTCGCCCTCGCTGCACCTGAGCGACAACTACTCCAAGCTGGAGTCACCCTCGAACTGGTCCCAGGCAGCATACCACCTGAACCAGACGGCGGTGGCGGCGGCCAACTACAACGCCCATGTGGCCCAGCACCAGCTGAACGACTATGCCGCCGCGGCGGTCCACGGGAATGCGGCGGCAGCGGCGGCCTACAACCACCCCTTGCCGGCCCAGGGTCAGGCCAAGTACTGGTCCTGAGCCCCCGGAACACCTATGAGGGTCCCATACCAGACTATGGACTATCGGCTTGGCTATAACTTGGAACTGCTTGGCTTCTAGAGGCGCATTAAGGCTGGCTACGTTTCTGTAAATGTAAATCTATATATTTATTTAGCTTAAGATGAACTCGTACGTAATATTTGAAGGTACCCTTGGACGCTCTTAAATTGTGGAAACACTGAAGCGAATAAACAGATTTTTAGATTAAAAAGTGCATTTTCTGATGAACCCCCAGGGCTTCGTAGCAGCCAGGGACAAGTGGTGCCTCCTGAGGAATTGGCAGGGAAGCCAGGGATCCTAGGGCACTACCGCAGTGCCACTACATTTCCAGGATTACCTTGAAGAGCCCGCCAAAAACAAAGACCGCTCGGAGTATTCTTGAATTGTAGGAACAAACACTTTATTTATTGTCTGAAATACAGTTATGTATATATATGTATATATAAATCGATATATTCATTAGATAATTCTCACCAATAATTATTGTCTTTGACGCAGTATGATTACACTCTCGAATTTAAGATCAAAGGTGGAACTTGTATTGTGAGTATTCGGTATTTGGACGAGGTGTAATGTTTATTTATTGTCATACACACACATAAGGGGGCTATAGGGATCGGGGGAATCTAAGTGGGGAGCAGGACTGGATCCGCATGCAGGAGGGGGTTCTCTGACTCCTTTTTAAGGTACAACATTGGCACTAATTTGATATTTTCCGTCGAGAGTTCCAAATTAAGAGACGATATGGCTTGCTCTGATATAATCGTTCCCACGTTCTTTGCACTGATATCAGTTACTTCAGTTTGGATAGAAATAGTTTATACATTGAGATACAAATAGAGAGATACCTAATGGTACTGATATTGAGTGGACGCACCCCCAACTACAGCCGTCGAGTCCTCCGAGTCTCCGGCCTTCGCGGTAGTTGTGGGCGCAGCAGGTGTATATCGTGACATCAATAATTTAGGGATCTACATTAGTGTATATTACGGCATAGTTCTACTTTACTTTCCTCCGGTAAACGGTATTATTTAAATCGGTATCGCATAATTCGCGTAAAGAGTATATTGTCGATATTATTAGTATTCGTAATTGTCCATGTTGCGGCGAAATTCGCGTCGATGCAGTGCTGTGATACGCGGCGGAGTGCCCCAGGCGTGGAAGGGCGGATACGAGGGAGCCCCCGAGCGGAGGAGCGATCGCGGGGATCCTCCTGCGGGCAGGGCGTTCCTCGAAAGACTGCGGAAGTGCTCGGACCTGCCGGGGGCGAGCCTGGACAGACGGCCGCGTATGCCAGCACCGCTCCAGGGGATCATCGGTTGGTGGTTGGGGAGAAAGCACTGCTTACAACCGGCTGCGGTGGGTTGACGCAGTCGCTCGTGTTGGGGGTAGTACCCGACCTGTGGGAGGGACGAGACGAGGTTATTAGGTATCCCCCAAAAAGGTCACAACCAGCTAGAGTTCTACAGGAAGACAGGACAGAGAAAAGAGTTCCTCTAATGCCAACACACCAACTCCCGGATGCAGTTCAGAAGAGTCGCTCTACGCTACAAAGAGTTCGACGATAAACGAAATCATAGAAAGTCATGCCAATGAGTAAACATGCCAATACACCAACTCAAAATCATGTCAAATAATGGGAAGGAATTTAATAAATGATTCTAATGAATTTATATACAAATGCTTAATGCTCCGCACTTTAAAAATCTATCGCTGGAATTCAAATTTCCGTTACTATCTTAACGGCTAATAATTTCTTGTCAGTCCGGCAACCCCTTCTTTGTTTAACGCGCTCTTGTAGCGCTCTCTGTGGTTCAGGTCAGGAGAGGATCCTCGCCAACGAGAATGTGTTGCATACTTTGCGGCAGCACCCCGTCAGCAGAAACAGTAACAGAAATTAAATTTAAAAAATAAATCAATTCACTCAAATGCAAAGAAACACTTATTTGTAATTTGGAGACGTCATGGCAATCCTCCTTAGGATTTGCCGAAAATCTCAGACAAAGTGCCGGAAATCACTCGATTATCCCCACGACGCCTCTCCACCAGCGCAGAAGTCAGGAGCGTTTGCGAAAGTAGGCGGAAATCGAATTTCCGAGAACCATTCAAGTAAAAAACAGCATTCAAATGCTCAACGGAAGTGTGGGGCAATCCCCAGTGGGGATTTTCGTAGGGTCTCCTGCTCGGCACAACAATCAGGATAATCAAATGGGAAGCGACAACAGAAAGTTCTACACAATCAGGCCCTTTCGATTACACGGTCGGGCCAACTATTCGACAAATAGCCACATGCGATACGGGAGAACTACCAACGAACACCGAGAGGACTCGGAAACTGAAACTACTTGCAACAACCTTTACTTTTCACAACAATAGAAGGAAAATATAAGAAACGAATAAATCAAAAGTAAGCAGCACACATCGAACCATTGCCATTTACTCATACAAATTGCCTGGCGTCACGTCCCGAGCGACTGAAACGCCCCCCGGCCCCGCCTCCATAGCCTCCGACAGGGGTGGGGCTTCGCAGGTAGCGGTAGCTGGGCAGGAACCCGGAGCGGTACACGGCGCCAATGTGGCGCTTCTGGGGCGACGGCCACTGCTCCTCCGGCTCCGTGCCGGGAGCCGCCATGCCGGGATCATCCGCCTCCTCCTCCTCCTCCTCCTGCAGAAGAGCAGCATCGTTGCCGTGCTCAATGCCGAACAGCTCGGGGTCCTTGGAGGTGTCTTTTTTGGTGGAATAGCATATGTGTTTGAATGTGAACGTATGTACAGAAAACAAGAGTGTGCTAGAAAGGTGTTCGACTTGCGGCTAGCTAGGTGCAGGGTGCTAGTTGTACGTTGCATATGTTTTCAAGGGGGATCCAAGGGGCTCTTCGGTAATCCAAAGCCATTGGGGGGATATGGTAGGCTTCACAGATCTAGACTTCGGTACTTCATTAAACCAACTAATGGAGGCTATGAAGTCTTGGCTTTTAAAACATACATATGTATATTAGTCCTCGCTTAAGGATTACAGATCCGGAGCTCACGAATCAGAGCTCGAAGCAAACCCTATCCCCCCAGAGAGCTAGAAGGAGTGTTCGATGTCTCGGCAGAGAGCTCCCCCACACTTACCCAGAAAGCGCTTCTCGGCACGGCGGTAGTCGTTCCAATCGAGATCAGCATAGCCGGCGTAGCTGGGATACCACCAGTAGCTCTGCATGGGATCGGCGTAGTCAGGGGCGGCAGCCGGCAGGAGCATCTCCTCATCTTCGCGCTTCTGCTGCGCTCCATGCACCGGCGAGGACTTCAGGGCGCCCAGGTTGCGCTTCTCGGCACTGGCCCTCTGGTTGTGGTGCTGCTGGGAGTTGTACCGGGCTACGGCGGCCACATTCCGCTTGGGCTGCTCCCTGTGGGTTGCTGGGGCACTCTGGAGACGAGCCACCATGGCCAGGTTGCGCTTTCCACTCGGGATGGGCAGCTGGAAGTCGCGAGCCAGGGTGCCCACATTGCGCTTTCCGTAAGTCATCAGGCCGCCGGCACGGGCTAGGGAGCCGATGTACCGCTTCTGCTCGCTAGGCTCGCCGGAATCCGCGTCAGCGTAGTCCTCGCCCGGCTCGGCGGTGGGGAGCTGTCCGTTTTTAGCAAGGGTGGCGAGGCTGCGCTTGGGAGAGGCGTTGAGAAGGCCTTGGGCGGCCAGGGCGGCCACCGAGCGCTTGTCCTCCTCCACATAGTCGGAGTAGTCACCCAGCGGCTGCTCCTCGCCCACGGCCAGCTGGCGTTCGCGGAGGAGGTTCTTCAGTTGGTTGCGCAAGGCGGAGGCCTGTGGATGGCAAAGGATTGCAAGAGAAGGCAGAACCAATTTAAACTCAAATCCCGCCCAGATGCGGCTCATAAATCCCTTACGTCAGGTGTGTGGGATAAATGCGGGTGCCTGCGAGGAGCAGGTGACTTACGTGTAACTGGTACTCCGGACTGGGGTTCATCAGTTGATTTATTATGGACTCCATCTCGCAGGGCGACACATTGGCAACGTCCTCGGTGGCACTGGCGGCGAAAGATCGCGGCTGAAGGGCCTGGAAGAGAGGGAGCAGGAGCATCGAGTAAGTATCTCCGTCAATCGGGCCGCGGATGAGTGAGTCCTTCTCCGGATTAAGCCATTCCTGGCCCACGCCTTCGCCGATTCTGGAGAAAGTCCCAGAATCCCACGAGCTGCCCTGGTGGCAGCTCATTGTCTCCCACTTAATTGCCGCAATTATTTACACTAAATTGAGTTTGAAATGTGTTGACACTTGGCGCGTTTTCGCCTCTCCAGCGTCTTCTCCTTCGATTCGAAGGACAACAGCGCACTTTCCTCAATCCCGGGGCTTTGGAGGTCATAAATTTTCCGATTCCGATTCCGATTCCGATGCGTGGCGCCTCGCATTGTTTGCCTTATTTGTTGCCTACTTTTGCGAGTCCATTAGGGCTTCGCAATCAAATAAGGATATTGTGGAGGCTGGGCCCGGCCCTCGACAGGCTGCTTGACTTTCCCGCCCTTCGAGTTCACGTCAAAGAAGTGTTCAACAAGAAACCCAGCACAACGGGGCAAGGGCATTAGGCTGACACAAAGTTCCTGTGTGTATGGGCCTTGTCCGTAGCCAGGACAACAAGTATATCCTAAGCCTAACTCATAATATTTTGCTTCCAGACCGACAGGTCAAAGCCGTTTGTCGGAGCAAATGGTCGCTGAACCGAAAGGATACCTTCAGGACCAGGTTATCTCGAGAGCCCGGCTATGTGCGCCCCCAGATGCTTTCCGCTCCGACAGCTTGGCTCCGGGGACGGGGCACAATGCTGCTTCCGCTTTTAATAACTGGCCGGGCGAAGCGGAAAGAGCGCCAGGATGTGACGCAGGACGTGCTCGCTGGCGGCTGCCGCCCGTAAATCTTCGAAGCGGCATGTGTGAGTGCATAGCCCAGTCCCCAGCTTATTAGCACTCCAAGAATAACAACCCGAAGGTGTTGGCCGAGTCGAAGGCATATTTGTTGCGACTTGTCCTCAGTCCCCAAGGAAAGCCACTTTGGAGCAGGTTATACAATTACTGCTGGGAGACCCCGCGGAAAATAGTCGACAATTGCTGCCAGGATACACATTGCCTACCAATAAACAATAGCCTGGATCGCTCTGATTATGTTTAAAGACTTTGCCTAAAATAAAACAAAGCTGCCAAGGCTTTAAGGATGTTTCGCTGGAGAGCTGCGTGCTCGCTGCTATTATTTCCTAAACAAACAGAATGCTGAAAGCTGGGGCGGATGCGTGGGCATGGGGCCTGGCAGCCTGGACGCCTAGTAGGCTTTGTGTGGCACAGCCTTGTGTTGCGCAACCACTCGGGATGTGGGCGACTCATTTCGCTAATTTTTTCCATGTCGGGGCTGTACCAAAAAATGTACGCAGTCCAAAAGGATCAACATTAAAAACTTATCATCTTTTCCACTTTGCTTATGAAGCGGAGTGTGCCATTTTTCCTGGAAATTAATAATCCTTCAGGACTCCGGCAGCGGATTGTTTAGTTTATTGCTGCATCTGACAGCAAAACATTCCGCAGGTAATTCAACTGGAGGGTTCTGGAGGGGCAATTAATGCCGTTGCCTCGCCAGCAGAAAAATCAATATGCAAATAAAAGCCAGCTAATTAAAATCGCCAGCCAAGCAGCCACCCAGCCGGAAAGCTCCCGACAAATGCCACTCGAACGGAATCCGAATCAGAATCCGATCTCCGGCTAATTGGCCGTGATATCTGCTGCGACCGTCGGCCACTACGGAGTGGGACTTGGCCTGGCCATCTTGATGGCCCCGGAGGCTGCGGGACACTCTTCCCCACCGCCGCCTGTTGAGCCGCTTATGTCGCCAGAGCTTGCCGCAGCCGCAGGCAGATTTTATTATCACAGACGCCTGCCCTACTTGCTACTTGCTACTTGCTACGTGCTACGTGCTCTCCCCCGAATTCCCTTTTAATGGCGCACTTTGTTGGTGTTTCTTTTACTTAAATAAATACTGAACGCAATATTAAAACCTAAGTGCTCCTGCGACCTTTCCCAGATAGTCCAACGGTCTGTCCGGAGGCGGCTTACGTCCGGAGCGGCGCTGAGGAGATGGAATTCGCACGGCGGGCAGGGGAGGTGCGTCGGCAAGGTACAAGCTGAAATTCCAGCTTAAATGTTTCAAAAGAATCTCTCAGGGAGTCAGGCAGGGACGGAATTTGGCCTTTATGGGAAAAATGCAAGCTTTCAGAATTTGTATTAATTTGTTAAGCTGAATCGATTATTTTCGGCGAAAGGTCCTGCAACCTGAGCCTGGACTCATCCTGGGCCATTAGAATAGCACCACCAATGGCTGCCAACTGCCACTCCGCCTCGAATGCGACCATTATCCATTCCGTGGGATGTCAGGGGCGCTCGGCAAATGCCTCCATTAACTGTAATTGTCCGTGCACGCAATGAAACCCACATGTCCTCCCTTTGTAGCCTCTCTGAATGGGTTAATATTGCGCCAGGACAACAGCCAGGCTTGTGGTAATTACCATACCTCTGATTACTATCAAGAACTAAACTGAAACGAGTATCTGCCAAGGAGTTACTCCTCTACAAGTAGTATTTCTTATTAGGCCCTTGAATAGCCAAGATTCTCCAGCTGCTTTTTTATCCGACATCCCCCTGGAGGATGGGCTTCCTACTCCCACCACCCTACTCGTCTGCGTGGGCCTGAAATTGATTGCCATTGTGCCGGGAAAATCAATTTGAACTGCTGGCATTTTAATGAAAATGTAAACTCACAACTGGCGTAGCACTGGAAACATGTTGCGCTGCTAATACCAGCGATGCTCATGTGCTTCAGTTCCCTGATTTCCACTTAACATCTCGCTGTGTTTTTCATAAATATTGTTGTGGGCTGACATATAGCCATGACTGGGTAAACAGCCAATATTAAAGAAGTATCTGGCCATCGACGAATCGGACTTGTCAAGTACCTGCACAGTACCAGCCTGCCTCGCAAATAAAAACAATGCGAAACTTTTCAGACATTTGTGGAACAATATTTGGGTCCTTAATCAACCGCCCCGCTTCCAAGCGATTTCTCCGGCAATCGGGAGTGGAAGGAGGCCCACAACTTTATCGTGTGTTTGTTGAAGTAAATTAATATTTGCATTTTTTACGACTCATCCAGTGCGTATACGCCACATCCTGCGAGTGGTGGAGAGCGTTGCCAGCCATTGATTGGGCCGTATTTGCGCAAATCTGTAACTTTATCGACCTCTGCCTCATTAAACCCCTCAGCCCCATAAGGGGTCCTTTATCGCGGATGCTGCATAGTCACGCTCTTGTGTCATTTCAATATCCGAGGCGTCCAACTCGCTCCGATTGTCGGCAACGTCACGCGCCTGAAAACTGCCACGCCGGCTCGGAGTGCTGCAATTTCGAAGCGTAAAACATTGGCAACATGGTGGGATAAATGCGGTTGCGAGGCAAGTCTATGCCCCTTTGACGTGGTGACAGCGTCAATAGATGCAGTCGCAGTTCCTCTGACGTTGCTTTTATTTGCTGACGTTGCAGGGGGAGGTTGCAGGAGGGTTGATTGATTGAAAGCAACCCGGAAAGTTTGGTAGCCCTCCTCCTTGGCTCCCCAGCTACTCGAAGGATCCTTCGAACTGGCTCAGAAATCTGAATATTAAAGGAAATTGTGTCTGTCACGTAAGCGAAAGAGTCCCTGGCATTCCCATTCATCAAGTTCGACGTCAGATGTCCATCTGCACTGCAGCATTGAATTCAATTAGTGTCCTGCTTCAAAGGCCATTGTGCGGCGTCCAAGTTCTGGAGGAAGGAGATCTTGAGAGTCCCCCAGAGACTCTTTGGTCTGTAGCTTGGAATTTACAAATTAGGGGAGCTTTCGGCTTTTAATTACCAAAGATTGTGGCGATCAAAGGAGGCAGCTTCCTCAAAAGGAGCCTGTCCCCCTGGATGGGCAGAACAATTTGACAAAGTGGGCACCCAGCTGCCAGGCTGGCAGGATACGTGTGTGGAAAAATGTCAACGGAAGTCGGCGAGGGACAATAGAAAAGGTCGGGCATCACGAAAATTGCTCAATGCTGCGGAAAAAATGAAAAGCACGAGCTGAAAAATTGCACTTTGGCCCGAACCTGCAACGTATCTGTTGGCTTGCAAACCGCAGCAGCAGCAACTGTTGCAGCAACAACCGCAACAGACCGTCCTCTGCCGGAATGGGCGTGGCTCTGGGCACCATAAATTACTGGGGTGGCTGGGGTCCTTAACAAATGGTCCTAAAAAATAATTTAGTCCGAGCAGCTGGAGACACTTTGTTGTACGTTCTGACAACCTAATTAATGGTAAGTGGAGACTCCCGGACTCGGACTCCCACGGCACCTATTGGAGAAAACTTTACAATTTGCTGGTGAATATTTATAATTAGCCCTATAGCTGCGGAAAAGCTTCTTAGCTGCTGCAGGATTATATTCCATTGCCGTTTCCGTTCCCATTGCCATTGCCATTGCCAGAATCCCACAAACAAAACTGCGAATTTCACCAAAATTCATGCGCCACCGCACACGTCAACACATAAAAGATAAATTTAGGAGCAGGCAGCACGCTCCATGGACTCGGTCCGTGCACACAAAGCCCGTCCTGCTGATAGCTGCCATGTAGCTACTGGCTGGCAGCTACAATTTCAGAACTCGAATGTGAAATTGAAAATATAATCCCGACTTACGGCATTGAGCAGCATGGAGAGCAGCAGCATCAGCCGCTTGCTGTGGTGAGCAGATTTGTGCACCGCCTGCATCCTGGCTCCTGGCTGTACGCTCCTCCTGACGGGTGGGGGTCCTCCTCTGGAGTTAATTGGGTTTGCCGCGACACGCGAATCGTCGACCGCTCACTGTCCGCGATTAGCGCACAACTCTCGATTGGAATATGGACTCGATGGGATTCGAATGGTAACGGTAGCGCGGATGCTGTGCTGGCCAGCTCGGCTTCTTGCCCAGAAACGTTCGCAACGAAGTCGTCTGCTCGACTGCCTGCCACTCGCCAGGACCCTCGGCTTTTTATACTCTGCTCCTGTCCGGATAAGCTCTCTCGCGGGACTGAAACCAGAGTCGAAAACGATGCCGAAACCGGAGAGCCGAGGAGTCTCCGGGCGGCACGACACCCCAGCCCGGATAATGGTCGGCAACTGTTGCTGGTTTCAAAATCGCGGGCGGCACACTTTCGGGGGCTCTCTGTTGCGTGTGCAGTGTCCTGTATGTAGGTGATGACGTCATGGCAGGCTGCAGGATACTGTAACTTGTTGGCGGGCTTGAGCGGATTGAGGCCAAGCGCAGGACAGTGTGCTGAGGGGCGTTGGAACCGATTCGGAAAGGTATCCTACATGGGATATCCTTTGATGGTCAGGATTAGTGTTTGAATTCCTCTGTAATGCTACCACTGTGCGGCTCAATGTCCTGCTCTCTTAGGGACCAATCGAAGAGAGTGCTCGGTTTCAACTCTCTTGAGTCGGTGACCATATGGCCGTGTCCTCGGAGGAGCCGTTGGCCACAGGATATGCCGAGCGCACTTGCGCAGCGCCAGGAAGGAAATTCGAGTTGCCCATACGCACCGTGGGCCGGGTGGGGGCAGTGGCTGGCCTCATAACTGGCAAAGTTTTTGAAATATGTGACATTTCAGATTTAGGAAGCAGCCGGAGGACACTTTCAATTAAATTTCCTCCCTTCTGCTACTTCTGCTGGATGGTTGATTCAAACACTGGGTTGTTTTGTTGAATGCACTTTATTTGAATGTTAAAACCACAATGAGATTTAATAATTTGTTTGCATACACTTGCAACTATTTACTACACCCAGACGATTATGAGGAATATTATCCTTACAAGGTAAGCGTCAAGTTTCCTGCTTCCGTATTTCAATGGGCTGGCAATCATTCATCAATCACATGCAATTAAGAGTTCTAGGCTGCAAGCACTACCGATTCGCAAGGGGCAACTAAACTGTCAGCTAGGGACCGCTCCGGGACAGGGTTCGGGGTGTCAGGGCGAGTTCCGAAAAAGATAAATAACCAAATAGCCGCGGCAGAGGAGGCCGGGTTCATGCAAATGCCGGGCACAAAAATTATGAAGCGTAAACGGCCTCAGCCACCACGTAACCGCCAGATCCCTTGGTGCAACAGAGCCGGAGGTGGCCTACGTCAGTGGATCGAACAGGGCGGGGGTTGGCGGTGACCCGCGTCACGCTCCAATGCAGGGTGCACATTGGCTGTGTCTGCGGCGGTGGCTGCGGCTGAGGCGGGCGGGGGCAGATTGCACGCCGATATAGACGGCTGGCGAAAAACCTGTCGGTGAAACTCATTCAGCGAACTGCAACCGGGCGAAGGGGTGGCAGCCTGCGGCTTGTGTTTCGGCCGGCAACCCAAGCATGAAAAATTTGGCCAGCAGACCAGAGCAACAGTCGAGGATGGGTTCGTTAACCAGCTCCCCTTGCAAATAATTTTAAAACCCGCTCTAGGTGCTAAGGCTGATACCTATATCTCCTCCAAAAGAGTCCTACGTCAAAGATAGCACCTTCATCCGACATCATAAACCCTCAAACCATAGATGGGGAATCATTCTAGTCCCGTGTCAAGTATACCTCGTGCTGATGGATCTCTCCCTGACACACCACTGCAGATGTGCCATGATTTATGTTTAGTTTTTACCAAAAAGGGACGGGGGAAAGAAAGCTACAGAACAGACTGAGCTTGATCCGGCAGCCGGAAAATGGGAGTCATCACATGTGGTCACGCTTTAAAAATATCACGAGCACAGAACCAACACGGGGCCAGTGACGGTGTCGGTGGTTCTAATGCCAAACCACTTTTGTTGTGGGTTTCGAAAACCCGCTTTCGGGAACCTTGCTCGGATGGAAGGTCTGTGGCAGCAGCGCAGAACGACGCCCGCCAACGTGATTTGCACCACAATCAGGGGCTCTGGCAGACTGCCTGGCATTTCGATATGCAAATATGTTATTTAAATCATCGGAACCCGAACATCGACACGAACTTGAAGCAGAAACCATGGCTATCAGGGCTACTATACAGATACTATACTCAATGGTAGAGAAGCGCAATTTTGATTTATTTCTATGGGCCTGTAAAAGGGGGGCGCAGGTGTCGCCTGCAAGTACAAATTTGGCAGTAGAGGTGAGGCCTGTGGAGACTGTGCCTAGAATACATGATTAGGTTAATTAGACTTAGTGTAATAGAGTCTCGAGAGGCGTCAGAGCTGTTCGATTGATTGTAGAGGTTCGTAAATTGGTCGTTAATTGTGACTAAAGGGATCTACAACTTGGATAGCTCCTCCTAGGGAGCAGGGCGCTAGATAAAATAATACAAATAAATAATAAATGGAATGCCAATTAGATAAATCAATGTAGTTTTCTATCAATTTACAAGCTTTATTTTTATGTCGTACGAAATCAAGGACTCTTCTAAGTTCTGTTCAAAATCAAGCCAATTTGGTTGAGTTTCTTAAAAAATACGTTACTTCGGGGAGCAAATCATACTCGAATTGAAAAGGAAATACTCGAAAGGTGCTAGTGTTTCATTTACATATTTGGACTTCTTACTTACGAAATAGCGTACATACTTATGTTTTACATAGATTTACATTTTAGACATATACATACATCATAGTCGTATTATAAAGCGCAGGTCTATACCACCACTCCTAATTAAATTGTCAATTCATTTTAGTACCTTTCCTACTCGTGTGCCACCGCTGGCTTACCAACTAAAGAATTGAGAAGCCGTTCCGGAACATAACTCCTATTATCCTCGCGATGCAAAAAAATATTTTAAACATGTCTCTACTTCAGTGTAGTATTTGTATTCTTTAACTTATGCTTTTGATTCATTTCCGTTTGTGAGGGTTTAGTTAGGAATGTATTACGTAATTATCTTGATCCTTTCCGCCACTCCCGTATGCGTAGCCTTCGGGGACGAGTACAAAAATATCAACTTTTCTTTTTCATTTTGTTTTCAAATGTCACACCGAAAATTCGTCCCGATTCCTAGGGGCTCCGGATTTCTACATGCCTCTAGCTGCGCATATCCTCCTTCTCTCAAAGACGGGTACAACAGGTACAACAACAACAATTAAACGCTATATTAAAGTCCGGCGGTCGATTCCTCTCTACAGACTCAGGCCGACCGCCAGCAGCGTCATGAGGACGGAGCCCGCCACCGCTCCCGCGGCCGTGTTCACTCCGAAGCCGGCCAGCGCCACGTCTTTGCCGGACTTCGAGGACATGTTCTCGGGGGCCTCGTGGGAGTTGATCTCGTTGCTGGACGGCGAGTCGTGCAGCGTCTTCTCCAGCGTGTCGGGGCCCGAGTGCTGCACCCCCTTGTCCTGCATGTGCACCAGTGGCGGCTCGTGGATCGGCGTGGGCTCGTGGGTGCTGGTGGTGGTGGCATGCGTCGTGGTCGATGTGGACGTAGTCGTTGTCGTTGTGGTTGTCGTTGTGGGCACCAGCGTTCCGTTCTCGATCCAGTAGACGGGGCTGAACTCCAGCTTCACATCCTTCAAGTAGCTCTTGCGCACCTAAAAAGTGACACTGGTTAGTTTGGAAGAAAACAGAATGTCAAGGGTAGGGTTACATCTGCACTGATCTTCCGGGAAACAATCTCTTCGCTGCCGTAGTAGAAGGCATAGAGCTTGCCGGTGTAGGGCGCCTCCAGGGTCACATAGTTGCCGACCAGGGTCACGTTGATGGCCGTGCCTGGCCACAGTTTCGTATGGACCGCCTTGTTCTCCGTCCGCACCTCGGTGTGCTTCAGGGCCCAGTTGATCTCCGCCGGCGTGCTCACATCGCTTTCGAATATCTTTGTGGGGAAGCCTCTGGCCACTCCTTCGTGGGATCCCCAGTACTGGCTGTAGTCGAAGCTGTAGCTCAGAACGGTCTCCACGGTGCTGTACTTGTCCCCCAGGTTCTCCAGCTTCCGGGTGGCTGTGGATAATCGGAAATTAGTTTCTACCATTCGAGTATACTTTCAAGACTCGAGACTTACCCAACTCCGTCAGGTTCTTGCGCAGTTCCTTGCGAATGTGGTCCAGCTTGATGTCCCGCAACTCATAACGGAATGGCTCCGTCTCGACCAGGAGCTCGCCGTCGTCGTAGTACTTTTCGCGCTCGCTCTCAATCACCCGGATCTTGCCCAGGCCCACGAACTCCAAGTGGCCCAGATTAAAGTCCGCTCCCTTGTTCGGCTGACCTGGCGTCCGGTGGCGTCCGATGTAGGCGTCGTCTCCGATGCGGATAGCGCCTACCGGCACCCCAACGTCGAACTTTCGCCAGTGGCGCCATCCTACCTTGCCCAGGTGGCCCTTGTTCATCAGCACGTCGAAGTTGTCGTACTTGCCGTGCTTGTAGTGCGCCGCCACACAGACGTGGCGCTGGAGGACCTTCTCGGTCTGGCCGGCAACCTGGAACCCGTCGATGGGCACTCGGCAGACGTAGATCGGGTAGTGCTCGTCCTCGGTGATGTACTTGCCGCCCTCGACGGCGAACTCCAGCTGCTCGGCATCGTTCGGGTCGTAGCTCTCCCAGACCAGGGTGCTGGAGGTGACCAGCTGGCCCAGCATCGACGAGGAGTTCTTGTGGGTGAGCACCGAGTGCACGGTGGCGTTGGCCGGGCTCAGGATCAGGGCCAGGAGGAGGCAGAGGCTAAACAAACTGCTGTGGGAACTCATGTTGCTGCCGGTTGTATGTCGATGGTGTGGCTGGATTTTGACTTTCGTCATGCCAGGCTGGGCCCGGGTGAGGTGGGAGGATATCTGGAAGCATACAAAACGAAATCGATGTTAGTCGCCTCTCGCTCTCTGTGCGAATTGCGGAAATTAAATGGGAACTTGCTCGACAAAAAGTTGGCCAAGTGACTTGGCCATCCCCACAAAACAGAGACAACTATCTGTGTGGCGACAGGAACTTTCTAAATGTCCTTCGGTCTAATGTCTGCCCACCAGACATGGCGGATGTTCGGATGGCCGCCCCCCCGGGAGAATCCCCCCTCCATTAAAAGCTTTGGGATTAAGAGGGAATAAGCAATCTGTTGTTTTTGGCAGCAATGTCGCCGACACGTTATGAATTACTTATTCTGGGACTATTTTTATCAGAACTAGCTTTGAGTTATGATTTATTTGTTAGTTTATTAATAATTGTTGAAAACCAAATAAAAAGTAGACCCCAACTCTTTATCGCAAGAATGTAAAAAAAAGTGCTAATCGGAGCTAATACTCTTTGTTAGGAAATATTTAGGTTCGTGAGTTAAATCCGACATTCCGTTGCGATATCATGTTTTAAGATTCAAAGAGGAGTTGGTTTTGGAGGGAAGGTCAAATTGGAGAAGTGTATAGGCGACTACGTAACTTAATAACATCATTCCCGCAGGAGCCGAGCATAGGAGGCAAGCCAGCCAAAGGAGCCGGGCGCGGACACACAGGTTTTCTGCAGCGGAAGTGACCGGACGCCATGTTTATTCATTAGCCAGCATTGTGTGCCGGACAAGGACCAGCAGACACGCGCACAAGGACCTGCGGGAGTGCGGAGGTCCTCATCTACTGCAGCGTGACTGGAGTTTGTCTTCGTCCAGCGGCCATTGTTGCCATTGTCGCTACAGAGTGACCCGAGGTGTGCGCCACCACCCCACCTCGCCACTGGCCCTCTCCAGTCTGCAGCGGATGTGAGATGATAAGGTTACATGCAACATCATTTGTTTGCCTGACAAATGATGTGTTATTGTGATAGTGTTCCAAAGGCCGAACGAGCCAGCCGGGGCAAGCAACTTTCGAGTGTCAGGAGCTCGAGTGTCGTGAGGCAAAAACTTGAATAATGCATGGGATGCCGGGGAGCAGCTGGGGCCGCAGTGCAGCTTTCCCGGGAGGAGCGACGGGGAAAGTGGTTCGCACTGACACTGAGGCATTATGCCGATTAGAAGGTAGCTGCCAAGGGCACAGCCCGAGGGTGGGAGGGAGTGCTTAACTTGCAACTTCCGAATTTACTGCCGCCTGTCGCACTCCACTTGCCTTGGCACTTGAGGCACTTGCGAAGAACGACATTCCGCCGCCGGAAGCAACTGTCATAAAACGCCGAGAGGCCGGGCGCGGCCGCAGATCCACAGTTCGAGCCATAAATTGACCTCTGGTAACCGCGTGGCGACCTCATTGTTGCCCTGTTTTGCGCATGCAATAAATATGCTAAAAATAGCCGGCCAGCGGCAGCGGCAGCGGCAGCGGCAGAGAGCCGGCAAATTAACGAAGGCAGCGGAGGAATAAATAAATTACTTAAGGCCCAGCATAGTTGCACAATGATGTTGCACCTACCCCGCCGTCGACTTGCCGCATCAATTCAATTGAGCTCGCAGCAGTGCGGCCCGGAATCCGAGAGGAGAAAACACCAAAGCCGGTGAAAGTTCACGTGGCCTTTTATTAAATCACTTGACTGGCTGACTTGCTGACTGGCAACTTGGTCTTTTGTTTTCGGCTTTCGGGTCTTAACTCTGCAGGTTGTAGGTTGTAGGTTGCAAGTCGCTGGTTGCTGGTTGCAGGTTCGCTTAGATTTACGAGCAACGGGCTCTGGTGAAAGGTCTGCGGGCAGCAGGGCCGGCTGCGGTGGTTTAATTGGATTTTATTGAACTTTGACTCTGACCCTCATGGTCACGAAAGTTGCAACAAGTTGTGGCCCATGTGCATGTGCAACACACAATTGTTTTCAGCGCCCAGTGCCCATGAGTTATGGCTGCTGTTCTTGCCGCAGCCAGCCAGCCACTCCCCATCATCCCCGCCACTCGCATTATGAGGGCCCGACCCGCGCTCCAATCTACCCAATTGGGCATCGTGCTTTATGACTTTGACATTACAATGATCCGGCGTCCGCTAGTCGGAGCTCTTGATTTCTCACTTGGCACCAGCGGCAGGGTTCAGTGCTCTCTAGCCCCCTCTCCTTGGAGCACTCGGTACTCCGGCGTACTCGGGGGAAAAATTAATTAGAAAACCATTAAAAAGCCTAAGCGGCCTGCGAACTCGGCTGTACGTGATGCTGCCTCGAACCGAGCATGGGAACTCTTGATAGTGCTTCAGATTGAAGTAATGCCGGGTTTGGGGAATTCAATTACTTGAAAGAACAACCTTAACTTTGGAATCTGTGCTGTTAGCGGGGCGGGCCTCTTTATTTTAACGAATTATCGACAATTCCCAAAGGGTACGGAGGTCAGATTCCACACCAATTTATCGCCTCGGAAATCTCGGCCAGCGACTGTTGAAAAACTATTTGCCAGTTGGCCGTTGCGGAGCGGCTTTCACAACTCTTTCTCCGCCTTATTAAAGCCGATTGAATAATGGTATTGCTCTGGATTCAAAAGTACCAGCTCGTTGCTGGTTACACAAATGCATGTCCGCAATCTTTCCCGATAACTGCTTTTCAATTTGCGGAGTTACTTAATGGATGGCCGACTTGCGTGTGGATTTGTGGCACTTCCCCAACTGCCTGACTGACTGACCCAGTCACTGCTACTGGCACTTGATTTCTCGTCAGATTTGACTGTTTAATTCGCCATCAGGTGACCCGGCTGCAACAGATTTCAGCTCCCACGCTATCGATTGTCAGTCAGTCAGCCCCTTCCCTCCCTGCCCGTGGCTAACCAAAAAGCAGTTAACCAGCCCAGCACGGCCCGATCCCCAAACCCCAAACCCCAAGCCCCAAGCACCGCAGCATGTGCCGGTCGGTCTTTGTTGTGTCCGCAAAGGAAAAACGTGAAAAACAGAGGGAAATTACTATGCTGCCGGTGGCTGCCGGCAGTGCATTACGAAAACAGTTGTTAACTTAATTAAAGAGCCGGGCCAGAAGAAACCGGAGATAAGCAGCAGTCCAGAACACGTGCTCCGCGTCTGGCTGACTTCTGCAGCCCAAGGGCGTGGGTTGGCTAGTTTTGGGAGTCAAGCTTTGCTCCCAGCCATCGGATAATGGAAAGCCTTCGAGAGAACCGAGAACCATTTATTTGCTCTTCAATTATATGCTCAAAATTTCGGATCCCACTGAACTGACCCCACCCCCGCCGGGGGCATCTGTGGTTTCTGTGTTTGAGCAGCTGGGACAACAGACTGCGTGTGCCGTCCCACCCAGACATTGCACCTCCCAGTCCCGTCGTCACCTACCTCACATTTGCATGTGGCATCAATTAGGGCGTCTGGAGGCAGTTGCCCCGGCTGGCGAGCCCATTAAATCGGATGCAGCTGCGCGAGGGGCACGTGACAGTGGACATGCGGCGCCCTCACCTTTGCGCTCCTCGCCTCGAACGCACATTGTTGGCAAAGCGATTCGACTACACTCAATTAATTTAATGGATCAATCGATCGGCGCCCGGCGCCCGGCGCTGGCCAAGTGGGGAAGGTGTTGCACATGTGCTGGGCGCTCCACTAATTACCTCCGGGTAGTCGGTGGAGAAACCGTTTACTTACAACTGACAGCCAAGAGACAGACCGTCAGAACTGGTTGCTCACCCGATCCAAACTGGTTCGTTTTCGAAGCATGCTTATGTAAGACTCCAGAAGCCGGACTGTTTGTGTTCCAGCCCCAATGCAAATTTCGAGCCCATAAATTCTCATTTCAAAACTAAACCAGTTTCGGAAACCAAAAAATGCATACCAAACACAACTAATTGATTACCGCACGATAAAAATAGGCAATATTTAATTATCTACCAATTAGGCGCACAAACGAACGTCTAATTAATTAATTCGTAATGCCCCATACATGTGCCATCAATTTTAATTCAAACAATCAAGCGTGAAGATTTTAAAAATGCATCTCCAGCTCAAAGGCGAAGGCAAACAGATCACGGGGTGGGAATGTGAATAAATAATTTCCCTGAACCATAACACAGTTTGTGTCGAAAAGTTTTCCAAGCTCCAAACTTATATTCTGCCTTGAAGGGCCACTTTTAGAGGACTAATTGAAAGAATTTCTCAATAAGTGATTCGCATTTGAGGCCTAAAAGCATGGCCCCAATTAAATCTGTACAACTAGTTGGAGGATTACTTCATGCCGAAATAAATTTCGTCGATTGACACTCGAGATGTATGGCGGGGAATTTCCGAACAGCACTCATGGGGAGCCATTCTGCACAAGACCATCGGAAGAGGAGACAGACTCGTTCTTGAACATCTGACATTATTTCGTTATAATTGCTTTTTAATTATGCACGAATAGAAGATCCCGGACAGGGCCCCAGTTCCAGGGCACCATGTAAGAGTGCCTCTCGAAGCTCTCGAAGGCAGCCTAATTGAATTCAATAATTTAATACGCGATGTTACCTCCAAAGTGCTCTGCTGTTTTCTACTTTCCGGAGTATCTGCGGCTTTTTGGAACGACTTCCCATCCCCCGCCCACAGTGGAAGCATTGACCCCACTCTGGGATTGCGCAGTTCCCCCTCAATTGGTCACGGCCCGCTGGAGGGCCGAACATGTGCTCCGCGGGCTCCAAGAGCTGCGTCATCGTCGAGTCTCACCAGGCCTCTGGCCGGCTGGAATCGACCGAAAACCGGTACTGCGGGGCATTCGTTCTGAAAGCCAGTAGAAGCCACGTGCTGATCTGAAACAGTTGCCGCCAAAAATTTGGTATATGAGCTACGAAAACGAAAACACGGCCCGAACTGGTTTTGCGACTCGGCCAGAGTTAGAAAAGCCACAAAAACAGTATTCTGGCAAGTCGCTTAGAACTGTGATTCGTTTAGTTCCATTTAGTGGGGCAATAAGAACAGTTCTTGAGTGCATTTTCAGTGCAAGGTGGGGGAAATCAAACGACCTAGTCATAGCCACTTCACAGCTCTCTGAACCCAATCATTTTCAACTCGACTTGCGTTGTGGGCTCAGCGAGCAACGTCAAGGTCGCCCGAAGGCCTCCGCATCAATTTGTTTAATCAAGTCTTGGATTTATCTCGATGGCGTCATTGTGGGCCATATTCATGAGCACATCTATTTTTGGTGTGCCACTCAGCCGCTCTCGGGAAGGCGGAGCGGGAATCAGAACCGCATCTGTCAGCATTAGCAGCTCCCCACAAACACCGCCATCATGTTGGGGCTCAGAATCCAAGCCAACAGAAAGTAATTACGGAACAATGTATCCAAAATTGTGTATACATCCCATATTTCTGTATAGCTATTGTCGCTCTGTGCGTTGCGTGAGCGGGTTTTCATATCTTTTGTCTAATAATCCAACTTGGCCAGAAGTCACGACAGCCCCGGCTCGGGAACCTTGGGCCCCGACCGCCGGCACTTTTGAATTTGTGCACATCTATTAACGAGCTCCACAACAGCGGCCGCTTGCTTCGCAATTAGATAATTAATTATTTAAATGGGCCCAGCTATGGAATATGTTTCATAAACGCAAACTAGATCCCCCGATCCGCGATGCGAAAGGGAACAAACTTGTTTTATGGCCGCCCTTGGCGCGGTAAACGGTTTCTCGCGTCGCATTCGAATCGCTGTTTGCATTCCCGATGGCATCTCTTGGACCGACCGCAACCCAACTTCTTCGCAGACCTTCTCGGATTTCGTCCGAACAAGAGCACTCCATGCCGCAGAGGCCGGAGGAAGTGGTTGGGCCTGCCCCATGCTAGAACTGCGGTTGCTGCCACACACCAACTAACTGTACTTCCCAGCTCAGTGGCGAGTGTTGGCCGATCCCAGTGGAGCGTTGCCGCCACGGCAGGCCGCCTCTCGAAGCCGGGCTCCTCCATTAGCACCTCGTTGACAGGAGCCGGAGGAGGCTGGGGCCGCATCGGATTACGCACCACCAGCTTGCATTGGATGATGCGCTCCAGCGGCTGCATCGCGTGCTGCACTCATTACCTAGCCCCGAGCCAGAGATGGCTCTGCCTTCCCGACTTAGGCCTTCGGCTCAGGCAACCCAGCCTCTACGGCTCACAAGTGTTTGCCGAGCTCTTGGCGATGCTTCTCTGGGCTCCGACTTCTGACAGGCCATCAATAACCACGGACATCACTCACCCGCCCGCGATGACAAGATGTCTTCTTGACGACTTGACGGCCACGAATTCCGTTGGCGAGTAAACACTGCCATTCGCTCCTCGCCTGAATAAGTCAGGGTTGTGCCAAAACATTGAACGCCAATTCGAGGCTGGAGCTTGGGAAGCCCCTTCAGTACTGCCAGCTAACAATTGTCAGCGTGAAGTGTCCGGGCCTGCCTTCGAGCGACACACACTTGTCACTTGATCCTTTCTGGGATAATTAACTGGCAATTTGCATTTTCTTGAGCCTCGCTCCGCCCCTTGTTTGCTTTGAACACGCTTGTTGTGTCATTAGCCGGGACACCCTTTGTCTGGTTCTCCGTTCTTAGCCCGGAGACTCGATGGGGCATCGGGGGTGTAGCCATCCTCCCCCCCGCCCGGCAATTTGTTATAATGGAGGAATGCTTTCGTTTTTGGGCTTCCACTGGCCTGCAGCGAATTCGAGCTCGGTGTCACTTTCAATTTCTAGCAATTTAATTCGCGTTTGCTGGTTAGTGCGAGTCCCTCCATGTATTCCATATGTGTGGCTGCGTTCCATGCTTTATGGAGCGTGTCCCGCAATGAGGTCAGCGGCTATTAATGCCGGGTAGCTGGAATTCCAAAGCTGATCGAAGACAACCTTTCGCCCGCCGCCACTCCAAGCCATCTACCCAGCTGGGAAGCAAGGCAGGCGACCCGACGAGCAATTTGCAAAGCGTTTAGAGAATGCATGTTTTGCAGAAGTGGAGCGCGATTAGCACAAATAGTGAAGCAATTCGAGAGGTTGCGTCACGCCGACTGGTGCCATTAGCCGCCGGCAGGTGCTCTCTGGCCGGAGCACTCCTTGCGGACCACGCCCAATCGCCTCCGGAGGAGAGCCATTAGCATTGCAGCATTGCAGCCTGCCCAGCCAGAATGTCAGTCGGTGTAATTATATAATTGGGTCTCATGAAGTCACTGCATTTCTAATTAAGGTTCGCCCGCCATCAGAGCCATCAGCGCCGATGATCTGTGAGATAGCGCGGGGGAAGCCAAGGAGGGGGGGGCGCCCCAGGGGAGGCGGAATGTGTGTCAGACACTTGACATTAAATGAAATGAAATTGCCGACGCTCCATGCTTAGCATCGACTATTGCTGATGACATCGTTTGACAACGCTGTCACTGGAACACCCCCGGCCAGGCACTCCACGGATGCCGGCGAGCACCTAATGGCCTGTAACTACTTCCCCACTGGAGAAGGGCTTCTTCTCGGGCAGCGCGGGCGTGGGAGGGCCACTTGACGTCGCAATGGACTTCATCTGGAGGAGCTCAGCGCGGTGATACGGCACGTTGAACGCGATAAGCGGCGCTCTACCCCACGCTGGATGGGGTTGGGACGCATTTCCGCTGCCAAAGTACTCTTCTGGCATAGAACTTACGCAAACTAGGCCCAGTAACTACCCTTTCAGGCGATTGAGTAAACTCCAAGTAATCCCCCATTAGTGGCACTTTGCCGGATACCCAAAAATTGACTGTAAATTCGGATTAATGTGTGCAAGTCGCACAACCTGGGAATTAATGACAGACACCAGCTGTCCGTCGCCGGCCTCCTGGGATAAGTTGTCACCAGAAGCCACCCCGCCCACCGCCGTGCAATTTATTCGACCAATTTGAATTATTTTCGCGCACACAAGTAACAAAAAACAAAACACAGAACAAGCAGCCGTAAATGAAAGCAATAAAGGTTATGGCGACGACTGGCAGCGCTCAAAACAAATGCACGAGTAAGTAAACGCCAAAAAGCAGACGCACAAAAAATACAAATTCGCATCCAGAAAGGCAAATAAAGTAAAAAGCTCGAACTGGCATGCAAATAAACCGCGAAAGAGGAGCTCGGGGGCGACGGAAAGGGCAGACAAGGTATATGGAGAACGACCCCGCCATATACTGGCTGATCTCACAGCTCGGATAAGTGTTCCACACAAACAACACAGAGCGAATCCGAACTTCGCATACTCTCACCACAAGCCTCCTCTAGGAGGAGGTTTTTCTAATTTTGTGGGGCGATCCCAGGTTCCTCTATATGGCTCCTATCGATGTCCATATCTTGGCCAATTTTCATCCGATCCCCAAGAGGAATACCTTAAAACATTTGTGGAACGATTTTCTTCCAATCTGCATCAAAACCTTTCATCGAAATTTTTGACCGATTTTTATTCCATTTTTCTGGGGCGACCCCCACAAAATCACAGGTTCCCCTATATGGCTCCTAGCGATGTCCATATCTTGGCCAATTTTCATCCGATTCCCAAGAGGAATACCTTAAAAGATTTGTGGAACGATTCTCTTCAAATCTGCATCAAAACCTTTCATCGAAATTTTTGACCGATTTTTATTCCATTTTTCTGGGGCGACCCCCTGCACAACCCCAGGTTCCCCTATATGGCTCCTAGCGATGTCCATATCTTGGCCAATTTTCATCCGATCCCCAAGAGAGTTACCTTAAAAGATTCGTGGAACGATTCTCTTCCAATCTGCATCAAAATCTTTCATCGAAATTTTTGACCGATTTTTATTCCATTTTTCTGGGGCGACCCCCTGCACAACCCCAGGTTCCCCTATATGGCTCCTAGCGATGTCTATATCTTGGCCAATTTTCATCCGATCCCCGAGGGGATTACATTTAAAGATTTGTGGAACGATTCTCTTCGAATCTGCATCAAAACCTGTCATCGAAATTTTTGACCGATTTTTATTCCATTTTTCTGGGGCGACCCCCTGCACAACCCCAGGTTCCCCTATATGGCTCCTAGCGATGTCCATATCTTGGCCAATTTTCATCCGATCTCCAAGAGAGTTACCTTAAAAGATTTGTGGAACGATTCTCCTCCAATCTGCATCAAAACCTTTCATCGAAATTTTTGACCGATTTTTATTCCATTTTTCTGGGGCGACCCCACAAAATCACAGGTGCCCCTATATGGCTCCTAGCGATGTCCATATCTTGGCCAATTTTCATCCGATCCTCAAGAGGAGTACCTTAAAAGATTTGTGGAACGATTCTCCTCCAATCTGCATCAAACCTTTCATCGAAATTTTTGACCGATTTTTATTCCATTTTTCTGGGGCGACCCTCTGCACAACCCCAGGTTCCCCTATATGGCTCCTAGCGAAGCTCATATCTTGGCCAATTTTCATCCGATCCCCGAGGGGATTACCTTTAAAGATTTGTGAAACAATTCTCTTCCAATCTGCATCAAAACCTTTCATCGAAATTTTTAACCGATTTTTATTCCATTTTTCTGGGGCGACCCCACAAAATCACAGGTGCCCCTATATGGCTCCTAGCGATGTCCATATCTTGGCCAATTTTCATCCGATCCCCAAGAGGAGTACCTTAAAAGATTCGTGGAACGATTCTCTTTCAATCTGCATCAAAACCTTTCATCGAAATTTTTGACCGATTTTTATTCCATTTTTCTGGGGCGACCCCCTGCACAACCCCAGGTTCCCCTATATGGCTCCTAGCGATGTCCATATCTTGGCCAATTTTCATCCGATCCTCAAGAGGAGTACCTTAAAAGATTTGTGGAACGATTCTCCTCCAATCTGCATCAAAACCTTTCATCGAAATTTTTGACCGATTTTTTTTCCATATTTCTGGGGCGACCCCCACAAAATCACAGGTTCTCCTATATGGCTCCTAGCGATGTCCATATCTTGGCCAATTTTCATCCAATCCCCAAGAGAGTTACCTTAAAAGATTCGTGGAACGATTCTCTTCCAATCTGCATCAAAACCTTTCATCGAAATTTTTGACCGATTTTTATTCCATTTTTCTGGGGCGACCCCCTGCACAACCCCAGGTTCCCCTATATGGCTCCTAGCGATGTCCATATCTTGGCCAATTTTCATCCGATCCTCAAGAGGAGTACCTTAAAAGATTTGTGGAACGATTCTCCTCCAATCTGCATCAAAACCTTTCATCGAAATTTTTGACCGATTTTTATTCCATTTTTCTGGGGCGATCCCCACAAAATCACAGGTTCCCCTATATGGCTCCTAGCGATGTCCATATCTTGGCCAATTTTCATCCGATCCTCAAGAGGAGTACCTTAAAAGATTTGTGGAACGATTCTCTTCCAATCTGCATCAAAATCTTTCATCGAAATTTTTGACCGATTTTTATTCCATTTTTCTGGGGCGACCTCCACAAAATTACAGGTTCCCTTATGTGGCTCCTAGCGGAGTTCATATTTTGGCCAATTCTAATCCGATCCCTGAGCGCAGTACCTTAAAATAGTTGTTAGTGATTACATTTAAATCAACATTTAAGAAGTCAAACAAGTTTCCTATCGAGTTTTTCGTACAACCTGGTGTGGCACTCGTGTAACCCTCAAAAAGGGTATAAAAAGAAAGGCAAGCAAACGGTGTGGAGCGACAGGGGGCAAGGTAACAGCCAGTGTCATGCTTGAACATTAAATGTTTTGGAGGAGCAGTAGCTTGTAGTGTAGTTCAAGGTGCGCTTGTCGACTTGGCGGCGGACTTATGCGGGTGCAGTGGAGCCTGGCTGGGGAGACTGCTCCGCCGGAGAGTCGAGTGGAGTTTGCCGTTCGAGGGCGCACTGCTGGCCGCTTCGAGATGCTGCATGGGCACTGTAAATTGACAATGATTGCCCACAATTTGCTCGGCCCAGACGCGACAGAAAGCAACAAGCCTGGTCTGGGAAGCGAAGATGCAAATGCACCACCACAGCACCACAATCAGATCCAGAACTAGAACCAGATACAAACGCAGATGCAGATGCAGATGCAGACATCCCGGGCTGCGGCAGCGGAATCGCAACTACTTTATGAGCATGTCTCTATCCGCGACTTGTTTCCACGGACGGGCGTCTCATAACTCTGGCCACTTAAGTTGTGGCGCAGCCGGCGGAGGATCGCAAATCATCGCGCGGCGCTGAAGGGGGGGAATTGCCGAGGAAGGGCACATTTTCTCACTGAATTTACAAGCAGCTCCAATGATTTTTCAATTAAGATTGATGGTAATGAAGTCGTTTTAAGCCTGTCGCCGTCGTGTCTAATTGACCGCTCAAGTTATGCAAGCAAGGGGACGGGCCGTCAACGCACCTCGCCGGCGGAGTCCCTACAAGGAGCCGCACTCGCACAAGGAGCCGTCCCAAGATGGGGTTTACTCATAAACGGTGCGGTGAGCGGCATGCCCCCGCCCCCAGGGATCCGTAGATGGGCACACACTTGTTGGAATCCACGTAACCATGGGTATTAGCCACGTAACTACTCACCAGTGGCGTTATGAGCACTACGGAGCCAATTAATCTGGGGACAGAAATCGAAGCATATGATTACACATATTGCAATGTACGGCGATAATTATCCGCCAGGCCGAAACATGGAAAAGCCATTAGAAATGCGATTCCCAGCCTTTGCGCCACACTGGGAGCTAATATTTGAATGGAAGTGCCCCCAGTGCCTCTCTGCTTCCAAGCCACATGAGCTGCCATACAAAAAGAAGCCGGGCCAAGCCGCTTCCACGCGGTAATCTATCACTTGAGCCGACACTATCGACGCCAAATCTCACGGAGCCTGATGCGATTAGAGATTGGAGAACAACAAACTGATAGTTATGAGCTGGGGGCGGGGCTGGTCGAGGGCGGGGGGCGGTAAAATGGGTTACCGTTAGGCACGACTTGAGCCAGACTAATTGCAACGTCCGACGACCCTCCCCACCGTCCACCGCCTCCTACTCCTCCTCTGCCTCTGCCGCCAAAGGTAAACGAAACCAGTTTGCCGCTCCCGACCCGCAGCTCTCCGCTGAAAGTCAACGAGCTTGAAGCAATCTTGGATGCACGTGGGGCACATTCCAAAGGCCGTTAGAACAAAGGAGCCGCCCAGAGGAAGCCGCGGCTCATGTCCAGGAAGTGCAACTGCCGTCGCGCAGGAGGATGCTTGGCTTAAAGTAGCCCTAGCCCGGACCGGCCAACAGAGTCCTGTCTCCGCCATCAACGTATTTTCTACATCAACTAATTTGCCTCGCTAATAAATGAATGTGGTCATCAAACGGCAGGACCATAAAGCATATTCGCTAATTAATTATGGAACCACGGGGTGGGGAACTTTAATGACCTGGCCATAAAATGGCATAATGTTGCAGGTAAACGATGAAATGCCACGAGACCGCAGACCGGAGACCATTGACCGCCGACGGACGACCGCCGACCGCGGGCCGTTAACCGTTAAGGTGTGAACGGTTCAGGATTTTTGAGGTCAACTGTTTCCCATTTCCCAAAGTGAGATTGACAGGGCCCGGCTGCGGTCAATCTTCCCGCGAAAAGCCAATAGAGGGACGCACCTCCAGACCTCGGCTGGAGCTCTTGGGAGGCGGCGGTGCTGCGAGTTATGAGGCCCGCTAATTGGGTGTGGGCCTCTGGCTGGGCGAGGTATAATTGCAGATGCCAGATACGCCCGCGCAGAGATGCAGATGGCTATCGGGCGGCCGATCGTTTGGCGCCATACTTTTCGCTTGCACTGTGCGAGGGAGGCCAGAGGAAGTCCATCATTACCCTGCACTCGGCGACATCGACAAACGGCATTTTAATTGGAGCTGGCATTCGTTTGTGGAACGAGAGCGCCGTGCACTCGAAAAAGTGCTTGTTTCCAGCGGAACCATTTCCATTGAAGGGGCAGTCCACCGCCCCAGTGTTTCTCGCAGTGCCTCCCAAACAGTCCTCAATGGCACGTTAACGTCCGCAGCAGACGCTTAGAAATGTGGCACACCACATGCCACATGACACGGTAGGTGGAGAGCAACCTCCGTTTTCGGCCTGTCCGGGATGACAAGTCCAGCTGAGCTCTGCAGATCGCCAGAGTGCAAGATAAGATTTGCGGGCACTCCGGACGGAGCAGGGGATTCTCGAACAGCTTGTCACAAACCCAGCCAGCCAGCCAGCCCTTTGCCTCATAAATCAATAACACACAATTGCAGTGACCCAGTCCATTAGCCGGAATGGAAGGCCCACTTCCCACTACAGGAAGTGCCAACCAATTATGGCCAGGACTCTCGCAGGGCCTTCTAGTTTTCGGGGAGCAACAATTGGTGGGCAGCCGCATGGAAAATTGATACGAGACAGTCGCCGGGCGGGGGGAGGTTTTCTAATAGTAGCCTTCTGTAACCTGCACCTTTCATTTGCAAAAACAGGACTTGTTCAGGGACAGCATACACAATGTACAATGTACAGTGTACACCACGTCAAGTGCCGGACATGGGACAGTTGCTGACATGGCATGGCGCCACACAAGAGCTCACAACAAACGACAACCAACTCTCCACTCCGGAGGACTCTATCCGCACTGCGTAGTGCCGTCTATTGATTTTCCTTTGTTGTCCGGAATTTTCGACCATGTTGGGCCGTCACTCCGGCGTTTGTTGTTGTCAGGCACTTATCGTTAATGCCCGATGGCAGAACAGGACCAGGGCCCTCTGTAACCCAGTGTCTGTAGCCCCAAAAAGTTAGGAGCTCTGCACAAGCCTCTCCTCTCCTCTCCTCTGAGGAATGCAGAAAACTGTTCCCAGCTGCGAGGCGATTTAAGATGCTTAGGAACGTGGCTGAAAGTGCTCCCACCTTATCAGCAGTTGGCGGAGCGCACATCGCGTCGTGCGGGACTCACCTTGGTCGAGGAGTCGAGTCGGGGCTCCATAAATTCCATCTGCAATCTGCGGTTGCTGGGCGAAAATGCAATTCAGCGTTTTCGAGGGAAGGGGCTCGCCATATCGAATTCACTGCCCGGGGCTGACTTGGGGATTGTGGGAGGGTTGAGACGCTGGAGCGCTGGAGCTCGCAGTTCCCAGTACCCAGTACCCAGTTCCCAGTTCGCAGCTCCAGAATCGGCTCTAAATCTGGCTCCGAATCGGATTCTGACAGGCAACAGCTGTGCACACACAATCCAGCACTCACAGGAAGGCGATGTGGGAGTGGGAGTCTGTTATGTTCTTTTGTGCATTTCAAATTTAGCGTTAACTCTGGGGGCCCTTGTCCTCGGCACTGGCTGCCTTTCTTGCAGGACTTACCCTCGAAGGAAACTGAAAAGTTCCATCCATCCATCGCCTTTGAATTTGCGGCCGATGCTGGAAGTAATCGCCGTGGCTGGGAGGCAGGTTGAGGTTGAATGCGCCACAAAGTGGCGGGCCAAGGCGGTTTCTGTTGGTGGGGGATTGGAGGTGATTCGCATTTCTAGCTAGGATTTGGCCAGGGCTGTAGGACCTAGCCCCGCGAATGCGGGTCGCCTCCCACACTGAGGGCCGAGGTCAATCGAGAGCAAAATGGTTCGCTTTAAAGTAAACAAACAACACAGAACCCTTTGGAGCAGCAACAAGCGCGGCGGGAGGAGGCACGCAAGGACTCAAAGGCACGCAATCCTCTCCAGCGGGTCGAGGAAGTGCGAGGGTGTCGGGCATGTTGATGGCCTGAATGCAAGCCATGTGACTTTTCCGAAGTGAGTCGAAAGTGAAGGGTGGGAAACCCGCCCCGTGCGGAGGCAATTTCAAAATTTATCACATCGGAGGGATGCCCTGGAACGGGACGTTACGGGGTGGTTTCCGAGCGGCAGGACCTTGGCAGGACGAGCGTAGAGAATGCCCCAGGTCCGTGCTGAGAAATGCCGTCCCAAATACCAATTTCGCTGGTGAAATTAATTTTTATTTTATGTGCCTCGCTTTGTTTGTTTGCCCGCGTTTGTTTACAGAAATGTGGAATAATTGGCCGCAGGCGCCGCGCGACGGGCGAGCCGACAGCAATATCAGTTCCAGGATCAATGCCAGGACGCGTGCGGAGAACGAATTTCACAGCAAATGGCGCCTGCGGTCCCATGTTGTGGCCGGGTCGTGGGACGGGAGTCGCAGCGGAAAGTCAAGGACCAGCGGAGCCAGTCTTCGCACTTGACTCCGGCCATGGTGCCGGAAGGAGAGTGCCACGCCGCCCATCCAGGACCGGAAATGCAGACGAGACCTGCCCAGTTTTCGGATTCAATAAGCCATAAGCGCCAAGTGCTCCCATTTTCAGGGACGTATCGAAGCTGTAGGAATATTTTCGCCACCAGTGTACCTAGGAAAGGACTCAGGATCTCACTCAACCACACTCCACTCCACTCAGAGACTCTCGCTCGCCAAACATTATAACGAAGGACATTACGGACAAAACAGAGACGCAATGAACACAACACAGAGGCGTAATAGAGAAAGAAATAGGAAAATAATAAAATAACAAAATAATACTGGCAACCCCCTGTCTGCCGAACTGACAGCCTGCAGGATGCGCGACGCGCACGTCCTGCGACTCCGCAACATAGATGCCGCGATTCACAATTTGGCGAGGACGAAGGGCGAAGGACGAAGGACGAGGGACGAGGAGCGGTGTAATGCTGTAAGCAGGGCCAGACACCAAAACCAAACCAAACCAGACCAGACCAGACCCTGCCGAAGCCAAACCACCCCTCTCGAGGCGGCAGGATAACAAGGATAGGAATAGGAATAGGAATAGGAAGGCTGGGCGTCAGAGGACAATGCCACAAGAAGAAGCAGCTGCTAGTTGCTAGCAGGCATCCTCGCATTTTCGTATTTGTGTTTTGTGTTTTTTGTACTTTTCTACTTTCGCGTACTTGTCTCGGCGCGTCATCGCATCCCAGCCCCCATCCTTGGGCTCGTCAGAGAATCTCCTTCGCAGGGCAGAGCTCACGCTCGACTCATTCCAGAGCACTCATCGGAGGCGGGGGGAGTGGCTGGGAGGGAAGCCTCTGCGAAATCCCAACGTGATTCATTCACGGAATTCTGCCGCGCCGGAGGAATCAAGTGCAGGAGTCTGCGCTCCTCTCCCCTGAGGACATCCAGGTGAGGCAACAGCCTTGCCGATAAGTTAACCTCCATTGCCCCGACTCCGGGTGATTAAGGGACTCGGAGGATTGCGGCACTTCCGGCAAGTTAAAGCTCAGCGGCAGGATGTCGCGACTGGCTCGCACTCGGATGTTTACGGAAAGCGCAACCTCCAGTCGGGTGCAATCATCATCACCAATTTAATCCAATCAAGATGCCACCTCTCCTCAGCCCCAGTCGGGGGGCAAGCGCCATAAAAGGAGGCGGCTCGGCCTGCTTTCCATACGAGCATGGCAAAATAATCAATCGACTGAGTCACGAGGCGGTTCAAGGTTGCCATTCCCCACATTGCCATTATGGCATCTTCGATTCGATGACATCACACTGTCGGCTCGGCGATCGGCTCCAGCGCTGGGAACTGGTCTAAAAATTCTCAATTAAGCTCAGCTCACTCAGAGTATTGTTGGGGACTTGCCACTGAAAGCATTCTCCCCCAGAAACTCCCCCAGTTGCAACCCTTCGCCAAGGCAACCCCCGTAACCAAAAACCCATCAACACCGCCGGCGTTGACCTCTGTTTGGAGAGTGCACGACCTTTCCCGCCCATGGTGTCCATGGAGCTCGAATCGATTCTCGTTTTGGGAGTGCTTGGAGGTCTTCCCGTCCCGTCCCCCAAGGACGAGCAAGGAGAGCCAGATGCACCAGCGATTAGTCGAGCCGAGCCGGCGCCAAGAAGGAGCTGGGCAACCTACCGCAATCCGGAATCCCGGCTATATGCACAATATCTACGCAGAATGCGAACATCGTAGGTTATGTGGGCCATCGCGTGCTCGGCGCGAGTTAATTGGGCGGCGAGTAGAATTTCATAATCCACAGCCCCAACTGCCGCTGCTGGCAATGGGAAATTTACGAGCGACGACCCCCGACCCGGCTCCTTTTAGTGCCGCGGATGAGTCATCCGGCGACCTTCACCAGGATCCGAGAGCGTCCTTACAGCGGGCGACGACATCAGGACGAGTTAACGGCTCTGACGAGTGGGCTTCTGGTAGCGACCCCTATCCAGCCCTGTCCCCATTATCCTTAGACAATTGCCTGCCACCGCCTCCTCGGGCGTTGTTTGCCTTCGGGCGGGTGGCCTCTGCCCTCCGGCCCAGCTGTTTGCGTGCGTCAAATAGTATCCTGCCAGGAGCCAGAAGGGCGGGCGCACCACCCGACCACCCGACAGTCGAGCGAAGCAAACGCCAACTTGGCGCCATTTCAATGCCGTGGAGCTTCAAAGGAGCCCCTTTTGTCGGATGGGGGGACCTTTGAAATTCCAATGGATATTCACATTTCAGAAATTTTAATATCCGATCTGAGAGGAAGGAAAACAAAGCGTGTTTCTGTCACAAATTTAATTTGAGAAGTGTGGGCCTGCAAGCCATTATCGTAGGAATCTCACATGCTGTCTAACTCGAGAGTCCTCCACAGAAAGGTGTTGATGGACTGATGATATCACGTAACAATGAGCCCAGTATGCGTTCTAAATTTAATTTGGACAAGGGCAGAAATGGGTAAATAAACACAAAACAGGTTCCAGCGACTAAGAGTGAGAAGAGGCCTCTCGGAATCGCATTTTGCAATTTTTGCGCCCTCCGAGAATTGCTATTCTGTGGGTTTGCCATTCAAACAAATAAAAATAAAATAGCCAGAAAATCATAAAAATTATCAAGTTTTTTATTAGCCAGCTTGACAAACTCCAGCTTGTAGTTTCCGGGCCACTTCAAGGGCCCAGCTCGGGCGGGGGATTGGGCTGAAACCTCCCCTAACCGAGTTCGCAGGGTATTCAACTCGATTAACATCGAAAATCGATTCCCCCCGGAAGTACATCCACCTCCGGAGCCCGGCGGAGTCACAACAGTACTACCCAAGCCCCAAGCCCCAAGCCCGGAGGCGTTGGGGGGACGTGTGCTTATTAGGTCGAACGTGCCTGTCACGGGACTCCTGCCGGTTTCAGCCGCCACTCGAGCAGCCAGTTCTCCGGTTGTTTCGGGCCTTTGATTATGCTGCCCCGAATATTCCTCAGAGAGGCCCGAGTGGCGGAAAGGTGTTGTCTGCTGGCCGTCTGCTCCTCTATTATTTACAGCCTCCAGAAGAGACACCCGAACACACAGTCCTTTGAAGGTCTCTGCCCGGCTGGCGGGATGGCTGGATGGCTGGTGGGAGGGTTGGCGGGACGGCAGCTTAATTTATGTGAGTTCGTACTGTTTTTTAGTGGCGCCAGCCATAAAAGCGGTCGCTTCTGGCCTGCGGTTCTCGGCTCAGCACCATTAAGAATTCATTATCCGGCTCTGGAGCATGGAACTTGAGGCGGACGAAGGCCGAGGCTCTCAGCTTACTGCAGCTTTAAACCCGAGACTTTTGGGGCAATCGCTGGCCACGGCTGCCAACGCTGGCGGGCTGACCCAGTTGTCTTCGGGGAAGAGTAGGGAACATGAGAAGTGCTTACCTGAGAACCAATGGACTCCCTGGGCTCACCGTGGTCCAAGCTGCAGTCCGCTGGGCGGGAAATCGGCCGGGCAGTCGGATCCTGGAATCGAGAAACCATATAATAACATCAATTGATTCCCTTCCGGAGGAGCCTCGCATCCACCATCCACTCTCGCATTCGCTCTACCACATACGCACTCCCTCTACCTCTCCCTCTCACTCTCACTCGCACAGCCCCAGGGTCAGCCAACTGGTCAGCGAATGACGTCACCGCCAAGGATGCTGTGGCGCCCAGGAGCACGGGACCAACAGTTGCACTTTAACTGGCAGGGCTCTTTGGCCGACTTGGCCAGAGTATTCACAGCACAGGCGCCTCCGTTCCTCGGAACTCGACAGAATGGGTTCGCAGAATGGCGTCAGCCGTTTTCAGTTAATTAAATAGTGTTCGCAAGCCAATTTCTTCAATCAATTCACGGCCGAGCACTCCAGTCCCTAACTACATGGCCTAGCCGTTCCGAAGTTGACTTACGGAGTCGGGAAAACAGCGTATTATAGGTCCGGACTCGCCAAACCGTAAAGTACCGTAAACGCGCACAACTTCTCGACGACCGTTTTATTTGAATCGGGGTTGTTGATGAATTAGCAAATTATATGTATCGGAGTATCGGGGAATTAATTTTCAAATATTCCAGTGGCTGCCGCGGTCCCGCGACTCGATACTTCTTCTTCAAGTGTGCGTTGCAAACTGAAAGCAATAACAGAGCAGTATTTTGCGGTGGCTTGAACACCTTACTGGGTTTTTTTTCAAGTGTTTCTGGTTGGCGCCTTCGCTTCATGCAGGTTCGTTTCAAACATAGTTGGATGCAAGCGAGATACACTTATGGGACCTCGTATTTACCTCTTGCTCGATGCAACATGTTGCGTATGGCGCAGCTTGGCCAGAACGAGATATTCGATTTTTCCCCCCTTTTTCCTGATGCTACACAACATGCAACATGTTGCGCCAAGACTACGACTCTCTCGGCCACTTCGGAGCTCTCTCTACCACCAGTGTTGGTAGATGTCAGATGCTAGCCAAAAAATACCATTAAAAATACTATTTTTCTCCCATCCCTATTCAAAGTTATCGTTTCATCGAAACATCTTATCGACATTTATAGTATTTTTTAGTATTAGGGCCACGAACGCGGCCATTCAAAAATCGAACGGGGTATCATAATGGAAGCCAAAACATATATTAGGCTACGAATTATTTTGTCATTTTAAGCTTAGCCACCTGACCAACAGTCAAGCTACTGCTGCTTTAGAGATGGATCAACTTCTCCAATGGATCCTTAAAAGGAGTTGAGAATTCAAAACGAAAAGCCATTTTCCCATCTATTTCCGAATGCTCTTTTCTAATCACATTTATTCAAATTCATTTGGCATGGCACACAATATCGTGCCATTTCAGAGGGGAAATTTTTCACAGTGTCGCAAGACAAAAGGAATTCTCACAGGCCGCTCAGAAAACAGCTGTTGTGGCGCTTGCTGCCGGTGTTGCCAACTAACGTTATTTATCGTCTAACTTTATTGCCGATCAGGATAATAAAAGTGGGTAGATTTTATTATTAAAACCAACAAATCGGCTTTATATGCTTTGAAAATAATTCTTCAAACAGCTAGTTAATAATTTCCTTATGTTTGATCATATATCGCAAAAGTGGTATCGATTAAAATCCACATCGATAGCACTGACTCGCTCAAGCTGGCAACACTGACTGGTTGGCTGGCAATAAAGCTGGCGAATCGAGCTCACTAATAAAAAAATACCGAACCGAGAAGACGGCGTCCGTGCGTCGCTGCTCTGTGAGTGTTGGTGGGGCTGCGATGCAGCTGTCGTTTGAAACAAATAAAAAGCGCAGAATTTGCGCATAAGAGCCGCTATTAGCAATTGTCCGCGGAGCTGCAGCTCGTCCTGCAATCGTCCTTAAAGCCGAAAAGATCGGAACGCACGTACAACTATTTTCCGACCCAACGCCCTAAAGTCGCCGGCCTGCTGACGCCAACGCCGACGCCGACTACGACTACGACGCCAACGCCAACGCCGGCGCATCAAATGCATCGGAATACAGCGGAACAGCAACGAAATACGAAATACGGGCGAAATTCACTGAATTTGCATAAAACGCGGTGCTGACGCGGTGAAATGGGAGCATAAGAAACAACATTTATGTGAGAAATATGCGAAAACTGGGCTCCCGTCGCCTGCTTGTGTGTGCGTGTGTGTGTGTGTGTTGGTGTCTATGCATGTTCCTGTGCCTGTGTTGGTGTTGGTGTTGCACACAGAAAGCGGAGAGCGAGAGAAAGAAAGAGGAAAGGATGATGGCCGCTCCGCAGGCAGGCTGCTTGGTACCTGCTCCCTGCTCCGGAACTGGAGTGGCTCGAAAAGAGGCTCCTGGCTGAGATTCGGGTGCAAGTTCCAAAAGTCTCTGGTCGGAGTGGCAAACTGGTTAAAAGTCAACAGACGAGCGACGGCTACGTAATGCTGTTTTCCGCTAAATCACCTTTCCTGCCCCTGCCTACCTTTTCTTTGGCCGCCGACCAGCAGTACGAGGCTGGCTTAAGAAAACGTGTGGCCATATTTTTTTCTTGCTCCTCTTTCTCCGTCTCCTTCTCCGTCTTTCGTTCGCGCTCTCCCTTTTGAAACTCTCGCCGCCTCCGTTTTGTGCCGCACTTCCAAGATAAAGAAACATAGGAGCCGCGTCCGCGTCTCGGAGATAAATGCGAAATATTGTATCTGAAGGCCTGCCCTGCCTGCCTGGGGGAACAAACAATACAAATACAATACACTGCCACAAGTTCTGGATCTGTTCTCATCGATTTTGTGTTTGTGTCTGTCTGTTCCGCAGAAATTTCGTGAAGCCTCAATAGCCGTCGCATTAGACCACCAGCAACAGTTGGGACGAGGAACAGTCGACAAGTCAACAGATCGCCGCAGAAACACACACGTACTCTGAGATAAAAGAGGAAGAGAGCGAGAGAGAGACAGGGAAACCGCCAAAATGTCGGAAGAAGTCGATCGCAACGATCCCGAGCTCAAGTACCTCTCGGTGGAGCGCAACCAGTTCAACGATCCGGCCACACAGGCCGAATGGACACAGAAGCGTCTGGTGTGGGTGCCGCACGAGAACCAGGTGAGTTGTTTCCCTTCCCCATCCCCATCCCCTGATCCTCCTTCCCAGACGCTGATTCAGCGCCGACCACGCCCGAACCTCGGCATACTACCTGACATAAACCCAATTGATAGCCTCCGATACGTGCAAGCGCGCGGCGCAAGAGGCACCACAGTCCAGTAGACGCTGCCAGTTCGCAGTTAGCCAGGCACCCCTGTGGCCTAATCAGCTGCGCAGTGCCCGTACCTTTCGCCCTTATCAGCTCCGAAGCCCGCTCCCGACCTGGGCGTGATTCACCCGCTGCTGGTTTATTTTTACTCCCGACCAGCCAGCGCCGACTTCTTCGAATTTCGCACCACGGCGCTCCAAGATTGGGTAAACATCCGTCCCCCGTGCGCTGACTCATCAGTTTCTCCTGCGGTGACTCTGAAATCACCGCATTAGTCGGCCGTTAAAGAGATTTAACGGTTTGGTGGTCGAACCGCATCGCTTTGGCCAAAACTCCCGATTTGCATGCGGACGCCTCCCCCCTCCCTGACCCGCTGACTCACTCCCAGCGGAGAGCTGGCCTGGCCAAACTGGTTTCTGCGCCAGCGTCTGTGTCTGCGTGCGAGTGGCCCACAAAGATTGGGCCAAGAAGCAAAGGTTTGGCCTAGAAATCCCGGCCAGTGGGAGGTAGCTGTTCCGTTTCTGATCGAGATTAGGGGCTCTTCTCGGGTGCCGTTCAACTGCACTCCCGGGGGCCAGCGGGGCACTCGTTTCGGGTCCATAAACCCAACCCGAGCAGATAAAATTAGCGGCCGGCCGGCCACCGTAATGGCTCTATTTGCCGGAGATTCGGGCAACTCCGCGTAATAAAAAGCCACAACGAAACAAAGCCAGCGACGGCACTCCACATTTTTGTGTAATTACGCGATCGCTTAGCCAGACACTTACTTTGCGGTGGAATCTCGCAGAAGCAGAAGCACGGCAAGAAGGCCAGGCCAGCAGCGGAGAGATAAAGTCACGTCAGAAGCGAAAAGACAAAGTAACGAAACGAGCGGGCCGTCAGAACGGCGACACATGAGACTGGCGAGAAATGTAAAGAAATTTGCATACAGTGCTCCGCTGGAATGCCCCGCTACAGATACAGATACAGAAACAGAAACAGATACAGATACAAACTCAGATACAGATACAGATGCAAACACAACTGTTTAACGGGAACGGAGCGTCCAAAAGGGTATTCGCCAATTGTGTCAACACTCGGCTCGGCCAAGCGGGCTGTTTTCCATTTTTTCAGCCACATAGCTGGGCTGGCAGTGGCTCCCACTTGGGGCAGTGCTGGGGATCGCTGACTAATGCTGCTATCCGAGTCCGTGTGCATGTTGCTCTTCGACGGCCGATTTGTTTACCGATCGGTCTTACTTTTCGGAGAAAAGGGTCTCTTTTCCTAAAATATCAAACAATTATGGATATTCCAAGCTACTGTCTCTCGGGTTTCCATTCCCCCACAGCCCAGTCCCTCCATTGTGGGCCAAATAGATGGCGGCTTAGGCCTCACCTCCGTCATGCCCGGAGAGACGAATCGATTGTTCGAACGCCCCGACCCCTAGGGCCCCGTCCCGCACGCCCACACACTCGCGCCAGATATCGTTTGTTGATATTTTGAGCGCGGCAGCGTCGGCGGCGGCGTCCGCTTCTTACTCGTATTTTTAACCAACAGAAACCACTTTGGACTTTGTTTGCGACCACTCCCACTCCCCTGCCCTCCTGCTCCCTGCTCCCTGGCTGCCCCCTCCCGCTCCCAGCTCGGGAGTCTTCTTTTCGGCTACGGCTGCTTTCGCCTCCCGTCCGTCCGGTTTACGGTCAACGAACCTGCCCTCTCGTATCTCGCACACCATATCACGTATGTGTAGAATACGCTTCTCGGGGAAGGAGTGCTGTGGAGTGGAGGACTGCCCCGGATCGATTAAGAGAACTCAGTAATAACTGCTACATGGCATAATGCCGTGGCAGGTTGCCCAGCTTGCCAGCGTCCATTCCGCAAACCAAATATATTCCCGAGCGCGTAAACAAACAAAGCTGCCTGGAAGTAAATAATGGAACCAGATATAGATCGGGCATGTGGCCTCGGGCAAGTTCAAGGCTGGAATTTGGGATGTCCGTCCCTGGCAGGGCCTCTCCCCCGCCCCGACTTCCTGTTTCCTCCCATTCGTCCTCCCGTCCACGGCTATCTTCGCTGTGTAGGTGCCTTGTATGTTTTCTTTGGTTCTGCTCCACTGATTGCCCGGAATGCTCGGCTGATCTGCGAGCTGCGAGATGCGAGCGCCGAGAGTGATGACCTCATACCCTCTCACGACTAGGGCTCGCTCCTCAATAACTCCAATTCATCTCTTGCGGGGCATTCCACGGTCGTGAGTCACTCCGATCGGCCGTGTTTCTGCCGCTGCCGTCCCAAAACGTATCTGGTATCTGGTATCTGGCGCTGTGTCCAAACTGTCAAGCGTTTTTGTGCGCAAATGTGCTTGCCAACTGACAGTTGGCGGCCCAGCAGAAATGCGATTTGGCACCCGGGTCGTTGGAGGCACAGGATCGGCTGCGCAACCCAAACAAAGGGGCCTCGTTACGGCGCTCTTAATGGTGTTGATCTTCGCCGTAAATCCGTCGATCGCTCGCCTAATTGCGGCCATTCGAATGAGCTCGTTACACGGCCCACGGTCCACGGTCTACGGTCCGAGTGTGCCAGCACTCACCCATCATATCCGCACGGCCATAACGACTTACTTATGGCTGTTTATCCCGGGCCGGGGATGGGGACGAGACAGGCACCGGCACCGGCACCAGCACCGGAAAAGCGCTAAGATAACATAGGGGGCTGGAGCGGGAGATCGCTGGGGCGTGTGCGTGTTTAACTTAATGGGGCCGATCTGGAATGCGTTGCCGATGCGCCCTGCCCGGGATTGTTGGTTTTAAAGCATTTCTGGTTGGCAGCGGCAGCGCAACACTCCACTCCACCCTACCCTTTAACGACGGAATTACGGGGTGCCTCTGGTTGATTAATGTCAATGTGCCGCATGCTGCATGCAGCACGCTCCCAGAGCTGCTGTTGCGGGTCAGCTTTCCCCGGATTTGTTTGGCTTTTCGGCAAGAAACGTAATACTTTAATTGGTTCCTCGAAGGCCGGGCCGCGTCAGTACAGTTGCAGCGCGGCCCGGCCCCTAGTTGCAACTAAAACTGAAACCTTGCTGCCACAGTGGAATGTGCGGCCCGGATGAGAGCCTTGAACTTGTTATCAAAAGCGTGGTGGCGGGGAGCGGGAGACTGACGCCCAGACAGCCAGACAGACAGTTGCATCTGCCTCCCGTTGTTCTATCCGCCCCGACGTTCCCCTTTCTGTCTGCCCGGGCCACTTGAACGGGTGCCTCTTTCCCCACACGAGAGTGCGACACGGAGAGCCCTTGTGCCGGCGCTTGACTCATGCAGCGCGGCATGCGGACGCGTCGGGGCTGCACTTGTTGTGTTTATCGCCTTCCCGCCGAGATGTATCTTGTTTTGCAGTTCCAACCCTCCGCTCCAGATAAACCTACTAACTGTACTCTGTTCTTTTCGTTGCAGGGCTTCGTGGCCGCCAGCATCAAGCGGGAGCATGGCGACGAGGTCGAGGTGGAGCTGGCCGAGACCGGCAAGCGGGTGATGATCCTGCGCGACGACATACAGAAGATGAACCCGCCCAAGTTCGACAAAGTCGAGGACATGGCCGAGCTGACGTGCCTCAACGAGGCCTCCGTGCTGCACAACATCAAAGACAGATACTACTCTGGCCTGATCTATGTGAGTATATGCTGTCCCCCCACCAACTCCCCAGTTTGTCTAATGTTTGTGTTGGCTTGCCCGAAAGTTTCCGCCGGGTGCCAGCTGCTGGCAATGTGACGACGACCCTAATGATGATGTGACTTCGCGTAAACAAAGCCAGCAGCCGGCCCAGGGTGCCGTCATCTCCGTTTCCAGCTACTCCCGAAAGCAGCGCAAATATTTGCCAGCCAGGCAGTCAATCACTCCACTGCAGTTGTGTCCAGTCCCCGAATAACTTATCCGCGGCTAATTGTCATGCCGAGAGCGTCAATTTTTGGCAAAAGCGCGAAGCGGGGAGCTGGACAGCAAGCTGATTTCGGATTCGATGGGAAGCGATCAGTTCCCGCATGTAGCGCATTTGAATTTGAAGCCATAAATCGGGCTGGTCTTTCTCCTTCTTATATAAATCATGGAGTCACTGGCAGCCGAGGCAGTGGCTCTGGAAGTGTAGGTCTCCAGGAGGCATTTATCCCAGGTGCTTGTAAACAATGTCCCAACCTCTGGCAACATGTTGCTCTGGCGGAGTGTTGCCAAACATGCTCCCTTTCTGTTTGTTTTGCTTTTTAGGCTTTTCTTCCCTCTCGCTCTAAACGTGGCTATCTCCCTCAGCGGCCATGTGGCAGGTTCGTAGCGGCTTCTTTTTATTGTTTTACAACAAATTGTGTGCCGCTCTTACATATTTTATGTACTGCGGCCGCCCCCTCGCCCTAGCCCTCGCCCTCGCCCCTGGAGCTTTAATTTTATGCCCAGCGCGGCGATGTGGCGGCTTTTGATGTGGGCGCAGAGTGCTTCGAATTTGTTTACCTTGTTGCTTTCGGCCGGCCATGCTTCAGCGCACTTGGCATTGTCTTTGTTGTTGGCCAATTTTGTGCGCCGGTTTACAATTTACACAATCATGCCACGCACTCTGTTGCCGCGTCTCTGTCTCTTCCTCTGCCTCTGCTGGGGCCTGCCCCCATTTAATTTGCTTGCCAATTGCTGCTGACGTGCTCAGTACCGCTAACTTGTTGCACGGCCTGCTTACAGAGACAGCCAGAGAGAGAGATAGGGCTGCGGGGGCTATGCCGCTTAACGGCATAATTATTATAATTCGCTGACATTTAATTCGATTTTTAAAATTCATTTAAATTAATTCGCCTGGCAGCTGCCGCTGTCGCTGTCGCTGCCGGTAGCTGGTAGCTTGTAGCTTAATTAATATGCGTCGGCAAGAGAGTGACTAGAACACGGCCCCTTAGAACCACACGCAGCCAGGGACATGCAAATCGAGTGTCAACACCTCAGCATCGCGGCTGACCGGCGGAAATATGGCCAAAGTTGGACAAGTTGATGTCCGCATAGTCCGCCCCCAGGACCCAGCCACTTTGATGCCTGGCTGCCAGTGCAATTGGCTCTGAAATATTCCGCGAAGCACTGCTCTTCGCTGCAATTAATTGATTTATGTCCATCAGATGACTGGCTGCCGTTTCTCAAGTGCGGGAACAGCCCGCATGCGTTGGCAGCTAACATAATTGCACTTGACAACGCGCCCTGGCAGCTGCCTCCCATCCTGAGCCCGCCCGGTCTTAACTATCTTCGGGATACGCTAATTGAAATGGCAAGCGACTCGCCGAATCGAGCCAAATGGCGTCTCGTGCGGCATATTAATTTGGGATTGCAGTGACACTTGGGTCTAGCGGCGGCAGCCACGAGCTGTTGCAAATGGGCCACTCGCTGTGGCGCCACTGTTTGGGGCAAATAAATGGTTTTCCCTCTAATATTTGCTGACAACCAAGTTCGCAAATCCCGCCACTAATAGCCGTAGCTGGTGGTGGCGGCGTGGGGGTGGCGGCCGAGCCGTAAGAAGGCGGCTCTGGGCCAGTAATTAACATAAAAGGAACCGCCGCTGCTGGCCCTGTTTGCTTTGCTTTCTGCCCCGCTTGCAACACGTCCGAAGCACGAAAGCGCTCTTGCCCACATAAGGCCCGAAAGGCGAGACCAAAAGCGGATCCACTAAACGCGGCTTAGCGGGGGCTCGGGAAGTCACTTTGCAGTGCTTAGCTTCTCGCTTGGCAAACGCTCCACGTGCCACCGCAATAAATAAGTGTCGCCGATGACCGGATTTGCATAATTGCTCGACATTTAATTGTTCGATGACCGCACGATGCTGGATGGGTGGCTGGGGGATGGCGGGGAGCGATGCTGCCTCAGCAGGTTAGGATGCAGGACCGTGACTCAGCCCAGCATAGAGGCAGTGACTCAAGGCGGCCTCAGCACACACCGTCACGAGTGACGACCACTGCTAAGCGATTGCCAAAAACAGCGACGGGCCGGCAGAAACAACAATTTCTTGGCCATTTTCGGATGACACACAGCACACTCACAGTCACAGATGGGAGCAAGGTTGGTGATGGCCGAGACGTGATTTTGGGCCCGGACTTGGCTGTCGGGCGCAAGAGTCCGAAGCCTCGACACTCGAGATATTTTCTCTATTATGATTTCTACTTGGCGCTTGTTGGGTACTTTCCATTTCGATCCGTGTGGGCTGCCGGCTGGTGGCGACTCCTTCGCTTGTTAAGCTCGCAGCATTCGCATTTTATGTTTGGCCGTACATTTAAATGATAGAGCGAATAGTAAAAGCCGCATACTTAGTGCCCACGCTGCGGTAATCAGAGGCCCAGTTACGTGGGCCGCTGCCGCGGACAGATACCACCAACAGAACCGACTTCGGATACAGCTACCCGCGGCAGCGGATACAGAGATACAGATACAGCTACATGCGTTCGCTTTTTATGGAGCTGGCCGACTTTAAAGCACATGTCTTGTTAGATAGCCATTTGTTTGATTGCGTTTGGGCACCCCTAACTAGGCCACCGATCTGCCGCACAATGGCCGTGACTCGGCTCCGATCCCCAGCCCTAGGTGCCCGATAACTAATCCTGGCAGTAGCAGCTGACCAAACACGCACTAACTCCCTTCTCTCCTCCTTCCAGACATACTCCGGTCTCTTCTGCGTCGTGGTCAACCCCTACAAGAAGCTGCCCATCTACACGGAGAAGATCATGGAGCGGTACAAGGGCATAAAGCGCCACGAAGTGCCGCCCCATGTGTTTGCAATAACGGATAGTGCCTACAGGAACATGTTGGGTGGTAAGTACCAGGGATACCCTGTCCGGGACTCCCCGGAAGAAACTGCACTGTCTACACTTAATTTTTGGGGGCTCTGACTTTCGCTATCGAGAATTCCATTCTCCTCCGCACAAACAAGCCACATACCGGGCAGGCCGATAAGATAACCGAAGGTTGCCGGGTTGCTCTGGGAAGCGGAGTGCTTCCACGAATTCGTGGATCTCTCCCCAACGGCTTGTCATACTTGGCAGCGAAGGCAAATCCTCGAGGGCTCGGAATTCCACTTCCATCAGCTGAGCAAATGCAGCGTGAATCATCCGAAGTGTGTTTCTGTCTTCTAATCAGTCGGGCGGGCTCATAAACTGGTTTCCTTTTTCGGCTTGCACTTTTAAATGGGGTTTTGGTTGCCGCGCTTGCCATTTAGTTTTGGCTTCAGTGAGTTTCGATGGTTTGCATGTCCGTTCCAAGCGTAACGTCTCGTCGCCGGATGACTCACCTCTGCCTCTGGCTCCAGCTCCAGCTCCAGTCCGAGGCCAGGCGTATCTTACAGTATGGGCTTCCCAAGCACTGGTGTGTGCTTGCGTCTCCCAGGTCGAGCTTGGTTAGGTAATATTGCGTATACGTGTCATTACCATATATGGATCCAAAAGCGAGCTCGGACGCAGCCAGATTGGCAGATCGTTACCGGCGATGAAAAGTTGAAACAAATCGTCGCCTCGCTTCGCTTTCGGGCTCTCCATATTTGACGCTCAATAAATTTCGCTTAATATTCGCCAGAATGTTTTGTTTTGTGAGAACTGCGCTTCTCCACCGACCCTCCCCGCTCCACCCCCACCCTTTTCAGCTGGGGAGTGGCGGATGTTTTGATTTATTTCGCCAACTCCGAATAATCCCTTCGAGACACGCAGCGGGCCTGGTCAGTCGGCACGGTCGGCCCACGCCCTCGTGGCGTGGGCCGCTCTCCCCAACCCCGGGACACAACTGCAGCTTTATGGCATTCCATAGCCCAGCCATAATGTGCCAATGTCATAAGAGCGCCTTGCTGCTCAAGTAAGTGCCACGCCCTGACTTTGAATGCGACCGTGGAGCACACAGCCAAATAAATGCGCCAAGTAATGGACAGCTAGTTATCTGCCGTTCGATTTGGAATGTTTGCCAAACAGGAATTGGCTGGGGGAGTGGAGTGGCACTACTTGTTGGGCGATCAAAATTGGATAGAATCAGAACGGCTTGATAGTCTGGGAGACTTGGAATTTCACTTCTCATGAATAGGGAGGCCGCAATTAGCAAATGTCGTTAATTGAGTGGATCCTACATCATTCCATCCACACTCTGCTGTGCATCCACAAGCTAATCAACTGAAACAATAAAAAAGACTATAAAGAGCGAATTATTCCCATAAAGTGACGTGTCGAGATACATATTTCGGCCCATTTATGGATAGGTTTTGAGTGAAATATGTATGGATATGCGACCGGCTCTTGCCTTAACAACGAACCAGTACGGGGTCGCGGCGTGGAAGCTGTGCGCTGCTACATGCCTCAAATCTATTGCAATCAGAATGGATATGTCTGGGCCTGCGGTTAGCGCGGCGAGGGATCGTGTGACGAGGCTATTGATCGACCGGGCAGGAGGCAGCGGCCCGGGGGCGGGGGGCAGTGCAAATCTAGTTCGCTAGATTCTAGATGGGATCAGTGGCGCCATATCAATAGCTGCTGGCTGTCGCCGCTCGTATCTTTCGGATACGCGCAGACTGAAACCAACAGTTTTTGTTTTCGATTTCAATTGATGTATGTGCTGTGTCTATGTGCGCCTGCTCCTCCTGCCCCTGCCCCTGCCCCTGCCTCTGCACTCCGCTTTGTTTTTGCCCGGCTTGTGAATTTGGGTCAACAGAAACTTCAAGCTGAGCTCGGCTCTTTACATTTTAATTTCATTTTTGGCCAGCTCAGCCGGATTGGATGGCTGCGTTAATGAAGTGTGTCACTTCAGTGCCTCCCTCCACCTGCTCCCCTTTCTCACCTACACATCTCCCATCTCTCTCCACAGATCGCGAAGACCAATCGATTTTGTGTACTGGCGAGTCGGGTGCTGGCAAGACCGAGAACACCAAGAAGGTCATCCAATTTCTGGCCTACGTGGCAGCCTCCAAGCCCAAGGGCTCCGGTGCGGTAAGTACGAAAGCGAGGAATCCAAGAATCGAAGCAAATGCAAAGCTGTATCGATGTCGGTACGTGGGAGGGTGCGTTGGAGCTACGCCGTAGCAGCGTAGCAGCTTCAATTGGCTGTTTTTGTTCCTAAAATGATTATTAAACTCGCATTAATGACACGCAAGCGCCGTCGACTGGCAGTTGTTGTTTGTTTTTGTAATTAATTAGAGAGACAAACGCCAGCGGGAATCTCGCGATGCATATCGTTTTCCAAAGTCGGTGAATCGACTTTAATACACCCCCACTTTGCGGAGTTCTTTGCGGGGGAGTGGGCAGTTCCATTGAACGAATAGTATGCACCCCAGCACTTTTGTTCCGATCGCCCATGGTGATATGCGACGATGAGCCCCAAGTGCCCAACATAGATCTCGAATGATGCTTCCCATATGGCTGTTTTTAGAGGGGAGCCAGCCGGAGCACACTTCATTAATCAAGAGCCATGAGCCGCTGACAAATTTTGTCATTTACAGCCATAAAATAAACACCACGGAGCAGAATGGGAGCCGAAACCGGGTTCCGGAGGGGGCAATTGATAAATAAAAATTAAATCCAAAATATTGCGACATTCAATGATTTTTGTGGGACAGCAGCAACTGGTGTGGAGAATCGCGGCTGTTGGTTGGGTTTCGGGCCATAAATGGGGGAAAAGCAAACAGCCCGGCTCTAGTCGTTTTTTGGACATATTCCGCCAATCCTTGTCGGCGCAAACAAGCTGCTCTTGAGCTCCAAACACACTTTTTATTCGTTTACTGCCTTATATGAGTTGGCTGCTGACTTGGCTGCTGCTGCTGCTGGGAACGTGATAAGCCGCAAATACGCTTAAGCAGCACATATATAGCCAAGATATATGTACCCCAAGATGTCCGAGGCCGAACCTTTGGGATGATAACGCAGGGGAATGTAAGTGCTCCCCCCAGCCAACCCTGGCACTTCTGGTCGGTGAGGGTATCTTCGATAAACGTTTTCGATAAATGTTTAGTGGGCTTGTGATTCCACCTCCCATAAATAGATGCTGATTACAGCCGATATACGACAGTACGAGTGTATTGCGAAGGTAAACAACAACACATGCGATGGGGCCGGGGACTGAATCATCGAGAACTGATAGTGCCCAGTGAGTTGGAGGCAACTGGTGCTTGGTATGGAACTCGATATCGCGACTAGATAGTCGAGGGGTACATCTTTGCATTTGTTTGGCGGGGAGTTAGGGCCAATCCTTATACAAAGTTCCCTTCCTCGATTCGTTGCTTGAGGCTGAGGTGATGAGGCACTTACACCTGATACTTCGGCTATGTTATGTTTTATTTATTGATTGATCTTTTTTATTTTCATGTTCTACCACACAAACACACCACACCACACCTATAAATACACGCACACTCACACTGTACATTGGACTTTGGTTGTCGTCTTCACTCTCAACTCTCCTCTGTACATTCCCTATCGTGTATATAATCTGTATAAACAATGCCGCCACTATGTCGATCTTCCCAACAACCAAACCAATCCTGACCGACCTGAACACCTCCACCACAATCGACATCGCCACTCCAACAGGTGCCGAATCCCGCCGTGCTCATTGTAAGTATTTGACGGAATGGCTGCAGTTCTGCTATGCCATTTGTGTTTCAAAAATAACCCGGAATTACGTTTAACCCATGTTGCCTTTCTGTGTTTCATTTTCTCCTGAAACCTTCTACCTGCTTCCCCTCCACCTGGCATTCCGATGCCCCTGAACTCTGTTCAACTAAACCTCCCGCTTCCCCACTCTTACTTCATAAACTCTTACTTAGTTCTGTCTTATTAACCCGCCCCCTGCTCTTCATTTGCTCCCCTCTCCGTTGTGTCGATCCACCCAAGCCCAGACTCATCTACTCAATCAATCTCATCTCTCTGCTCTGCTCTGCTCCCTATCTGTACTCCATATGCCAACGAAACTTTAGAGTAGTCACCAAGAGACATTTGCGGTAAAGTATTCCCTGCTCAGCATCCATCCGACCAGGGGGATCCTGTGGAGACCCTGCTGGCCACAGGCTCCCTCTGATCGGGCAACGTATGTCATGTATGGAGCGTGTATTCTGTACAAACTGTTTTAATTTGTAGCGTTTATTATGGTTTTGTAGTGGTTCTAAGACTGGACACGAGATAACCCCGCCCTCTGTTCCGCACACACACCTGTCCCGCATCCCATAATCCCATCCCTAATTGCAGAACTTCTCGGTGAACACAAACAAGTATATAAAGGTGAAGATTGTGGCTCAAGCGCAGGGCCAGATCGTCGAGGTAGCCAATGGATCGAAGGTGGTGGAAGTTAGTGCCAACCCGTATGAGGTAAACTCCAGTCGGAGCCGCGTGGTCCCGAGAAGCTTGAGGAGATCTCGTCCAGTGTTTATTGTCCTTGTCCTTTGTTTCGCCTGGCTTACGCTTCTTCCTGCATGTTTTCGTAGACTAACTTATCGCGTAGACAACTAGTATCGCTTGTGATGTCACCTGTTATCGTTTCCTGTGTATATATACCGCTCTGTGTCTGTTTGTTGCTAACCCTTAACTTGAAACTCTCGCAAAACTCGGCAACTAACTCGAATCCCCTCTGTTTCCGCGCAGGGCGAGCTGGAGCAACAGCTGCTGCAGGCGAACCCCATCCTGGAAGCCTTTGGCAATGCCAAGACCGTCAAGAACGACAACTCGTCGCGTTTCGTAAGTACTTCTACCCAAAGAAATTGACACCCTAGAACTCACAGCATCTCCTCCTCCGCAGGGCAAGTTCATCCGTATCAACTTCGATGCTTCGGGCTTCATCTCCGGGGCCAACATCGAGACCTACCTGCTGGAGAAGTCGCGTGCCATTCGTCAAGCGAAGGACGAACGAACATTCCATATCTTCTATCAGCTGCTGGCCGGAGCCTCTCCGGAGCAGCGCGAGAAGTTCATCTTGGACGACGTGAAGTCGTATGCATTCCTGTCCAACGGCAGCCTGCCCGTGCCCGGCGTCGATGACTATGCCGAGTTCCAGGCCACGGTGAAGTCGATGAACATCATGGGCATGACCTCCGAGGACTTCAACTCCATATTCCGCATCGTGAGCGCCGTGCTGCTCTTCGGCAGCATGAAGTTCCGCCAGGAGCGCAACAACGACCAGGCCACGTTGCCGGATAACACGGTCGCCCAGAAGATCGCCCATCTGCTGGGTTTGAGTGTCACAGACATGACCCGCGCCTTCCTCACGCCCAGAATCAAGGTCGGACGCGACTTCGTGACCAAGGCCCAGACCAAGGAGCAGGTGGAGTTCGCCGTGGAGGCCATCGCCAAGGCTTGCTACGAGCGCATGTTCAAGTGGCTGGTGAATCGCATCAACCGCTCCCTGGACCGCACCAAGCGACAGGGCGCCTCCTTCATCGGCATCCTGGACATGGCTGGATTCGAAATCTTTGAGCTGAACTCCTTTGAGCAGCTCTGCATCAACTACACCAACGAGAAGCTGCAGCAGCTCTTCAACCACACCATGTTCATCCTGGAGCAGGAGGAGTACCAGCGCGAGGGCATCGAGTGGAAGTTCATTGACTTCGGACTGGATCTGCAGCCCACCATCGACCTGATTGACAAGCCCGGCGGCATCATGGCGCTGCTGGACGAGGAGTGCTGGTTCCCCAAGGCCACCGACAAGACCTTCGTCGACAAGCTCGTCTCCGCCCACTCCATGCATCCCAAGTTCATGAAGACCGACTTCCGCGGCGTGGCTGACTTCGCCATCGTGCACTACGCCGGACGGGTGGACTACTCCGCCGCCAAGTGGCTAATGAAGAACATGGACCCGCTGAACGAGAACATCGTGTCGCTGCTGCAGGGCTCGCAGGACCCGTTCGTGGTGAACATCTGGAAGGATGCGGAGATCGTCGGCATGGCGCAGCAGGCCCTGACCGATACCCAGTTCGGGGCCCGCACCCGCAAGGGCATGTTCCGCACCGTGTCGCACCTGTACAAGGAGCAGTTGGCCAAGCTAATGGACACGTTGCGCAACACGAACCCTAACTTTGTGCGCTGCATCATACCGAACCACGAGAAGCGCGCCGGCAAGATCGATGCCCCGCTGGTGCTAGACCAGCTGCGCTGCAACGGCGTCCTCGAGGGTATTCGTATCTGCCGCCAGGGCTTCCCCAACCGCATACCCTTCCAGGAGTTCCGCCAGCGCTACGAGCTGCTCACACCCAACGTCATTCCCAAGGGCTTCATGGACGGCAAGAAGGCCTGCGAGAAGATGATCCAGGCGCTGGAACTCGACTCGAATCTGTATCGGGTGGGCCAGTCGAAGATCTTCTTCCGCGCCGGCGTTCTCGCCCACTTGGAGGAGGAGCGCGACTTCAAGATCTCCGACCTGATCGTCAACTTCCAGGCTTTCTGCCGGGGCTTCCTCGCGAGGAGGAACTACCAGAAGCGACTGCAGCAGCTGAATGCCATCCGTATCATCCAGCGCAACTGCGCCGCCTACCTCAAGCTGCGCAACTGGCAGTGGTGGCGCCTCTACACGAAGGTGAAGCCGCTGCTGGAAGTCACCAAGCAGGAGGAGAAGCTGGTCCAGAAGGAGGACGAGCTGAAGCAGGTGCGCGAGAAATTGGACACGCTGGCCAAGAACACCCAGGAGTACGAGAAGAAATACCAGCAGGCTCTGGTGGAGAAGACCACTCTGGCGGAGCAACTGCAGGCCGAGATCGAGCTGTGTGCCGAGGCTGAGGAGTCGCGCTCCCGGCTGATGGCCCGAAAGCAGGAGCTGGAGGATATGATGCAGGAGCTCGAGACCCGCATCGAGGAGGAGGAGGAACGAGTATTAGCCTTGGGTGGCGAGAAAAAGAAACTGGAGCTGCACATTCAGGACCTCGAAGAGCAGTTGGAGGAGGAGGAGGCCGCCCGCCAGAAGCTGCAGCTGGAAAAGGTGCAGCTGGACGCCAAGATCAAGAAGCACGAGGAGGATCTGGCCCTCACCGACGATCAGAACCAGAAGCTTATCAAGGAGAAGAAGCTGCTGGAGGAGCGTGCCAACGACCTCTCCCAGACCCTCGCGGAGGAGGAGGAGAAGGCCAAGCACCTGGCCAAACTAAAGGCCAAGCACGAGGCCACCATTGCCGAGCTCGAGGAGCGAATGCACAAGGACCAACAGCAGCGCCAGGAGTCGGACCGCACCAAGCGCAAGATCGAAACTGAGGTGGCTGATCTCAAGGAGCAGCTCAACGAACGCCGCATCCAAGTAGAGGAGATGCAGGCACAGCTGGCCAAGCGCGAGGAGGAGCTCACTCAGACCCTGATGCGCATCGACGAGGAGTCCGCCACCAAGGCCACTGCCCAAAAGGCACAGCGCGAACTGGAGTCTCAGCTGGCCGAGATCCAGGAGGATCTGGAAGCAGAGAAGGCGGCCCGCGCTAAGGCCGAGAAGGTGCGTCGTGATCTCAGCGAGGAGCTCGAGGCACTCAAGAATGAGCTGCTCGATTCCCTGGATACCACAGCCGGTAAGTCTCCCTTGAGGATATTCTCGTGTTTCTTAATAGCCCCGGAACGAAATCTAACGTCAGTCGAATACCCAATCTTACAGCCCAGCAGGAGTTGCGCTCCAAACGCGAGCAGGAATTGGCCACTCTCAAGAAGTCTCTGGAGGAGGAGACGGTGAACCACGAGGGCGTTCTGGCCGAAATGCGGCATAAACACTCGCAGGAACTCAATGGCATCAACGACCAGCTGGAGAACCTGCGCAAGGCCAAGGCGGTGCTGGAGAAGGCCAAGGGCACCCTGGAGGCGGAAAACGCCGACCTTGCCACCGAGCTTCGCAGCGTCAACAGTTCTCGGCAGGAGAACGATCGCCGACGCAAGCAGGCCGAGTCCCAGATCGCAGAACTGCAGGTAAGAACATGCTCCATTTCTAATCTATAAGCAGACTAACTAATACCTCTTCTTGGCATTCCGCAGGTTAAACTGGCCGAGATCGAACGTGCCCGCTCGGAACTCCAAGAAAAGTGCACCAAGCTGCAGCAGGAGGCCGAGAACATTACCAACCAGCTGGAGGAGGCTGAGTTGAAGGCCTCCGCGGCCGTCAAGTCGGCCAGCAATATGGAGTCGCAGCTGACCGAAGCCCAGCAACTGCTCGAGGAGGAAACCCGCCAGAAGCTAGGCCTCAGCTCCAAACTGCGCCAGATTGAATCCGAGAAGGAGGCTCTGCAGGAGCAGCTGGAGGAGGACGAGGAAGCCAAGCGCAACTTCGAGCGCAAGCTGGCGGAAGTCACGGCCCAGATGCAGGAGATCAAGAAGAAGGCTGAGGAGGACGCTGATCTGGCCAAGGAGTTGGAAGAAGGCAAGAAGCGGCTCAACAAGGACATCGAAGCGCTGGAGCGACAGGTCAAGGAGCTGATGGCCCAGAACGATCGCCTGGACAAGAGCAAAAAGAAGATACAGTCGGAGTTGGAGGATGCTACCATTGAACTGGAGGCGCAACGCACAAAGGTGAGCATTGATGTCCTTATTTTTAGCAGATTATATAATCAAAATGTGTCTTAAAACAGGTGCTCGAACTGGAGAAGAAGCAAAAGAACTTCGACAAGATCCTCGCCGAAGAGAAAGCCATATCAGAACAGATTGCCCAGGAACGCGACACGGCGGAGCGGGAAGCACGTGAAAAGGAGACCAAGGTGCTGTCGGTGTCCCGCGAACTGGACGAGGCCTACGACAAGATCGAGGACTTGGAGAACAAGCGCAAGCAGTTGCAGAACGAGCTCGATGACTTGGCGAACACCCAGGGCACCGCCGACAAGAACGTCCACGAGCTGGAGAAGGCAAAGCGGGCTCTGGAATCGCAGCTGGCCGAGCTGAAGGCCCAGAACGAAGAGCTGGAGGATGACCTGCAGCTCACGGAGGACGCCAAGCTCAGACTCGAGGTCAACATGCAGGCGTTACGCTCCCAGTTCGAACGCGACCTGCAGGCGAAGGAGGAGGGCGCCGAGGAGAAGCGACGTGGCCTGGTTAAGCAGCTGCGCGACCTCGAAGCTGAACTGGACGAGGAGCGCAAGCAGCGAACGGCGGCCGTGGCTGCCAAGAAGAAGTTGGAGGGCGACCTCAAGGAAATCGAGACAACAATGGAGATGCACAACAAGGTGAAGGAGGATGCCCTGAAGCACGCCAAGAAGCTGCAAGCACAAGTCAAGGATGCGCTTCGCGACGCCGAGGAGGCCAAGGCCGCCAAGGAGGAGTTGCAGGCACAGAGCAAGGAGGCCGAGCGAAAGGTGAAGGCCCTGGAGGCTGAAGTACTCCAGCTGACCGAGGATCTGGCTAGCTCAGAGAGGGCCCGCCGTGCTGCTGAAACGGAGCGCGACGAACTGGCCGAGGAGATTGCAAACAATGCCAACAAGGGCTCGCTCATGATAGACGAGAAGCGGCGTCTGGAGGCGCGCATCGCCACCCTCGAGGAGGAGCTGGAGGAAGAGCAGTCCAATTCGGAGGTGCTGCTCGACCGCAGTCGAAAGGCGCAGCTGCAGATTGAACAGCTGACCACCGAGCTGGCCAACGAGAAATCCAACTCGCAGAAGAACGAAAACGCCCGGGCCCTGCTTGAACGCCAGAACAAGGAGCTGAAGGCGAAGCTGGCTGAGATCGAGACGGCGCAGCGCACCAAGGTGAAGGCCACCATTGCCACCCTCGAGGCCAAGATTGCCAACCTGGAGGAGCAGCTGGAGAACGAGGGCAAGGAGCGGCTTCTGCAGCAGAAGGCAAACCGCAAGATGGACAAGAAGATCAAGGAGTTGACGATGAACATCGAGGACGAGCGGAGGCATGTCGACCAGCACAAGGAGCAGATGGATAAGGTAGGAGAAGGAATTGGCTTACTGGCCGGGCAGGTCACTTATGCTGTTGGTGTTCTTGTTTTGTAGCTGAATAGCCGCATCAAGCTGCTGAAGCGGAACCTGGACGAGACCGAGGAGGAGCTGCAGAAGGAGAAGACGCAGAAGCGCAAGTACCAGCGCGAGTGCGAGGATATGATCGAATCGCAGGAAGCCATGAACCGGGAGATCAACTCTCTGAAAACGAAACTCCGGTAAGACAGACTGCTTGGATGGCGGCGATACTAATTGGGGTTGGGGCATACCTGGGACGTCTCTTGGGTTGCATTTTTGATTATTTTTGTCTTTGGTTCAGCTCCATTCAAGTGGCCGAGACCGAAAAGGCCAAGGCATACTCTCCCAAAAAGGATGCCGCACTCATTATGAATTGTGAGGGTCTGCATTAGGTTTCGTTTCGCTTTTTTAGGCTGTAAGTGCTGCTGTAATTGCTGGCCTGGCCACGATCTTCCAGAACCAGAACTAGTGAATGTCAACCGAACCCAGCCCGTGACCCAGTGACCCAGTGACCCAGCATGTTAGGATCAGATCAACACAACACCACTGCTCAGTTCCCCCCCTCCCCATACATAGAACCTAGTCCATGGCCCTCTGTTTTTGTTCTTATCTGTTTGCCCATGCACACTGCACGTTCCCCCGAACGAAGTCCCTGCACCAGCCAAGTGGCATCAAGATTCTAATGAAGTTTTCATCCTTTCTAGACGCACCGGCGGCATGGGCCTCAGCTCCAGCCGGCTCACGGGCACACCCTCATCGAAGCGGACCGGCGGAGGAGGCGGCGGAGGCGACGACAGCTCATCGGTGCAGGATGAATCACTAGATGGCGAGGATTCGGGCAATTGACGCGTCAATTAGCAGATGAGAGAGTGGAAGATGAAAGAGACGCGGCGGAAGAAGAGCGAAATAAATGATTATATTTAATGTTCTTTTATATAATTTCCCTGTTATTTTTTATATAAACTATTATACATACTTAAATTAAAACGTAAAACAAACATTTTTATAACGAAGAAAGTAAACATAAACAAAACAAAACAAAACAAAAACAAGCAATGTTGTAAAACACACTCCCTTCCACATTATACAAAACATAACACAAGGGACCTTCCCTTCCCCGATTGGCCGCAGATCCACTGTAGATCTGAGCCAGAACAAATAAAAGTAGATCTTTGCCACAAAAATTGAAACGGAGAAACGAACTTTGAACACCACAAAAGCATACAATCATTGTAGGGAGGACACTCATTTCCATTTCCATTACCAAGTTTTAATTACCTAACATAGAACCCATAGTACGTACTCGATGCAACGTGTAATCCATGCATTTAACAACTAAAACGGTTTTCAAACGGAGAACAGATCAGAACAGAACAGAAAATCAAATGTTGAACACGCAACTAATATACGAATTTCGTTTTTGTTTACAACTAAACAATAAAATATTTACTATATCAACTGTGTTTTGAAAGCTTCACTGTCGGACGCCCCGTGGCCAAGATGTGGATACTACTGGCTTGCCTTGTGCGTATATATCAAGGGGCTCGCTTGCGGCACTGGGACAAAAATTAATCAAAATACATTTTGGTCAAAAGCCTCCTCTTCCCTGCCAATTTCCTTTTTTTTCGGATTTTGTAGAACATTATTATCTATAGCTTGGCCAATACTGGTCCGATTTCAAAATGCTATGCATTCCCGACCTTGTATCTTCGAGTACTTTCATTCTAAATCAAAACCTGGCAATGTGAAATCCGACCCCATTTTCAAAAATTTTCAAAGGGGTAACATCACGATTTTGGCCAAAAATCGATAAAATTTTGATCCTCCCATATTTTCTATATTTTAATGCAGATTTGAGGAGCTAGGAACCCTGATTCATAAATGGTACGCCTCTTCCAAATCGGTTAAAGTTTGGCTGAAATATTGGCTAAAAAGTGCCACAAAAGATGCATTTAGGCCAAAAGCCACCCCCTCATGGCCAATACCATTTTCGGGCCAGATCGTGGGACATTATCTTCTATATCTTGGCCAACTCTTGTCCGATTTCAAAATGCTATGCCTTCCCGACCTTGTATCTTCGAGTATTTTCATTCTAAATCAAAACCTGGCAATGTGAAATCTGACCCCATTTTCGAAAATTTTCAAAGGGGTAACATCACGATTTTGGCCAAAAATCGATAAAAATTTGATCCTCCCATATTTTCTATATTTTAATGCAGATTTGAGGAGCTAGGAACCCTGACTCATAAATGGTACGCCTCTCCCAAATCGGTAAAAGTTTGGCTGAAATATTGGCTAAAAAGTGCCTCAAAAGTTGCATTTAGGCTAAAAGCCACCCCCTCATGGCCAATACCATTTTTGGGCCAGATCGTGGGACATTATCTTCTACATCTTGGCCAATACTGGTCCGATTTCAAAATGCTATGCCTTCCCGACCTTGTATCTTCAAGTACTTTCGTTCTGAATCAAAACCTGGCAATGTGAAATCTGACCCCATTTTCGAAAATTTTCAAAGGGGTAATATCACGATTTTGGCCAAAAATCGATAAAATTTTGGTCCTCCCATATTTTCTATATTTTAATGCAGATTTGAGGAGCTAGGAACCCTGATTCATAAATGGTACGCCTCTTCCAAATCGGTTAAAGTTTGGCTGAAATATTGGCTAAAAAGTGCCGCAAAAGATGCATTTAGGCCAAAAGCCACCCCCTCATGGCCAATACCATTTTCGGGCCAGATCGTGGGACATTATCTTCTATATCTTGGCCAACTCTTGTCCGATTTCAAAATGCTATGCCTTCCCGACCTTGTATCTTCGAGTATTTTCATTCTAAATCAAAACCTGGCAATGTGAAATCTGACCCCATTTTCGAAAATTTTCAAAGGGGTAACATCACGATTTTGGCCAAAAATCGATAAAATTTTGGTCCTCCCATATTTTCTATATTTTAATGCAGATTTGAGGAGCTAGGAACCCTGATTCATAAATGGTACGCCTCTCCCAAATCGGTTAAATTTTGGCTAAAATATTGGCTAAAAAGTGTCTCAAAATTTGCATTGAGCCCAAAAGCCACGCCCTCATGGCCAATACCGTTTTTGGGCCAGATCGTGGGACATTATCTTCTATATCTTGGCCAATACTGGTCCGATTTCAAAATGCTATGCCTTCCCGACCTTGTATCTTCAAGTACTTTCGTTCTAAATCAAAACCTGGCAATGTGAAATCCGACCCCATTTTCGAAAATTTTCAAAGGGGTAACATCACGAATTTGGCCGAAAATCGATAAAATTTTGATCCTCCCATATTTTCTATATTTTGATGCAGATTTGAGGAGCTAGAAGCCCTGATTCATAAATGGTACGCCTCTCCCAAATCGGTTAAAGTTTGGCTGAAATATTGGCCAAAAAGTGCCCCTACATGGCCAATACCACATTTTGGGGATCGAAACTTAAAAAATAGTCGAGAAAAAATGGTTTTACGCTCTATACAGTTTATTAAAAATTTTACAGAGTTATGTACAAGAATAAACTACAGACTAAAGGTAACTGGCGACTCTTGGTTTTGGAGTAAAAACTATTTTAGGATTATCGTTGGCAAATTCGAAATTTCATATAAAGTTCTTAAAAGTTCCCCCATTCCCGCCCCCTAACTACTGTCTAATGGCACTACTTCTTCACATGGCGTCCGCAGGACGATCTTGCTTCCTTCCCACCTGCCCGGAGGGAATCGGCACGGGTGCGGGCATCAGGTTCATGTGCTGGACAAGGATGATGCCTCCTCCGCCGCCGTTGAGTGCCTCCAGTTCGGCACAGGACTTGCTCTTCTGGAGATGTAGCTCCTCCCGCCGGCTGTTCAGGTAGTAGACTCCGGCTACTATGAGACTGAACGTGGTGACCGAGATGAGGAGTGTGCCATATTTGAGCGAGAGCTGGAGGGCGTCGAGGCCGAATGTGGTAAAGTAGAGCGTGTGGAGCACGTCCTCCGAAAAGTCGCCCGAGGTGATCTCAATCCAGATCAGCGGCAGAATGGTGGCATTCTTCAGTCGCGCGCCCTGGTCTAAGGAGAGGGAGGAGAGGTTAGGTTTGGAACGGAAGCCGGAGAGCGGACTGTATTTACTTCTTAGTAGAGGCGTCTTGTCCAGCATTATGTTTATCTGGATTCGCGAGGCTCCGCTAATGGGAAACCCGAAGCGAGGATGGATATCGGCGTAGGTCTGGTGCAGCTCGGGGTCCGGGTTGATGCCCTCGAATAGACTGTACAGCTCCGGATCGCCGGTAAAGAAGTGAGGGAACGAGGGAAAGATCGGCGCATCGCCGTAGCACTTGGTGGCGTTGATCACCCCGCTGGGCAGACAGTACTCCGCGTTTTGGCAATAGCACTGGTTGGCTGGATTCACCGAGGGGTGGCCAAACACGTCCATGGGCGTACGGTAGCGCAGCACATCGATGTCGTTGTAGATGGTGACTTCCTTCTCGAAGTTCAGTGGCACCTTGCGGCACAGGACCTGCAGAAAGACGTTGACGGTATCGCGATCCTTCAACAGATGTGGTGAGAACATGGATGGCTCCGATCCATCGATGCGGTTGCACTCTTCGCCCTCCCAGTAGTCCAGCTGGGGCATCCCGTTGAACTGGGTGATGATGCTGAACTTGGTGATGTCATCCTCGCCTGTGTTCAGTTGCACTGAGTCCACGCTTGTGCCATTGCGCTAAAAGGAGGAGCGAGGATTAGTCGTCTCTTCCACGGTCCGTTGAGGACTGACTTACGTTCTGCAGAAGACCGAAGCGTCTCTTTCCCTTTCCCAGGGACTTCAGTTTGATTATTTTGTCCTCGTATCCCCACAGGAACTCGGATGCTGTTAGTTTTTTGAAGAGCGGCTCCTTAAACTGGTTGATGAGCGCCCCCGAAACGAGCCGTTCTAGGGCCGGCATTCGCTTCACATGTCCGGCGGCTGTGATCAATGGCACGTTGGGCACCATAAACACGTCGTGCTCCCCAATGGTGGACTTCTCCGGCAGGAACTTGTACGACTTGCGGTCCTAAGGAAGCGAGTTTGAATCAGCCATGTCTGTCTGACAATGCGCAGTAATCCTTACCCTGAATGTCACTGTGAAGTTCTTGTTGAACGACACCTCGTCCTTGACTGTGTGCTCTTGGTAGGTTAGGGGTCCCATGTCCCTGACTTGCACCTTGTCGGCGCGGCCGGCCAGGTAGTCCTCAATGTTGGGGTAGTCGAAGATGTGGGCCTTCAGAAGGGTGTCGTACTTGTGATCCGGGTCGAGCCAACTATTGGCCGTATCCGAGTTTTCGGCGAGGATCAGGTTCTGCGGGACACAGCAGAGAAAAGATTATTACAAAATTACATAAGACCTTCAAACTCACCTCCAGCATGGTGTTGTTGTAGTATTCTGTGAACCACATGACAAAGAATCCAGTCACGCTGATCACAAACAGCAGAAACATCACTCCGAGCACTGCGGTGGATGGGATGGGGTAAGTCCGGGCAGAGAGCATTATCAAGAGTTGAGCTACTCACTTATCAGGGTTCCAATGTCCTTGGACGTTGGCTCTCGGTTCTGGGCCTGATTGCGCAGACCCAAGGCCTCCAGAATCATCTGCAGCACCGTTGGCTTCTCAGCTCCAGCTCCGTAGGCTGACGAGAAGGTTCCCGTGCCCACTCCGTTCCTCTGGGAGCTGAGTGTGTTGGATTTGGACCGCGGCTGTGCCACATAGGGCGCCGACACTACTGGGACTGAGGGCTCGAAGGCCCCCTCGGGGTCACTGGCACATGGCATTGTGAGCTTTGTGGGGGTTGGCAATCTGCCTCGGGCACGAGCTGGAAAATGTAGTAACTTTTTATCAGTCAGCTCGCATAAATGCATGTGGCGTGGGAGTAAGTGCGGCTTATGTAAGAAGCTCCAGCCCAGAACTGGGGCAGTCCAAGGACTTGTTCCTTTGGAAACTGATTTCTGTCAAGTTCAAGTTCGGATTCTCTGGGACTGCAAACACGTGGCCGAACAAGGGACCCTCCACGCGAATATATTCTTATCAGAGCGGGATTCGCGGGTTCATTGAACACATAGGCTCGGGCATCGGAGATCACTATAGATCAGTACCTCATTCGTGGGTGGTCTAAAATCGGGTTAATTAATACCTTTATGGAATATTAAAATCTTATTGGGTGCTTAATGGCCCAATTAAACACTGCGGCTTTAACGAGGAGCAATTTGTAATGACTATTGACAACGATCGTCCGCACGGAGGGATTCTTAACCATGCGATCTCAGAAGTTTTCACGAACTAATCGGGGCTTGAGCTCTGAAGCCTTCGCATGATCGGGCCCGTCGCCTCTGCCGCTGGGAGGAATCAAAGTTCAGCCTTATCAGCAGCCTTCTATACTGTAGGTATGTACATACTTACTAGGCATTAATTCATAAATTAATGAAAACAACAAGCGCCAGATTCTAATGGTTGTACGTTCTACAATGTACATACGGGCCCAATAGAGGGCTTCGGAAACTATGGGGTAAGTTCTGATTCGCCAACCGCGGAATCGGGTCAACGGCACTCTGATAAGCGTAGAAATTTTCCAATATCGCCATCGAACTTGAAATAGGCGAACGAACTTGGAGCCAGCAGATCGGATCGATTCGCAGCCGATTGTGAAAATGCTGATTTCGAATCTTTATGGCCTTGGAGGACCGATCTAATCGCCCAAGTCCTTCTTCTTTGTCCGACCCAGCTCACTGCTCTGGAATGGAATGGGAGTATGACGTATGGTGGGGAGTATGGCGTGTGGAATGTGGGACGTGGGGTGTAGGGAGCATGAATCCACACTTACCAGAGAGCCCTTGAGCTGGTTGGTAGTTGTCCTCTTGGCCCCGTCCGCACTCTGTCCTCACCTAGACGCAGACAGGTGCCATTGACTGATAACGCGCGAGCGGAAAGCTGGAGAGATCCCCCACTCCGCAGCGTGGAGAGCGCGATCCGCGTGCACTTGGCTGCGATGGCTGCCACTGCCAGCTGATTTTCGGCCGTTCGGTTTCCGTGGGAAGCGCAACGAATGGAAGCGGGCCGCACTCGCGCACCCACACTCTCACAGCCCAGTTGCACCCCGCCGCTGCTATCACTCTCTCCGTTATCGGCACCGCTCTGGCGCACTCTCCGGCCGTAACTACTCTGGCTGGCTCTTTCCGAGACTGCCAAACATTTGGCGTCTTAATTAACAATCCGGTTGATTATGCCGAGTGCAGTCGGGGAGTGGGAGTCAATTGAATTTTCGGCAGTCCGACGGATGCTCTGCTGGACGAATATGTATCTTGTATCTCAGTATCTTTGTATCTATGCATCTATGCTGCGACGCGCTTGTTTTGTATCTGGTATCTGCCCGTTCTTCTGTTGTTCTCGCTCTCTCGCAATCCGCCTTCTTGTTTACTTGTTTTGTGTTTTCTGTTTTCTGTTCTTTGTTCGCCTGCTGCTTCTTTGTTTTGCCTCCGATTCTCTTTTGTCTGCCCGATCGTTGTGTCGTGCCTGTTGTTGTTGTTGCTCAAGTGGAGCAGCCACCGAGGTTGGAGCTACAGCTGGCGCTCACTTCGGACGTCGAAGCTATGGAGCCAGGCTGGTTTTCCAGGCGCCCGCCCCCTGCTGCCGTCCCTCCTCCTCCTCCTAGAGCAGCTGTATCTGGTAGCCACTATCAGGTATCCGAAGTGTGGCTTACTTTTCCGTGCCACTCCGACGAAACAGCAGCGGCAATTATGGCGTACAGGCCCCCGTACGGGCTTACGGAAACTGTTGTCGAGGTATTTGTTTATCTGGTGTGGCCACCGGTTGATCCACTTGCCGCCAGGCGGGACAGCGGGGCTTGCGATTAGCGGAGATATCGGGCAGTGGCTGCCCACGCATTATCTTTCTTCAGGACGGCCGCTGAACCGATTAGATTTGGGCACGATCTGGCCGCGGATTAGACTAGAGGTTACTGTGACTCTTACTGGATCTGGAACTGACACTGGCACTGGCACTGGCACTAGCTGGGGAACTCGCACTGGTTCTGGAATGGCTCTCCGCTGGCGCTGCCGTGCGTACTGCCCACCAAACAAGTTATTACTACGACGCTCCGAATCAGACGGAATCAGTTCGAGCTGCTGGCTGCCAGCTGCGCAGCGCTCCTCCTTCCTCGTTCTGCTGTGCCTCTGCCTCTGCCGCTGTCTCGGCAAGCGCCTCAGCTGCGCCGCTGCCCCGGCCCCTGATAAGCGGCACGGTCAGCTATGATTGCTGATTACCGAGCGCCGACTGCTCTGCTCCGGATCGGGATCTCTTGTTTACTACGTAGCAGCTTTGTGCGTGCTGACTGCCGAGAGACAAAGTGCAAATTTAATCGGAGGCTGCGTCGTCAAAACAAAGAAGTCGCGACTCCGGCGCCCGATAGAGGAGCAGGCTCCCAGCTGCTCGATGCGCTCCACCGAACTTGTGCCCATTACTATCCAGTTGGGAGCTGGGCCGGGCTGTCTCCGGCGCGGCAGGGGGCCGCCGGGCTGCCACACTGCGAGAAGGGTCTGTGGGAGCCGCGTGGAATGAAACTGAGAGTCCGCATCGGCTGGCACTGCAGCAGGTAGCTGATTCGAAGCAGTTGCCAGGAGGGGCACAAGTACGTATGCACTGGGCTATTTATAGGTATTACCGCTTAGCAAGGGCAGCGCCAAAACAATTCAATTAGCACCCAAAGTACTCATTGTTTACTAACGGCTCCTTCTCCGAGAGACGCAATTTCTCGCAGTGCACAGACCTGGGGCTTGGATACCTTGGATTCCAGCGCCTAAACGGGGCATGCCAGTGTATTTGGACGGGCTTATCAGGGGGACTCGGCAAGTGCTTCCACTTGCTGAGCCCCCGCCGGATTGAGTTCTTGAACTCGGTTCTGTGTGTGCTCAGCATTTATCAGTTTGGTCAAGAGTTTGCAATTAATCCGCCTCCAGCCCTAGCCTCAGCCCCACCCCACCGGGTCTGGAATCGTGTTTTGCATCAGCCCGGCTGATAGCCCCTGATCTTTTTGTTTTCCTCCGCGAGGCGAATGACGCGGATGAGACCCGCCGATTGGTTCGTGCCAGTTAATAGCCCCTGGAATAGCCTGTCAATAACTGAAGTGTCTCCACCTTTAAACGGCATAGAATCTGGTCTAATTACATCTTTGGAGACGGATCGGACAGCTGCTATAACTGCCTCACTTATGAATCAATTACGGAAGTGCCATGAACAGTAATAGCCTCGCTGCAAATGCAGATCCATTACCCTTTACCCTCCCGAACCAGCGAGCGCCAAGAGGTATAGGTTCGCATACCGCCGGGAGTGGATAAGTGGGGCTATCTCCCGGAGGCCCCTTCCTAGAGTGCTGCTTACAGAAATCTTATCAGCGTCGGGGGGAGGAGCGGGAGCAGACTGCTTATCGACCTGGGAACCGGCGACAGGGCCGTCAAGTGCCAAATATAATTTCCCCACAACACACACACACACACACACACACAACGAAAACTGAATCAAAAATATTATAATTAAACAGCCAGAAAGTGGAGCTTCCGAAGAACCAACTTCCCGAGTTCCCCCGGCCCCGAATGGAATCATGGATTACGAGGTTCTGTTCGCCCTTTTGATCCGTAAGTTGCCAAGACATGGACGGTGATTGACTTTGACACGAGGCTCTGAGGGCGGTGGGAGGCGGAGGACAGGGGGCGAAGCCCAATTGGTGACACGCCACAGCACTTAAGTTAACATATGCGTAGCTGTTTAGAGCCCGGTGCCGCTGCTTATTATTTGTTGCGTCATTTGCAGCAACAAATACGACAGTTTACATAAACAGAAAGGTCGCATGCAACCCGGTCGGCCTTATTGGCATGCAAAGTCGCCGCGGATACGGGTCGACGGTGTACACTACATAGTATAGATGCGACCATGGGTGTGTGGTTGGACTTGGCGGGGAATGTCAAACACATTGGGGCGATAATGTCTTGCTTAGCCTTCTAGGTAGCTTCAGCTGCTTTGGATTCCGATTCAGTTACAGCCAGGCCTGTGTCACCTGATTCACGTCCCATTCCCGCTAGTTGGGACTTCCTACAATACATCTTGGAAAAGAGCCACCCATCTCCGGGTTTCTCGAGTTAATCATTGCGATTATTCTTGGTCTCTTACCCAGAACTCTCCCGAGCAATGCCCTGACGTGGGCAATTTCTTGGGTCGCATTCCCCATCGCCTCGGATTTCCCCCTACCCGATCGGTTATGCAGAGTGCGACTCGTATTGTTGCCACAGCCTGTTTATGCTGAGGTCTTTGGCCAGGTTCCGATTCTGGGCGAGCGGCGGACGAAGCCTTGCGAAATGCGGCGACTAAAAATTGGCAACAACAATTTGCGATCCAGCGATCGCTTGGAGCTGTCACTCTGCATACATTCTTTGACTCCAACCTGTCGTCGCAGTGGTTGGAGTTGTTGTTGGTGTGGCAACAGGGGCATGACTCATTTGCGACAACAACAAACGCCAGAAAGAGCAGATATCATAATCGGCTGGACGCACGGGTGTGTTGGTGTGGCAATCAATGGAATTTCGGAGTGTGCAGCATAGATGGAGTAAAATAAATAAAACACAAAAAAAAACGGAACGTGCAACGCAACGAAAGACTTCAATGCAAGCAACAAACTTGTTTTTATCAGCCCGGCCCGAGCTTGGCTATTAGCCCGATCTGATCGATCCGCCGGACCCCGGGAATCGTGGAGCCATGGAGCTTTCATTGCAATCCGCTGCACTCGGCGATCGATGCACAAAGCTCGCGCCGCTTACTCTCGCTTTTGCTTTGCTTTCCGCCTGCCTTCGGTTTTGGTTTTGCTTTGCGTTTGCTTTGGCATTACCTGGCCTGCTGCCGCTGCCGCTACTGCTGCCACCTACCTGTTTATCTGGTTTTCTCGAGACTCGAGTCGAGCTTAGCCGGAGCTTTCGCCGCCCGAGACATCTTACGTTGGGGGGCCGCTCGAAGACGGCTGCTTCAGTTACTCGGCGGCCCTGCGAGCGTTCAAGTCGTTGCCGTTTTCCGCCGGTTCAGCGATCTCGATCTTATTACCACCGTTGCCGTTCGCCGCCGTTCGGGCCAAGAATCTAGCTTGCACCTCGAGTCGCAAACTCCGTGCAGCCGTCAGTGTGAGTGTAACTGTTTGGAAATGCCTGTGGTCTGTCCAGCCACCGAATACAAGATACAAGCTGCAACTGCAAGATACAGATACTGTCGAGCAGATACAGCAGAGCAAGTGTGCGGCGCATTCCTAGGAATGGCCTGCAGTAAGAGTCCGACTTTGTGGTTGCGGCGAACCTTTCGACCAGCTCCCCAAGCCCCAAGCCCCAAGCCCCAAGCCCCAGCCCCAGCCCCAGACCCGACTCGCAGCCAGCCAAGTCAAGCTTGCGTTGAGCAAGACCTTGCCCAGTCAGCCAAAATGAAACCACTTCGACAGCAACTCGCTTAGCAGCGCTACAAGAGCGGAAAATCATTGAATTATGTGCTTTGGGGGTTTTGATTTTGGGCTGGCTTGGGATCTGGCTCTGTGGGGCTTTGTTTTTCTCCCCGAGTACTTGGTGCTGAGTGCTGAGTGCTGACGGCTGATTGCCGAGTTTGGAGGCGCTTCTTTCGGCTAAACGCTGGCTGGCAAAAGCGCATCGAGGGTATCGGGGGATACGTGCATAGTTTTATGATTACTTGTGTGGAAAAAGTGAAATTTCACTCGCCGCTCTGCACCGCCACTGGCTGGCTGGCTGGCTGGCTGCCACGAAGCAGCGGCTCAAAACGAAATCAAATAAAAGTTTACCAGCCAACTACCAACTCCACACCACATCCACAACATCTACAAGATACAAGCTGAAAAATCCGAAATCCGAAAACCGAAAACCGAAATTAAGCGTGCGCAGGCAGAAAACCTTAGATAAATAAAAATAAATAAATAAGGGGCCTGTTGGCTTTTTTTTTGACCACATAACTGTGACGATTATGTGAAGGTTGCAGCAGAGACCCCAGCCGCAGACCCAGACCCAGCAGTCCAAGTAAAAGCTCGAATCATCTTCGTGATGCCGCGGGTTGGGTAGTATGTTGTGGCTGCGGCCGCCCAGTTTATCATAAAATTGAGGTGACAATTGCCTGGCTTTGTCTTTGTCGTCTGTTGACACATTTCACTGCGAAAGCAAGAGCACACAGGCCCTGGTGTAATTGCCAGCGAAACTGACCCACTGAGAGTCCAAGATGTGCCACTCCACTCCTCTCCACTCCAACCCCCCTTCGAGCACGCTTGTCACGCCACTGACGGAGTGGAGACGTCAACGTGTTTAAGGCCCGAATTTAAAATCCATTTCGTTTCGTTTTATCAAATGCAGCCCCGACAAAAGCGAGTTGAATATTTGTCAGCGGCTCGTCTACTTTTCGGGCCGGTCAGTGTCATAGTGGCCATAATCGGAAGCGCTAAAGTAGACCGAAGCTGCTATACCCTGTCCCTGGGGGTTACTTTGGGACTTAGACTCCCTGCTGCCTTCCTAGAGAACCATTGAGAACCCATTTTGATTGTAAGGGGATATGTTAAGTTAAGGATGATTCAGAGACTGGACCAGGCCCAAAGACTGGGCCCGAAAACAGTACGCCCCTCCGCCAGAGTATTCCGCCGACAGCAGCTCCGAAAATGGGGTCAGGGTAATTGCCACACTAAGTAGCTACTACCGCTTGTATTTATTTGTGCAACATTTAATCGCAGCGAGATTGTGAGACTGGAGCTCCATCCCCGGGCAGATCTGAGAGCCACCTAGCCCCCCAGCCGATAAAAGAGCGGATGTCTTCGCCATGATTCCGCTTTCAGTTCAATTCATACAGAAACGTGTGTTTAGAAAGTCAATTTCTATTGAAGCTTGGATTCTGGCCAAGCACATGCGGCTAAGGCGGCTAAGGCGGCTAAGGCGGCTATGGCGGCTAAGTGCGATTAAAAGCGATTAGAGCCGAGATGGCTAATTCGCGTTAACCGCACCAGCAGGCAGCAGGCAGCTGGTAGGTAACAGAAACAGGCAGCAGAAACTGCTAATTGAACAAGTGAAACCAAACCGAAGCCGAAACAAAATAAAACTATTACATCAGTTATCGCGTTTCATTGGAATGCCAAAAGCTGCTGCTGTCTGCTGGCCAAGACTGTTATTGTTATGATTGTGTGGCAAGCTGTTTCTCTGCGTCTAGGGTTTCCTGGTCGCTCCTCCGATTTGCATACCTTGGGATGGGGGAAGGGGGGCGATAGCCATCGAAGTCTGGGGCTCTAAACACTTCGGAAATAGCGCGCTGAGTCACAGATCTGGGCAAGCATTTGTGCCTCGCTGCCCCTGATATCGACGCCCGTCCGGACTCCGGAGGCTTGGGCCAAAAACTACCCAATGGGCCGTGAACAAACACTGCCGGCCAGCAGAACCCAATTAGCAGCAAAATATGGTCGCCGGGCCGGAATTTGAGTCCATTGATTAATGGCGCAATGCCACCGAAAATTCACTTGAAGTGAAATAATCACGGGACAATTAGTATTCAGTGGACATCATCGAACCCCCAACAATGGTGGAGCCAATGCGAGGCACAAAGCAGCGCAAGTACAAATATTTGAGCCCGGTCGAGATCGCAGTCGGAGGGGTTCAGGGCGACCTTGTGGGGTTCGGAAAGCGCAGTAAACTGGGCAAATAATAAAAAACACGTTGTGGCCGTGTCTGTGTGCGTTGATAGGCTAGAGCGAACTCAAAGTACAAAGTTTAATGTTGTTTGTTGAAACGCGAAGCGCAGAACCACAAAACCTGGTCTAGAATCGGATGGGTCGGAATCGGAGCCACTGCCTATTTCGGCCAGCCGGAGTGTGGCCCATCCGGCCCCGTGATAAGCAGCCCAGTTTTTATGCACCCGGGAGCGATCGGGCTATCAGGGATCGGCAATTAAACTGTGTTTCTATGGTCCCCGGGCCGTGCCAGGCCTGCAAATAGCCCGGCTGGCCATTAGCCGTTGCCATTATCCAACAAAACCATTCCGGCTCGTTTTATTTTCGTTTTGTCGGCCCTCTGCTTCTGCTGATGAATATGAATAATGGCCGAATGGCGCTATGCCTGGAATCGTCAATAATAAAAAACGTGTCTGTTTACGCACGGGCCCCAAGATAAAAGATGCACATATGTATCTGTATCTGTATCTGTTTCGCATTCGCATTCGTATTCGCGTTTGGGTTTGCGATCGCGTAGCCCTGGCCTCGGTCAAGGTTCCTCCGGCTTCAGATTCGCTTTCGGAGCCTGGCGGCCCATTAACGAGAGCTTAATTGCTCCCAGTCGCTGAGCTCCAAGGTCCGTCCCTGCCAGGAAGGGCATGCTCAATTCGAGACTGAGTCGACGTCGATGTCGAAGTGGAAGTCGAAGTGGAAGTCGAGCAATTAGCCCCACAAACTAGTTGTGCTGACGCGAAGGTTCTGGAGACAGTCCCCCAAAGCAAAGTCTCTTCGATTTGTTTTCAGTTTTTTTCCGCCTTTGTGCTCCGCTGTGATAAATCAGCTTTTATACCGAAAGCCCGCGACAAGCCAGCGATGTCAAAACAGCCCCCAAGGCCAACACGCCCCGAAACGTGTCTGGGGTCTTGGGGCGCATCAACCCGTCGTAGGCCACACTATGCGGCACTTGGGGAGAAAGAACATGGGCGAACTGATGGCCGAGTCCAATGCCAGGGAAACAGGCCCGATATTGAATGATTGCGTTCCCGTAATTACAGATTATGGATTGCCGGATCGTACAGATTCTCCGGCATAACCGGTGTGGCTGCTTATCGATCTCTAGGTCCCCTGTCTATTCTGAACATTAAAACAACCCGATTTGCTTGGTATTTAATTTATTTCGTTTTTCTAGTAAACAACTGCAAGGCGGTTCACTCTCAGCTCAGCCACCTCAACAACAACAACAGCATCTGCCCCAGCCCCCAACCCTACTCCGACTCCACCCCCCAGAGGACACATCACCATGAACGGCCCCAAACACAAGCTCTGCACAAAGCTGTCCAGCACCTACCTCCGAAAGTGGTGTAAGTATACGATTTGGGTTCGAGATGAAGGCCCCGACGCCCCAGCTCATGAGCCGTAGTTTACATAACGACATTCTTCACGTCGGTGCATTTCCATATGGATTTCCGCATCGATTCGTGCAATAATCCCACAACTCGGGCGCAGCCCCATGGGGAGGCAAGTACGCAGTTGGGGCAACAAAGTAGCTTTTTGTTGTGGCCGTAACTCCACGTGCTGGGCTCTCTGGTTTTTGCCAGTGTCCGACTGGTTAGACTGGTCTTGGCTTCGAAATATTCCTATTAATTCAGCTGGCGGGGAGGACAAACTGGATGTGGCGGGTTCTTCCGATTTCCCAACCTTTCCCCTTTCCGAGCTCAGCATTCGCTTTTGCGTCGTACTCTTCCAGGGAGCTTCTGCCTCTGGAGACTCCCTCCGAATCAGGTTCTAGTTGCCCCTCCACTCGCAAGTGGCACCATTTAAATGTGTACTTATTTAGTTAATAACTCCTAATGGGGTGGCAAAGTTCACAGGTATTACACATTGTGGCCTGAGGTCGCAGGGGCTCTGATTCATCCGATTCCTCTATTCCGTATTCCCAATCTGTTGCCTTTCGCAACATCAATATTTATAAGCCCAGTGCAAATATTAGCCAGCGCTATAGTCCCCAAGGCTACTCCCAGATGGGGAGTCTGACTCACACCCTCCGTAATTCGTAATTTATGCACTTTGTGATCAATTGTTCGGCAATTTCGCATCGCTTTTCCAGGGATTACGATCGTGGTGGCGGCGGCGCTGATAATCGGCGGCATTGTGGTGGCCTGCGAGTTTTCCGTGCTGATCAATGTCATCGTGGACCGCATGGTGGCCCTGCGGCCCGGCGCCAAGACCTTCGGCTGGTGGGCCAAGCCGCCGGTGGAGCCGCGCATCAGCCTGTACATCTACAACGTGACCAATGCCGACGACTTCCTCAGCAACGGCTCCAAGGCCATTGTCGACGAGGTGGGCCCCTACGTCTACAGGTAAGTGGTCTGCCCGCCCTCTCCAGAGAGCCTAATACGAGCATGTCCCAATCCCGTGCCATAGCGAAACCTGGGAAAAGGTTAACATCGTCTCAAACGACAATGGCACCCTCAGCTACAATCTGCGCAAGATCTACACCTTCCGCGAAGACCTCTCCGTAGGCCCCGAAGACGACGTGGTGATTGTGCCCAACATTCCCATGCTCAGCGCCACCTCCCAGAGCAAGCACGCGGCCAGGTAAGACCCCAACATGCCCGAGAGCCTGGGAACCCAGTGAACTTGACCTACAACCCCCATCTTTTAGGTTCCTTCGCTTGGCCATGGCCAGCATCATGGACATTCTCAAGATCAAGCCGTTCGTCCAGGTCTCCGTCGGCCAGCTACTATGGGGCTACGAGGATCCGCTGCTCAAGCTGGCCAAGGACGTGGTGCCCAAGGAGCAGAAGCTGCCGTACGAGGAGTTCGGCCTGCTGTACGGCAAGAACGGAACCTCCTCCGACCGAGTCACCGTGAACACGGGCGTGGACGACATCGAGAAGTACGGCATCATAGACAAGTTCAACGGACGCACGCACCTGCCCCACTGGACCTCCGATGACTGCAACCGTCTGGACGGCACTGACGGCTCCATTTTCCCGCCGCACATCAACCACGACCGGGTGCTCTACGTCTACGACAAGGACCTGTGCCGCCTTCTGCCGCTGGTCTTCGAGAAGGAGGTGATGACGTCCAACGAGGTGCCCGGCTACCGCTTCACCCCGCCGGAGTGGGTATTTGCCGACGTCGACAGTCATCCGGACAACATGTGCTTCTGCCCAGCCGGCAAGCCCTCCTGCTCCCCCAACGGCCTCTTCAACGTGTCGCTGTGCCAATACGGTATGCAGATTGGGACCACAACCTTGTTGGACGAGTCGTTAATTCTCAGTTTCCCATAGATTCGCCCATCATGCTGAGCTTCCCCCACTTCTACCTGGCCGACGACAGCCTCAGGACCCAAGTGGACGGCATCTCGCCGCCCCAGAAGGAGAAGCATCAGTTCTTCTTCGACGTGCAGCCGGTAAGATTCGCCGCCTGGAGATTTTCATTTCCCTCCGTATTATACTGATTTCCGTATCCACAGAAAATGGGAACTACGCTGCGAGTGCGGGCCCGCATTCAAATCAATCTGGCCGTGAGCCAGGTGTTCGACATCAAGCAGGTGGCCAACTTCCCGGACATCATCTTCCCCATCCTCTGGTTCGAGGAGGGCATCGATAGCCTGCCCGACGAGGTCACCGACCTGATGCGCTTCGCCGAGCAGGTGCCGCCCAAGATCCGCGTGGGTCTCATCGTCGGCTTGTGCGCCCTGGGGGTGGTCCTGCTCCTCCTCTCGACGTTCTGCCTCATCCGCAACTCGCACCGGCAGAGCACCCTGCACCTGGAGGGCTCCAACTACCTGGCCACCGCCCAGGTGGACATGAACAAGAAGCACAACAAGGACAACCAGCCCGCCAGATACTAGATGCCGCATCTTCTAGTCGCAGCCTTCGGTGGCAGTCGGGTCCCTGGGTGTCTTAGATTTAGCTTAAGCTTAGTGGGGAATGATCCCATGTCCATTCCCAATACCACGACCATTCGCCCCAGGGCCACCCGGCCCGGGGAAGGGTGCGTCTCTGTAGTCTAGAAAAAATGGAGCTGGGAGACTTGTATGTATTTGTATGTGTCTATGTGTATCTGTAATCCGTAATCTGTAATCCGTAATCCGTAATCCGTAATCTGTAATCTGTATCTGTATCTATTGTATTGTATGTAGGTTATTGTTGTAAGTATCGTTATGAAAATTTTTGATGTGTAGTCTTATGGAACAGTCGTGATCGCTTAAGGCTCAAAGCTTCGACTTAGACTCCGATTGTTATACCAAAACAGAAGCCGATCCCAGACCCCGCTTAAATTGTGTGTCTAGATACGAGTCAGTTGTCACAAAACCCGAAACGTTTCTCAAATAAACTAAATGATCCGTCCTCCATACGAATGTGCTTCATTAGGCCGGAAAGGCATTGGGCGGGACAAGGGCTGCGTCGAGAGTCTCCATCCTATAGATACATAATTCTGTCGATCGAATTTATAATCCCAAATGGTACAGTAAAGTACGATATTATTTTAATTATTTAATATTGCCGACCCATCTAGGGCACTCCGATCAGAGCTGGCACTGCATAGTGATCCCTAGAACTCTGGCGGGTGTTTCGAAAGTCTCCAAAAAGTATGCAACTTGGAAGCTGCCTTCGAGCTGAACCCAGCCCGGACTGTCACCCAGTTCGTTGGGACTAAGAACATGAAATGAAACCGATTTTATGTGCAAATTTGTAAACGACAAGTAATAGTTCTCTATTTAATGGGGGTCTGCCCCGATCCCAATAAAAGTAAACAAGCCATTAACACGTAATAATCGATTCACTTTCGATGGCAGCACTTGGCTTATCAACGCACTGGATCGCATTTAATAGTTGTGCTAGCACCCAATTCCCCCGGACAGAAGACACTGAAGCCAGCGGCCAGACCGGATTCTGCTGCACGGCCATTAAGATGTCTCCTGCACTCCGGACGAGATCGGCCGGTCGTCCGGCAGAAGCGGCGTTTTAATGGCGAGTCATTTGTCCGCCGCTGTGCGGTCGGCTGCCCGCGGACCGATAAGCGACTGGGTCTGTGCCCGTCTGAGCCTGATAAGGCGACCTCCGCCGCAGCCGGGCCAGCAGCGACGTAGATCAAGTGCAGGGCAACCACACCTGCCGACTCCGCGGAGGACCCCCTGTGGCAGTCGGCTGTGGCTGTGGTTGGGGCTGCGGGCGGGGGCTGCTGCAGCCTGCCGGGAGCAGGGGCAGAAGGAGGAGCCTCCTCCTCCCTCGGAACTAATTTCAATTGCCATTTGCGTAATGCCTATTCGCGGGTCAGAGTTGTCTGGTTATCGCCGTTAATCCCCAGAGAGGCCGGCGGAGAAAATCTGGAAGCAGCTCCCGCCGAGACGCGGCTGATAGCCTTTCTGCTATTTGATTTTATACACTTTGTTTTCATTCCGTTTGGACTCACGCCCAAATGAGGCACCAGAGGGACGCGAGGACGGGCAGAGGACGAGGACTGGGCAGTGATAAGCGAGTGTAAAGCATTCTGCCGAAAGCCCTGGATTTTCGACTCAAACGGATCGCGTGTTTTCTGCCGATCGGACGTGAATCAGTCTATTCAGTGCCACCTCCGTCCCCAGCATCCAAATAACCCAACATGAAGCCGATGCAGTGGGTGAAGGCAGTGCTCTGCGTGGTCCTCGGAGGACTCAGCACCTACCTGTTTGTGCTGTCCATCGGCGTGGACTACCAGATCCTGGTGGCGGAGCAGCACGTTCGCTTCCGCCAGGAGATGCCCACCATGGACAGCTGGATAAACTCGCCGTTCGGGGTGCTGAAGAGCTACGTTTTCAACGTGACCAATGCCGCCGAGTTCGCGAGCGGCCGGGACAAGCGGCTGAAGATCCAGGAGATCGGCCCCATCACCTACAAGGTCGTGGGCTACAACGACATCTTGGAGCGGAACGAGACGCACGTCACTTATTCAAAGCACCGCTACCGTGTAGTGGAGTTCCTGCCCGAGGAGAGTGTGGCTCCCGATGTGCTCAGTTGGAACATTACGGCCGTGAACTCGGTACTCTTGGGGGCAGCCGCCAAGCTAAGGCCAATGATGCTCTTTGGCTACGATGTTATCCTTATGAATGAGAAGGAGTTCCTCACCAACAGCATCTACTGGTTTCTCTGGGAGCTGACGGATGACTTTCTCAAGAGCATCTCCAAGGTGTCCACGTTGTCCGCCAATGTGGCGGTGCTGCACAATGTAAGTGGGTTGCCCAATCCCCGGCATTCTAATCTTTCTAGATTCCCACCGCCAGGCTCTCACGGACAAGGAGGAGGTGTACACGGTGAAGATTGGGCCGGAACAGGGGCTCGAGAACTTCTTCCGCGTCGAAACCCTCAACGGCAACCAGATCATCCGGGAGCAAAATGAGCGTGTGGGCCAATTCAACTCATCCGAGTGTCCCTACAATGTGTCTGGTGCCCTGGACAACTCCCTGTACCCGCCCTTTGTACAGCCGGACACACCGCTAGAGATCGTGGCCGCCGAGTCCTGCCGCGTCCTTCCGCTCACCTATCTGGGCACCGAGAAATACGAAGCCTTCGACACCTACCGATTCACGCTGCTGCAGGAGCACCAGAAGCCGCCGCCATGTCTGGCCAAGAGCTTCGCCTACCAGCTGCCCGACGGCATGTTCGACGTCTCGAAGTGTGTGATAAGTGAGTGCTCCAGCTCCAGTGTGAGGCTTTCCTTTCCCGAGTTACTTACTTACGGTTTCATTCCCCTCTGAAAGACGGCGCCCCCTCGGCCTTCTCGATGCCGCACTTCTACGGAAGCAGCTACAACTGGAGCGAGCACTACGAGGGCTATGCGCCCAACGCCGAAAAGCACCAGCCCTACATCCTGCTGGAGCCCGTCACGGGCATTCCGGTGTCGGAAAAGTACCGATTCCAGTCCAACATCCCAGTTCCGGATCTCAACTTTGGCGGCCGACTGAAGAAGTACAGTAACATGATGCTACCCAGCTTCTGGTATGAGTTTGTAAGTACCCTGATCCCGGTCCCCATTCTAAGCAAGCAAAACTCACCAGCTCTCTCCTCCAGGATATGGGTGAACTGCCGGGATTTGTCAAGGGCCTGATATGGATCAACGTGAACGTGGTGCCCCACATGCAGCCCTGGTGCATGTCGTTCCTGGTCATGCTGGCCGTGTGGAGCGCCCTCAAGGCCATCCGGGTGATCTGGGGCGATCTCAGTTACGTGGAGTTCTACCGCAAGGTCTGCGGCGACGGCACCAGCAGCGTCATGCTCGAGACAAAGTTCCAGCCCACCACCCCAGCACCTGCGCCGCCCGGGGAGCTCAGCGATCTGGCTGTCAAATAGTGCCTGTCTGGCGGAATAGTTCCTAGACCGGACCGTGTATATACTTATGTATGCCATAGACTTAGGCTAGAGGGTGCCACTACTGCTGATGCACTATCAGCGGAGTGGTTGCGTAATATACGATTAAGTTGAAAATTGAATGTGCCTCATTTCACCTTATCTGTCAGTCCCGACCGGGCCAGACGCTGGCGCGTCTTCCGCGTCTTGTCCCCCGGCCGGGAGGGCGATGGAAAGGACAGAGGCTGCTACCCGAGCGGGTCAGCCTCCGCAGGGCCCCCTGCCTCCCAGGTGCGGCTTAGTGGTTTGAGGTCGCGACGAAACGCCTTGATTTGTGCCGCCGCGCGGCTCACAATCCCAATCCCGTGACAATGAAAACTTGGGCACGTACCAGCCAAAGATTTATTTTGCGTTTTATTCAATCTGTCGTTTAATTTTTTTCATGTTGTTAGTATTTCTTCGGCTCGGCCGTGTCGCCAGTTGTGTACTTTGCGGTTTGTTTACTTTTCGATTCGCCTCGCTTGCGCAGTCATCTCTTTCCTGAGCCTGAACTTTTGCACATGCCGCATGATAGCCTCCCCGATGGGTCCGGCTCCGGCTCCAGCACTGGCTCTGGCTCTGGCTCTGGCTGATGCCCTCCTGATGATCGAATTCAAGGTAAGCAACCCTTTGTCCCCCGTCAGCCTGTTTTTTTCCTCTCCTGTCGACCACTCTCGATTCGCATTTGCATAAATCGATTTAGCGAGATGTGCGATGAGAGCTCGGGGCTAAGGATGCCCCAATTTAAACGCTACAAGTCGCGAGTTGTTTCGCCGGAGTTATGTCACAGGTGGAGTGACGGACGGGTCAGGCCGGTGATTTATTGACCCTCCTGACCCAGGTCCAACTGAATACGATCCGCCCAGACGGCCGAAGAATCGCCAACGTCAGAGCAGCATCTCGCAGTCGTTAGCGCGCAAAGCACTCATGATTATTCGAGGGTATAAAGTGTATTTTTGGTTTTATGGCCCATTACTCCGTTGCCCCCACCAGAGCTAGAATTATCAGCATAAGCTGGGCCCCATTAGCCGGACTCAAGTACGGCTGACCGTTGAGGCTGATCTAGAAAACCCCCAAGTCATGCCTGACACGGCCAGAAAGTGTCCACATGGGCGAGGTGCTTCTGGGTAAACCCCCAATTACTCAGCCCCGTCAGTCGGGATATAATCAAATAGACTAAAAGCGAAGCCGAAATCGAAAACAAATCGAATCCACCAATCGAATCTTAAACAATCCCCACAATGCATACACTCGAAAGAGCTTTCGAAATCTGGTTAAGTCTAGACTGGTGCGTGCGATCCATGGGGCTAGAGATAATTAAAAGGGAAATGAAAATGGAAATGCATAAAAGTGATTACCACACAAGAGCAACAAAGTGCCAGTGGATCGTTAAATCCAGAAAGAGTCGGAAACCGAACTCGAGCGACTGGCAAAATCGACGGCGACAGCTCAAATTTAAATTTTCACGTACGTCAATGCTTTTCCTACGAATTGTGTGGCTTGGATGTGAGCAAACAGAGAGATAAATCAGTGATAAAAAAAAAAAAAAACACTCCCAATCCCATTCCACCCTTTGAACCGCCGGCCCAACTCCAGCCAACCTGGCTGGCTAGCTGGCTATCTGGCTGGCAGACTGCTTGCCGAAATTCGTCTGAAAAAACCAAAGTCAGTCATCCAAAATCCGGTTCGGTTTGTCAGCTTTGAGGCTACACTGGTACACTGTGCGGAAAGCTCGGAGTGCGCCTAGAGAGCACTGGCCATTGCGCTCAGTGTAGCCGCGGGCAAAGCTCCTTGTATAAAAGCCAGGCATACAGGCTACCATCTCGCAATCCAAGCTGTGCAGTCGTCGTTCGCACATCCACTCCGCCACTGAACAGGCCACATCGCTCCGAAAAGAAGTGAGTAAGCCAACTAGCCATTCCCACTGGCCAACTAGGAACGAGGAAACCCGCGATGGACCGGGTGGAGCCAAGGTGGTTGCGTAAACCGTACTTCCAGCGCCGAGCTGGCTCTGCGCCACTTAACGGTACATGGCCCGCCCCGCCAGAGCCCAACAACCACGGAACGCACGGATTTAAATATTTTGGACACGAAAGCTGCTGGACGGCGACGTGGTCGTGAAATTGTGAAATCTTCTTTGTAAAATATTAAACTCAACAAACAGCAATTAGTATGCATACGCGATTTATAAGCCAAGGGCCATTAATAATGCATGATGACAAAAACAAAAAATGGGCAGCGCAGCCATCACCTGAGATGATTCTCTCCCTGTCGAGACTCGGCGACGCCTTCTAATAAGATTTTCGGCGCTTACAGCTCACCTAATCGCAAAAGCCCGTTCCGGAAAACTTTTTAGCAAACAACCAAAATAACATCTCCCGCCTTTCATTCCAGCTCCTCTACATCCCTCTGCTCCAAGATGAAAGCTTCGCTGGCCATTGCTGTGTGTCTGGTTGCCGTGAGCTTGGTGGCCGCTGCTCCCCAGAAGCAGTACACCAACAAGTTCGACAACGTGAACGTGGACGAGGTGCTGCGCAACGACCGAGTGCTGGGAAACTACCTCAAATGCCTGATGGAAAAGGGTCCATGCACCCCGGAGGGCCGTGAACTCAAGCGCCTTCTGCCCGACGCCCTGCAGTCAGAGTGCTCCAAGTGCACGGAAGTGCAGCAACGCAACTCCGAGAAGGTTATCAACTACTTGCGCGTTAACCGCCCCGGCGAGTGGAAGCTGCTGCTGGACAAGTACGACTCCAAGGGAATCTACCGCGCCAAGCACGAGGCGGCTCAGAAGAAGCACCATTAACAGGAGCACCCCTCCATCGCGACTCGCACTCATTCGCACACATGAATCCTAATTTAACTCCACAGAGATCCACAGTAAAATTATAGTTTTTTTATACCTAAATGCGGCAAACGAAACTTTTATTCCAACGAAGGGGGATAATATCGGCTACGCCAGATCGGCTAGGAACAGGTGTTATTTTGACTCGTTGATCAGGTCGATGGCCCGAAAGTGGTTCGCCACATTAATAGTCCAGTCCGACTGTTGACCGGCCGTAAACTCCTTGATGAATCTATAGTTGCATATGAACACTTTGTCCTGGTACTCGGGCAGGGTTCTGAAAGCAGTAAGACGTTAACTATACCGCCTTTTGTTAGAATAAGTATCTCCAACTCACCCCATGTTCCAAGGTATCTCTTCGCCGCGCTCTCGCATCTCGGACAGACCGCGCATCACATGAAAGACCATGGTGATCTCAACGAAGCGCTTCTGGAGCTTATCGTTGGCCTCGTCGAACATAATGCCCACCTGGTAGGGAAAACTGAGGTATATGTCGCTTTCCTTAATCTCCAATTGTCGCCGTTGTGTCATCGACAGCTTCTGTATCACGGGACGCAGCTCAGAAATAGCTTCGGGGGCGACCAGAGTGTCCAACGAGTCCAGATCACCGCCCATCAGTCTTGAGGAAACTACCTAGCGCACATCTTGGGGTTCTGAGATCACACTTGGAATGCAGTTCAACTCACCTGCAGCGCCTGCTTTGCGCCATATATGAAGTCCTTCAGCTGAAATTCGCTGTCGAAGTAGGGGCGGATGATGAACTGGATGGTTATCCAGTTCTTGAGCGTGTTTAGCGCCGAGGGCCAAATGATCTCTGGAAATTCCATGAGCCGGGGAAGCCTATTGAGGCTCTCGCGGGTCTCTTCCGGCTCCTTCTTTTTCTTCTCCTCCTGTGGCAGTGAGGCAAGTGATCGCCTGGCCGGTTGCGTGAGAAAAGCTCGGGGCCCGGACTCCCGTTGACCAATAGCGGCAACTGTTGCCCCGGAGTGGACGCGTATAAGAGGCACCCGTGCTATGCTCAGGCACCGTTTCAGTGCGTGTTGCATGGCCATAACTTACCTTATCGGTTCGATTGCAATTGGAAGTCAAAAAAAAATATTTTTGTTATTGCAAAGCACAGCACCGTTGTCTACTACTGGCCAGACCAGTGTTGAACAGCTGGCACATTCCGCTTCTGAATTTCGAACCAGTTCCCAATATGAACTAGCAAACAAGCGGACTCACTTTAAATCATAAATAAACATATTGTTAATTGTGATTAAAAAACGACGAGGGTCAAAATAAGAAGCCAAAATTATTACTAATTCCGATCACGATTCTGCTTTTAAACTTTGCTTTATCTTTTTAATCTAAGTCAGACAAGACTCGTACCAGAAAACTATCGATACATATCGATTGCGCAGTCCACCTCTGAAAAATGGTGCCAACATCCGGTTGTCAAATTTTTCTTTCTTTCCCATCCACGACGAGCAAGGGTCGACATGAGGTATAAAGTGATTTGGCTTTTTGGCCGCCTTTCTCTGTGATAAAATGTGCGCAAATGTGCGGCTACAGTCTGGTTTACTGCTTCAGGACACCAGAGGCCAGTGCCATTCATTTTAGCCCGGCAATTGTGAAATAACCAAACATGCGCCGCACACACACACACACCTGAACGTAGCACGCTGAAGAGCGCCTCTAATCAACTTTGTGTTTCCCACTTGCAGTTCTCTAAAGCTCCAAAAGAGGCTCGCAGCCTCCGTACTGCGATGCGGCAAGAAGAAGGTCTGGTTGGATCCCAATGAAATCAACGAGATCGGCAACACAAACTCGCGTAAGTAAGGCCCTAGTTGAGGCTGGACAACCCGACTAAACTCCTTTTCCTTGTAGGCCAAAACATCCGCAAGTTGATCAAGGATGGTCTGATCATCAAGAAGCCCGTCGTGGTCCACTCCCGCTACCGCGTCCGCAAGAACACTGAAGCCCGTCGCAAGGGTCGCCACTGCGGCTTCGGTAAGCGCAAGGGTACCGCCAACGCTCGTATGCCCACCAAGTTTCTGTGGATGCAGCGCCAGCGCGTCCTGCGTCGTCTGCTGAAGAAGTACCGCGACAGCAAGAAGATCGATCGCCATCTGTACCACGACCTGTACATGAAGTGCAAGGGTAACGTGTTCAAGAACAAGCGCGTCCTCATGGAGTACATCCACAAGAAGAAGGCCGAGAAGCAGCGCAGCAAGATGCTGGCTGACCAGGCCGAGGCTCGCCGACAGAAGGTGCGCGAGGCACGCAAGCGCCGCGAGGAGCGCATCGCCACCAAGAAGCAGGAACTCATTGCCCTGCACGCTAAGGAGGACGAGATCGCTGCCAAGGCCGCCACCGCGGGCCACTAAGCAGTCCAACCCGCTAGCCGGGTTTCACAATATTAATAGTAATTGTTCATTAACTGAATAAAACAAAAACTTGGTTTGGCCGAAGTGATTTTGTACAAACGTGAAAAGCAACCTCGTTCTTAGTATCTTTGGGAAATGACTTTGATTATTATGGATCTAGGTTTATTTAAAAGAAAAAATGCATCTTGTCTGCCCAAAAGTACCGAAATTGGCTCTTCAATGATATTCAAAAGATGTCCTTTTTGTTTTGGAGAAATTTAAATCGAAAGAAAAACTACAATTTTAATTAAAAGTTATATTTTCTCAGGAAATACTAAATATTAAATATTTTCTTAAATGCTTTTGATTCAAATTGCGACTGCCAATAGTGCAATAATTTATAATCGGTAAACTTTTTTGTCCATATTTAAGCTCCAAGACTGATGGGTAGGCATACAGGCTACCATCTCGCAATCCAAGCTGTGCAGTCGTCGTTCGCACATCCACTCCGCCACTGAACAGGCCACATCGCTCCGAAAAGAAGTGAGTAAGCCAACTAGCCATTCCCACTGGCCAACTAGGAACGAGGAAACCCGCGATGGACCGGGTGGAGCCAAGGTGGTTGCGTAAACCGTACTTCCAGCGCCGAGCTGGCTCTGCGCCACTTAACGGTACATGGCCCGCCCCGCCAGAGCCCAACAACCACGGAACGCACGGATTTAAATATTTTGGACACGAAAGCTGCTGGTGGCTGCTGCCACTAAGCAGTCCAACCCGCTAGCCGGGTTTCACAATATTAATAGTAATTGTTCATTAACTGAATAAAACAAAAACTTGGTTTGGCCGAAGTGATTTTGTACAAACGTGAAAAGCAACCTCGTTCTTAGTATCTTTGGGAAATGACTTTGATTATTATGGATCTAGGTTTATTTAAAAGAAAAAATGCATCTTGTCTGCCCAAAAGTACCGAAATTGGCTCTTCAATGATATTCAAAAGATGTCCTTTTTGTTTTGGAGAAATTTAAATCGAAAGAAAAACTACAATTTTAATTAAAAGTTATATTTTCTCAGGAAATACTAAATATTAAATATTTTCTTAAATGCTTTTGATTCAAATTGCGACTGCCAATAGTGCAATAATTTATAATCGGTAAGCTTTTTTGTCCATATTTAAGCTCCAAGACTGATGGGTATCAGTCTACGGCTATTTTTCAAACCATTAAGATCGACAAAATGACACAAGTAAGGAGGAAAATATCTGCGGGGAAAAGCAGTTACCACGCCCAAAGCATAAAAAAGTATATAAGTAAGTACATAGAGATAGCGCCGCGGGAAATGGAGAGATCATATAATCACTTCGAGGCGTTGCTGGCTATTGTTTTCGCGGAATTGAGAGCAGACAGTAAAGCTTTGGACAAGCTCATCGTAGAATATAGTATGGAAGGTATGTACATCAGCCCAGGCTGGCTCAGGATGTCTTGGACGACCTAGACCTCGCATTATCCCCAAACCCACTCACCCTATTGCCGGATGAATCATTGAGGAGGTACACAAATATGTGGCGTGCATTGGAAGTGGAAAAATTTTAGGCTATGCTCCAGGGGGTACTCTACACTTTTTTTTAAACTATATATTGCCAGGCAAGTCTCTTTAAACTAATTATTAATTCATTTTTTTATTATAAGCCTCTAACACTTCATCCTAAATATACAATTTTAATTTTTCTTAAAAATAGCAACAACAAATATTCTTAGAGCCGTTTATTGGTCCTTATCGGTACATTTTTTGCGTTCGGGATATATTTCGTTATCAAGTAGGGTCAAGAGTTCCGCGTCGAATCGCTGCAATCGTGTCGTATTTTTCTGAATCATAGTACTTAAAAAAAGATAATCGTGTATTCTATCAAATCCAATCGCCGCGCGCATCCTCGACTCTTAAGTATCCGTGACTCGTGTTCCGTCTCTTATCGTTTTTATCGCGTCGCGTACTTTTCCGTAAATCTAAACCGTATAATTCATCTGTATTCGCAGGAAGCACGGGCGACAATTTAAAAATCGCGAAACCCAACGAATTTGATTTAGTTTTTAAACTCGAAATTCCGTTTTACAACCACATCGTCGTATCGAAATGCCCGCTGGTTCCCGGAAACGTTCTACTTAACTTGACACGCGTGCTAGAGCTATTAAGAAGAGATCCCCGCGAGGATTATATTGTCATTTACGAGTTCCTATCGCGGTTAGTCGACAGCAACAACTACCTCGTCGTGGGCACGCTCCATAGCTTCCTGCAGAGCCTCTTTAGTCGAGCTCTTAACCGGATCGCGTCTCGTATCGAGGTTGATGGTCAGGAGTCGCGACTACGGTATAAGACTTGTGGGCCGGCCCACACCATCTTCGTAGATGAGCAGTACTCCGTGGACTTTGTGCCTGCCATCCGTCTGGGGTTTGCCCAGAACGTCCTGCCCAAGGATCTACAAGGCTATTACGCCTGCGCGAATCTCTCGTACTGGGACGTAATCCCAAAGCCCTTCAAATCTCCGTTAAAACAGCCGCCTCCGCAGCTCTCGTTCCGGTCCTCGTTTTACGCCGCGGAAAAAGTCATCCTGGCCGGAAAGCATTCGAATTGCACGGACGCTATAAAATTTATGAAACATTACCGCGATCTCAGGACCAATTTGAGCCACTTAAAAAGCTATTATATTAAAACTTTGTTTCTATGGAAAATTAGGTATTCACCGGATTCCTACTGGCAGGAGCACTCCCTTACAGACATTTTAACAGATGTAAGTACCGAAAGTTTCAGCCGACCAATGTCTCAAAACTTATATTGCACCTGCTTTCCAGATGTTTGAAGAGCTCACGGAATGCTTGAGGATACAGCGGCTTCCCTTTTTCTGGGATGCGGACTTAAATATGCTAGATGTCCTCACTGAGGCTCAAATTACTGAGATGTACGTGTGCCTGCGGGCAGCATCTAAGAAGCCCATCAGGGTGGGGCGTTTTCAAAAAAAAAGGATCTCCGGAAATTTATTCAAAAGGCACCAAGGGGCTCCTTTAGGATGCCCATTTAACAGCATCCTTAAACCTCTCTCCATCTCATCTGAAAAGTCTGGTTACATTAGAGGAATAAGATCGCTAATTAAGACAAAACCAGTTGGGTAGTTTTATAATACTTAACTTAGCAGCGAAGAGTGCCTTTATTGAAAGGCTCCAGTGCAAAGGGCCCACAGAGCGATCTTTGGTCGTGAATAGTCATCTACCAAGGTGACGTGCGAACCTATGGTTGTTAAATCAAAACTTCGCCCATTTTTACAGGTTTTTTTTTTTGTTTTTGTCAAAGTATCTGCCTAACATATGCCCGATATGATTTGTATAAAAACTATTGTATAAAACTATTGAACTATTGTATAAAAACTGAAAACATATAGATAAGCATAATTTTTTGCAACCATAGTATTATTTAAGCAGTACCATTATGTTATGTTTAACTATAGCATTATAAAACTGAAAATATTTTGAATGTTTTAAATAAATAATAACGTTTATACGTATATAATAACGTAAAAATAACGTTTTCTGATGTTTCAGTGCTGGTAAGCGGACGCTTGTTATCGATAGCTATCTGGTTCAGCGGGACGGCCACACTTTTTTAATGAGCGGTGCGAGTTTTTTCTCTGCAGGTAAAGCTGCTCGTACCTTTGATATTCCAAATCAAATCAAAATCGACTCGCAGCACGGGCAGACGCAGACCAGTTTAGAACTCCGCGACGCATACGTAAAGAGGATCGAACTCGGTGTCGATGCTAATTTCCACCATATAAATCGGCCGCGACTTCTTGGAGGCAGCGCACTAGCTAGAGACATTCCGCCGGGACAACTGCCTGCAGCAAGAAGCCAGACCGAACCCCACCTCCAATCCAAACTGAATCAGACTACCTGTGACTGCGCGACTGGGATTTCGTAATCCCAGCTACAGAACAGCACCATACAGCTATTGGAGCGCGAGTGAAAGTGTGCGTGTATTTGTGCAGCGGGACAGAAAATCTTGCGTATAATCAGTTGCCTCCAGCGTCATCCCGAGTACCACCTACCAAGTCCCACATCGCCACCGTCTACAATGAGCGGATACACAGACCTCACCAAGCTGGAGACCAGTCGGTAAGACCCGCCATCTCCAGACCGCCAAGTCCTCATCCCAGTCAAAAGCCAGTTCGCTTAGTTAAGGCGTTTAAGTTCAATTTGATCAAAATGATGCTAAATTGGTGGGGCGCACTCCGTCCTCTCTGCGCTCTCGTTCTCTGGTCCGACAACCGCACCCCTCGAGCGTTTTCTCTTTCGTTTGCGCCGCACCGAAAAACGAGATACAAGAAATTTATCGTACGATTTCTGTTGGACGCAGGCGGACAGTTGGACGGGGACGGGGACGGTGACCAACAATTCAAACACGAAAGAAAAAACCAAGCCAGCGCTAATATGACACAATCGGCTATATATTGTGGACCCACACAGGCACCCGAATGCGTTAGTGCGGCGGTGCGTACGGGTGTCGGTGTGTTTGTTTGCCTAAATGTTTCGACCAGCCCACGGAGGCGGAATCGGAGGCCGAGCTTTCGGATGAGCGATAAGGTATTATCTATGTCGCACTTCCTCAGCACTATCGACGGCATTACTCATTGGTTTTCCGCCAGTCCCTTCGGCTGGCCGCAGAAGTGGCAGAAAATTCTCTGATTCACCTTTTCTGAGGCTGGCTGGTTGTGTCACCTCAGCGTTACTGCGGCAAGTGTCGCCTTGAGCTCGAGTGGTGGCCGCCAGCGCCCGCCGATAGCCAAAGACCAGCCATAGAATATCAAATTGGCTGGCGGACGGGGGCGTATCAGATATCGATTATGATGGGCAGTCGACGGAGGGAGGTCAGTCGGCCCCAACGCAGGGGAGACAGAAGCGCGGCCACAGCGAACGAAACCAAATATTGGTCAATTCGGTTCAAAAAATGTATACACCTTCCCGTGGATGTGTGTGTGTGGCATTGCCCAACATTGCAAATACGAGAAATACCACAAAACATGGCAGTAACAGCAGCAGCAGCTCTAGCACTGTAGTGGCAACAACAAACGCTCGCCCCGTTGGCGGATTTTCATTCATCATGCCCAGCTGAGATTTCGTTCGTTGCATGTTCACCGGATGGAAGGGCCGAGTGGCAGGGGCAGGAGGCAGAGGGCAGAGGCAGAAGCTCTTAGCCGTACAGTTGCTCGGAAACATCACGCCATACGGCGGCACTCCAAAGAGAAATCGCACTGCCCGAAGAGAGGTAGCACGGCGGAGAGAGTGGCACGGGAGAGAGTTTCGTGGCACTCACATGCCACACGAAGCCAGCTCAGCACCACCACGACCAACCACCCACCACCTCGCCCGCCGCCTGCCAGCCAGCCAGCTGCCGCTCATGGAAAATAATCGCCTGATTTCGGCGCTGTATGCGGTACATCCCAGTCTCAATTGCTCCGAACGGCTTCTAGCCCAGCTGCTTCTTCTTTTCGCGACGTCGCGTGACGCCAGCCACTCGCTTAGCCCAATTCTCACAGTTGGAACTGGGAGCTGGCAGCTGGGAGTGGGTGGGCGGGGGCTCAGGTGAGCTCTTCATGATTGGCTGTGCCGGTGGCGTGTTGCCCGACAGCTGAGCCGGCGTTTGGGATCGGGCCAGAAGGGCCCCGGAGGCGATCGATGGGGAAGAACTGGCGACGGTGGGTGGGTTCTTGACGAAAGGTCAATGGCGCCCCCCAACGGGTGGCACTGGGCTGGCGCGTGGCCAGCATCCGAGCATCACCTGATTAGAGGAACCATCTATGCAAATAAGCCAGGGTCGCAGCAGGGGGTTGGGGGTAGGAGGGAGAGGCGTTATTGGAAATGAATGGAATCCACGAGACAGCTCAGCCCAGCCCAGCCCCATCGACACCAGAAAGCCATTATGCGCGCGACTGTCCGAGTCAAGTGGCTGATAAAATGATAGTTATTTTTGCATTCCTTGTGGTCGTGGGGAGCTCACGATTGGAATTCTACGCAATTAGCTTAATTAGTCACTCGGGTGGGGGGAGGACGGTGGGAATCTCGCAGTCAGTCGTCATTTGTCAGTCGCGTTCACGTCGCCCGGCCGTGGAGGAAAAAAACCTTGACACCCGCTCTAGTTGTGGCCTCTGGCGCTAGAATCTAGAGCTGGTTGCGGCTCTGATTCCGATTCTGGCAAGTAGTGGGACGTAGCACGCAGTGCTCGCGTGGCCACCCCATCCCTTGTCCCCCGGCCCCGGCCCCCACTACACTTCAGCCATCGATATCTAGATTGTCTTGGTTTTCTCGGCCGGAGGAGGTGGAGGAGCAGCCAAGGGGCCTTAAATGGCACAGCCACTAAAACTAAATTTATCAGTGCGCTGTGGCTGCGATCACGCGGCCCCGCGCTGGCTGGGAGTATTGGGGTAATCTCCCCGCGGAGCGGGATTTCGGAGCTGGGCAGCCCTCCGTCTGGGAGCCGTCTGCGGGCGATAAGCCCCAGACTTCGGACCAGACGCACTAGTTCCAGATAGCACAGCTCACAGCGAATCGCTTTCGCCACGGGGGGTTAATGGCTGTCACTTGTCGGATCACCGGCTGGGTGAGCGGCGGGGTGGAGGGCCCGGTTTATGGGTACTTACGCGATCTCGTCGTGAAATTAACGTTAATAAGACGCGCAGCGGTTGTGTAACCCATTACTTTGAATGTAGTGCACCCGAAACGGTGACTCTGCCCCAGCCAGCCCACCTGCTCCCAACACGTGGCTGCCTAAATTGGCTTTTAAGTCAAAAATAGAAATCTTTCTGGTCCGTCCGCCGTCCACCGCCCGCCTGTCACCTGGGCCTTGTCTTAACGGCCACACGAGCACTGTCAGGTACAAAGGCACACCATCTTCGAAGCAGGTTTCTATTTTATACAAATTCAATTTGCGACAAAGCCAGCAGCAACAAGCTGATTTGCATAGAAACCAATTCATATCTATCATCCGCCACGTTGGCCCTCGGCGGCGCACCCAGTCCGAAGCCGAAACCAAGAAGACTTCGAGTGGCGGAAGTCTGAGCACAGACAGACTTAACGACGCTGTAGAATATTCGATGTCTGGGGGATCTGGTCCCAGGGCTCCCGCAATCCCCATCCCCGTCCCAATCATGGTGTCTATTGTTGTCCCAAACTGGTTTTCTCACCGCCTTACTGGTTCCTAGCCGAGCTCATCTTCTGACCGTTCTGTTTTTGGTTTCTGTTTTTAGGAACAGCCGGCGCCGCATCGCCTGTCACGATGAGCAGCAGTTCTCCAAAGACAGCATCGTCAACGTGATGGAGAAGTTTGTGAAGACTGTCAACATAATGGACGATACCATATTGGTGCCATGCAGGCTCATGGATCGACAGGTAGGTGGAGGAGTCCCATCCGAAAGCTTCCGGCTCGGCAGACGGACGACTTCCCCGGCAAACCAAACTCACGGTCGAACTGTTCTTCTCTTCTCTTCCCTCTCCCCGCGCAGATCGGCGACAGCACTGACATAATACCCGCCTCGGGCAAGGACTCCACCGCCAACCAACTGACGCAGAGCTCCAGTGCCCAGGGCAAACGGGGAGCGGTGCACTCGAAGAACGTACACGAATTCCTCAGCGCCTCCGAACTGTTCAACCTCTACAACATGCTCAACTCCCTCAAAAAGGATCTGTTGTGGACAGCCAACCAGGAGGACGAGGACCACCCGCAGCTGCAGCCACAGATGAGCGCCATCCCCACTCCCAGCGAGACCAAGACTGACTCCAGCCCCACAGCTGCGACGACGACGGGGGCCCATGTCAAGGGCCATGTGCGCCGCACCTCCACCGCCTCGATGATGTCCACCAACTCGGTGAGCAACATGAGCGACTCGGACTCGGACATCTCGCAAGAGAACGATTCTGGCTTGGAGTCGGACGGCAACAAGAGCGACAACGCCCAGAGCAGCGACGGCAGCGACATCGTGGACGTGGCCGGGCCCAAGTCGAAGCAGGCCGGCGGAGACAAGGCCACGGAGCTGGCCCAGCGCTGTCGGAGGCACCTGAACGGCCTGTACGAGTGCCTGGAACAAATGACAGAGGCGGCCAACTACCTGACCGCCAGATACCAAAGTGATATTGGGCCCGTCTAGGAAGCTCAACTGAATGCCTTCTTCTCCCCATCGTCCCCAATCCTTTTTAGTCCTGGGAAGTCTTCGGGTCGGGCGGGTCTTACTCTCATTAGTATCAAGTGCAACCAAGTGTGAGGTCTTCTTTAATCGTAACTTTAAACGTAATTCGAGTGGGGGTCTAAGTATAAGACATATGAGGATCGTATGTGTGCATGAACGGATTGTATAAATGAATAACTAACTGATGAGGATAGCTATAGTAGTTATGGGTAAAGCAGCTCCTAAGCAAAGAAGTCACCGAAAGTCGTTTCTGTAAGTTGAAAGCTCATCATTTCTATTTCTCTTGTCTGGGTTATGGGGGAACGTATCCGCTGGAGGCCCTCTCCCAACAGTTTGCTATTTTATTTCGTATATATATATATTGGATAAACGCTATGGGTACTGCAGAAAAACAAAAAACACAAAAAAAAATACAAACAAAATACAAATATGCTAAAAATTGTTCAAGTACAAGAAATCTAATTTCTAACTAAATTACGATTACGAACACACTTCTACTAGCCTGTACGCAAGTCTATGTATTCCACACAATTGTTATTGTAATTGTTTAAGCCAACTATTTGTGCCGTTATGTTTCGTTTGGTTCATGTCTGGGCCACCGACCAGCGGGCGACCGGAGCGGGTGGACGTCCCTTCCAGATCCAGGTCGCCGGCTCGGCAGCCGAGATGCGAAAAGGCAAACTGTAAAATACTAACGTTAATAACGCTTGTGAGCGAGAGCTAAAGAGAATTATTTATACACAATAAATAAATTTTACTTAGAAAACATGCACCCGCCTTCTTTCTTGCTCCGGCTTTGGGCTTTGGGCTTCAGTCGATAAAGAAAGTGCCAGCCGAGGCATTTTTTTGGGGCCGAGACTCGGGGCTCGTGCGATGGGTACAAAGACCACTCCGGCGGTTGAAAGGTGGCACTGGCCGTCGTAAAGCGGCTCATATAGATTACGGTGGAGACTCGGTAACAGCGCCCGATGCTCGGACGCGTTCCCAGGGTGCACTTCGTCTTGTTTACTGGTTTGCCCCTCGCCTTAATAGGCCGTTTATCGAGAAGGTGTCTGCAGTTTTCAATCTAATCAATTATTATTTTCTGCACCTGCTTGGCGGAAACCCTCCTTTATCTGGACTCTGGAAAAAGTGTCAAAACAAGGCGCCCATTGACGCATGAAGATAATTTGGTTTCCTCCCATCCCCAAATATTTACAAGGGCATTGACGCATTTGGGAAGGGTGCCTATATTTATGTTTCTCCAGACGCATATTCGATCGATGCTGCCGAACTCCTCCTATGAACGCAAGCCCACCTGTCCTATCTAATCTAACTTTCTAGTCACTCCACTTTTGGGCGTCCGCCTGCCACATCTACAGAGTCACTGGGCTTATTCCCCTGGCTATTCTGATAGGAACTCGGCCAGGTGAAGACTACAGCCAACACACTGTTTTTCAAAAATCCAGCATTCTCCCATCGATTCTTAAAGATTTGTGGATAGATTCCCCCTCCATCTTCATTGAAACCTTGACACCCATTTTTGGATCTATATTTTAAACATTTTTGTGAGGGTACCCCTGCAAAATCCAGGATTCTTATGTATGGCTCCTTGCGGTGCCTATATCTTGGCCAATCCTCATCCGATTCTTGAGGAGAATACCTTAAAAGATTTGTGGATCGATCCTCTATTATTCTGCATCAAAACCTCAAAACAAATTTTTGGATCGATATTTTTCAAATTTTTGTGGTACCCCTTGCCAAATCCAGGATTCTCATATATGGCCACTTGAGGAAGCTATATCTTGGCCAGTCCTCATCCGATTCTTGAGCGGAATACCTTAAAAGATTTGTGGATCGATTCCCTACTCTTCTGCATCAAAACCTGAAAACACATTTTTGGATCGATATTTTTCAAATTTTTGTGGGGGTACCCCTTGCAATGTTCAGGATTCTCATATATGGCCACTTGAGGAAGCTATATCTTGGCCAATCCTCATCCGATTCTTGAGCGGAGTACCTTAAAAGATTTGTGGATCGATTCCCTACTCTTCTGCATCAAAACCTGAAAACACATTTTTGGATCGATATTTTTCAAATTTTTGTGGGGGTACCCCTTGCCAAATCCAGGATTCTCATATATGGCCACTTGAAGAAGCTATATCTTGGCCAGTCCTCATCCGATTCTTGAGCGGAATACCTTAAAAGATTTGTGGATCGATTCCCTACTCTTCTGCATCAAAACCTGAAAACACATTTTTGGATCGATATTTTTCAAATTTTTGTGGGGGTACCCCTTGCCAAATCCAGGATTCTCATATATGGCCACTTGAGGAAGCTATATCTTGGCCAGTCCTCATCCGATTCTTGAGCGGAATACCTTAAAAGATTTGTGGATCGATTCCCTACTCTTCTGCATCAAAACCTGAAAACACATTTTTGGATCGATATTTTTCAAATTTTTGTGGGGGTACCCCTTGCCAAATCCAGGATTCTCATATATGGCCACTTGAGGAAGCTATATCTTGGCCAGTCCTCATCCGATTCTTGAGCGGAATACCTTAAAAGATTTGTGGATCGATCCTCTATTATTCTGCATCAAAACTTCAAAACGAATTTTTGGATCCATATTTTTCAAATTTTTGTAGTGGTACCCCTTGCCAAATCCAAGATTCTCATATATGGCCACTTGAGGAAGCTATATCTTGGCCAGTCCTCATCCGATTCTTGAGCGGAGTACCTTAAAAGATTTGTGGATCGATTCCCTACTCTTCTGCATCAAATCCTGAAAACAAATTTTTCGATCGATATTTTTCAAATTTTTGTGGGGGTACCCCTTGCCAAATCCAGGATTCTCATATATGGCCACTTGAGGAAGCTATATCTTGGCCAATCCTCATCCGACTCTTGAGCGGAGTACCTTAAAAGATTTGTGGATCGATTCCCTACTCTTCTGCATCAAATCCTGAAAACACATTTTTGGATCATTTTTGGATTTTTTCAATGTATTCGCATATGTGTACACCTGTATGATCGATTTCGGCCAACTCTTGCTATAAACGCAAGCCCAAACCTGTAATATCTAATCTGATTTCCACGTCACACCATTTTCGGGAGTACGCGTGCCACATCTCGAGAGTCACTGGTATTATTCCTCTGGCCATTCCGATAAGGAAATCGGGCGGGCTTGAACTTTCCCTCGAGCAACAACACTTCTAGGGGCTTCCTTATCGACGGAGACTTAGATAATGGACTCAGAAGGAGGAGGAATGCTTCAATCACAAAATAATTCCCCGGCTGCCCGATTCATGGCCCGTGTCCGTGGAAAACTATCTATCATGAGACTGACTCATGGCCATATCTAACTCTCCGCTCAAGTTCACGGCGGAATGGCTGTGTCCCGTGTCTGGAATCGAATGTTATTTCGTAATTTTGGTACGCAATTCTCACTGTTATTGGGACGCAACTCTGACTATGCTTCGGAAGCACGGCGTGTAATCTGGCCCATAGAACCGTCACTAGAGTGGCTCATGAGCATGTATCTGGGCCAAGTTAATGGTGCTTTGCGTCGGCCACTTTAGTGGCTAGTTAGAGCTTATTTTGGCGAAGGTGGTCTTGGACATGGCCTTATCACTGCGCCGAGTGCTGACGAGAATCGCGACCAGTCTAATGGAAATAGAAGCCATGAACTTGTTTCGTGCTTGTCGGCAGACTCCACTTGAGCGGTTTCGAGGGCGATTCCATTGCAGTGTCCCTGCTTAGCCTCCCGGCCCCATGACTCTGGGCTTCGACATGCGTTCTCCGGGCAGGCCAGTCCGGGCCAAGCAATTAGCACCCTGGTATGGCTTCCGGATGGGAGCTCCTCCCCCTCGAATCATTCAAATTGGCTTCAGTTTCGATGTCTGTGCAAACGCTTGTTTCGGCTGCGAATTTTCGGCTGCTGTGAAGCAAAACTTGTTTACGGTTCTAGCTCGCCTTTTCGGCTTCCGCTTGTTGTTGGCGGCGGATCGCCTTAACCCACGGCAGACGGAAGTGTCATAACTCAGCGGAGATCGATACTCGTCTGGGGCCCAGATCGGAGGTGCGTTGTAGCGTTTCCGTTTGTTGACCCCACCCGACCCTGGCCTTGAAGAAGAGTCTCCTCGGGGCCCCCGAGAACCGAGCTATTGGCTGGAATAACCAAATCGGAGTAACTCTCCCCGGTTCGGCGACAAAAGAAAGCCCCGTCGCCGTGAGTCAGCAGATTGGTCGGCATGTAACTGGTCAAGCATTTCGGTACTGTCCAAGCTCCAAGGTCCAAGTCCGGAGCTCAGAGCTCGGAGCGCAAACCTCCAACTCCCAAGGCCCCGCTGCGGTTCTTTCAGCATTGAGCCGCAAGATCTGAGTTGGTGGCATTAATCAGTATAAGCATCCGTGGCAGAATGCGATGCCAGAGTCGGAATCAAATTTTATCACGTGCCACTGCCCCTTCTCCGCCCGCTCCCGCCACTGCCTCTGCTCTGCCCCTGCCGAGATCCGAAATAAACTTTGCATTCAAATCGAAACGAGAAATTAATTAATAACAGCACTCCGGCAGCAGCTTCAGATTAGCATGAGAGAGGTCCAAAAATATCCACAGTGTCGACTTCCGTTTGACCCCAGACCCCCAAAAGACCAGCAGTCTGAGCCGTCCGAGCAGGCGGAAGCCAGAAGCCGCGACTGGTTTGGGTAATAGATCAATCGCAGTTTCCGTTAGGGCCCCAGTAACCGACTTCCTGGATTCCAAACGCGGCCGATCGGCGATCGCCATAGAATCCAGCAGCCTGTCACCGCTTCCATAAACACCTGCAATGACAAGAGACAGGGCCAGCTCGGGCAGGGGGCTCCGCACATCCAAGTTGGCAGGGGGAGGAGCATTTTGGATTATGCTCGAGAGGGGGAGTGCGTCACCCAGATGAATAATTAGAGCCCCTGCCCAACTAAGAGCTACGACAGAATAAAAATCCCAGCTTGCCAATACATCACGATCGACTTCCGCGGGCGGCTGGCGGGGAATGGGGGAAGGGGCTCTGAGTTGGCGGCCAACGCTGCCGAGTCGGTTCATGGCTAGCCACATGGTACAAAGTCCGAAAACTCGAAATTCCACACTCACACTCGCAGAGCCACTTTGCACTGCGGATATTACAATGAGCGGGCCAAGTCGCGTCAAGAGGTATTCATTCACGAACATTCTACGGAGGTAGGCCAGCCATGCCCACACTCCGAGATGGCTCAACCCGGGGACCGCCCGCCGAATGGGAGTAAGCGCTAATTGAGCGCACTCGAAATGATCAGCATGGCCCACTCCACTCCAGTCCACTCTCCTCTGGCGCTGGCCGAAAGGTGGGCCAAGTTCAGAGATGTAGGGCGTGACGTCGGCACGGGACGATCCACTGATTCAGAGCTCCAGGCAACTGGTTAGCCCCAGAGGCCGAAGCTGGTGGTGGGGATGTTCTTACGTAGTCAGCATGATCTGCGGAAGCATGTTCTTGTTTGTCAGTGCAGAGCGGCTACCGTTGGGAGTCAGATTTTAGCAGCTACCTGTGACCTGTTTTGGGGGGCAGACAAAGGGCTTGGGCTTCCCCTGCCAACGCCCCGCCAGCCCCATTGACGGGGGAATGTGCCTCAGAACCGGCCAAGCAGCTACGCAGCATTCCGGGCCAATTTTTTGCACACCGTCGCATGACGGAGCTATTTTTTCTTTGTCCACTCGCTTTTGCGACTTCTCGCCGCCCCAATCTCACCCCCAGCCTCCAGTACCCCCTCCGGCTCACCCAATCCTCCAGAGCGTCAGTTGACTCGAATTGCGCACATTTGTCCCCGGGTTGCGAAACCCTAAAGCCCTGAAGATGTGGCGACTGACGCAGCATTGAGAACTGGCCAAAAACACAGTGCATTTGGCCAAAGTTCGTTTCTGTTTCAGAGCCAGTCCCCGCGGCGACCTCACCGAAATTCCTGTGCACCTGTGTGGGTAATTACACGCTTACAAGAAGAGGAGGCAGCGGCAAAAGCTCGGCTCGGAGCTCGCACACCAGCTCGCGGAGAGTCATTGGACTAGTTTCATAACTGCCAAAACAACAACGTGCCCCCGCCACACCGCCGTGCCCCTCCCCGCCCCGTTCCCACCTGTTTAGCGCTCGGCACAGTCATTCGGATTCGGATTCGGATTCAGACTCGGTTTTGGCTTCAGACTCAGCTCGGTCGCGGGCCCGGGTCCGGGCCGGGGCTCAGGTGAATCTGAATGCCACACACCTGGGTATGACCTTCATGGCTAAAAACAGCGACGGCGACGGCGGCTGCGCGGCGACAGCGGCACGACCGAGCTGGCGCTGCGACGCGAGTCAACACTAAAGTAACATTTTATGGCTAAAGAGCCACGCAGCGAAACAACAACAAGAATCTCAATAATAATAACAATAATCGACAAAGACGTTAAAAGGCAACAACAATCCCAAAGAGCAACATGACGGATAACAAAAACGAAAACAATCCGATCCCTCGCTCCGCCCTGCCCCCAGAGGCTCCTCCTGCTCCGAGTACACCGAGTTCCAGTGCTGGAAGCTCTTGGTACGCCTCGTCATTGATGGATATCGAAAGCTGCCTCTGGTTGTCCACTCCGAGGGAAGCCTCTATGCTGGATAACCATGGATTCCCTCTCCTCGAAGGTCGAATAGGTGGCCCTAGAACAAAATTATTAAAATACATATATATTTTCCGAAGACCATAAAGCTTATGGGAGTACCCCGCATACCTCATTCCTCCGGAGGGCAAGACCAGCCCCTGCATTGAGTAGATCGGCAGAGGCGATGGAACCAGTTTTGGCCATTTAGGGCGCATCTCCTGCAACCGATTGGGCCGCGCCTCCTTTATTGGGCCACCGCCGCCAGCGCCTTGACGGACGCGCTCTCCGCGCCATGTTTTGCCCACTTAATGCTGCTTTGATGCTTTAAGCGTGGCGTGGTCACTTGTTATTCCGTCGAGGTAGTGCCTCGTCAGGCCCGCTCCCTGTCTCCGGTCTCCATTTACATAATTATCATCAGCGACAGTGGCAGTGGCGGCGGCGGCGGGACCACGGACTGCTAATTTTCCATTGTTTATGTTTTTCTGGGGATTTTTAGAACACGGCGGGTTTATTTTAAGAACCGGGAACGGATCGCCGATCTCTGGAAATTCCAAAATGACTCGCCAAGTGAAGCAATTAAGCTAAAAAAGGCCGTAAAAATATTGGTCCTTTATTGGTGTATAAAGTACATGCTTGGGTTCAATAAGTGTGTGTGTGTGTGTGTGTGTGTGTCCGCTGTCCAAGGATAACGAATCCATGTCAGTATGGACTTGGTGTGGAGTGTGTGGTTCTGGACCCGGGGGCGAGAGTCCCGGGGCGATAACGGTGCAGTCTTTTGTTGCATGTTGGGGGGTTTCGTAAATTGGTTCGTCGAAAAGCTCGTTGGATTGTCTTAAGGTCGCTGCTTCACATCGAATATTGAATATCGAATCTAGACTGCATAAATTAATTACCGCGGCAGCCCGAGTACCTGCCGGAGTGGGGCTGGAACTACGCATTGGCGGCAATTTAAAGTTCAAATATCGGTCGAGTTCGGTTTCTTCGGAGCTCGGAGCCCGGTGCTCCGTGTTCGATGTTCAAGTGTCGCGCTGGGTGAAACTAATTAAGTAAATTTAACACGGCATACCAGGCCACTACCCCGCGACTCTAATACTCGGGCTAGTACGTAAGCAAAACGAAAACTAATTGCAATTTCAATTTCAATGGGAAACGAGTACGCAAACTACAAAATACGAACACACGCGAGTGTGAAACAATAAACCACAAATACGTTATAACGGGGGCTCAGATATATAAAATACAGATGGATATATAGAATACCTACCGATCGGGTGCACCTTGGGCCCAAATGGATTTCGGTCTTGGGCTTTTCATTAAGTTTATTATCACGTTACAGTATTTACTTAGATTATGTATGTATTGTGTGTAGGTTCTATAGCTTCTAGATGCATATTAATTGGGCACACAACAACAAAATTCACAATTCATAATAATTCATAATTGATAATTCATAATTTAGGCGTTGATTGATCCAAATTACATCCAATTTGCCCCGTAGGGGAAATCATTACAAACGTGGCCAATTGCGGCTCTAAAAATGATATTCTTCTAAGCGATAACTGAGGAAACAAAACAGCTTCTGCCTTCATTAAGCTACTGGCAATTTGGCTAAACAATTTCATTTTCGTCTTGGATGGATAAAATAACTTACTTAAAGGTCTACTTCAGATTATTCTTGACCATAGTGAGTATACGTAATGGGGTTCTACCAACTCCACAAATAGTTGCCTAATGTAGCCGATGTACTTCTCGCGGGATATGCTTCGTAATCAAAAGGAAATTCGGCTTCACAACAAGTGTTCTATCAGTAACTAAGAGTATCAGTAATTGTGAGTTATTGACTTATGTAGTTAAGTATTCAACGTATTCGAGCTAGAGTAGGAGGATAATATGAGTCCTAGGTAGGATTTTTACTCAAAAATATAGTGGCTCTGGTGTTTTGAACACCACTCCAGATGGCATGCCAACAAAAGTAACGTTTTTCAATCAAACTCAGTTAACAAAAGCGTTCTAATCTGTTTAAATTAACTATCATACTTGAAATGATAAGGATTAAATAAGAGTTCTATGCAAATGAGCTCTATGATATGCACGAGCTCCCACTCTAAATTCAGTATTAAGTAGGCATATTACGAAAGATATAACAAAACATCTACGTTCGGAAAATAAAAACATCATAACTTTTCCAAATGAATGCTACATGATATTCGGTAATAACTCTCTGCCAGTCCAGTCCGAGGGCTCCTCTCGGCCCTCGAATATTATACCATATATGAACTCTTGTAAATAATCGTCTTCTCTTATCAGTAGAAAGTTATTGCGCTCAGTTTCAGTGTCCAGTCTGAGGGATTCGGTTGGACTGTTTGTTGCCTTACTCCTACTATCTAGATTATGCATGATGAGTATGTGTCATGGTGATGATCTTAGCCCTAGTAGTCAGTACTTTCGGTTCTATTAGTCACCGTTTAGGCCACTGAGCTGGTGGCTCTGGTTCTCCAAACTCCGCTTCAGATCGACAAGCGTGTTGAGGATGAGCTGCTGCTTACGGCTATCGCCGACGGCCCCTCCTTCCAATGCTAGCCTTTTGTCCTCGTCCCCATTCACGTCTTGCATGGAGTTCTTGGCCGACACGGAGGCGGAGAGCTTGACTGGAGACCGCTCGCTTGACTTGATGCGGTCTGTATTGGATTGGAAAGGACACATTAATGTGGAACGCTAAAGGTTAACTGAAACTAGAGCTTACCCAACTCCAGGTCGAAGTTCTTCTTGATCCGCTCGAAGGAAGAGCTGCCCTTGTAGACTTTGCGCTTCAAAGGCTCGCTGTGGGGGCAGTAAAAGTTGTTGTTGACCTGGGACTCTGCCTCCACCTGGATGTTCGTCTTCACCAGTGTCTTCGCCGGCTTGGCGTACGGAAAATAGTTCTGATTGCCCAGATCCTCCGCGGCTAGGCAATCGATGTCAGAGTCGCTTCCGTTGAAGCTGATCACCGTGGTTGTGGTGGTCGATGTGACGGTCATGGTGCCCCCATGTCGCCTGGCCTTGGGACTCTCCAGCAGCCGCCTGCCATTCAGCTGCAACTGGGGCGAGAGTGGTGCAGTGGGGCCCTTGCGAGGTGGCAGCTCCGGAGGAGCATTCTGGCTCATAAAGTTGGTCAAGTGCGTTTTGCGGGGACTGCAGCGCGGACCCAGCTTGGGGCTGTTGGGAGGGGAGGAGACCGAGGAGGTCTCGAACTTGAGCATTTCAACGCGCTTGTTGATGGCGGCGGCCAACTCGTGCTCCAGCGGCGAGGGAGAGGGCTGTTTCTTGGGGGTGTCCACCTCGCTGTTCTTCAGCATTTCCACACGCTTGTTGGCCAACGGGTTCAGGCGCCTTGGACTGGCCACCGGTGTGTCCCTTGGGATACTGAAAATGGTTGTGATGAAAATAGTCCGTTGTAGGCCTCCCTGAACTCTCCTACCTTTGAAGACTATTCTTCAACGATTCCAGCAGTGACTCGGCCTCCATGATGAGCTGCTTGTACTTCATATCCGCCTCCAAGTCGGCCTTCATCAGAGCCTTCTCGCTCTCCGCGATGGTCAGCGAGTTCTTGGTGTTCATGTCGCCAAATATGAGTGAGTTTGAGCGATTGGAGAGCGGTGACGTCTTGTATATCCTGAAAATATTATTTTTAAAATGCGTTTTCGAAAGGGTCTGCCTCTTACTTTTCCTTCGGACCAAGAAGATGGCGACGCAAACATACTGGTGTGCCGCCGACACTTCGGGTGCCACGGGGCTCACGGATCGGCGACACGGGAGGCCTCTCGCTCTTCTCACAACTCTTCTTGCGAGTCTTGAGGAACCGCTTGCGACGCTGTTGTTGGGACCCATCAGCAGCCTCCGGGCCGCTCTTGCGCCTGGCAGAGCGTCTCGTAGACTTGCGCTTCACCATGGGACTGGAGTAGTAGTGGCAGCTGCCCAAGTTGCGAGCCACCAGATCGTGGCGGTCAAGCACTACCTCCTGCATGGACGACGTGTCTATGAAGTCGATGTCCAGGAGCTCATCTGTGTCGCACTCATCCCCAGCATCCTGGCCGGTGTCCAGCTCCGAGGCACAACAGTCTGTAGGATCCGAGTCGCTGCTGCAAAGATAAATCGAGTTGCGAAAGTGAGCAAGCCACTCGAGTTCCGAGTCGGAGTTTGAGTCTCACCTGAGTATGTCAGTCTCCTTCTCGTAGATGTAGCTCTCGTCAAACTTCCCAATCATCTCGTTGAGGGTGGCCTCGTCGTCGCTGAGCACAAAGGAAGTGGTTGTGGCGCCAGCTCCTCCGCCGCAGCCCCCCGCCACGGGAGCGGAGGTGGATGTTGTTTCCACTTGCTCCAAGTGCCGCCGCTTGATGGTGTGCGGGGCATGCAGATTTTCCACTTCAGTCGACGTCGAAGAGCACTCGGACTCGTAAGCAACTCCCCCTATTGCGGGCGGGTCCTCCCCAACCCGCAGCAACTTGCCTTGGGAGCCCCTGTTGCAGTTAAGGGTTGCTGCCTTGCTTGCTGTTGTTTTCACCGCCGCAACTTCCAGCTCATTGCCCGACTTAATGCCCGACGAGGTGGTGGAGGTGGTGCTGGTGGCATCTACCTCGTTCCGGGCAGGCACAGCTGACAAGTGCTGCTCGCCAGTGTTGTACCACGGATTAGTCCTGATTCGACAGCGCTGTCTTGGCGACGGAGCTATAAAAGAAGAAGGTTACTAGTGTTGCCCCAATTGGATTGGGTAATCCCTCCAAGAGTTCGAGTTAAATGTTATTCATCTCCCTATCCATGCTGGTGGTACTCACACTCAAATAACTTCGGCTGCTGGTGGATAGCCAAGGGAGAGTGCGATGCTTCCAGGCCATGGCTGGCGCTCGCAAAGTTGCTCTTGGGCAGCGGGTCCATGGGCGACATCTCCTCGATGCGGTTCAAGCCGAACTTGTAGCGCTTCGCCTCGATGGCCAATGAGTTGACGCTCTTGGGGAAGTAGTGCGTACCCGAGCGCATGTTTATGTAGTACTCGGGGGGATTGTAATTGGTGGCAGCGCATGGAGAGGTGCCGTCCGTTGAGTAGCCGGTGGAGTAGGCGCTTTCCGGCGAGGGCAGACTGTGGGGCCTCGGACCGGGCATGATGTTGCTGCGTTGCACACCACGCGGGGCACGCAAACGGGATCCTAAGCCGGGAGCTGGTGGTATTGGGGGAGTGGCCGTTGGCAGGCTGTCCAGCGCCTCTCCCAGCTGAGCAGGGGCCAGTTTCGAGGGCAGTAGGCGCCCATAGCGTACATGGTTATTGCCTTGGCTCGGTTCCTCCTCATAAAACAAGCGCGCCGCGCCCAGGTTCTCCGACTGAGGACGTGGGATTTCGCATGCCTTCGGTGGCGGCGGACGCAGTAGCAGATCACCAACTTCCTCGTATTCCACTTCCTCGTCAGGCGGAATGTGGTACTCCGCAGCAGGTGCGTTTTCCCCTTTAAACGGACACGGCTTGCTCGAAGAGGGCTCCTTGGAGCCCGTAGACCAGGACAGTGACGAAATAGACGACGAGGAGCAGTTCACGCGCATGGGAGACTTTTCTGCGCACGAGTTCTCCTTGCTGTTGGGCACGCTCAAGTGGTGCTGGTGCTGTAGCGGCTGATGCGGAAGAGGCCGATGACAGTTGGGGGCGTACAAGAGGTGGTCCGACTTGGGTGATGTGACAACATAAGAGTCCTCGTCAGGCGATTGCCAGCCATACCGCCGACTAGGAGGCTGTAAACATAGTAAACCATTAGCATACTGATCTCTTGCTCGGCAAGAGTTAATGCTACACTTACGTGGCACTGAATGGGCGACACTTCGCGTCGTCGCACCGGACTGGCGATACTATGGCTGCCACTACTGGTCAGCACCGGACTAGTGATATTGCTGCCCTGCGGTGGCAGGGTGGTGGACTTCTTGCCAGTGGAGCCACCGGAACCGCTGGCTTCGGCGGTTACCTGCTTGTGCTTGTTACCCTTCTTGCGGGGCCGCACGATGTGCGTCTCCATCCAGGAGCGCAGCTTGGAGCCAAACATGATGATGCCCTGTACTTTGATCGAATTGGACGGATTGTAGTTGCTGGGGTGACTGAAAAGAGGAATGGCCGTTACAGTTAGCTGGGAAGTGCAACATCGCTGCACAATGGCGCCCAAACAGGCTCTGGGGAGCACTTAGCTCTGATAAGAGAATCCATTTATGACGGCACAAAAGGATAACGCTAGGGTCGCCATTTCTATAGTTTCCCCACCCCATCCTACGAGGGGGCGTGGGATGGAGCTTCATTCGAAATTACCTTATTCGCAAATGCGATTCATCGTATCCTTGCGCCTCACTTTATGGCGGCCCGCACGGGATGAACGACATGAAAGGACATCCAACGGTAAATCTATACCCACGCACGCACACACACGCGCAGATGGGTCGGCATCCTGTGTCTGTGTTTGTTTTTTGTTGACGCTTTTTTTTCAGTTGTTCCGAGTGCCGTCGCACCCAACAACTTTGGACTGTACTGGGGGTTGTTTGTTAGCCGAGATGCTCAAGGACTCCACTCCCCACCTCCTACTACAGCTTTCGTAACTCAAGCTGTGCGGTAACGGCCAACGGGCTTGTGTGTGTGTGTGTGTGTGCATGAGAATGTGTGGGCTGTCTGTGTGCTCTCTGCTCGGTTGTAAATTCGACGTAACTGTAAATTTTTATGTCAAGCTATTTGCGAGACTTTTCTCCTATTCCCGTTGAACCAAATGCTTAACGGTATTTTGGCACTTTTCGTATATCGTTATGGCTGATTGGCAATACTCGATTTTCAGTTCCTCTCCGGGAATTTGTGTTTCATGCAAATTATTCGTAAGAGTTCTTAGGAAATAAAACAATAAAAAGCACTGCAGTCTTTTCAGAAGAACCAGATCCCGTTAGCTTTAAGATTTTCACTGCTTTCTGCGGCTTAGACGCTGGATTTTCCTGGTAGTGTGTTGGTATGTGGTGGAAACTTCTTTAAGTGGTAATGGCAAAGAAAGCCTGTGCGAAAAAGTTCTGCGGAATGCGCGGACACACAAACACGTCCGCCCCCGCCAAAGGAGAAAAAGCTAATGGCGGAATGCGCTGTTCCAGCTGCGGTGGTGCACCGTTAGGATTTTGAAATTGGCGCTTCTTTCTGTAAATATTCTTACAGATTACCTCACGGACCTAAGAGATCTACTTCGCGTAAAATTATAATATGAAATCAGTTTATAATTTTAGTTGCGCCATAACGTCGGCAATGTAACAGTAGGTTTAATTTTTCCAATCAGCACTGCACAACACTGCGCTTCGAACGCAATTGTGAGCACCAGCTGATAACACTAGAGGTCTTTTCAACACTGCGTCTAAATTCTTGTAAAAACATGCGCTATAATCTTAGTACTAAACAATAACTAAGGAGCTAAGATGCGCTGCTACTACGAGGAGCTTGGTCTCCAACGGACCGCCACCGATGGCGACATCAAGACCGCCTACCGAAAAATGGCGCTCCGCTGGCACCCGGACAAGAATCCGGATTGTTTGGCCGAAGCCAAAGAGCGCTTCCAACTCATTCAGCAGGCTTACGAGGTGCTCTCCGATCCGCAGGAGCGCTCTTGGTACGACAACCATCGTGAGCAAATCCTCCGCGGCAAAAACTCAGAATACGCGGAGAACTGTCTGGATGTGTTCGAGTTCTTCACTAGCTCCTGCTACAAGGGCTACGGGGACGACGAAAAAGGCTTCTACAGTGTGTACCGAGAGGTATTTGTGAAGATTGCTCTGGAGGATATGGAGTTTCTGGACGGCGACGACCACCTTGGTCTAGCGCCAGAGTTTGGCACTTCGGAAAGTAACTACGAGGAAGTGGTGGGCCCGTTCTACGCTTTTTGGCAGGCCTACAGCACCAAGAAGACTTATGAGTGGCTGTGCCCGTACGATGTGCGCGAGATCAAGGAGCGCTTCATCCTACGGAAGGTTGAGAAAGAGATGAAGAAGATTGTGCAGGCAGCGCGCAAGGATCGCAACGAAGAGGTGAGCATGGACTGTGTTTTTCAGCCTACCCCGCTGACATTTTTATTTTCCTTGCCCTTGAGGTCCGAAACCTGGTTAACTTTGTGCGAAAAAGAGATCGACGAGTGCAGGCCTACAGACGCGTCCTAGAAGAACGTGCTGAGGCCAACCGCTTGAAGCAGGAAGAGAAGCGCCGGGAGCAGCTGCGAAAGCGCCAGGAAGAGCTTGCCGCCGCTAGGGAGAACAAGTCCTTCCACGAGGGCTATGAGGAGCAGTTGAAGCAACTAGAACAGCAGTACGGAAGCGAGTCTGATGAATATACGGATGATGATGAGGAAGATAATGAAGAGAGCGAAGATTCGGAGCCGGATCCCGACGTGGATGATGCCGAATTCGAGCTGGAGTACGTCGACGACTTGTACTGTGTGGCCTGCAACAAGACATTCAAAAACGCTAAGGCGCGGGCAAATCACGAAGAGAGCAAAAAACACCGGGACAATGTTGAGCGGTTGCGGGCGGAAATGGAAGCGGAGGAAGAAGCATTCCATGATGCCTCTCAAGAGGACAGTGTCGATGGAGTTGAGGAGGCTTTGGATGAGCTTGAGATCACAGACGATCACTTGTCCGCGGAGGAAACACGAAGCGAAGAAGAATTTCCTGCTAAGAATAAACGTGGCAAAAAAAGCAAAAAATCAAAAAAGTCCGCTGCCATACAAGTGCATGAAGAAGAGGAAGCCAACCCTGATGCGGATGAGCCGCCAGACCTTAAGGCTACTGATTCGGAAGATGACTGGAGCAAGGGGAAGAAGTCTGCGCGAAAGAGCAAGAGCAAAAAGTCTGCAGCAAACAAATCGAAGCCCTCTGACCAATCCGCTCCAGAGCCAACTCCTCAAGAGGCTAACCCCACCCCAGCGGCAGATGATCCCGATCCGTCGAAGCCGCAACACACCTGTGTCACCTGCCGGCTGGTGTTTGACTCGAAAAACAAACTGTTTGCTCACCTCAAAAAGACGAATCATGGAGTGTACATACCCAAATCCAAGCCCGACGTGGAGGGCAAGCCTCCTGGAAAGGGCAAGGGAAAGCGCAACAAGTAGTTTGGAGTTCATCCAGCCACTATGCCGAGACTTGTTAGAATTTTATTTATGCTAATGTTACAGTTAATTCGAAAATGAAGTTAAGTATGCTCGCTCTAAGCAAGATCAGTTAATGGAATCCTGGGTGGGATCTATGGAATGCAGACCAGCTTGCTACCCGCTTCGACGCGACGGCGGACCCGTGATCGCATGTTGGAAGACTCCGCTTTGAGGCTTATTCCGGCGGCGATGAAAGTGAGAAGCACGCCGATAACGCCGCAGTAAAATGAAATGCCTGTGGGGTAGACATGCAGCTTAGGTTGAATTCATTAGGAGACGTTAGTAGCACTAGGTTACCTATGCTGCAGTCGGCAGGGTAAAAGGGTTCGGCCTCCGGGCCGCAGAGGCGCTGTACTCTATCCGCCCGCCAGCCTAGGGGGTGCAGGAAGAGAGCGAGCATCACGCTAATTCCTGCAAATCAAAGCTAATTCAATTTCGGAATTCGGAGACGAGTTGAAAGTACGCACCTGCTACGACCTGGGCGCAGGCCGTCAAGTTGTGGATGCTCTTGCCGCAGGCGGCCTGGCGACAACAGGTAAGCAGAGTCAGCAGCACCGTGACTGACAACAGGACGAATCCCAGCGAGGCAAAGAACATAGCCGCCTTCCATTCTCCAGGGTAGACACTACTGTCGGTGAAGAGACCGTCCAGGTCGAAACGGCCGCAGTGGTAGCCCCGCTCTAGCATCACCTTGCAACGAGTGTAGATTCCGACCGAGGAGGACTTGGAGGATAGCTGGCCCACAGGGGTGGGGCCCACTAGCCATTTGGGTGTGACCAGGGCCACGGCGAAAAGCATGTCCGCCAGAAGGGAGCAGAGGAACCACACCAGGCTGGCGCTTGTTATGATAACGTAGCACATTTCGGATTTGGCACAATTGCACTGAGCTCTGTCCGGAGATTGAAAACGCGTCAGCACTTGCCGGATAGATAATAGAGTCTAAGCGTTCGGCTTTGTCCGAGCACGCACTTCGACGCTGCGGCACATCCCACACCCACTGGCGTCACCCACCACTGCCGCCACCAATCACCCACCACCACAACCAGCACGAGCGCTGGGGCCAGAACTTCCTCCCAGCTGACCAGCCCGAAATGGAATTGTTTATTTTATGCTTTCGCCGTTTGCGTCCGCCGTTCGCTATTCCGCGGCCTGTTGTCTGTTTTATGTTATTCACCCCAAGCACACACACTCGCGCACACACACGGCGGACAGCGGGGGGACCGCCCAGGCCGCCAGTCAAGTACTCTACTCGATTCGTAGTTGCAATCGAAGGGGGGCGAAGAATGGAAGCGCGAGCGAAAGAACTATGCTGCGGTGGCTTTCTTTCAGTTTATTCTTTTTGCTTGAATATTTGGCCACTCAGTGCCACAGTTTTAATTCAGAACTAACCGAGCTAAGCGAACTTCCGTTCGCGCAGGCGTCGCAGTTTTTGTAGCCGTTGCCGTTGCCGATGCCCCACTGCGTCATCGTTCGTCGACACTGACTGAATGAATGGGTCACATTGACGCCAGCTGCAGTTCCAGACGCAGAAAAGAACGGAATGGGAGTTGGAGCAAGAGCCAGGCCCCAATGCGGCACTGAGAGAAATTCCTGAGCAGCGGAAATGGCTGCTAAAAACTGAAAAGGGGGAATAGTTTTGGGTGCATCAGATTGGGATGTCAAGCCCACTGAAGACCTCTGAAAAGAGATTCTGCATTCATATGGGACCGGAGGATCCGACTCTTTTCTTTCAGTGCATGCAGATGTGTGCAACATTGAGAGCAGAGCGTGGAAACCCATACATTCCAGAATTGCCGCCCATGTGCTCTCCGCTGCCTGGCTCACTTACTCACTCGATGGCTCTCTGCATTCACGATCGAATTGGATCCGATCGGCTACTCCCCCACTTCTCCCCACTCAGCATGGGAGAGTGAGTAATGATCCGTCTGCTCAATCGATCGATCCAAAGGCCGCTGCTGTAATTCCGATCGAGATGATCTCCGGGCGAGCGGTTATCAGCCGTCCGCGTCCGGTGGGGTCCATTGCGTCATCCGCGCTGTGTTTGCTTATGGTCCGATTCGTGACCGATGGGTAATGAGATCCGCACACCAATTGCGCAGGTCCGAAGTCACTTTCACTCTCACTTTCCGGCATGGGGATCACTTGGCGAAGTTTACGATGCCGAACTGGATGCAACTGCTACTCCTGCTGCCGGCTCTGGGGCAGGGGCACTACTACTACGACTACGGATACTGGGAGATCAACGAGCCGCCTCCGCTCTGCTCTGACTACGAAATGCTGGTGGTGAACACTCGCCAGTGCGTGCGTCGGTGCAACATCGTCTGCCGGGAAGGAGTCTGTTTCGAGGACGGACCCTGCCCCTGTGCCGATCAGTACCTGGGCGCCGATCCGGACGGAGTGGTTTGCGCTGCAGAGTGCCTTCCAGGTTGCCAGAAGGCGGGAGGTTACTGCGCTGCTCCCGATCTGTGCGTTTGTTCGAAAGGGAGCCACTATTACTTCGATGCTCTGGCCAGGAAGTGCAGACACCGGGTTGCTCGTCTTCTGGACCCCTGTCTCGGGTAAGTTTAATGATTTTGTGGATCCGAATAGAGATGTACAGGTCTGAGATTCATTACAAGACGATGCACTCATGGGAGTTGCTCCTCCGACGGCCGGTGCACCTGCGCCCAGGGCTATGAACTGCGAGCCACTCTGCTCCACGGGCAGCAGTGTACGCCCATCTGTGATCAGTGAGTTGGAACTTACTTCCGCTTCCAGTTCGCCCATTGACATTAACCCTTCCTCCCCACCAGCGACTGTGGACCCCACGGCTACTGCTTCGCCCCCAACTTGTGCGCCTGCCGGCATAAGCACCTCCATTACGGCCGGAGCGGCATCTGCACTAGAGACTATTGACCTTGGAAGAGCAGCTGCAGCGGATGGGGCTGTTTTAGGTTCCTTTCCCTCCATTCCTGACGTCAGGCGGTTAAGTTTCCTGATGCCTGATGCGTATAATTAAGTTCCAGGAATAGTCCATAGAATGTATAATAGAATTTAAACCAATAGATATTTTAAAAGTTATCTCAGACTTGTTAAAAGTATAGAACGAGAGTAGTTTTCAGTAGTTCTAATCTAATTTATTGTATTTTATATCAGATCTAATAAATTAATAAACTGGTAATATTCCCAGAGCTTCCATGAATCTATATGCCCCACCTTTGCAGGGAAGCGCCCCCAAGTCTCGGAGAGCGAAAAGCTATCAGAGAGCGGGTGCTTTTCGGCGCTCCCACCACGCCAAATTACAATACGTAATATTGTTATTGTTTATAAGACATGGGGTATGTGGAAGGCCCGTCGGTTAAAAATTGAATTCATTATATGTATCTCCGATCGGCGAAATCGGCAGATCGTTATAGAATGGGGAGCTGAGCGCCGACAGTCAAACATGCGGACGTGTTATTCAGAGGCGTAGCCTCGAAAGGCGGAGGGGTCTTCAGAGGAAGAACGACTTGTTCAAAGACAGGGTCTTTATTTATCAGCTAAGCTTCATTGTGTGCCTCTGATAGGCCCACTATTTGACAACACGAATGTTTAAAGTGTCCCCCGAAATAGGGTATTTCTATTAGCCCACGTCCCCCTTGCAGGGTATTCCAAAGATAAAGACTAAAGTCGCAGGCAGAGCAAAGAAACGACGGCGCTGGCGCTGGTTTTGGCTTTGCGCGTGTGGCGTGTTTTTGTTTTTCTTGTTGTTGCCGACCGGGGGCGGGCCTCTTGTTGTTGGCGACGTCGCACCGTGGGCCAATGCTCCCCTTTTTAGTGGCCATCCGGGAGTAGGGCGGAGGGTACCTACTCTGCAACGTCCTAGGTTCAATCATAAGGGTTGTTTTCTTGCTGGCCTCAAGCAGCAACTTCAAGCTTTAAAACTTAATTCCAATCACTTTAGAAGGAGGTAATTTAATACATTTTATGTATAATAATTAATATTTTTTATCCGGACTGGAGTCACTGTTCCCAGCAGCAACAACAACGACAGCAGCAGCAGCAGCAACAGCAACAGCGACGGCGGCAGCACTCGTGTTCCGATTGTTCTCCATCGCGTTTCAGTTGGAGTTTTGCTGTTCATCGGCGCGGTTCTATACACCTGGAGCTCCTCCATTCACCAGGACACCCTGAGATTGCTGCTCTTTCTCTTTTGCTAACTGCTGCACTTTGCAATTTCAATTGTTCGCCAGGCGGTTCGACAACACCAGCAGACTAGAAACAGGAAAAATGGGCCAAGTCAAGGTATGTGAGACGAAAGTCCGCGAGTCCGTCCGTCACAGGCGGTGGTGTTTCCTGTGTAGTACCAGGCACATCCTGCGCATCCTTCGGTCGTGGCAAGTGGGCAGCCCCGCATGTGGTGGCGTGGGAAACCCTTTTAGTCTTGGAAGAACTTGGGAAATCAGCACTTTGCTGGTCAGGAAAATCGAATGCAGTAGATATTTTATTCAGTTTAATGGTAATGTGTGGTCGTATGAGTTCTCGGGTTATGTAAGCACCTTCCAGCCCAGATGCCCCCTCCCAGCCCAGCGGCAGTGCAACTGCCTCGTATTGCAATGACATTGGTCGGAGGCCGCCTAACGGGGCTTGCGTGTGTTCTGTATTTATTTCAATGATTAGACCGATTTAAGCAATTATTTATGTACTAATCACAAGGTGTCTAGTATGTCCCCATATCGTCGAGAGAGGCGTAGCTGCTGCGCAGTTTCTGAGGCACGCATTCAGCCAGTCAGTCAAAAATTTCAGTCAGTTTATTGGCAGCATTTAGTGACCTGGCTATAAAAAAGTAAGTGTGAGTGCAGAAAACCGGTTGGGCTCTTCCCCCAAAACCTATACAAAATTTATAAATAAATGCCGGACGGCTATAATCGTGCCGGAGAAGACGGCGACTGCGACGCGTGTGTCGTCTTATCAACTGGTCTGCGAGGGGGTTCTTGGCAGTGGAAAATATTCAGATCGCCGATAAGCCAGACAAATTGATCGGCAGTAGTAGATACCACCTGTTTGGGGAGCTCTTTGCGATCTCTAACCTAACCCCATTTCTTCTCTCTGCCTCCGCCACACCCACCCACCCACACACATACAGAAAGCCACCTCCGCCCTGAGCAAGCTGTTCGTCTACGGCGCTCTTAAGTACGGTCAGCCCAGCAACTCGATCCTGGCCAGCAGTGGAAACGGATACGCCAAGTTCTGGTGCAGGGCCACTACCACCGAGAAGCTGCCGCTGGTTATCGCCACCCGCTACAACATTCCCTTCCTGCTGAACAAGCCCGGCGTGGGGTATTACGTAACCGGGGAGATCTACGAAGTGGACGACCGCATGCTCAATTCGTTGGATAACCTGGAGGACTGCGAGGACATCTACACGCGCGAGAAGCAGGACATGAACATCGGCGTTGGCGAGGGGTAAGAAATTATTGCGATGCTGCTGGTTGACGTCATCTTGTGTATTTATCTTGTGTGTCTATTCCGCCTTCTTAGCACCGTTCCGTGCTGGGTATATCTGCTCCAGAAGTACCCGGAGAAGCTGCTCAACTTGCCATACCTGTCCAGCTACGAGAACAGCACCACGCATCCCTACATCATGCGCCACCGCCGCACCCACAAGCACCCCGCCCAGGACGATCTCAGCTACGAGGCCACCAACTAAGCCAATAACCCCACAGTAGATGCCACTGGATGTGCTCTTGGAAAATTGTTCTTATGTTACCGGTAGTTGCATTTCTAGCCCGTACTGAATATACACGGATGTGTATCGGCCATTGTTATATGTCTGTATATATACGCCGATATGTACCATACTGCATTATTTAGGTTTTAGCCACTAGTTTGTAATTTCATAGTTTTCGACAAATAAATTCTGAAGCAATTCAACGTATCGGACGTCTCGTTTTTCTCTACATATCAAGTAGATGCTGGTTGACTTTGGGTTCCATTGGAATCATTTCTTAATATTTTTTTAGAGGTTAAATTTTAAAAAATTCCATTAGATTTTAAATAATATTATATAATATTCTATATAATAAACATCACAGCTTGTGCCCACTATGGGTGCAGTTCGTCACCTATGTGGACGATCGTCCACAGTCATAAAAAGTTCCGTGGGAATGACAGGAAAGAAGAAGAATGGGCGGGTTGGGTCGGTCGAGCAATCTCTGGGTTCGATTACAGCACACAAAGACCAGACCCACCGATAAGCCGGACCGCGAGGAAGTGTACACTGGTGGAGCATGCAGAGAATGGCTGCGTGGAGGAGAGTCTTTGTCTATGGCACTCTTAAGAAAGGCGAACCCAACCACCACTGGTTGACGAGCGTGGAGAATGGCCAGGCCAGGTTTCTCGGAAAGGGTACGACGGCGGTGAAGTTTCCCCTTGTGGTGGGCACTCGCTACAACATTCCATTTTTGCTGGCCCGCCCGGGGCAGGGCACTCACATAGAGGGAGAGATCTATGAGGTGGACGAGGCCATGTTCGGGAAACTGGACCAGCTGGAAGACTACCCGGATTACTATGATCGCGAAGAACAGCAGATTCATACAGAGCAGAATGAGTATGTCTTTCCCGATTGATGATCTTATTTCTCCTACAGATCACCATCTTTCCAGGAGCATCCAGTGCTGGCTGTACTTAATCCGGAACTTTCCGGATAAGCTGCTGTCCAAAAAGATGCTCAGCTCGTACCACAACACAGACGAGCAGCCCTACAATGAGAAGTCAGTGCGCACTGTGCCGGCTAAGGATGATCTTTCCTACTGACGAGTGAATCCCATTCTCTTGCAATTACAGCTATCTGGAGAGCACGCCGGACGACATCTGGTCGGATGAGTGAGAGGATAACAAGGCCTCGTTTTAAAAAAAGTGCTTTATATAAACGGAGTTCAACGCATGGCTATTATTCGTATTCTATTACATTGATTCCATACTTTAAAAAATGCAAAACGAAATGAACAATAGTGTGGCTTCCTGTGGATTTGGGTTAGAGTAGTAGCAAAGTAGAGTAGGTATAGATGAATCGAAAAGCCTAGGATTGCAGGTGCTACTGGCTACTGGCTGGCAGAACCCATCCAATGACTTGAGCTCGGCAGCAGACTCCCTCAGGGGCCAGCAACAGCAGCCGCAACAGCGCCTGCTGGGACCTAGCTAGCTTCGTCGTCAAGCGACTGGAATCGATTGGTGGCCGCCACCGGGGCAGTAGTGGTTTCCTGCACGCGCTGAAAGCGACCGCCGTGACGGACTTCTTCAAAGGCGGGTTCGTTTTTCTTTTTGCGCTGTTCCTCCGGACGCGCTGCATTCAACGTGGGGAAGAACTCCGTGTTGGTGATATCTGGAGCAGCCCGCCTAGGACGCAGACCGCCGCCAACTCCGCCGCCGCCGCCGCTGCTTAAACCGCTTCCGGCTTGTTGCTGTTAGAAAAGCACAGGCTTATTAGTTGAAAAATATATGGGCTGCCGAGGCAAAGTACTCACGCTGTAACGTAACGCGGGTGAAACATAGACCTTGGACAACGATGGCTTTTCCACCTCCACAGGGATCTGCGTGACCTCCTCGGCAGGAATAAGCTTCTTCCATGGACCGTGCCCGGCGCCAGTCTCCCCTGTGTCGGCATTGCCATAGCCATTGCTATCCTCGTCGTCTTCGTCGTAACTGCCTCCACCTTCCGGGGCAGAGGGGATCCTAGAGGACTCTGACTCGTTGACGGTTCTGCAAAGGTAGGGAGAGAGGCAGGCGTTCATTTCAGACAATAGCAACAAAAAAACGTGCGTAGCGCAAACTCACATGGTGCTCAGTTGGCCAATCTTGAGGCCGCTATAGTCCTTGCGCTGCTCCTCCTCGAACTCCTTCCACTCCTCCTCCACGGGCTGCTGTTCAAACCAGATATGATAACATGCAAAACATTCAGAATTTCACCAGACTTACGGCGGACTCTGGCACCTTGCTGCTCTCGTTTTCGCCTGGCCCTGCCACGCCGCCAGTGGCCGCTGGTTGCTCGACTTTCTTCGGCTTGACCACCTCCCGCCGGCTTCCGTCTTCCAGGTTCTTTACCAGCTCATCGGCTGTCACGAACTTCGTCTTGTTCTTGGACTTCTTCTTGTCCTTTTTCGCGAAGAAATCGTCCAATTCGGCCATTTTTTTGCAATTTAACCACAAAAATTTGCTTCGCTGCTGCTGAGAATTTTGTAGTGTGGCCAGAGTCACAGGGGAACGCGAGGCTGGAATTGAAAATTAGTGGGAAATTATTGGGAAATATTGGGAAATTATTATATATATTTGAAATATTTTTCATTGAAATTACTGTAGGAAAGCTCCCTTCCACCATTAATCTGTCTTCCAACTGAGTTGTCAGTTTTCAGAATCCAAATTTTTTAAATTTTGTTTTGGTTCTTTTTGCAAGCCGGGAAAAATATCGAAATTTTATCGAACCAGAGAAAGTAAACGCTTAACTGAAATACGATAAAATTATGAATATTCTTTAAAATATTAAGATTCCCGCCTTTATTATAATATGGATTATCCAAAAATCGGGCTACCAGGATTATTTCGCAAAGGAGAGTTAACAGACTCGTTAACAGATCTTTTGAACGACAAATTTGGCGGGTTGTTTAAACATAAAAATCGTAACGGACTTGATTCAAAGACACAATATTTAGCAACAATATGGTTGGCAAGCAGCATAATACGGACTTTGCAAAAATCACAGGAAAGACTGAATATTGATTACCTAGATTCGCGATATTGGGCAACGAGGTATTTGCATAGGAGATTGATAACTAATTAAGTCAAACGAAATGGAAGTCAGAGCGGCAGCAGCGAATGCAAAGCTTGGCCATTGGTCGGTGGTTGTGTAATGGTAACTACAGCCATCCATGGCTAATTTTGCATCTCTAATGATGCGAATATGCATGCGAATATATCCGAAGGAAGACAAAACAGCGACACCAATAGAGCTCAACCAAACAGCGAGGCTAATTGTCTACCAAAATATATGGCCGTATTTCCAGGGATTCCCGGTCGGCTCAGCTAAAGGGCTAAAAGAAAAGTATCTGCAGTACAGAGTGCAGTGCTTGTACAATGACAGGCGTGTACCCAAATTTATTTTAAAATATGTGACAAAAGTAATGAAAAAAGAGCCCCAGGACTTGAGGCTCCAAGTGGTGGCCAAATATTATTCTTCAAACAAAACTGCAACACATAATCTTTTTGTGCAGCACTTGAGCTCTTTGCCTTTTTCTCAAAGACAGTTCCACCTAGATTAGCCAAGCTAATAGGTATTTATGTCTGCACCAACACCTACCCCTGTTTTCGTTTCGTTTCGGCTTGCTTTGGTTTCAGTTTGGTTAGCTTTGCCACATCCAAGTGGCCCCACTGCCCCAGAGATCCACTGAGCCCCAGGCCAACCCACTTGACTAGCCCATTCATATTGGCAAGCGCCTGGCTGGCGGGGTTCAGTCTTCTTTCGAGCGTCGCAGCGAGCACATCGATCTCCAGTCCACCACATCGTGCTTCGATTCACTTCGAGCCACTTGTAATCCGATCCGATCCGAGACGAACCGTTTTCCCCGCTGCAATCGCGTTCGCGAGTGACGTGTCTGCTACATAAAATTGCAAACTCTTTAATTGAGGAGAATCCCAAACACTCGAGGTAATTGAACACATCAACGCGCCACAAATGTTTTGGTGGCACCTCGGTGTGCCTCCGACTTGTTCTAACGGGGATTACATGAGTATTCTGGGGATATCTTCAAGGCACCATCGATTGCCATCGCATCGTCTTTTGTTTCTCCTTTTTGGGGCAATTAGCCTGCTATTCGGAGGCATTTACCTGCCCAACGAAGCATTTAATTGCAGATTATTAAAGCATACCCCCTCTAGATTCCTATCGTGGTCATAATCAAGTGCTCCATGTCAGGGCCAGGTCACGACGAACAGTTGTATGAAGAAAACTTGTCCCTCGAATTTGGATATTTTAAATTTTCCGCTTCGAGTTCCGTGAGGCAGCCCTCTGCATATATTTGGAGCTCGGGTCAGTTTGAGTCTCAGCTTTGAATTTGATGTGTCTGGGGCCTCGTCTCATTTGTATCAATGCTGGACCAATACCACTACCGAACGCTATTTACATATTGAGGGGGGTTTTTATTTGTGTTTTTGTGGGATTGTGCGACCAAAGGCCAAATGGGCAATGGAATGGAAGAATTGCCAAACATTTAAAATTTGTTCGATTTCATGGTTTAATATCTCAGCCTCGAGTGGCTTTCTTAATGATCCTCGACGAGCGCACGAGTTGAGCGGCGCTTCTTCAGCTTACATCACCCGAAGCCTTACAAAAGGGGTCACCCAGTCGGTTAATCCGTCAGTCAGTCGGTTGATGGACTGATGCGAGGCTTGATTGACTTTGGACTTGGCATATAGTGCATTGGAACTGTCTAATGGATCCCCATCATCGTTAGTCGGTTCTGAGGTCGCAATCGTTGGTTGCAGCAACAAAACGATATCTTAATGTACCATTGGCGATATGCAAACAAGAGGACCCAATCTGAGATACACATGCCCAGCAACACACTTACAAACAAGCTAATTAAAAATTCCAAAATGTTTCTACTTACAAATACCCAACCGGTTTCAGCTCCAATAAAAATATGACAGATGGTGGGGAGGGGAGATGCCAAATCGTAAATTTATAAAACTATTTTGCTGTTTTTGACAGCTGCAGTTTTTTAATCTGTTCCGCCTTGAGAAATTACAAAATATTTCGGGGAAGTAAAGGAGGTATGTTTTTTTGAGTTTTTTAGTTCAAAATCTATTGAATATCTTTTGAAAATGTGTAGCTTACAGCTTCCTCGTGTAATTTTAATTTGTTCATTTCTTTAAATATTTATTTTTACAGCCTAGAGAGAATTAATTTCAGCTGCATTAAAAATGGTGTATTCTTGTTTATGACCAGCTTTAACTCGCTTTCATCCACATCCCCTTTCGCTTTCTCCTCGGAAAAAAACCTAGATCAAGTTCGTTGCCTAAGTCTTTCGTTTGATGCTTCGTAATGTTGGGGTTCAGTTACCGTTTGCCCGCCGTGGCCGGCTGTGTCCGACTGTTATGCCTATGACTTCGGGTTTGACAACTGGGCCGACCCGCTCTCAAAATTTGGCTCAGTGTGTGTTTATTTCGGGGCTTGCATAAGTGCAAGCCGGCTGACATTGTTTCTCTTGAGTTTTCACACATTCGTCGGACGTGTTTTAATTGGCAATAAAGTCAAAACTGAGGCTAAGTGCCAAACTGGGGCCCCAAAGGCGGGCGGAGCAATTTTGAAGGAAATCCACTATTTGGCCAGGGGATCAGGCCAAGGGGCATCGAGTTCAAGGTGCAGGTGGCAGTGCGATGCAGTGTCATGCTTCCCTTGCAGTTCCCATAGCGCTGAGGAGCTCCCCATCTCCGCATGGCTGGAGGAGGTAAGCACTCGGCAATGGGGCGGATGAGATACCACCTTAAATACGGGGCAGGTGATGACTGCACTTGCCGCAGAATAAATCGGTAAACAAAAACGTCCGCTGCCTCGGTCTTGCGTGAAATGTCATGACATGGCCAAAGTGCAAGACGCTACGATATTAACGGATAGAGACACAGATCTGGCCAAGTGTAACGAAGCGGCTGCAATGCAGATTGGGCAACAGCGTACTCGAATTTGCAATAGTCCCCGGGTACGGGGCAGGCTAGACGGGTTCCCCTGCTGGATCTGTTGCATAACCCTTCGGGCCGCCAAAGAAATGCGAATCCACAGGCACAGGCAATCGAATCCAAATAGAAACCGAAAGTCCACCAAGTCGAAACCCGTTTGCTGCAGGTTCCAGCTAGCTGGTTGCTAGTTGCTTGTTGCAAGCTGCTAGTTGCTGCCACTCGCAGTCTGTGGCAAGCGGGACACGCGTGGCTAGAATAAGCCCCAGTTTTTCCAGCTTGCGCCACATCGTTTGGCCAATCTCTGGTTTTACTTGTGACTGGTTTTTGGAATGCTTTCCCGGAATGCTTCTTGCGCCACATGCGCCACTCGAACCCACTTTAAATCGATTTCCATTGCAGGCAAGATGACGGTGGATCTTTCGCCCGTGCAGGAGTACTACAAGGACAAGACGATCTTCATTACGGGGGCGTCCGGTTTCATGGGCAAGGTGCTGCTGGAGAAGCTGCTCTACTCCTGTCACTCCCTCAAGGAGGTGATCATCATCTGCCGGCCGAAGCGCGGCAAGACCCCGGAGACGCGTCTGGAGGAGATGTTCAAGCTGCCCATTTTCCAGCGCATTAGGGACGAGAGGCCGCACATGCTCAAGAAGGTGTCCATCTATCAGGGCGACGTGACCTTTGATTGTAAGTAGATTCTAGATCTGCCTTGAAACATCCGCCTCCACTCCCGCCTCACTCTCTGACTCAACTCCTCGTCCTTCCGATCATTTCAGTGCTTGGCTTAAGTGGCGAGAGCCTGAAGCACGTTACTGAGAACACCAATATAGTGTTCCACATGGCGGCCACTCTCAAGCTGGAGGGCAATCTGCGCGATGCCATCGACATGAACCTGCTGGGCACCCGGCGCGCCCTCGACGTGGCCAAGCAGATGAAGCAGCTGGAGGCCTTCATCCACTTGTCGACAGCATTCTGCAACTGCGACCAGGAGGTTATGTACGAGAAGGTGTACGAGTTCCCACACAAGCCCGAGGACCTGATGCGCCTCGCGGAGTGGATGGATGTGAAGACCCTAGACGCCATCACCCCCGACCTACTGAAGCCGCACCCCAACACCTACACCTACTCGAAGCGCCTGGCCGAGATCCTGGTGCGCGACCACTACGAGTCCATGCCGGTGATCATCGCCCGACCCAGCATCGGTAAGTGACCTTTTGGAGTCCACTGGCTCCTCCTGCTACTCTTGCTTTCTGTTTGCTTGGCTTGCAATTCGATTTATTTGCGTCGTTAATCCCCGCGTCGGTGGCCAAGGGGCTTGCTTGCTTAGTAGGCCTGCTCCCCGCGAACTGGAGACTGCAATCGCGCTGCAATCTCCCTCTACCCTCTACCCTCCACCCGCTACCCTCTACCCGCTGCCCTCACCCCATCACCTGTCTCCCCTCCATGATGCAAACTAATCATGCGCCTCCGCTTATCTCTCGGCTTAAGTCTATGTCTGCGCCGCCCTGAGCCGTTTGCTTGGGTATTATTTATTGCCTTTTCGGCCACCTGGTGTCTCTCAAATGTATCTGCAGTTGCCAGTCGATTAATGTCTTCAATTACGGATTTTTTTGGCGAACCTGCTGGGTCGTTAGTTTTAGGAAATAGAGAAACCAGCATATGCCAGTGGATCAGGGAAACCTGTTCGAGGGGTTAGATGCAAATCGTCGAAACATAACACTTTTTAATTAAAGATTTGAGTGAAATAGCACCCATGGGCTTGTATTGGACAGGTGCCTTCAAAAAGACAAAGTTGTCGGATAGAACCAGGTAAGTTCCAATTGGGGGTCTGTCTGAAATAGAGCATGTGTTCCACAAAGGCCATAGTTCAGGAAAACTTCCATTAGTTCACTCCGCGTACCGATTGCAAAGGGAAATGGGCGGGCAAAGCATTGGCATTTCCTCCGACGTAATTGGGGGTTCGATTACCGAGCGACTCTGTGAGGAGTTTTGGTTTCCATCTAAGTGGGTTCAAGGCAGCGCCGACCCGCTTAGCTCGGCAAATATTCGATAAGTACTGTCAACACCGCGGGCTGCCTCTTCGTTGTTAGTTTACTGCCAGTTCCCCGGAGCTTACAGATATTAGCAGATGGCGGCGAACGAGCACTGCAATAGTTACACCAGGGTGTGGCCGGGGCTGGGCAGACGCTTGGGTGCTAGTTTCGAGCCGCTTCCCGCTGCCGCCGGCCTTCGCTAATTACTCGCGTGTCTTTTGCTTTCCGCGAGTGTCTCGTGCGAGACCCCTTCGGACGCCGCTGTTGCCCGCCACCTGTAGTGGCTCTGGAGCCAGCCTCTCGCAGGACTAGACAAGCGCTTGCCTTCCGATCTCCGCTTCCCAAACGACACCGCACACGACCCACAGCAGCCACAAAAATATCCGATCAACGCAAACAACAAACAGCCTCGCCACGCAAACAACAGCGCTTGAACAAAAAGAAAAAGTCCGAGTACATAGCTTGGCCAACGAACAGACATGCTTGGGAAACAAATACAACAGCTACAACTCCAAGTACAAGTCCCAACACATCCAAACTGCACACACGCGGCGTCATTGACCAAAAAGTTCAATGAGCATGCAATGAAATCATAAGAAGAAAAACGGCAGCAAACCCAGACCGCTTCCCCCGCTCACGCCGCCTTCCTCCGCCTCTGCCCTTGCAACGCCAGTGCCATGGCCTCATCCTCCGCCTCCGCCTCCGCCTCCGCCTCCGCCTCCGCCTGCGCATCCGCATCCTGCATAGTTGGCTCTTCGGAGTCCGGAAGACAGTCTGAACTCTTCGTGTCCGGCAGTGTCGCCGTCGGCGTACGAGCCCGTTCCCGGCTGGGTGGACAATCTGAACGGACCCACCGGCCTCATGGTGGGCGCCGGCAAGGGCGTGATCCGCTCCATGCTGATCGACACGCGTTACCTGTCCGAGGTCATTCCGGTGGACTACGCCATCAACGGACTGTGCGTGATTCCGTACCAGTTCGCCCAACTGGCGGAGAGGCCGCCGGAGATTCCGGTGTACAACATCACTTGCGCCGACCACCGCAAGATGCAGTGGGGCGAGGTGATCGAGATGAGCAAGGAGATCGGCTACCGGTACCCGATGGAGGCGGGTCTCTGGTACCCGGACGGCTGCATCACAACGAACAAGCTGCACCACAACATAAACGTGGTGCTCTTCCACTGGCTGCCCGCCTACTTCATCGACTTTATCCTGCTGATCCTGGGCCAGAAGCGCTTGTAAGTGGGGGGTCGCCGGATCTCCAGACCAGTTGAACGATACGATCCTGACTATTTCTCTCTCGGACAGCATGGTTCGCGTCCAGAACCGCATATCGGTGGGTCTCGAGGTGCTGCAGTTCTTCACGATGCGCGCCTGGTTCTTTAAGTCGGACGCCTACATCTCGCTCTGGAACATCCTGAACGAGGCGGACAAGAAAAAGTAGGTACCGTGGCGAAGGAGAGCGGCTCTTAATCATACCGTCTCACACCTCACCCAAAAGCTTCAACATGGACATGGACCCCGAGGAGACAGTGCCCATGTACATAGAGTCCTGTGTCCAGGGCGGGCGCCAGTACCTGATGAAGGAGTCTCCGGACAGCCTGCCGCGGGCCCGACTCCAGCTGAAGCTGTAAGCCGCCCCCCAATCCCAAATGCCCCCGATCTCTAAGTGTCACTTCCTTCACCTTGATTTTCAGGATGTACATCTTGGACCGCGTGTGCAAGACTCTGATCGTGGGCTCGCTGTGCTACTGGACGTACGGCTTGGTGGCCCGCCTCCTGGGCGTCTGAGCCACTCGCTCCGAGTCCGCACCATTTCCAACTCTCATTCGCGCGCCTTTCCCAACCAATCTCCGCTTATGTTCGCTTTGGGGCTCAAGACTTCGGGGCGCTAGACGAAGTCTCGGATATCTGGTTTTCATTTCTACTTTAAGTGATTATCCATGTTTCATGTGTGTTTTAATAAAAGCAGCAGTAACCCACATGCGGTATATTGTGTCTGTGTTGGTGTATCTGTGTATCTGTGTTTGTGTAGCTCATGTGCCTGTGCTTCAAGTGTCCAAGTGTCGATGTCCAGTGCGGAGGACCATCCGCTCCAGCGCCAACACGAACAACACAAACAGAACACACACGCTCCAAAGAACAACACCCACTACCCACCCACACCACAAGATTCGCACACTCTCTCCCATACACACTTTTCGGAGCAACTGCCACAAAATCGCACACTCACCATTCCCAAAACCAAAACTTAAAACCCAAACATCAGAGAACAGAAACAGAAAAATAAATAAAAGTAATAATAGTATCTTGACGAAGTTTCTGTTCTCTAAACCCATCACTCCATCACTCCCTCACTCCCTCACACCTAACACCTAACACACTCACCACTCGGCTTCGGGACCATCATCCTGGGTACTTCGTGGTATGTAGAAAGGTGTAACTCATCCGGGAGAACAATCATCTGCTGCTATTAAGCCTCTGTCTCGCTCCTCCAACAGTTTCGCCAGCCGCCTTCGAGCCACTGCCCGGCTGGGTGGACAACCTCAACGGACCCACCGGACTGATGATCGGCTGCGGCAAGGGCGTCATCCGCTCGGTGCTGGTCAACCAGAAGAACAAGGCCGAGGTGATTCCCGTGGACTACGCCATCAACGGTCTCATCGTCATTCCCTACGAGTTCAACAAGCAGGCCAAGCGGCCGGCCCAGGTCCCGGTCTACAACATCACGAATGCCGATCACCGGAAGATGACCATGGGCACGGTGGTGGAGATGAGCAAGCGGATCAACAAGCAGATTCCTTTCAACGCTGGCCTCTGGTACCCGGATCCCTGCGTGACCACCAACACTCTCTACCATAGCTTCAACGTGGCAATGTTCCACTGGCTTCCCGCCTACTTCCTGGACTTTCTGATGCTCCTCCTGGGCCAGAAGCGATTGTAAGTTGTGCCGTTTGGTCTTGGAATTCAAAAGATGTGGTTTCAAAATGTTCCCCCCCCCCCAGCATGCTGCGAGTGCAGGAGAAAATTTCCACTGGCCTCGGTGTCCTCCAGTTCTTCACCCTCAACGCCTGGAGCTTCAAGTCGGACAACTATGCCTCGCTGTGGAACAAGCTCAATGAGGAGGACAAGGAAATGTAAGCTACCTCCGGCTCTTGAGCTGTATTCGAAAAATATCTAAAACGTAACTCTTCAGTTTCAACATGAACATGAACACGGACAACACCGAGGAGGAGTACATGATTGAGTGCGCCAAGGGAGCCCGCAAGTTCATTCTCAAAGAGAAGGACGAGGACATCGAAAAGGCCCGTCTGCACATGAAGATGTAAGAGGAGCCTGGACATAGAACGGGCCCAGCGAAGTCCAACTAACATTCTCCTTTTGATCCCTTTCTAGACAATGGGTCGTCGACGTGGTGTGCAAGACTCTCATCGTGGGACTCTTCTTCTACTACGTCCTCAAGTGGACGGGGGCGCTGGCCCTCTTCTGAGCCGGGCATGGGTTTGGTGGTCACAGGCATTTACTTAGTCACTAGCTTAGTTTTAGTTACGCATATTCGAGGTTTCGATTCCAAATAAACATGATTCTAGGTTGTTGAATACACTTATCGCCACTCCACGTTGTTTCTCTGTGCCAATCGACGGGAATCTGTCATAATTGCCGGGTTTACCTTACGTCTTTTCTGCTCCCCCAGTTACGCCGGCTCTGGCCGAGCCCCTGCCGGGCTGGGTGGACAACATGAACGGTCCCACGGGCGTCCTGATTGGCGCCGGCAAAGGAGTGATTCGGTCGATGATCTGCAATGGCGAGCTCAAGTCCGAAGTCATTCCAGTGGACATCGCCATCAACGGGCTTATTCTGATTCCGCACCACAACAGTCTCGCAAAAACGAGGTTAGTCTCTTTCTGTTTTATGCGACAACGGTGGTTATATGCAATATGGTTATTTGCAGGCCTCTCCAGATACCCGTCTACAACTTGACCGTGGAGGACGAAAAGAAACGCACCTGGAAGTGGATCATGGATGTGGGTCGTGACTTGGGGCTGAAGGTAATTATCCTGCAGAAAGATTCAAGTCAGGTGCATCTAAAGGGTCTTTTAAGGGTCACTGGGAGAAATACCACAAATCGATTAAGGTGCTCCGCTTGAGGATCGGGTGGAAATTGGCCAAGATGGAGGAATCCAAAGGGGTTATGTGGCAACCAGGGACTTTCCAAGGGATGCTCCAAAAAATTAGAGAAAAAATCGATCGGAAAATTTATTTTTAGTTTTTAATGCAGAACGGTGGGGAATCAGCCTACAAATCGATTAAGGTACTCCGCTTAAGGATCGGATGGAAATTGGCCAAGTTAGAGACATCCAAAGGGGTCGTAAGGGCAACCAGGGACTTTCCCAGTGGATGCTCCACAAAATTTGAGAAAAAATCGATCGGAAAATTTATTTTTAGCTTTTAATGCAGAACGGCGGGGAATCAGCCTACAAATCGATTAAGGTACTCCGCTTGAGGATCGGATGGAAATTGGCCAAGATAGAGACATCCAAAGGGGATCCAAAGGGGCATATATGGCAACCAGGGACTTTCCAAGGGGATGCTCCACAAAATTTGAAAAAAAATCGATCCGAAAATTTATTTTTAGTTTTCGATGCAGAATGGCGAAGAATCGACCTACAAATCGATTAAGGTGCTCCGCTTGAGGATCGGGTGGAAATTGGCCAAGATAGAGACATCCAAAGGGGATCCAAAGGGGCATATATGGCAACCAGGGACTTTCCAAGGGGATGCTCCACAAAATTAAAAAAAAAATCGATCGGAAAATTTATTTTTAGTTTTTAATGCAGAACGGCGGAGAATCGATCTACAAATCGATTAAGGTACTCCGCTTGAGGATCGGATGGAAATTGGTCAAGATAGAGACATCCAAAGGGGTTCCAAAGGGGCGTATATGGCAACCAGGGACTTTCCAAGGGGATGCTCCACAAAATTAAAAAAAAAATCGATCGGAAAATTTATTTTTAGTTTTTAATGCAGAACGGCGGAGAATCGATCTACAAATCGATTAAGGTGCTCCGCTTGAGGATCGGATGGAAATTGGCCAAGATAGAGACATCCAAAGGGGCGTATATGGCAACCTGGGACTTTCCAAGGGGATGCTCCACAAAATTTGAAAAAAAATCGATCGGAAAATTTATTTTTAGTTTTTGATGCAGAATGGCGGAGAATCGACCTACAAATCGATTAGGGTACTCCGCTTGAGGATCGGATACTCCGTCTAAAGGGCATCCCATTCTTTTTTCTATATTTTCAGTACCCATTTGAGGTGGGTCTTTGGTATCCCGATGGAAATATGACCTCGAGCAAGTTCTACCACACTTTTTGCTCCATAATGTTTATGTGGCTGCCGGCCTACTTGATCGACTTCCTTCTTCTGATATTTGGTCAGCGACGCTTGTAAGTGTTCTCTCACATCCAACGAAACCCGATTTCATTTCCCTCTGGGGTCCTTAATTAGCATGATCAGAGTTCAAACAAAGATCGCAGTAGGTCTGGAGGTCCTGCAGTTCTTCACAACCCGTAGTTGGGACTTCAAGTCGACGCACTTCAAGCAGATTTACAAGGAAATTAATGGCACAGATCGAGAGATGTAAGGAGTGGCAGTAGAGTGTAAAACATGAAACATAAAACAAAAAATAATTGTTTACAGCTTTAAGATCAACACTGACGATGTGGACGACTATGAGTACATGAAGGTTAGCATCTTGGGGGGCCGTCAGTATGTCATGAAGGAGCCTCTGACCTCGTTGCCCAAGTCCCGCATCCAGTTAAGATTGTGAGTGGCCCATTGAGGTGTCTGACTCGTTCGTCCTAACTTTTTTGAACCCATTTCAGCATGTACGTCCTGGATCGCATTAGCAAAACGCTTATCCTTACGGGTCTGCTCTACTGGATCTCCGTCAAGCTGGGAATTCTCGACATAGTCAGAAACGGATTGCTACCCAGCCATTAAGGTCGAGCCAGTGAAGTAAAAGTAGATTTTTCGTCGTATCATCATGTTTTTAAGCCGAAATGTACCTTATTAATTCTAAACCAGGTCGAAATAATTCAGGTGTTTTGTATACGTTATTTTAAACTTTTTTCATTAAGCATACCCATAAATAAACAATGTTGTTTTAATTTGTTTTAGAATTTACTAAGTAGAAAGAAACAAGCAGGATTTTATGAAAAACCGAAACGTCGGCCATTTTGAAAAGTGGCGGCAAACTTGCAATCTATCGATCGTGTTATCGTTAGTCCGGGTCTGCTAAAGCCGAGTGGGCAGCCCCATGTGTAAGCTCTGTTAAGCTTAACAGCGCGCCACTTTGAAAATCCCCTTTCAGATCGGGTCAGTCGTGAACAGATCAGCAGCAAGTTTAGTTTAACGGAAAGGTAATGAGCGCGGCGTTCGGTGCCCCTTGATCCTGAACAAGATTCGATTCAAGTGGATTTCGAAAACGGTTTCGGAACTTTCTACTGACACATTCAAAAGTGAAACGGGTGAATCATTCGCCCGTCCGTCCTTAGGCTGATACGAGTGGGATGCCTGAGGCGGAGACAGCTCAGAGCGAAATTAAAACACATTAATAAGTAGTAACTAAGAGTGAATCATGTGTAATGCAGACATATATGGAATGAGCAAAACCGCAGTTGCAAAGATAAGTTCGCCCCCGCGACCCGCAAAGCCAAGCAACAACAACCAGAACGCGGGGAAAACAAGTTTAAAAACATTTAACGCCAATACAAGGTTAAAAAACTGCAGAATCCAGCGCCCACGGGGCGCATAAGAAAAAAACCTTTGTTTTAATGACGTCGACGATGGCAAATTAATCGATTGAGCTGCATTTGATAAATGATTAATACTGGAATTAATTACCGTGCACTGTGACATCATCGAGGTCTAAAAAACAGTTTCCTAATGCCTGTGGGCAGATCACGAACCTGTGCGATCCATTCCCTAAAAGGCAATGCCAGCGGTGGCCAGTTCTCCGAAATGTTCCGTTTGTGAAACATTTCAGCTGGGAAAGCGGAGAGCCAGCTACCCAAACAGTTCTTGCTGACCAGGCGTGTTCTTCAGAGCCCTGCGGCTGTAAATCGAGCCCAATATTTGCTTAACTGGGTTTGGGGTTTGGGGTCTGGGGACTGGAGACTGGAGACAAGGCGATCCAACTGTTTGGCTGTGGCATTTGCATGGAAATAAGGCGACAATTGCTTCCGTTCCCTGGCCCCCGTCTCCCAAAACGCACTACACATGTTCCGGGGCCGAATTTGCATTTTTTATTGCCAATTACAATTAAGTAATCCATCGATTAGGCTATACGGGGCTGTGCCCCCCTTGGAAGTAACCATTTTCCGACCCATTCACGACGTACAGGTCGCCACCCACCGCTCCGCTGATCGATGGCTCACTTTTTATTGAGCTTTTAGGCGGGGATACAGGGGGGCGATTCGGGGCAAGGCTGTAGATTCCTTCGGTTTAGGTTGCTTTTGGGATGAGAATTTGTTCTCAGCGGGCCAATTAATATTCCTCAGCTGCGAATAGCCAACTCTGGCCGAGAGTGTGTTTAATTAAATTACTCGAAATTACTGAATCGTGCGGACCGTTGACTTGTAGCTGCCCCTTCCGGCCGGCCCCTCCCGAATCTTTTGTTGTGCACATGATGTAGGCCAGCCAATTGTTTATGAAGTGCACAGAGTGTATACAGAGTACACAGACACACAGACACACAGACACGCAGTGTCGGATTTTCAAATATCCACTTCGGATGGTGTTTTTCCATGTGTTCGGGCGACTGTCTGGATAGTGTTTCCAGCCAAACACTTCTTGTGTACATCTAAATTCAGCCTCTATATTTATTATTTCGCGGATGCTACTCCGAAACCAGTACGCGAAAACCATGAAGTCAGCCCCCAACGACATCCACATCCACATCCACAACCACACACACTCACATCCACAGCCCCATCTGCGCATCCATCTTAATTATGACGTTTTTATGATGACAATTTGGGGCTGAGCTCGGTTACAGTCAGTGCTGCTTGGCTGCCAGTACGAGGCATCCACAAAAACTACGAAACCGTGCCTGACCTCAATCACGATCGCGGCTCTTTCGGCCCCTCCTAAGCTATTTTGGCCACTTTTTTGGACTCCTAGCTCCGGTTTTGCGGCACGGACTCCAAGCTGTTTTTCCATTAAGTGCAGTAAAATTTGTATAATGAACTGGGTAAACAAAAGCGTTCTATTTGCCGATAAACAGACTTTATGGACAGGCAAATTAGTTTATTATATTTCCGTAGAGCGCTCTCTGGCGAATGCGATCATCAGCCAGAATTTACGGCCCTCGAGTACGCCGAATTACTCGCCCGGAATACGCCTTCATTCTGCAAATATTCACACTTTATGTTTAAACATCTTAGTTTTCGAACCATTCCCTCCCTTTGTTCGCAGCATCCCGCATCCGACCTTGTCAGAGCTCTTCTACGGGTGATCGGGACACCGTGGACTGGGGAATAAATCTTTGTCTGCCGACATTTGGATGGAATTTTAAAGAGAAGCAAGTTCTTCGCAGCTGTGCGTTTCGTGACTTCCGTCGAGTGCAATTATTTTCTGCCATAACACTCGCTGAGCAAACCTGATCGACAGGTTTGGCCCGAAAGTGCATTCCAGACTCCGGATGCTGCCGGATGGAATCTGGCTCCTCGAACCGCGCACTTGGCCAACGCTTTGTGCTCCACGGTGTTCTGCTAATTACTGCGGATTACGCCATTCTGTCAACTGCTGTCCAAGACTTGCTCCGCGCTTCGACAAACAGTGGAGTTGTTTGTCAATCGCTTAGACAAATACTCCGGTGGGCCAACAACATAACCCCCGGAATACAGTGGAGCCAATTAGGGAGGGTGATTGTGCTTTTTGTTTATCTTATCAGCTCGCCGCGTCGGGGGGTCATTTACAATGGCCAATTTGCTTAGCCGATGGAACACGGGGCTAGCATGGGAAGCCGCTTCCTGATTACCAATTCCCGCCATTGATGGACAATCGGCGGTGGCGTTATTCAAATTAGCCGAGTGTGATTAGCCGATTTCTCACACATTTCATGTATTGCAAAGCCGTTCGACCAGAATCGAGACTCGAGAAGAGCCAAGAGAAGATCCCACAGAAGACGCCGCCTTGAAATTTACGCTGAAAGCCGCCGATAGATCGCTGGTACGCCCCCGGGGCTTCAACTGGAGCTCCGAAGCAGTGGAGCCCCAACCCCAGCCCTATTCCGCAGAGCAATCAAAGCGTAAAGCGCAACAAATTAATTGCTAATTGATACTGATGTGTCGATTACCTTATGATTGTTCTTTACGATCGCTAAGCGGCGATATCCCGCTCCAAAAACCTGATTCAAAATTTTTGGATCACCACGACCCCAGATTGCGCCACTCCCTGGTCCCTGGTCCCTGGTCCCTGGCCCCAAGTGCGTACATGCTTGGATTGTTATGATTTAATAACTACATGGGGGAGCAAATTAAGACCGAGTCCGTACCACGGAAACCACTTAGGGACGCTTTCTTTAATTGCCCGCAGAGCGAAGATTTGGGTTTCGAGAAACCTGTAGGGCAGCTTTCGGCTCTTCAGTCCAGCTCCACCGCGCAGCTGCGGCTGTGTGAAAATCAGCGTACCATGAAGCTGTGTCAAATGCCGTTTTCAGTTTTTGACCACTTTAACTGGAGTGTTCTATTGTCTAAGCAGTCCAAGGTCAGGCAGAGTACCCCGAAAGCCGTGGGCATGCGGGCTCCGCCTTGCTCGGACGACGAACTCGTCGAGTGGGAGTCATTAGTTTAGCTCGTCCGCCCCAGCCACGCATTGAAAAACCTAAAACCTAATAATCTCAATGAATTTCATGCCCTTACAGTGAAATGGACCTGACTATCGGCGGATTTCTCGACCCGCAGGCCCAGCTCAGCGCTGCCCTAGAACGGAGACAGATTCGAGAGTTCACAGCGGCTTTGGCCAGCGGGGCGAGGGCGGATCGCCAGGACGAGCGGCACCAGAGCCTCTTCGAGAAGGTGCTGTCCACCCCCGGCTGCAGGGATTTCATAGACGCCTGCATTGCCCACGGCTGCAACGTAAATTACGTGAGTGTCCGGTGGCCGCACGGCTAAGCATCCTTGGCTGACTCCCCAGCTCTTCCCTCCCGCAGATCAACAGACAGACCAACAAGGCAGCCGTCAACTACGCCGCAGACTCGCGGGATGCTGGAAACCTGGAGGCCTTGCTGCGCTACCGCGGCGGTGCAGCCAAGGTCCAGGTGGACAGGAAGTACGCCCAGCTCACACCCCTCAACTCGCTGGCCAAGAACCTGACGGCGGACAACGCCGCGGAGGTGGGAGCCTGCATGCAACTCCTGCTGGGCTACGGGGCCTCCCCAAACGCGGTCGACCAGAGCGAGTTTACGCCCCTGCATCACGTGCTCCGGAACAAGAAGATACCGAAGGCGGCGCAGCAGGAACTGGTGCAGCTGTTCCTGGCCCAACCCCTTCTCAACATCGACAGCTATCGCAACGGCCAGGTGCGTCAGTTGCTACAGACGCAGTATCCGGAACTACAGCTTCCCGCGCCCCAGGCACCCGGACAAGCGGTGGACACCGATCAGCTCCAGCGGACCTTGAGAGACGGCGAGGAGGAGCAGTTCCTGCAGCAACTGGCCGAGTACCAGAACAACCTCAGCAGCTCCGCGGACAACCAGTGCAACAGCAACCAGGAGGAGTACATAGCCTTGTTGGTGGAGAGCATCAAGAGGGGCAAGCAGAGAGCGCTGGAGGCGGTTCTGGCCACTGGTGTCAACATAAACAGCACAGCTGGGAAACCCAATCAGGCCAGTGTCGTAGAGCTGGCTGTGATTTCCGGCAACTGGCAAGCTCTGGAGCGCCTTCTGCAGCAGCCGCAACTGTCGATAACCTCCAAGTCGCGTCTCCTGAACGCCGCCATCAGTAGGTTGGAGGAGCAGCCGTACGACTTCTGCGACCACGAGCGCTGCTTCAAGGTGTTGTTGGCCAGCGATCGAGTCGACATCAACGAGACGGACAAGGGAGGCATGACGCCGCTGGCCTACGCCGTAAAGTATCGAAACACGTGGGCTATCAAGGAGCTGCTGCAGCATGGCGCCTACATTGGGGCCAAGAGCAAGTTCGGGGACTTGCCCATCCAGGACATAGCTCCGGAGCTGCTGGAGGAGCACTTCGACTCCTGCATCACCACCAACGGGGAGAAGCCTGGCGAGAGCAGCTTCGAGATCCAGATCGATTTCAAGAACCTCATACGTCAAGAGCCTAGAGAGTCCCGGTCGGACAAGTGCTCCATGCAGCAACCGCTGCGCGACGAGATGACCCCCATCGCTTACATTGCCAAGTCGAAGGAACTCACCTACCTGCTGCAGCATCCTCTGATCTCCAGCTTCCTGTTCCTCAAGTGGCACCGCCTGTCCCTGATCTTCTACCTGAACTTCCTGATCTACTCCATTTTCACGGCCTCCATCATAGCCCACACGCTCCTGAAGTTCCACGAGAGCGAGCATGCCGTATGGACTGGGATCTTTGAAATCCTCTCCTGGGTGGGCATCGGATACCTAATAGTGCGCGAGGGCGTTCAGGCGATGATGTCGCCACTGGTCTACCTCAAATCGGTCATCAACTGGATGGAGATAGCCCTGATCGTCCTGTCCATTTGCACCTGCATCCAGTCCGCCTACGACGAGGAGACAAAGCGGGTCCTAGCCGTGTTCACTATCCTGCTGGTCTCCATGGAGTTCTGCCTGCTGGTGGGCTCCCTGCCAGTGCTCTCCATCTCGACGCACATGCTCATGCTGCGTGCCGTCTCCAACAGCTTCGTGAAGAGCTTCGCCCTCTACTCGATCTTCGTGCTAACGTTCAGTCTGTGCTTCTACGTCCTGTTTGGCAAGCCCCCGCCTCAAGATGGGCCGGTTCCCAGTCCCACTCCCAGCCCAGACGCGGAGGGAGATGGTGAGGGCGACTTCAACACCTTCAGCAAGCCCATAGAGGCCCTCATCAAGACGATTGTGATGCTCACCGGAGAATTTGACGCTGGCGACATAAAGTTCACCAGCATCTACACCTACCTGATTTTCCTGCTCTTCGTCTTCTTCATGACCATCGTGCTGTTCAACCTGCTGAATGGCCTCGCCGTTAGCGACACCCAGGTGAGATACAAACGCCCGCCGTGGCAACCTTCCCTTGAAGTTAACCCCATCTTCCAACCCCCCACAGGCAATCAAAACCCAGGCTGAGCTGAACGGGGCAATCTGCCGCACCAACTTGCTGACCCGCTACGAGCTCGTACTCACCGGACGCCAGGGACGGGCTGGGTGCCTGGCCACCAGCCAGCCCTTCAGGAGCATCATCCAGCGACTGATGAACATCTACCCCAACTACCTGGGACTGCGCCAGATCTCCCTGCTGCCGAACGATGGCAACAAGGTGCTCATACCCACCGGCGACATGTTCGAACTGAAGACGCTGGACAATCTGCAGTCCGGCTTCCAGAAGCTTCCGACCCATCCGGCCCAAACTTCCCAGAAGAAACTGCTGGATCCGCCACTCCGGCTCCTGCCGTGCTGCTGCTCCATGCTGACCGGAAAGTGTTCCCAGATCGATGGCCGCACCGTGAAGCTGGCCCTCGCCCTCATCGACCAGAAGTCCAGTACGGAGCAGAGGCGTCTGCGCGAGCAGGCGAGCGACCGGAGGCTGCAGCTCATAGAGCAGAAGCTGGAGAGCCTGCTGCAGCTGCTCCAGGACCGGAACTGACCTCCCTCCACCAGGCTATATGTAGTATTAGTTGTGAGACCGACGCGCATTTCAAAATAGATTCTAAACAGAGATTTAGTCGGAAATTGTTTTTATTAACATACGAATAATGAAGTTTGAACAAAACCCTTAATAATTTTCAGTTAAGTAGTATATAATGGTTATATAGACAGTAAATATTGTATAAACGAATACCTTTACTGTACCATTTTGTACCCGAGTAAATATTTAATTTCAAATGTTAGATTTACGTTTCTTTTTTGGATTTTTGCTTAGTTATTCCCATACTTGGATTGGATTTGTTTAGTTTTTGTTTTGTTTTCGTTTTGTTTTTGATTTGATATGATTCGGTTCAAAATGTGTCTAGTCACATATTAATGGTTAATGGATGCTTAAGCCTTACTGTATTGAATCGTCCCGCGTCCTCGTAAATATATATATATATATATGTATGTATGTCTAATCGAGTCAGAAGTCTCAGGTGTAACATAGCAAGTCAGAGCTAGGCCGGCGGATCAATTCGAATTTCACGGAATCAGCGGCCGGCCTAACGAGGCAATGGAAATCCGAGTGGCCACAGGCCGCAACACGTTAACAATTTTCTGCCCAATTATCGCATCAAATGATTTCCGACAGCCGACCAAAAAACAACAAAAAATAACAAAAAATAAATAACGCTACGATTTAATCCGTTGGAGCGAGTGGAGCGCAGGCGATGATTAAGCTAAAAGCTAGTTACAATATTATATTAAACATTAAGATTTACCCGATAGCGCCTTGGCTGCTGGACTGAACTAGGACTAGGACTAGGACTAGGACTAGGACTAGGACCTTAAAAGCGGCAAATCAAAATAATTGACTTAGTTCTCAGAGTCGTCCGCCCTCCTCTGAGCTCTGAGCTCTGAGCTTCCTGGTCTCAAGTGGTATTATTGCTGGTGAATCGTTAACTTGCTTACTCCTCGTACATGTACATATATCCCTTTAAATCTCAACAACAAACATGTATATATAAATAAAATCGTGTATTCTGTAAGGCATGCCTAATCAAACCAGCCGTATTGCTAACTATAGGTATTGTATCCTTTGGTGTGTTTCGATCCTGCCCCTCCTCTCTGCCTTAATTCCGAGCCTTAAATGCACAGAAAGTGGCCTAAACCGTTCTGTTCCCATCTGATCTGCTCTGTTCTGTTCTGTCCGGATTCCTTGGTTCCTGTTCCTCTTCCTGTCCCGTTTCCCGTTTCCCGACCTGACTGGGAGCGAAGCGTTTCTACTGCGATTACAAGTACGACTGATAATATCTAAAGCTAATTTTATTAATTACCTCGGTCCTGGGAGTGCGTGCGAGTGTGTGGCCTGACTGCTGTTAATTTGAGTTATTTCTGTTTCTATGTCCGTATAATTGAATATGCCGCATTCGTTTTATTGTCGTTATACTCTATGACTAAATTAAACACCCCACACCATCACTGACCCAGTCCCCCAGCACAGCCGATCCAGCCTGGAATCTCTGTTGCCGAGTTGTGCTGGTGGACGCGGCCAGTGCCTCGCTCTGACTAATCGTTAATCGTTAATCGCCAATCGTCAATCGTTAATCGTTAATCGCTAATCGCTAATATCGCACTTTATCGATCTGCTCTTTGAGGATAAACTTGAGGATAAAATTAAAGCTTATCTCTGTCTGGTTTGAGGGCTTGGGGGTCTTTAGTTGAATGGTCGATGGATGAAGGGGTCTATTGCTATTTCGTTTTTCGTTATCCTTATCGCTTTTCGCTTATGTACAGTCGAATACGAGTCCTAAATATTGTAAATCCTATGTCGTACAATATATAATATCCTTGCAACTGTTAGGCAATGTATTAAATATCACTTAATTGACGAGTGTTTGGTTTCTGTCTGTTGTTTGGTTTTCCCCATATTTCATATATATGTATATATGTCTATATCTGTTAACAATTCTAATTTAAAATTATGACCTTAGTTGTTTTGCTTTTCTTAATTTTTTGTTTTTGGTTTTTTGGTTTTTTTGTTTTTATTTTGTTTGTTTGTGTAAAAATTGCAGTTAAAATCACAATTAAGTTTTTGTGTGTACGTACGTTCATTTGGTTTTTGGTTTTTTGGATTTTTTATTCTTTTGTTTTTTTTCGTGGAGAAAACGATTAGTTGGTACCATAGAATTTCAATTTGCTATCAATCGCTGTCTGATTGTCTGTTGTTAATTTACGAAAGTAGAGTAAGATTAGTGGAATCAAGTGGAGTGCCCTCGATGCAGCTGGTGCAGTAATTCGGTAAATAGTACAACATATACATACATACATATCTATCAACTCCCCAAATCTACATAAATACATATGTAATCCCTTTCGATGTGTAAACTTAATGCGATCACAATGGCGACTTAGGAGAGAGACACTGAACAACACTTAAAAAGTAACAAAAAACAAGGCGAGTTTCTTGGAAACTTGGCCCGACCCCACCACCACCATTATATCTCAAAGTCATACAAAGAAGTCAAGTGTAAAGTGTAAATTATTTGATAAAATAGAGTTCTCGTGGAAGCTTTCTGTATAGGAGACCACAATTGTTGCTTGTTACTTTTGATTAGCTTCCTTAGCTTTACTAAAATAGGGGGAACGGAGAGCTAACAGAGGTCTTAGGTAGGACTGCTGATTGATTTCGTTTTCGGTTTTGGTTAAAAGTTTCGGTTTTTGTTTTATGCTTCGAGTTCCAGAGTTCCATCCTTCTGCCGGATAACGATTGGATTTCGATTGAAAGTGCCGTGTAGCTAGATGTCCCGACTGGGACTAAAATTGTGTGGAGTACAAAATCACTTGACATTGTTATTTGGCTTAAGTTCTTGCTGTTGGGATGCTGGGATGCTGGGATACTACTAGAGAGAGAGAGAACTGGGGCACTAAGTATGTACAATAATAATCAAATCTACTAATACTTCGCTTTTGTACTTGGAACAATCGGTAATGGATAATATATATATTCGATATATGCATGTATATTCGCTATCGTAATCCGTATTTAGGCGTTATGCGTTATTGTAACGAAAAACCTTCATAAATATTTCTTTAAATTGTCACTAACTAATGTCCATATGTCGTATGTATGCTCTATGTACGCTATGTAAGATATTAACTATAGTAGTAATAGCTCTTTAGTTTAAAATACTTCCTTTGGCATATGTACAAAATGTTTACGATACGATCTGGTAATTCAGTAATCAGTAATCATTAATCAGTAATCAGTAATCAGTAATCAGTAATTGAGAAAAAAACAAACACTACAGCCTATGAGCTACAATTGGAGTTTCGCATATGGCGATGCCAATCTCCCTAGGTATATTGTATAGTTCAAAAACAACCTTCAAAAATGTCCAAGAATGTCAACCGATCTGATCTGACTAACCGAGCGAGCATGCGAATGACCAGGACCAGGACCAGGATGATCCTACTCCGATTCGACTTTTGATTTTTGATTCGAGTACTACAACGGTTTAATGCACGTCTTGTTAACATAGAGTTAATATTGATTTTTCCTTACTGTCTGTATAAACTTGGTTAGTTCCGTATATATGTATCGTGTATATATGTATGTATATCGTATAAAGCGACTATAATATATATATATCTATATCTATATATATGTGTGTGTGTATATATAGGCAATCGACTATGATAACAAAGAGGCGACGATTCCCCTGCCTAAGCCTAACCCTATTCCTAAGTCTAACAAACTACGACTGGTGACAGGAATCATCGGCACTCAGGCCGGAGCTTGTCAACTCGTCGAGGATGAGCTGCTCCTGGTACTGCAGCTGCTGGTACTGGTACTGGTACTGGTACTGGTGCTGGTGCCACTGCCGGAGTCCTGCTGCCTGCTCCTGACCGGATACGAGGGTCATCTCTGTTCGTCTGGAAGCGATCCAATTTCAATTTCAATTTCCGTTTCTGTTTCTGTTTCTATTTCAGTTTCGATTGCGATTTCATTTTCATCATCGGCCTTAGTTTGCGGATCCCTTTCGGGATTGTAGTCGTAGAACACCTGCGAGGTGTCACCCTGCACGTTCACATCGATGGGTGCGTCCACGTCCACCCTGGGCGCGGAGAAGTCGGCACTGAAGTCTCCGCGCGGCGGCTCCTTGGGACTGTCCACCATTATCTGCACCGTGGGCATGGGACAGGTGTCCATGCCGCTGCTCTCCACCGATCCCGTGCTGATGCGGATCTGCGGCGGCGGCTGCTTAGCCCCGTTTCCGTTGACCGGCGACGAGGCGGGGCTGCTGCTCTCGTCCTCCTCCTTGTACTCCTCGCTTTCGCGATGCACCAGCACGTGCACCAGTGTGGCGTTGTCCGGGCGCAGGCCCAGGGAGAGCTGGTGCGGATGGGTCTGCTGCTCCGGCGACGGCTTCGTGACGATCACCTCGGGGGCTGGCGCCTCGGCTGGAAGGGCGGAAGATTGGGCGTTAGTGGGTTGATCCTGGCAGCAATACCGGACAAAATACACATACAGACAAAAGCGTTCTTGTTAACTCTTAAAGCGCTCTGTGCGGACAAGCCTCTTTCTAGGGGCGGTTTCTTGCGAATGAAACTAGAGGCGCGCTTACGTGCCACCGCCTGCTGTCGGTCGCTGTCGGAGGCGAAGGCCGAGGCGGCTGCCACTGTCGGATGCGGGCCACACCCAGTGGCGGCGGCAGTGCCGGTGGAGGAGGAGGCCGTGCCGGAGGAGTTGGAGGTGGTCGTGTTGGTTGTGGTCGAGGTGTTCATAGCGGCTGTCGTGGGTGAAATGCACGCATTAGTACGCATAGTGGGCACACGCACAAGTACAAGGTTGTGTGGACAGACGACAGGTCAGAGGTCGACGGTAGACAGAGCTCGATGTGAGTCAGAACATAAGCTTAGAGTTAAGTTAGGGGTACGGTTCGAATCGACTGTGGATGGAATGCTATTGATATTCGAATAGGGTGCAGTAGATGGGGGTACGAGGTGCCGGTGGCTATGTACAGAGAACAAATATTTTGTATATATATTTACAAGTGGAGCCAAAACTGGTGGTTCTGGATGGGTGATGGATAATGGTTGGTAAATGGTGGTTGGTAGTAGGGTGGAGTGTGGACAGTGGGTTGGTTGGTGGGTGAGTGAGTAGGCACTTGTCAATAATTACTTTTTCTATGTACTGAAGGTGAGGTTAAGCTGTCATCGACAGCATCCTGATGACGCAAAAAGAAATTATAAAAGCTTCGGCGACGACTTGCTCTAGGCGCTTCCACAAATATGCTACCGCTAATATATGTAATAGTAATAGTTTAGTAGTTTGGAATAACAAGAAACAATCATAAGCATAATTTCAAGTATCTGGATTCGGTTGGGTTCGATTGGATGTAGAATGTTGGGGTAATGTATAGATATAGCCACGGTTGCCCCTCCTCCGCTTGGGGGAATCAATATTGCTCCAATCCCAATCCCAGAGTTCGGGGTATTACCGGCAAGGGGCAACCGTGATTATAATAGGTATAGGTAGCTGGGACGATACAAAATTATAGGATATCGGGGATTGTTCGTTAAAACATTAGCTGCAATTTTTTGACGAAATTACATAGGAAAGAATGCAAAGCCTTCGACTCTAAGAAGCTGTACATCGTGGCTGATGATTCCGAATTTCGGGCTTAGTCAGAGTTTCCAATTACCTGGTGAAATGTTGGCTTAATGCGCTGCTACATTCAAACTAAAGACAGAGAGATGTGAGCAAAACGATAGTAACATCTATAAAATAGGGCAGGCAACCAAGGGCAAGAAAAATGAACTCAAACTGCGCATTCCAGAGAATCGGGTGAAGTCGGTGGAGTGGTGGAGTTACGGATTAGATTGGTTTGGTTTGGTTCTATTTGCTTGAAGTCTTCCGGCTACTACCGCTACTTACAAATATTATATAATATAAAGGCATTACTCGAATGTTTTTATCTGCAATTAGCTGTGGTGGTGGTCTGATTGTTGTTGAATAATAGTCGGATATTAGTTGAATACTTTGGTTTTTGACAGACTGGCTTGCGTTCGCTTAAATGAGCTGAGCTGAGTTGAGTTGAATTGGGTTGAGAGTCGAGATTGGATGGAAATACACTATATGCTAGACTAGAGGCTAGAGTACTGGATAGTTGACGCAATTCAAGATACATAGATACTTAATCTAGCTGAATATACAATATGAATGAGTTATATGGTCGAGAAATAAAAACAGAGTAGATTGCTTGTGGCATTTTGGTTGATACATTGATACTGATACGGATACTGATACTGAAAGATTGATATTGGTTTCTGATTGTCTGTGATTAGATTTCGAGATTGTCGTAGCTTAGTTTGTAAATAGGTAGTTGTTAAATAGGATTTGCCAGCTAAGATGCCAAGCGAGATTATTGCCTTTACCTAGGTAGTTCAAGCCACTAGGCTGGGAGCCACTTCTGAGAACGGCAGTGACCATGTCTGCGAGCAGGGACTCATAGTTTAGGGAGATACAAGAGGATATGCTAGAAATAGGGCTTAAGTTTTCATATACACTGTGGACACACAAAACATTATAATTTATCGATCTTGTTGCATGTTGCATGTTGGAATGTGGCAATGTGGAATTGGGTGGCATTGGGTGGCATGAGCGGATGGGAAGCCTTTCGTTTCGTCTAAAAATTGCATTTCAAATTCATCATCGCATCTTCGCAGCCATGAAACACAAACATACACGGAATGGCTACGCAGGTGTGTGTTTATGTCGGTGTGTCTTGTGTTCTTGTGGATGGGTGGGTTGTGGTGAGAGCTAGGATCTAGGATAAATACCGTTTGCCCAGCTCGTCGCTCTGCTGCTTGATGTCCTTGACCACGTCGTCGGCCCCAGAGACGAGCATCAGCGGCAGGTTCAGCCAGGGCCCCGCCAGCTCGCTGAGATCGGAGGCATCCGAGGCACGCGATGACTTGCGCGAGGAGGCGCGGCTGGAGCAGGCGGTGCCACGCCGACTGACCTGTTGAGGCGGCAGGAATTAGTCTCGAATTTGAACCTTCTTCTGGGAAGAGAGATCTCACCTGCAGGTGGAAGAAGTTGAGGGCCGATAGCTTCGACTGCCATCCGCCGGGACTGGAGGTCTGAGTGGCACTGTCCCCGGAGTTCGAGCGCTCCTTCTCGCGCTTGCGCCTGCGTGAAAAAAAGAGCACAGAAAGGATTAATGGGGTGCAGAGGAGGGGATAGCCAAAGGACGAATTCAAAGCTAGATAATGCTAGGACTAGTGGTTAGTGGTTAGTTAGGCTGGCTTGGTTTGGTTTGGTTTGGTTTGGTGATCAGTTGTTATACCGCAAATACTCCTTCCAGCCCGTCTGGATGGTCTTGGCCGCCTTTTCCTGGCGCTTCCAGATCCGCGTCGACGAAACAATTTCCAATTCTTTGCGCGTTGGAAACTGTTTCTTAAACTTGACATCCATTTGTTCCTGCAACTGTTTGAAGTTATCGGTCTCCTCGACATGACCTAGCACGTGCTTCACGAGCGCGTGCAAAATATCGAGACAGTGTATTTTATTGCCCTTCGAAATGGGCAGATTAAATGACACTAGAGCGACATTATTGGGCTTCGAGATGCCCAATGGTGGATCGAGAGAGGCAATAAAATCGGACAGTTGCGAGAAGTGTATAAATTGGGTGGCATGTGGATCATATCTGAAAGAGCGAAAGAGCGGGGTGAACATCGCCGGACAGCAGTCTCGGGCAGGACACCTACTTGGACCAGCGAATGTAGAACATCTCCAAGTCGTCCTCGACGATGCCGATCTCCTCTTCCTGGTGCGCTTGGTTGAAGTTCTCCAGGATGATGGCTATGTACATGTTGATCACTATCATGTAGCTGATGATGATGAAGCTGGTGAAGTAGGTTATGGCCAGCAGGGGGTGGCCGCAGTCGCCGTTCGTCTGGCCCAGGATGAAGGGGTCGCAGTCCGGCGGCTGGATCATGAGCGACTCCAGCACATCGTTCCACCCGGCGGAGGTCATCAGCCGGAACAGCAACTGCATGCTCCGGCCGAACGTCTGGAAGTTCACCATGTCGTCGAGGGCGCCCTGAAGCTTGACGTGGCCGAAGAGCGACATGCCCAGGATGGCGTAGATGAACGTGATCAATCCCAGCAGGGCGCCGATGTTGAAGAGGGCCGGCAGGGACACGACCAGGGCGAAGAGCAACTTCCGTATGCCCTTGGCTGCCTTGATCAGGCGCAGGATGCGTCCGATGCGGAACACTCGCACTACGCGCAACAACGTGGGACTGATGGGCAGGTCGATCATGATGTCCTCCATCAGGATGCCAAAGATGGAGGCTAGCACCAGCAGGAAGTCGAACACGTTCCAGGGCACGGTGAAGTAGTGATAGCGCAAGCCCACAATCTTGACAATGGCCTCTGTGCGGGAAAGAAGTGGCTTGAATGGGGCAGATGACTACTGGCGGATGACCCAGAATTACCCAGTCCGAACACCGTGGTGAAGAAGGCGTTGCTCACTTCCAGAATGAAGAAGACTGCGTGGGGCTGGTCGTAGTGCTCGATACCCATGGTTAGCATATTGAGAAAAATCAGTACAAAGATCGCGATCTCGAACCTGAACGTCACGGAAAAAGGTCAGATTAAGAGTCTTGCCTGGCAGGTGATAGTACTTCGAGTGGACCGAAGATTGTTAGCTCCTTGGGTCACGGGAGGGGGTTTAGTATTTACAGGCACGGGAGGAGCATCCAATAGTTAGATAGTAAAAAGGTGCTCTACAGAACAAACTTCAAGAAGTATGCATTTGGATATACAGATTACAGATTACAGATCACAGAGTACAGAATATAGAGGATAGAATTTACAGAACTGGGAATAGAGAGCCATTTTAGACGGTGCTTGCTTGGGACAAGCACAGATCGGTCCAAAAATGCTGAGAATTACAAGTGTTCAAATGAATTTTATCACCAAATCAGAAACATTCTATGATTGCTCTGCGGGCCTACAAGAGTTCGAGTTACAGCTAGGATAGGACTAGGATAGACTAGTTAGGTGGCTAGGAGGATCAAAACTATATAATTCTGAATGCAGTTTTCTTTGGTCTTAGATCGAGTTTCGATGGGGTCAGGGAGAGATTAGATTGGTGGGTTTGTTTACCTTCTCGAATTGGATAAATCATAAAACATAGCTAAAAAATGATTTATAGGTCGCTTAATAACTTTCTGTGGTTTCTTTCGTCCCAATTTTTTCATGGCCGTGTAATAGTGTTTTTGAGATTCGGTGAGAAACATTTCCAACACTCCTCCTTCATACTATATAAAAGTGATGAGAATAGAATGAACATTTATATAATTAAATATGTACAGTCCGCACAACTCTTAAACACACTAAGAACATATCGTCACAAATAGCAAGGCACCAACGAGAACACGGAATGGCGGCGATTTGGGGCGAGGGGTTACATCGATGCAACTGGGAGAGGGTGCTAGATGCATGATTGTGAGTTCTATATACATAGATGATAGTTGATAGATGATAGATGGTGATGCAGATGCAGATACAACCAGAGCTGGCCCAGCCGACCAAGGTCATAGGCCAAAGAACTTACCTTCTTCTTGAGCATGTTGAAGTTATCAATGATAACTCCAATGAACAGATTGAGAGTAAAGAACGAGCCGCAGACAATAAAAATAACAAAATAAATATACGCATATAGGTTGGCCTCCCGCTGCGGCTGCAGGTCCACTCCCCGGGCATCCACGGCGTCCGCCATCACCTCCATCCATCCCTCGAAGGTGGCCACCTGCAGCAGGGCCAGGTAGCCCATGCCCACATGGTCGAAGGTGATCTTCGAGTTGATCCAGGTGTAGTTCTGCTCGATGCAGTCCCACTTGTCGTTCACCTCCTGCGAAGTATTCAGGGATTAGTGGTCAAGTGGAGCTGGGTGGGGGGGGGAGGTTGGGAAGTAATCGGGCAGGAAGGATCCTGTGTCGCCAGGGTGTCTACTTACACTGATGGGCAGCAACTCGCCCAACTCATTGACGCACTTGAAAAATTTACCACCAAAAAACTGAACACCCATTATTGAGAAGATCAACCAAAAAACTAAACAAACCAAAAGGACATTGAAAATTGATGGTATTGCATACATGAGAGCGTTTACTACAATCCGCATTCCTTGCCACCTGGAATAGAAATGTATGGGATTACGATGACTGCTAATTGTTACGGGAGGGAGTCGTAGTGCTAGGTGTTCGGATTAATATATAAATGGGTGATCTCGTCTGCTTAGGTTGGTCTGGTCTATACATATGTACAGTATCTACAATTTACACAGCTTGTTACTGACAACTGAACGAGGATTAAAGATTAAAGATTACAGGTTAAAGTTCACAATTTACAGTGGCGAAGGACTACTCCGATTCTAGGACGAGGACAAGGACGAGGACGAGACGATGCAATGCGAGTTCTACTAAGTACGAGTATTTCTATTCGAAATCCATAAAGAAGACGAGATTGTACTAAACACTGCACACGGTTTTCTTCATCGCATTGCTCGGTATGACCCACTCCTCCTCGGAACCAGAGATCCTCCGAAACAGAGATAAATCAGTGGAGATAGAACAGAGAGCGGGGGTACTTAGAGTTCCTACGCAGAGAGCTGGCTTCGCCGGATGCACAAAGATGTCTGAGAGAAGAGTGTGGTGCAGGTGCCTCGCGGGACCACTTACCGAGATATGGCTCTCAGAGGACGCAGTGCTCGTAGGGTGCGTAGGGATCGCAGTACCTTCAGGTTTTCGTTCTCCTCGATGAGCAGCGAGAACACGGAGACCTGTGGACCAAGTACGACAGTTATACGGATATGTTCCACAGCATACCATCTGCCTAGCACTCACAAAGACTATGATGAAGTCGAGTATGGTCCAGAAGCTGGTAAAGTACTTGGAAAAGCCCAGCGCCAGCCACTTCAGAATCATCTCCACGACGAAGATCAGGCAGAAGGAGAAGTTGATCCAGTAGAGAACGCGCTTCAGTGTCTTGTTCTTGTCCAGGTTAATGTCCTCGAAGCAGAGCGTGATACTCGACGCAAAGATCAGCACCAGGACGAACCACTCAAAGGCCGGAGTATCGACAACCGTCAAGACCGCTGTCCTCACCCGAGTCCAGTGCTTGGCGCTCTGCGTGTCCATGCAGCTCATGAACCAGGGGCAGCGGAAGTAGAAGCTGCAAGAGAGTCAGGGTCAGGGTGAGCTATTTGATCTAATCCAAGGATACTTACTGGTCGTAGCACTTTTGCGGGAAACAGTCGTCGGGCACCTTGGGCGCCTTGGTGGCCCCGAAGCTCGGAAAAGTCATGGGATCATTGTAGGCTCCCTGCGAGTTACGCCTCCCACCAACGGTGAGATCGTCTACGTAGGAAACCAGACAATGCCATGGTTTTTCAGTCAGTCGCGAGAATGCCGACGGCTTCTGTGTCGGCTCCGAAGCTATGGCCTGCTCCAACTTGGACTGGCAGTCTTGAGGTGTCTTCTGGCCCAGATTCAGGGTCAGCCCGAGGGCTGAACTGGTCTCAGCTGCTCCCGAGCTGTGCGATTCGGTGCGCGCCGACTGGAAGGAGGCAGCTTTGTCTAGACTCGGTTGTGGATGCTCCGGGCGGCTCCTACGTGCGTGCGGATGCGGTGCCTGCGGGCCTTGAGTGGAAGGTGCTTGTGCCTGCTGGAGGCTGGTGGCATGGAAGTGCTGCTGGTGCTCCGTAAGAGCAGCCAGCGGCGGGGTGGCCTTGAGCGATGAAATTTGCGCCAGTGTCGGAGGCTCAATGCTCGATTTCAGGGAGGTGGGTGGCGTAGCGGGCACCAGCTTCTGCTTCTGGAGGAGAAGGTTCTCGTACGACGAAGTGCTCTTTAGCGAAAGGCTGTCCAGGTGGCCGGGGAGAAACTTCCGCGGCATCTTCTCCGACTCGATGCGCAGCGTAGAAATGGGCTTCTCGTCCTCCGGCAGCTCCTCCACCCGCTCGATCAGCGACAGCCGCTTGAAGCGATCAAACTGCACCGCAAAGGGGTCGATCTTCCTGCGCAAGAAGGGCGACTGGCTACTGGGCTGGGAGGCAGTCTGGCTAGTGGCCGCCACCGCCAGGGCCTCCATGGCCGCAAAGGGTGCGTGGATTTGATCACAGATTTTTCGGATCTCGTTTGAGATGCTAAAGTCCTCGTCGATCTTCCGCTGCTTCTCCAGACTGCGCCGCTTCAGCTTCACGGATTGGCGCTGGGCGGCGGAACTAACGGACTGGGAGCGTCGGGGGACGCTGGACAAATCGTAGCTGTCGTACGGGTTTAGCGGGTGCACCACCTCGTCGGCTGCCGTGCGGTCCGAGGCCCGCGTGATGATGGCAATGTGGTCCATAATCGCCTTGGTGGCCTCATCGGCAGCCGGCGACGGCTCCGAGAGCGTGGAGAGCTTGCGCTCCAGCGAGGTAGTGGAGCGCTTTATCTCCTCCAGCTCCTTCTCGAAACTCTGGATTATATTGTCGAACTCCGAGGGCTCGGTCTCCGAGGGGTGACCGCCCATCTGGCCGGAGGAGCGGCGCGATCGCATGGCACTGGAGATGCAGCTAAGGTTGCTGCCCTTCAGCTCGTCGTCATCCAGTTGCAGAAACTGAAAGAGCTCCTTCTGGTCACAGTTAAGCAACTCCTCGCGGAGATTACCCTGCTGGGACAGCAGCTCGTCCTGCTCTATGGAAATGGAGTTCAGAGAGTGCCCGCTGAGGGAGTGCCGCCGCAGCTCGGTCTCCTCGGATTTGAGGAGCGATCGCTGCGACTGCCCGCTAGACTGTGACAGGCGATCTAGGGACTTTCGGTAGCTGGGCGAGCGCGTCAGCAGGGACTTTTGGTACTTCAGATAGGCCTCGTCGTGCTCCTCGCAGCTCCTGTCCGGCAGCGAGTCGCCCCGGTTGAAGGAGCCACAGCCACTTCTCTGGTCGTTGGCGTAGGGATCCGTGTCCGTGGAGTTGTACTGGCCCAGCAGACGCAGCTCAATCGACTCCGTGTAGGTGGCCTCGTCGCGGGAGTCGTTTTGCTGGGTGCTCACCCCCGAGGAGATCTGGTGCTGCAGTCGGTAGGGTGTCAGGTTGTGTCCGTTTCCATTCGATGACGGACAGGCGGAGGCGACGGCGGCGGTCAGCATGGCGGTCTCGTAGGTGGGTGGCAGCGAGTCCGGATTCGGTGGCAGTGGGTGCTCTTGCATCTGGATCTGCTCCGGCAGGCCATTAGTGTCCTCGTACTCCAGGCCATCGACTATTGTGTGCAGGCCGTCTCTGAGAGGAATCTGGAAGCCAAAGTCCGAGCCAGAAACAGGACGATTCATAGACTCCTGCAGGGTAGATCGAATACGTAACTTTTGTGGAATGTGTTCTGAGATCAGCAACTCACCTGGTAGCTCAGTCTGTGGAACTTTGTCTCGACCAGCACACCGCCACCGGACTTGTCGCCACGCTCCAGCACCCCCGCAGCCTGATCGGACTGGGCCTGGGAGTGAGCCTGCTGCTGGGCCTCCAGGACGATCTGCTTGAACTTCTCCGCATACTTGCGCTCCTTGCGGTCCTTGCGCTCCTGCCGCTTCTTGCGGATCAGGTCGCGCACGCGCTCGATGCTTCTGGCCAGCTTCGACTCCTCGCCCACCTCCTAATCGGGGACAGAAAGTGGAGACGGTTAGCAGGACATACAGGGCATAAGGAGCAAAGGAGAGCTGGCTAAAAAGGGCTTTTTAATACACATAGATATATAGGTATCCAATGGGTAACAGAACTGAACAAGATTACTTCGTAGCTAAGAGCAGGCAACACAAAAGATATAATATATAATTATTTATAGGTCCTGGAGCCCGATATTCAACTACTACATGTCCATTAAGTATTTACATGTTCGGATTTAGATTTACGGATTATTTCAAAACGCAAACAAGGCAAGCTAGTTTAAAAGCAAGTAGAACGGTTTAGTTGGAAAAATTACCTTTTTCTTGAAAATCTGTTTATCGTTTTCAGTGTATTTAAATCGGGTTGGGTTGTTTGTCACAGTGTGTGTGTTTTGGATTTTTCAGTGTTAGTGTTAGTGTCAAGTGTTAAGATTTTAGATTTAAACGCATTGTGCAAAGTTGACAACAGAAGTTTGGGTTAATTAGATTACGCTTAAGTGCATTTTAAAGAGTTTTTATTACATTGATTAAAAGGGGGCTTCTTCCGGGCTACACTAGAGACTCCACTGGAGGGGATTCGCATCCGAAATGGATTCGGAGGCTGCCTCAGAACAAGCCCCTGGGAAAGGGGTACCGATAAGGACCGATACGTGGGTCCCAGCTCAGGTCCCCGCTCCGAACAAGGGCCGGGCCTGAGCTGGGTGGTTATTAGTACGTTAAATAATTGAATATATTAAGAACATTTAGCACAATTATGTATTACAATGCAGAGCGCAATGGAGGTTGGTGAGGCTTAATTTCAGAAATATGAAAATTATAAGGGATTTCGTTCAGTTGGAAAAGAAGAGTGCCACTGATCGGATGGTGTATGATATAATAGGTTCTTCAATTGCTGGGTGCCATCGCGCGATTCCATGAAGGATGATGAAGCTAAAAAGTCACACACACCACACAGAAACCACATCAAGGTGCAGGCAGACTCAAATTCAAAATAATAATCAATCTACCGCCCAACTGGTTTAGTTTAGGATATCAGTTTAGGACACGGCGAGAAGAGGATCTTCTCCCCTGTCAAGATTCGAGCTATTGGATTTAGTTATTTCGGTTTTTAGGCAACTTTTTGGCACACACAACGACATTTAGACGACATACACATTCACGAGCGTAACAGGAATTGGGGGCTGGAGGGGATCACCCGACTTGCCTCTTTCTTCGACTTGAGCTCCTCGGAGTTGAAGCTGTTGAGCAACAAGGCCAAGAACAAGTTGAGCACCATGAAGTTCCCCATCACCAGCGTCGGCAGGAAGATGGCGAAGCAGGTGGAGGCTCCTTGCTGTGGGTGGAGGTCAGACTGTTAGGTATCAACTCATACTTTTGGCCGCCCACTCCCATACCTCCTCCTCGGCACGCATACAGTCCCACAGGGGCTCGATCCATTCGCCGCACAGAATGCGAAATATCATCATAAAGGAGTGAAAGAAGTCGTTGAAGTTCCACCTGGAAAGCGAAATAAAGGAACTGTATTCCAAAAAAAAAACCAAGAAGAGTCGGAGGCAATCCCACCTTGGCACTGGATCCGGGTCGAATTTCTCGGGTGTGTAGTCCTTGGAGAACAACTGCATTCCGATGACAGCAAATATGTAGATGACTATGACCAGGATCAGCGTGAGGTTACCCAGGGCACCGATTGTCGAGATGATAATGCTCAGCAGCACCTTCATTGTGGTCCACGACTGGGCTAGCTTCAACACCCTTAGCTGGAAAGATCATAAGCTGTGTCAAGGAAGATCCGGTCGGAGCTGCGTTTCACTTTACCAATCGTAGTCCACGAAGAACACTGAGACCGTCTACCAGCTCGAAGATGATGTCCAGGAGACTGGCAGTCACAATGAGCAGGTCGAAGATGTTCCAGCCGCACAGGAAGAAGTCCTTGGACAAGGCCATCAGTTTAACGATACACTCGAAGGTGAAAATGGACGTAAAGACCTGTGGGGGAGGAACACGGAATGCTGTCATTGTTCATTTACAGGCGATGGGAATAGACAACCTTATTGCCCACATCGAGGGCATTGCGGAAGCTCTCGCTCATCCCGTGGTGTTCCATGGCCAGGAACGCGGTGTTTAGCACTATGCACAGTGTGATGGCCAGTTCGAACAGGGGATCCCGCACCACCTTGTAGAGGCAGTTCTGGAACTGCAGCCAGCTCTCGTAGTCAGTGCAGCAATGGACGCAGCGGTCGCAGTTTCGATCCGGAAGATCATCTGGGGGGAAATACAATTAGAAGCCATTGATTTTGCAGATCTGTACCGTGAACCCACCGATTACCACCACCTCTGAGGAAAACTCCTGGTGCAAGGCATATACGTTGTGATTCTTGATCCGGGCTATGTTTCCGTTGCACTTTATAAGGCGCACTTCGCGCGGAGAGAGAGCCAGCTCCACGGTGGACACATGCCCCAACTCGTTCGCTGTGTCCTGCTCCTCGTGGTCATCCACAACGCCCGAGTCATCCTGCGAGGATTCGCGATTCACGCCACTTGAGTTGGAGCTGGCTTGCCGGCTGCTGACGATGAGCTGGCCCTTGTAGTCGGATGGATACAGCATGTTGGGGTTCTTAACTCCCACGCCCACACCGCTGTCTTGAAAACTGATCCTGGCCTTGGGCGTGGGCGCAGTGGTGGCAGTGGTTGCGGCTGCTCCGCTGGCCTTGGCCTGTTCCATTTGCTGGTACTGCTTCTGGGCCTGCAGCGCTAGGGCCGAGGGGCGATCCGAGGTGCTGTGTCGTGGACTCGGTCCTGGACTCGGAGTGGCCGAATGGGACTTGCCGGGTTCGTTGCCATTGCTTCCGCTCCCGTTGCCATTGGTGGCTCCCGCCTCCTTGCCGCCCTTTGCCTTTTTTCGTCGAGTCTTCTTTTTGCTGTAGGAGGCCAAGAGGACACCCTTCCTTGAGTCAATCTTCTTCTTGTTGTTCTTGTTCAGCTTTTTCACACTCAACACCGAAGGGTCGAAGCTAAAGGTCGAGTCGTCACGGTGGTCCAGCAGGTCTTTCTTGCGCTCCTATAGGGGCACGCCAGGATTGGTAAATCAACGTTTTTAATAAGCATTTCCAAGCTTACCTCATTCGTTATTTCCGCCTCCTCCTCGTAGCTCAAGGCCACTACGGCCAGCATCAGGTTGATGAGGTAGAAGGATCCAAAGAACACCACCACCGTGAAGAAGGAGACGCTCATGGGCCCGCAGGTAGCTAGGACCTAAAAAGAAAGTGGTTTAGTTGGAGTTCCGCTTACAAAAGAGGACCTACCATGTTGTATACGTTCTCCCAGTAGTCCAGGGTAATCAGCTGAAAGGTGGTCAACATGGACCACATGAAGTTGTCGAAATTGGTGTATCCATGGTTGGGATTCTCCCCCACGCAGAGGCACACATATTCCATGGGACAGTGCCGAGCGCCCGTGAGGTTTCCGCATAAAACGGGCATCTCCTCCTCGTCGTAGAGCCAGTTGTCAGTGTCGTTGACCCAGCTGTAAAGAAAAAGCGTTTGCTGAAAGCTCTAGACCCGGATTTCTCGCCACCTACATCTGCCAGTCCGAGTGCGAGACGTTCGTCCAGTCCGATGGCACCTGGCGCACACACTTGTTCCGCAGCTCCCCCATGTAGACCTGCAGGGCGAACAGAGCGAACACCATCAGGCAGAAGATTGTCAGGGTCATGACCTCCGCCAACTGTCGGAAGGAGTGCAGCAGCGCGTTGATGATCGTCTTCAGACCCGGCATGATGGACACCGTTTTGAGGGCGCGCAGAACGCGAAAGGTGCGCAGCCCGGCCAGGTTTCCCACCTCCATTCCGATAGTGGCATATCCACTGGTGATGACCACAAAATCCAGCCAGTTCCACGGATTGCGCAGGTACGTATACTTGTTGAGCAAGAAGCCTTTGGCTATTATTTTGATGACCATTTCGATGCTGTAGATGGCCAGGAAGATGTACCTAAGAGTGCAGTGGGAAAGGGCGTCAGCATGGAGCTACCCGCGGATCTGAAGAGTGCAATACTCACTCCGCCTCCTCCACCGTCTCCGTCATGGCCAGGAAGATGCAGTTGAACAGGATGGTCGCCATAACGCAGTAGTCGAAGAACTGGTTAGTGGCGATATAGACGCAGACGCGGCGCGCCGGGCTCCAGGGATGGAACAGGAATAGGCTCTTGGTGCCAGTGAAGCGGTGGATGTAATTTTTTCGGAATCGCTTCGACACCACACAGAACGTCTACAATGTGAATTGTAAAGATTAAGTATTAAATAGTCCATTAATTTTTATTTTTAAAACGCTAATTAAAGTACATAATACAGGGTTAACATTTTTTAAATTCTGGCGCTCATTTTGCCGCAAGCTTTTCACAGTTTTGTGTTCGTAAACCGTTATATATCGATAATCGATATCGATAGAGCCTCTTCATAGTTACCGGTTCGTATTTACCCACCCGGTTCCAATTTCCTTAGAGGTGAAGCAGCCAGTGTTGCAGAGTTTCATAAAACGGCCAGAATTGAAGCGAAAAGCTGTCAAATGGCTAGATCTGGCCAAAAAAAAGCTAAGATATCGATAACGAATCGTTTTCCCCACCACTAGCTGTCAAACCTAACACGTTCGACTTCCGTTGAAAATTCTTTCTTTCTTTCATTGACCGTCTCCCAGACCACAAGGAAAATGAGAGCTAAGGTAAATTGGTGAACTGTAGTGAATTTATAGTGATTTTTCAAGTGCAAAGAGAAAAGTAAATACTAATTAACTGTGTTCTTCGTTTGCAGTGGCGTAAGAAGCGTATGCGTAGGTTGAAGCGTAAGCGCAGGAAGATGCGTGCAAGGTCCAAGTAATCGTAGCGCCTTCTCGCCTGTACGAAATGGTAAGTTTCGAGCCATCGGAGCTCCTCTATTCGCCCCTAGCACACGCAAGATTCTAATTTGCGGCGTTTTCCCCCGTTTATTTGCAGGAACCTTTGCCCGGCTACACAGACACAAGAACACGCCGTTGGGGCAACTGCAAAACGGAAGCCCTCGTGTAATTTGGCGAACCACTTTTCATGAAAAACGAGAAATTTGCATTTACAATTCACCCACTTGGAAATTTCACGTAAAATTGATTCTAATAAATTACTTGGATGTTCGCAAGGTTCCACGAATGAAAAAAGCATGTGTTATTAATGAGAGTGAGAGTGGTGAAGAAAAAGCGAGGCGTGTTCAACATAACCGCACTCGGTCATGTGTGTATGCGTGAGCACGTTTTGCCGAGTGTGTTGCTTCGGTTTTTGCAGATTTTTATTCCGTTTTGATTGCCGGCTAGATTGGCAGAAGAAACCGGGAGTCTGGAACGCGAGCCACCTCCATTAGAGATTGATCGCCTCGTGTTCTGCGGCCAAGGCGGTAAATTTTCGCCCAATAGCCTAATACAATTATTCAAGGCGCAGACCTGGTCCTTTTCTGGGCCCTCAGGGAGCGCGTGTCGTGCGCTCGTCATTCCGTTACGCTGCTCCCGCTGCCTGGGACTGCTCCTTGGGCAACATTCGGAAATATCGATTTGTTGGTTGTAGGGGAGCGAGACCGAGACCTGAACACCAGCAGCAGCACTGGCCCAGACGAGAGCCGAGCTGTTCATTAGCGCCTTGATTTCTTCAATTATATATATGCAGATGGGCCTGCCGAGGATGATGTTTGCGCCACCGCCACCACCGTGCCCGCCCACTTGTTTGAAGGTCGTTTGTCACTGTAATACACACATAAATGTCGCTCAGCCGAGTAAGCTGAAATTTTAATGTAACAAGCAGAAATTACGATTGGGTGGCAGTTTGCCATTTAGCATTTTGTTCTGGAAATTTGCATGCCAGCCGCCTATCCGCCCCCTCCGCCGTTGTGGTTAGGAGAGCTTAAGGATAAGCATGTGTACTTTTAAGTGGTCCGAAATGGAAAGTTGTGTTGGTCCTTGTTCGGCAGGCAGTCCGGGCAAACAAGCAACGACTGGGGCTGGGGCTGGGTCTTATCCTGTCGAACAGACAGGCCTTGTTTGCCAGCAGAGGAATCCCATTAAATGCAATTAAGCACTTGGGCCCTCCACCTGCAGTGGCTGTTTGCGGAGAACGCTTCTTATTGGAATGGTGTAGTGAGTTGGAGCCACGGACTCGGCACAGAGAGATTTAATTATAGAATGTAGGACAGCAGAGCGGTGCGCTCCATTAGACATGGGCAGGAGTGGAGGTTCGCAGCTTGCATTTCAGCTCTAGCTCTACGTCTTGGCCAGGTTTGGCACTTGGCCGTAAAGCTCTGTTACCGAATATTTCAGAGCAGATCTCCCTGGTCGCTAGCCTCCGGCCAATAAGATTTAATTATAGATTGCCCGCCGGGCTGTGTTTGTCTTGGACTTAGTGGGATATATGCGGTCCGCTCGGTCGATAAACACATCACTCGATGTCAGGTGCGCTCATCTCCCCCTCTCCCGCCCTGACCCATTAGCGGGCTTGGTCACTTGCATGTTTATTCTGCCCCGGTCCGGTTCCGTTATCCGGAGTTATTTGGCCACGACACGTGGCCTGTGGAAAGCTCGGCAGCCCGAAAGCCTGAAAGCCACCAGGTCTTGAGCTGAGTGTACACTTGCATGCTCGCCTATAATTTGTCCGCTGCGGCTGCTGCGGCAGCGATGTGTACTATACGGCTGTGTGCCACTCCGCCACTGCCACTGCCACTGCGGCCAGTTTTGTTTGAGTCACGTAAATATGGTTGTCAACTTGGCTGCCCTTAGCAGGCCCAGGGCAGGCAGGGGTTGGACCCGCCCCCCGCTCTCCCCGCCCTGTGCATGGCATGACCCATATTTGCGAGCCTGTGTACTCACACCTGCGGTGAGATTGCTAGCAATTAACGAATGATTAAATTGGCATTAAATAATGTGGACTGTATTTTAAAATCAGACGAAGGCTTCTTGCAGGCGGCATAGCTTCTATGCTTTGTGAGGCTGCTATCTAAGTGGCCATCTCCGTGCTTCCACGAATTATTTTTAGAGGAACACTGGCCACATGTGCACGGAACTCTACCACTTGGCTTTTTGTTTAGGGCCGGACCCAAAAAATGTAGTGCCGGCTTTGAATTTTAACGAGCGCTTGGCATTTACGCTGATTTCCTTTCCTGCTTCAGGCTTTCGAGAGCCTGCCACGAGGGTCGTTCGAGGCGTTTCCATTAACCCCAGTTACAGATACTTGTGCCACATTTGCACTTGTGCCTCACAATGCCGCAAATGCAACACGACGCTGCGCCGAGCTGCAAAACAAAGGCAAAAATAAGAGCTGCAACAAAACCAAGTTGCGTCGCGTTCCATTTCCGCTGCGCCACTTGCATTTCCCCCCGAAACCCCCATCTGAGCTCAGGTCTGAGCGCCCCCCTCCCCATCCAACCTCGTTCCCCTGAAATCCGGGTACTGGGTCGCGTCCGTGCGACTTTTTAATTAGAGCCAATGGGCGGCCAAACGGGGTGAGTCCCTGCGGATAATGAGTGCCGGCAGTGGGCCAGGGGCAGCCCGCAACTTACCTCCTCGTAGATGAAGGTGTCAATCTCCTCGAGCGGCTTGCCGTACATGTGCTCCGGAAAGGGCTCGAACTTGCGGGGCAGCACGTCCCCATCCTCCACGGAGGCCTTGGTGCGCGGATGGAAGCCATACTCCCGCACCAGCTGGATGTGCCGGTTCTCGTGCTTGACCTGCGACTTTTGGGTGTACGCGACGACTTGGTGCTTGGCGACAGCTGGAAGAGACGTCAAAGGAGCGGATGAGGATACTTGGTTTGCGAAAGGATTATTCAAATATTAATACAAAATTAATCAAGCGATCCCCACGCACAGCAGGATGAATCAATTGCTCCCCAAGACCCACATTTGTGATCCACTTGGGACCACCCCAAGTGGAGAGTCAACTTGTAATCCCAAAAATCCCAAAGGAAAAAGATCGTAAATACTGTCTCTACGAAATGAAGCCCACAAAATTCCCAAAATTAGCAGTAATCTTTCAAAAAATGTCAAAAGAATAATCGATATTACGGAATTCATCATCCGAAGGGAGTCCCAAATCTATTCCAGCTGAACAAATCCGTAAATCATCCTCGAAGCTTGCCCAGAAGGTATCGCTGAGCCACTAGTAGATGTTGTCCAGTGGCGGAGGAACCTCTGGCCATCTCTGAGACGAACCCTGAAGCGCAGACTATCGATGTCCGAAAACTCCCCTTTCGTGCAATTGATGCAGGCCCTCGGAGGTGGCACCGCCGGCGCCGTCACTCGCTTCCTCACCCAGCCGTTCGACGTCCTTAAGATCCGGTTCCAGATGCAGGTGGAGCCGGTTGGAGAGCACACCGCCTCCAAGTATCAGGGGGTGATGCATGCGTTCAAAGCGCTGTACGCCGAGGAGGGAATCCGCGGCCTGATGCGAGGCCACAACGCCGGCCAGGTCCTGAGCATCTCCTACGCCCTGACCCAGTTTTGGTCATACGAACAGTTCCGGATGCACGCCCACCACGTGGCCTACTTGAATGACCGTCCGTTCCTGCTGTACTTCATCTGTGGTGGATTCGCCGGCTGTTTGGGGGCGGTGGCCGCGCAGCCCTTCGACGTCGTACGCACTCAGGTGGTGGCCGCCGATCCGACAACCGGACGCAGCCGGATGAGCACCGTCGAGGGACTGCGTCGGATCTGGACGAATGAGGGCATAGCCGGAATAACCCGGGGCCTGCAGTTTACCTTGGTCCAGATCTTCCCCCTGGTGGGGGCCAACTTCCTTTTCTACAAGTACCTGAATGCCTTGGTTTTGGCGTTCAATCGGTACCATCAGGAAGGCAAAGGTAACGTGTCCGCCACCCACTCCCACGACATCAGCGGATTCTATCTTTTCGTCAACGGCGCCTTGGCCGGAGTGGGGGCCAAGATTCTGGTCTACCCGGCCGATCTTCTAAAGAAACGCATCCAGCTGAAGGGCTTCAAAGGCGACCGTCAGAGCTTCGGCCGTAATCCGGAATGCCCGACGGTGCTGGAGTGCATCGGCACTACCTTCAAGGAGGAGGGGATTGGGGGCTTCTACAAGGGCATGATCCCCACCCTGCTCAAGGCCGGCTTGACCAGCGCCCTCTACTTCACCATCTATGACATGTTTAACCGGCGCTTCATCGATCCGTACAAGGACCACCACGGGTCCACTCAAAGGACGGGGCACATCAAGAGGGGGAATTCTTGGTCCCAATAAAGGCGGGTATCTACATTACTTTACACTAGCATGGTTTATTTTGTCGCGTACATCGGATGCGGGATGTAGGGTGCTGGAGGGTGATCTGCATAAGTTAGGTCCATGGATGGGTGGTTGGAATGTGGGCTGGAGGACATGAGCATTGAGTAGACTAGACGACCAAATGGCCAGGCTGGGACTGCGCCCCCTGCCTACCGCCAGTTGGAGCTGGATCCCGACCAGCCGCCGGCGGCGGGCGCCGAATAGCTGTAGCCATCACCGCTGCCGCCACCGCCGCCGCTGGAGGATCCTCCGTAGGAGCCACCGCTGCCAGAGGCCGCTGCAGCAGCCACTACTTGGGTGTCGTAGCTGGAGCCGCCTCCGCTGCTGTATCCATGTCCGCCACTATACCCATTGCTGCTGTAACCTCCGCTGCTGTAGCCTCCGCTGCTGTAGGAGGATCCGCCGCTGTAGGAGGAGCCACCGCTGTAGGAGGAACCACCGCTGTATCCGCCGGATGATCCGTGGGCGTCACTGGAAGCAATGGCGGCGCCAATGACGGCGTCGTGGCCGCCACCGCTGCTGTAGCCACCACCTCCGCTGTATCCACCGCCGGAGTAGCCTCCGTATCCGCTGCTGCCTCCGTGAGCGGAGGAGTCCGAGCTGGCGGCAATGGCAGCAATATTGGCAATGGCGTGGCCACCGTAGTCTCCGCCGGCGCCGTGGCCGCCGTGTCCTCCGGAGGAGGAGCCAGCAGCAGCGGCAATGGCGGCAATCTTGGCGTCATCGTGTCCAGAGCCATGACCACCACCGTGGCTGTAGCCGCCGCCGGAGCTGTGACCTCCTCCGCCGCCAGCGCTGTAACCGTGGTTTTCTGTGATGATGGCGTAGGTGCTCACATGGCCACCACCTCCTCCACCGCCACCTCCACTGTAGCCACCATCGTGGGAATGGACCTCGTAGCCACCGCCGCCGCCGCCACCGCCTCCATATCCTCCGAAGTCACCGCCGCCATGACCTCCATGGTCGCCACCACCACTCTCCGGCAAGTGGATGCGGATGTGCACGTGCTCCCGTCCGAAGGTGGGCTTGCCCCAGACAGCCGGACTGGCCAGCAGGAGCGCACTGATCTGGAGTTGGTTGTGGGATAGAGATATGGTTAGGATCCGCCGGGAGCTGGACAAGGTCTTCCAATGAAACTCACTATGAAACGAGCTGCCATTTCTCTGAACTCTCGGATGGGATGCTGATACTTTTCGCCTCTCGACCGACTACCGACTGGAAATGATTCGGGGATCGCGGCTGCGCGCCGCTTTATACCGCTTTGCCCCACGAGGAAGGTTATGTAAGCCGCTGCGCGAGCAAGTGCAAGAGATAATCTCTCTCCGCGACCACGACCACGACCACGACCCATTGAAGGCCACATTGTTTCTTCTCTGTGTTGCTTTCTTCCCCAGCTTCTTCGCAGCTCCCCTGGCTGGGATGGCGGGACGAGAGTGTTGACCTTTCACATCTCATCTCATCACCTCCCAGCATGTGCCCTTTGCCAAATACTTCAATGCACTTGAAAATCCGTTTTTTAATCTCAAACTTTTCCCCACAAAACATAATCTTGGGGATATCTTTGGGATACGAGTACTATCTTGACTCCTCAGGAGTTATGAGACTATAGGAAAGTGAGAAAATCTATTTTTGCGATGGCGTCTTCATAAAAAGGCAATTAAAATTACATGGAAACGCATTATGGGTAATTACATTCACATGTCCAGTGGTGTTTTTTTCCGTGCATCACTCTCACTGTGTCTGCTAAGCTCCGAACATCCAACACAGCCCGCTGGAGAGCATTGGCTTCTGCTTCTGGTGCTCCACTTTCGTCGGAGAGAAAATCCGCCTAGCCCTAAGCTGTGTTTTGTGTTTTGGCTTTTTGGTAAAAATCGAAATTTGAACTGCTGTAATATGCAACTGACCAGTTCCAGTTTTAGTTATGGCCCAGAGCTCTTTGTTATTGTGGCTCTATCTGGCACTAACCGTTAGGTATTTTGCTGGTGTTCATGTTTATGGATGTTTATGCAGATACGATACGAACTTCCTATTGGCAATTCCTTATTGTGGCCCCCACTTGCATAACGATTGGCCAAGGGACTGGGACTGGGATTGGGGCTGCGACTGGGTCTGAGGCTGCGAGTGTCTGCCCGACGGCAGCCGGGCCGTTCGGGTCGGGTCGTCCGTCATTAACCCATTGATGGACGGTTCCCGTCCCGGAAATTAGCCCGATGATGCCATTTGCTGTTTTTCGAGCGAGAGTGAAATGTGAAATGTTTACCGAAAACAGGTTCTGTTCTGTGGGGTTGGGTCAGTGGGCGCTACCTGTACATGCCCCCATCCCTGCCCCCTGCTCACCGGAATTTCGCCCTTTTCAAGAGCCAAATGGCCAAGTGGCTCTCGAGGGTTATTGGGTTAAGCCTCGCCTGCAGCAGCAACGGCAACGGCAGCGACAGCGACAGCGGCAGCATCATCAAAAATATCTTGTCATGCTCGGGCTGCTGCAACATTGGCAGAAAAAGAAAGAAAAGCGAAAAAGTACCGTGGCATGCCGTCGTGGGTTTTGTTTCGCTCATCATCCTCTCGCTCTTACATCAGCAACATCAGCCATCAGCCCGAGGAAGAGGTCATGGCCACTGGCCACCCCCACCAGCCAGCCACCTGCCACCACCTCCACCTCCACCAGCTCCAGTTCCATCTCATCCTCCGTTATGCATTCGCTGTTGATTAGCTACAGTTTTCATTAGCATCGAGTGGGCACCATTTTCATCCGAATCAAAATCCGAAACGGGGCCATGTGGCCATTCCGATTACGTCTTGCTGATTATCATCCAGGCTAGGCAGCTCGGCAGACTGGCAGCTCTTGGCAGACTCATCTCCGAAATAATTAATACACATTTAACTGGAAACAAAACAAAAGCAAACGGGCTTACATAAGGGACTAGTTGTCGGCCAAGAGGGACGGCGACACCAACGCAACAATCTGTTGCCAATCAAACCATAATCATAATAGCGATGCTCATAATCACGATGCTGTGGCGAATGGGCTCCGAGATCGCAGATCGGAGTGGAAGTGGGGGCCGGGGTCGGGTCTTCCAGCTGGAGCATTCGAGGCGCATTTCATTAACATTGGAGCACGGCGCTCGGGAGCCCCTTTCGATTGGGATTGCATCTCTTCGGATTTGGCCAGCCAGACGGCGAGGGCCAACCGGTTGGCGGTCGCACATTAACATCAGATGGATGCAAGATGCAACAACGACGCATCTTCCCCGTATTGCATAATCGGAGCTCAAAACATCTTCACGCGGAAGCAAAGTCATTCTCAAAAGCGCCCAAAAACAAAAAGGAAATTGCTTACAGACACAGAAAACTGAATAGTCACTAGCAGCTTGCAACCAGCAACTAGCAACTAGCAACTAGCAATGTGCAATGTCGTGGTTTTCCCAGAAAACCAGTTGCACCTCTACACTCGGAGAAACAATGAGCGCCAAAGGAGTCGCAATATTTTCATAAACTGTTATTAATTGGATGATTTTTTAACCTTATTTTTATTAGAACTTGCTTTCAAAAGGACTACTAGATTAAAGAGTAAATACATCATTTTTGTTGCACTTTTGAAGTGCATTTGAAGCTGCAATGCAATTTATGCGATGCAACTATGGCTGCAGTTGCAGTTGCAGCTGCGCAGACCTTTGCACAAGTTCAATGGTGACGGGATTGGGAATGCAACCGAAAGGGAGGCCCCGTGCGATGGGGCACTTTCTACACTTCTCTGCTTCCTGGGGCAGCCCATGGACAGGTCCAGTTCGGGGCTGGAAAGGAGGCAAGGCGAAGCTGCCAATGCAACTGCAACGATGCGAAGCGGGACAAACAAAAGGGAAATACTGGGAAGCTGGGAAACTGAAAATGTGAAAAAGTGAAAAAGTGAATCGGGAGGATAAAGAGCGGGAGGATGGCAATTGCTCTACATATTTAATTAGTTTCCGTTTCCGTTCATATTCGTAATCCGCAGCTGGCAGTGCCTGGCTGGCCTTTGTGCATTGTGCTCCTCCTCCCCAGTGGAATATCCTCCGCTGACAATGGCGGCTGCCGCCACCCACTCGTCCTTTGCTGCCCCAGCCCCAGCCCCAGCCAGCCCCTGCTCCTGCTCCTGCTGTCGACAGAGGAGGACAAATTGCGCTCTATCGGCGCCTGTAGAACGGTTGCGTAACTTACGGCCAGTCATCAGCCAAAAACTTTTGCCGGAGCGCTGCGCTTCCCATTTTCGATTTGTTTATCATTTATTTAAACGGCCTTAGAGGGTCGGTCGTCCCGCCATTAAGCTCCTTCGATTCGATTTTCGCTTTAGTGGCCCAAAAACAGGACCCTAGATGCCAAGGGCAAAATCAAAAAAAAAAAAAAAAGGAAGGAACATCGGGATCAGAAGCCAGCCAGGCAATAGCCAGGCACACAGTGAGCAATGCTATTTAATTATGTTGATGAGCACGACCGGACATGGGGGCAGGAGGAGCTTCCCGGGAAGGAGCAGCAAAACGCACAACACGCACAAAAAGCAAATGCCTTCGTCCTTTTCCACCCTGCTTGCCACTCCTCCGGCCACATTCCGAGACCCTGGCCTGGACAGTGGGTGCCCCATAAAAATTGGCAAAATAAAAGCCTGATGGCAACAAACAGCGTCCCAGGAACTACTATGTGTGGGCCTGGAACGCTGTGTTTTAAAGAGACTGGACTCTCCCAGCCACTGGGTCGATGAAGGCGCTTAACCAAGCAGTCCCCTGAGACGCAATAGACAACTTTTCATGCAAATCTTCCGTATGACAACGCCAACTATATCCCGTCTAATGTCCACTGTGCACGTGTCGTGCTTAGACGTGGCGTGCAGGTGTCGCTGCTGTCGGGGTGTCAGGACAGCCTGCTCCTGCCCCCTGGCACCTGGCCTGCTGCTCTGCCTCTCGACCTTTCAATGCATAAGCTATGCCCTCGTATACAGATTTGATGGCCTTCCTTGCCTCTCGCCGCTCGCCCCTTTCCAAATGGCCTGCCTTTGGACACCTCAAGAATAATATTTATGAGAACGGAGGTGGATATTCCCCCACATGCATGGGTGGCAGGGAACTATCAATAGCTGGGCCCCAGCTCAGACCCAGACCCAGAGACTCACCTTTCTCATCGTTGGACGCTGTTTGATCATCACTCATCTTGACTGATTGTCGTCGTTTGGTTTGTTGTTGCTGCTGCTGCTGCTGCTGCCACTATCTGTGGATGCTGGATGTTGCCGTTGCTCGTGTTATCCTTAGGGCAGCTGCATGTCCTTCGCGCGCTCACTCGGTTCGAATGAATATCTGCATAATAGTGTATCGGGCTCAGTTTTCAGGCGAGCGGATCGCACATTTCACCGTTAATATTGTCAGTGTTCCCATTGTTAACCATTTTGTGAGCTCTCGCATTTGCCGTTATTGTAGTTTGCATTTGTATTGGTATTGCTTGAGACAGTTTTTTATTTGTTGTTGCTTTTGTTGTTGTTGTTGTTGTTGTGCTTATCACGCTTGGGCCTTTCATGATGCCTATTGCTATGCTATGCAAATCTTATGACTACGACAGTTTCCAATAATGGCATTTGGCATCGCCCCGGCTCTTCAGCTCCCCAGCTGCCCCGCCAGCACCGCCTCCTCCAGCGTCGTCTTCCTCTGCTTCTATTGTGAGCTTTTTGGCTTTGTTGTGCTGATTATTGCTTTACATTTTGCGATGCGTCTGAAACGAGAGAAGATGTAGAGAAGTGAGAAGTGGTAAGCCCGGTGGAGAAATGCGCCAGCTTACATAACTGCCGGGCGACTAGGGGTAAATTAAATCGGTTCTCCCGCAATTGCTCTAGGTCGTGTCGTGTAACGGTAATTGGCAGGGCGCTAATCCCCGCCCCCACACACCCACACATCCAAAGTGTATGTTCCTTACGCCAACGTAACGGCTCACTCTGCTTACATGAACGTAATGTGCGTAACGGAAGAGATAAACACCTGCGAGTGTGAGGGCGACGGACTCGGAGACAGATTGAGGCTCAAGCCGGAAAATGGGGGAAATTTAAGTCTTAAAGCTTAGTAGAGATAAAGTTAATTAACATTATGGCGTCAAGCACACACACAACAAGCATCTTGCACACACACAGCTACATGGCCCGCAAAGTAAGATACAAGAATTGATAAATGGCGCCCAACAAAGAGCAATGAGGTTGTGTGGGCAGCGAGAAGGGGGAGCCGGAGGGGGTGGAGATGGAACGAGGACATGGATGCTGCTCATTGCTCAGTGCTTTGTTTGCGGCCTCTTCTTGTTCTTGTAGTTGCTCCTGGCATTGTTGTTTATTCAGACTCTGACTAAAAGTACAGTCTGACTTCCATAATCTTGACTTGTATTGAAATAGAATATTATTTAACACTTGAGGTTGAAGCTAAATTATACTTATATTATTAAGTTAGCAATTAGCAAGGAACAAAGTACTTAGGATCTCCCTAACCCAAAGACTGTCTCATTTTTATTATTTAATAAGGAGCAGCCTTGCATAATTCTTGAATTCAATAAACAAAAACAGTTCATGAAAGTCCATCCCAACTCCATGCTCAACTGTATCTGTATCTTCGGCCAGCATCAGTATCTTTGTATCTGGCCGTAGTAGGCCTGCTTCCTGTTGTTCTTCGTTTCGCAAACTTCTTGACACGTCTGCGAGCGCTGCGAGCAACTGACGGCGGCAAAAATGGAAAAACGTTAGATGAAGGCGCCCATAAAATATTCAATATCAGTTTGGCCTCCGCCCTCTGCTCGCCCCGTTATGGCAGGTGATGTTTGCTGGCGGAAGCTCTGATGGGGGATGGAGGATGGAGGAGATGGAGAGGCTGCCATTGGCTCGTTGGATGAGAAGTGGGATGGAGATGGAAGACGCCGTAGGAGATTCGAGCGAGAACAGGGTCCTGGAGGTCCAGCCAACACACAAATCGTCAAAAACACTTTTATTACAACAATAAGCGCACGAGGCATTAAACAATGTGTTGTTGGCTTACAATTTTACGGCGGGCTGGGCCCTGGGGGGAGGTGTGTATTCTGTTTGGTTTCCAGGTTGCTCGTTTTCTGGGCGTGACCAGTTGGTTGGTTTTAAAGTTACCCCATAAAAGTGTGGCCCCTAAAGTTGTGCTACAAATTTCTGCGGGTGCCTGCTGCCCGCTGCTAGCCTGTTTCTGTTTCTGTTTTGTTTGCTTTCTCGTTTCTCGCACGAATGAGAACAAAAGTGTGGCCGCCTAGTTAAGTGCACATCAAGAGCTAATTTATGGCCCAATCCTGGTGCCACCGCCACCGCCACCACACCACATAAGCCGAAGTTGTGGTGGCCGCGCACATACACACCCATACATACAGAGGAGCCTCTGCCCCTGTATCGTTCTTTGCATTCTCGATTTACCTTTAAACATTTGCGGTTAATTGTTGTTTGCTCGCTGGCTTGTTTGTCGGTATGGCTTGCAGGATGTTTGGAGATAGTTGGGATGATTTGTGAGCTTTATGTAATCGCACGTGTGCTGCGTGCTGCACTACTTCACCGCTATTTCTATTTCTATTTTCGTATTTTACTTTCTAGGCCTGCAACACACGCAGACATGGACAGACACATACGAAAATGCACACACACACACCGAAACGCACTTGTAAGTTACCCCACGCTCTGCACTTCACTTTCCTTCAGGACCTCTCGTATTCGTATTCGCATTCGCGTTCTACTTTCCACTTCCCAACACTGGCGCACTCACTATTCCGATTTTGATTCCAAATCCGAATCGAATTGAGGTTGCTGCTGTTTTATTTGATTTTATTTTACATTAATTACATTTTTATTTAGTCGCAACTGTGCAACAATGTTGGATAGGGGGAAGGGACAGGGAGAAGGCCAAAAACAAAACCAGAAACAGTAAAACAAAAACCAGTAACAACAAGGCAAAAAAACTTCTTGCACGCACATTGTTTGACACACATACAGGCACGCAGCACACACAAACACACACCTCTGCAGGCTGAGAAGTGTTATTACAATTTACTGTTGATTTCTTTTGCAAGCCAAGCAGCCCGAGTAAGCGAGACAGCCCTATACGTAGGTGTGTGTGTGCGAAAGCGTGCGAAAGAGCGCGAAAATGTAGGTTAGTTTCCGTTGTATCCCAACGGCCCCTGCCCCCAGTTCCTTTGCTCCCCACCTCCCTTCCTCCCTTCCTTGCCAAGTCCTTTCACAGCACTAACAACAAAAACAACGTGCAGTGCACACATTTCACTCTATTTTTGGGCGCTGAAAAATTTTTCGCACGCTGCCTCCGAAACGGAATGCACTTGTGCTGGTTAACTATAACGGTATTCGCACTGCTTAACCGATTGCCAACGATGGCGTGTACGTGGGAGTGTGGGAGCGCGTGGGGCTCCTTTTGTGGCGCTGTTTTTGCCTTTCACAACATTCCCCCCATTCGGGCCTTTTCACTTCACTTTTCTATGTGTTTTTTAAGGACGTACGTGGGAACGCGCGAGCTCGCATGGCGACTGCTCGGTTCTAAGGTTCTTCGGCGACTGAGCTCGGCTAACGGGTTTTCCTTTCCGTTTGACGTAATCTGCAGGGCGACCGCGATGCAGAACGATGAAAAACACGGACCCGACGAGCCCTGTGTAAGGGAATTGCCCAGTATTCTGCCAAAAAAGGACACGACAGGGAAATGCTCTCTTCACTCTCAATAGAGGGCGGCCAAGCTCTGGCTTGCGCATCGCCGTCGTCCCTTTCGCTTGCAGGTCAGCCGGCATAAACAAATGCCACGTTATAGGACATACTGTGGCCAAATCCCAGTATTTCAACGCTGCTGTTGCACCGCTGGCCATACGCCTGCCGCCCTTCCGCAGCTTCATCGCTCCTCCACGAGGAAATGTCAAAATGATTAGGCTCGAATATGGGCCACTGACAAACAAAGCCAACAGCATGCGGACGATGTTCATGAAAAGATTGTTCGTTCCTCGGCTGCCATCTTCAACTGTGTACCACGCGGCGTATACGTAATGGATTCACATTAGTCATACGCACCGTTGTCGCACTGCCAAGCCCCTGCCTCGAATTTCGATTCCTAATACAGAATTTTTAAGTACATGCTTCGAATACCATCTTCGATGGCTGGTTAACGCGTCGTATACGTACTATTCGAAATCACATAACTCATACGCTCCGTTGGCCCACTGCGAAACCTACAGATTTATTTAATTTTAAAACAAAGTGAATCGAAATAAATTAAACGCTTAGGCAGTAAAATTACGCATACGCAACGTTGGCCAGCTACGGATCTGCGCACTGGATCCGCTCTTTTGCAATTCGAGTTGATAAGCCCCAGCCCTGAGCTAGAAACTGATAAGCTGGCAAGAGCATCGTGACGACCCGCCAAAGCTTGGAGCTTGGAGCTCAGTTCCCTTTGAGATTCCGTTGGAGGCGGAGTAACGCGGAGAGCCAAACGCAATTCGGTCAATTAGCATACCCACAGATAAGCTTATCGAAGTAGAAACGGAAGCGAGCCTAGGCCAAGATGCGGCTGCCAGGGAAGGGGCTACAGCTGCTGCTGTTCCTTCTGCTTCAGATGGAGCTGAGTTGGGGTGACTCGAGTCGGACGTCCAACCACACCGTCAACTATGAGAAGACCACCAAACAGATCCTAGACAAAGCCACCGCCCGAATGCGTACTATATGGGACCTGAAGCGTCGCATCTTTCTCCAACTTACAGCGAAAGGAAAGTCTCCTTTGGGAGGACAGGCTTTGAATGGGAAGCAGGAAGTGGAGTCCGAGACATATCGGCTGCAGTATGAACTGGCTGCGAATCTTAGCGTGGTGCCAGTGGCCGAGCTCAATGATCCTCTTCTGCGTCGACGTGTGCAGCGGATGGCCAAACTGCAGTTGCAGGGCCTGCGCCCCAAGGACTACGAACAAGCCAAGGACTTGCTCAGGCAAACACATAACTTTGTGAGCGGGGCGCTGGTGTGTCCTCTGGAGGACTGCTCCGCTCGAGGTCCCCTGTCCATGGACCAGCAGATAGTGGCAAAGAACCGAAGGACAAAGTTGTACGACGATCTGCTGATAAACTGGTACGCCTGGCGCAAAGCCATCAACGAAAAGGAGACTGCCAAGTCCACGTTCATAGACTTTGTGCGTCTTCTGAGGATCGCTGCCACCTACAATGGGCATGTGACTCCGTCCCGCACTTGGTACCATCACTTTGACACCGAAAACTTCCAGGCGGAGATGGAGGCAGTGGTGTGGGAAATTATGCCGCTCTACCGGGAACTGCACGCCTATCTGCGCCATGAGGTGCGCATCGCCTATCCCAAGGCAGACACGAAGAGCGATGGCGCCATTCCGGCCCCCGTTATGGACCAGATCCTTTCGCAGGATTGGTATCCGCACCAGTTCTTTCGTACCCCGCATCCCAGTAAGCAGCACCAGCTTCCCTCCGTCCATCGCCGCCTTGAAGAGGTTCTGGTAACGCCCGTAAAAATCAATCGGAAGGCCGCCGAGTTTTTTGAGTCCCTCGGACTCAACCAAATGTCGGAGTAAGTTCAAAATTGTGTGATCTCTTGTATTTGATAAAATAATCATATGGGCTTACTCGCCAGTAACTTCTACGAGAAATGGTCACGGCGGATGAAGGACGACGAAGGTGGCCCGGACTGCAAGTCGCAAGTGTACTATTTTCCCCCGGACGTGGCCCTCCGGTACTGCCCCAAGCTGGATTACAAAAAAATGATGCAAATGCACGGGACTATGGCGGAGCTGCAGTATAATATTTACAAGCGCCAGCTGCCCTTCGGCCTAGACACTGAGCCGTGTCCTGGCTTCGGCGCAGCCATGGCGGAGACGGTGATCCTCGCCTCCGGCACTCCCCGCCATCTTTTCCGCCTCCACATTCTCCTGAACGATAGCCTCACCGAGGAGCAGTCCCTAAACCGGCTCTTTCGGATGGGAGTACACACACTGGTTGCAGTGCCTCAGTACTTCATCAACGATAAGTTCCTGGTCGACGTCATGGACGGGAGAATCGGAGTGAAGGACTATAACTGCGCCTACTGGCATCTGCAGGACAAGTTCGCCGGAGTGCAGCCTCCGTCGCAGCGCAACAATAGGGACTTCGATTTGGACTTTAAGTTCTACCGCGGGATGAATCCGGAAACATCTAACACAAAGTGGGTATTACATTTTTAATTCCAAATTCCAGGGTATCATACGTTCTTTTTCGTTCCCAATAATACATTTATCGTTAGGGATGGATGTCATAAAGGAAAATCGATGTACGCATCTTTTAAGAAGGGAATCGTACGCGGGGATATTTTTCAAGAAAAAAAAAGGATTTTTCATAAATTTGAAAAATATCCATCAAAAAATTTGTTTTGAGGTTTTAATGCAGAAGAGTAGGGAATTGATTCACAAATCGTTTAAGGTATTCCGCTCAAGAATCGGATGAGAATTGGCCAAGATGTAGCTTCCTCAAGTGGCCATATATGAGAATCCTGGATTTTGCAATGGGTACTCCCACAAAAATTTGAAAAATATCGATCCAAAAATTTGTTTTCAGATTTTGATGCAGAAGAGTAGGGAATCGATCCACAAATCGTTTAAGGTATTCCTCTCAAGAATCGGATGAGAATTGGCCAAGATGTAGCTTCCTCAAGTGGCCATATATGAGAATCCTGGATTTTGCAAGGGGTACCCCCACAAAAATTTGAAAAATATCGATACAAAAATTTGTTTTGAGGTTTTGATGCAGAAGAGTAGTGAATCGATCCACAAATCGTTTAAGGTATTCCGCTCAAGAATCGGATGAGGATTGGCCAAGATATAGCTTCCTCAAGAGGCCATATATGAGAATCCTGGATTTGGCAAGGGGTACCCCCACAAAAATTTGAAAAATATCGATCCAAAAATTTGTTTTGAGGTTTTGATGCAGAATAGTAGGGAATCGATCCACAAATCGTTTAAGGTATTCCGCTCAAGAATCGGATGAGGATTGGCCAAGATATAGCTTCCTCAAGTGGCCATATATGAGAATCCTGAACATTGCAAGGGGTACCCCCACAAAAATTTGAAAAATATCGATCGAAAAATTTGTTTTGAGATTTTGATACAGAATAGTAGGGAATCGATCCACAAATCGTTTAAGGTATTCCGCTCAAGAATCGGATGAGGATTGGCCAAGATATAGCTTCCTCAAGAGGCCATATATGAGAATCCTGGATTTGGCAAGGGGTACCCCCACAAAAATTTGAAAAATATCGATCCAAAAATTTGTTTTGAGGTTTTGATGCAGAATAGTAGGGAATCGATCCACAAATCGTTTAAGGTATTCCGCTCAAGAATCGGATGAGGATTGGCCAAGATATAGCTTCCTCAAGTGGCCATATATGAGAATCCTGAACATTGCAAGGGGTACCCCCACAAAAATTTGAAAAATATCGATCCAAAAATTTGTTTTGAGGTTTTGAGGCAGAATAGTAGGGAATCGATCCACAAATCGTTTAAGGTATTCCGCTCAAGAATCGGATGAGGATTGGCCAAGATATAGCTTCCTCAAGAGGCCATATATGAGAATCCTGGATTTGGCAAGGGGTACCCCCACAAAAATTTGAAAAATATCGATCCAAAAATTTGTTTTGAGGTTTTGATGCAGAATAGTAGGGAATCGATCCACAAATCGTTTAAGGTATTCCGCTCAAGAATCGGATGAGGATTGGCCAAGATATAGCTTCCTCAAGTGGCCATATATGAGAATCCTGAACATTGCAAGGGGTACCCCCACAAAAATTTGAAAAATATCGATCCAAAAATTTGTTTTGAGGTTTTGAGGCAGAATAGTAGGGAATCGATCCACAAATCGTTTAAGGTATTCCGCTCAAGAATCGGATGAGGATTGGCCAAGATATAGCTTCCTCAAGAGGCCATATATGAGAATCCTGGATTTGGCAAGGGGTACCCCCACAAAAATTTGAAAAATATCGATCCAAAAATTTGTTTTGAGGTTTTGATGCAGAATAGTAGGGAATCGATCCACAAATCGTTTAAGGTATTCCGCTCAAGAATCGGATGAGGATTGGCCAAGATATAGCTTCCTCAAGAGGCCATATATGAGAATCCTGGATTTGGCAAGGGGTACCCCCACAAAAATTTGAAAAATATCGATCCAAAAATTTGTTTTGAGGTTTTGATGCAGAATAGTAGGGAATCGATCCACAAATCGTTTAAGGTATTCCGCTCAAGAATCGGATGAGGATTGGCCAAGATATAGCTTCCTCAAGTGGCCATATATGAGAATCCTGAACATTGCAAGGGGTACCCCCACAAAAATTTGAAAAATATCGATCCAAAAATTTGTTTTGAGGTTTTGAGGCAGAATAGTAGGGAATCGATCCACAAATCGTTTAAGGTATTCCGCTCAAGAATCGGATGAGAATTGGCCAAGATGTAGCTTCCTCAAGTGGCCATATATGAGAATCCTGGATTTGGCAAGGGGTACCCCCACAAAAATTTGAAAAATATCGAACCAAAAACTTGTTTTGAGGTTTTGATGCAGAATAGTAGGGAATCGATCCACAAATCGTTTAAGGTTTTCCGCTCAAGAATCGGATGAGGATTGGCCAAGATATAGCTTCCTCAAGTGGCCATATATGAGAATCCTGAACATTGCAAGGGGTACCCCCACAAAAATTTGAAAAATATCGATCCAAAAATTTGTTTTGAGGTTTTGAGGCAGAATAGTAGGGAATCGATCCACAAATCGTTTAAGGTATTCCGCTCAAGAATCGGATGAGGATTGGCCAAGATATAGCTTCCTCAAGAGGCCATATATGAGAATCCTGGATTTGGCAAGGGGTACCCCCACAAAAATTTGAAAAATATCGATCCAAAAATTTGTTTTGAGGTTTTGATGCAGAATAGTAGGGAATCGATCCACAAATCGTTTAAGGTATTCCGCTCAAGAATCGGATGAGGATTGGCCAAGATATAGCTTCCTCAAGAGGCCATATATGAGAATCCTGGATTTGGCAAGGGGTACCCCCACAAAAATTTGAAAAATATCGATCCAAAAATTTGTTTTGAGGTTTTGATGCAGAATAGTAGGGAATCGATCCACAAATCGTTTAAGGTATTCCGCTCAAGAATCGGATGAGGATTGGCCAAGATATAGCTTCCTCAAGTGGCCATATATGAGAATCCTGAACATTGCAAGGGGTACCCCCACAAAAATTTGAAAAATATCGATCCAAAAATTTGTTTTGAGGTTTTGAGGCAGAATAGTAGGGAATCGATCCACAAATCGTTTAAGGTATTCCGCTCAAGAATCGGATGAGAATTGGCCAAGATGTAGCTTCCTCAAGTGGCCATATATGAGAATCCTGGATTTGGCAAGGGGTACCCCCACAAAAATTTGAAAAATATCGAACCAAAAACTTGTTTTGAGGTTTTGATGCAGAATAGTAGGGAATCGATCCACAAATCGTTTAAGGTTTTCCGCTCAAGAATCGGATGAGGATTGGCCAAGATATAGCTTCCTCAAGAGGCCATATATGAGAATCCTGGATTTTCCAAAAACCCCACAAAAATTAAAAAATTGCATCCATTGGACGAGAGGTACAAATCGATTTGAGTTATAACTACATCCATCGGGATAAATGGAAACAAAAAGGTTAACAAAAGGGTTCCCCATTTCCTTTTAGAAAATTTTTGGCCGAAATCCTGGGCTTCCAGTTTTACCGCTCCCTGTGCCTCGCTAGTGGTCAATACAAACCTGGGGATCCGGACTTCCCGCTGCACAACTGTGACTTCTATGACAGCAAGGAGGCGGGCAAGAAGATGCGAGACATGATGCAGTTGGGGGCCACACGGCATTGGCGCGATGTCATGGAGATTGCCACCGGAGAGAGGAAGTTGAGTGGACGCGGTATTCTGGAGTACTTCGCCCCGCTCTTCACCTGGCTGAAGGAGCGCAACAAGCAGCTGGATATCGAACCAGGCTGGGACGCCGACGAATGTGAGTGAGAGTGTCATGTATTTAAAAGCCAGGTCCTTAAACCTTTTTTGTTTCAGTGTGTCGCAAAGATTAAGGATCAAGGATCGGAACTATTAAACTCATGACGCCTATGACCTAACCCTGTCAACTATCGTGTATTTTAGACATTTATTTACAAAAGGCACTTTGGTAAATCGATAAAAACTTAGTCTATACCCTAGACACTAAACATACATATCGTTAGCTTACGGATCAAGTTACAATCTGCGGTTGGTTAAAGCATGAGAATAAATATATAGGTTGGTTGTGGGCGATGATGGTTGTGGTGATCGTGATCCTGGTGGCTGAACCCCCTTACATGGTCGTCTCCGAGTCGGGCGGCGTGTGGTAATTGAGATTGTAAGCAGGCGGACCGTTGTTGAGGAAGGCCATCGACCGGATGCTCTCCCTCGATGCGGTTCTCTTGGAGAAGGACATGGCACTCACGTAGGCGGGTGCAGGATCCATGGGGGGCGGTGGAATATAGTGCTGCTGTTGGTTTTGTTGAAGTTGATGTTGTTGCTGCTGCTGCAGGTGCATGGGGTGCTGCTGGTACAGGGGCGGGGTGCACGGAGCCTGCGGAGGACTGGCACTGGCTCCGGTCAGGCCGGCGAACACGTTTTCACCCGGGGCATTCCCGTAGGCGGTGGACAGAGGGCGTGAACCGTGGAAGTTCGAGTAACTGGAACGCACCGAGGGAGGGCGATTGTTGTAGAGCTCGTCGGGGCCGTGACCCACATCGTTGAGGTGGGTAGTTGAGTGTTGGTAACTGGGATTGTAGTGTCCCCCACCACCCGCCTGCAGATTGGCCTGGGCAGGAAGCGGTGGGGGCGGTGGCAGGTTGGGCGAGCCTTGCTCTTCGAGCACTACGCCCTGGCCGTTGGTGTTGTAGTAGATGGGATCCAGCGGAATGTTTTTGCGGTAACTGTGGTACAGGTGCCGATTGCTCTTGCCCAGACTTCCCAGCTGGCTGCTACCGGAAACCAGATTCGAGTTATTCACGATGTCGTCGTTAAGAGTCTGCAGATTGGAGGCGGTCAACGAGAGCTTATCCTGGCGATGGAACGATCCCAAGTGGGGCTGCTGCGGATGATGCTGCTGCAGCTGTTGGTCGAGCAATTTGGTGACTGGATTCTGCTGGTACTTTCTGCGCGAGCTACGTGTGCTGCTCCGCACGTAGCTGCCACTGCTGCTGTCCGCGCCGCCCCCTGCATGACCGCCGTGCTTGGATCTCAGCGTGCCGCTGGAGCCGTGGTGAGAGCGCCGGCTGCTTCCTCCGCTGGACTGCCTACCCTGTGTGCCCCTGGCCATCACAGACCTTCTCTTGACGCGCCGCGGAGTCATTGGCTTGGGACTGAGCTCCCCGCCGTCCTGGTCGCCCCTGGGATCGCCCAGCCCCAGGCCCAGGGAGTGGGCGCCATGTCGGATGGTGTCAGTGCTGCTGCCGCCAAACTCGATGGAGTAGAGCGACTGGCGGTGCTTGGACTGCTTGCTAATATGCTTCACTGGAGGAGAAAGGAATCGGGATTAGTATTGCTCCTGGGAAGGGGTTCATCGGTATGACAGTTACCTGGGGGGTTAGACTTTTGTGTGCGTATACTTAGAGCTGTTAAACAATTTGGATTAGCTACGGGCGCAGATAGTTGAGATAGTTAGCGGTTGGTTAAAGCCACAAATGCTACGGAAGCCAGTTACCAGTGAAATGTACAACTATTAACAGAGTTTCCAAGATAGAGATAGTCCTTGGTTTGGTGTAAATGAACATTTATTGGAAACGCTTTAAATCTCTTAGGGAGTTGGCACCAGTCCGCTAAAGATCAGAATTGGTATGTGTTCTAACTAACAGTAAGTAATGTCTAGGATTTGGATCTGCTAACGCGGTTTGTGTGGCTTCAAGCTTAACACTATACTTAACTATATATCTAATAGGTTCGTACTTTAACGTTTAAATCTTTCGCATTGTATAATAATGAATCTCGCACTTAACTCAATAGACAACTTTGTTTGTGTTTGACAACTAACTTGCATCTCGCATATAATATTATATATCGTATATATTTCATTTAAAAACAAAAGGCAGCCGTTCGGGGAGGCTGCGCTCTCCCCCGATAACACATCAATATATATATCTATATATATATGTATCTATATTCAATATTCCGACTTTCGTCAAGGCATCTCGTTGCAATTGGCGCTAAATTATAAACTTTCTCGCTGGCATTTAAACAAATTTCTTACATGCTTATTGTGACATTTTCGCATCTCAATTTTAGATTACTTTCGTTCATGTTCGTTTTCAGTTATCACAGATCAACATAAAATTGTATAGGCTTCCCACGCACTCTCTTCTATCACAATTCGGGGAAAGTCTCAAAAGTGTGGTGTGTGTGGATTTGTTCCTACTAATTAACATATACGCATTAATTAAAAGACAGCATCCTAGTCGTTAGGCGCACGCTTCGAAGCTGCGGGCTGGGTGGGCCCCAGGTTTAGAGCCAGGTTAGCACAACAAAGAAACAACAACACAAAATGTTCGAATATGAGCGAATCAGGTTATCCTGCTGGAGTTAGTAACAGCAAATGGCGTCCGCGTCCTGCCCCGCTTGGAGCACGAGTGTAAAGGTGGCGAGAGAGGACTGAGGGACGTACTTAAGTCTTGGGATTGGGTAGGATGTGGTTATACTCCGGATGGTACACTCACTATCCGCTTGCCCGCCAACGAGCTCTAGGCCTGCACCCCCACTATCGAGTTGCAGAAGGAGCGCGGACGGGACTTTTGGCCGCTTCGGCGATTTACATGAGGTGCGGCGTCCACCGCCGTTGACCCCGACGCCTGCTGCGCCTGCTCAACTAGACGGTCGTCGCTTTGGGCGCGAACAACGTATCCTGGCGGAGGGGCGCGAATCTGGTCGCAAAAATTAACGGGAATGGGTGGCCGGGGGCGGCGATTGCTGCGACGCACCATGGGGGAGCCGTGGGGCATGGGAAGGACGGCCACAGCCTGGGAGGGCATGGCATACCGCTCCGCCACCTCGGGCGAGAGATCGGGATAGGGGGCCTGGCCCAAACGATGGTGGAGGATGTGCGGACGGGTGACCGGCTGGGGCGATGGGTTTCTATCGGAGTCGACTTCTTCGTTGTCTTCGACTTCCAGGCAGCTGTGCAACGGGACAGTGGGCAGTGGGATGTGCGTGGGCCGACGAGCGACCCGGAGCGGGGAGGGTAGTCCGTTCTGGTCAAAGGGATAGGAATTGTTGTTGGGCGAATGGAATGTTTGCCGAGTGCTCTGGTTGTTGTTATCGCCCCCGAAGAGGCCGTTGGGCGTGGGACTCTGGAATGGCACATAGGTTACACCATGGTCGCCCGGGGCGAACTGCTGCAGCGAAAAGCTATCCTCGTCCTCTTCGAGGTTGCGCGACAGGCGGTCGAACGGAGGACGGACAGGGGAGCTGATGCTCACGTCAGATCCCATCGGCAGTGAGGAAACACCTGACTTGGGGGCCTTGGGCTTGTGGTGGATGCGTGCGAAGTGAGAGTTGGAGCCCTGAAACGAGTCGGGGCTCTGGAAAAGACTGTAGTTGCTGTTGTTGAGCGAGCTGCCCGCGAGATGCGAGTTGGAATTCTGAAGCGAGGCATACGACAGAGACGGTGTCGTCTGCGGGGACATGGGCGTTGGGACGTGGTGTTTGGGCTTGGAGTGGAGTTGGTGCGGCCGATTGCGGTGCAGACTGCTGTTACTTCCTCCCGCATTGAGGGTTAGACGAGTGTGGTTGTGGTGGTGGTGTGGGGGAAATGACGCGTTGTGGTTATTTGTTGTGTCTGGCAGCGGCGGTTGGCGATTATTGTCGAGTGTATTATTGTTGCTATTGCTGCCGCCGCTCAACTGGTAGTTGTTCTTGCTGTTGCTACTGGTAGTGTGGAAGTGGTGTTGCTGTTGTTGCTGATGATGATAGAATTTCAGTGAGTTTTGCTGCTGCTGCTGCTGCTGATGCTGCAGTTGCAGATGCTTGTTTGATTGCATGGTGGCGCTTGCGGATGTTGTGGGTATACTTGTATAGCTCACGTACATTGGATGGACCACGGTGTGCTGTGGACTCTTCGCGTCGCCGTTCATGAAATCGACTGGAAACCAGAAATTGGATTAAAGATGCTTTAACAATAAACTATAGTCACGGGATCGAGTATCGCACAGGACACTGGGCAGCAACAACTTCAGATTGAAAGTCAAATCCAGTCCCATTTAAGATGGTTTCTCTTGTGCTGCCCAGTGTCATTGGCGACAAGCAGATACAATGTTGTTTTCTGGATGTTATGAGAGAAATGGCTTAAACATAACATGAATTACAATACGTATGTATATGTGTGGCAAGTATGCATTATGTATGTATATATTAGGGTTTCACAGTTCACATGGGCATGTCACAATGGTGGTTAATATCGGATACAATATTTATATGTTTAAATAAAAATGTCTCGTATATGTATAGGGGTACAATTGCATTCCGGGGTTTGGGTTTCGGGGGAACAGCTTACACATCGACAACCTGACACATTAAATATATATATAAAAAAAAAAAAAACAGTCGGTACACTTTACGCAGCTTCCGAACGCGGAAGCTCCGTATTTTACAAAACATTCGCCTTACTGACAAGGGGGAAGTATGCATATGCAGGTTATGTGATAAGTGGAAAAACTAAACGGTGATAAACTGTGTACAAGTGTGAGTATGTTGAGGAGGGGTTAGACAATGACCAATCCCGCGGGTTAGTGATGTTTACATGACACCGAATAGGGTACTGAATCGACATTCTCCACTTACATCTGTCGTCCTCATCGAGAAATATGCAACTGATTAGAATCGCACCAAGTATACCGAACAGCTGTGAAAGAGGAGTCAGTTGTATAATAACTCAACCCAAGGCTTCATGTCCTTACCGCCAAAGCAACCTGCACTCCGGAGTGTACGATCTCCACCAGCGGATAGTCAAGCAAGCAACCCTCTACGCGCTCCGGACGTGGGGGCCGGAACGGATCGTCCGCAGTCATGTTGTAGGTGGGCTTGCAGCCATACCCGTTCGCCTCAAACCAGGAGACGCTGCCCGTGCCAAGGTTAAGCAGATCGCTGTCCTAAAGGAGGATAGAGACTATGATTACTGTGCTTGTTATAGTCTTTCTATTCTTTACCCTGTCCAAAACTCCCACGTTCAAGTAGAAGCAAATGAGGAAGGCGTTCCAGCCGATCCACAGGAAATTCCATATTAGATACTGGAAGCGGGGCGCACAAAATAAATTGGGGTTATCGCGCAGATATGATAATAGGGCGGGGGCACTTACAGTGATGATGTATTTAACGCGAAAGTGGTACGCGCCGTAGAAGCCGAATATGATGAATAGTATGTGGAAAAAGTTCACCAGTATGGGCGCCCACATGTATCCGAGAAAATCGAATACCTGGCGCTCGATGATGGTTATCTGGCGGAGGGGAGCGGATTTAATCAGAAATGCGGAGTGCATGGCTTATCGGGGAGACTCACCACTTGCAGGAAGCATATTGACAGCAAAAAGTGTCGCCGCGTACACGAGCACGAGCCCATCACATCGTCATTCCATTCAGAAGTTAGCGCAAATGTTCTCCCTCTCCGCTGCTCCTTCCTTATCTATTCAGCTATCCGGAGCTAAAGTACTACTCTGGGTGTATATCTTGCTGTGGGGGCCACTTCAGGGCGATGTCATGGCGCCTCGTCGGGATGGGATCTGCAACTGGAACTAGCTGGCTCCTCCAGTCTATGACTCTCTGCCTGCCTGCGCCCTTCCTTCCACTGGCATTTCCGCGTGGAGAGCAGGCTGCCGCTTCAACAATTCAAGCGTGGCAAGTGCACTTCTGTTCGTCTCTTTTGCTCCTTCAGAATAAACAGGTGCTCTCGGGCCGAGGAAAGGTGCGGGGAGTGGAGCGAGAAAGAATGCAGCTGCACTGCTGCACTGCGGAGGAGCGAGGAACGAACAAAACCTGATCCGTGTGAACCGAGAGTAAATAAAAGAAATTAAGTGAGTCGCGGCTACCGAGAAACTGATGTACACTCATGCTCGCACACACACACACACAGATACAAGGCAGCATATCTTACTAACACAACTGCATCGGAATGGGCTCACGTAACGAAAACTAAGCACGCACTATTTTCGCCCATTTAATAGGGGAGTATATACACATGTACATATATTCTCAATCGGCTCTGGTTAGTGTCCAGGTCAAGACGAGCCATTAATTAATTAGCACAGCAGCCTCTCTCTCGCTCTCAATTACGCCATGTCTATATTTGTGCCAACAGATTCGATCTCACGATTGGCTGGCTAATCAAATTAAACGGCCTGGTGGCGGACAATCGCTGACGCGCCGTGCTTTGTTTTCCTGATACATCCAAACATGACTCAAACGACCCATCAAACCCATTTGTTTTCCTCTGGCGATACGGAAGCCCCACACAGGGACACCAACACACATGCACTAGACACTGACCATTCCCCCAAACACACACACACATGGACAGAGATCCTGGTTTGGGAGCACTTTATTGCTCTGGTGCGCGCTCCACCGCTGTCCGGGAGTGCACTTTACATAATGGGCACAATATTATCTCAGAAATTAACACTTTTTGGGACTTACGTCAAGAGCTAGTACGGGAAAGGTTGTTGATAATCAAAACAGTGTTACCAGATGACCATTTGGATTTGCCTTCAAATTCAATCGGGTAGCTCTGAAAATCCCCTAAAAATCCACATTTAACCATAAATTTGAAAAGGTGCCGGAAAGATATTTAAGGACTCCGTTCTATTTGAAAATTACCCTAAAGGTCACTATAAGTCATTAAAAACGCTTTAAACACGAAGAAAACCCCGTTTCCTACAACATTTGTGTAGTATTTGCCGTTAAAAATAGCTAGAATTCAAAAATATAGCTAAAACGGCAGCACTGTTTTGAATAACGGTCTCTTCCAAATAGTCCCGCTTAACATCAAATATTTTCTTGCTTCTTAAAAAAAAAAAGATTTTAAATCAACTTAAATATACTTCACTCAACATAGAACCTCAATAAAAGACGACAAATTGGGTTAGTTTATTTTATTCTGTATGCATATTGTATAATTTGTGTTGTTACGGTTATCATACATAAATAAATTGAATTATGCTCCTTTTCACAATATATGTGGGGACTTCTCTGCCACTCGTTTCCTTACTTGCACGAGTTTGGATTATTTTGACGTGTCGCTAGCCAAACACCATAAAATATATATTTCAAACTCAACATTACACTCAACTTTATTGTGGCTAAGTCTGTTTCGATTTCGAATTCAAATTTCAATGCTTCAAGATGCTTTGCATGTTCCACTAGTAAATAGAATTATTCGTGTTTTGCTTGTTTTTGAACTCGCAAGTTCCTCAATTCAATTCGGTTTTTTTTTTTGTCAGTGTTTTTTGTTTTTCGGCCGCAATAGTTTCTCTGGGGAGTCCTTTGACTCCTCCGCCTCCGCCTCCGCCTCCTAATGCCTCATGTTTATTTACAGCAATTGAGTGTACAATATATATAGTAAAATGTCGCTACAGTTTCCTTTAGATTTCTAGGTTTCGTTTTGGGGTTGGGAATCACCGTTTCCGCTGATAGGTAGGTTCCTTTGCTAATCATCTCGCTAATCAGTAAATAAATTTTTCTCCGTTTCGTTTCTCTTTTTGGTTTTTTGTACAATAGACGCGTGTTATCGTTTGTGTGTTATCAGTCGTTTTTCATTTACTTTACATGAATGTGTGCAGGGAAATTATTGTAAGTTTTACTTGTAAATAATCCTCTCCTCCTAGTCCTCCTCCAACTGCTTCGTCGCACCTCGCTCCAATATACGTGTATAATATGTTTGCATGCATACAGGTTGGTTATCAGAATTGTATTTCTAAATTGACACAGATAATTTAGGATCGATCACAAAGCGTAGTAAAAATGAGAAAAGATAGTACACCACACCTGGGCAGGTAAGTAAAAGGGCTGCCTCCGGGTATATATGATACAATAATTACATGAATATACATATATTTATAATAATATAATATGTTAGTTAGCTTTGGTTGGTTGTCCCTCCTATGCTCCTCTGCTCCTCTGCTACTCTGCTCCCTGCTCTGAACGCCTCCAGACCTTAAAGTATTCCAACAAAATAGATTCGCACTGCAGGATGGATCTGTTTCTGGCATATCCTGACTTAACCAAGCTTGTCCTCGTAATAATAGGCGCCCCCTCCCCCTCCCCGGATGCCAGACAGTGTTGTGCACCTGACAGCGGGCGGAAAGTGGGCGGAAAGTTGGATGTGGGACAGGATGCTCGGTTCAGTAATCAGTAATCAGGCTTACTGCATACGAATCCGATTACGCGACACAACATAACAGAAATTATGCAAGTGGGGAAGGTTCGAGTTGTGTGTATGGGTATGTGGTGGATCCTGGAATTAGATTCCCTGGACTCTCTGATAGGAATACATACAAGCTGCCGCTAAATCTGTTATTGTTTCTGTTCTTGTGGGAGAGTGTCTGAGGGTTGGCTGACAATGGATCAGTCACACTTTACCAATTGTCCCCAGAGGGAAAACAATCTGCTCCTCGCTCTACGTTGTTCCCTTCCGCTTACTTCTTGCTCTTACGCTTCTGCTTTGGCTCCTCCTTGCCGGCCCCTGCGACCGCTGCAGCAGATGCTTCTGGTGCAGATGCGGCTGCAGCGGCTGCGGCGGTGGCGGCGGCATTCAAAAGATTCATGTTGGGCTTAACAGTACCTTTCTTCTGGGTGGCCGGCTGCTGGGGCGTGGCCTGCGTAATGTTGTTGTTGGTGGCCGCTGCAGCTGCGTTGGCTCCGGCGGACTGACCGGAGAGGTTGTTGGCCGGCGTGGCCGGCGTCTCGTCCAGGAAGAGCGGGTTCTTCACCTCCATTTCGCCGGTCGGCGCCAAGCCAGGACATTCGTACACGGTGTAGTCTCCCTCCTCGTTGTCATCGTCGCTTTCCACGTCCGACAGTCCGCAACTGCCGTCCGCGGCCTGGCTGTTCTCCATGGCGATTATCTGCTGCTTCTGGTGCTGGTAGTGGTACATTTGAGCACTCTGCGCCAGCTTCCGGTCGCCGGAAGGCGAGACATCCTTGTTGGGTCCTGTTACGCCGTATGCCGGATAGTCCACGTCGGCTGCCGCCTTGTGGCGGTTGTGGAACCTATGAAGATCGAAAAATTAGGCTCCGCAGACCCCGTACTGATCGGGAAGTACTCACCAGGTCACCCCTAACGCCAGAAGACCCACAGTCACCGCTGCACTTACGCCCGCTATCAGGGCCACGATGTACACCCCCATCTCGTTGCTCATGCCCAGGTGCTGCCGCAGGACGATTTGTTCCTGGCTTGTGTCGCCCCCGCTGACCAAGGTGAGAATGGGCGACTTGCTCTGCTTCTGCAGCTTATTGATGAGGGCGTTGATCTCGTGGGGGGCTCCCTGTTCCTTGGCCTGGGGTAGATTCACTCCCGCCACAGCCGCGGCGGCTACTGACTGGGGGTTGATTCGATGGAAGTTGGCATTGGCGGCGTCCACAACTTTCGGAGGCTCCACCGGCACTGGAGCCGGAACCGGGGTAGCGATCTTGCCTGACCTGACCCCGTCTGGAGTGGGCTCAATCGGGGCATACTCCTCATAATCCTCCAGAGCGCGGGAGTCTAGCTCCCCCGACGGGTCGTTGGGGTTGTCGAAGAAGCGGGCATCGTTGGGGCCCACTGCGAAAGGTATTCTTTCGCGGAGTACGCTGTTCCGGTTGGGCGAGTCTCCCAGATTGGGCCGATTGGGTAGACTTGGTAGATTGGGAAGCCGGGGCAAGTAGATGGGGGGCTGGACATCGGGCACAGCATCCAGAGGACTGCCGTAGCTGGCCTCCGCCTCGGCGTTGTCGTACTGGTCGTATTGCTGGTTCAGCTGGTTGCCATTCCCGTTCTCGTACTCCTCCTCCGCTTCGCGCTGCACCTGCAGTTGCTGCTGCCGCTGTCGGTATCGCTCCCGCTCCAGAAGCTGCCGCTGGCGATCCATCTTTAGGTTAATCTCATGCAGCTGGTGGTCGAACTGCTGCTGCAGTCTCCGGCGGGCGTATTGCTCCATCATCTGGGCCAGAAAGGCGTACTCCTGTTCGCTCTGCGGATCCATTACGGGCGCCTGGATGGGTCTGCGGCGCAGTCCTGCAAAGAACCAACAAAGACCGCTCAAGAAATTGCCTACTTTTCTGCACTGGGACAGCCCAAGACTGCATGCCATTGATCCTGGCCGGAAACTTAAACTAAAAGTCAAGTTTCTAATTTAATGTTTCAATAGATACATGGCGGCGGTGCGAGGTGATTATGCTAATGAGTGGTGCGTGGCGGCCTGCGTGTCAGATGTCGGGAACCAAAAAATAGAAACCAATGTCGAAAATAGCCGCCACGCGAAGGGTCAGCCAGCCCTCTTCCCAGCCCACCGCCCTCAAGAAAGGATTCGAAATAGACAAACAAAAGTCGGTTTTATTGCCCAAAGGCTAAAAATAGACCAATTACACACGCGCCCAGGTCAGCCCAATCATTGGGGGTTGGATACACCAGCGAACAGGACCAGAGCATTGGCGTGACGTGCTTGGAAACCTAATCGCACCGCATCGCAGTTCCTGGGATTATTACTGGGTGGGTGCAGGTTGGGAGGCATGAGTAGAAACTTTTGCCGCCCAGGAAGCCCGTTTGAACGCCACAGGAGTTCCTCCTTCCCATTCTCCCACTTGCAACTCCTATTCAAGTGAGTAGATGACGCTGCAGAGTCTTGGTGTTTTGGGTTGACTTTCGGTTGGAAACACACACTCTATTAGAAGTACGTGCTAAGCATTATCCTCAAAAAGGGATACATTTTTGAAGGAAAATCATTTGAGAGTGTAATACGTAGTATGTTATGCATTAGAATTGAAAACAGATTTAAAAAGTAGAACTCATTGAGCTACTACATCCACCGCAGTTGTATATGTATCCAGTGCAGGATACACAAAACGAGGTGGCGATTCTGGCCCAGGCCCAATGCCTGGCTCTACGCCTCCTCCGAGCGCCCCTCCCTCTTTGGCGTCCCCTCTGTTCCTTTCTGTTCCCTCCTACGCCATTCACCACGCACCCAACTTGAAACTATGTATGTACGACTGTGCGACTGTGAAGTGTGCTATTTTTAGGCTTACCTGGGTAAACGGACGACTCGCACTGACCCAAAATGCAGCAAAGGACGACTGCAGCCAGGGCGCAGCTAACGGCGAGTTCCGGGCGAGCCGCCATTTTGCACTACTTTGGGGCACTTGCCACTTGGCACTTGGACTCAATGCAATTGCAGTATTTTCCTCCCCTCTCTCCGGTCAGGCGCTCAATCGCTGGTTATTTTCGATTCACTGAAATCGGCTAGCAGTGCACGGATACGGCCACGGCTGCCATATGGTTAATGGGGCTGGCTGCTTTCTGCCAAACGACGACGTCGACGGTTTATTGATTTTCAACACCCACACACATACCCCGAGTGGCGAAAATCCAGTGGCAGCTGCTTCTTACTGCTGGTGGTTGCTCCCCCGACTTTTCGCTTGCACTGCTCCGAGAATAATTTTCGCGCGTGGGCGTGCAATATTGTTCGCAATATTGGTTAGCTAACGGCGTTTTATCGCCTGAATTTTGGTGTCTTCCGCGGACAGGATCACTTGGCACCTGAATCGGGCACTGGAAGTGTCAAATGTTGCAGTTTTCACTTAGTTTGCGGGTGAAAAACCTTTCAATCGCAGGGATATGAATGGATCAGAGTTCATCCGGAACCAGAGTCATGAGTTGCTGAGCCGTCGACGTATACCGTTATACTGAAGAAAACTGAATGAGCCTGGCGGCGGCCGAGCACATTCGGCCCAAACCCGAGCCCGAAGCAGAAGAAGCTGTGACGCAAATGTTATCCCACCCCCGCACTGTTAAATGTTGCGGGCAGCTTTTGAGGGCATACCCGCCGCAGAGGAGCAACAACACCACCTAGTGGAGCACCGAGGAGGCGCCTGCGTACGATATGGACTGGAAAGCTCGGCACGTCTATGGTTCTTTGAGTAAACACGGGCATTCATAAAGAGCCGGAGCGAATAGAAGCCAGCTAGCAGGTGGCTGCCACTCACAAAACCACGACCCCCTGAACCCATCCTCACAACATGGGGTAGCGGCTTCCCTTTCTTGCGTCTTTTTGGCTTGGGATAGGGCGCACTTTATTTTTATCAATGAATCGTTAGCAGCAGAGCTTTTCTCAGTGGCGAATGGCGGTGGCGAATGGTGTTGCTGCGAAGCATGACGGTGGTGTGGTTTATGGCTCTGGACATTTTCTGTTTGATCTTCCCCACTGGCAAAATCTTGTCGGGTTGGCCGAAGAATCGGCAAATCACCCGTTTCTGTATGGCACTTGGCCGTTGCTGAATGAGAAAAGAATAAAGGCATTTTTTCTCATACAAAGAAATGGATAGCCCCCACGGCAATATGTCAAAATAAAATTCTATTACAAATGCCACCGTTAGCCAATGTAGTGCAAGAAAAGGATGCATTTTTTAAGTTGGAGCCGAGCGATAGACAGACTCCTAAAATATCGATATCCTAAGTTCCATCTTTGGAACTACCTATAAGTCCAATCGAAATCCTGCTCGAAATTGGTTCGATAAATTGGATAATCGACCATAACCGGGACAAAAACATCGATAGTGTCCACGAAGAATCGATGTTTCTCCATCTCTAGGAACTAGAACCAAAATAGTGAGTCATTTTTAGAGAAAGAAAATTTATAAACAAACAAATAGGATACTTTAAGTTAGAAAATACCCCAGAAAAATGGCTACTGCGAAAGGTAATTATTTGATATTTAATTGTCATGAGCTTACTGCTGTTCCAACTTTCATGGGCTGCCTTGTGGATGCCACCTGACCTGCGACTTTGGTGCCGTCGAATGATGTTCATTAGCGTATGTTTACTCCGTCTTCCTTATTGGAGAACACCAAAATCTAATGTAGTTTCTTTTCCTAAAATAGCCTCATCATTTGTGCATTCTGTACATGCATGGGTCTCACCTTCCTAATCCTGGCCTGCGCTGTGCCTACGCCGAAAATCTTCTACCCATTCTTTGTGTTGCTCTTCTACGCACTGGCTGTCATTCCGGTCTTCGTGGCTAAGAGGACCACGCCCGGCCTGGAGACCAACCCGAAGGTGGAGTTCGCCCATTTTCTTACCACGGGAATGGTGATCAGCGCTTTCGCGCTGCCCATTGTCCTGGCCCACGCTGCGGTGGTTAGTACAATTTTGACGGAATGAAAAACGCAGATTTTTATTCCTTACGCCTAATTACAGATTACTTGGACGGCTTGCATCCTAACAATATTCAGCAATATTATAAACTTCAGCACCATGTTGGGCTACGCAATGCGGGAGGACGGGGAGCACTATGGAAGCATGTTCTAGAGAGGATTTGAGGGCCCAGTACTCAAAGCAGCAGTCATACTCTGGAAGACCACTCCGCCCATTCCTGCTGCCTTGATTACTGCGCAGCTTTGCACGTAATCAGCCACAATCTCATCTAATCAAGTGTAATCAGATAACTTAAATGCAAAATAAACTGACATTAGTAGTAAAACAGATTGTCAAGATCCTGTGGAGGCAACAGTTACTCTGAACTACTCCATTGTTCTGAAGTGAATTAGGTAACGAACAACGATTCGAGCAAGTAAGCGGTCAAAAGTAGATTGAATAAGCGAGTTTGATGCGGTTGGAGGGGTCATCGATGCCCGTGGCGGGGAGGTCGACATTATGTCGCATCCCCTGAGCTGGTGCAGGATATGGCCAGGCAGCTAGCCCCAAGTAGTGAAACAATAGTTCCGAATCCTTTCGTGGTTCCGATAACTAAGCCACTCCTCGATAGACACTGGTTCCCTTAAACCGATAGCCCTCCCTTTTTGACAAATTAGTCTTAGTTTTTTAGGTGTAAGATGGAAGGGGTTTTAAAACTCGGGGATGAAAAGGTTTCGCTTAGGGATATGACGGCTTGCCAGGGCGTTGGATCATATGGACAAAGCGATGAAGATTCGGACGATACCTCGTCCTTCACCTCAACCGAGGATGACTTGCAGCTGGAGACAGAGTCCAATGGACTGCATTCGGACGACGATGAGTTTGAGGTACCTTCAAGCACCACAAGCAAATCCCGGCCCCACAAGTACCCCTTTAGACTGAAGCGCAACGAAGCAGGGTAAGCTCTTCACTTAGTTCCACCTCGGAGGACTAACCTAGTCTTTTTTGTAACAGCAACATTTTGACTGTTCACCACACCGTCAAGGAAGCAGGGAAGCAAGTGCGAATCCAAATAGGAGCCTGCTGCTTCAACGAGCAAAGCAACCTACTGGTCGTCATCGACAGGCGGTAATAGACTATGTTAGAGTTGGTCAGTACAGTAAGCAACCTCCAGTTCTCTTTTTTAGTGGCAACGTCTTCGTGTTCGACTTTGTGACAAAATTCTATTGGCGGCTGTGTGGACGCCTACCCAAGGCTAAGATGATCCGACCAATGCCGCTTCAGAAGAGCCAGTACATCGTGGGCAACAGGATGGGCCAAATCTGCACCATTGATTTGGAAAACTCCATGATACGGTCCAGCAGCGAACTAGGAGTTGAAGCTGTTGAGGAGATCAGCTGGGGACAGCGGGTGAGAAGCCCCACCCGATCCTCCAACGCCCTTGTACGCTTCGGCCATCAGGCTGTCCTGATGAATCTTGTTTCCCTTGAGGTCTCCCACCAGCTGGAGTTTGACGACCAGCGGTATACCCTCAAGTTCGCTGCCTTTCTTCCCAACACGGATCACTTTTTTACCTGCTTCTCCAACGATTCGTTGCATGTGTGGTCCTCGTTTACCCTAAACACCCTTAGAATGGGTCAGCCCATTAAGGCTATGCGTCGTCGTCTCAGACTACTAGGCGCGGGGGAGTCGTTGCCGGAGATCAATCTTCGTAACCCGGACAACAGCGACCTTGAGGACGATCTTACATTTGATTGTCCTGCCCAGGACTTTTCTAATGGACTTCTCACGAGCTACTGTTTTACCCCTGACGGGAATAAGATGTGTATGAGTACGTTGGATGGTTACCTACTTATGCTCAGCTCGGCGACCTTCGATCTGGAAAAGCTTTACCGGCTCACCGACTTCATAATCCGGCAAATGGCTTTCCTGCCGCAGCCCAAAGAGCGAATTGTGTTTGCGATTACTGGAAGAAATCAAGCTATTATATTGGACTTGTCCAACCCGAACCACAAGATAATCGTTCAGCGCTCTGATGCGATGAAGTTGAATCTGAGCCGAGACGGCAAGCTCTTGAGTGTAACCTCTCGGTGCGGAGAGGTCAACGTTTGGTCCACCTGTCGTCTGTTTAATTCCTTGCAGGCCCAAGCCAGGTGCCACAGCAATGTAAGGTCAACTCTCAAGTTACCCAAGTCCATGCCAACCTGCGCCGTCAGTGGCTGCATGAACCAGGAATTGCGGCATCTGCTGAAACCGAGTAGATTGCAGGCCATGCTAAGAGAGTATGGATGCTATCCGGAGAAGTATAGGTTCATCATATGGACATCACTTTTGGATCTTCCTTGTAATGGGTCGCAGTTTCAGGAGCTCATTAAGTTGGGCGTACCCCTGATGGTGCGGAAACAAGCCAATAAACTTAAGATTCGAAACGATGCTCAGCGACGGGCTGTGATCAAGGTATGGGCCTGCCTGGCGCAGTGGTGCAATGTCCTTGCTCACGCAGACTTTATGCCCCACCTGATATTTCCGTTTGTGAAGCAGTTGCCCAAGAACGGGTTGGTTTCTTTCGAGATCCTTGCGACGCTGGTCCTCAATCACTTCCAGCTCTGGTTCGAGTTTCACCCGCTTCCGCCGGCGAATTACCTGGCCATGTGCGAGAATCTGCTCCAGCACCACGACGAGCCGCTCTGCAAATTCTACAAATCCCTGGAGCTTCTCCCAAAGGACTATGCGTGGCCGTTGCTAATTAGTGCCTTTGCTGAAGTGCTGGAGGAAAATCAGTGGCTAACGGTGTGGGATAACATAGTAACGGAGCCTCCATGGTTTCCCGTGTTCCTAGTTGTAGCCTACAATTTGACTAACCGTGAGGTTATCCTTCGGCTGGCGGACCGGCGCTCAGCAGTCTCCTTCTTTCACGAGCAGAACCCGGTGGACGTCTGTAAACTGTTGGCCAAAGCACGTAGGCTAATGGCGCGCTGTGAACCGGCCCTGCATCCACAGCGTTTCATGCAACGCTTCAGTGCCATTCCCAAAGGCGTGTACCCGAAATTCGTCAAGTACCCCAGCGACTGGATTGAACAACAGGAAGAGCAGGCCGTGTCCCTCTTAAAACACAACCAGGAAATCGATGCCCGAATACGACATCTGGAGCTAGAAGAGGTGCGGATTATGGAGCGACTGGAAAACGGCCTCAAGCAGGAAGAGCATGCTCGCCGCCTCAAGGAGATGGAAAAGCTTTACCAGGACACCATCCACCGTGAGGAGGAGCGCATCACATGTCAGAGGAAGATGCTGCTCACCTACCAAATGGAGGTGCGGCGGCGCAAGAGCGAGGTTATCGTTAAGCTGCAGGAGTCTGAGCAGCGGCGCAAGGTTCTCGAAATGGATAGGGAGATCGATAGGCTAATGCACAGCATAGAACGCGAGCGCCGCCGGAACAACCAGCAGATGCAGTTGGCTGAAGACGAGATTCGAAACCAGGAGATGGAGATCCTTGCGCAGCGCTACCTTTCCAATACGGCGGACGCCCCACTGGCACAGAAGTATTACGGAAATATAAGAGAGCTGTGCCGGCAAAGGGATGAACTGCAGAAGGGCTTGCAGGAGGTACGTATCCCCACATTAATTAATTAACCGGGTTTAAATTTCTTACGCCATTCATCACACCAGATGACAAAGGAGCAGCTGCTCACCCCAAGCCCCTCGTCCGCGTCCAGCAATCCCCAGATGCTGGATGTTGAAAAGTCAATTCTGGAAATCCAAAGAGAGTTTATGGAAATAATCACCATAGATTCAAGGAGAGGATGCAGGGGTAAAGTTTCCTAATTTAATAGAACAACGGATTGAGGCTTATTGTACAAATAAAATTAGACAGAATCCCTAAATGACATGGCACTGAAATCAAAACAGATAAGGACTGCCACCAAATCACTGGAAAAACAATTGAATAACGTGGCAGCTTATGGTGGTAGTCCATGGTGGCGGGATTACTTCTTAACCAACGGCGAAGGCACTACGATGTTTGGAACGTTGATAAGCAGGTGAAAGCTAGAGGGCGGAATATGCAGTTGACTGCCCACTACTGAAATATGGAATGATTAGAACCTTTGGATTAACGACAAAACCCTTCGGCATACCCCCAGCTATGCTGTTGTGGCTAAGCTTCTGTTGCTTCAGCTCCTTCTCCAACCGGGCGATCATTTCGCGCAGTTCATGGTTCTCTTGTTGCAGCTGGTTATTTTGCTTCAGCAGATCCTTGTGCTCGTTGCGGACCTTGTTTCTGTACCGCCTGGCAGCCACTCTTCTCCGCTCCATGCAATCCGCGTCACGGTCCTTTGCATCGTTGGATCTCACGACCTGCGGAGATGTGGTGAAGGGGCGTCTGTTGAGGTTATTGCTGTGCAGGATCGCCTTCAAACGCTCCTTAATTGGGAGCTGTGACGTGGGCGTCAAGCTGGCGCTGCTAGGTTCGGGATTGGGCGTGTTACAGCTCACTAGGATGGGTTCTGGACGCCTTTTCTTCACTGTTTCTGAACTGGGCTTGGGCAGGATGAAGGGTCTTGTGGTATTCGCATGGCATTTTTTCGCCTCTGCCAAGGGTACAGAGCAGGATTGGGCAGGCAGTACCCACGTTATAACTTGGGGTTGGATGAGCTGTAATGGCGGAGGCTCCACAGCTAGAGAAGTTGGAGGAGGCTCAGATGCAAGGGAAGGAGTCGCTGTGGTGGCCAGCAGCTGCTCTACATCCACATTGCTACAGCTGTCGCTTCGAGAGACCGGATTGCTGGATGGAGCTAGAGTGCTCGTGTTCTCCAGCGGAAACACCTGTGGCGTGTGTAGGGATTCGCCGTCAATCGGAGGAGCTTCCGGACGCTTTGGAGTTCCAGAAACGTTCTGCTCCGCCGCGCGCTGGAAGCCAATGTCAAAAGGATTCACATGTTGCAGATCCTCGAAGAGTCCCACTTCGTCGCAGTTCTTGATTAGGCGTGTTGGCGTAGGCGTCTGGTCGGCAGCAAAGAGCGTCTTCTGGCCCAGCGAAAGATCTAGGGTTATGTCCTTTGCCTGCGGCCAGGAAACTTCACCCTCGGCTGCTTTAGCCTCAAAGTCTGCGAAGGATACGCTGGTCAGATCCGCCATTCCCCCGGAGGAATCCATAGCTGGATATTACATTGAAAAAACCTTTTTCTGGTTGTGTTTTCAGTTGCCAAGGCACCTTCGTTTATGGTCATCAAATATCTGTACGAAAATTCGGGATTATTCATATAATTCCAACCAAAACAGATTTCTTCGCATGTAATTTAGCTTATTTACCTTTTGCTGGAGGTGCCGGTTTTAGCCGTTTTATTGCTAGATATACATTTTTGAAAATCGATAAGCAAACAGTATTTTCGCCTCTACCAACACTGATGTTAGGGCTGTCGTATTTTGTTGTCAGTCCGGCAACCTCGCAGCGGGTTTTAGCTATTTTATAGCTAAAGATTGAACTTTAAGTTGAAGGATATTTTCACGAAAATATGTTGTTAAAATAACTCTATATAGAAATATATCAAGATCGGGGGAAAATACAGACAAATCGATCCAATTAAATTATGTTTGAGTCTAAAATTTAAAATTTTACATGGCCAAGTGGCGCGCAATTTAAAATTACTGACTATCGGTTTCTGACATTTTTCGATATTTTTTTTTATGGTATGTTTAGTATATTTTCCAACGGAGTTTTTCAAATTTTTAAAAAAGATAAGTTCTTGCAAAGGTAAATTTTAAATGTAATTTTAAACGTTTTCCCACGATACTACTATGAGTCTTTTTCGATTTATAAGCTGGGCCATTTTAATGAGAAAATTACTTTTTCTGGACCAGTCAACGATCTCAAGATCTTATTCTGAGCACCGAGTAGCTTCCCATTATGTAACCCACTTGCTGGGCCAGTAACTTTTGACATTCAACATTTCCGTCCCAAAATTGCGTACAAAATGATTCAAAGCCTTTCGCAGCACGTATAAGCAATCAAATCAAAAGACAGGGGGGGAAAAAACAGAAAACAACCAAAAAATATTTTAGCAGACAAGAAAACCCCATAATTTAAAATTTTGTATCTTTTAAATTAGATTTCTCATTGAAGGAAGCTGAACACTCGCATCACGCAAAATGTTTTCGACTTTTGGGCAACATGCACGCAACGAAACGAGCAATTTTCTAAAACTCAGCCCGCAAACTCGTCTTGTGGGTCAAGTTCAGTACTCAAATCGGTGGTGACTCTGCCCAAGATGGTGGTGGATGTTGGGCCCTCCGCTCTGCTCACTCTGCTCCAGTCCTGCTCCAACGAGCAAGCCCCCAGAAGAAGCACAGCATGAAAATTAAGAAAAAGTGATGCGTAATTACAGTCATTCTCTTTCACTGCAGCCAAGCGGGCTATTCCACATGGCCCGGGTCCTGGGCCCGACTCTGACTCCGATCCCGGTCCCAGCCACGTTGCATGCAGCAGACGAGAGTGGTCCATGGAGCTCGGCTTAAGCCAGACTCTGGGCCGAGTTCTGGGACTCTGGCGCTGACGCTGATGCTGCCGCGCCGGTAGAAACAATCAGTTTGAAGTTCGTTCGCATAATTATGGGCAATTTTCAAAGAACATGCGTTCCGATGAACATCTCTCTCTTGCTCGCATTCAAAGTATCCATCCCCGACCCCAACTTCTTTCCCAGCTCCTTTGCGGCACCACCCTTCCTGCTCAGTCCCTTTCGGCTTCCTTCCTTCCAGGCCAGCATCGCCATTTTTCTTACTGCCAGTCTGTATTCGATGGTCAGAGGATTGTTTGTCTGGAAGTGTTCTCAGCGAGTCCTTGGTATGGGATACCATTTACCATTCAACTATTTGTTTCTACGCAGACATATGCCACATTATAATCTGTCCTTTGGACTCCAAAGGGAACTCTATCAACTTGTTTTTCGGTCCTCCTTTATCAAGAGTCGCCAGCACGGCAACCTGTTTGCTCGCCGCAGGATAGGACATTATATGTAGAGTCAAGGACCGCAGTCACTCATAACGGCATAGCAGGACTCTCCAGTTGGAGTGGCAGTTGTCGGACCGATCCCCCAGAGTATTATAAATATTCAAAGAGTTCCTAGAACGCCCAACATTTGTTTCTCCTCCAAAAAAGTTAATTTTCCCCGCTGCATTTTCGACACATTGTTTGTTCGTATTTGGCCATTTTCCCCGGGGCCTTCTTGCATATTAATAAATTAAAAGTTTGGTTGCAGTGTTTCGGCTGGATCGAGGGAGGACTGGGGACTCTTTTACTTTATTTATTTTCAGTTGGTATCTCAATTTCTTCATCGGCTCTGAAAGTTGGAAGGGCCTGAAAAGCGGGGCTTTTTGTCTGACTTCCACAGCCTTGGGCGTTCAACAAAAACTTCCTGTGCCACATCGACGGACCGAAAGGATTCTGCTTTTCCGACGGCGCGCACCCAGAATCACCTCAAAGATACATTTCGCTTGTTGTTGGCGCTCCAATAATAATTTCATAATTATGGGGTATCTGGCAAGTGGCATTCGTAAATAATAAAAAAGACTAAAACCGGAGAAAAAACTACGATTCGCGGCAAAGTATAAAACCGAAAGCAGGCTTCGCAGGCTTCGGAGGCTCTGGCCGAGATTGATTGTCGCTAATGGGCGTTGCGGTTCCCGAGAAATCCCTCCCAGCTTCGAGCCGGCGTGGACGGGTCGGAGTCGGAGTGTCCCTGTAATTGTTTTAATTGCCATGTTTCCTGGTCCGGGGTCCAGGATCAGGCGGCATTAGAAGAGGCCCCGCAGTCGTAGCTGTATCTCTGGGCAATTAAAAGTGACCTTGCCTTCCCTCACAGGAACCCTAATCAGCGCCCCGCTCCGCGATTGTCTAACGGTTGGCGAGCCTCCTTAGCTCGTGCTGCGAACGCGCCATTCTCCTCGGGATCTCCTCCCCGATCGTCCGGCTGGGTCTTGGGATGGAGCTGGTGGACGTGTCGGCGCTGCTCTCATCACATGATGATGGATTGCGTTCACTTTTGATGTATCTGCCACTTTCTGCTGCAAATTTAAAGCTCACGTCCGAGAGGCGCTGCCTAATTGCCCTGCCCGTCCGGTGATCCCTCCAATCCACTCCTCCCCACTCCTCCTGATGGGGCCACCTCTTGCCCTGCGCGTAGCCGCGATCATTTCCATTTCCGTTAAGGCCGCCGGCGAAGCTGTCGCTGGTCAAAAGTCTTAGGCCAACTTTCGCTTTTTGCTTGGCCGTTTTCAGTCTGTTTTCAGTTTTGCCGACGGCTTCTAGTGCCCACATCCTGTCGCATCCTTGACTGGTCCTGGGATGCATAATTGGCGTCTGGAGGCGGACCGCGGGCCCAGGGCTTGTGTCCAACATGTGCCGCGCCAGGGAGCTCATACTGAGCGCTTAGAACTCGGAGGCGTGTTGGGATAAAAAGCCGAAAGATCTGAGACCCTTTCGAGAGGGACAGCTCGAGGCACCCCAGTTCCAAGGGCTGTCCAGCTCCACTGACTAACGGTATCCCCCCTTAGATTCACCTAATTGCATGTTTGGCCGAGGCCCTCAAAGGAATTTCGAGAATCCGACGCCGCATCATAGTGTCAGCAGTGGGCAGAGTGAGTTACAGGCCGACTTGTGAATCAGGCTTGGATAGTCCAGATATGACACTAATCAGTCTAATTTGGCCAAAGGTGTAAATGTCCGCTAAACTCAATTTTCACCCTCGTTCACTAATTGATGGGCACCTCTATAATGGTTGCGAACCAAAGCTCCGACCATTAACTTGAAATTACGAGTGTTTCATCAAAAATATCCGAAATGCTGAATGGGACGGGAGGCTGATGGATACTTGGGACGTTCATAAGTCCATTTAGAAGAGGGTCTAGGATTAAGTCTTTTTACTAACGGCCTTAATCTGAAGCAGGCACATTTTCATCCAATCCTCTTCAATTAAATCATTGAATATGCATTGATTTTGATTGCAACAACTCGGACTAGAAGCTTAGGAATTCCTCTAAAAAGTGTCTTGAACAACTCCATCACGTAGCCCCATTCACCATTTTCCCCAGAGGAACAACAAAGTCCAATAGTCTCAATTCATCACCTGGGGGCTTCTCGGAGTTCTCGACTCCGTCAGGCCTTTGTCTTTTGGGCCAAAAGCCATTGACAAATGATTGGCAACATGTTTGGGAGGCGGGCAGTGCAGGGGAATAGGCAGGGGTCATAGGCAGGGGACCGGAGACCGGAGACCGGGGACGCAGAAGCACAGCAGCAAAAACTCATCAATTAAAAGTGCTAATGGCTATAATAATGATATGTTAATATCACTCGCAGCTATGGCCATTCTGCTTTTGTTTTTGCGCTCAAGTCGGCTAACTGCGTTTTAGTTCAGTTAGCCTGGCTTGCGGACGGGCCGCAGAAAAAGGTAACAACGCAGCGGAACTCGGAGCCACAAAGAATGTTGTTGCATGATTAATTATGGCTTGGCGACTTTTTGGCCGCCAAAAGACCAAAGACCAAAAGACCCAAAGCCCTAAACCAAAAGCTAAAACCCAAAACACATTTTAGCATCAGCTTGCTTCATTAGCGCATTTCTTCCTTGGTGGCGAAACGCAAGAAACAAAAAAGAAAAACGCAAGAGAGAGGGTCTAGAAAAGCCAGCGACTCTTGATATATGTCAAATTAATTAAGTTTTGTGGCACAACCGTTCCGAGGGGTCAACCAAAGCAGGTGATCTTGGGGTCTCTCTGGCATCTGGCCCCAACTTCGCAACATCTCCGATCCGATGGACTCGGCTCTGATTTATAAGTTCAATCAAACTCATGAATATGCACAGTGACTGAGCGCACGCCCCGGGGCCCTAGGATAACTGATTTATGGCTGGGATCGGGCCAAACGGAAGAGCAGCAGGACTCGAACAGACACAGATGCGGGCTGAGGGCATGCAAAGGTTACACTTTTTTGCTCTGCACATGCCATAGGATCGATGGGCACATTTTTCACCATTTTCAGATTGATACGTGGAAGAATTCGTGGGGTCGCGCTCCAGCCGTATCTCTCCTTCCTGACCCGTCATCCCGTCATCCCGTCACACATGTGATATATGTGTCTGCCCGGATCAGGGGTCGGCTTCGTGCGTAAAAGCCTAATGATGGGTTCGCCCAGATCTCTGCGGACTGGGCTGGGGATCGGGCTGAGCCGGCTGAGAGGCTGAAGACTGAGAATTATCGCCGAACACTCAATGGCGGATGTAGTGCATCATTTTCCAGCCACATAATGATAGGCCAGGTGGCAACTGGAAAGCGTCAAGCTTAGATTTAGCATTTTAATTGTTGCGCTTCTTTTGGGGGTCCGAAATTTATGCATCCGTCGGATGCCCCACCTCCCAGCCCAACCGCAAAACCATCCCTGGGATATCCTTATTTCGGCAGACAGTTCGGGTGGTGTTGGGCGAGTCCTTCGGGCCAGGATGGATGGCCGGGCGTTGCGTGCCTGGAACCCATCACAGAAATTGCCAGCCAATTGCAATGCAAACTTCTTTCTGTGCCAACTTGCAACGCCAACGCAGTTCTCCCTCGCCATCGGCCGATGTCTAATTTAACTTCATTCTCCAGCTCACCCTTTGTGGCCAGATATTTGGCCAAAAGTGAGGCTTGTGGCTGTGGCTGTGACTGGGCTGGGGACGGACTGCTAAGCCGCCATGGCTGTGGGTAACAAGTTTGGAAAATTTGCGTTTCCGGCATTTGCAAATTTACAATTCGCGCCTTGCATTTTGACAGAGATGCATGCCCCTTTGCGACCGGATCCCGTGTGGCATGGGTTCCGAAGGGGAGGAGCGCTGAGGTTGCCGTTGAGGCAAGGGCTGGTAGAGGTGAGCAGCAAAGTCGCCATTATTATATCTTTTAAGGGATTATGATTCATCAGATCCTGGATCTGGAGATATTCCCCAAGATCTATAGATCCGAAATTTCTTGATGCCCAGCGGAGGTATCGGCCTAGATGGCTCATCACTGACGGAGGAGTAGGCTGTCGAGGTGTTTTCGGGACCTGTCTGCGGTTGACTGACTGCTTGTTTTGGGGGCGGCGTTGGAGCTGGCCGGGGGGAAGTTGGCCGGGGGAGCAGTGCCCCTACATACCCGTTATGTAAACGTCTTTGCGCGCCTTTATTTTGTGGTTTCAGCGTTTCATTTTTTCGTTTTCTGTGCAAATGTTTATGGGCTGTGGGCTAACTTCCTTTTAACATGCAACAATTTGGGCCTGCTGTGGCAGTGGCAGTGGCGGTGGTGGTGGCGGTGGAAGTGGCTCGAGTTGCATGCGTCTGTGACCCCAAAGCAGGCGAAACCCCCGCTCACCACGCCCCAAACTTCGCACTCCAAAGTCGGGGCGGAAATGCTGACAGCTCATGGCACTGCAGCTGCTCCGTCGACTCGAAACCGAACTGATTTTCTAGTTAGACAAGCTGCTAGATATCGACCGATCGGCGATCGGTGATCGCGACCGGTAACCCCGCGACAAGATCAACCGCTTTTTCTGCCACCACTGCGCTCCCATATAAATCATAAGTACGACCCGGCCAGGCCGGGCCGATCCGAGCCGGGCCAAAACAAAACGAAACGTCAAATTAAAATGCAAATTTAATTGATGTATCGGCCAACTAGTTTCCCGGCTCATGGCACTCCGTGTGTGCATTAGAGACACCGCGAGACCGATCATTAGATGCAAAAAGCTGAAACTTAGCCAAAGTGCGCCACACACCCGACCACTGAGAAGCACACCAGGTGAGCCGGGCGAGGCGCCCCAGCGGAAATTATACCAGCGAATGCAATCTGGTGGCCGCCGCTGCAGTTTGCAATTTGAAATGCTCCAGCTAATTACACGCATTTCGCATTTGCGGCCGAAAGGAGCGGCGTGGCCCAGACGGCAGCACAGCAGGATACGTGCTCCTCGCCCATTAACTAATAGTCGCGGCCCGAAGTGCAGGGCCTCCGGCTAGCTGCGGCCCACGGAGTAGCCCCTGTTAGCCCCTCGGATGACATTATCATTAGCCAAGCTCCACTTTAGCTCCACTTGCCGCTCCCCGGGTCCACATCCCATCTCTGGCTGTCGAGGAGGCCAGCGATTGAATGGCAGCACGTGTTCCACGTCTCATATAACAATAATAGTATTGAATACCATTTAGAGGGGTTTGATTTTAAGATTGCATAACTTATGGATTGAACTGCATATAAAATCCTTGTGTATTATCACTTTTCTTTTAATTAATTCTTTTTATTTTTGAAATAAAAGCTTCAAATAAATCATTCAATTGTATTATTTCTCATAATGAAGATGAGTGAGCCTGGATTTCAAATATATTCATTATCCGCCGATAATTATCGGGTAACGCAGTAATCGAATAGTCTAACACCCGTGAGTTCTGATTGGAAGGAAGTTGGCCACACCATCTGCTGCTTCTCCCTCTCCCCCTTGGCCAGGTTCACCTTCAAGCTCCACCATTTTAATCCCTTGTGCTCTCTTCGTGTCGCCAAGGATCTCGATTGAGTGTCCCTAATTTGTAAATAATTAATATCGTTATGGGTGATAATAGAAGCGAAAAAGGTGTTTAATTAGTAAACGCGAGTGGTTAACTAAATAAAAACTACTCCAGTTTCTGGATTAAGTTTTAATTAATAAATATATTAATCCAATTGAGGGAATGAAACGTCCAAGAGTGAAGTGTCTCCAGGGTACAGTAGTGCTAAATGTGGCATGTAGCCACAGTGTGGCACATAAATGTGGCATGTAAATGTGTGTAGGAATGTGCAGTTTGAAGGTAAGTTGCATGATTTTTATTAAAAAATAATATTCTCCAAATCGTACATTAAACATGTTACTGCCTTGAATGTCATGTTATAACTCGAATGAACTTGAATAAGATCTTGGTTAAAAGCTAGTTAGCCGTTTTCAGGCCCGAGTTCTTGCGCTTGTCCCTTCCTGCCCCGTCCCCCTTCCAGTCAAAGTTCAAGCAGAAAAGTCGAAAGGTGTCGGTTCCCTCAATGTCAAGCAGGGGAGTTCGGCCATAGTTCCACGACGACTCAAGACAAACATTGATCGATGCGATTGGAGTCGGGGCTTAGCCCAGAAGACGGAGGACAGAGGACAGAGCATAGAACACAGAACAGAGCTCGGTACACAGAGTGCAGATGCAGATACAGCCCAGCCAACTGACAGATACTTTTGTCTGACAGTCCGTCCGCCTGTCTGTCTCTCGGGCTGTCTATCTATCTGACTGTGCCATGTTGTGTTCTTGAAAAAGTCCAAATTGGCCGGGGCTGCTGCTCCGGCCAAGTTTGCATGCCGAGTTCTTAAGCTGCTGCAGCTGCAGCTTCAAAGGCAGCAGAGGCACTTTTTATAAAATGGCCGCCAAAGCCATGGACTCGGCGCGCCAGCCTGGGCAGCCATGGATGCCATGGACCTGGTCCTGTCTCGCTTATTTTTCATCTCATGTTCGCTGCAGCTCCACCACGAGCTTTATCGTCGGCTGGAAATCTGCGCACGTTTCGGTTTAGGCCGGGCTATTATGCGCGGTGGGGCCCTTGATGCCCAAAGACTGTAGACCGAAGTCAGAAGACCCAAGACCGAGGACCGAAGATCCAAGACCCAAGACCCAAGTCCCAAGACCGAGACCGAAACCGAAAGAGAAACAAATCAAAAACAGCGATGTTGCTCCTCCATCTTTGGCTGGCCCGGCACTGGCTCCGAGCACTGCAGTTGGCAGTTGCTGGGTTTCACAAGAAATCTTGTATCTCGCAGATACGAAGCGGCTGAACTCCCCCACCGCCGGCTAGCTGTCAGCCACTTGGCAGCGTGTTTGTTAACATATAGTATTTTGAAGGCGTGGGAGCCGCACTGCAGCGAAACTCTGGCCCAGAGTCAGAGGAGGGCCCCTTCTCCGAAAGAAGGGGGCAAAAAAAAGAAGACAGACAACGAAAAAGAAGAAACGTTTTTAAGTTTTTGCTGTTTCTTCTGCCTTATTGTCTGCGGCAAACGCCATTTTCCCCTTGACTTGGCTTGGACCCGGCCGATGCAAAACACTAAACACTCTGGTCTGGGGTTCTGTCCGCATGTCCCCAGTTCCCTGCTCTCCTGTTGGCCGTCTATTTTTCTAAGCCTGGCTGGCTGGCTGGCCATGTTATTTGTCAATGCATGACAATTTTATTGGCTTATTTCTGTTGCCCAGGCTCGGTGCTCTTGGCCCTTTTGACGCCGCTGCCACTGCCGCTCTGATGGACGTTTTGCGGTCTGCAGACACTTTAATTTGGGCATGGCCCATTGCTGCCAAGGAATCAGACTCCCCTACCCCTATAGGGCCAAGACATCCAATCCAATCCAGTCCTCCGTCCACACTGCGTGTGCAGTGCCATGTTTCGGTGCACGAACTAAACCGCATCACGACAGAGTCGGCCGATCCAATCGAATCCGAGCAATCCGAGATCCAGCCAAGATACTAAGACAGGCCTGGCTAATTACGAAGCTTGATTTGGCTGTCGATATTTTCGGCGATTTGGCGCTAAGCGGCGAATCATGATCGACCCGGGTGTTGCTCACCCGAACGATTCAAGGAAAATCGCCTCGAAGGAAATCCGCGGCTTTAACCCACTGAACACTGACTCCGAAGCGTACTAGACTACAATCCGACTCCACGCTGGGGGTGTTAAGAGCTAGAGCTGGCGTCTTCGATCGCCCCAAACGCTCGCGGAAAGAAATCACACGGAATCGTGCTGGTTCTCCGCTCTCCGAGCTACTCCCCCTACTTTATTTTTCACTTTCGGTTAGCTAACTACGGCCGGCAGAGAACTCTTCGGCCTGGTTGGCTGGCGCGGCTCCAAGGCGCTGCATTTCCTACCATCCAATATCCAATATCCGCAGCACTCTACCCACTACCCACAACCCACTAGCCGTTGCTGGCCCGAGGTTGCGATTCAATTTGCCTTTGTGGCAGTTGCCGCTGCCGTCGCCATCGCCATTTTCCGTTGGTTCTCGTGGCATGTATTTTGCATATTGACGCGCGGCATTTTGTAAGGCAACATTTCACATTGCAATTGGCATCGACAGCGACAGCTAGGCCACAGCCAGAGCCACAGCCGGAGCCACAGCCATAGCCAGAGCCACGTTTCGTGCCAAGATAACAAACTACAACCACACCAGCACATACGTGGGCCTGGGCTGCGGCTCCGACTGGGGCTCCTTTGGCAAATGTGGAAAATAACTCACGACATCTCGACTGGCGCAGCTCATGAGTCATGCAAAGTTCCCCGCATCGGCTCGGAACACGACCAAGTCGGCCCGCAAATCAACGCCGACTATCGGGCGACAAAAAGCCAGCATACCCCATGAATACTTTAATGAATTCAAAACAAAAACACACTCACTATACCCACTAGTACCAATAACAACTTCTGACATTTTTATTGGGTGTCTGTTTGATGAGTTGTTCTCCGCGACAGGTTTCGCATTCGGCTTCAGTTTTGATTCCATAATGCTGATTCCCGGAGCCCCCGGCGGAGGTGCCTTGGAGAGAGGGGTGGCTCGACACAATCATAGCCCTGAATGCAAGTTTCATTAGACCTGTCATAAGCAATGCTATTTGTATTTCAATTCAAGCCCGACAAGCATCTGGACGTCATGTTTCTGGGGAGCACCTAGTTCTTAGAATGATATCTGCAGAACAGCACCTATACTACCTATAACGATGGCCTTCCATTAAATAGCCTTCAGATAGGACCCTCCTACAACCCATTGGGCCTCGAAAGTGGCGATCTCCTTGCTCACGGCTGGGAGGCAGCCGGAACCTTCGGTTCCCCCGAATCAATAACCATCCATCATGTGTGGGGCAGGGTCCCAAATCCTGGCTGATCGAGATGCAGAGCACTGCAAATTTCTTCATTGGCGGAGCCACCATCCCAACCCTTCGTGGTGCTCCGCGGACTCGCTTTTGATAGGACTTATGATTTATTACAAATTGAAGTTGATTTTAATCGAGTGTTTGCCAAAGTCCGCACGCTCCAAGATTGGCTGGGCCGGACCTCGGACCTGGGACTTTGGGAGGAACTGGGGCCAGACCAGATCCGACCAGGACTGGGGCTGATTGATGAGCTCGAGCAGCTGTCGAGCGCGTTTGAAATTTATGACAAAATATATGAGCCGCACTTTATCAGCTCGCGGTGATCGCGGCACGCCGAGAATATTAATTGGGGCGACTGCGACAGTGACTGCGCGACTGGGCTGGGCGAGGTGGAAAGTGTTTTCCATTTAAATTGAATCCGGAGCGGGACGGAGGACGACTGTCCTGCCGCTGATGCTGCTGATGCGGCTGATGCTGCCGATGCTCCTGCGAGGGCATTGCATTATTTTATTATAATGTGATTATTTATGCCCGGCTGTGGAGTCCATGATGAATCCGCGCAGTGTGGTCGCATGCATCGAATTGATTTCAAAATTACAGTAATTTTCACAATTTTCTAATTATTTAATCGATTATTGATTTTTGATGTGCGCTAAGTGGCTCACTTAGTGCGTGAGAAATTGATGTGAGGAATCATTTGGTTGCGCCTCCACCAGATCTCCCAGCCATGCCGCACCAAGTCGACGAGGTGTTGATTTGCCAGACGATCTTCTGCAGAATCGGAGCAGAATCGGCTGCACGTGGGCAGGGCCATTCCGCTGTAGGTGTAGCCAATGGAAAGCCACGAGGTCACTGCCAGCTAATGACTCAATTAGGTCTCGGGCCTACGCACCAAATTCAAGTACTCTCGCTTTCTTCTCTGAAGAGATTCTTTCCATTCCACTTTGCCCGAAATAAGCCTACAAAGTTGACGGCGACTGGGAGGAAAGTGAAATCCGAATCAAATTTGGCGCCAAGTGCCAATTGAGGGGTTTCCCTCCGCCGCCTCACCCCGTTTCCCGGCCCACTGAACCAGGCCAAGAGCAATTTGAATGTCTTTCCCCTCTAATGGCCACTGTGGCGGGAGTTACGAATCGGTCTTCGGATTTCGACTCAAATTGAGGACTAACCGATCGAGAGCCAGTTCCTGTTGGCCGGTTCTGAGGTGGCTTAACCCTCCGCATCACCCACAAATTGAAAGAGTTTATAAATAATGCAAAACGCCGTAAATTGTCTATTCAAGTTTGAATTCAGTAATCCATAACATAAAAATCCAAAATACAGCTTCCTCCTGTTAGCTTCAGAGGGTTAATGTCGAATAAGATATAATGATAATGCTCCGACGACGATGACGATCGTAATGAGCTGCAATTGTTGCACTTTGGAGTGTGCCACACGACTGCCCCCCGTCTTCCGACTCTGATTACACTTAAGTGGAGTGGCCGATGCGATTGGGACTCCGCCGGCCGAGAAAAGTGGGCTGTGGTCGTGGGCACTGATCTTGAAGATCGCTCGGCGGGCTCCCCAGGTCTTCAGCATTTCGATTCAGCATTTTCAGCAATTATTTCATGGTTCGCTTTTGCATACGCATCTCCGGGACTCGGAGGAGGAAAACCAAAACGAGCCACCAAATTGCTGGAAATTATTGCGGTTCAAAAACTGTCACAGAGGAGCCATCAGCGAATCGAATGCGAATAGGAATGGGCATGGGTATGGGGTACGGGGTACGGGAGTGGAAGCAGGCCCAGCTGTCTTCTGCGATTTGGCCAACTCATTAGAATGTCAACAAAATTTCGCTGACGACGATTTAGTAAATTGGCTTGACTTGGTTTGGATATGCATATGCATATGGACTCGACTCGATTCGATTCGATTGTTGAGACATTTGTGGGAATAATTACTCTGGCCACGACTCGATGACCAAGACAGGTGTCCCGTCGGCCCGGCGTACTTCAATAATTCATGCTGACGTATGTAACCCGGGGACGGGCATCCTTGGAGACCCGGTGGCACTGTTCCCGTGTCGGTGCAGTGCGTACTCCTCCGCATTGTGCGAATCAATCGTCCACTCGAATTCGAATTCAATTTCCCTGAATTATTCAAACATCGGTGTGAGTGCGGCTGATACGGCTGCCCCCCCGCAGTATTTCATAATACGGGCCGCAGTCATAAACTTGTTCAAATATTGACGCCCAATTATGGTAATTTGCATTGCCCTGCGCCCGTGCATTGCTTATGGATAATTTTCATAATAAAATTCATGTGCAGTATCCTTCAGAGTCACCCTATTCTCCTTGCGAAATAACAGGAATTGTCACTGTATTCGATTCCAGGAAACGGTGCCTTCGTTTGATATTCAAGTCCGTATTAAAGACGCGGTAGGGCACATCAGTCTGAAAGGTTTTGGCCATAAAATATAATGGGCCAAATCGGCAATAAAGCAGAATGCACTATGATTTCACAAACGTCAGTAGCTGGAAAGAAAAACGGCTCACTTACAGTAGCTGGTATTAGCCGCCAGTCCTGACCATATCCATTAAATCAAATTGCAATGGCAGCTGAAAGGACACACTCACGTGGAAATTCAAACCTGGCGCCAAGCACTGCACAGCTTTCCGAGAGTCCTGCGGTAAGCAGTTCACAAGCAGTTCAACCGGTAAAAGCAGTCCAAACCAGTTTACCGCTCCCTGCTTGATTCCATTTGTTCTTCATTTCAAACAAGGAATGTTTAAATGATTTAACGAGCGAATATAAAGAGATAATTATTGTATAAAATATAAATATATATTATAAATTAATAAAATATATGGCTCCATAGGAGTCCCTTGAAAATGTGGTAGTCCCCACTATGTGTCACACTGTAGGTCACTATATCTTCCTCAATTTTGATCCGATTCTCAAGCGGAATACCTTAAATGATTTCTGGACGAAATCCCCGGAGTTCTCCATCAAAACCTGGATACGAAATTTTTTTTAGATTTTTTGTTCATTTTTCTGATCCCCGGAGTGCAGTCCCCACTATTGGTCACAGCGATGCCTATATCTTCCCCAATTTTGATTCGATTCTCAATCGGAATACCTTAAACGATTTCTGGATGGATTCCCCGGAATTCTGCATCAAAACCTGGACATGAAATATTTTTTCGATTTTTTGTTCATTTTTCTAATAGGACCCCTTAAGAATGCGGAGGTCCCCATTATAGGTCACAGCGATGCCTATATCTTCCCCGATTTTGATCCGATTCTCAAGCGGAATACCTTAATCGATTTCTGGATGGATTCCCCAGAATTCTGCATCAAAACCTGGACACGAAATATTTTTTCGATTTTTTGTTCATTTTTCTGATGGGACCCCTTAAGAATGCGGTGGTCCCCACTATAGGTCACAGCGATGCAAATATCTTCCCCGATTTTGATCCGATTCTCAAGCGGAATACCTTAAACGATTTCTGGGTAAATTCTCCGGAATTCTTTGTTCATTTTTCTGATGGGGCCCCTTAAGAGTGAGGTGGTCCCCACTATAGGTCACAGCGATGCAAATATCTTCCCCGATTTTGATCCGATTCTCAAGCGGAATACCTTAAACGATTTCTGGATGGATTCCCCAGAATACTGCATCAAAACCTGGATACGAAATATTTTTTAGATTTTTTGTTCATTTTTCTGATAGGACCTCTTTAGAATGCGGTGGTCCCCACTATAGGTCACAGCGATGCCTATATCTTCCCCAATTTTGATCCGATTCTCAAGCGGAATACCTTAAACGATTTCTGGATGGATTCCCCAGAATACTGCATCAAAACCTGGATACGAAATATTTTTTAGATTTTTTGTTCATTTTTCTGATGGGACCCCTTAAGAGTGCGGTGGTCCCCACTATCGGTCACAGCGATGCCTATATCTTCCCCGATTTTGATCCGATTCTCAAGCGGAATACCTTAATCGATTTCTGGATGGATTCCCCAGAATTCTGCATCAAAACCTGGACACGAAATATTTTTTCGATTTTTTGTTCATTTTTCTGATAGGACCTCTTTAGAATGCGGTGGTCCCCACTATAGGTCACAGCGATGCCCATATCTTCCCCAATTTTGATCCGATTCTCAAGCGGAATACCTTAATCGATTTCTGGGTGGATTCCCCAGAATTCTGCATCAAAACCTGGACACGAAATATTTTTTCGATTTTTTGTTCATTTTTCTGATGGGACCCCTTAAGAATGCGGTGGTCCCCACTATAGGTCACAGCGATGCCCATATCTTCCCCGATTTTGATCCGATTCTCAAGCGGAATACCTTAAACGATTTCTGGATGGATTCCCCAGAATACTGCATCAAAACCTGGATACGAAATATTTTTTAGATTTTTTGTTCATTTTTCTGATGGGACCCCTTAAGAATGCGGTGGTCCCCACTATAGGTCACAGCGATGCCCATATCTTCCCCGATTTTGATCCGATTCTCAAGCGGAATACCTTAAACGATTTCTAGACGAATTGCCAAGAGTTCTCCATCAAAAACTAGATACGAAATATTTTTTAGATTTTATATCCATTTTATCTGCTGAGGTGCTTTAGAAATGAGGTACCTCCATTTCGGCTGTACTAGCAAATAATAATATTGTATAACTGAGATAAAAGGAGAGTGTCTTAAGCAGAAAATAATGTATCCGAGCAAATTGTTTTCTGTTAAATTTCTTACTAGACCTATTTTCCCTGAGGTAAGAGGAATAAGTCCCAACTCCTGGTCAATTCGTTTGAATAATCGACAACTGGCTATAATATGTACGTACGTATATGAATTAATTATGCACTTTAATTGAAACGCGGACCGGTTGGCAGCCAAGGAGGGGAAGTGCAGCTTTTGTTTTGGCGTGTGAACAAATTAGCCGGTCCAAGAGCCACCTCGGAGAAGCTCCTTCGCGGAGATTAGTCAGGTGTCGGGGCAAAAACAAAGTCATTAGCCGGAGGTGGGCCTCGCGAGTTGCAGCCTGGCGGTGGCGGCTCTTTCAGCTCCGCCGAACTATGTGACATTTTTCAAATGCTGGCCCGGAAGGCGGAGGGTGATGGAGGGGGGCTACTAGAGAGACTAGAGAGATACGGTTAGCCCGGCCTTGTGCGTTTCCTCGCCGACGGGCAACGTGCAAAAATGCCTACGCGTCAGCGGCGGAGTCAATTGCAACAGCAATTGCAGTTGCAGTTGTAGTTGCTGGCGGAATGGCCCCTCTTGCAGCGAAACAATCGCCAGAACAACAACAAGAATTCGGTGCTGGGCCCGTCAATGGTGTCACAATCTCCGGCCGAAGGATGAAGCCGCGTCGTGTTCTGTTTTCCTTCTCGTTACTCCTCCCCTCCCCCCGCCCGAATCGCATGTACTCACGCCTGTCGAAAGCTATTTGAGCAGCATTCATTCAAGGCTCATCGGAGGACTCCTCGGGGCCACTCATTCAGTGGGAAACTGGTTGCGAATCTTCTCCAGCAGCTGCCACTGGCTGGGGCTCACTTCAAATCCCAATCAAACGTTGCGCTGCCGAGGGGAATGGTGAGAATTTCCTTTGCGGCCGGGACGGAGGACGGCGTTTTGTTAACAACAAACAAGTGGAATGCAAACTTTCAGCAGCCAGCAGGGCAGAAATAAAATAATTTCGGCCCAGTCAGGCGAGTCGGTGCTAGCCACGTTGACATCTCATCTCTCTCGGAGCTTCGGAGCCGCTGGCTCTTCTGGCCTTTCTGGCTCTGTTCGCCGGCCAGGTTGGCGGCACCGGATCAAAGCCGCCACTGGGAATGCCGGCGTTTCTCTGTGCCGCGGCATGATAAGAATTCCTCGTGCCTCCTGCCTCGAGCGGCTTTCTGGCGGTTTGTTAGCGGTTCTCCAGTTATTCGTTATTCGGCCTGACGAACTTCTGACCACTCCGCCAGACTCGGCCAGAGAGTTTTCCCGCCTGGGTACGGGAATCGGCAATCGGCAATCGGGTATCGGGTCAGTGGCAGGCGAGTTTATTAACCTTTTTGGCGACAAATAAGCCAATTTGTTAGTCCGGTGCATCGCTGATAAGAAAATCTGGATTCGGGCCCGGCTTCGGGTCGGAGGCCCTGAGCGGTTCAATGCCTATCGGCCTGCTGCATCTCGATCTGGGCCAGGTCTCCGGCTCCGCAATTAGACACAATGGCTGCGCTTAGCGACTAAGCCCGCCTTCTATCGCTGCGGATATATTTAGAAGCTATTTGAATATTATTAACGGCAGATAATTATAGACACGCACACGCACACACAAACACACACACAGACACCGTGGGTCAGGGGTCAGGCGATGCGAAACGCAAAGTGCACGCAGGCAGCAGATGAAACAGGAAAAAGGAAAAAGGACAGGAACAGGGGCAGGGGCAGCGACACTGACATAGAAATGGGTCCAGGACCTTTGTTGAAATGCCGCCAGGCACAGTGGTACGAAATCAGATAAAGTCGCTGGGGGGAAGGATAAGCGTTGAATGGATCTGGAAGATGCGGACTTGAGATCTCATTCTGAAATGGTAATTTTGGTTTTTATGCAATTTTACTTATTCGTTCGTTATTGGCTAGTGATTAGGGCAAGGTTTAAGGTCTAAACTGAGATATATACCAATTTCAAGGGACTGTTCTTTCGCCTCACTGTGCCCCGCTGCTGTTTTCGTAAATTTTTGGTTCTCTTTTTTGGTCTATGGAAACCTACACTCACGCAGGTAATTATAATAATTATCTGGACGGATGCATGAATGAGCAGGGCAGGGAACCGCTTGGGGAGGGGGCGGAGAAGGTCCTCTCGAGCGTCCATCTTGCGGCAGGGCAGCCGGCCCTCGGGGGCGTGTCAGGAGTGCAGCTACAACCAAATGTGACTTCGCAACTGACACTAATTACACGAAGGCGTTGGCGTCGGCGACGTCGGTGGCAGCCAAATTCCCAGCCCAACATCCTGGCATCCCGACTCGTCCGGGCCACGTCCTTGTCCGCTCAGCCGTTCATCCGTTCATCCGGTAGGTGGCAATCTGTGCGCCATCTAATTGCACCTCCACCCCTGCAGCGACGGCGGAACTATGAGTTATGTGGGCATCCTTTAAAGTCGGACCTCCTGGCATCAAACTCGGCCAGGACGGGAGCTGGAGCCCGGTTATCCTTTGAGCCACCGAGGCGCACGTGCTGCAGATTACACGTTTCAATGACTTTGGCGGCAGCGGAATAAAAGGAATTACAAATGCCTTGCCTCGCCTTGCCTTGCCTCGCCTCGTCTCGCCTCACCCCCCTCGGTGGCAGGCGAACTTCAAATGCCCGACTGCTGTTTCAATTTGTTGCCCATTGTTGGTAGTTGGTCGCTTAATTAAGTTGACGCCGCAATCAAATCAAATAAAAATCAAAATCGCACGCATATGCCGCGCCGCGGGAGTGCGAGGAGAGCGCAAAATGGCGAACCACCCCAACGGCAGGCGCGCGGGAGCGAGCAGGACGGCAGGGCTCGCCTTCCAAGGACCTCTGGCATATGTTCCTGCCACGCAGTGCCTGCAATCAGCCGCCGCCTGTCGGTGGATGGTGGGTGGTGGGCGGTGGGCGAATGGCTGTGTGTGGCCTGCTAATTCGCTTTAAAGATTTTCAGGGTCGCTGGCAGGATGTCGCCGCTGGCAGGATAATGCGTCCTTGTTGACATCCCCGCAACAACATCGTCAATGAGATCGTTAAGCAATTCATTCAATTGATTCTGTAGCACTTGGTTTTGAAAGCATGATGACATTGTTCGCCCCAGAAGCGATTCAGATACCATTATTATGTGTCTTCGCATTGCACAGATAATAATCGACATAAATTCCTTTGTAGTTGACCTATTTCTAAGGTCCTTGCATCCTCCGTCCTATCTCCCTGCTGATCCTTGTTGCTGATCTTACTCCGTAGTGCTGATAACCTCAGCCGAGCCTCAGGTAGGGCTGAGTTGTTTGGATCTCACAGTGTTTTCAATTCTTTGTCAATTAATTGCAAATGAGGGATTTGAAAAAAACAATCTTTTTGTTGCTCTCTGGCCTGTCCTGCTCCATCTGCCCTTCCTTACCCCTCCAAACACGACCCCCAATCAGCGCATTTGCCCGACATAATAACCAAGTTCAAAAATTAGAGAGTCCTGTGGGCTGCTCGCTTCAAATCGAACATGGAGATGGAAATATATTGGACATGGATGGCCCCATGGATGGAGGGCCCGACACACAAGCACACCCCGGATCCGGATCGCCCCCTCCCCCTCTGGATTCGGGGCCAAATGCTAATTTGATGCTCCACATTTCCGAGGGAGGGCGGCCGGCTGGAATTTGGATTTGTAATTGGAGTCAGAGGCCGGGCGATTGGTCGGCGGAGCGGAGGCAGCGGAGGAACGGGCTCAGAAATGGGTTTTGGGTTGCACGCCTGTAAGTAGGCTAGGATTGCCACTGATTTTAAAGGATCTGGCTTCACCCGAATCCATGCAAATTGCAGTCGGGGCTGGGGCAACGGATGCGTAATGTTGCCATTGTAAATGAATGAGTCGGAGCTCCGTCGAGTGAATGGGTGGATGTGGGAGTCGTAGTGGGAGTGGGAGTGGGAGTGGGCTTGGACGAGTGTCCGATGTGCGTGCATTGAATGTGGCTTGTTTTACACTCGAACGAATTTGAATACGTTGCTAATGGGATTTTGATGATGACAATGTAGCTGCCTCCCCCGTCGTTTGACGTCGCTCTCAGTGGGTCTATTTTCAATCGAAATGCGGCTCCCCAAATACGGACACCGAACTTTGTACGGCGGACTACGGACTAGGGGCCCGGACTGGAGAAACTTTAACCGCACTTGGAAGCTGCTGCAACTTCAACATCCCAACTTGTTCTTGAAGAGTTTGAATGGCCGGCGCATTATGCCGCTCTAATGCGTACAAGTACATAATGGCAAGCCCACCAAGAATTCCCCGCCTCCTGGCCTGCCGACCCACCCAATTACAGGCCCGCAACATGCCAGGGTCCTTTCGACCCCGGGCCGGATGACGACAGCAACTACAACAAGCCGGGCACGTCAAGCAGCGGCAACATAATGTGCCATTCACTTCCGTCCCGGCGGAGCTCCCAAAGAACGTCGAAAGATTCCCCGAGTCTGTGTGTGTTTGTACAGAAAGGGTACTTTTTGTGGCAGCCACAGTGCAGACACACACTGGCAGTCACACTCACAGCCACAGAGACAGCCGGACTACATAAGCAAACGCCTGTTCCTGTCACCGTTACAGCGTTACAGCGCCGTAGTGCCACCGCCACCCTTTGCGGTTTAGTTGCGCCATTGCCGCACACACACACACTTACAGAGGACTCACGGACACATGGAAGACCAACCACTACCTCCTCCACATCCCCTCCCACCGACAGGACTCCGCTCCCCGCCCCAAGCGCTGTTTACTTTTTACAGGTTGCGGCTGCGGTCGCTCACTGCGCGGTGGTTGGTTTTCCTCCTCCGGGGTTAGCCCCGTGCAGTGGCCACCCTCGCCGTCGAGGTTCCGTGTTTTAGTTTGCCTTTCGCCAATGCAGCGCGGACAATTTGGGCGTGTCGTTCAAATACCGCAGACCGTGGGTGGCCCAACTCCCGAGTCCCATTCCCATTCCCATTTCTATTCCTATTCCTGGTTCTGGGCTGCGGACTTCTCACGCGAGCCCGAAAAGAACCCAAAACCCTGAGGATAGGACGGCAGTGCTGACACTGGAAGTTTGGGGAAGCCTGGTTCAGGAACTTTTCGAAAAGGAGATATTTCAAGTGTGCTCTTGAAGAGATCTAGCAGAAGCTATCATTTGGTTCAAGTTTGGATTTCTCGAAATACTTTCTCCATTAAGTGCGGGCTGCCATCTCTGATCGACCTCTGGACGTTTGCATAGTTCCGTGTTGCGTCCGACGAGTGTCCTTTGGAACGGACAACTTTATTGGGCTCTGCCGACCACCCGACCAACCGCCCACCCGCCGCCACCCCACTCCTCCCCTTCGGCGGGAACTTCTGCGCCAGCCACCCCCGGGCTGCACAATACGCCTTATTATTGGCTTCCACTGTGTTGGCACGTTCGATTATTTGTGTCTTAATTAGCGTTTGTTGAGATTTGTTGTTGATGTAATAAACTAATAAGCACCTGTCCCACCTGCGCTGCAGCTAATTGCAATTCAATTGTCGCCATTCCATTCCATTCCAATCCAATCCATTCGATTTCGAGGCAAAGTTTTGTTCAATCTTTTATTGGTTCTGCGGCCGAGCGGGCCGACCGATGTATTCAGAATGATAATTGGCGGCGCGGCAACGGGCGAACGAGTTTAATAATAATAATTTGGCTGCTGATTAGCAATAGCACCTTTTGGGCCCATTCACAGCCGGCGAGGCCTTGGCTAATTTGAGGAGTTGTGGCTGTCAGCCGGAAAAGCCTCTGGCTTTTCTCGCCTCCGGCTCAATTAGCACTCTATTTTCGGGTGCGGGCGGCAGAGCTGGGGAGGCGCTTCCCTCGTCCGAGGCCCAATTGAATCGAATGACACACAGCTATTGACCCGCGCCTGGGCTGATGGGGAGCGGTGTTCATGGTGTCCCCATTAGGCACTTAATCGAACGGGACCCATTACCGCGGCGTCAAATCAGCCGTTATGGAAAGCCACATTAATTGCGTTTTTATCTTAAACACCCCATTCCGATGAGCGGTGATCCGCCGTTCGTCATTATCCAAATGAGCTGGTCCGCTCGCTGTCACCAGATCGTTGACCAGAGCCGCTCACATCCAGAGCAGCACGTGTTAAGTGGCGCTTTAACTGCACTTAATTCGCCTCAAATTAGATGCAATCTGCGGCGACGGGATATGAAAGCTTATGGCCACTGCACCGGTGACCCGTGCCGGGTGCCACGGCGGTGGTCGGCGATCAGTGGTCATCGCCGGCTTCCTTCCTTCCGCTGCTGGCGTGGCCCGTTCCAGACCCTATTTCAAGAGCCAATCAATGCAAATCGAGCAGCATCACTGGGAAATTGGCGCGCGGCAGCAAAGTCAACAATCGGAAGTGTCCACTCATCGGTGGAAGGGCCTGCCAGGGCACAGTGGTAGTGTTCCCAAAGAACTTCGATCACCATTCGGGAGTTCAATGATGCCAGGAGAGGTCTTCACCATTTGGGGATCGAATAACCTGGTTGGGTTGACAGAAGGTGCTTTATTGGTATGGCTGCTCCTCGAACGCGACTCCACCTCTTCGACCTGCTGACCACTGTGCAGCTACCTATTTCCATGCCGGCCTGGCCCAAAGCAGATCGCTGATATCACCATCGGGGGCCTCGCCCATCACTCATCCGGTCGGGCCAGCACCAAGGGCTTCCTGGCTCCAACTGGCGGCACTTGCGCCTAACGATTTTTAATTCATATTTTAACTAACTATTAATAGCAGCGACTTCCGGGCGCACTTCTCACTTCTTCATGGAGCTCGTGATGAAGCTGCGCGCCCTGTGGACACTGGTGTAGACGCCGGGGTACTTGGCATTCGCGCAGCCCAGGCCCCAGGAGACGATGCCGCAGAGCTGCTTCTTGAAGATCACCCCGCCCCCCGAGTCCCCGGAGCAGGTGTCCTTGCCGGCGGAGCGGGCACAGAAGGTGGAGCCCGACAAGGTGTCCCGATATCGGTAGGCCGCCTGGCAGACATTCTTCCGGATGAGCTGGATGCGCACGGTTCGCAGCTGGGTGGACGGACTGGAGCTCTTGTAGCGCGTGATGCCCCAGCCGGAGACGCGCATGTAGTCACCGGAGTGCCACTGCACCCGGCACAGGGATATGGTCCGGATGTTGCTGCCCGTCATGGCACTCTGCAGGCGGATCACTCCCACGTCCATGTTGAGCGTGGAGTTTCTGTAGCTGGCCGGAATGAAGTACTTGGCCACGCCGCGCACCACGCCCCTCTGGGTGAGCTTGGTCACCCCGCCCTGGACGGTCATCCGGGCCGCCTTGTAGCCGCTGAGGCAGTGCGCCGCCGTCACCACGTACATGGTGGTCACCAAGGAGCCGCCGCAGTAGAAGGAGCCGTCGTAGCGCAGGTTCAGCACGTACCCGCCCACCGCGGACTGGGTGGTGGTGGTGCCGCCTACGATGCGTGGTTGCACCTTTTGACCGGCTGCCAGTTGCAGTTCCAGGACCACCAACAACAGGATGCAGTGGAGCGGTGCTCCGAAGCGAAGGAGGCAGCTCATCGCGGATAGAGATCTGAGTCATCCGGCGCCGGAGTCTGCCGTTTTATCGCCCAGCTCTCAAAGAGGGCTCCCAGCTGTGCAAACAAGATATGACGCAAAGTGAGCCGGATTCGGACGGAGACTGGGTCGAATTCGCACAGAGTTTCCTTGAAAAGACAACATGTGGCTCCTGACCTTGCCGAGTTCGCGAAAACATCGAAATATTTGAACAGAATTATGCTGAGAATCGAAAAGTGGCATTGGACGACGAAATGGCATTGTTTGTTCCCAGTACGGAGGTAGGAGGTATCTGGGATCCGCACCTCTGCTACCTCAGACTTGGCATGGCCGTGAGTCACAAACTGGGCGGGATTGGCTGGAGATGTTCGCGGCGAGATAAGGAGAACGGCTGTGGCCTTTGGCTTCATTTTGGCCAAAAAAAAGGCATTTGGCATTCCAAGGCGAAGCTACCATGTTGGAGTTGGGAGCAGGGTACGGAGCTGGGGCCTTCCTCGGATGCCTGTTGGCGTCTGGACCTGGCCTGGGCTACACCTACCATTCCATGCCAGCCGGCGACCTTATCGCGCCCATTAATCTGCCAGGCCGGGCCACAAATGTGCGGCAACGAACCAAATGGGGCGCGGCAAGATGGTGGATGTCCCCCGGCCGCTCTGCCGCCGCTCCCCTCGTCCTTTTCGGGCCAAAATGGCGGCGCAGCTTGGGGGCGGGGAGCCTAATGAAATGCAACCCCGCGAGGGAGCGGCAGAAACCGAGCCGAATATTATGACCGACTGGGGCTTCTGCCTCGCATACGCAGGCCGCGAAACCAAAACAACAAAACCCAAGCAGCGATAATAAAAAAGCGATACAAAAAACGAGAGAAAAATATGAATTTTTACGATCTGAAGTCATGCAAAAAGCGAAGCGAATCAGAACGCGGTGTGCGCACTGGACGTGAGTCGCGAATGCTTCGTGCGGGTTGATGATGGCGGCCATGCTGGCTCGCCATCCGTCCCTGCTCCAGCTCCTGCCCCAGCCGCTGTCCCCCGCTGCCCCCAGCTGCCCCCAGCGAGGCAGTAGCTCCCCGTCGTCTGCACTCCTTTTTCTTGTGCGCACTCCGAGATAAGAACTTTTCGTATTTTTCCGTTCGCTTTAGGGACACTTGGAAAAAATCTTGATGCCAATTTCGAAGACTATTCGGAACAGAAGAAATGGTATTACGTTCTTTAATCCAAAACCTATTAAAGATAAAAGCCCATGTCTATTTTAGCCATTCCAAACTAGAGAGTGATGGCTCCAAAGACGTCAAATCTCTTTTCTGAGTGTGCTTTTCGGAATACGCTTTTTCTGTATTTGGCATTTGGCTCGATTTTCCGTGATGGCGCACATCAGCAGGAAGCCAGGGGCAGGGTGGGGGCGGGGAGGCGACTCTGGCGGAAATGTTTGACAGACACGTAATGCCCTCGCCAGAGCCATGGATTTTTCTATTCTTTGCATACGTCCTGGGCATGTGCTCTGTGTCGCAGTATCGAACGACTTCTTGGAGGAGCTGCCGATGGAATTTTATAATGAACATCCAGGGGGCCTGACATTTGCGCTGCCAAAGTGCAGTTAGGGAATAATTGTTACTCTAAAAAGTATTGCTGAAACCCATAACTAGAAGCAGAGCAAAAAACAAGCCTTGTCGGAACAATGGGTTGGACGCCACGCGGTGGGGGCATTTGGAAACAAAGTGACGAGAAAGGTCGTAACATCCAAAGGGAGCAATCATCGCACATTGCAGAGTCGGCAGGAGCAGCCGGGGGTGAGCCACAATGGCCCGACCGGAATGCGATGCACCCACCCACGCCCCATGAAGACGGAGAGCAGCAGAGAACGAACTGGAGACACTCACCTGGGACAATTTGAGCATTTCTGTAAGCAATTTGGAGAACAAATTGGCATCAAATATTATCCAAGACTAGAAATGAGACTATCAGCTCAGGAAGAGGTTCTGCCATGTTGGATTCCAGATAAATTCAATGCTACGCAGTTTCCTCCTTAATTCTTTGAGGGTTTTGGGGCAAGTCTTGGTATAGCGCTCGCTTAGAGGCTTCTGCAACAATGGCTGTCCAACGAGCCGGGCATGTGGCACTAACGGGGGAGGCAGTCTCGAAAAGAGCTCCAACTGGGCCGCCCAAAAGTGGATGGAAAAGAAACAACAGCCAGCCAGAAAGAGTGCAAACTCGGCAACCATGACACCAAGCTGGGCGGGGGGGAATGGGCGCCCCGGGGCCAGGGGCCCTGGTGGGGGTGGGGCTTGGAGAGCAGAGTTCGGTGCTGGGGGCCTGAAGAGCTGCCTGGCCCGGAATGGCCCGGAATGGCCTGGCCTGGCCTGGGCCGGCATATTCGTGCACAATTTCTCGTTTGACGAAACATATAATCTTCGCACATTTCTATGGAAATGAATGGATTGGCGAATGCGCCTTGCACCGATGCATTGATAGATGCATGCCTGGGATTGATGGATATGTGGCTGGTTGGATAAATTGGATTGGTATTGGTTTTCCAACGAGATGCGAGACGGAGGAGATGGAATGGAGCATCAAAAAAAAGCATCAAAAATAGGTGGCATATTTCCTTGGTCGCTGCAGTTTCGCCGCTGCAGTCAGTTTCTCTTGCTTTGCTGCGGCTGTTGCTGTTGCTGTTGCTGTTGTTGCATGCAAATTGGTTTCCCCATGGCAGCCACACCCTCGAAATCTGCCGGGCGCCCCAGCTCCGCCGCTGTTGCTGCTGCTGCTGCTGCTGCGAGTCAGTTTTTGCTGTCGTGTTCTACTTACAAAGTCAGCACTGTACGAGTGCATTTCGTGTGTTTTTCTGCTTTTCTGGTGCGCCTATGCAAATATGCAATTAAGTCGGCCGGGGCCCGGCTCTTGCCATCGAGCAGCGTGTTTGCTGCCATCTAACATGGCATTCCGTCAGCAAGCCGACTCGGCATCTGAATCTGAATCCGAATCGGAATCTGAATCTGAATCTGAATCATCAATACACTCATCGTCGCCAAGTTGCCAAAGTTGGGAGTTGCATGGCAATGGGAACATGGCAATGGCCGTGGAATTGGAAATGGGAGTGGGAGGGACTAGATGATGGCCACCATTCCTCCATTTGCCTAATGGTTGGCTCATGCACGAGTGATAGTTTGTGGGAAATGGCATCGGGATTATGGATAATAAAATCACTCAATTTACCCCCCAGTCGCGGGTGATATCCTTTCACCTTTCAAGTCTTGATGATATGGGTCGTATGCTTAATGGGCCCCACTGCGTATACTTGATATTTGGCCTGTCCCTGCCCCGCGCGGCCATAGAAATTTGCATCAAATATGCGGGCAACAAAATGCCCGAGGAGCAGAAAATGAAGAAAAAAAAACGCAAGAAATAAGACAATGCTGAATGCTTACAAAACGATAAACCGCAAAACAGCCAGAAACCGCAGCGGAAAAAACAAAAATGCAACCAACGAAATTCCAACGAAAGCTGCATCTTCTTCCCCTTCCGCCCCACAGTCCCTAGCCACTCTTTCTTTGGGTTTACCTATGTGTGGGTAATGCTTACCTCTACCTGTATCTGTATCTGTATCTGTGTCTGTGTCTGCATCTGTGAGATACACAGGCGACGCCATGTTGCTGATGTTGCGTGCAGTACGCGTGCAGAGAACTTGTACATACATACCCATATACAAGTAGGCACATATGTACATACACATGTGTGTTGCATGCTCACTACTATCTACATATGTACATACGTGTGGTGCGGAGTTACATATGTAGGCACGTAACGCATTCGCAGTCGCAGTCGCAGTCGCATTCGCATTCACATTATGGCCGACGCGAACGCTTGTGGCTACGGTTTTTGCCTTGGCTTTTATGGTTGCTGTGCTGCTGCTGTTGTTGCTGTTGTTGGTGTTGTTTTGCGTGCCAACCACCCAAGCCAAAAGCCCAAAATGCGGCCGAAAGAGCAACAGAGAGGCAAAGCCGCACACAACCCATTCGAGCCGGGCCTTTGCGGTTGAAATGCAGCCAGCCAGCCAGCCAGCTAGCCTGATGAGAAGTCTTGAGCTGGAAAGCAAGGCCCAAAAGCCAACCAACTGCAATGGGAAAGTACTCGTTTCAAAAGAGTGCAAACCCAGCCACCAAACTATCTATTTGGTCAACAGTTTTATGGCCTTGGGAACAGAAGCTGCTGGCTTCTACGGCCGATGTAAACTAGGCTCTTATTCAGATGCGTCCTTTGTGAAATTGGCCATAAATTCGTTGTCCCAAACACTCTCCACAAGGTAATTGCAACACAAACCACTCAAAATTTAGTTGGTTTGCCGGCATTTTCCCATTCCCGGAACAGCGAGTGGATACAACAAAGTCTCACAAATTATATGCCGCCCAAATGGGGCCGATCTGAGGTGCTGGGGCCTACGCAAAGCTCCCAGAAACACCTTGATTAACAGAGCCCGCTCTCAGGCTTTTGAACTATTTCAAATTAGTTGGCATGAAATTTTCAATTAATTTTCAAATTTCAATTTATAAATCGACCGACTGCAGCGGCCGCCGCTGCCGAAGTGTGATGAGAAATTTCATAATGACTTCTTAGCCCCGCGTCGGGGGCCCGGAGCGAGTGGCTATAATAAGTGCAATTAGGCCATTGATGGTCTCGTCAGCTCAGCTCAGCTCAGCTCCACTCTGCGCCGATCCCTGACGGATGTCGAGGGGACTTCAGTGGAGTGGGGTGGGGTGGAGTTGGCGGCTCCCAACGCTCCTGCCACTGCCACTGCCACCGACTATTGCCACTGCCAACTGTCGCCGCGCCTCGTTAGCCGGGCAGCGAGTTTCCAGCATCTAACATGGCCGGTCGCCATGTTTAATAAAATACGTGACTTGATTTCAATTTGGGCGCCACTCCGACGACAGAGATGCAAACAGCTTTTCCCCATTTAAGAATTTTTCAAGTTTCCGACAGATGCCATGACGGCGGCTATCCGGGAGGATTTGGCGACAACTTGCCTTCTATCGAGATGCTGCAGATATCGAGATTATTCCGTTTGCCAAGCTCTACCCCACGGTTCTTCATCCAAAACAAATCGAAGAATATCAATCCAAAAATCGATCCATATTAATAGGCAAATCGTTCAAGGTATTCCGCTCTAAATTCGGATGAGAATTGGGGAAGATATAGCTACCGCAGGGGGCCATCTATGAGAATTCTGGAATTTGCAAAGGGCTCCCCCAAAAAAATTCAAAAAATATCGATCTAAAAATTTGTGTCCAGGTTTTAATGCAGATTATTGGGGAATCGACCCACAAATCGTTTAAGGTATTCCGTACATGATTCGAATGAGAATTGGCCAAGATGTAGGTTCCTTAAGGGGCCATCTATGAGAATCCTGGATTTCTGGATCAAAAAACTAAAAATATATCGATCCAAAAATTTGTGTCAAGGTTTTAATGCAGATTATTGAGGAATTGATTCACAAATCTTTTAAGGTATTCCGCTGTAGAATCGGATGAGAATTGGCCAAGATATAGCTTCCTCAAGTGGCCATATATGAGAATCCTGGATTTTGCAAGGGGTACCCCCACAAAAATTTGAAAAATATCGATCCAAAAATGTGTTTTCAGGTTTTGATGCAGAAGAGTAGGAAATTGATCCACAAATCGTTTAAGGTGTTCCGCTTAGGAATCGATTGCGAGTTGGCCAAGATATAGCTATCGCAGGAGGTGATGTAGGGAGCTTCCTTGCAGACGTGGGGATTTCGTCCTGAAAATGTATTACGTGGTTGTTTTCGTAAATTAAACACATTGCCATTTGCAATAGACATTGTTCGGCAAGTGGCGGGCTAATTACAAGGTTTGGCGCTCCGTTTTGGGGTCGGGCCGAGCGCCCATCCGGTTCTGGGACTGCGTGGAGGACAAGCACTCCGGGTAACCTGTTCCGCGTTTCAACAAGTCAATCAGAAGTCAATCACTCGGCGGCCCGGCTCTTCCGAGGTTCGATCGCCCTGGCCGTTCGACACGACGACACGATTATGTGCTGGGTTTCGGGTTAAGTCTGCTGAAAAGTAATAATAATAATATACGGGGCACAACAACAGGCGCAGCAACAACATAATTGCAAATTGGCCGAAAATAAAAACAACAAAGCAGCCCGGAGAGCACGATAATTTAATGTTTGCCAAATGGGTGAACGGGACACACACACGCAGGCAGTCGAAAAAGTAAATTATAGACTGTCTGGTGACCTTGAAAGTGAAATGCCCCAATCGAGAACGGGGACGGGGACGGGGACGGGGAGCGGGCGGGGAGGAGCGATCACCGGGAAGGTGCCAAGAGGTGATGCCCAGAAATTAGTTGCTCTGCTAGCCCGCTCTAATTGCGTAATTGACTGATCCGACACAGCGACGAACAAAGGCAAACAATCCAGATACAGTTGATTGAGATGCAGATACGTACCTAGGTACGGAGGACGTATCCGTGAGTACGCCAGGGCTGCGACAGTGCTCGGTCCAAGATTGAAATCCTGCCGAGGGGTGGGACAAAGGACTCAGGACTCTGGTTCGGCTTCAGCTTCCCTTCTAGAATTACGCAGCCGCTGCTGCTGCGCATGTATCTTGCAGATACACGAATACACATTTGCTCCCTTTGCTCTGCTCCCTGCACTCTGCACCTTCGCTATTTTTTATGCAATTGTTTTAGCTCCCCCCTGCCCCTGCCCCTGCCCCCTACCCTGGTCCCTGCCCGGGATTTCGCTTTTTGTTTAAAACATTCGAATGGGCGTTAACCAAAATACAATTTTTTTGTTGCTGTCGCGCTGCTTTCTTCTTTCGAGTTTTATGTTTTTATGGCGTTGTTGTTGTTGTTGCTGTTGTGCCACTGCCGAGCTGATTTCCGGCGCGTTTTGGATTACACAATGCATCCATCCATCCAGCCAGCTAGCGAAAGGTGAGCGGATTCCGCTCGTACTTCTTTGCTGGATTTTTTATTTCAGTTTTCTGAAAGAGAAGTAGTAGCCGGACCGAGCCAGGCAGGCGAGTGGCGAGTTCCGCCCAGCTCTGTGGTGCACAATTCCTGTGCCGCCGTCGTCTTGAGAATCCAATTTGAATTGCGCCACCAGTCCCAGTCGCAGGCCCAGTGGCTGCCTCTGCCTCGGCCTGGGCCCGGAAGCCGCTCGAAACAAAGCCTTGAACTTGTGAACGCGCCACCGACACCGCTCTTGCCACTGCCACATTTGTAGCGCCCTTTCGAGAGGCTGTCGTCAAGGGTGCTTGCTTACCCCTTGCCGAGTCCTGAGTTTCGAGTCCGGGACTCACTCCCCTGCCTCCTTCCATCCTGCCCGCCCCAACTCGATCAACTGTTCGGATTTGTCACTCATCTGGCGGAGGAACCTAACGGATTTGAGCAGCTGCAGGATGAAGTCTGTTCGACCCTCTAGGATTTCAAGTGGGACCTGACCTTCAGTCGCTCTATTAATATTAAGATTTAAGAATCGACATCCCATGTGCTATTATCCGACCTTGATTTAATGACCAACTTTTGAATTCTACAACTCACTACTGCACTATTAGAGGTTCAAAAGCCACTCACTTTCAAATGATATTCCGTTGGGAGATATTGTTTTTAGGAAAGACAATCTATTTCGGGAAAGAGCTTGACTGAATCCGAAAAAAACCAATCAGGCTTCCTGGAAGTCCGGCTGCCATGGAGAATTCGATTAGGGAGCGACTGTCACAGAGAAACCTTTGATCCAGAAGCTCCGTGAGGAGCGTGGCCAAAGGTGAGAAAGGTGAGGTGGTGATGGTGATGGTGATGGCGATGATGATGATGATGATGTGGGGATCCGCACAGCGCACAGCGGGCCCAGTTCAAGTGAAATTAATCAAAACTAAGCCAGAACGCAAAGCTCAAGCCCATTCAGACAGAGATCGGGGCCACTGCCGGGTTAATCTGCGCTGAATCAATGAATCGCTGGCCAAATGCCAGCTTGGCCAGCTCCCCTACGAATACGTATTCGGTCGGACAACTCAAACGTCCGCCGAACAATGAAAGTGGCAATTAACCAGAAGCCGAGCATTAAATTGTAAAATGCGATCGGAGCAACAGGTTGCCCCGGTGATCACCCAATCGCCCGATCGCCCGATCGCCGTCAATAGATAGTAGTAATAATAATAAAAAAAAAAAAAACAACGGCAGCCACAGCCACATCATGAATGGGCCTGCCTTGGACAGGTTCTGCTCCCAAGACGTCGCCCCGTCCCGTTTCTGGGCCTGCTAATCGATTTTTGTAGCTCCGTAGCCCCTGAGAGCCGGCCGCAGCTTCTTCCAACTGCAATTAGATAGAACGGGCCACTCGGGCTGTCTCTGTGGGAGATTGCAGCTTGTGGTTCTCGGTTCTCCGTCCTCGGCACTCTACTTCCCGCTGCGCGGTTGCATATTGATCGAAAATCGATCTATTGTGCGACCTGGAGGTGCGACATCGATAATCCGCAAAAGTGCACATGGCCCGAACAAAGAGATGCTCTGGGTGGGCGTGGTCGATGCATTTGTGTCAGGATCTTCCGATCCCGCAGTCCTCCAATCCCCGAGTGTTTTTAGAGCCAGCCGGCGGGGGGCACATTCACAGGAGGTTGAAACTGAGGCTGAGGCAGAGTCCTCTATCCTCGATCCTGGCCGTTGTTGATTGACAGTCGGCGACACCTCCTCTTTGTTTACTGCCCGCCGCCGGTGGCTGTTTGTTGCTGCATTTTTAATGATATCACGTAGTTTAATTCGGTGCGGTGTGTTTTCGCAAAAAGTTTCCAGTCTGTTTCAGTTTCAAACACATCGCATTGGCAAACGTCACTTCCTTCCTGTGGGCGGCCAGGGCCGAGAGGATGGCGGCGGGAGCCCTATAGCTTCCATTCACCGGCTTGCTCATTATTGTTTGCACAAACTTTTGCGGTCAACCATGCCCCCGGCGGGGTCGGAGTTCGTTGCGAGCAGCATCGATGGGAAGTGTCATCGATACCGAGTGTGGTTAGGCAACTATTCGGGGCTCAATGCAAATGCCAATTAAGTGTGCAATATGAAATAGGATATTCGATTTAATCAGCGCGGTAGTTCAGTGCGTACGGGTTGGTCCTATCAGATCCCCTCCGCCCCTCGGACTAATAAAGCGACTAAACTCAATTGATTGCCGGGAGATGTCAGCCCCGGGAACGGAACGATATCCAAACACTTTGATTTGTCAACTTCGGGGCCGCCGGCCAAAGTCTCGAGAGCGTGTGACCTCGGGTTCAACTCGTTTGCATGAGCCACATCTTGATTAGCCCAAACACTCTCGGACCGGGCCCGGAATGTCGTCAGGCGATGGCTCCGCGTCGCGGCTCGTACTGGCGACCCCCTCTCGTGGTAATCGAATTGTTTCAGCGCCGCTCGGCAGTTGTCCGCAAATCGAGTCAATTCAATTGACCTCCAGAGGTCAAGCCGCTCCGAATGGGGGAGTGCGAGGCGAAGGCCGAGACAGAGGCAGCGGCAGCGGCGGGATTTCTTTCTTTTTCGGATCCCCAGACCATCCAGACTGTCCAGACTGACGAGACTGTGGGACCCAGCACCAAACAATACAGAGGCGTAGGCCTCCCCGTTAATGGATTTAATTGAATTTGGCTTGTTGCTGCGTTTTATTTGTCTTAATTGTCTGCGAAATAATCATAAATCAGTTCTGTGAGCCTCCGCGGCGGACGGGGACGGTGGAGACAGTTCCCCACCAAGACCCAGAGCTGGACCAGCACTTGGGTCAATCAATTTATGACATATCCCCAGCTCACCCGATCTCAAGCCAGGCGGATGATGCGGCACTTTTGGCTTGCAAAGCTGGGAATCAGAGAGAGAGAGAGCTGGGCACTGGTAACTGAAAACTGGAAGGGGGTGACTGGATAGGGGATCTGGGATCTGGGATCTGGGAACTCGAGCCTTGCCACTTGACGCAATCCAGACGAGCAGTCCATTGTTTCCCGCCGGCCGGAGCAGCTCCTTTGTCCATCTGCCGATCGAGGGGGAGAAGGAGCAGGGGTCACCCACAATTGGCGAGAATTCGAAGCATTTCGGAGCAAGAAGCATACGGGCTGGCCCAGCCGAAGGGTGAACTTTCGTTAATTTGGGCAGATAGGGCCGGGCAGATGGAGGATCGCTGCGCGGCCGCAATCAAAGCCAGCTTCCTGGCCATGTTGACAACTAAATAACGCGTTAATGTGTTTATTGCGTATGCCACTGTGCGCTGTCCCCAGAGCCCGGCTAGGCACCTGACTCGGTCCAGTGACTGGAAACTGGTGACTGGTGTTAGGTGTCGCGGCCAACACATCCAGCTCCTGCTGCCCGCTGGCCTGCTCCTGATCTTGGCCACTTTCGCATTAAACATGAGGCTGCGTCGGAGACAGAAAACAGAATACAGAAAACAGAAACGCGTTTCACGCCTGGGAAAGCCTCGCAACTGGCTGCACTTGGACCGCACTCCTTAACATTTATTTATGTATTTATGAAAACGTCATCCGATCACTCCGATCACTCACCGGTAATCGTATGCTGCGCAGCCCCCTCTAATGTCAGTCGCCATAAATAAAAGATTAGGCTGCACAGAACAAGCATTCGGGTGCAGTGCAGTTGGCTCAAAATGTGTCGCAATAAAATCCAGATTTGAGTTGCACTTCCTTCACTTGCAGATGGACTTTGGCTCGTCCCCACCCACTGCCCACTGCCTTTCGACCCTGGAAACTAGGCAATATGTTAGGTCCTGATTAGATCTGCATTGGGGAGGCATTTTTCGCCGTTACCGGGCAGCTGCCGCCTGCCGCTTGTCACGTGCCTCCTGCCACGCCCCGGCTGATTAAATTAGCGGATTCGTGAATGCGCGACAATCGAGAGACACTCGGCTAGGCCGAAATAAAAAGCGGGCCAGGCGTAATTGCCAGTTTCGGGTTTCGCGCCTCTGCGCAGGCGCAGCTGAAGTGCCCGACTTATCCGGGGTCTCGGTTACACAAACTTACTCCGAAACTCAGCAGCCCCGCCACTCCGCACCTCCGTTACATGTGCCGGCCGACCTTACGCAGTACGGGTCTGATGTTGCCGCCAAATGTCAGTCGGAGAGTGCCAGCGAGGCAAATTAATTCATTTTCAACACCTATTTTGACAGTTCATAAAATACATTTGTCATAAAATCGGTCAGCGACAGCACAGCGGCGACTACTCCGCCGCACGGTTCGGGCCAAGATTTATGCTGCCTCATTGAAAATGCAGTCCCTGCGAGTCGAGTGAGTCCAGTGAGTCCGCTGAGTCCCTGCCCCGCCCTGCCTGCCACATCAAATTTGTCCCTGATCCCTTTTGTTTTTTCGGACTGTTTCTCGATCGGGCCTGGCCCGTTTCAAAGGCCAGCAAAGCCCAAAGCGAGTTGCAAAAATCTTAACAAAGTTATTTTAGCAAACGGTACGACAAAAAATGTCATGTCCCCATGAACATTGCAACACAGCTCCGGGAGCTACGGGAGCTGCAGCATCCTTGGAGCCTCTGAAAAAGAAGTTTGGGCTTTGTTTTGGCTTTGGCTTTGGCTTCTGGTTTTGGGCTGTGGCTTGGTCCAGTGCTCTGCAATCGATATGCGTGCAGATGCTCCACTTTGATCAGGTCATCAGCGACACATCGTTCATCATTCCGAGAGGACGGTGCGCAGGAATGCAGCTCGGCAGGGGGCGGGGGATCGGAGTGGGTCGGAAGGGACAGGATCGGAAGGGAGCTATGCATGACCAGTAGCCGGGCTCAAGACAATGGGCCAAAGCCATGAAAGGAACGCTTTTCAAGTTTTACGCCAAAGACCCAATGTCTGGCCTGGGTTTTGGCTTCTGTTTGGGGCTGTGCCCCGCTTCGGAGCATCCCAGAGCCCCAGAAACAGCAACAGCAACAGCAACAGAAACAGAACCTGAAGCTGAAGCAGAACCAGGACCAGGACCTGGCCGCGACTTTGACGGATAAATTTCACAAATAACTTCAACTGCTCCTCTGCTCTTTTTTATTTTCCCCCGCTGACTGGCTGTTATTTATTGAACGAGAGGACGCACCACTACCAATTTCGGCTTGGAGCTTGAGCTGAATCCGAAGCTGGAACTGGGAACAGGGAACTGAGAGCTGGGATCTGGGACTTGGCGTTGACACGGACCTTGCTGGCTTTTCGGAACGCAGGCAGTCGAATGACAGCCAAGAATCGCTGGATGTCCCCGTTGTGTCTAAGTTTGGTATGCGTCATTTTTACAAGGAAATTCCTTGATTCTCTGGCTTCTGGGGTCTGGCTTCTGGCTTCTGGATTCTGGCTCTGTGCCTCAGCCTCTGAACTGCTGCTGGCACTGCTGCTCCTACCTGCTGCCCGCTGCTAATTTATGTAAACACTCTAAGTACAGTCCTAGCTGGACTCCCGCGCCCCGGCTACTGCCACGTCGCCCCCAATTAGAAGCCACTGGGTCCGAGTCCGCTGAATTCCCGGCTGAAATTTTAAATTGAAATCGCAAAAAGCGCTCGCAAATGCAAAGTGCTCCGCGAGCTGGCATTCCTTCCAAGCCAGGCCAGGCCAGGCCATTGTGTTTCGGCCGGGTCGGAGAGGTGTTGATTTAATGAGGCCGGACAGGCACAAGCCCGCAACATAGTGAGCAGCACCTGAAGGCTGCCTTGCGGCCTGTCTCGCATCGTTTTTGCCCTGAAGAGCCCTCAGCGAGTCCAGCGGTGATTGACTCTGCCAGGCTTCAGACGTCTTGAGAACCGATCGAGATGAGTCGAACAGGACTTGTTTATTATGTATCTTAGCTGGGCTTTTGTTTTTAGTGATTCCCTCGGCTAATTAAAGGGCTACCATATGCCAACTTAGTCGCTTAAAGCATTTTGTATCTGAGGCATCCGCCTGTCGTCAGCCGCCTGCCGCTTGCCGACTGCCGACTACCTCCTTCCCCATTGCTCAGACACTCGCAGATAGTCCTGCGAAACGGTGCCGCGTCGAGGACATAATGGAACCATTCATTGAGCCTGTAAAAGCCCGCCCGACTCGAGCACATCCTGTGGCGTTCCTTTATGATTAATGGAACAGCTTCCTTCCGCACTTCCACGCGCAGATACACTCACTGTGGGCACTCACACTGCCAGATCCTGCGCCGCTTAACTTTTTCAAGTGTAATGCATTAATGCCTCTTCCTCCCCGTCGCTCCCTGCCGCCAGCCCTCGTTATCCTTCCGAAACAGCAGCCAATGTCCCTGGAAGTGGCCTCCCCCGCTCCGAAACAATTCGCTTTTTGACTTTTAATTTCTTTACTTTTTATTGAGTTTTCTGGCTTTTTTCTTTGTTTGATTTGATTTGATTTGATTTGATTTGATTTGAAAATTACATATATTACTAGAAATCAAAGGGGAGGGTCGGGGAGGGGAAGGACATTGGGAGTGGGGGTCGCTAGGCTTCATCTGTGATTTGTGTTTGCCATTTTCTAGATTAAAACTAATTAATTAAATGCTAGCACATAAGGTTGTTGTTCTTACGCTCGGGTTCTATATAGATTTGTGTTCTCTTTGAATGTTACTTTATGTTTAATTGTTTGTTTTAATTTTAATTGTAATTAATTTTAATTTTTTTCCATTTCTTCAATGTACACACACTTACAGCTCCACAGACAGGCATTCACACACGCATACGCATACGCAGAGTAGTTGTTAGACTATCAATTAATTTATTATTATTTTGGGTTGTTGTTATGGGTTTGCTGCTGATTCTCTTGTTGTTGCTGCTGCTTGTATTGGTGTTGTTGTAAATTAAACTAGAGTGAAACACACGCACTAATTACCGCTTAAACTAGAGTATGTTTTAAACCATAATTACAACTAAAGCAAGCTCCGAGCGCCGAGTGCGACCTCGATATTGGGTGTGATTTGGATTGATTGGATTCTCGAAAGGGTTTCTGAAGCGAGGAAGGACTCCATGCATGCATGGTCGTCTATGTTTTAGCTCAAGAGTTGTCTGTACAAAAATTTACAATTCCTCCCAGGACCCTGTCGTCCCAGGAGCTCGATTTCAAGACAAATGCGGAGGGCGTGTGAAATAAAATTACGTATTGCACATTAGAGGCGAATTTTTAAGAGGTGCTTTTTAATCAAAAATAATTAGCCATTAAGAACGATAAAAAAATAAATCAAACCCTAAAGGATTATTCTTTTGCACTTGAGATCTGATTTTACTGATTTCGTTGCTCCTTTGAAACATTTAAGGTTTGGAGAGCATTGGAAAAGAAACTCTTTTAAGATCAACAGCTGATTCTTCGATTCGATTTATTTGTATTTATTTATTTTGTTTTGTATTTTACGTATTTCATATTTTGTGGTTTGCTCACTACACATAGCTATTTAATATAGATATATTATACATAGTTATTTCGCTAAATTAACCAAATTAAAGGACACGTTTCATACTCTCATTGCTGCTCTTGTGGTGGAGGAATGTATTCCGGCTCTCGAATGATTCTTCCTTGTTTTTGTGTTTGTGTTTTTGTTTGTGTTTTTGTTTGTGTTTGCGGTGTGTTTGTTCTTAGCTAGACTCTATTTTAGAACGACTGTATTCACGTTGTGTAGGTGTAGATCAATTTTAAAATGTACAAAATGTTCCCGCTCAAACTTGCCACTCGCCAGCTCTCCGCCAGCTTCCTATGTCAATAGGTTCTTCTTTCATGTGTATTTTACAGTTGCTATCATGGTTCGTATTGGCTAAGATATCGCGTGCGGATGCACTGGCCCGCCGCCCCCCTGGAGCAGGTACTGCTGCTGGTGCTGGTCGAGCCCCAGGTCCGGGCAGGGGGGCTGCTGGAGGGGATGCTGCTGCTCCCGGTGCTCCAGATGCTCCAGGTGCTCTAGGCTCCAGGCAGCCGAGGGCAGCTGATTCGGATGCTGTTAGACCGCCGGCCACACCCTGCGAATTGAGAATAAGCGGGGAAGCGGAAGGGATTAGATTGGAATTTCATCGAATCTCACAAGGAGGAGGACTCCTCACAAGGAGGAGGCAGGAGGTCTCGACTACTCACGTCACTAATGAGGGATTCGTCTCGGGCTGGTACCAGTACTGGGGCACGTAGCCACCCATCTGGGGCGCCGGGTTGTGGTGGTGCGACTGCGGATGTAGCGCCGCTGCCGCCGGATGCGGTGGCTGGGGCGTCATCTGGGGCGGTGGCTTGTGGTCGATCCAGTGCGGCTTCTGGTCCCACGGCGCTTGCGTGGGCGGACTGAGACCCGTTGGTGGGAATTCTGCGGAGGCAGGAGACTTTACGTTACACAGTTTCAGGGATTGAGGAAGACATTAGACCTACCAGGCGAAAGCTCGGACACAGGAGTACTCGATGGCGTTGGACTATGTCCGGGAGGTAGATAATGTGAGGGTGAGCCGCTGTTGGAGCCACCGCCGTTATTACCGCCTGAAAATAGGACAGGAACTGAGGGATGTCGATCGTCGTGAGTCACCAGCGACTAGACTTACCACTGTGCATTTGATTGGGACTATGCTGGCCGGGATTGGGCCCTCCTCCGCCGAGGGGCATGCCGCTGTTGGTGCCCGGTCCCTGGGCCGCCTTCATCATCTTTTTGTACTTGGAGCGTCGGTTCTGGAACCAGATTTTCACCTGCAATGGAGAGCGGGGCGGTTTACGAATTAGCATAAGTAGTGCGGATTAGAGATCAGAGATTACAGAGAACTAATGCAAATCGACAGCATCCTTAGCTAACAGATACGTTTACTGTCCGCAGATACTGCTGGCGGCGTTGGCAGCTTTTCAAACAGCTTTTCAGTTGAAATTAAGAGTGAACGCTCGTGAAAAGCGGCTGGCAGGAAAATGGCTCTATAAACTATGGATTTTGGCAGCGTGCGACACATGTGCGGCGGCAGGTATCTGAGAGATACTCGCATTCGGCGGTGCAGCTCCAAAAACCTATTTCATCATCCTCACTCACTGCCGCGAAGCTGGTGCCGCGGGACGAATGCAAAGCAAACACTTGAAGCGACTGAAGGCAGCCGAATTGTATCGCGCAGATACTTTCAGTTTCAGAGCTTCAGATACTCGGCCCCAGCTGCTCGTAGAACTAATTGTGCGCTGAGCTGTGAGCACGGCGAGCACTTCACTTCGAAAGCCAGCTCCGAATCTGAGCCTCTGACTCAGGCTGGGGTATAAATATAGATGCCAGATACAAGTAACAGCGCGTATCTAATGCCGTTTATGCGCACTTTATGCCGAGTATCTGCGGGTTGCAATCTTGCACGTTGACTCTGCCATGGCGTCCATACATCACTCCATCAGTACCTACATCCATACACCTCTAGTACACCTAGTGGTATATGGAAACAGCTATCTAGCTATCTATAGGTACTAATAAACCCGCCTGGCGGGCCAGACTCGCTCAAGGTCGTTCTTCGCGGTTGGTTGGATTTTTGTAGCGCCGCTCTAGCGAATTTCACTGACTTTGCTGCTTTTTATGTATATTTGGCTGTTTTTTCTTCGCTGTTCAAACATAAAGCTGAGGAGACTCGGCTTTTATGTGCATTCCCCCCATCGATTTCAATTATCCGATAGCTACCAGAACTGAGCGTGGAACGAGCTAGTCCGCTGTCGGATCATTGACATTGGCCCAGTGGCTCCCAGTCCACAGTAGCCGAAATTGAAAAGCGAATTTCATTTTCATTTTGGCGCCCAATGAACCGCGAAGCGTTTTGTCTCACTGGAACTGGCACCTCATTCAGAGAGAAGGTGAGGCGCAATCTGATTCTCCATCGGAGGAGTCCAAAGCCTAAGGGCTGATCGTCCTATCCTATCCTTCAAAGAACTACCTGTTGATCGAGAGCTGTTGAGCATCTTTACCTAAAATCTACTTCCTTCAAACGCGGCATTTTCCCCTCCAGACGTTACGCAAGGCAGGTCAAGCGAGAAATCTGCCCCCAATGATAAAATGTTGTCGAGGCTCTGCCCAAAAATAAATAGCCGTAATGAGTGCCCCGGCCGTATAAAATATATTTTAATCAAGCGCTTCGCCACTGGAAACTAGGTGTTTGATTCTGATTTTGCCGAATCACAAAGTTAAGCAAATGTCAAAACTAATGGCCAGCAGCCTTTCAATTGTCGGCTTAGCAAATCCGAAACACGAAAACAAATATACAAACGAGATAAGCGAAGTATCAACTCAACAAGTTGCAAGCAACCCTGGCCACAAAAGCGAGCCTGAAAGTAAAAGTGTCTTTCGATCGGAGACGGAGACGGACAGCCTGTCAAATGTCAATCAGCCTTATGGTGTCCCCTCTGCGAGCGGAGTTTCTGTTTCTGTACCACTTTCATATGGACAAATATGGCAAAAAACAGAAACGGCGAAAAATTAGCATGTCACCGTGGCAACCGCACTGGACCGACCGAGTATTCATCTTTATCCTTTTAACCTACTTCGACTTCGACTTGGACTTCGACTTGGACTTGGAGTGCGACTCGATAGTCAGATGGTCGGAGCCGCAACACTTGCTTGATCGCTTCCGCAATGTGTCACTTGGCATATAATTTATGCAGCCGAACGCACTGAGCACTGAATTGATGTCTAGCGGGGAGTCTGGACGGAGTCAGGGGCAGCTTGCAGATTTCAGATGGGTTTTATGACGCTTCCACAACATCCATCCCCGGTGGACACTGCCGACTCGGGCTTTCTAATTGCGAGCTGCCGCCGTTGGAGCTGGAGCGATAAAACTCACTCGGAAAGAGCCCAGTCATGGGGGCACTCGGGGGGAGACACCTGCGAGCACTGGCCACAACTGGTTCTCCGGGGCATTGCCAAATGTGTCCCAGGCACCGGCCAGGCTCTAATTCGTTTGACAGGTGAGCATTTAAAACGTGGGAAAACGATAAGCCAATCGAACAGAAAAGCCGCGCCAACCCGAGGTCCAGCTCCAGCCCAGCTCCAGCTCCGGCCCATCGATTGATTTGTGTGGGAGCTTTGGCCCGGACCTGAGTTGTCCGCTTTTCACGGAAAAGCTGTAAGTCAGCCGGGTTTTCGGCTTTTCACTGCTAAATCATAAACCAACGAGCCACACGCCCCCTGCCAAGCTGAAACTACGGGGAGGATCCCGACCCTACACCCCAAAACTTACGACTTTATTAGCCGTCCGAGCCGGGGGGACACGGGTAACTTAGGTAAACACTAAAGACGCCTCGGCCACGGATGCCTTGGCTTAATGACAGTCGACGCCGCCCAAAAGCGGACCATGGGAGAGTGTCCACCTCCCGGCGGAGACTGAGTCATCCGCCTCATGAGTGTGGAAGAGCCAACTCTCTAATACTCTAATCTGTCAAGCGTTATCTAACTTCTCCATCCTTCAGATTGACAGCACCATGGAGTACTCATAGAGTTTAGGAATCACTTAATTCCAAAGTTCATGAGGGTATCCAAAGTTCTTCCTCTGCCTGGAGCTGGAGCTGGAGCTGGGGCTGGAGACTTCTGCAAATGCATTTCCATCGCGACCCGCCAACAAGGTCTGACTAAAAGGCAGAAAAAATGTTTATAGCTTTTCCTTGCGGCGGCAACAAAAACAGCAAATGGCTTGCCACGAAATGGTCTCAGTTTTGTAGTCACAGTTGCTGCCACAAATTTATGGCTACCAAGCGGAGCCGGAGTTTTCCCCTCATTGTTCTCAGCTTGTAGCTTGTTATGTTCCTCCGCAGCGGCTGCCGCTGCCTTGGTTTTCATTCATAAATTCCGTGCAACAAGATTTTAGCATTTTTGCTGCACATTTTTGGTGCGAGAAATTTCAATTTGCTGCCCCTAAGCGGTCGACATGAAAACAATTTTCGGCGGCTTCTTTTTACCTCGGTGGCTCGTCGGATCGTTGGCTCGGTGGCTTTGAGTTATACTCGCGATCGAATGCGATCGAAGAACAGCCTGAGAGCGACACGAGCATTGTCTTAGCCGCTGATTAATGGCCAGGATCTGCGATTGCAGGCCCAGGCGATTATCGATCGGCAGGCGCCAAACGGGGCACAAAAGTTAAAGTTAAAGCACATATGTACGTGAGCACATGTCCCTGATTTTCATTAGCCCGATCACTTTCGTTCAAACCGTTTATCCAGCTTTTATGGCCAACAACTTTCCTTTCGGCTACTGCCGCACGCGCCTGACTGCCGACTGACCGAACGAACGGTTTTAATCGCGCTGCAATCGCCAGCAAAACGCGTGCAGCCCGCGCGGCGATTTTAATTTATGCACAAGAGAAAAATCGTAAAAACAAAGCAAAAAACACCAAAAACCATAAAAATTTAAATAGACGATAGAAAGAGAGAGGTTCAAATCTGAGCTGCTGCGCGAAATAAAATAAAATTTTGATTTATGATCTTGTCGCTGAAGTTGTTCGTCAACAGCCGGCGACGGCAAGTAGCGTTGTTGTTGCTGTTGCTGTTGCTGTTGCTGCTGTTGGTAGTGAAGCTGCTGGTACAAGTTTGTTGGCGCAACAAGTGCTTTCGGCCAGTATAACTCACTCAGCGTCGCTCTGTCGGTCAGTCATTCATAAAAAAGCAACAGCCGCGTGGCACTTTTGATTTTGTTGCTGCTGCTGTTGCTGTTGCTGTTGCTCTCCGGTAAGCCCATGTTTATGATGATTTTATCTCCGGACAACAAAAAAGCCAACTCAAAAGTAAAAGCAAAATGCTAACTGAAAAGATATATATTTCTCTTTGGCTAAAAAGGTGTTTTGCGAAAATTCTACATCAATTTCTACATCGATACTTTGTGGAACGCTTGTTTCGAGACCTTCTGTGTGCGGAGTGTTGCCGTTGCCGTTGCCGTTGCAGCTGCAGCAGATGCCTGTGGCTGTTGCGTGCTTTGGAGGCCCACCCCAGAAAAGCAGAAGAAGACGATACCGCCTCCCATGTACTCCCAGCTCCCATCCTCCCACTCCCCCCTCCACGAGTCCTCCAAGCACAACATCAGCATATTTCTTCAGCGGTTTCTGCCGCTTCTGTTCCCAAACCCCCTGCCATCCAAGCCGGAGCCCCCCGCCTCTCCCGCCATGCTCTTTTGACTGCCATGGTTGACGGATTACGCAACTTGCCGGCCGTAGCATTTTCATTTTATTATTGTTATTATAAACTCTTCGCATTGTTGTTGCTGCTGCCACCGCCGCTGCTGCTGTCGGTGGCGTTTTTCATTGTGCTTGGAAAATTTGTACATTGCATGCGATTGTTTGTTGTTATACGCTCCACGGCAGCAACAACAGGGCAACGGCAACGGCAACAGCAACAGCAACAGCAAGAGCAACAACAACAGCGGCAGCAAAAAATTTGTTTATAATTTTGAATGCAGCAGAAACAGAAAAGTAACAACAACCGCCGCTAGGCAGGCAATGACTTCGAAACATATACAACAATGCCATGTCGTGGCAAAAAAAAAAAAAAAAAAGAAACGATACAAAAAGTTTTTCTTTTGAAAAGGTTTTTTTTCGTGTTTCCCGCGGACCTGCCCTAGAGTCAAGTGTCACGCACACTCCGCCAAAGTCTCCATAGTACGTACTCCTTAAGCCCCATCCTCAGTCGCAGCTTCAACTTTCAGCTCATTAAAGCCAACGCCGCCGCATGCTAAAGTCATTTCAAGTTCGCTGCTTAAGTCTTTCGTTCTTGTTAGCAGCTCGAAGGGCGGGAAAGAGACGGCGAGCGTGGCAGGGCCCAGGCAGGCAGGGAGGGAGCGGGAGGGCGCGAGCTGAACAGAGCAAACAGAAACCTCAGCTGCATCCCAAAGTGATTTCCAAATAAAATCGTTGCGGGCTGTTTTGGGCAACGCCTTCCCGAAAAAAACGAAACGAACGAAACCCGAAAACCGAAAACAGTAGAAAGGAAAGCGGCAGCAACAGAGTTTCAACAAAAAACGCTCCAAGGCTTCAAGGCCAGCAAAACGCAACAACGCCTTGAATCCGCTCCGCAGCCTCGGCTCTGGCAGCTCCCCAGACCCAGCTCTAGCCCCAGCTCCCCAAATGAACGCAAGTTAACACCGGCCAGATCGGAGATTCGAGCCAGTCCAGGCCAGGCCGGACCAGGCCGGGCCGTGGCAGGCCAAACAAATTGAAGGCAAATCGACGCGGCACCAGAGTGAAGCTGCAACTCGTGGCCACGCTTTCTGACCCGCCGGAACCCGTGAACTTGTGCCAGCTCGTCGGGGTCAGCTACTGTGCGCCCAGCATGTCTAGGCTGGGACTCTAATGATGCTCCGCAATAGGGAGATTGCGGATAAGACACCAATTCCTGATTCTACTAGCTATTAGCTTTGTATTAATTTGTTGCTGAATGCGAAATGGAACTCCAAAGTTCAGTGGGCTTCACTGGAGCTCAGTGGCATTGGGATGCAAAGCATGTAGCTATGCAGCCGGCTGACCATTTTGGGCACCTCCAGTGCGCTTTTCCCCTTGGGGGCCACTCCGCCATGTCCGCATGTGTCCCATTGCTATGCGATTGATCTTTATCAATGGGGCCGGGACATAGACCGGGCCATAGAGGCCATGAATGAAGCTCGCAGCGATCGCTCCAGCGATCGGATTCATTAATTTATGCATATACAGTGTATGGGCAGTGCGTAAAAAGTGAATGAGATGAGCGGAGCCCGGTGGAGGAGCTAGCCGCCCGGCCAGTTATGAGCTGGCCACCGCCGGCGGTGGAAAAAGTCTGCTTAATAAACAATAAATATGCAATTAAGCAAGGCCAGGCTACCAGTGCTGTTTATATAAGACGGGCCGGGGCAGAAGTCGAAGCTGGAAGCTGGAGCTGGAGCTGGAGATGGAGAAGCCCATCCTCGTTCTATGGTCATCTAATAGCAATTAACTCGGACGATGGATGCTGGACTGGAACGGTGGACGCCGGCTGCCGTTAATGAGAATCGCCGGAGCGACGAGTGAAACAATTTAGCAGACATCGATGCACAGACTAGATGTGTCCGCAGCTCGCCGCAGTCGCCGCAGTCGCCGCGTATAAATAAAGATATCGATCTAATTTCTATATAGACATGCGGATGATTGCTCAATCGCCTGTCGCCGCATTTCACCAGCTTTTGGTCCAGCTTTCGGAGTGGCTTTCGACCCGAACCGAGCTCAAAATCCATTAGATTATGTTGTTAGCTCTAGAGACCAGTCAGAGGAGTCAGAGACCTGGCTGAGATTCTGGCTAAATCGAGCGACATGTCCAGCCGCATGCCAACCGCCAAAGCTAGCCGGAGCCAAGGACAAATCGAGTATTTTACTAACTCAATTAGTGCTTAGCCGGCCCGAAGAGAAATGCTTGTTGCCATTTCGGGCGCCCAGTGTTTCGGAGAAACAATTAACGAGCTGCCGGCCCGGCTGGGAATATCAGCTGGGATGACGTTCATCCGGCCAGGCCGGGCCATGCCAGGCCAGTCAGCATCAGCATCAGCATCAGATTCAGATTCCGAATGGGAATCAGTACTCAGTATTGGTTTCGGATACCATTGTGCAACAAAGTGCTGTCGTCAAATCCGGAAACTGTTCCCATGTTTCGCTGCGAAACTATTGAAAGCCGAACAACAACAGCGACCCGTCCGAACTGGCTAACAACTGATCGCTGAAAAAGCTGAAAGCTGCAAAATGAAAATGAGAAAAAAAAAAACATATAAAAACGCCCCAAAGCAACGTTCAAAGTTGTTCTGACTGACGACTGGCATGCAATGAGAATTTGTTTTTTTGATTCACCTGCAAAGCCTTGAATTTTGTAATTCTAATTCGCGACTGCTTGGCTGTTTGGCTGTTCGGCTGCTGAAACACTGACTCAGTTTAGCTTTTGTAATCCATCAGTCGCAGCAGAGAGTTATGATGAAAAAATCAGCTAGCAGCCACCAGCAGCAGCAGCAGCAGCAATAGCTGACGTACAAAAATTGTTCAACAATAAATCGGCGGCAGCATTTGATCAGCAATTGTCAAGGTGAGATTCTAGCAGATACAAAAACAATAACAGCGACTCATGTGCACTTCTAGGCATGTGGTTGGGTGGGGGGCGGACGGAGGGGCGTTTAAGCCAGACTTGCATTCTACAGTCGCCGAAAAATATTAGTCACACGCCCAGCTTCGCCTCTCGCCTCTCGCCTTTCGGGGCTGGACAGCAAGTGACAGTAAACATAATTCCTCACTTTGGCTAGTTTGTGTCATTAGCTCTAGTCTGTGACTAACTGACTCTTTTCTCTTTTTTTTTGGCCAAGTCAGGTTTTAGCTGCACTCTGGTAGCTGATAGCTGATAGCTGGGAGCTGGCAGCTTTTAGCTGGGGAAGTCCCAAAACTCGTTTAATATTAATGTGATTCCTCCGAACAAAGTATGCAGCAGTGGAACGGGAAGGCAGTACGGAGAAATGGGGGATCTACCATAGACTCTGGGAAAGGAACTTCCAGCAGGTGCACTTTCAATTACCCTCCCATCAAACCGCAATTAGATGGTCCAATTATGACCATTGTCCACCAAAGCCAAAGCGCATTTGAAGGAACACTTTTTCCGGCCGGGTAGCCAGGCTCGGTTCCGAGTTCGAAATTAAATGAAGGGTCCGATCTGACCCCCCGACTCGTGAAATCATGGCTGTGGTCAGATCGGCCAGATAATGGCCCGGGGAAAAACGTTAACAAAAAGTGTGGCGGTTAATTGTGCAATTTATATAAGCGCATTCTTTCTGTATCGGCTTGTGTTTGTTTTGGTTCGGTGCGGGGATCGTAATTTAAATATTATTTGTTGCTTGTTGCTTTTTGGTTTTGGTTTTTGTTTTCCATGCTTTTTTAGTCGGCAAAATGAAATCATGGTCAACTGACTATTATTTGTCGCTTACACACAGTTTCCTATGCAGTTTCACAGAGAGATCACGATAATGCTGGAAAAAAAACACAAAAGAGTCGAAAAACGAAAAATGAAAAGAACCCAGCCGAGCTGGGAGTAACCAAGCGTTAAAAGTTTGTTGTCTTGCTATTGTTGTCGCCGAGGGGGAGGGCAGCCTCGAAGGAAAGGCCAAGCCAAGTGGGCTTCCGATCTCCCACCCCCACCCCGGGTCGCTAGGAAGCTCGCTCCCCCCACCCCCCCCTAATTGGTGTCGGGTAGAGGGCTCGGCATGGCTGGGGTTTCAGGACATTCGAGTCCTGCTAATTGGCATCGCATTTGCGATTCTGCGAGAGCGCAGCAAGTGCAGAAGGGTTGCGCAGCTCAGCTCGATATCTGAAAATTTGAGAGCCAATTAAAATACGAAACCAGCTCTAGCCGAGGACCAGGACCAGGACCAGAGCCATGGCCACCACCCACCATCCCAAGCCAGGCCTTCGATAGAAACCAGTTGATCCACTGCCAGGCCGGCTGGGCCATGAAATAATAATTATAATTATTATCGCATCAGAGAAATCTGTAGCATCCTTGGCCGCTGTCGCTGCTGCTGCTGCTTGTTTACCTTTCCATCGTGTGTCAATAAATGAGACCGCAATTAGCCCGTCCTGCCCCGGTCACGATCTCGGCGGCAACCACAAGCGTATTACTCGGCTAATAGCCATATCGCTGTAGTATGCCAACTATGCGCTGATGTCGTTAAAATTTATTTATTTGAATACTCTCACTTCTCACTTGGCGAGCCACTGGCTGCCGACCCCCTCTCCTCCGCCCCTGGACGGCATGGGCATTTTGTAATTTCCTGAGCGTTGCGTACGATTTTGATCGAATCGCTGACGGATGGGGCAGCCACTCGGACTGTGACCAGTTTTGAAAGCTGCCAGTATTGTGAATGAGTGCTGGAACTGGCTTTCAGCAGGGATCTCAAGCTGTGTGGCACCCGAAAGGAGAATGTACGGCCGATCCGCAAATGCCAATGGCAACAGGAAGCTGTAAAGGCTTATCGGGCCGGGCATGAGCCTGCTATCGGTGCCGGGTGTTTCAAGGAAGGGAAGTGCCAGCCCACCTAGAACTGACCATCTAACTGTGTTAGATGGTCTCTCTGCTATGGATTCACGTTTTGTGGGCCAATTCGGGGCTGTCATCGCTACCTGCCCCTGCGAATTATGTCAACTGCAATCAAGATTGCACAAGACGCACGTAAACACTCGAGCGTGTGTATATCTGTGAGATGTTGTATCTTTTGGCTGGCGTTAGATTGAGCTCTCTTCAAAATGCAAATGCGGTCAGTGGAGAAAAGATTGCCAGAGAAGGGGTAAGGGGCTGAAGGGGCTGAAGGGGTAGAGGGGTAGGGGCAGGTCGCTGGTGAGAAATTGAGAAACGAGCCCGTGCCTGGCTCCGCTCCGGCTCTCGCTCAAGCCATGCATCATTGTTAATGGCAACTTGTTTGTTGTCGTCGCTGTTGCTGTCGCTATTGCTGTCGCTATTGCTATTGCTGTTGCTGTTGCTGTTGATGTCGTGTTGCTGCTGCTACTGGGCTGTACTGTAGTAGTACCAGCATCAGCGCTGATCAAACTTAATTCAAAGTTCCTGTTGCGCGCCAGCCGCGGTGCAAAAATTTCGACACAGGGAGTCAAGGAAGCAGCGTGTTGCTCTTGCTGTTGCTGTTGCTGCTGCTGCTGCTGCTGCTGGAGGGTCTGCCGATGCTGCTGTTGCTGCAATATGCGTGCGATTAAGATGCCAGCTCTGGTGTAGCTCTGGTCAGTTACATTGTATTATGTGCCATAATTTAATTGACATTGCCCGCGTAAATCAGGCAATCACTGATATACGATGTGTTGCTGCTGATGTTGCTGTTGCTGTTGCTGTTGCTGTTGCTGTTGCTGTTGCTACAAGTACTAGTACTAGTAGTGTTGTTGCTGCTGGTGACCGCAGCATAAACGAACGTGAGCTCAGGCTGAGGCTGCTGAGCATTTAAATGCGGTCAGCCAGTTTTTCATTTTTTCTCGCTTAGCCGTTGATACTAACTAGACACTTGTATTATTTAAATCAAGTTGTGCTAGTTTTTTCTTAATACAATAAAAAACGCGCAAATTTTTTGTCCGTCGCTGCCTTCCATTTGATGTGGAAATTAATTTTAGCTTTTTTGTTACAAGTATTTTGAGTTTGGCCTGAAATTCCAGCGAAATATCATTTTGGGTTTCTCTGCGCGGGCCATGAGTCCGCGGAGTCCATGACCTTTGGAGCGATACCGGAGCGTTCGCCACGTATCCAGTTAGGGGTGGAGCAGACTTATCTCAGTTCCAGCTCCAGCTCCAGCTACAGCTACCAGCTCCAGCTCCAGAGAGAGGCCTTGCCACAAAGGCGAAGGTGTGCACCGTGGGCGATGCGTCTGCGTCTCCGTCTGCATTTGCGTCGTCATCGGAGCAGCAGCTTTTGCCAAAGATTCGCGATGCCACAACGGCAGAAAGAGCAACGGCAGCTCACAGCACACTCATAAAGCAGGCGTTGTTGATTTTTAAAGACAGGCCATGCCAAAAGTGGCACGTCCACGGAAAAATGTTGGCACAGGCTCCACTCGGCCATCCTCGGTTGGCCAACTAGAGTCGGCAGGAGTCGGATGCGAACATTTTTCGCAGAGCTGGCCCCCTGGTTCTCGGGCCTCCTGCTCCCACAAGCGCCGTTTTGGCAGTTCGTCTGCCAAATCCTTTGTTTTCAGCCAGCGTGGCCTCCTACAAATATTTCGAGGCTTTCGCGTTGCGCCCTCCTTAAGGGACCGACCCAGAGCCAGAGCCAGTGCCAGACCCAGACCAGGGCAGAGGCAGAGGCAAAGGCAGAGGCAGAGGAACCAGATCAAAATGTGCCGATATGAGCTCATAAACACGCAGTTTAAAAGTATTTTTTATTATTTTATTTCATTTTACCTTCTTGGTGGGTTTAGAGGGCCTTTTGTTTTATTTCAGTCCGATACTGAGACCAGAAGGAAAGCCACCAGCCCGTTGAAAGCTCATACACTTATGCCCGACACTGTCGGAGTGAGTCTGCAGTCGGTTGGGGGCCTTGGAAAGTTTCGGCAATCCGCTCGAGCGTTCTATGTAATTATTCAATTAGCAGGGGTGCCAAAAACGGTCGGGCGATACGCCGAGCGGGAACAGTAGCCGGCCGGGACTGCTCTAATTGAAACTTGATTGTTTTCCGAATGCTTCCCGAATGGGGAATGGGTTTCTGTTTCTGGCCGAGAAGTCTGCGGCTCATTAGCAGTCACCGGATGCACTTTCAAATCGCCGAACAGCAAGTGGCCGAGTGAAAGATGCAACAGCAACTTGCGACTAGCAGCCTGCAACCTGCAACCTGCAACCGGTTTCTGTTGCAGCGGCTGGAAAATCATAATAAAATTACCATAATTATAAAAAAGCTGTAAAGCGGCCAGCAGTGTGCCTCCGTTTCCACTTGCGGTAATATTTTTGCGTACTATTCGGGTAATTTTATTCGCCAGTGCCGGCGAAGACCTGCTTCTGCCGGCAGGTCGGCCGGCAGGTGTTAGAACAAGTTGCTGTCAGGCGAAACTCTCAGGCCCAAGACACAGAAACCGAATTGTATAACACGCCCCACAAAACCGCCAGCCGAAGGCCATTAAGCTGCCGCCAGTTTAGCGCTAGTGTTTGTGTAACGCATAAATCTTAGGGCCGAGCACAATGGTTTGTTTGCGCGGCTTAAACATTGGCGTGTACTAGCCCAGGTCCTGGCCCTAGTCCTGGCCCTAGTCCTGGCCCAGGCCCAGGCGCCTGGCCGAATCAATAAAAAACTTCCGCTACCCAAACGGCGAGGGCGGTTTTAATTAACACCGCTGGCCACTGCCAACGGAAAGCGAAAGCGGCCAAGAGCAGCCTGGCCAGAGTTGCCTGGCAAAGCACCCAACCAACCCCCACCCCCACCCCAATAGGCACTCATAAATTCATGCTTTCGGCCAACTGCTTAACCCCTTGAAGCGGGCGACTGCCGGCGGCAGAGATAGACCATTTCGATTGTGTCCCCGGCAGGGCAGGGGGCGTGGCTATTTGCTTAGCCAACTCGATTGACAGCTGCCAGGGAATCAGAGCCAGTCGGGAGGAGGGAGGGTGACTGCGGCAAGTTTCGGGGGCTTGCAGCAGAATTTATTGCACAGCCGCCGTGTGGCACGCCCGTCGCCCGTCCTAGACGGCCGCCCCAACCTTTCGGATATTCAAATATGTACGGGTATCTTGATAAACAACTCGCGGCTGGAGCAACACCCACGCCGGAGCAGAGGGTCTTCGACTTGTTTTACAAGTTTTATTCGCAACAGCATTATTGTGGTGCTCTGCTCCCTCTCTCGCGCTTTCCGAGGCGGCTGGCTCTGTGTCTGCTTCTCTGGCCGCGGAGCACATGAACTTTGTGGCACACTAATTCAATTAGGAAGCCCACGCCCACTATCAATAAATTTCTCAAAACACGAGACTCATTCACAGCTCTTCTGGTGCTCATCTGGAAAACTATCAAGTGGAGCGCTGGAAACTAGAATAGCTAGACATACGGGTACTGTGACTGTGACTGTGACTGCGACTGCGGCTGCGGCTGGGGTGGGTGTTGCCAGTGACAATGCTCTGCCCTCGCAAGTAACCCCGACCCCAGACCCCGCTCCCGCTCTCGCTCCTTCTCGTGGGCAGCAGCGCGTGCATTAGCGAAAAGACAACAAAAACAGCAACTGAAAACTTTTTCACAAAATTGACATTGACACACGTGGAGGAGCAAAAAAAAACGAGAAAAGAACATTACAATATTACACATACGCCCGTGTGGCGTGTTCCCTGGAGTGGTGTGCCGTAAGGTGCTTGGGTGTGTGTGTCAGAGGCGTAGGAGGTTGCCATTGTTACATTGTCTTTGCTCGTTTGTCAGTCAACATTAGAGACATGTCAACAGTTCACGTTGGAAAATTCAAACTAGCCACGGGTGCAGCCTGCAAATGGCCACAAGGATGGCGCAGGATGGAACTCAGGGGGCTGGGGTTCAGACTCTGATATCATTATTTGGCTGGATGGACTTACCTGCGTCTGCGTGAGGCCCAGACTCGCCGCCAGCTCCGCCCGCTCGGGCAGGGCCAGGTATTGGGTGCGCTGGAAGCGGCGGTTCAGCTGCTGGAGCTGCAGCGAGCTGTAGATGGTGCGGGGCTTGCGCATCTTCTTGCCCTTGCCGTTGACGCGGAGGCCGGAGTCCTCGCATTTGTCCGAGATTGAAAAGTCTGGGGAGGAGGTGAAAAAAGCAAACAGTGAGTGAGGCAGTGGAACAGTGAGTCGAGGCTGTAAATGGCAAGCCATTGCAGCGCTGCAACGATGAATTTATAATTAGGCTGCGAAATTATGGCCCGAATGGAGCGGGAGCAGGGGCCGAGGTGAACACTTAACCCTTTTTTGTGTGTTGCATATTTATGAGGACATTCCCGGGGCAGTTTCCCGAGGAATGCATGAAACTGTTACATTTATGGACCTGAATTAATTCCAGCCGCATCGCATAGAAATCGGACTGGTCTTGATCTGACTCCGCTGTTCTGCGGCCTGTTCCGTTTCGATCCAGAATCGATCGATTCGTTAAGTAACTTGTAAATGTCAGCGAGTTAGCGCTAATTGCCGAGTTCGAAGCGAAAGTTCAAAGCACTCCCCAACTCTGCTCACTCATATCATCGTCGGCACTTCATAAAATCCATCAAGTTCAATGAGCGACGACTGCAGCTAATCGTTAAAAAATAACACAAAAAAAACTATTATTAAACACCAAATACGGGGCTCTGCCGCCGTATCCGTATCTCTGAACATATCTGTATCTACAGCCGCGTTTGTCGCCGAATATATTTGGAGCCCGAGCAGGCAGCACGTGCTGCACACTCTTAATGCCAAAATGGCAGTCGGAGCCTCTATTAGTCAGCCAGTCGGTCCGGCTCCTGGTTCTCCAAAGAGTGCACAATTAACTCCGCCGAGTCAAGGCGTAATTACAGCAATTATATTTACACACAACTGGGACTGGGACTGGGACTTCCTTTCTAATCATCAGCTGTTTTGCGGATCTTTAGGACACTAAAGATGGGCGCTCTCAGCCAAGGTTAGCTGGCCCTCGGACGGCGACTGGGTGACGAGAGTCGGAGACAGTCACGAAGAGATACATCTGTAGTGCGGCTCTACAGACACGACAATGGGTGGAAAATGAATTGCTTTCCACTGTCGGGAAACCGAAACTGCTCAACCAAAACGCATCAAAATAGCAAAACAAAGTTGTTCAACAAAATACGAGAGACGACTCCGACAAAATGTCACAGTCAAGCGCGCAATTATGCCAGAGACTGGGAAAAATTACCGAAAAAAATAAAAGACAGAACACAAAAAACAAAAAGCCAGATAAATAAAAAATAAATAAAATGGGAAAATTGCGCATACGTGGATAAGGCAAAAAAAAAGCGTTTCAGACTCGTTAGAGGAATTCATTCCAGAAAAAAAAACAAAAATAAAGCTTGGCGCCTGAAAATAGTACGAATTGAAAGGATTTCCAATCTAACGATATATAATTACTTGTAATGCTATGTCCTTAACAGCTATTGGAGTGCAACAAGAGTACACATACAGTCTGAAAACAAATGTTTTCTGAAACCAAATTGAGACAAGTCGAACTTGAAGTCGACGAGCAAACAAAACCCCAGAGACTACACTACAATGGCTCTTGAAACGCGTTGAGCTCTCGAGCTCGAGTGTCGCCAAAAAATAGACAAGGAAGCTGGCGAAGATCTCCAAAAAGCCCAGCAACCGAAGAGACCTGCCAACTAAAGAGCCATCCGGAGTGGCCTCCGGGCACCGGGCTGCGGCCTCCGACGAGTGCGCAGAGCGCAGGTCTTCAAAGTCAATCTACGTAATCTGGGATAACTTACCATCCTTGGGCGGACTGGCGCAGGGCGGGGCGTAGCTGCCGAGGTGATAGCCGGAGTAGGAGTTCTGGTGCATGGGCGGGAACGGGTAGCCGAGGGCGCTGCGCGGACTCGGGAAGCCGGAGTCCTGGCCGCCCTGCGGCCCGAAATGCTGATAGGTGCTCCGAATGCCGCCGTACCTGAAAGCCGGATAAGAATGCACGGAAAATAATCAATACGGGCTGTGTAAAAATAGAGTACACTGTACACTGTACACTGTACACCGAACCCTGTACAGGATATGAATGAATCGTGCACGGGGTGCTCCTTGCGTGTTCAGTCTACACTTTTCACTATTAAATTCAAGCCAGAAATAGAGGAAAAAGTGAACCCAAATCTTTCATGTTTAATGCAAAAAGCGTCGAAACGAAAACTTTTTTTCTCACAACAAAAATTAGGCTAGCCAGGAGCCAGGAGAGGCTAACACAACTTTTGCCATGACTTCATTTCCAGAAGCCAGTGCCGAACTAACCCAGAGTCCCCGAGCCAGATGCGGCCTAATATATCAACCGAAAATCAATAGAAATTTCAGACTTTCTGTTTAGTTCTGCCAGCCACTACGGTCGCACCGCTCACAGTTCCCTGTTTTGTGGTAAATATTTTGTTAACACTTTGCCGGCGAAACAGGCGAAACAGTTGAGCCAGTTCCCATGCATTATGTTCTGTGCTGGGCCGGGCTCCTAACGACGAGCTGCATGAAATATTCAATGCTCTCTTGGCCCGAACACGGAACACGGAACACGGAAACGGAAGCCGGCTGGAAACGCAGCAGAAACCGCAACGGTCAACGGACAGTTGAGCTCCGCAATATGGCAGCCAGAACAGAGACAACTCCTGAGGGCTGCCCTGGAGTCGTAGTCGGAGTCGGAGTCGGAGTCAGAGGCGAGTCGGATCAGCGAAGCATTCCATTCCAGACTCAGGAACCCAACACGCACAAATGTCAGGGAACCGCACTCGGAGGGGCCCCGAGAAACCGCAAAACCCGAGAATGCAATAAAATATGTATAATGAAAAATCGAATCGTGCGTTGGAAAACAATTTGCGGGCCAGAAAACTCAAACAGTTTGCCAGAGGAGTGGCTCTACGTGGTGGCTTGGCTTCTACCCCCGTGGACTGCCGCTTCACCGAAATGGGGGACCCTCTGGGGGCAGCAGCGCTTTATTTAGCACACGGACCGGCAGATTAAGCTAAACTTAATTGAATTTATTTTTGGCTTCCGCTGCCGCTCCGGCACCAGCATGATCTGGAGCCGGGAAATGCAGTCGAAGTGATTTTCTTAATCAAAACTAATAATACTCGGAGGGAGCCACCACGGCATCCGCACGGCGAGCAACTCCCCGAAGCTTAATAATTTTTGTGGAATCACATACGATAGAGTGCAAAGGAATGGGGCATTATGGTTAGCCAGGGATATGGATACTTTCTTCTAGCTATTTGAAGATTTCTAGGCTGTAAGATTTCAGACTCATACAATCAGATCCAATCTGTTAATCCAACGGACTGACGGCTACCCAAAGAAGTATTGGCTACTTCTGGAGTTCATCCTTTGATCTGTTTGTTAAAACTTGTGTCCGCAAATACAACATATATTCGACGGCTAAGAGGGGATTTAGGCTCCAGCCATCCTACCATATCTGGACTGGTTATGTGTTGAGTTTATCTTTCGGAACCGAAAAACAAAAGCACTCCAACTGTACTCCAATAAAGGAGGCCTCCAAGTGCCCCGATTTGCCTTCGGGTGTGGCACTTAATTTGCAATTAGATCGAACTTGGATAACTGAGGCGAGTGGAAGCCAAGTCTGGCTCCGTTTCGCAACTTTCTGGCTCTCTGGGTGCACTTTTTCACTCGTTCCCCGGCCACTGCAGACTCGGTTCTCCCCCAGATCCGATCCGGAGACACTCACCCGGCGGCGGCGTGCTGCTGCAGCTCGACGAAGGCGGACTTTCCGGGAATGTTGACGCCGGGCGTGACACTGGCCGCCGTGTTCCCGCCGTCCATGTACTTGGGCGTGTGGGGGGCGTCGGGGGCGTCCATGCCCGACTGGGGGGTGCTGGGAGGCCCCTCGTAGGGGCTCCCTAGATCCGTGAAATTGAGCGTGTTGGCGCCTATTGAGGCCACTTTATCGAGAATGTTGGCGGCTGTTTCTCGCGGGGACTGCAAGCGCGGAAACACAATTCTTGGTGGTCGGGACGTGGATGTGGAGTCTAGATCCTGGACTTGGGCGGAGGAACGCGTGTGTGGTGTGGGTGTTCTCTGATTTTAGTTTTGACTGCACATGGACAGTGTTTTGAACAACTTAGGACAGACTCGTGGAACTGTTCTGGGGCGTTCTGAGCGCGTTAATCCTTTTAGCTTTTTGGCTGGCGAGGCACTTTTCCGACACTATTCTCGGCACTTTCTTAGCACTTCTTTCAGTGGCTTTCTCTGCAGCTTTCTTTTCTCACTTGGCTGTGCATATTTTGCCTTTCGACTCTTGTGCGATTCTTGAATCCAACTCGAAATCAAAACCAAACGCAACGCAAATCACAAGCGCGCCTCCCGACGGGTGTATCCCAGCGCTAAGCTCGGATCGAAAACGGAATCGAAGCAAATCAAAGTCGGTCTTCGGATCGGAATCGGGATCGTGATCGTGATCGGTTAGCGGCGCTACAACGACGGAGCAGTTCTGCGACGGCGGCGGCTCAGCGGATCGGCAGGGCGACGACTGCCCACGAACAAAGTGCGTATACGACTAGGTGACTGGGTTTCGAATCCGCGGCGCGGTTGCGCGAGATTCCAGTTTCCCAGCCCGACTCGACGGCTCTGTCGCTTTGCCGCTCTGTGGCTGTAGTGTGCGACCGGGATGGCCTCCGGCTGGCCTCCCTTGGCCAGAGCAGGACGGCGGCTGTTCCGGTGGCAGCCCGCTGCGGCTCTCGCCAATCGGGTGGTTCGCAACCGGTTTTCCTCCCTGTGTGTGTGTGTTCTCCGGTCTCGGGCACTCGGCTGCGCGGCTGTGTGCGTGAGGCTGGTGTTGAAACCGCACCAATACCATAAATTTGTGCCTCGCCAGGGTGGGGGTCCACCCCCCCGTTGGGTTTTCTTGTCAACTTTTGTCTAGGTCTAGGGCCCCGGTGGAGATTGAGGCGTGGCCTGGAGCCCCCGACCCCCAGTCCCCAGGTCCCCACGGGATTTTCGGTAGACTTACAGCATTTATATGCAAATATGGGAGGCAGGGTGACTCTGGGGGCTGCCCGTGGAAAGTGCAAATATTTTGACGTTTTAAATAATGTTGATTAAATGCAAAAGGTCTCAATTATTAAATTGATTGTTGAACCTGTAATTTGTCTTCTGCCCGTTTTCGTTTTCGGGCTTTATTTTCGGCCCGGGCAATCAACAGTTGTGGCTAACAAATTAAGGTAATGATTTGTTTACGTTCTCGCAATTGCGTCCAGAAGAGGTCCAGAGGCCTGCACGAGTAGCCTGCACTCGGCGAGGACGTGTTAAACAATTAACTTCGATCGCTAAAAGAAAAGAAAAGGGAATGCGGCCCGGGAATGGACCCAAGAATGGAAATTCAAGTCGGGTCTACTGCAAGGAGCTCCTTAAAGGCTCTAGTTTGGGGCCGACTGGCGCCATCTAGCGGTCGCTCCGCACACCCGCAAACCAGTCTGACGGACCGACCTGCTCACCTGTCAGCCCACTCACACACAGGCTCTCGTTCTCGCACACAGACACTTCTCGCACACTCACCTGCGCAGCACAGCACGCCCCCCGCTGAGCGCCGGAGAGCCGAGCTGTCTATCGCGTGCCACGCCCCCACAGGTAGCAGCAAGAGAGCCGGAGAGAGAACGAGAGCGGAAGAGCGCGCGCAGGGTCTATTCAAAATGGCGGCCCTTCTGGCCCAGGCGGAACTGTAGCTTTGTGGCTCTGGAGAAGCGACAGAGGCCGTCGTGGCCGTCTCATTCGCAAGACAAGTCGTAGCTCGGAGCGAACAGCGGACCCGGTGGAAAGACTAGCGACGGCTGCCCGCCTGCTCCCACCTGACCCGGCGGTTGTCACCTGAGAAGGATTTCCGCCGCACATGCATATTCATGAGCCAGGGCGACGGCAATTAGCCAGACTCCGAGAGTGCCACAAAAACTATAAACACAAATACGGTTTGCACTGCAAGTGGGGCTTTCGAGCATCGATCGATTAGCAAAAGGCGGGTCGGGCTCGGATCTGGAGCTGGATCTGGATCTGGATCTGATCCGCTTAAAATGTTAATCCCCGGTCCCGGGTGGAGCTCGCCTGGGCTCGCAGCCCGTTCTGTTTTGACCCGGTCGGCAGCAGTGCACTAATTTAAAGGGAGCAGTTCGAGTGCACGTAATTGTTGCAATTACTTAATGAAATATTTATTAAATGCAAATTATGATTAGACTGCGACTGCGGCCACTGTTTCGTTTCCCACTAGGTCCCACTCAGCGGAGTGTGTGTTGGTGGCCGTGTCTGCGAGCGAGTGGCTCTCCGGGCCGCGATTAATTGGCCATAAATCAAAATCAAATTACCTCCCCACCAGACACGTGCAAATATGTCAAGCAAACACGTTTGCAAGTCAATCAGACGGCGGATTAATTCGTCAAAGTGTCGCAGATGGGCCCCGAGATGTGGGGCATCCCGAAGTAGCTTCTCATATTCTCCTGTGGCAACGCCACAGAGTACGATGTTCCATACTGGTGTTGATTAAAACCACCTACTTTCAATGGCCTTGTGTGTTGGCGCCCAAGCGCACTCCAGTTATTGGCTCCAATTAGCCAAAAAGCCACTTTCTCACCTCTTACCGTCCACTATTGACCCAGTCCTAATAGATCTGAGCCCCAAATGTGGGCCAAGTGATTACATGTATTGGCAGCTCCGAGCTTTGCCGCCTTGATATCTTACTCGCTCAGGAAATCACTTCAAATTCGGAAGCCAAATCGATTTTATTGCCTTACAACATTAATTCCCAAATTAAAGACCAGAGCGGCCATTTCGACAAATGAGACGATTAATTTTCCGAGAAGGGACCGGCGATGAGGAGAGCCGCAAACCGGGCAAAGAAAATCAACGGAAAATTCGAAAGGAACAGCCAAAACGCCCACTGGTCGAGGGCGGGGAGGTCTCCGGCTGGGGGGAAGAGTGCGGCACGGAAACACCCACGAAACCCAGGAACCCTGGAACAGCTAGCCGCAAAGTTCCCGGTCAAATACAATTTATCATTTAAATAATAATGTGCCACAAATGACGGGACGAGTGAACCCTTGTGCGAGCGGGAGGGCACCAGGCACCAGGCACGAATCCATCAAGCAGTCGGCCAAAAAGGGATGCAGCCTGGCCAAGACGCCCGGCCAAGAGCGAGCGAGAGGGGTAGCGGAAGAGAGCTCCTGGGGGTTGCTACTACCGAGTTGGCTCAATGAAATGGAAACTGACTCCGGGCCGCGTTGGATGGCCTGCTCACTTGACCGTCTCTGCGGCCAAGGCGCTCAAATTACATTTTAATGAGTGGCCCTGGATGGGGCGTCTGGGGGGGAAAGGTCAGCGGCGGCACAATCTGGTCGGGTTTGTTGCGAAAATCAAACTCGAGCGGGCACATTCGATGCGCCTTCGAACGCCATAAAGAAGTGCCGGGCCAGACTTTTATGAATCTGTTTATGATGTACGAGGAGGCTAATGGAAGCGCCACAGCAGGCTCCAAATTGGGTCAGGACCGCCTGCGGTTCCCCGGACCCACACGGAGGAGCCGCGCCGGGCGGCGGAGTGTATTGACATTCAATTCAAAATAAATCAGAGTTTACGACTCCCAGCCAGGCGAACGACTTCATCGCAGAGCCGGCTGCCTTCAAAGATCGACGCTGGTGGCTGCGGTGGCCCGACTCCTCCGTCTCGGCTCCGTGGGGCTTTCATCCTGGCGTTAATTGGCAGCACCGTCCGGGCCAGCGGCCAATAAATTTTCGAGGCACCACTGTTGATGTATTCATTGAACTCTAGGATTGGTGGTGCGAACGCGCCACTCGTTGGGACCTGGTTTCGGCTCCGCAGCTAGCGCCAATTAGCCACCGAAACCCAATGCCCGGGAACTGTAATGCCCGAAGTCTAAATAAGTCATTGATTTGGGAGGCAGCTCTTTCCAACTTACCAACTGGAAAAATGGATCAAATGAAAAAATGTATCCCCAAAACAAAAGACTTAAGCAAAAAACTAAATCGCCAATACGGAAGAGTATTTTTCTGCATCTAAATTGCGTTTATTAATGAATTTTGTTTCAAAATTAAAACTTCTGGCTGTTAGGCTGTTAGCTTTGTGGAAAATTATTTTTCCCAAAATCCGAAAGTCCAAGCAGTCTTTGCATTTTTGGAGGCTTGACCAAATTTGGAATATTTCCATTGGATACCGAACACAAAGGAGAGGTTATTCATGCCCATGGTTGTGTATCGACTTCTGCAGATTCTGCTAGTTCTGCTCCTTGTTTTTCCGCCAGCCGGGAGAAATGAAAGTCTGAAAGCCGGGAGCACCGACCTGATCCTTGGACCCCAGCAGTGCTACCCTCTGGAAGGAGTGGTCGGTTGGCGGGCTAGAGGAGCCCTCAGCCCCCCCCAGAACGGTATCCCCGCACAGCAGCAGCCCCTGCGGTGGTGGGTTACCGTGGTGGAGAGCCTCTTCCTGCTGCTGCTGGTGAAGCTGCTGCAGATGTAGGGCCTGATCCGACGCTAATTGGAGTCACCGCTGTGTGATGTAAGCCGACAATGGAGGCGACAAGTGTCACACATTCTGCGCATAAATCACATTGGCAACTGTTTTTCCCCGCCTCCGATGGGCTTAGCTGATTCTAATTAAATTGTTCAAAATGTTTCCAGTGGCGCTGGAAAATCGCTGACAAATGTTTCCGTCAAAACACAAAAATCTCCTATTTGCTTTTTATAGTCCAGGCACAGTGGTTCGAGCTCTGTCGAACAGGCAGAGCACATTTTATAATACATACGATGTTTAAAAGCATAACTTTATTCAACCGATTAGCCCCAGAGTCCCAGAGCATGGCTTGGCAGCTCCAACCCCCCCAGCACCGGTTCAATTCCATGCTAAATTAAACTTTGCCTTTAAAGAATCCACTCCGGCAACAAAATAATTTAAAACGAATTAAAAGCGCACCTGTTTGAAACCTCCCGAGTGCCGAACTCCACCGGACCGAAGGCACCCAATTGAAAATAGCAACAAGTTAATTTGGGCAGGGGCAGGCCCCACCCTGCCGCACCACCGCAGGGCTCCTTTTTGAAAAGTCATTAGAAAAAATGTCGAGTCGCGCCGAGCAATTTGAATACTCCGAGCACTCGATGGCACTGCTCGGGCTGCGACTCCGCTGGTTAATTTAAGGTGATAATTGCTTTTTAATGTGACACAACTAAATTTTTCCCATTTACATACATTGCCGATGGTTGTTGTTCCGGAAGTTTTTTTGGGCCTGCGCATGTGCAGCCAAGAGGACCAGGCTAAGAGGGCTGGGGGAGGGGCAGACACTTGTTACGTTGTTGCCACAGCGGGTGCCGCCACTACAATAATAAAGTGTCAACAATTATTTTCAAATTTCCAAACATTTCATTTTTCGGTTTCAAGTTTTTTGATGTTTTCGGGTTTTGTTGATGTTTTTTTGGGGCTGTTCCCTTTGAGCGACTCTGCTTAGAAGGTTTCCCAAAGTGTAACCTTTTCCACGATTTTATCATAGCCCATAGGTTTAGGTGTCTTTTTGAAGTTTCAGGACTAGTAAGTCCGGAAAATGCATTCGGAAAAACACTTGCCCTCTGAAGCACTCCATTCCGCAGGTTTCCTCACTCAAAATATGGGAGGATAGCTACCCGAGTCCCCAAATATAAGTCTTACAATTAATTAACAAAGGCCCCGGCTGCGGTCGATCCCCCTTCCCGACTCCTTTTTGTGTGCGAGTGATATGATTTATATAGTCTCCTTGGCTGGCGCCACAGAGCCAGAATCCTCTGGCAGAGCGGCACCTTTAATGTTTCGAAAGTGGGAACTCAGAACTCACAAGCCAAGAACTCACAATCGACTTAATTCCCCGAGTGCGTGCGGACGGGATGAGGCAAGGACGAGGACGGTGCTGATGATGATGAGAGGCGGCTGCGCTTTTAATTTCTCAGTTTTCGGAAATATCAGCATCGCTGTTTTCGGCTTTTCACACTTCCTCCGATTCCAAGTCCAGGTCCAGGTCCAACTCGTATTCCGCCTCCGCTCCGCTACGCTCCAATTTCAATCAGGAATCAGAGTTCGCGCCCCCGCTGATCCGGCCCGCATTAAAAAGAGATTTGCGAGAGTTTGCTAATTATATTTTGGTACACAACCACCCACCGGAGAACCCTTGCGCCGGCTACCTGTGAATGGTGGGTGGTGGTGAGCCTAATGAGCGCTCTGCCTGCAGCCTGCAGCCTGCAGGAAGGAAGGATTAGGGGCATCGGCGCATCGGAACGAAACGGAACGGATTCACCGGATTTCGCTAATCCAAGGTCGCTTCCTAGCGCCGGCTCAAGTTCGCCGCAATTGGATTCGCATTCGCAGTCAAGCGTTCGAGAAAGAGGCCCGAGAACTGGGCCACCGACTTTTATGGCCCAATGCAAATGAGGCCTAAGCTCACAAGTCAGCTAACGGTCCAACATCGCCGGAGACTGAGGGGGATGTAGTGGGAGCCGCGGAGCTGGAGAGCTGGATAGCTGGAGAGCCCCACCTCCTCCCTAGCTGCTGCAGCGCGCCAGCAACGCCCCCTGGTAGATCGCTCCGGGTAGTCCGAGGCAGCAGCATCTATCAAGAGATGCGAGCCATGTTCCCGGGTATTATAAAGTGCATTGTGGCTACCAGTTAAGTGCATGTTGCTGGCCAGAGGGTTCGGCCGTCCGAGCCCAGCCCCTGTTCCGACTCTGACTCGGACTCCGACTCTGCCTCCGACTCTTGCTCCAACTTGGACGGCGACGTGTATGTGGAGCTGGAATCGGTATCGGTAGGTGTGTAAACTATGTTGCCCCATGTTGCTGTCGCTGTTGCTGCACGCTGCATGTTGCTGTTCGCTGCCGAGCAGTCAGCAGAGCCAGCCCATCAACAGCCAAAACGCCACGGGGTAGGACCTTTTTCTTGGCTTTTCGAGTTGGGTATTTGGCTGCCCTAACCAGCTGAGAGTTGCTCGGCTAAGAAGGAAAGCAGCAAGATCTTGAACAAATTGTTAATTCTCTGCTCCATCCCATGCCCATCATGATTTCCATATGCAGGCTCAGCTTTGATGACTTCCCCAACCTCGTTCGTTTAGAAAGTGTATCAGAGTTCTGTGCCACCTTGCCCCGTCGTACTAACCGAGTGGGCGCGTTCACCTGATGCCGTTGTTGTTGCTGCTGCTGCTGTTGCAACATGGTGGGGCTGCTGCAGTAGAACAGCTTCTGTTTAGCATGGAAAAGAGCAACCTGGCAAACTGGCCCGGCTCTCTGGCATTGTGGCATTCTGGCTTTCTGGCTTTCTTTCATTCATGCGGAGCTGGGCCTGGCTGGCAACAAGTTGCAAGCTATAATTACTGCATCCATGTCGCTGCGAGTTGCTACTTCATAAATTAGCATGCCGCTGCTGTGCTGTGGCTGCTGCGCCTCCGATGGTGCTGCTTCTGCTGCAGTTGCTCCACTCAGGACGGTGAGCGCTTTGTCACTGCCAGAGTTAGGCCTAGAATGGCGCGTTTTCCAAGGAACCGCTCGGGCCCAAAAGCACAAATCACAAATCACAAATCACATGGCAAAGCATTAGGCTTCCGTGTGCTGTCTCCGAGAAAGGAGCTAGCTGCGGAGTCAGAGCCGAGCTCCAGACGAGGTCGTTCCCGGCCTCCGGGCATCCCATTCCCCATACCCATCCTTTTTATCCTTTCTCTGTTTCTGTTTCTGTTTCTGATTCTGATGCTGTTTCTGTTTCTGTTTCCCTTGAATTTCTTGAAACAACGAAACGCCCCCATGGGCTCCTCCCCTCGCTCTTGTTAGCCTCTCTCCCGGCTGACCCACAAACAATTTGTTTTTGCATTTCGCTGGCGGGGACGCGGGCTTCAGACCCATGGGTCCATGATAGCCACCACCCGAGCTAAGCCCGACGAAGAAAAGAGCGGAATCGTTAAGAAAACTGACTTGGAACATCATTATCACTGCGATCTAGAGCCCTTGCGTGTCCCAAGGTTTCGATTTCAGGAAATCAATCTTGTTTTGGCGTTTCGTGCCGCACTAACCGAAAAACCGAACCAGATGAAAAATACCAACACCAGGCAGAGGTCGGGCTCATCATTAGGCCAGGCCTCTCTGGAAGACAGGAGCTGCCAGATGACCCCGGGCGCGGTTGAATCCGGCTCCTCTGCTCGACCGGTCAACACCCAACGACTCTGCCAAACGAATGGGGGGCAGGCCAGGGTCCGAATCGGATGCAGATGATGGCTTGGACCCCTGTGCCCCTGGAGGCATCGCCTCGTAAGCGTTTTTGAAGACCTCCAGTGCAGCACGCGATTTATATGCAACACCCAGGAAACGGACTCCCAGAGGGAATCATTTCTGGACTCGTGCTCTCTGCAGGTCCCGGAGGGGAGCCTTGAAAGTAAAACTCGTATGTCTCTTTATGGCAATTAACCTTATTTGGGGTTTAGGGACGCTCATTTGAATAGCAAAGTTAATGCTCCGACACTCAAAGACATCTCTATGTGATGAATTAATCTCATTGGGCTAAGAATCTTAGAAATTAATAAACATTACGTGATTCCAAACGCCCATTCCCAGGGCACGCTTCTATGTACCTTGGAGGGTTAATGCTTTTCACTTGAAATCTTCTTCGCACCGGATCGATGAAAAATGTGGTTTTAATTGGGATTAGACCACAACAAGACCAGGCCACAACAAAACAACTCACTCGGACTGTTTGAAATGCTAATAAAAGATAGATTTATCATCCGGGATCCAGGCCAGCGACAGAGGCAGAGGTAGTGGCAGTGGCAGCGGCAGGCGAGGCGCTACCATAATGATCTGAGCAAATACTTGTAGTAACAACCTGCAACAACTTCACTAGCGACTTCCAACCGGCAACTTCAGCCGAAAAGCGCTGCATCATGACGAGGGTTTCTCCTAGAGCTGCCGGAGGGAGGGGCAGGGTACCTCTCCCTCCCAGAGACAGGCCAAACACTTGCGTGTGTCACTGTGGTGACGCTCAAGTAGTCGACTGGCTCCAGCCCGGTCCCCGGCGAGAGTCGGAAGAGTCTGAGGCACCTGATCTCAGGTTGGGTTAAAGGTGCCTCGCCAGCACCGGGAGAAACCGGGTCCATCTTCGGGGCTCACCAGGAACAAGGTCGGCCTGGCGATAGCGAGCGTTTCTCTCAGTGCAGGCTGAAATGAAAATTAAGTCATCAGCCGGAGAAGCAGCGACTCGGAGACCCGGGCTCAGCTAGATGAAGTAGGTGCTGTAAGTTCCCCAAAATCAGATTCAAGAAGACAGAGATACATGTTTACGAACCCAGCCAGCCAGCCAGCCAGACACTTCTTGATGAGATTTGAGCTCATCAGCCCAGTCTCAGGCGACTGTTTGCTACCTCTTGGGCTGAGTCCGAGTCTGAGTCTGTATCTCCATCTGGCAGATGATGATGAATGGGCCGAGTTGACATATGAGGGTTTTAATCGTCATAGAAAACCTACGCATGCGATTCGAGCATTAAAACTTCTGTCTTAAAAGCCAGCAAATCGGAGAGTTAGAAAAACAGAACCGAAAACTATAACAGAAACAGATTTCCTTACTCATCGATGTGATGGGAACGGATGATGCGGAATGGAAGGAAGGGGCGGAATGGAAGCCAGGGGCTCTCGATGGCCTTGTTATCCTGATCGCCTTTTGGGGCAGGACAAATTGGCGGCTTCCTTTCAAGCGGCAAGCACTTGACTTTCCACCAAATCATCTTCGCTGGGAGGATCAATGGGGGAGCGCCTCGTCAAAAGGATCAAACGGCTCTCAACAAGTTTGGAGTTCGGAGAGCCTTTTGTTAGGTTTTTGGGAAGTGCCGAGCCGATAACCGAAAAGAAAGCCGCAGCCGCAGCCGCAGCCGCAGCCGGGTCCGAGTCCGAGCTGCGGCAGCAAATGTCAGTCAAGAGGCATTGATTATGATCATCAAATTATTGAAAGCCTATGGACTCGGTTCGACCGGCCCGCCCCCTTCCGCAGATCGCGGATCGCCCGATGAAGACATGTACTCCATGGACAAAACTGCTGACACAATCGAAGCAATTAAATCGTATGACGCTGCCCGAAAAACTCAAGCTCGAATGCAATTCAAAGATGGAGATGGAGATGGAGATGGAGATGGAGTTCCCGATGGGCTCGACTCAATCGAAGAGCCAGTAAGAGAGGTGAAGCCTCTCGAGGAGCCAGCAGGCGACGATAAATGTTATTTTCGAGTCTTTACAACCTAAACAGGTGAGAAAATGGGTTCAGTGCTTGCCGGTTGTTGGTCTGGCTCGGCCGGGGAACACATATGTGCTGATCTCATGCCTCTGACTGCGGCCCATTCATGAGTCCTGCTGCCCAGTGCTTCTAATTCAATTGTCGGTGCCCAGCGCCCTGATGCCAACCAATGAGGGTCTGCCGGGGAGATCTCCGATCAGCCATCGACAACCAAAGCAACAAAAACAGCCATTTATTTCCACAGCTCAGCAAGTCTCCGCGGAGCGACTCTCGCGGCCAGTAGATAATTTTACCCACAAATTGAACGCAACTTCCGTTTCGATTGCGCCCCCGATAAAGGTTTTTAAATCAGTTTTTGGTCGGATTGGGCCGAGGTCAGTCATGAATGGCCAGGGTCCATGGGTCCACCCAATGAGGAGGTGAGTGGTGGCAATCTTTAATCGGTTTCAGTCGAGTGGCATTCGAAACGGGCTGGCGCAGCGGAAGCCGCCAATATTTAAAATTTAAAACGAAAATAATCAATTGGTCCGATCCTCTCACCAAGGGAGCATGCCCCCAAAGGTAGGCAACAGTAGGTGCCTCTCAAAAGAAAAGAAGTATTGGCCCCCATTCCCTTGCCGGATCGGCGGGTTAAAGGCATCCATGACTCAAGGGGCGGAGGCTTCCTAGCCCGGACTACAGGTTACGAGTATTACATAACAATTGCAAACCAGTTGGCAGCTAAATCGCGCCGATCTGGGTTACGATCGCAGAAAAGCAAAGATCAAGCTTACAGAGTCGCAATGTCTCACTGGGAAACAAAAGCAATTAAATTAATTACTCTCGATTCGGTTGATTTTTTGCTGGCAAAACAATCGAGAGATAACACGGATTCAAATCCGATTCATTTCTAGAACCCGTCATCGGACGGGGAACACCGAACAGCGCAGTAGAATTGCCTTCTGATATTTTCCATATGGCAGAGTTTTGATCTCTGCCTGGTTTTCCACGGCGGGCAAGGCTAGCGGCAAATTGGCGGCAATTTATTAATTCAAAAATGGCCAGTAGCTAGTAGCCGGTAGCCGGAGAAACGCAAATCCTATTTGTCAATTTGTTTGCCCAAGTATGCGTGCAATCACAAACAAAACAGCAAAACAGCAAAACAGCCACACAGCACAAATCACAAATGCCAATTGCTCAAGCAAAATTGCGCATAATTGACATTTTTCCAATTTGCTCGTTCGTGCTATCTGCCCGGACCCGGACCCGGACCTCACGGAGCTATCTGCGGCCGGAGAACCTCTGTGGGTGCTCATTGTTTCCCCACATATGTAGCTTCCCCGAATAGGTTCCCCAGCACAGTCCCCTCGTCACGCCCTGGAACATAAAACTGTCGGCGGCAATGATTTAATTTCCCAAATATTGTCGAACATAAATTCGAGATTGGATAAATTCGGGATAGGCCTCATCGAGCCAAGTGTCAAGAGGCCATAAAAAGGATGCCGCCAAATCAGCGTGCAGGATTCGGGCCAACTTATGGTTTGTTTTCGGCCACTCATTAGCCAGGCCAACGGACCCTAGTCTTTGTCCTTTTCCTTTGCACCCGCAATCGCCTCGCCCTCGCCCTCGTCCTCCAATGTGTCGCATTGTGTGGCTTACACAATTATGGACCTTTTGTTGCTCAATCTGCCGCAACACTTGTTGCATTATGTCGGGGCAGCCTGCGGCTGTGTGTGGGTTCCATAGTTTACGCCTAAAAGGATTTCACAGCTCATAGATAATCCCATTGGCATTGGAATGGGATTGGACTTAATGCTGTTTCCTTTCTACCAGACAGAGGCGTTGGCTCCCAGCTATAGAGTTCCCCATTGTTCTTTGCTAATTCCAGTCTGCGCGCTGATTAAGGGGTATTTTAAGACTTTTCAACAGGCCCGGATCCGATGAAGGTTTTTCGAAATAGGTTACAGGTTTTCAGGCGAAAATTTGTGTACTGATTTGAATCCTGCATTTTGCAAAGCGTCTAGCCCCAAAAATTTGAAAAATTTCGATCCAAAAATTTTGATCGGAGTTTGGATGCAGATCGATGAGGAATCAATTTACAAATCTTTTAAGGTATGTCGTTGAAAAATCGGATGAGAATTGGCCAAGATATAGACACCGCAAGGAGTCATGTGTGAGAATCCTGGATTTTCCAAGAGGCGCCCCAGAAATATTCGAAAAATATCGACCCAAAAATTTGAGTCTGGGTTTTGATGTAAATCAATGGGGAATCGATCCAGAAATCTTTTAAGGTACGCCGCTCCAGGATCAGAAGAAAATTGGCCGAGATATGGACATCGCAAGGTCCCATATGGGGGAATCCTGGATTTTGAAAGGGGTTGTCCCACAAAATTTGGAAAAATATCGATCCAAAAATTTGTGTCGGGGTTTTGATGTAAATCAATGGGGAATCGATCCAGAAATCTTTTAAGGTACGCCGCTCTATGATCGGATGAAAATTGGTCGAGATATGGCCATCGCAAGGTCCCATATGGGGGAATCCTGGATTTTGAAAGGGGTTGCCCCACAAAATTTGGAAAAATATCGATCCAAAAATTTGTGTCAGGGTTTTGATGCAAATCAATGGGGAATCAATCCAGAAATCTTTTAAGGTATGCCGCTCCAGGATCGGATGAAAATTAGCCGAGATATGGACATCGCAAGGTCCCATATGGGGGAATCCTGGATTTTGAAAGGGGTTGCCCCACAAAATTTGGAAAAATATCGATCCAAAAATTTGTGTCCGGGTTTTGATGCAGATCGACGGGGAATCGATCCAGAAATCTTTTAAGGTGCACCGCTCCAGGATCGGATGAAAATTGGCCGAGATATGGACATCGCAAGGTCCCATATTTGGGAATCCTGGATTTTGAAAGGGGTTGCCCCACAAAATTTGGAAAAATATCGATCCAAAAATTTGTGTCGGGGTTTTGATGCAGATCGACGGGGAATTGATCCAGAAATCTTTTAAGGTGCGCCGCTCCAGGATCAGAAGAAAATTGGCCGAAATATGGACATCGCAAGGTCCCATATGTGGGAATCCTGGATTTTGAAAGGGGTTGCCCCACAAAATATCGGAAAAATATCGATCCAAAAATTTGTGTCGGGGTTTTGATGCAGATCGACGGGGAATCGATCCAGAAATCTTTTAAGGTACGCCGCTCCAGGATCGGATGAAAATTGGCCGAGATATGGACATCGCAAGGTCCCATATGTGGGAATCCTGGATTTTGAAAGGGGTTGCCCCACAAAATTTGGAAAAATATCGATCCAAAAATTTTTGTCAGGGTTTTGATGTAAATCAATGGGGAATCGATCCAGAAAACTTTTAAGGTACGCCGCTCCATGATCGGATGAAAATTGGCCGAGATATGGACATCGCAAGGTCCCATATTTGGGAATCCTGGATTTTGAAAGGGGTTGCCCCACAAAATTTAGAAAAATATCGATCCAAAAATTTGTGTCGGGGTTTTGATGCAGATCGACGGGGAATTGATCCAGAAATCTTTTAAGGTGCGCCGCTCCAGGATCAGAAGAAAATTGGCCGAAATATGGACATCGCAAGGTCCCATATGTGGGAATCCTGGATTTTGAAAGGGGTTGCCCCACAAAATATCGGAAAAATATCGATCCAAAAATTTGTGTCGGGGTTTTGATGCAGATCGACGGGGAATCGATCCAGAAATCTTTTAAGGTACGCCGCTCCAGGATCGGATGAAAATTGGCCGAGATATGGACATCGCAAGGTCCCATATGGGGGAATCCTGGATTTTGAAAGGGGTTGCCCCACAAAATTTGGAAAAATATCGATCCAAAAATTTGTGTCGGGGTTTTGATGCAGATCGACGGGGAATCGATCCAGAAATCTTTTAAGGTACGCCGCTCCAGGATCGGATGAAAATTGGCCGAGATATGGACATCGCAAGGTCCCATATGTGGGAATCCTGGATTTTGAAAGAGGTTGCCCCACAAAAATTGAAAAAGTGGGAAAGCCCACAAAAAAATTGGAAGAATATCGACCCAAAAAGTTGTTGTGAGGTTTTGATGCAGATCGACGGGGAATGAATCTAGCAATCTTTTAAGGTATTCCGCACAACATTCGTACGAGAACTGGCCAAGGTATGGACATCCCTAGGAGCCATAGGTGAGAGTCCTGAATAGTGCAAGGGGTAGGTCCGCATTGGAGGGGAGTTGCAATTAGCAAGTGATATTTGATTGGATGTCACATTATTTATTATAATGTTATTCTTGTTATTAAAATATGAATTGGAAACAAAGTCGAGTCTCAGCTGCGAGCGGTCGAGGGATTTCTCTCCGACAGAGGCCCTCGGCGGGTGCGTGAGACGTCGTCGTTGTGTTGTTCCCGCACTGACATTCTCGTGATGGCGTCTTGGAAACATTGAAACGGAAACGTAGATGGAACCCAAATACATTGTCTGACAAGTTGCCCCTTTCCGTTTCGTACGCCCCTGCCTCCGCCCCTTTCGCGTTCGGCCATATAACGTGCGTGGCGGCAGCGACGGCGGCGGCGGCGGCAAAAGTGGCCCCTATCATTATGGCTGTCGTCTTAGCCGAAATTGGTCGGTGTAGCCACAAACATCGGATCTCTGGGTAGCGGATGCTCCTCCAAGAGAGGCGCCTGCTTGCCCCCTCTGCCGTGCGGCTCGGTCCCGGATTTCTAGGCCCGAATCCATATTTCGACTGGGAGATCTTAGTTTCGGCATTTTCCCCATTTTTTCTTTCGTTCGGTAGATGAAAAAATTGATTTACGACTTCCGCTGGCAATGAAAATTCACTTTGGGCCCGAAAAACACTTTGGCCCCTTCCCTGGCTTCTGGGTCTGGGCTCCCACTGCCCGATCTGTGCGATCGGAGCTCTATTCCGATTTTTATAGACTCATTTAAGACGATTATTTAGCAATTTTTCGTCAAGACATTTCTGCCAGCGTTTTTGCGACTGGCTCCTCTGCAGTCGCAAGTTGCCGGTTGCCAGTTAGTGGCGAAATTTATGGCTCAGAAAGTGAATCATTTAAGTTAATGACTTTCAAACATGTTCCCCGCTCAAGTGCAAGCGGGACAGGCGCTCGGAGGAAGCGAGAGCGATGCGAGCGCGAGGCGATGGCTGATTGACTTGACTCACTGGCCAAGACAAGTAGCCGCGGTGATTGATAATGCGCTGATTGAATTATGGCCATAAGTGTAATTTGGCCAGTGGCGCTGCCGACCTGTTAGTCAGAAGGGGGAGTCTTGAGACTCCACAGCCACTCTCCCTTTCAAGGATCTAAGAGCATTTCTCAAACCAACTTGGTTGAGGAAAACTCAAGGTCCAATTCAGAGCTGAGTCTCAAATGCGATTAAAACAATACACTTTTCCCAATTTATTTCAATTATAATCCACTCTGCCATTTATCTCTTTAAGTTAACCCTTTTCTGTTTGGGCTCAGCTACTCCCCTGGCCTTTCGGTTCTGATGGCCTTTGATGGATACCCGGGGTCTAGGCCAACTTCGATTTGTTGCCACTTTCCACGTAAACAACATATCCAAATGGAAGTCGGAATTTTGTCTGCCCGGCCTGGGGGCGTTTTTGGGGTTTCGAGTTGGGTTTCAAGCTTGGCTCTGCGGTTCGTTTTGTCTTATTCTGTGTTTTTGGCGGCAAATCAAACTGACTTTATGAAATTGGCAAATTGGCTTATGGGCAGTCGGCAAGTCGGCGAGTCGGCGGCAAACCATAAAGAGTTGATGAACGACCCCGGCTCCGGACTTGGCTCCGGACTGGGGGATGCCACTACCCAGTCCCCAATCCCCAGTGCCCAGACCACTCCAGTCTATGCGTGCCAAAGCCCCGATGGCGTTTTAATTTGAAGTTCGGGCCCGGCGTTTATGAGCTGGCTGACTGACTGCCGACTGCCGTTGACTTTTATTTATTTAATGTTTTCGGCCTCAGCATTTGCTTCTTTATTATTTTATTTGGCTTTTCCTGTTTGCAGAAACCGAACCTGTTCTACCTGCGCCTAGCAGAGGCCGTGCTCGATGCAAAACTGGATTATGTCCTTTTACGCCCTAATCCGGTCCCGGTCCTGGCCAAGACCTGACCTGAGACATGGCGCCAGTCAGTCAATCCTCTGGCCATTGGATTGGCCATTGTCCTGGCCGAGTTGTTATAGGATCAGCAAGGCTGTCTGATCCCTGGCGTGAAATCCGCAAATGTTGTTTACCCAGCCCAGCCCAGCCCGAAGAAAAGGGGTTGACCCCTGACCCGGGCAGTACCCCCTCGCAACTCCTCACGGAAGGTGTCTCGTGTTTATTTGTTTTGAGCGGCGCAGCATTCTCTCGACTTGAGCTGTTTTTTCTGCAGTCACTTCTTTTGTTTTTACCTTCCAAAATCGGCCGAAATCTGGCTGGCGGGATGATTCAACAGAAAAGTAATGGTCTCCGAATATTTCGCATCGATTGTGATTCGGATGGGAAAATTGTGCGAACAATGGGCCGGGGAGCCGAGAAACAGGCACAAAGCTCTCGCCACTCCAATCAAGATATGGCCAGGCACTATACGCCGGCCAAAAACCTCATATACTTGGCTAAGTACTGATCTGGCCATCATTACGGCTTTCGATAGCAATTATCTGCTACCGTTTAATTGCGAGCTCGCCGATTTTGTGGGCCACTGCTGCCTGATTTTTCACACGCGTTCTCCGGCTGTCCACCCACAAGTTCGCCCGTCCCATCCCCATCGTCTCTGCCCGCCATCCGATGGGCCACCACCCCCAAGACTCCTCCCGGCCTGTGAATGCTGGCATGTGTCTAATGAGTCGCCGCCTGGCCCAGTTCGGAACTTGGCTTAAAGTTCGCGTTCTCTTTGTGTAATTTGCACACTTGCATTGGCATTCCACTTGCGGAGCCACCAATAGCCATAGATGGCCGCGGCTCGTTCAAACTTTGCCGGTAATTTGCATAGGGAACTTTTAAATCATACACCGCCTGGAAGTTCTATGACACCTGGGCTTACGTCTCCGGGCCGCAAAGAACTGGGACTGGGACTGGGACTGGGAGGAGCAGATGTCCGAATGCCCACATTTATCATTAGTGAGTGGTTTCGGAATGGCCGAAATCAGGGGTGGATTCTCTTCTGAAGCCGTCGGAGAACAACATTATAAATACTTAAGCTTTCACTTAATTGGTAGAGTCCTTTTTTGCCCGTAACTCCTGCGACTGGTGTGTCACCCATCCCCTTTGTCATCCTCTTCTGTCTTGTTTCAAAGTCAAGGATGATGCAGTTTTTTTGCACAGCTGCCAGCTGGAGGCACTGCACCTGTCGTCCTGTCAAGTGGCTGCTAATAGGATTAGGGAGGGCTTCAAGAGGAGCTGCCAATCACATTGGCGCTGGACAATATCTCTCCCAAAGGCTGACAGCACAGACCCACTTCCATAATCTACCCATTTTTTTCTACCTATTTCTAACTTCAAAACACCAAAGATGCCGGCGGACATCGTCACCACGGAGCAGCTGCGCACCCAGCTCGCGTTCATCCACCAAATGGAAATGACCACCCGGGGCTGGATACACCGCTTCTCGTGGTTCCCCAAGATGCAGGAGTGCCACTACCGCAGAATCGACCAGATCTACCAGGAAAGTCTCCAACAGTACGGCGCCAAGCACTTCGAGCGCTACGGCCTGCGGCGGCGCTTGGACAAGAAATTCATGCCGGAGGACATGGACGTGGAGCCGTCTACCAAGGGGCCCAAGAGTTTGGAGGTAGAGCTCCGGTTGGCCCATTGGCCCAAGGTACCGCCTACCGAGAATGGCGAGTACGGCCGGGTGAAACCCACGACCATCCATTTTTGCTAGGATGTCGAGAAGGAGTTGGTGGTCTGAACTCCACTGGAGCCAAGTCTGCGCTGTGGAGCTGGCTCCCGGACCAGCCCCCCACCGCCAGCCCCCACAATTATACTATCATCGTCCGCTGACAATGCAACTCTCAATGGCCGTCACTCACTCATTACGCGATTTTGCATGACCGTGCGCATAATTAACAAGGTGAGAATGTCAGGCTGCGCCGACAGCCGACAGCCGACAGCCGCCGGTCCGCTCTAGTCTTCCTCCAGCGGGTGTTCACTGTACCAGCGGCTTTCCTATTCCGGAAGGTTCGCACAGGTAATTAAGTGATCGCGTCTGTCCACTCGTTGTGATGACTCGCCTTGTTTTTGTGCGCCTTCTTATGGAAGCTCACTTTTTGTACCCAAGTGCATGAAAATAGGAAATATTCCGCCTGTTTTAAATGCGGAATAGCAGAGCCAGCTCAGATCGGGAGCGGGTTAATTAAAAGTAGATTAATTAAAAAGACCATTCGATTTTTCAAAAATGGAGCATAGATTTACACGAACTTTACACGAATATTGAATAAATTCTTGATATGCATTTTAGCTGAAATAGTGTTATATTTAGAAGGACAATAGTGAGGATTTGAGGGACCAATGTGGGTCAGACACATACATCATGGGCACAGGCATACCCCATAGTACAACTAGCGGGTAGTGTCTTGTCCTGGGTGGACACGAGGACTCAGCGGAGAAGATCTTGGATCGGAGAAGGAAACATCTAGGCCTTGGTAAAGTAGATGAGGAAATCGCTACGCGTGATGCCCCCAACTATCCAAGTGGTGTTTATGTAGAATCTGCCATCGGGAATGACCGTCTGGATGAGCTTGTTCACATACTGTACCGGAACTTTCTCCAAAATGATGTCGTGCTGCAGGCGGGAAGGTCAGCAGGACAGAGTAACATTGAGAAACCACTCACGTTATAGGGGCAGGTGTGGTTCATGTTCGAGAAGGGCTCGAAGATCTGATACAGCCAGTTGGCCACGACATGTCTGCGGTCCCGCAGAAACTTGCAACCATCCAGTTTGACATCGAAGTTGTAGAGGACCCGTCGGTTCTCCCGCTGTCGGATCTGGACCAAAGTCTGCGGAATGCCGAAAGAAGTGCCAGGAAGAAATGACCACAAGGGGAATTTTCATATTACCACACAATCTTCAATTGGTAGGCGGTGGAATTTGGTCTTCAGGGATAGGTACTTGTAGGTGCGGTTCACGGACTTCAAGAAGCAGTAGTCATACTCCATGAACTTCTTGTCCCGGGCAATGCAGCGGACATTGTTGAACTCAAGAAATCCGCCGATCTGTGGGATCGAAATCAAAAGAAGAATCCACTTCGTATTCATGCTATCTGGCTACTGGCGGAGGCTTTTAATGAAAAGTGGCCAAAAGCCAAAAATACACCAAATGGAGTAAATAGTGTTATTATCACGGCTCATTGCCGATCCGATCGACATTAACGCTAATCGATATCCCAAGTGGCTGGCTTTTTAGGGGCCGCATTTACTAATAACGTCCATTTATATAAATGATATATGATATATTATACAATAGCTTTTTGACAATGTAAAGCTGAAGCTTAGGACTCTTCTATACTTGTTTTTTTATTTCTTTATATTAAAATTAAGATCGAATTATATTTGAATTAGTTTCGGTTATACCTGAGCGCCACCTATGAAGTATTTACATGAAGCTGTGGGCCATTTCGACACAACAGTGCTGCCAGAGTGTATTTGCAGTGATGCCACCAGGTGGTTGAAGATCCACTGGAGCTGCCCACCTGGTTAAACAGATCGAACATCTGCATTTAGTTTTGTTTGTTTATTGCCGCGCGTTTTGTGCTTCCCCCAAATCTATAGACAAACCCGAAGGGCTCCAGAGCTGAACCAAGATGCTGGGGGGCAATGAGAAGGAGAAGGCAAGGACGTTGGCCAAGGTGCGACGCTTCCTGAAGGCTCGACTGCAGCGGGACTACACCACCTTGCATGGCTACAAGGAGGAGCGCTCCAACGTGCGACAGCTCCTGCAGCGCACCGCGGAAATGGGCGAGTCCAATTCCCTGCTGCTCATTGGGCCTAGGGGCGCGGGAAAGACAACGGTAAGGATGCATACAGAGAGGCAGCCATAGCATGGTTAGTTATGCTTCCAATTCCATAGCTTATCAACGCTGTGCTTACGGACTTGGTTGACAACCGGTCCTTTGTTGAGAATACGCTGATTGTACACCTGGACGGGAACTTGCACACGGACGACCGAGTGGCCCTCAAGTCCATAACCCTACAGATGCGGCTGGAGAACGCCGCGGATGGAAAGGTTTTCGGATCATTTGCCGAGAACCTTGCCTTCCTCCTGCAGTGCCTCAAAGCGGGCGGCAGGCAGTCCAAGAGTGTCGTCTTCATTCTGGAAGAGTTTGACCTGTTCTGCGCACATCACAACCAGACGCTGCTCTACAATCTCTTCGACGTCTCCCAGTCAGCTCAGGCGCCTATCTGTGTTTTGGGCGTCACTTGCCGCTTGGACGTGATCGAACTGCTGGAGAAGAGAGTCAAGTCCCGCTTCTCGCATCGTCAGGTCTTTTTGTTTCCCAGCTCCGGACGTTTGGAGGACTACTCAGCCAAAGTCGAGGAGCTGCTGTCCTTGCCAGAGAATAAGTCGCTCGAGGTGGCTTCGGATCGTTTACGCAGGCTGAGCAGAATTCAATCGGAAGCCCTAAGTTTGGGACGAAACCATTTCGACCCAGCAGACGGGGAAGAGATCGACCCGCCGTTTAGGAAAAACTGGAACACGCAGCTCCACAAAATGCTGGCCACTCAGCATGCCCAGCGCAGCCTACAGATGCTCTACGACTTTGACATTAGTGAGGCTTTCCTCCGGAACTTCCTCTTTCGGCTGGTGGCCCAACTTCGCCCGGAAACACCCCACATCACAGCCGACCAGCTGAGAACCATGGCCAATCAGTACGAGTGCGACGACAAAATAGAGCTCCTTTGCGGTCTCTCCGTTCTCGAGCTGTGTCTCATCATAGCCATAAAGCACCACTCCGAGATCAACGACCGAGATCCATTTAACTTTGAAATAATATTCGCGCGCCTCTCCAAGTTCGCCAAGGTGTCATCGACGATGCAGGGCATGGAGCGGTCCATCGTTCTAAAGGCCTTCGAGCACCTGCGCATCGGCGAGCTGATCTTGCCCGTTTCTGTTAGCAGCAGCGCCAGCGGAAAGGTGCAGAAGGAGTTTGAGAAGCACAAGTTGGCGCTGACCTACGGCCAGATCCAACAGGCGGTGCAGCGCTACCAGGCCCTGCCCACGGAAGTAGCTCAGTGGGCCCAGAGCTCGCTGATCTAGCCCCGAATAGGTGCATCCTATTTAATTCCTTAACTTATTTATTGTTAACAAAATAAAGTACATTATGCGAAAAACATTAAAAGGCCAAACATTTTCAAAATAATTTGTATCTTGATAATCGTGGACCCAATTCATTTGAATATTTAGGGCATGCCAGCGCGTCTTCCTACCCAGAACCCCGACTTGCGATCGATAATGCTAATTTCAGGAGCACCAGCATATATTGGCCGCCAAGATGGGGGCGGGACGTCGAATATAAAAGCCCTCAACTTCGAATCGACAGTCATATCAAGAGACAGTGGCATCGGAATGAGATCCCTAACCATCCTTGCTTTGCTGATCCTGTTGCCTTTGGTGGCCATCATTCGGGCGGACGACAGTCCTGGATTCTTTCTGAAGATCACAAAGAATGTTCCCCGGCTTGGAAAACGCGGGGAGAGCTTTGCCATGAAGAACCTTAAGACCATTCCCCGGATAGGACGAAGCGAGCAGGTGAGTTTGCCGGATAAACTGCCAGTGCTCTTCAGTTTTGAGACTCAAACCTGGTCTACAGTCAGGAGTGACTCCTTTGATGGCCTGGTTGTGGGACCTAGACGTGTCCCCTATTAAGCGTCGTCTGCCGTCCGGCGAGGAGTCCGGTGGCAAGGAGCAGGAGCTGAACGTGGTCCAGCCCGTCAACTCGAACACTCTCATCGAACTCCTGGACAACAACGCCATCCCCAGCGAGCAGGTGAAGTTCGTCCACTGGAGGGACTTCGACCGTGCCCTGCAGACAGACCTCGATCTTTACGCCAAGGTCATTCAGCTCGGCCGCCGGCCAGACCACCGCCTGAAGCAGACGCTGAGCCTGGGCAGCTTCGTTCCCATATTTGGCGAAGACGGGGATGGGGACCACAACTCTGCGTTTATGATGTACAACAACAACGATGACAGGGATCTCTACGGCGGAGGCGGTCGCTACGGCGGTAGCTTCCTCAAGTACAACCACATTTGAGAAAACCTCCTCGAGAGGAGTAAACCTATAAAGTTATATGAAATACCTGCATGAAGCTATAAAGTTTATGAAATCATTTGCAAATTAGTTGGCTGATTCTTTAAAAGATGTATGGGATCATGCGGAATCACTTTCTACCGTTAATGTATCCCGGGTTCCATTGTTCGGTCCATTGTCCTGGAGCAGAGGGGAGCAGAGCGCCGCGGATTTATTTGCGGCTGTCCCGAAAAGGGGCCGATCATTAACGGTGACTCTGCCTCGACCAGGACGGCCAGGTCAACAACCTACCTGAATTCCGATCCTCCTCTTCCGCAGCCCGGGGTGACTCAATGGGATCAGCGCTTATCAAGTTAATGGGGCCCGAAACGTTAGGAAATTCCGGTGATCGCATTCTTTGGCTCCTCTTATCGCCGGACAATTAAATTAGGCGGTGCGCTCTCTCCTGAACCCCAAATTGAAATCGCAAACAGGATTGCGGCGCCTTCGCGCATTATATTGTAGGACTTGACGTGTTTATTTTGTTTAATTAGCAGCGCGCTGTTAAATACCCGACATCATGTAGCTGTTGACCAGAATTCGCGAATTTAGTAGCCGCCGAGCAGATAAACCATCACAAATTACAAGCCGAGCAAAAAGCCTGCAGCTCTTTCTCCGCCAGACCCGATGACGACGCAAGCCTGGCTTTGAAATCTCCCAATGCCCCGCCGATGTTCGTGTCATTATTGCTCTTTTTATTGTTTTTTGAGTTTTCGAATGTTTACGTCGGTTTTTTATAATTTCTATTTCCAGTGCAAGCGTAGAACAAGTTTGCCAAGAGCAGGCATAGTCGTAGGTGGGAGGGTTCGGGTGTGAATCATTTTTATAGGTGGGGGGCATTGCAGGAGGTGGACCCACTCCTCCTCCGGAATGCCATCACCCCTAGGTATCTCCGTTCGTAACAAGCTTCCCATTTCTTCCACACCCTGAGTTCCAACGTGATATCATGGGATGTCCAAGGATCCTTTCCTGAAAGGTGTACTCCCTAGGAAATAGGTGCGCGCCCCTGCTTTCGCTCAGTGGCTCCCGCCAGCCCCTCGCTTTCGCTCAGCGGCGCGTCCGCGCTCTCACCTCTCTTTTCTCTCGCGCCAAGCCAGCTCCCAGCCTGGCCTAGAGCTTAAATACGAGCGCCCGGCCGCTGACGGCAAAGACGAGTCTCAGACTTTGACGCGGCCGGTTGTACTTTGGCAGCTCTGCGCTCTCCGCTTCCGTTCCACTTGGAATTCGCTGAATCCGAATCGTTTTCGTGATCGAGTGGCTCCTCCCACCCCCGGCTACCCCGCAGACCCCCAGAGACCGATGTGTGAAACGAGCTTTTGCGTTTTAAGCTGCTGAGACGAGGCACAGAGACACAGCACACGTACGCCCGAAAACAGAGATAATACAAATTGGCCACGCTCGTTGTTTTGGCTAATTTAATCAAGTGCGACGTCCAAGTGCCCAAAGAAAGTCCGCCAGCTGTCGAGACCAAGAGGTATTCCATCATCTGCCCCGTCCAGACTTGCGACTGGGCCCCCGACCCCGAAGAAGGCAAAGAAAGTCGCTGCCAGAAAGGTTACACAACGGTAAAGAGTGCCCAATTGACCGGGGCTACGGACCACGAAGTACTCAGCACTGAGCAACTAGACAGCACTATGACCGCGGCGGCGAAAGTAATCTTGGCCTGCTGCCTGCTGGGCGCCTTCTCCATGCAAATGAGCTCGTCGTCGGCCATTCCCATCTGGGAGTTTTTGACGCGCAACGAAAAGGTGAGTCGATGAGAGGAGAAAGGCGGCGCGGGGCGCATTCCCCATTCCGCAGATTGCGCATACGCCGTGGTGACCACTGCACGTTGCGCATACGCCCCGTCAGCCGGCTGCGCTCCACATCTGTCCTTGGCATTGCGCATCTGTTCGGTCAGTCGAGTCTGTTAGGTGGAATCTAGCGCAGCCTGAATACTTATTAATAACTACATTGATGTTGCTGTTGCTGGTGCTTTTGTTGCTTTTGATGTTGATATTGATATTGATATGGTGATGTTGTGATAACTTCAATGAGTTCGCATATTAACGGCGCTTGCCGCTTCTGTTCGCAGAAGACAAAGCTGTGAATATGAATATGAATGGTTGACAAGGCGGGCCAGCTCGGCGAGCGGTATTCGATCGGCTCATTTGCATAACTGTACCACGGCAGATTGGCATCGTAACCAACATGTTGGCCGAATCTGTGGAGAACGGTCCTTGGCATAAATAGACGCCTGCCGAGTACCGCGATCTTGACATTGTGCCTTATCAGAAGTTATGGCTTCGAGCTTCGAGCGGACAATTGCCCCGATAATGGGAGCCGATCGCTCTGAATACCGGTCTACTTCACGCCACTTCGAGCGCTTTCGAGTCTTGTCGAGTCATAGTGGCCAAATAATGGGATGCTGCTAGTTTTCTAAGCATCGCGAAGGCGAGTTCCATCTAGCCCAGCCCGTTTGTTTTCGTCTGTGAAGGTCAGACTTTTCAATTTTCATTCGCAAATAGTGGTAACCGCCGACCGCCAACCCCCTCCGCTTAAAGAAATTAATGCTTTTCACTTTTCTGCTCGAACGTTTGTGCAACAGAGCCGAACAACGCTGCAATGTTGGGGCTGTGTTTTTTGGTTAATGAACTCCACAGCCAAGTGGATGGCGCGTATAAATAGACTTGATGGGTGTTTTTGGTTGCTTATAAATTAATTGAGGGACTTTATTTATATTTATGTAAGGCGACTCGCCAGTCATTAGATTTTTTCTGGCAGCTCATCAATTCGAGCCGCTGTTTTGACCGCCAAGCACGCGAACTGCGCCTTAAATTTGCCAGCTTTTGTTTCCAGTCCGCCTCCAAACAATGGCGATGCTGGGAATAATGTAATCAGATCCAGCTAGAACCCATTGGAGCCACATCCGGCACCCCCGCAAATGAGAAAATAATTCCAACAGAACACATCTCTCAAAAAAATGCAATTACCGCCAAAAATCAGAAACGCAATTCGCATGGGGACTTCGCTCCAGGCCGGACTAGGAGACAATGCCTCCCCGCTGGCTTCCTGTTTTGTGGTCAAGTGTTTTCTCCCACTTTTTTGCACAGCGGCCGTCTAGCGCTTTCGATTTTCGATTGCAAAAATAAACAACGCTTAGCTTATTTTCTGGTGCGACTTTTTGTTTCTGCCCTTTATGTTTTTATGGGTGGAAACGCGTTTAGCCGGTTTGCCGCTCGAAGTTCAATAAATAACTCATGTTCGCATTACTTTTCGGATTTTACGTAAAGTATGCTGTGCCATCCGCGCGCTGGCGGGGAGCGGGCGGGCAATGGAAGCCCACATTGGAACCTTTCCGAACCGGAGTCATTACGGGGTCTTCTCTGCTCTCCGCCGTTTTTTGGCCCGTCTGTTATGAAATGTGTTTCATTTCGTTTCTGTTTCCCGTTGATTTCTTTCGTTGGCAATGCGATGTTTCATAATGTAACCTGCGCATATCAACAGGTTATTGAACTGCGCGGTCCATGTGGCCAGGGTCCCATGTGTTGCGCCCATGTCTGTGGCAGGCAATCTTCGGGTGATTCGGCTCGGCCGAGTCTTCTCGTTCGGCAAGGAAGTCGGACAGCAGGCCAGATTCCAGGCCAAGATCACTGGGGCCATCTATGAGCACCAGACTCCCAGTAAGTGCCTAATCGATGTCAGCTCAGTCACTTGGCTGGAAGGCTAATGAATTACAGCCTGTCTCCGCCGATCTCGAATCTACATATTTTAATAATCACGAGTGTATGAATATTATTCGAGTGAGCAAACGCTTTCGTATATTATGTACATACGTGACTTTGACGAATCCCGGTAAGGTAATCTCCGTTCAGGCCCCATAAATTACTTGGACGCACTCACTCGCTTCTGTAAGCCTGGCATTCCCGCTAAATGTTGTATTATGTCAGGGCCTGGAAGGTAGTACTTGATCGGATATGGCACTATTGCCAAGTGATTGGGCCCCTGCTCCCGCTCAGCCAAGTCCCTCTAACGAGAATGACAAGGCCTTAGACATGACTTATCCGAAATCGATCGGTTTTACATTTTTTCGCCGCCACAAAATATTTTAATAAAAGCACACGCTCGGAGGAGCGATTGCATTTTACAGTTTGCACACGTTTGGCCGCCCCGACGGGGGTAACGGTAATTGGTAATGCGAGCCAACTCCCCTTTTGGCCATCCGCCATCGGCCCACTGCCAGTCCGCCGCCCGCCCTGGCCCGCCCTGGCCCGCTCTTGCATTATGCAAACAGCGTATAGTTGTAACACCGACTCCGATGGCTTTCTGCTCGGCGGGAGCAGAGTCAGAAGCAGAAGCAGATCAAGGGTTTCCGTCGAGGCTCGCAGCAGATACTGGACACCTCCTCCAAGTGGCCCAGATATGTGTGGTGACACGATTCTGGGGAATCTGCCTCAGTTTCTTTTCATTCGTTCATTGTTTGCCCAGTCCGGGGTGCTAATGCGTGAGAAGTGCCGGACTCTGGTTTTCTGGGGAGTTTCTGCGATTGATTATCGCGCCGACTGACGTCACCTGGGGGAGAAATTCCAAGCCGATTCCGAGTCGATTGGGTTGAAGCGAAGTGGCGATGTGTCACAGTCGCAGAACGTTCGCGCTAATTAAAAGTCCATTCAACGCTTCGCTAGCCACGGAGAATAGACAATGGGCCGGAGCTGCTGCCAGAGCTGCTTCGCCCGTTGAACCGGCAACCGCCATCCGCGGCCCAAAACTGGAGCACACACCCGCCGCCGCCTGGGAGCAGTTGCCCAACCACCTCGCCCCCACCACCCAACATTTAACCCGACGGCGCTGTCGAAATGCATTTCGTTTGTGCAACGAAAGTGCAATCATCTCCACGCCGCGACGACATACGCACGTTGCAACATTCCTCCCACTAAATAGATGGGTACACAGGTGGCCCCACCTCTTCGCAGACTACACTGAGAGGAAAAGTGTGCGAAACATTATTCCCTTTTGTGAATCATAGTCTAGTCTAGTTCCAAAGGCTCAAGGAAAGGGGTAGCCAATTAACTAAAGATTAACTAGTGCTAATTTCCTTCCATGACATTCTCCCTCTGTGCAGATGTCCCACCTGTACTCCACCTTCGCCCAATTAGTCAGTGTGCACTGCAAGTCGACGGTGGGCGGAGGGCTCCCGGTGAACCAGTGCAAGCACAACCTCCTCGGGTACGGATCCACGAAGCTGCAGACACTCTCCGACGCTCAGCTGGAGGCCCTCGATCCATACCAGCGCGATGCCAACGAGCTCAGTAAGTATCTCGATTTCCATCTTCAGCGCCATCTCCGTCGCTATCGTCATCGATCGGAGCGTGGGAGAGCTGACGCGGGTTTCCGCGTCAGAACTTCCGCAAATACGCAAATATGCGACGTGCTGGACGTGAGGTCTCACCTGCTATTCTCTGCTCTTCCGTAGTCTGGGCATCGATCATGCGGGACCATCCGAGTGGGGCCAGTCTGGTGACCACCAGGCAGCCGCTAAGCCAGCCCCTGCCCACGCCGCCCGCCTCCTCGCTGATCATCCTCACCCGCCAGCAATTGCCCTCTTCAGCTGTCCAAACCTCCAATCCCCTCTTCGACAGCAGTGGCGAGCAGAAGCACAAGTTCGCCATGGACATGGACATGGCCTACGGCTACCCAGCCCTGCAGCAGTCCAGCAGTGAGATGCCACCCCAGAGGTTCCTGACCGGACCTCTGGTCATACGCGTGCGCCCCGATGGCTCCCCCGTCGAGGAGGACCGCCAGAAGCCCATGCCGCACGACGAGGATCTCCCCGCTTTCAGACTGGGCCTGGCTGCCGGACAGGGCAACAGGCACCGGAAAATCGCCACCATCAGCGCCCTGAAACAGCAGCACTTTGCCTCGATCTTGCAGCGCGACCTGCAGCCACCGCACCAGGTGCAGAGGCGCCTCGCTCACCATCAGCAGTAGCGGACGCGAAGTCCTGGAGCGTGCAAAACATTTAGATCTAAGTCCGGGGTGTGTGTGGAGCGAGTGAATGTGTATCTCTGATGTGTGAGTGTGGGATGAAGTGTCTGATCGGCGATTATAGTTCTAGCTGCGTAACAACTTCATGGAGAATGCACTTTGAGCTTTAATCGAATTTGGAATCGTACCCGAGTTTAAGTTTTTCTTTAATTTTATTTATTCACGTGCATTAGACTGTAAGATCAAACATAGAGATTCTTTAAATATATATACAACATGAAATTAAAAACCATAAGACCGTGTTTATTTCTGAAATGTGGCGAAGCTCCAAACCGGTTAGTTATGGTAATAACGAAAGTCGCATCTCCCTCGTCCATTCAGACACCAGTTCCTTGTCGCGCCACACACCCATAGCCATTTTTAACACACGAAAGTCTTATTAACCCACATCTTGCGGACAATGGGAATCACTTGATGCAGGGGCGTAATGGATCCGGTTTGCCAGGCAATTAGAATCCCAGAATATTCGGCAATTATAATTTGATGTAATTCCGCAGCCCAGCCGGTTAATCAGGTATTCCGATTTTGACCCTGAAAACAATAGCGGATTAATTGTGATCTGAATGAATGATGTGGGTATTTTCCATCATTCAATTGCAATTTATGCCCCCCAATTAACATGATAAAAACGACATGCCCCTCGAAAAAATTTAACCTAAACTTCAAACGCGCGCCTTATAATAACTCCAACGAATTTTCCAACACTGATCGATACATTTCACCCAACTCGATATATTCGATTACAATTTTTTAAAAATTAAGCCTTTTATTACCTATTTTAGACTTAAATACATTTTTTTAATTATTTATAAAATTTAACTGCTGTTAAATATCATAAGCAATATATGTACATATTGGGTGTTTTTGGGGAAACAGGATAACCCGGATCTGGTAACACTGAGCCTATAAATATATGGCAAAATGTAAATAAAAATAGAGCGACAGGCAGATCATGCTTACAAATAGTTCTGGAATTGACGGTGCAACAAAAATGCGTAATTCCTGTTAAAAAGATACGGTAAGTTTAGATTTCAATAATCAAAGAACCTGATGTTTTCACGAATCATAAATACGTAAACACCGCACGCCTATGAATCATTAACACAATCAGATATAATATATATCCTTGCTGCAATTAAATCAATATGTACTTATGTCTGCGTTTTTTAGTTATATTCTTCTCATCTGATCGTACAACAAAGCTGGCGTTATTTTGGCGCTGTTGAGTTGATCGATTTGTCAAACGAATATTTCGAAAACGGGGAATCCCCAGTAGACTGTCGAGATCGCCGATGATTAGTGCTACTCGGCATTGGGTACTCGAAAACGAAGACACCATGGCCGAGGAGGAGTCGTTCGTCATTCTGGGGAGCTCACCTCTACCCTCGCTTCTTTTAAACGGAATGGATCATGGCGAGGAGGTGATCGAATCAGCCGCAATGCTTCAATCCACCACCAGCAATCCTCCCCCCAGCTGTAGTACCTCGGAACCCCAGAGATCGTTGGAGAACGGAGGTGCCCCTCAGTCCCTAGCAGCTAGTTTCATCATGGGCGAAGTGGGCTCCGATGTCCTTAAGGTGGGTTCCTTCGATAAGATCATTTATGCGTAACAGAAAACATTCCTTTCCCCACAGAACAGTGTCTATTCGCAGTTTCCAAGCCTATGCTCGCTGCAGGCTTCCGCTCACGATGTGGTGAAACTGCAGAACCTGATGAGTGAACACCACGCATTAAAAAGTAAGCCTTTCAACAAAAACAAATTGGCCCAAAGGTTAAAAACTGATTTATTTTGCAGCCACTTTGGACAAGGTAAACAGCACAATGCTCAGTTACCACAAACTCACGCAGCAGTGGCGCCAGGAAGCTACTGAACGGGAGCAGCAGTACAAGGATCAACTACTCGAGTGCCAGAAGCAAATGGAGAAGTTGAGCAATGAAAACCAGAAGCTCAAGCAGGAGGTCGAGACAAAAATGGAGCAGATTGAGCTGGTGCAGAATCTGAACCAAAAAGAACAGGACGAGTTGCGCCAAAGCGCTTCGGAGAAGATGTCTCTGATTAACAACATGCGAGTGGAGATCGACAAGCTGCAGCAGCTAAAGATGGTATGTTGTGGGCAGCGTTGTGCCACGTAATCTTTTCGATAGTGGGTCCCACACAGCCGCAATCTGCCCTTGTGTGTTACTGCGCAATACCATTTCACAGCCATACATAACATTACCGGATTGGGGCTTCCCACTCTTTCCTTGATATTGCAGCCCTCGTTCGAATTTGTTCCTGATGACGGACCCAAACCGGAGCCGGAAAGCAAGAGCACGGCTTTAGATTATGTGCAAAGGGAGGAGCACGATCGCCAGGTGCGGGAGCTAAATCACCAACTCTCCCAGTTGCTGGCTGAAAACCTGGAAATCAAGGATATGGTAACAGCATTTGTCGCCCATTGTTCACTCAAATGAAATAACCATATTAATATCCTTAGAAAAAAACCTACGTGGAGGAGATTGACTGCTTAAAGGTAAACTTGACCAGTGCACAAGAGCTAATTGACAAAATGCAGCGGGACATTAGTGAGTTGAAAGTCAAAGACGCGCAGAAGCAGGAAGTCATAGCACATCTGCAGACCCAGAACGACATCTATCGCAAGGACTTTGAGATGGAGCGTGCTGACCGCGAAAAGAATGCTGGCGAGAAGGAGCAGTATTTATTGGACCTAAGGGCACTGCAGAGGCGGAACCAGGAGCTCATCGAAGCACTTGCCGAGTCACACAAGAGCAGCAGTAGCAAGTCATCGCCCGCTTCATCGCTGAGCTCGAGTCGACAAAGCCTGCGGGAGGAGCAAAGACCTGTTAGAGTAATAACAGTTTGTTCATAATTTCCAATCTCATTGATGTTTTCTCTTTGCAACAGGTCCTGGACCCCACTGGAGCTGCTGCACCAACAGCAGAAAGTACCTTGCGTTGTCCCATCTGCTCCAAGACCTTTAAAAGCCTGAGCGTTTTGCAAAGTCACGTTAACGATTGCTTGGACAAGAATTAATGACAAATAAGAAGCATTGAATTATTATATATATTTTTCATTTATAAGCTTACTTATCCGTCTACGTTTATTTCATTATTCAAAAACGTCCAATATGTTACAATTACAAATAACATTTAAACGATTACTGAAAACTTCAAAGTTTGCTTCGAATTGGCGGCATTTCCAAGGACCAAACTCTTCGCACATCCTGGCTGGCCACCAGGTTACTGAGCACCTTAAGATCTAAAGAGACTGGATAAGTACTGGCTTACAGTTTCCGATTAATGGCAACCTACCGTTTGTCCGCGCAAACTGCTGGAGTGTATTGCGAATATCACAGATAGGAATGGCTGTATTTATGTTGGGGTACACAAGATCGTCCATCTTTATGTTGGACACACAAACGCCCAGGATACAACCGCTTTCGTCGAACATGGGGCCGCCACTCTGGCCAGCCTGGACACTCCCGTCGGACATGATGGCTCCAGTGTCGCACTTGATGATCCGGCCTTGGAAAATCGAGGGATTGAAGTCGTGCTTGAAGCGGAAATTCACATAGTATGGGAACCCAGCATTGTACACGGCTTGTCCGATTGCTGCTGGTTTTTTGGCCAAGCGAACGCAGCAGCGCTCTGGAACGTCTTCGGGAGCGGCCAGTAGGGCCAAGTCAAAGGGCCGATCGCTGTCCGGATTGCACCAGATAACCTCCGAGAGGAATTGGCGGTCAGCGGAGCGGCAGGTGACCGTGCCATCATTCTGAATGGAAAGATCATATTGGCTGAAGTGTGAAACACAAAGTTGCTCAGAGCAATACATACCTTTCCAATCACGTGGCCACACGTCAAAATGAAGCGCTTGTTGTGAACTCTTATGAAGGTTCCAGTGCCCTGTTGACCTGCCGACTCGATCACCAGAATCGTGCGCTCCCCTTAGGAAATAACGTGAAATTAGTTCATTGCTTTGAAAACCAGTATTTAAGTTCTTACATGCAAAGCTCGAGGGCTCACGGTGGAGCTGAAACTGGCCGAGGGGCATGCCCAGGTGTTCCATAAAGTTGCGAAGCAGGTAGCCAAAGTTGACAGCCATCGTAAGATTAACATTCTCCTGATGCCTTTGGAACGAGGTGCATATCACTATGCCGATGAGTCGCCTGTGGAGGAAATTCTTTGTTTGTATTACGAGACAACCCATATACATATTGGAAACTTACAACTTGTTGTTGAACACGGCAGATCCCTCACAGCCCAGTGGCAGGGCATTTGATACGGCAAACAAGCAGCCACTGCGTCCCATCACGTTCGACACCTTCCCTATGCTGATCGTCTTGTAAAAGTTTTCCAGGCCGAAGGGCGAGCACATGACCAGTACGTCGTCCAGCGTCTGTACTGGCTGCAGGTGGCGCAAGTAGTGACCAATGTGAGCAAGGAACCGCTTGAAGCGCTCTGCCTGAACAGGGGGACGCATGCCCAGAACCACGAAGCAAGAGCGAAGCAGTTGAGAGCCCTCCTCACCGGAGTCCGCGGTGAAGAGGATGTTGTGGAGGTTTCGTAACACCTCCGGTGCACAGAACAAGTACAATGGGTACGCGGTAAACCGGGTGAGGATGTGAGACTGCCTGGATCTGGATCCCGAAGCAGCATTAGGGCGCGGGCGCTGCTGCTGCGGATCGAATGTCACCACGAAGTTCAGAGACCGGAGTCTCTGGCCGTACTCCCCTTCCTCCTGCACGTCGACCAGTTGCCCCTGCTGCAGCCTGGCCACGATTTCTTTATTCGCCTGGCCTTTGTCTCCATCGGAGGTCAGTAAATGAGGTATCAGAATGCTCCCTGAACTTATGATGATTTCATTGTTGATTAGGACAGCGGACTGCTTCGTTGGCGGTTGATTAGAGACCTCGATCAGGGCGTGGCGGATCTTCAGCAGCATTATGGCGATATCAGCATTATCTGGCCAGATTAGAGCACGCAAATCCGCACCAGTCCGTCCTCGTAAACCTCGAATAGTAAACAACTGCTCTTTGTTGGGAAAATTTGTTGGGGTTACCATTCACAGCGAAGCGGACCCACCAGCTGACAGTCACCAGCTGGCCAGCTGATTCACAAGAGTGGTGTCGTTGCTCGGGAAGATTAGGATTGGCTTTGCATAATGATACCGGTGCGGACTGGCCTCCTGAAGACGCTCCATCTAGGAAGCTTCTGCAGTCGGCGCCACTTGGGCCAGAGAAACCTGCTGGAGCTGACAGACCGGGGCTTCTTTCAGGGAATATTTCCAAATACAGCTGCGTAAGTCTTCCTTTTCAATAGCAGCGCCAAACCCATTTATTGAATGAAAACTCTTAAATACAGTCCAAGGATGAAGCAGCTTTTCACGAGCGGGGTGCAGAGCATCTATGCCGGCTTCGATCCCACCGCTGACAGCCTCCACGTGGGCAATCTCCTGGTGATTATGGGCCTGATACACTGCCAAAGAGCTGGTCACCAACCAATTGCCTTGGTCGGTGGCGCCACCGGTCTCATAGGGGACCCCAGCGGCCGGAAGACGGAGCGCAACCAGCTCGGCGAGTCAGTCATCGAGACTAATCTGAAGGCCATCGAGCAACAGCTGAGACAAGTGTTTGAGAATCACGAACAGTTTCTCTGGGACACGAGAAAGAACCCATCTCCGCTGCCTCCATTGACGTGAGTGAAATCGCCTTCTTAGCCCCGACACGAGTAGCTACAACCAATAAACCTTTCTGCGCAGCGTCGTAAATAATGCTGACTGGTACAAGAACCTGCAGCTCATCGACTTTGTGGCCAACATGGGCCGACACTTCCGCATGGGCTCCATGCTATCACGGTCATCGGTGCAGTCGCGCCTTGAATCGGAGGACGGGATGAGCTTTACCGAATTCACCTACCAGATCTTCCAGGCCTATGACTGGTTGCACCTGCTCCGGCGCCACAACTGCTGCTTTCAAATGGGCGGCTCGGATCAGACCGGAAACTTGATGACGGGCCACGAGCTGATCAGCCGTGTGGAGCGAAAGCGCGAGGTCTTCGGTCTGACCCTGCCGCTGGTGACCAATGAAGAGGGCGACAAGTTCGGCAAATCGGCAGGCAATGCCGTGTGGTTGGACGGAAACAAAACCTCGCCTTTTGCTCTGTACCAGTTCTTCCTGCGCATGGCCGACTCCGAAGTGGAGAAGCTTCTTAGGCTCTTTACGTTTATTCCGCTACCAGAAATCGAGCAACTGATGCGGGAACACACGAAAGAGCCCGAGAAGCGCAAGGCGCAGACGCTTCTTGCTGAGGACGTCACCCTTTTGGTGCATGGCGGTCGGTTTCATCATCTTTGACGGATGTCCCTTTTACTAAGATTTTATTTTACAGAAAGTGGTTTGAAACAGGCCGAGCGAGTCACCAACGCCTTGTACAAGGGCAATGTCGAGGGTCTGGCCGAGTTGAACTACGCGGAAATAAAACAGACCTTTCAAGGGGCTACTGTGGTTGACCTGCTGACTGAGCCGGGAATGTCGGTCCTCCAGCTGGCCATGAACGCCAAGTGCTTTCCCACCGAAAGTAGGTTGTGATGGGGCATAATAGAATGATAATCCGATACTATTTCATTCACAGCCGATGCCGTACGCATCATCAATGCTGGCGGCTTCTACGTGAACCAGAAGCGGGTCCAAAACATAGCCGAAGTCATCACTGCCGGAATACACATCCTGCGAAACGGAGTGTCGTTGCTGCGAGTAGGGAAGCGAAACTTCTACATTGTACGCTGGAAATAGTTGTTGGATAGTTGTACTTTAATTTGTTTTTAATAATAAGTAAGTTCCTCTACAATTATCGCGTATAAGTTAAATTAGTTATGACCTAGGAGCGGCCGGTTTCTTGCGCCACCTTTTGCGAGCCAGCAGCTCCTTAGCCTTCTCCTTCTTGAGGTCCTTGTCGTAGAACTTGCCGCTCTTCGTGAAGGTCTTCTGCTCGTTGCGCATTTCAGCTAGCTTTCGGTTCTTCTGCTTGATGATGTTTTTCTTGTTAGCAGACTTCTTCTTGCCTGCCTCGGAGATCTGCACCTTTATGTTTCGACCCTGAAGCTCGGTGTTGTGCAGCTGGAAACTTCGCTGGAAGCTCGGCAAGTCAGCCATTTCCACGAATGCGAAGCCTCCTCGGCGTTTCTTTGGGATGCGAATGGATTTTACAATTCCCACAGCACCAAAGTGGTTCTCCAGATCGTCCTTAGTAGTCTCAAAGTTGAGGTTGGTAACGTACACAACGTGTCTGTTGGTCTTGGAAGCTCCGCGGAGTAAAGAGCTCAACTGGTCATTTGTTATGGAGCCGTTTCCAGGGGCTTCTTCGATGTCCGCTTCGGACTCTGAGCCCCCGCTATTGTCTTTTACCCGATGCTCTCCATCGGAATGCTCCTCCTCGCCATCGTCTTCACTTTCCTCCTGATCACTTGGGTTGCGTGTATCCTCTTTGTCGACGTAAGTTCCCTCGAAGATCTCTTTGCGCTTCTGGTCATCGAAATTGCCCAGCAGATCAGCGCTGTCATCGTTGACGGGTTTTCTGACCCTTTTGGGCTTGATGAAGGCCTCCACCTCGTAGTCACTGCCGGAATCACTGGCCATGACTGGCCTGGCCTCTTACAGCACGATAGATTCAGATAGATTGCAAATCCAAACAATTCCCTCTACAAGCACGTGGAATTCCCTGTGAATGCCATTCTAGAGTTAGATGGCGGTCCAACGTTTTTCCAACACTGTTCACCTGCGCGCCAATAATTTAAAAATGCATTTGAGACTTCGAGGTCACGAAATCAAATATGCAATATTATCCGTGATTAATTAAAACCGGTTATGTCTTTCATAAGATAGATATTCGGAAGATAGTCAAGTTATCTCAAAATTATGCAAACCTGCCTAATAACGAATAAATAGAAAATAATTTGCTTCATGCTAGTGACCGGTTTGCGCTTATCAGAAAAAAAGCCGGTAAGCCCATCATGCATTGGTGACGATTGATGAACGGCCGGCAAAATGGAATATTCCGCAGATCAGATAACAGTTTCTGGCCATAATTAATGCCTGCAACATCCCCCATCAATGTGTTTGGTTTTAATTGAAACAAACGTCCTTAAGAAGTCATTTAGTAACAAAATTTATGCACTTCGGCAAAAGCCAGTAAAATGTCGTACGAGAACTATAAAAGCCGAATTTGGCTTTTTTCGAATCAGATTATTTTTGCACTTGAAGCGTTCGCATCTATCGCCTTTTAACCATGAAGTTTGTGGTGAGTGGGTGAAGTTACATTCTGGTTTGGGACTTCCTTAATCGGAGATTCGCTTTCCTTAGATTGTGCTCGCCTGCCTGGTGGCAGTGGCTTTTGCCAACGAGGAGGCCGACGTTCTGAAGAGTGACTCGGTGGTGAACGTGCAGGACTTTAATTACGTCTACGAACTGTCCAACCACATCAAAGCTGTTCAAGATGGCGCTCTGAAGGAGCATGACAACTGGGTTGTTAATGGAGAATACGAATACGTGGCTCCCAATGGCAAGCTTGTTAAGGTCACCTACACTGCTGACGAGACCGGCTACCACCCCAAAGTTGTAGAAGCTTAAGAACCAGAAGTGTCCCCAAATAAATAATTGATGCACTGCACTACCGATTTTTTTAAATATTCGTTGCAATAAAATTTGATTTTAAAATTCCCTCAGACCGAATGGCAGTTCTTCTTCTTGCGCCTTGGTACTTTTTTTTGTTAAGATTGCCCAACACTAACATCTTTTCGCATTGGTTTGATATTTTTGATTTGAATGAGTGCATTTATGCCAAAAGAAGTGCAAATAAGGTAAGGGAATAATATGTCGACGGAGCCAGAAGCCATGGATTGTGCGGACGTCACGGAAATCGCAAGCGAAGATGGTCAAGGAACGGAAACATCACTTATGGCGGAGAAAGATGCCGGCTCGTCGAGTGTTGCAGAAAAAATTGATGCTGAGCCCACTGTGCTGGAAGAAAAGGGGAAACCCAGCATAGAAGACGATGTGGAGATGGCGGACCTAACGCCTGAAGAGCCGCCTCTGATACATGAAGACACTAATCCTGATCAAGTAGTTTCCGAAAAATCCAACGCTGAAGTGGACTGTGGTTCGCCGGCTGAGGACAATACTGGAAAAGTAGAGGAAGTTATCCCTGTTGAGATAGATTCAGACAGCAGCGTCGAGGTAATAGATAGTCCTGTCAAGTCCCCACCTACCAATAAATCTGGGGAGGAGCACAAAAACCCCGCAGAAGAATCGCCGTCGAAGGCACCCGTTACCGATGCTAAGGAGGGGAAAAGTGATGAGGGCGATCTGCCAGACAGTAGCATTGAACTTATCAGCAGTCCCACCTCCGAAGATTCTGCTGGCAAAGATCAGCCAAAAGAAGACGAGAAGCAGGAGGAGAAGAAGGCGACTTCCACAGAAATATCCATGGACGTGGATTACGGGACACAGAGTGTGAGCGAAATGGAGGGGACACCTAAGCCTGCCGAGACCGATGAAGCCCTGTCTCCCGAAAACAATAAAATTGGGCTTGAGGTCGAATTGGAAAAAAAGACGATCGAACCAGCACTTGGCTTGGATCAAACTAGCCTCACGTGGAGCGGAGATATATTTTATGGCAAAGATTGCGTCAATTGCAACTGCAAGCGGCTCCATAAGCAGTTCGTGCTGGCCAATATGGCCACCTTGAACTTCTACAAAGTTACCAGAAAGGTATCCAAGCAGCAGTTCGTCTGCACAGGGTGCAGTGACGCAGCCATGGAGATGTATGAGGTGAGAGGCAATCTTTTCACTAATCGAACATGACGTTGATCAACGACAATTTCAGCAATACGCTGGGCAGCTGATGGCCAAGCAACCCTTGTTGCTACAGGAATTCCACGAAGACCAAGCCGAGTTTGTGGCTCTGGATAGTAGCGATGAAGAGGAGGAGGACAAGCCTGTGGAGGGTAGGAGAATCATTAGTGTATAGGGCGTCGCAATTCTAAAGGAACCTTTTCTTGCAGAAAAGCCAGAATTCTCCACAAACGATCTGAACCTAATTGAAAATGAATTGGAGGATGCCATCGCAAGTGTTCTCAACCGAGTGGGCTTCCAGGACCAACTCAGCTGGTCCAAGTCCATCCTACTGGCCAAGGCAGAGCGCTTGGAGCGCCAGTTTGAATTGGCCGACAAGGAACTGGAGGCGGTACAGAGCACCGCCGACAAAATGCACTGGGCCCTTTACAATTCCTGCACGGTGGTGCACAAGCACTTGCCGGCCCTGGATCTTCAACACAACATAGGCGACTATATGGTAGGCCGAAACTATGAGCTTAAAAATTCCTAATAATGTTGTTGGGTTTTATTCAGCAAGTTCCTCCAGCAGGAGAAATCGAGCGACCGCCTATTCAGATTGGTGAGACGTACTACGCCGTTAAGAATAAGGCCATAGCCAGCTGGGTGTCCATAAAGGTGATCGAGTTCACGGAAAGCACGGCCATCGGGGGGAACACGATGAAGAGCTACAAGATCAAGTATCTGAACACTCCATACCAGATGGTAAAAACAGTGACGGCCAAGCACATAGCTTACTTTGAGCCGCCGCCAGTGCGCCTTACTATTGGTGAGTCTTCTATCCCTTAAGATGCTTGCGTTTCTTAACAAAAGCGTTTGCTTTTCAGGCACTCGTGTGATTGCTTACTTTGATGGCTCCACTCTGAGCCGAGGAAAGGACAAGGGCGTTGTGCAAAGTGCTTTCTATCCGGGTATTATTGCTGAGCCGCTGAAGCAGGCCAACCGATTCAGATACCTCATATTCTACGATGATGGGTACACCCAGTATGTGCAGCATCGGGATGTTCGTCTGGTGTGTCAGGCTTCCGAAAAGGTTTGGGAGGATGTGCATCCCGCGTCTCGCGACTTTATCCAGAAGTACGTGGAAAAGTATTCGGTTGACAGGCCCATGGTGCAGTGCACCCGCGGCCAGAGCATGAACACCGAGTCGAATGGCACCTGGCTGTACGCCCGCGTCATTGACATAGACTGCAGCCTGGTGCTGATGCACTTTGAGGCGGACAAAAATCACACCGAGTGGATTTACAGGGGGTCCTTAAGACTCGGTCCGGTGTTTAAGGAAACTCAGAATGCCATGAGCAGTGCAAACGCGCACCATGCGCGCGTACCAAGAGTGAGTTTTCGAAGTAATTGTTGTGGGCCACTGTTAATTGTAATAATGCATTATTTTTGCAGCGCACAGAACCTTTCATTCGCTACACCAAGGAGATGGAATCGAGCAACATGCAGGTGAACCAACAAATGCGGGCCATGGCCCGCAAAAGCAGCTCCGTCGCCCAAGGCGCAGTTGCCTCAGCAGCATCATCCTCTTCGGCAAATACTTCAGCTGGAGGCCGCAGTGGTGCAGGAAATACTAGCCGCGGACCCGTTAAGCATTTAAACAATTCGACCATATACGTCGACGACGAGAACCGCCCCAAGGGCCATGTTGTTTATTTTACGGCCAAACGCAACCTGCCGCCGAAGGTTTACCGTCACCATGAGTGCAACCCGAACTGTTTATTCAAAATCGTCCACCGTCTTGACAGCTACAGTCCACTTGCTAAGCCCCTGCTGTCCGGCTGGGAGCGCTTGGTGCTGCGCCAAAAGACAAAAAAGAACGTTGTATACAGGGGACCCTGCGGCAAAAGTTTGCGCAACTTGGCGGAGGTACACACTTATCTGCGAGCAACCGAAAATGTCCTGAATGTGGATAACTTTGACTTCACGCCGGATTTGAGATGTTTGGCTGAATACTCAATCGATCCCACGATTGTCAAAGAAGCGGACATATCTAAGGGCCAGGAGAAGATGGCTATCCCGTTGGTCAACTACTACGACAACTCCCTGCCTCCTCCATGTACCTACGCCAAGCAGAGAATCCCCACCGAGGGAGTGCATTTGAATCTTGACGAGGAATTCCTCGTCGGTTGCGATTGCGATGACGATTGCTCGGTAAGTTTTTTAAGATATTTGTTGCTTCGCATTAGTAATCTACTTCTAACACTTTAGGACAAATCCAAGTGCTCCTGCTGGCAACTGACTGTGGCCGGGGTCAAGTACTGCAACCCTAAGAAGCCCATAGAAGAGATCGGGTACCAGTATAAGCGGCTGCACGAGCATGTGCCCACCGGCATTTATGAGTGCAACTCACGCTGCAAATGCAAAAAGAACTGCCTCAACCGGGTCGTTCAGCACTCGCTGGAGATGAAATTGCAGGTTTTTAAGACCTCTAATCGAGGTTGGGGGCTGCGATGCGTCAACGACATTCCCAAAGGCGCCTTTATATGCATCTATGCCGGCCACCTGCTCACAGAAACGATGGCCAACGAGGGTGGCCAGGATGCTGGGGACGAGTACTTCGCTGATTTGGATTACATCGAAGTGGCCGAACAACTCAAAGAGGGCTACGAGTCGGAGGTCGAGCAATCCGAGCCTGAACCGGAGGAAGATTCTTATCTGCCGGAAGCCGAAGACGACGATGACTTCCGTCCAAACAACTACTATCAGAAGAAGAACAAGGTGCGACCCACACGCAGTAATAGCGCCTCGGCCCAATCCACAGAAGTAGACTCGCAGGAGCGAGCGGTTATCAATTTCAACCCGAACGCTGATCTGGACGAGACAGTGCGGGAGAACTCAGTGCGGCGGCTGTTTGGCAAGGATGAGGCGCCTTACATTATGGATGCCAAGACCACCGGAAATCTGGGACGCTACTTTAACGTAAGCATTCTAAGTTATGGCTATGGAGATCATAATAATCCTTTATACACGTTTTGAAAATATTTTATTACAAATTTTGTCTTACAGCACTCGTGCAATCCTAATCTTTTCGTTCAAAACGTCTTCGTTGACACCCACGACCTGCGCTTTCCCTGGGTGGCATTTTTCTCGGCGTCGCACATACGCTCCGGCACAGAACTGACCTGGAACTACAACTATGAAGTGGGCGTGGTGCCCGGCAAGGTGTTATACTGCCAGTGTGGGGCCCATAACTGCCGCATACGATTGCTTTAAGTTTGTGGTACAAGTTTAACTCGACGGAAAATGTTTCGAATTAGCTTTTCCTTCTAGGAGCCAATATTAAAACTCACATTCATGTGGGTTAAATGGCCTATTGGAATATATAAAACTGGATTTCTATTTATATAAAACGTGAATTATTTATATTTTACTAATAGTATCAATCGTGTGTTTTACTTAAGGGGGAATATTTTCAGTATTTTTAATTCTTACAAAATCGAAACTTTTGAGTCAGATTTTAGCGAATATTTTAATTTTATCGCAACCGATTCTAACACGGAGGGCCATTTATGAATCAGGGTTCTCATCCTCTCCTATTTGTATAAAAATATGTGCAAAATTCAACAAACAAATTTTTGGCCAATTTTTGGCGAATATTATGATGTTACCCCTTTAGAAAATTTCGAAAAATGGTTCAAAATTTTTGTTGCCAGGTTTTAATTGGGAATGAACCTACTTGAAGATACAAGATTGGAGATCTATAACATTCTTGAATCTGCCAAGTATTAAACAAGTTATGAATATTTTAGCTTTATGAAAAATTTAAATATAGGGAATTCGCACATGAGGTTTTTGTTCAAGCAGCGCATTTTTATTAAAGCAGTGCAAGCATTAAAACTCCGGTCGATTTGATTGAAATTCGTATGGGAGAAAATCTGAAGTACCAGGCAAACAGAAACCCCCAGAAGGCCGCAGAGTGACGTCGAATCAAGCAGTGCAGAGATTATTTTATGCTGGGAAAGGGAGATGGAGCTAGTGTATGGCCTCCTAATGTAAAACGAGCTTAACTATATAGCTTCTTAAAATTAAAAACAACGGTACGGCAATCCACGATGGCCGCCACTGCGCCAATCCCTGCATAAAAACTTCCAGGCCAGAACGGTAAACGGAGTGCGGCCATAGCTGAGCTCCATCCCCATTCCCACACATGGTGAATTCAGAAAAATGCACATGAACTGCTTGCTTTTAGAAGCTTTCTGCTGATTTCTGTTCTCCTAGTACTTCAAATCTGGCCACGGGCAAAATTGGCTGAAATCGCAGAAAAATTTTGGCGCTGCTGCCTAGAATGTGATGTGGAGGCATTTCAAAAATTATAAAAAAAAGGGTTATCGGGAATATATTAATTAGTAAATTATATATTTCTGTTAAATGTAAATACTATATTTTTAAAATGCATATTTTTCATTTTAAAAATCGATAGCGAAATAGCCAAAATATTGGCGTGAAAAGCGGCGATATTGCGCCGCCGAAAATGTTGCGCCAATTGCTTGAAATTCGTATGGGAGAAAATCTGAAGTACCAGGCGAACAGAAATAAGCAGAAGGTGGATTTCCCTCACCCCCCCTTACTCCCCTCACCCTAGCTTTGGCACAAATGTAACTTGATTATCCCTTCACAGGCCCCATGGGCCTAACATTCCTAGTCATTTTTCGCAGGAGAAGCTTGATGAATTCCACAATAATTAAGCACTCAATCCATATATTTTTAAGACATTTGCATTTTCCAACCCTTCTATTTCATAAAATTATTGTTTTTTTGTCGCTAGTTAGCAGTAATATTTAGTTAAAAAACAAATGAAAACAAAAAGCCAAGTGAAGGGTTAACATAAGTATTCTGGCGTAAAACTTAAAACAACGGTACGCCAATTTATGATGGCCGTCATTGCCCCAATCCCTGCATCCAAACTTCCAGTCCAGAACGGTAAATGGCACCTAATGATGGCACATTTTAAATGACGCTCGTTGTTTTCCAGCGCGTGTCACGATTTGGGCTCCCGTGAGTGAAAATGCATTGGATCCTATGGGGATGGCGCATCGTGCTAAGGTGGCTTGCCAAATGTCGTGCCAATTCACACCTGCTCTCCCATCACTGTACCAGCTTAATTTTCTACCTGTCCTGCTCGGTCACGTCATTTCTTTCCCACAAATAGAGTATAAGGCAGAGATCCCCATTCCATAACGAACAATGGGAGGACAGAGTGCCGCCCTAGCGTAGTTCATTTCCCTTTCCCACATATGGTGAACTCTGTAAAAATCAATTGAACTGCTTGCACTGCTTTCTTTCGGAAGCTTTCTGCTGATTTCTGTTCGCCTAGTACTTCAAATCTGGCCACGGGCAAAATTGACTGAAATCGCAGAAAAATTTTGGCGCCGCTGGCAAGAATTTGATGGGGAGGCATTTAAAAAACGATCAAAAAAAGGGTAATCGGGACAATATTAGTTATTAAATTATATATTTCTGTAAAATGTAAATTTTATATTTTTAAATTGCATATTTTTCATTTTTAAAATCGAAAAATATTTCGAATTAGCTTTCCCTTCTAGGAGCCAATATTAAAACTCACATTCATGTGAGTTAAATGGCCTATTGGAATATATAAAACTGGATTTCTATTTATATAAAACGTGAATTATTTATATTTTACAAATAGTATCAATCGTGTGTTTTACTTAAGGGGGAATATTTTCAGTATTCTTAATTCTTACAAAATCGAAACTTTTGAGTTAGATTTAAGCGAATATTTTAATTTTATCGCAACCGATTCTAACATGGAGTGCCATTTATGAATCAGGGTTCTCATCCTCTCCTATTTGTATAAAAATATGTGCAAAATTCAACAAACAAATTTTTGGCCAATTTTTGGCGAATATCATGATGTTACCCCTTTAGAAAATTTCGAAAAATGGTTCAAAATTTTTGTTGCCAGGTTTTGATTGGGAATGAACCTACTTGAAGATACAAGATTGGGAATCTATAACATTCTAGGATCTGCCAAGTATTAACCAAGTTATGATTAATTTTCCATTACGAAAAGTGAAAAATTGGACCCGCGTTTGATCATTCTTTATTCTGTCAAAATGTGAAATTTTGAGTCGGTTTTTAACGAATATTTTAGCCATTTCGCATCCGATTCAGAAACAGAGTACCATTTATAATTTAGGGTTCAAATCCGCTCCGATAGACATAAAAATATATGCAAAATTCAACAAACAAATTTTTGGCCAATTTTTGGCGAAAATCATGATGTTACCCCTTTAGAAAATTTCGAAAAATGGTTCAAAATTTTTGTTGCCAGGTTTTGATTGGAAATGAACTTACTTGAAGATACAAGATTGGAGATCTATAACATTCTTGAATCTGCCAAGTATTAAACAAGTTATGAATATTTTATCTTTATGAAAAATTTAAATTTAAATTTAAAAAGGGAAATTAAATTTAAAAAGGGAATTCGCACATGAGGTTTTTGTTCAAGCAGCGCATTTTTATTAAAGCAGTGCAAGCATTAAAACTCCGGCCGATTTGATTGAAATTCGTATGGGAGAAAATCTGAAGTACCAGGCAAACAGAAACCCCCAGAAGGCCGCAGAGTGACGTCGAATCAAGCAGTGCAGAGATTATTTTATGCTGGGAAAGGGAGATGGAGCTAGTGTATGGCTGCATTTACCTTCCCTTTCCTCCTAATGTAAAACGAGCTTAACTATATAGCTTCTTAAAATTAAAAACAACGGTACGGCAATCCACGATGGCCGCCACTGCGCCAATCCCTGCATAAAAACTTCCAGGCCAGAACGGTAAACGGAGTGCGGCCATAGCTGAGCTCCATCCCCATTCCCACACATGGTGAATTCAGAAAAATACACATGAACTGCTTGCACTGCTTTCTTTTAGAACCTTTCTGCTGATTTCTGTTCTCCTAGTACTTGAAATCTGGCCACGGGCAAAATTGGCCGAAATCGCAGAAAAATTTTGGCGCTGCTGCCTAGAATGTGATGTGGAGGCATTTAAAAAATTATAAAAAAAAGGGTTATCGGGAATATATTAATTAGTAAATTATATATTTCTGTTAAATGTAAATACTATATTTTTAAAATGCATATTTTTCATTTTAAAAATCGATAGCGAAATAGCCAAAATATTGGCGTGAAAAGCGGCGATATTGCGCCGCCGAAAATGTTGCGCCAATTGCTTGAAATTCGTATGGGAGAAAATCTGAAGTACCAGGCGAACAGAAATAAGCAGAAGGTGGATTTCCCTCACCCCCCCTTACTCCCCTCACCCTAGCTTTGGCACAAATGTAACTTGATTATCCCTTCACAGGCCCCATGGGCCTAACATTCCTAGACATTTTTCGCAGGAGAAGCTTGATGAATTCCACAATAATTAAGCACTCAATCCATATATTTTTAAGACATTTGCATTTTCCAACCCTTCTATTTCATAAAATTATTGTTTTTTTGTCGCTAGTTAGCAGTAATATTTAGTTAAAAAACAAATGAAAACAAAAAGCCAAGTGAAGGGTTAACATAAGTATTCTGGCGTAAAACTTAAAACAACGGTACGCCAATTTATGATGGCCGTCATTGCGCCAATCCCTGCATCCAAACTTCCAGTCCAGAACGGTAAATGGCACCTAATGATGGTCCATTTTAAATGACGCTCGTTGTTTTCCAGCGCGTGTCACGATTTGGGCTCCCGTGAGTGAAAATGCATTGGATCCTATGGGGATGGCGCATCGTGCTAAGGTGGCTTGCCAAATGTCGTGCCAATTCACACCTGCTCTCCCATCACTGTACCAGCTTAATTTTCTACCTGTCCTGCTCGGTCACGTCATTTCTTTCCCACAAATAGAGTATAAGGCAGAGATCCCCATTCAATAACGAACAATGGGAGGACAGAGTGCCGCCCTAGCGTAGTTCATTTCCCTTTCCCACATATGGTGAACTCTGTAAAAATCAATTGAACTGCTTGCACTGCTTTCTTTCGGAAGCTTTCTGCTGATTTCTGTTCGCCTAGTACTTCAAATCTGTCCACGGGCAAAATTGACTGAAATCGCAGAAAAATTTTGGCGCCGCTGGCAAGAATTTGATGGGGAGGCATTTAAAAAACGATCAAAAAAAGGGTAATCGGGACAATATTAGTTATTAAATTATATATTTCTGTAAAATGTAAATTTTATATTTTTAAATTGCATATTTTTCATTTTTAAAATCGAAAAATATTTCGAATTAGCTTTCCCTTCTAGGAGCCAATATTAAAACTCACATTCATGTGGGTTAAATGGCCTATTGGAATATATAAAACTGGATTTCTATTTATATAAAACGTGAATTATTTATATTTTACAAATAGTATCAATCGTGTGTTTTACTTAAGGGGGAATATTTTCAGTATTCTTAATTCTTACAAAATCGAAACTTTTGAGTTAGATTTAAGCGAATATTTTAATTTTATCGCAACCGATTCTAACATGGAGTGCCATTTATGAATCAGGGTTCTCATCCTCTCCTATTTGTATAAAAATATGTGCAAAATTCAACAAACAAATTTTTGGCCAATTTTTGGCGAATATCATGATGTTACCCCTTTAGAAAATTTCGAAAAATGGTTCAAAATTTTTGTTGCCAGGTTTTGATTGGGAATGAACCTACTTGAAGATACAAGATTGGGAATCTATAACATTCTAGGATCTGCCAAGTATTAACCAAGTTATGATTAATTTTCCATTACGAAAAGTGAAAAATTGGACCCGCGTTTGATCATTCTTTATTCTGTCAAAATGTGAAATTTTGAGTCGGTTTTTAACGAATATTTTAGCCATTTCGCAACCGATTCAGAAACAGAGTACCATTTATAATTTAGGGTTCAAATCCGCTCCGATAGACATAAAAATATATGCAAAATTCAACAAACAAATTTTTGGCCAATTTTTGGCGAAAATCATGATGTTACCCCTTTAGAAAATTTCGAAAAATGGTTCAAAATTTTTGTTGCCAGGTTTTGATTGGAAATGAACTTACTTGAAGATACAAGATTGGAGATCTATAACATTCTTGAATCTGCCAAGTATTAAACAAGTTATGAATATTTTATCTTTATGAAAAATTTAAATTTAAATTTAAAAAGGGAAATTAAATTTAAAAAGGGAATTCGCACATGAGGTTTTTGTTCAAGCAGCGCATTTTTATTAAAGCAGTGCAGGCATTAAAACTCCGGCCGATTTGATTGAAATTCGTATGGGAAAAAATCTGAAGTACCAGGCAAACAGAAACCCCCAGAAGGTCGCAGAGTGACGTCGAATCAAGCAGTGCAGAGATTATTTTATGCTGGGAAAGGGAGATGGACCTAGTGTATGGCCTCCTAATGTAAAACGAGCTTAACTATATAGCTTCTTAAAATTAAAAACAACGGTACGGCAATCCACGATGGCCGCCACTGCGCCAATCCCTGCATAAAAACTTCCAGGCCAGAACGGTAAACGGAGTGCGGCCATAGCTGAGCTCCATCCCCATTCCCACACATGGTGAATTCAGAAAAATGCACATGAACTGCTTGTACTGCTTGCTTTTAGAACCTTTCTGCTGATTTCTGTTCTCCTAGTACTTGAAATCTGGCCACGGGCAAAATTGGCCGAAATCGCAGAAAAATTTTGGCGCTGCTGCCTAGAATGTGATGTGGAGGCATTTAAAAAATTATAAAAAAAAGGGTTATCGGGAATATATTAATTAGTAAATTATATATTTCTGTTAAATGTAAATACTATATTTTTAAAATGCATATTTTTCATTTTAAAAATCGATAGCGAAATAGCCAAAATATTGGCGTGAAAAGCGGCGATATTGCGCCGCCGAAAATGTTGCGCCAATTGCTTGAAATTCGTATGGGAGAAAATCTGAAGTACCAGGCGAACAGAAATAAGCAGAAGGTGGATTTCCCTCACCCCCCCTTACTCCCCTCACCCTAGCTTTGGCACAAATGTAACTTGATTATCCCTTCACAGGCCCCATGGGCCTAACATTCCTAGACATTTTTCGCAGGAGAAGCTTGATGAATTCTACAATAATTAAGCACCCAATCCATTTATTTTTAGGACATTTGCCTTTTCCAACCCTTCTATTTCATAAAATTATTGTTTTTTTGTCGCTAGTTAGCAGTAATATTTAGTTAAAAAACAAATGAAAACAACAAGCCAAGTGAAGGGTTAACATAAGTATTCTGGCGTAAAACTTAAAACAACGGTACGCCAATTTATGATGGCCGTCATTGCGCCAATCCCTGCATCCAAACTTCCAGTCCAGAACGGTAAATGGCACCTAATGATGGCACTTTTTAAATGACGCTCGTTGTTTTCCAGCGCGTGTCACGATTTGGGCTCGCGTGAGTGAAAATGCATTGGATCCTATGGGGATGGCGCATCGTGCTAAGGTGGCTTGCCAAATGTCGTGCCAAATCACTCCAGCTCTCCCATCACTGTAACAGCTTAATTTTTCTAGCTGTGCTGCTCGATCACGTCATCTCTTTCCCCCCCCAATGGAGTATAAGGCAGAGATCCCCATTCCATAAGGAACAATGGGAGGACAGAGTGCCGCCCTAGCGGAGTTCATTTCCCTTTCCCACATGTGGTGAAATCTGAAAAACCAGTGGAACTGCTTGCACTGCTTTCTTTCGGAAGCTTTCTGCTGATTTCTGTTCGCCTAGTACTTCAAATCTGGCCACGGGCAAAATTGACTGAAATCGCAGAAAAATTTTGGCGCCGCTGGCAAGAATTTAATGGGGAGGCATTTAAAAAACGATCAAAAAAAGGGTAATCGGGACAATATTAGTTATTAAATTATATATTTCTGTAAAATGTAAATTTTATATTTTTAAATTGCATATTTTTCATTTTTAAAATCGAAAAATATTTCGAATTAGCTTTCCCTTCTAGGAGCCAATATTAAAACTCACATTCATGTGGGTTAAATGGCCTATTGGAATATATAAAACTGGATTTCTATTTATATAAAACGTGAATTATTTATATTTTACAAATAGTATCAATCGTGTGTTTTACTTAAGGGGAATTATTTTCAGTATTCTTAATTCTTACAAAATCGAAACTTTTGAGTTAGATTTAAGCGAATATTTTAATTTTATCGCAACCGATTCTAACATGGAGTGCCATTTATGAATCAGGGTTCTCATCCTCTCCTATTTGTATAAAAATATGTGCAAAATTCAACAAACAAATTTTTGGCCAATTTTTGGCGAATATCATGATGTTACCCCTTTAGAAAATTTCGAAAAATGGTTCAAAATTTTTGTTGCCAGGTTTTGATTGGGAATGAACCTACTTGAAGATACAAGATTGGGAATCTATAACATTCTAGGATCTGCCAAGTATTAACCAAGTTATGATTAATTTTCCATTACGAAAAGTGAAAAATTGGACCCGCGTTTGATCATTCTTTATTCTGTCAAAATGTGAAATTTTGAGTCGGTTTTTAACGAATATTTTAGCCATTTCGCAACCGATTCAGAAACAGAGTACCATTTATAATTTAGGGTTCAAATCCGCTCCGATAGACATAAAAATATGTGCAAAATTCAACAAACAAATTTTTGGCCAATTTTTGGCGAAAATCATGATGTTACCCCTTTAGAAAATTTCGAAAAATGGTTCAAAATTTTTGTTGCCAGGTTTTGATTGGAAATGAACTTACTTGAAGATACAAGATTGGAGATCTATAACATTCTTGAATCTGCCAAGTATTAAACAAGTTATGAATATTTTATCTTTATGAAAAATTTAAATTTAAATTTAAAAAGGGAAATTAAATTTAAAAAGGGAATTCGCACATGAGGTTTTTGTTCAAGCAGCGCATTTTTATTAAAGCAGTGCAAGCATTAAAACTCCGGCCGATTTGATTGAAATTCGTATGGGAGAAAATCTGAAGTACCAGGCAAACAGAAACCCCCAGAAGGCCGCAGAGTGACGTCGAATCAAGCAGTGCAGAGATTATTTTATGCTGGGAAAGGGAGATGGAGCTAGTGTATGGCTGCATTTACCTTCCCTTTCCTCCTAATGTAAAACGAGCTTAACTATATAGCTTCTTAAAATTAAAAACAACGGTACGGCAATCCACGATGGCCGCCACTGCGCCAATCCCTGCATAAAAACTTCCAGGCCAGAACGGTAAACGGAGTGCGGCCATAGCTGAGCTCCATCCCCATTCCCACACATGGTGAATTCAGAAAAATACACATGAACTGCTTGCACTGCTTTCTTTTAGAACCTTTCTGCTGATTTCTGTTCTCCTAGTACTTGAAATCTGGCCACGGGCAAAATTGGCCGAAATCGCAGAAAAATTTTGGCGCTGCTGCCTAGAATGTGATGTGGAGGCATTTAAAAAATTATAAAAAAAAGGGTTATCGGGAATATATTAATTAGTAAATTATATATTTCTGTTAAATGTAAATACTATATTTTTAAAATGCATATTTTTCATTTTAAAAATCGATAGCGAAATAGCCAAAATATTGGCGTGAAAAGCGGCGATATTGCGCCGCCGAAAATGTTGCGCCAATTGCTTGAAATTCGTATGGGAGAAAATCTGAAGTACCAGGCGAACAGAAATAAGCAGAAGGTGGATTTCCCTCACCCCCCCTTACTCCCCTCACCCTAGCTTTGGCACAAATGTAACTATAATTATCCCTTCACAGGCCCCATGGGCCTAACATTCCTAGACATTTTTCGCAGGAGAAGCTTGATGAATTCCACAATAATTAAGCACTCAATCCATATATTTTTAAGACATTTGCATTTTCCAACCCTTCTATTTCATAAAATTATTGTTTTTTTGTCGCTAGTTAGCAGTAATATTTAGTTAAAAAACAAATGAAAACAAAAAGCCAAGTGAAGGGTTAACATAAGTATTCTGGCGTAAAACTTAAAACAACGGTACGCCAATTTATGATGGCCGTCATTGCGCCAATCCCTGCATCCAAACTTCCAGTCCAGAACGGTAAATGGCACCTAATGATGGCCCATTTTAAATGACGCTCGTTGTTTTCCAGCGCGTGTCACGATTTGGGCTCCCGTGAGTGAAAATGCATTGGATCCTATGGGGATGGCGCATCGTGCTAAGGTGGCTTGCCAAATGTCGTGCCAAATCACTCCAGCTCTCCCATCACTGTAACAGCTTAATTTTTCTAGCTGTGCTGCTCGATCACGTCATCTCTTTCCCCCCCAATGGAGTATAAGGCAGAGATCCCCATTCCATAAGGAACAATGGGAGGACAGAGTGCCGCCCTAGCGGAGTTCATTTCCCTTTCCCACATGTGGTGAAATCTGAAAAACCAGTGGAACTGCTTGCACTGCTTTCTTTCGGAAGCTTTCTGCTGATTTCTGTTCGCCTAGTACTTCAAATCTGGCCACGGGCAAAATTGACTGAAATCGCAGAAAAATTTTGGCGCCGCTGGCAAGAATTTAATGGGGAGGCATTTAAAAAACGATCAAAAAAAGGGTAATCGGGACAATATTAATTATTAAATTATATATTTCTGTAAATTGTAAATTTTATATTTTTAAATTACATATTTTCCATTTTAAAAATCAATTGCGAACTGGCCAAAATATTGCGGGAAAACGGCGATATTGCGTGGCCTAAAAATCCGAATTAAAGCAAGTTGAGCCGAGTTTTGGCTGCCGTTAACGCTACTTGCAGGGGTTAATCTGTTCATATTGATCCAATCCTATCAAACAATATCAGATAACGTTATCAATAGTCGATAAAGTGCATCTGCCCCAAACACCCAGTATATTCACAATCGCAGATTTTCGGGCTGCAATAATGCTACAGAAAAATTAACTCTTGATTTGGCTATTTCAGCTGTTTTACTTGTTTAAATATACATAAAAGACAACTAAAGTGACCAAAAGGGGCTATTACACACATATCGTATAGGTATACATATATAATATATATGGATATAAATAGAGAAAAATAGTCAAAAACATTTAACATATATAAATATAGGGTCATACATACAGCGTAGATATAGTTACATTCATATAGATTATTATTAACTTTAATTATTGCTATTATTATTTATTAGGTTTCTTTAAATGCAATTCGATTTGTTGTATTTGTGTTTCGTTACATTTCAGGTCTAACTTAGGTTGGTATTGGTTAGATTTACATGCGACTACCCAGCTTAGATGTTTTATCCGAATTATTTTAGTTTATATTTAGTTTAGATTAAATTTAATTAATTACCGCAATTTTTGCACACATTAGTTTCGTTTGGGGGAACGGAACAATTCAAGAAAACACTGGCAAAGATGTGAAAGCCTACTTATCCTTTCGATTTCCCGCTATCTGTTCTTCCTTCCTATCAAAATACTCTGTTTAATCTGTTGAGCGACTTACAATTAGGGGTTCGTTATGTTATTCACTTATTATCGTTACTCGTTCTGTTTAGACCGTTGCGTTTGGGAGCGTTTAAAACGACCGTTACGCAAGTTTCGTGTGCGAGTTTACTGTTATAATTTCAACGTTACTTTCTTTTACTTTTTAATGTTAGCTTCAGTTTTATCATCTTTTTTATATTGTTCGACATCCAACAACTGCTCGTTCTCTATCTACAAAAGGAATCGGTTCTACACTCACGTCTCCCAGCTCCTCTAGGACAACAAGGGGACTGCTTTCGGCCGGGACACATTGAAGGCGGGTCGTGACGGGACGGGACGGGACGAGACGGGACGGTGCGGGGCGTGGCATGACATGACTTGCTTAAAGCTTCTTACACTGACGAAGGAAGGTCGGCACTAGGAAGGTGATGCAACGCAAGCAGTTCGTCGCACGGAGAGATTAGGAAACAGAAGGATATTTTTGCGCTAACTCGGCAGGGGCTACAGTTGCGTCTCACATATGCTAATCGCGTTAATCGTATTATGATTCGGTTCAGTTATTATGCACATCGCCTGGGTAGCTTGCGTTAGTAAATACTTGTTAATGTTCTCTTGTAGTAGTCTCCTTCCGCACACTCCGGGTGCGTTCGTAACCTACGAGGACCGCCGTCCCAAGGGATATACGAATATATAGAATACGTTGTGGGCCGTAGCAGCCCACCGAATAAGATACGATACATATAGTTTATAAAAAGTAAAGGGGCGTCAGCAAATCGATGCCTTTGTGCAATAGATTATGCATAAAGCTCAGGGGCGCCGAAACACTTCTGAGGGGAGAGTAGTGCCCCTCGATTTCCCACCGTTTCAGGGCTTCGGCGCCCCCGAATAAGCTGATAGTTATGTAGTTAAATATGGCTGTATATATGAATACATAGCGTGTGGTAGTGTATATATGCGCTTGCTAGTAGCAGTAGTAGAAGGGCGGCAGGCTCGCCTGAACGATGGCCGCGACGATGAGGCGGGTGAGGGAAGGGGAATGGGGGACATAGCGGGAGCTCGGATGGGAGGGGCGTGCCACCCCCATATTGTACTACCAGTGCATCATGCGTAACTGATCGAGTATTCGCTGCTTGAAAAAGGTGCCCAGCATGCCGAAGACAGTGGACACAGCGGCCACGCCCATCATGACCTGCATGATGCAGTGGATGCCCGACAGCTCCTCCTCCGTCTGCTGCCGGTGGCGATGGCGCGCCCGATGGTGGCGCCGCCCACTGCTCTCCTGCAGCCGCTGGAGCCGCTCCAGGTCCTCGTCGAACTGCGGCACAATGGCCAGGTTGATGACCTCTGTCTTGGACAGCATCTGCTCGTTGGCAATGGTGTGTGCCTCTGTGGCGCCACCTCCCTTGCTGGTGGCCTCATTGTGGTCCTTCTCCCGCTCCCGTTCGCGCACCCGGGATCGCTCGTCCAGCATCGTGTTGTCTCGACTGAAGTCGAAGTCGCGATTGCCCGGAATCAGCGGCTGCTGCAGTGTCCGCCCGGAGGTGGAGAACTCGGCCAAGTTGACCTTAGCCAGGAACTGTGGGCTGCGCGAGGTGACCGTCTCCGGCATCAGCCCCGGCAGCACTGGAGGCTGCTGGGTTGGCTGCTGGTCGCGGACGCGGGTCTCCTGGAACTGGTTCTTCTTGATGCCCAGCACCTCGGACAATGGCCGGTTGATCATCGGCAGTAGTGAGTCCGAAGTGGGCCGAATGATGAAGCTTCCTCCCGGCTGGACATTGGCTGGCGGCTCCACAATCTCCGGCTGCAGAGTTTTGGGCGTACTCGTCGCAGGGAACGATTTTTCAGCTGCGCCCGGGCTTCCGCCAGCTGGGTTGTCCTCGACATCCTCGCTGTCCGTGTACACCGAATCCTCCGAAGAGGAGGTGTCCTCGGAGGGACTGGCCTTTGCCTGGTGGCCGGAGAACTTGTGGGTGGTGAGGTTGCGAATGGGCTCGTACTTGGAGCTCTCCGAGTCTCCGCGATAGAGCAGCGCCACCTTGCCATCGGGCGTTAGAACGGGCGTAATCTTGGGGTGAGGCGACGGAAAGCGATGACTGCTCTCGGGGTCCGGCGACAGGGCATCGAAGTCGGTGAGCGCCGGCTTCTTTGGCTGCTGCTTGTCCTGCTCCTTCTCGGCAGCCTGATCCTTATCCGTTTGTTGGTACACAATGCTCACCTTGCCCAACGGCGTGGATATGATCTTGATGGCGTCGTTGCCGTTCTTCCTGTGGTAAGCACCGCCCTTCCGCTGGGAGCTCAAGAAGCCGTGCCCCTGGCTGTTTCCGCCCGTGTCGGGGAACTCGTCATCGACGCTGTCATCGCCATCTTCGCCATCCTCGTCATCGTTGGCAAAGTGACCGCTGCTCTCGCGCAGATCGATGGCAGTGCTCGGTACGGCGATCGCCACAGCCTGCTCCTCGGTGAGCAGCTTCTTGCGTATGTTCTCCAGCTGGCTCTGGCGGAAGCTGTTGCCGCTGCTCGGCCGGAACCTCGATCGGAAACCACCACTTCCCTCTTCGTTCAGGAAGAGCTCCTCATCGGGCTTTGGCCTCACTGTCCTCGGACGCTCCATGGCAATACGTTCGTCGTCCTCGTCGTAGCCCATGTCCTCCTCCTCGTCCGGCACACTCACCAAACCTTTCGGATCTGGAAGCTGTTCCGGCTCCTCGTCCTCGCCACTCTCCTCGTCCGGATAGTCCAGACCATCGTCCTCCTCGAGCTCATCGTCAATGGTATCGTCGTAGAGATCGGCCTGCATGCCATCGATACCGTCCGTGGGATAGTCCCCCTCAACGTCGTCCTCCTCCTTCTCCTCGTCCTCGGCTGTCTTCCCCCCCGCAACTGCCTGCCTATCCGTAATTCTATCACTTACACTACTATTACTACTACTACTGTAATAAGTTACATTTAAACCTGTCCTTAAGCTAACATCTAAGCTGCTATTGCTCCAGCTGAGCAATTGGGTAGTCGCATCTTTCAGTCAGTAGCATTTCTTGGTGCATCCGCACTTGCGCACGATGTCCAAGTTCTTGATGTACTTGCGGTTGTTGCTGCACACCATGCGCACCTATATAGGAGGACATAGGTAGGAGTTACTCATTGCTCTTTTTCCACATCATCCGAGCCACACTCACCTTGCGCCGCCGCACAATCTTCGCCGCGCAGCACTGGTTGCCACATCCTCCTACGCACTTGGCGTACTTGAGCGGTTGCCGGGATCGGCAGTCGTTCTCCGTGTAGTACTCGCGCACCTGTTCCTTGCGACAGGTGGAAGCCGCTGGACGAAAAAGTAAAGATATGGGATTAGTCAGGGAAGCTTAGATGGCAAGGCGATTCAATATGGTGGAGAGGTGATGGGCTAGACTATGAGTGAGGCAAGCAATGTGGGTGAAACGAGGTGGGTAGCTTAAGCATGAGATGTATGTACCGGTGACTGTTGGGGGCTCTGTGCTGCCCTCACCTTGATCGCAGTAGCGTCCCCTCTGGCCGTGCTTGCACTTGCACTGGTAGCCGTCCCGGGCATTGGCATTCGGAACGCAGCGGCTGCCGCGGCGGCACTTGTTCTCCAGGCAGGGATCCGATGGTTGCTGCAAAACAAAAAAAAACCAAAAAAAACCACGTTAGATACGCACATCGAAATGAATTGGAGACGCAAAACCCACCTCCTTGATGTGCGGAGTCTCGTCCATAAAGTCCTGCTCGTCGTCCTCCTCCTCCTGCTGCTCCTGGCCGTCGAGCAGGGCACAGCCCGGGGAGATCTTCTGCTGGCGCTGAGCGTTGCCGAAGTCCACCAGCTTGTGGTTGATCCACACCTCCCGCATGCAGCCCTTGAAGCTGGTCAGGTTTCGGAGCTGCCAGTTCTTGTAGGCCTGCTGGGCGGGCTCCACCGGAAGGCCTCCCAGGAACATGGGCGTCGTTAGTTTCAGGTAATCGTTGGATCCCTCGTTGATGATTGACCTGGCCAGGCCGCGATCCACGCGCAGAGTGAAGTTCTTCTTGACGGCCAGCAGTTCGACGGCATGGTACTTCCCATCCGCCACCATCTCGAAGCTGTACATCGTGGAGACTGGGTAGTTGCCGACATCGTAGCTGACTCGGATGCGGCCGTTGAACAGCTCCACAGCCAAGTGGGCGTCCTGTCCGTCGTACAGGAGTATGCCGTTCTGCTCCGCACTACTGAACACAATGGTCACGTTGGCCTCCGGCCGTGTCCGCAGCGGCTCCAGCTCCACGAACGAGTTGTTGTGCACGAAGCTGATGCTGGTCAGATACTCGCACCACTTGCCCGTGTACCCCGGGTGGCACCTGCACAGGTAGTCCGAGCCCTGGGCGTTGGGCTGGAAGCAGACCCCGTGCTTGCATTCGTGGTTCTGGCACGGGGACGTCTGCGGATACATCATCGATATCATGTTGTGCCCTTCGCAGTATTTGCCCGTGTAGTCGTCCGGGCAGCGGCACACGTAATCGTTGATCCCGTCCACGCAGGTTCCCCCGTTCTGGCACATGTGGTTCTGGCAATCGTCCACGTTGTCCGTGCAGTTGGTGCCGTGGAATCCGGCCTGGCAGTCGCAGCTGTAGTGCGTGAAGTGGTCCAGACACTTGGCTCCGTTTTGGCAGGGATTGAACTCCGCGGAACAGAACTGAATCTTGGTGTCGCAAAACTCTCCAGTGAAGCCTGGCTGGCACTCGCAGTGATAGGATTCCACTCCGTCTACGCAGGTGGCGTTGTTCTGGCACTTGATCTCCCCCAGGCAGTCGTCTATGTTGGTCTCGCACCTGGCCCCCGTGTAGCCCGGAGCACACTGGCAGCTGAAGCGGCCCTCCTCCAGCACCGTGCAGACGGCGTTGTTCCGGCAGGGGTTCCCGTAGCAGGCGTCTATCATGAACTCGCAGTGCTTGCCGTGGTAGCCCGGCTGACAGAGGCACTGGTACTCCCTCTGCGGCAGGGCCACGCACTGGGCCTGATTCCGGCAGGGCTGCTCGTAGCACGCGTTGCACTTGGCGAGGATGTCGTTCCGGACACGGCCGCGGCACACAAAGCTGGAAGAAGGCGTCGACAGGATCAGCTTGTCCTTCATCTGCTCCGGCTCGGCGCACCGGGCAATGCCGGGCTCCACGTAGTCCAGTTTGATCCAGTCGGAGAACCACTTGAGACCGCAGTCGCAGTACAACGGGTTGCTCCCCAGGGCTCTGTCCGGAAGAGATGAAAAGTTTAAATCGACTTGTCGGGCTGCAAAAGTGTCCAACTCACATGTGGGTCAACGACTTGAGGTCCTCGAAGGAGCCCTCCGGCAGCATCGAGATCCGGTTGCCGTGGAGCGAGAGCACGCGCAGGTTGTGCATTCCCGACAGCGCCTGCCGCTGCAGACACTGCAGCTTGTTGTACGAGATGATGCTGGAAGGGGACAGAGACGGAGGGAAAGGATAAAAAATGCAGCACAGGACATGCGGAAATTAGTCGGCAACTGCACGGAATGGCAAAGCGATTCCCACTCGCATCTGACATATCGGACAAGTTTTGATTGTTCGGGCAATGGGTTCGGGGGGTGGGGCGGAACAATGGGAGCGGTTTGCCGACCGACCCGGCTACTGGCGGACGGTGCTTAGGCACGAGTCACGACATCCACTGGCCCAACTTGCTCCCCCCGGACCCGGACACGGACTGCCGGAAGGCAGTGCAATTGGAACGAAACGGTGTCAAGCCCTCTCGAGCTGGGCCTTCGATTGGTGCTGGGCTTCGCAATTTCGCCACGTTTTGCTGCGGCAATTAAAAAGTCATTAGACCTGGGTGCTTGGGCAACTTACAGGGTGGACAGCTTGGTGAGGTTGGCGAAGGTGTAGTTCGAGAGAATGGTGATCTGGTTGTTGCTGAGATCGCTGTGGGAAGAGTCAAGAGTCATTAGTGGCTTCTCAGGAAGGTGCTTCCAGCCGACTTACAGTCGAGTCAGCGCTCTCAGGTGCCGTATCCTGTCGTAGTGGATCTGCTCGATCTCGTTGGACTCCAAGTAGAGCTCCGAGGTCTCCGCCGGTATGCCCCTGGGTATCTCCTTCAGCTGGCTGCGCGAACAGCGCACCACCGTCCCGGTGCAGGTGCAGGATGGGGGGCAGTAGCCGTCGCCCAGGCAGCCCTCGCTGTTCTCGCTGCTGCACTTGAACTCCGAGTTCGGCAGCTCCTTGATTTGCACGTCACGTACCTTCGAGGGCGCCGCGCAACGTGCCGCTCCTCCGTTGAGCGATTTTTTCCGCAGCCAGTCGGCGAACCAGGCCAAATGACAATTGCAATTGAATGGATTCGAGGCGAGGTTCCTGCGAATGGAAAAGAGGTGACATCAGGGACCGAATATCAGAATGTAAAAGAGGGTTCCTATAGCGTAATGTTGCCCCCAGAGGCTCTAATCTCTGTGCCAGATGGGCCAAAAATGTAACTACTTCTGTCGGGTCGTGTGAGCCAGGCTTTCTATTGTGCGGCCGGGTCAGGGAGGTGGGTCGTGTGTGGAGCTTGCGAAATAATGGAGCACAAATTACATTGGCAATGCGAAGTGGCAGCCAGTCCAAGCTAATTTAATAAGACACTCTTCCCCGAAGGGTACAAGGGTTCTGCTGTGTGGTTGAAATCGAGAAGTGACTGATTATATTGTCCAACCATAACTTATACATAGACCTCGTGTTCTCCTAGAGAGATGCTTGAAGTGGTATGTACACTCTCACATCCTAGGTAGCTCCAGTGTGAGTTCAGAATCAGTTCTCTCAGTGTGGGTGCGAGAGAAGCCGCAGGCAGTCTGCCCTCCTTTTGAGCAACACCTCTTAGGTGGGTTCCTGGAAGTGTCAAAATGGGGGTGGGCACCCAGCACCCAGCATCTAGCACCCAGCCCATGTGGTTGCCAGCACTCAGGGCATTGATGCTATTTATTAGCTGCTTAAATGAATTTTACAATAATTTGCGAGCAGCCCTGCCACATCACACAGCAGCACCTCTGTGCTTCGGCAAATGAGTTTGGCTTTCTCCATGGAACGCAAGTTTAATTAATTAAATCATCGAACGGAGGCTGCTTTGCTCCCTTTTCGGCCTTTGTCTGCTCGGGGGATGATATGCCAGCAGGGGGTGGAGGAGCTAGTGGTATCTGGACGCACACACAGGGCCTCCAGCCGAAGTTCAATTGAATTATACACAATAGTGCGCTGTGCTCTCGATGGAAGCAAAATGATTTGAAAGACTGGCGAGGGCAGCCACACAAGGTAGTAGAACACAAGCAGAACGGAACGGAGCAGAATCCGACCCGAAAACAATCAGAACCATTAACCTCATTTTACGAGCGACTCCGCCAGATTCCTCTCCGCCAGCCAATTAAGGCCCAAGCCAAATCATTTATCCAGCGGAGTGCATCCCGGGCACTTGCCCCTCTTTTAATTGCCATGGTACACATACCGTCTGACGAGTATACAAGTCTGGGAAGTCTGGGAACTCTGGGAAGTCTGGTACTTACAGGGACGTCAGGGAGTTGAGATGCTCAAAAGAACCAGGCATAACGCAGGAGATCTGGTTGTCGTAAAGATTGCTGCAAATGGAAATGATTGGGCAATTAGTGAGGGAATTAAAACGATTATCGTAAGTCATCTTGAGTCTTAGCATATAGCGTATGGTCTGCAACTTACAGAGTCTTCAGCTGATGGAGGCCCAGGAACATCTTGTTGGATATCTGCTTGATCTTGTTCTCCCCGAGCTGCAGCTCCTGGATGTGGGAGGCTCCTTCGAAGGCGTTCGGCTCTATGCCCGTCAGCTGGTTCCGCTTCAGCTCCAGCTTCACCAAGTGCGGCAGCCGGCCGAAGAGGCCGTCCGAGCTGATGCGGCCCAGTTCGTTGTCATTGAGCAGGCTGCGAAAATCAAATAAAATATCGAGTTAGAGTTAGAGGCCCGGAGCCATGGTGGCAGGCGACACAGGAACCAGAACGGAACTTACAGCTCAGTCGTGTGCAGGGGAATGTCCCGGGGAATCTCCTTCAGACCCCGACCACTGCAGTCCACGGTGGTGCCCTCGCACTGGCACATTGCCGGACAATCGGAGTCCATGCGGCACTCGCCGGACAACTTCATTCTCAATTCATCCCAGGAGCCTGTTCGGAGAGGCGAAACGAGGAAGCGATGCGCTTGGTTAAGTCAAGGAACGGCAAGGACGGCAGCAAGGATCGGCCAGGGCACGGGCAGGACTTACATTTAAATTTCTCCTCGCGCAGCGATTCAATCCGACGACGATGCATCCGCTTCGGTGACTCGCAGCGGGCTCCACTCGTCTCTATGGGATTTTTGTGCAAATAGTCGGCCAGCCAGCGCAGATTGCAGTCGCAGATGAAAGGATTCTTGGCCAGATGTCTGTGTGTCCGTTGGTGTGTGTGGAAATGGAAAGAAAGCAGGAATGAAAAGAAAGTAGCATTGAGCATTCGACTGAATGGCCGGAATAGGTGGATTGGCGAAGGGTGGGGGCTCGTTGGAGGCTTGAGACGTCTTAAAAGTGCACTAGCCTTGGGTCTTGGGACTTGGGTCTTGGGTCCACGGCACTGCCGTTGTGTTTTCCGCCGCTGTTCTTGTTACTTTGAAACTATTTGAGAGAAGTTCCTAAATGTGCTGGGCCAGTGTCTTAAATGTGCAGCAAACTTGCGGTTCTCGGCCATTCTTATACGCCATGGACCTAATCCCCATCTCTGTATTATCCTTATAATCCTTATATTTCAATTATATCGCTCCGAACCTATAAGATTCGTATCTCCAAATTACAAAAATGGAAAACATTTCTGGCACTGGCCTAGCTGCCTCTGTGTAGCAGTGGAGTGGCCACACCCCCTCATCGATGGCTAGAGGAGAATTCTTTTGTTCGAAAGCTCTCCGGGGGAGGCCTCGAGGGGAGAGGCCTCTCCACGAAAAGGCGGAGGCGAGCTCCTTGTTTGTTGCCGAACAAATGTCAACGCGAAGTCGGAGGAACAGTCAAAGCAACTACTAAATGCACTTCAGAGGTTTAACGCCAAAGTGCCTGCCCCATTCAGAAAGGGTTTCCGACATGGGCCTGCCCTCGAGTACCCACCCGAGTGTGGGCGTGCCAGTGGAGGTGGGTGGGGGAGACCCCATGTACTTACACCGTTTTGATGCTCTTCATAGCGTCGAATGTGCCATTAGCAAGGGACTGGATGTTGTTGTCGTAGAGGGAGAGCAGGCTGAGGCTGTGCAGGTCGCGGAAGGCATCCTTGCGTATGCACGAGATTTCGTTGGCGTTCAGAAGCAGCAGCTGCAGCGATCCCAATCCTTTGAACACGCCCGAGGGTAAGTCCTTTATTTTGTTGCCGTACAGCACGCTGATGGGATGATGGTGGGTGGAGCCCGACATGGAAAAAACACAAACAGAGAATACGGAGAATGTAAACAAATACAGAAAGAGTTAATTCATAGCCAGAAGAGGGTCTATAAAAATTAAACCACATAAAAATCTGTATCTTTGCAGACCCAAGGATAGTAGTTCAAAATTGAATCACGAATTTATGGAACCTGGAAGGACTTACAGAAAGCCCCTTACACCACCCGTATTAATTAGGCTCGTGTCATGCTCAGAGCCCACTCGCACACCACGCACAAGTGGCCACCTGAGAAGGCCGCCCGGAGGCGGGGAGGAGATGCACACACGTAAGCCGATGCCTGCGGTGGGTGCCTCCAGGCCGATTAGCCCGCTTCTGGCGTGTTGGCAGGCATCTTGCTGGCTTCCATCCGGCCCTGCCCCGCCGCCGATTCGGCTCAGGGGGCTCAGACTTAACCGAGTGCAGGGCAGCTCAAGTGAGTGCACATTTGGCTGGGCCACTTGTTGCTCTCTGGGCAGAGTGGAGCACTGGGAATTGTCTACTTTACTTACAGAGTGGTTAACTGCTTCAGGCCGCTCAGGGCGTCGTGGGCAATCCGGGAGATGTTGTTGTTCGACAGGTCGATGCGGCGCAGGCGGCGAAAGCTGGAGAACGACTTGGGCGGCAGCTCCGTGATGAAGTTCTGCTCGAGGCGACTGCAAGATCAGATGCGTTAGATCAACACTCTAGAGGAGGACCCTCCAGCCTCAGAGGCGCTACTCACAGCTCGGTGGTGTCGTCGGGCAGGGTGACCGGGACACTGGTCAGGCTCTTCTCGCGACAGTCGACGATTCCATCGGCGCAGCGACATGGGTGCGGACAGCTGTTCTCCACCCCACATTCCATCGGAGCGTGCTCAGTCAGGCCTGAAACAAAGTCAGGAACGGATCGGTCAGAAAGCTTGCATACTTCAGTTGCCCCTCCTCCTCCTCCTCCTGATTTGGATCTTTCTGTCCCACAACCAGTAGCGACTATCATGGCAAGTGATTGGTAGGAGAAAGCGGGCGGAGATGGCAGCGGACATGGGTGGCAGGGAGAGCCAAGCCAGGAGGATGTGCTACCGTAATCAGACAGCTGGTCAGAGAGCCCTGCCCCGTAGCTCCGAATTAATCGAAAGTCCAATAAGGGTCCCCCAAATAAGTAATTCAGTAAACCAATACCCCGTCTTTACAGCTCGTTTCTCGAGGCATACATATCCATGGCTCGAGTGGAAACCCGTTCCGTGGTTGCATCGATTTTAAGGCGCATTTTCCGCTTCATTGAGCTTTTCGCGCCAAGCCAGCCAACCCAAGACTTGGCGTCTTGGCTGTTGCTTTTCGGCCACTTCCCACTTCCCATTCAATTGGCCCGCAGCTCAGGGGCTGAGCACTCGGAGGAGGCTCTCGGAGATCAGCGGCGTTAAACGTTTTGGCAAACACACGACCTCGCCACAAACAGGGAGTGGAGCGGGGCACTGAGCGATGGATGGATGCAGCCACCAAGCCACTCACTAAGTGGTTCTCGCTTCAGCCGGGCCGTCAGAGGTCTGTGGGGGCTGCGGGAGCTGGCCAATATGAATTCTTATGATTTATACCCACGGTGCCTGGTTTCTCCCGCATGGCATAAGAAACTAATTTATTTAGGCCACTAGTGGCGGGTGGAGGAAGGAGGCAAGGGGGAGGCAAATGCACACTTTTAATAACGCGCTGAGGGAGTGGGAGCTGGCATCACATCATGTTGCATGGGCCCGCCGAGCGCTGGCATTACTTACCCGAACATTTGAACTCCTGGTCGTGCAGGTCCGCCACGTTTTGGCCCTTCAGCTGGGAGGGCGACTGGCAGCGGGTGTAGGGGGCGAGGCGGGTGGCGCTGCGCAGGAAGCGGGACAGCCAGGACAGATGGCAGTCGCAGGCGAACGGGTTGTCGGACAGCCGCAGCGCCCGCAGCCGCCCCAGACTGCCGAAGATGTTGTGGGGCAGCGCCGTCAGGTTGTTGTTGTTCAGCGTGCTGAAATGGTGGGAGTGATTATGTTTCCATTTCGTTCCGAAAAGCATAGGTTCCATAGGAGGCCTCCCTTCTAATTAACTGGCATATAGCCACCATTTATTATCTAATTTAGGCCCACAACTATGGGCACAACTGGCCCACTGATTGATTTTTAAACCATTGACTAATTCCGGTTTGATTGATCGGCAAAGTCGGTAGATCGTTGATTAATTGCGTTTGGCCGCTTAGAGGGGCCAGTGGCTTACTTACAGTATCTCCAGCTCCACCAGGCCCTTGAAGGCGTGCTCGTCGAGGCAGGTGATCTGGTTGTTGTCCAGCTGAAGGCTCCTGAGGGACTGGGCGCCCTTGAAGACGCGCCGGCCCACCGTGACGATGGCATTGTTGGAGATGTCCCTGCGGATCCGAGGCGGAAATAGTTTAGTACTGAGGAGATGGGAGGAGGCTACGGAAGTGTAGACTACTGTCGACTACTCTGGAGTATTACTTACAATCGCAAAAGACTCGCTGAACTTGTCACTAAGTTTTCAGGAATTGCCTTTAGTCGATTGTTGTTTAGGCGTCTGAGTGGAATTGGTTTGGTGTTTAGTTTGGTTTGGTATGTTTGGTGTGGAGTCGGGCATTAAGTACGCAAAACGAAAGGCAACGACAGCAGAGAGTCAATCAAAAACGGTAAGAATAAGCAATATGAAATCAAAATCAACAAGTCAACTAGTCAACAGTGCTTAAAACTAATTTTCGCATCAAGCTAAGTTCAAGTATCACGCTAGCTAGGACAATGCATCTAGAGATATTCAGAATCGGTTAGTAGAAGTGAGTTATGGCATGCAGGCTAGATCTCGGATGGCTTAGGCACTCCTGGCTATACTCACAGTCGCTCCAGAGAGACCAGGTCCTGGAAGGAGTTCCGCTCGATCGTGTGGATCTGGTTGTCCGTCAGTTGGCTGTTGGAGAGTTAAGGGATTGGGACTTGGTTAGTCTCACCCGCGGCGGGGTTCTGGGCTCTACTTACAGCATCCGGAGCTTGGTCAGCCGCTGGAAGTCCGTCTCGTAGATAACGGTCAAGTTATTGCCCTGCAAATCGCTGTAGGAACAGATTAACAAAATAAGATTAAGACATTGCATTAATTATGTTGCAAGGCATGTTTTTAATTGCTTGTAGTACAGAGAGTGAGCTCAGATCTTGAGTACGGGCCCGGGAACCATCTGCCCGGGGGAGGGAAAGGAAAGAGGGAAAATAAAACCGAACAAAACCACCACCACCACCGGCGGAAGAGTGGAGATTCCTGCCGCTTGTTTCTGATAAGGAGAATATGATATTTAATCATTGATCCTAGGGAAGCCAGAACCCGTTTCCCAGGCCAGGGCCCACGGCCCAGGGTCCAAGACGCAGAGGTACATTTGTTACCTGTGGATGTCATAACAATGAAATGCAACCCAACAGATACAAAGCCATACTCGGCCGTGTGCACATGCGCAAACAGTAACATCAATCGAAAACAACAACCGAGCCAGCCAGTCGGGCCCAGCTGCTCTTTTCTCTCCACTTCTTCGGGTTTTCAGCTTTGAGTGAGGTTCGGGCTTGGAACAGGTAACAAGCAACAGGCAACAGGTAGGAAGACCTTCGGCGACCTGAACGTAAAATATTTTCTGTGCGGCTTAGGCCTTAATGAATCTCGCAACTTGATGCCCAAGATATTGGAGAGGAGGCTGCGCTCCGCCACTCACTCACAGATACATACACACTCGCGTTATTTTAATGAGCTTAATATATTTTTAAGATGTGGGTATCTGAGATGGTTAGATGCGACTGATTACACCAGACCCTAGGCTCTGCCCGTTACACGGGGAGAAAATCCATCGACTCTGTGTCTGTTTTTATCTAATAACCGCATCTGTGTGAACCTCTCCAATCGATCGATCCAACTTGGTGGGCTGAAGATCTCAGGCTATAGAGTCCAAAGCATAGTCAGAGACCGTCGGAGACCTCTACAATCCACTCTGCCCTCCATGCGAAGAGGGCATTCGAAGAGGGAAAATGTTATTTAAATGCCTGCTTAATTGCCAACATTTTTCAAACGATTCTGGCGCTGGTTTGCAGACACAAAAGTCTGCCCTCTCTCGCTTTATAATTAGGCATTTAACATCTTCAGGTGTGTGTGGCGGCAAGGTGTCCGGCAAAAAGCCTTCCTTGTCGCCAAGTTCCAGGTGCCTGGGGGTTAGCTCTGTTGTGGCCAGAAAGTGCCTTTCCAACCGACAGCAAACTGAATTAGAGACGAGCCACATCAAAGCCTCTGCTGTCTCGAAACCCACAAATTAGTCCACAGGTGCCACGGGAGGTCCACACCTCCGCTCTTGCCACAAATTAAATATGCAAAAATGCTGTCGAGTCAATTGAATCAACTAATGGTGACTGGGTGGGGGTGTAGGTGGCTCTCGTCAGCTTCCAGCTGAACTAGAGACCACTTTGAGCAGTTTCCCTTCTAAAGTTTTGTCCCAGAGGCGTTTGTTTTGGGGAACAGGGTCTAAGCCTCTACCAATATTGCAAATTCTTTAAGTTAGACTTAAGAACTAAGCCAAAAGTTTCTGGGAGTGTTATAAAAAGACTTTAACAGCTCTGCTGCGAGTTGAAAGGAGAAACCCTTGCATATTGCATTTATGAATGCAGCATTCAGAGTCGCTCCGTGACATTCATTCAAATTGACAAAAGGCAGCCCCTTGTCGGGGTGTGGCATTAATTCCTCAGCTTCTTTGAAATACGCTGAACACCTAATTCCCTCAACAGACCCTCCAGCACATCCACGCCTTGGACCCAAGCACATCCCCAGTCTCCTTGACACATTCCCTCCCCGCCTCGAGGCCCTCGAGATCTCTCCCTCTTCAACTGTCACACCAAATCCGTAACTTTCATTTGTATTTCATAAAATAAACACTAAGACGCATATGCAGGCACGTTTATGTATCTCTCTCATGTAGGAGATAGAGGCCTTCAGTTCCTATCGTAAATGCGAATATTTCGGCCGTGGCTGTGTTCTGCACCACTCTCAGTTCTGCCACATCGCATACTCAACATTTAAATTTAAACAAAACAAATACAAAAAGCTCGACACCGCCAGCAGACAAACATGGCCCTGAGCCGGGCCTGAGTTGCCGTCGAGAGCCAGTTCCAAGCTGGAACCAGCAACCTGCAACCTGCAACTTGGCCGATACTCTAATGGGTTGCTGGTTTTGCTGTTTACGCCGAAGCTGCGCCGCTGATATCTGTTATTAATTTATGCAAAAAAAGAAAAAAACAACTGCAGCCACGGCAGGCTTTTGAGGCCACTGAGGTTGAAGTTGAGAGGTGGTCGGGCGGCTGGGGTGTGGGGTGTGGGGCGGTCGGTGTCCATTTTGCATACACTTGCTAATTGCCGGCGCGTTAATTTCTGTGGCGACCGTGCCCGCCGAGATACAGAGACGCAGAGTGGAGAGCTGGAGCCCGAAGCCCACAATTGGCTTAATGCACTCGACTCGATGTGACATACAAGAGTTATGGCTCTGATGTGCTTAAGTGGTTCCTTCCACGACAATTAATAAAGTTAATGGCTATTTCATCCAAGTCACTGGCCCAAGGAAAGGTCCAATCTCCGCTGGAGCTCTCCAGGATCCGAAACATACTGTTTAACTCGAATGGCGTTTTGGCAGAAACAGAATGGAACGGCGGGGTCCGTATGCTCTATTGTTATCGCCACCACGATATGGACACGACATTATTCACCCCCTCCCCCCTCACTGCCTAAGTCAACTAACCCGGGCTCTCCTCCGGCTCGCATATGCTGATGTTTAAATAAACACAAATCGGAACGGTCCGGTGGCGGGAGTCCGGCATTATAATTGAATAGAGAGCTCTGTTTCTACAACTGTTTCTCTAGCGAGGGGGTTCGGGAAGAGTCGCCCTGGTAATTGGAATTTGTCATGCAGTTGTCCACTCTGCCCATAATCACAATCGATGTATTCACGGAATATTGACAGGAAATATTAATGGCCTGGGGGTCTTCTGTTGGCTTTGTGGATGTTGTCTACCGGATCCCGATAGAAGAGCGCTTTAAACTCAATATTGTACAATGCAATGTCATTGCTGGGATACTTACAGTCTTTCCACGTCCACTGAGATCTTCCTGGGTACCGAGGTGAGGCCTCTGTGCGAGCAGTCGACGCTCAGTCCCGTGCAGGAGCAGGCCCTCGGGCAGCGGGCCTCCGTGATGACCCCGACTCCGCCGCCGGGAATGTGGATGCCAACCGAACCGAGGCCTCCACTGGACACGGCGCTCCCAAAGCCTCCGGCGTACGGCTCCGCGGACACTTCATCATGCCGCAGGATGAACAGGAGCAGAAGGGAAATCAGGGCTCGGAAGGGGGGTGGCTTCGACGTCGTCGTCCTGGACGGCGCGGCCATTGTGGCACATTTAAGAAGATGAAGCGGCAACGTGCCTAATTGAAAGTGTCGCCCCCGAATGGCTATCCACTTTGTCCACAGAGCGGGGCAAATATTTGGCGAGGAAAGGATTGATGAGGCCTTGGCCCCTCACTAGACACGGTTCACGGTTCACAGTTCACTTCACTGAATATCCTCGCAAGGCGGGGGAGTCCGCTCCGCGGCGCTCTCGCTCTTCACTCCGTAGTTTCCAGTCCGTGGCGGAAGCCGCTCTCTCTTCGGCGGCCGTCGCGAACGCGTCTCTTGACCAAACTGTGCGGATAACAGCAGCTGTCGTCGGTGCGACTGCCCGGCGACCGAAAGTAACGAGTGCCTCGAAGCGAATGAGTCCGAGTCCAGCGAGACGTAGGTAGAACCTTGCGGGTACGGGGCACTGAGTACAGGGTAGGTAGAACCCAGAACCCTTGGTGAATTAGCAGGAAATGCACTTTTGCTTTCCTTTGTTCGAGTATCTCCAGACTGAGATACCGGACCAGTGCCGTGCACTTGGCTGTCAGCAGCTAAGCCGAAGGCGAGCCGGCAGCAACTTTATCATCATCAGCGGTTCCAGCGGGGCGCATCTGCAACGGGAAGAGTGTGTCGGAAAATCATGAAAAATCATCTGTGCATTCGGCAGGCAGCCCAGCAGGAAATTGCGTTTAAATTTAAACGGTGCGCCGTGTATTTATTTCACTTAGAACTCTATGGGAGCGTGTATTTTTGTTCGGACGAGGCCGAGTGGCGAAAGTTTGGGATGGTGGTGTTCGAGGCGGTGCCATGAGGTAGTGCCCGGTCGCAACTGGTCCCTCTTGCTGCTCACTCAAGCAGCTTCAACCCCCGGAAACACCTGTCGGAGTGCCTGGTAGCGGCGAGAACTGCCCACCTATAGGGAAGCATAACCGTCAGTTGCCTAGACATCATACGGTGGGAAGAATTTCCGAGATCTGTCGAGGGAGCAATATGACTATTTGATTTTGGATTAATTAGTCATCCAGTTGGCCCTCTGGCCCACTTGTACCAGTACGTTTTAATGACCCTCTGGTGACACCGCCTCTCTCGCAGACTCTTCGACGCTCTCAAGTGCCATTCTTCATTTACGTTCCCGGGCCAGCTCCGCAGATTCGGTCTATATTTGGGCCTACTTGGTCCACATGGCGGTGGCCTGTCATGTTCAGAACTCAATTAGGAAATTGACATGTTGGGGGCCTCCGCCTCCCCTACCCCTGCCACAATAATTGTTTAAATTAACATTTGGATAAATGACAGCCGCGATTTTCGGTTATTCGATAACTGAGTAATCAGCAATCACCAGTAGATGTGTGCTTCGCTTAACTGGCAATCAACTTTGACTCAATTGGATGTCAAACGTAGCTCGAGAGGAGCTTCCCGGCCAGAGGAATGCATATTGTACGTAAGTATGTGTGTAGGGGAAGGGGGGCCTGGAGGCCTTTAATCAAAAATTTATCATCCCTCCCTCGCCGCTCCTCGCAGCTCCTCGCTGTTCCTCTGAAGGAAGTATTTTTTGAACGGCAGCCAAAGGCATGCCTTTCGCATCACGGAAATTGCGGGGGAGTGCGTGCCGGAGTATGTGTCCTCTGCCGAGCGTAATCACTGCATTGTCACCCGGACGAAGGATAGATCCGTCCTCCTTTGATGCTTCCTCCTTCGGCCCTAGGGGACCCGTGGCAGGGCCCGTAGCCGGCTCACATGAAACATAAATCAGTGAAATTCTATACATGCCACTGATTGTCTACTTTTTTGCCCGACTGCCTCCCAGACTCCCTCCTGCCCCCACAGCACCCCGGCAGAACTACAAAAATTCCGAAGAAATTCAATGCATGCCGATAACTCGTTCTTCTTGGGCCCGGGAAGTCGGAGGCGGGGGCGGGGGCCAGCTAGACGGGCCAGCTAGAAGGCCCAGAAGCTGAGGCCAAAACTGGAAACTAGCGGCGGGCACTGGCCAGTTGCAAATTGGAATGGAAGCGACTGTTCTCGCTGCAATTCGTTCTCGGATGTGAGAGCGGACTGACTCGAGATGAGCTCAAGACCGAACTGTAGCCGGAATAGATGGGCCCTGATTAATGAGGCGACCTCTCCACTGAAACAATAGTCCGCAACTTATGGTGGGCGGCGGACTGGGGCCAGGGGAGTCCTATGAGACTGCCCGCCCGGAGGCCCTTGTGGATTTTCCAATAAATTACGCCTAAGTATGCACTTAATTCAAATAATGCTCCGAGGGACATGAGTGCCAGAGTGCCAGAGTGCCAGAGTGCCAGTGTGCCAGAGAGCTGGAGTGATTTGTTTTTTCGTGGCTTATATGAAAGTGGCCAATACAAAGTGGGCGGTGTTGTGTTCCCTCCCCGGCCTGTGTACATATGTGTCAAAATCGTCTCTCGCTCCGAGTCGGAGATAAGCCATATCAGAGTTCTCCTAGGGATTAGGCCGGAGTCGGCTCCGTGGCAGAAGTCAAACATGCCAAGCTGCAGATGGAGTTCATGTCGGGGGTCTTAATCAATGGGACGACAAAAAATACACATCCCATGTCGCTCTGGGCCGGGATGGAGGATGGTGTGGGGAACTGTTGACGAAGCAGAAACGGGAAAACAAAGTGCAAACAATCAATACACCAGATGGGCGGGAGATAAAGCCCATCCACGATTCGGTGAGTCGGGTTCAGTAGCCAAAAACACATTGAGATTTGTAGATGTTTTGTTTCTCCGTCTCCGTCGCCGTCTCCGCCCGGTCCCAGAACCTCAATTAGTGTCCGCTCAAGTATCCTCACAATTATGGCCCCATAAATCGAAAATCGAGAATCTAAAATCGAAAATGAGAAAGACCAGGCCCCAAATGTCAGATTCGAAAATGGCCTTAAAACGATAATTGTAGGATGGATGATTGGCTGGGATAGGAATCGTCTTTGAATCTGTCTGGCATTGTAAATGGCCATAGATACGTCATGGTTCGACTTGGTTCGGGACTGCCCGTGCCTTGGCATTTCCGACGCTGCTCCCCCACCACCGGAAAAGAGTTCGGCGAAGGAGCCGTGGTCGCCGGCCAGAGTCGCGTATTAAAGCAGAGGCATTGTCGGACGGCAGTTGTCCGGCATCCAAGCCGGAAGTGTCGCATGCTTTTACGGATACACCGGCTTAATTATGCGCATAAAATGTAAGAAACACAAAAACAACATCCAGCATGGATTATTTCAGGGAGCACCGAGTCGAGAGCAGAGTCGGGCATGAAATGACAAAACACAAACATTAATTGCTCCACATTCAGGCACTCCGAGGGCGGGGGAGGGTCTTGGGAGAGGCATGTATACTCTGGGGACTGACTGGCTGCCGTCGTCCCCCAGGAGCTGGCTTGAAAAGAAAGCCAGAAGGGTAGCGGCATCTGCACTGAGCGAAAGGCTTTGGATTCTATACCAGTTTCCATATTATTACAAAATTACAAGTTTCAATACTCTTTTTGCAGTGTAATCAATGCGACTCCCGGCTCCTTTCGGAGAATAGGCTTATAATTTATTAATCTATGCATGGAACCCAGCAAATACTTGTACTCGGCTCTTGGCTCCCCCGCCGCCGACTTTCCCCACTTTCGAGTGGGGAAAAGGTGTCGGCCTATCCGATTTCCAGACAGTCCGTCAGCCCGGGTAGGGTCCGGACCGGGCTGGGTAGCCCCAATATATACACGGACCACTACATGTCACTTTAATCTCTTGGAAGTGTCACTTCTGCAGCTCTCCAAGTGTTGCTGCTGTTGTTGATGTTGATTTTGATGTTGCTGCTGCTGCTGATGCTGATGCTGATGCTGTGTTTGGGACTGGGTCTGGGACTGGGCCTGGGCGTTGTAAACAAAGTGCTCTTATAGTGGAATTTGAATTTTCATTTTGATAAGCAACAAGAAGGCATAATCACACATCAAATGGCATGTCCCAGAGTGGGAGTGCTGCCGGGCCGAACAAACCGTATGGTAATGAAGTGTAGCAGCTGTTTCTGAGCTGGAATTTGAATAAAGTGTGGCGGGCGGGCGTGCGGATGGCCCGCCGCCTCTGATTTACATTCGCCTCAGAGAGATCCAGGGGCCAGACCGACTACTTGAACAATCAAATTCAATTTGAGCCCCGAATTCACTTTCCTCTTGCCTTTTTCAGGGACAAGTGACGATGACTATCAAGTGTAGGTCCCGGCCTCCATAAATTTTCCCACCTATGCCTCCGCACCAGATTATGCTCCGCTCTATTTGATCAAGCTTCAATGCAATATTTTCGTGTTTTTATTACATTGGCGCCTCGCCAGCCCTATTCATCTCGAATTTATCATTATCTCGACACCGTGTGGGCGCATTATCTTGCGATGAGCAAACACAGAGCTCGGCATTATTTAATCTGCGGCTGTGGCTCGGATCTAAACTCGTTTCCGAGGCTAACAAATGATAAACAGCATCGCCCAGAGGGAACACAAACAGCATCATTTCCATGTAAGTTGTAAAATGTTTCACAAAATCATAAAATCCAGAGCCGAGCATCCGAAGCATGTGCTAGTTCCACCCAGGCCTCCGCCGCCGCCTCCCCTTGCTCGAATCCCAGGTGCGGAGCGTTCCAAGTCGAGTTTTTGTGCCGGCTTTGTTTTCTGCATTTTAGGGTCAGGTAGATCTCCTGAAAGCCCCGCATTGTTTTTGCCACGGGAGAGCAATGAAATATGTTGCTGCATGCGCATGCTACATGCTGCATGCGGCATCCCCGGGATTAGGACAGGTATGCGTCTCAGCAGCGGGGAACGCAGAAGGGAAGAAACGTCACTCTGACGCACTAAGCCAAAAAAGGACTGCCATTTGCCCGGCACGTCCTCTCTGGCAATCGTGAAAGAGAGGGTTGCACCATCATGTCTATTGTATAGCTCTGCTATCCACAGTGCTGACGGATAAAGTTCATCTCCTCCGTAGTAGTAGTCCCATAGTAGTACCAATTCGGTACTCCCACCTATCGGGGACCTACAAATTATTCCAAATTGGTGCCTCCAGTGATAGGAAAATGTATATTTTTAAAGGCCTAGGCCCTCACCAAGAACAAAAGGTCGAGGGAAAATATTAAATGGAAATTAAGGACTGTCCTCTGTATCCTGTGTCTCCCTCCTCCCGCCCCTCTCAGACCACTGACGCAGGGAGTCGGATCGAATTTCACGACTGTGAGTGTGCGTGAGTATCTGAGCGAACGCGTCACTGTATCTGTATCTGTATCTGTATCTGTCGCTCGTTACTGCCAGCGTGTCGATGACAGATTTTGTCTGTCGGAGCGTTATTTCGTTTTCGTTTCGTTAAAAGTCATTTTTACTCATTTATTGCCTCCGACGCACCGCGCTGGGCTTGAGAGTGGGTCAGTCAGTGTGTGTGTGCGTGTATATCCTTACAAGTACTTTGGAAACCTGCAGGCGGGCACGGGCATGGGCATCCGTGGTATTGATTCCACTTCCACTCCACATCGCCACAGCGGGGACCCTCCAGTCACTCAACTGACATGACTCAACAACAGGCCACTTCTGCCGCTCCTCCCCTCCTATGCTCGGCTCGTCTTCCTCGTGGCCCCCCACCTCATTTATTTCTGTATACTTATTAAATATTTAAAAGCTTTGGCCTTTGTTCCTGCAACTGTCAGTCCGGGCAAATACTTAATAATTTCATTTCGTCTCTCCCAGGCACACCGCAGGTCGCCTGTCCTTCCCGCTTAATCGCCTGGTATTTTTAAAAAAACTGCACGCACAGTCGGCGGCTTTAAAATTATGGCTTGTCGCATTCAAAATTAAAACAAATTGCACGTTGCGTCTTTTCTCTGACTCATGAGAGTAAGTTGGGAGGACGTGGCGCAATTGCGACCGGCAGGACTCTGAATAGTCATTAGCCAATAGTTTCCCTTCTCCTGCTTCGAACACTGTGGAGGAGCCCAGCTCTTAATCAATGGAATCGGGTGTGACCCCACATGCAAATCTCGTACTTTATAGGGCCTTGTAGCAACAGAATTTCCCCCAGGTATGCCCATCGCAGGGTTTCATGAATGAGAATTCTGGATTGGAATGTGGAATATGGAAAAAAATTTGTATCGAAGTTTTGATGTAAATCAATGGAAAATGGATCCAGAAATCATTTAAGGTGCGCCGCTCCAGGATCGGATGAAAATTGGCCGAGATATGGACATCGCAAGGTCCCATATGGGGGAATCCTGGATTTTGAAAGGGGTTGCCCCACAAAATTTGGAAAAATATCGATCCAAAAATTTGTGTCGGGGTTTTGATGCAGATCGATGGGGAGTGGATCCAGAAATCTTTTAAGGTGCGCCGCTCCATGATCGGATGAAAATTGGCCGAGATATGGACATCGCAAGGTCCCATATGGGGTAATCCTGGATTTTGAAAGGGGTTGCCCCACAAAATTTGGAAAAATATCGATCCAAAAATTTTAATCAGGGTTTTGACGCAGATCGATGGGGAATCGATCCAGAAATCTTTTGAGGTACGCCGCTCCATGATCGGATGAAAATTGGCCGAGATATGGACATCGCAAGGTCCCATATGGGATAATCCTGGATTTTGATAGGGGTTGCCCCACAAAATTTGGAAAAATATCGATCCAAAAATTTGTGTCGGGGTTTTGACGCAGATCGATGGGGAATCGATCCAGAAATCTTTTGAGGTACGCCGCTCCATGATCGGATGAAAATTGGCCGAGATATGGACATCGCAAGGTCCCATATGGGGGAGTCCTGGATTTTGAAAGGGGTTGCCCCACAACATTTGGAAAAATATCGATCCAAAAATTTTAATCAGGGTTTTGACGCAGATCGATGGGGAATCGATCCAGAAATCTTTTGAGGTACGCCGCTCCATGATCGGATGAAAATTGGCCGAGATATGGACATCGCAAGGTCCCATATGGGGGAGTCCTGGATTTTGAAAGGGGTTGCCCCACAAAATTTGGAAAAATATCGATCCAAAAATTTGTGTCGGGGTTTTGATGCAGATCGATGGGGAGTGGATCCAGAAATCTTTTAAGGTGCGCCGCTCCATGATCGGATGAAAATTGGCCGAGATATGGACATCGCAAGGTCCCATATGGGGTAATCCTGGATTTTGAAAGGGGTTGCCCCACAAAATTTGGAAAAATATCGATCCAAAAATTTTAATCAGGGTTTTGACGCAGATCGATGGGGAATCGATCCAGAAATCTTTTGAGGTACGCCGCTCCATGATCGGATGAAAATTGGCCGAGATATGGACATCGCAAGGTCCCATATGGGGGAGTCCTGGATTTTGAAAGGGGTTGCCCCACAAAATTTGGAAAAATATCGATCCAAAAATTTTAATCAGGGTTTTGACGCAGATCGATGGGGAATCGATCCAGAAATCTTTTGAGGTACGCCGCTCCATGATCGGATGAAAATTGGCCGAGATATGGACATCGCAAGGTCCCATATGGGGGAGTCCTGGATTTTGAAAGGGGTTGCCCCACAAAATTTGGAAAAATATCGATCCAAAAATTTTAATCAGGGTTTTGACGCAGATCGATGGGGAATCGATCCAGAAATCTTTTGAGGTACGCCGCTCCATGATCGGATGAAAATTGGCCGAGATATGGACATCGCAAGGTCCCATATGGGATAATCCTGGATTTTGATAGGGGTTTGCCCACAAAATTTGGAAAAATATCGATCCAAAAATTTGTGTCGGGGTTTTGAAACAGATCGACGGGGAATCGATCCAGAAATCTTTTAAGGTACGCCGCTCCATGATCGGATGAAAATTGGCCGAGATATGGACATCGCAAGGTCCCATATGGGGTAATCCTGGATTTTGAAAGGGGTTGCCCCACAAAATTTGGAAAAATATCGATCCAAAAATTTGTGTCGGGGTTTTGATGCAGATCGACGGGGAATCGAGCCAGAAATCTTTTAAGGTATGCCGCTCCAGGATCGGATGAAAATTGGCCGAGATATGGACATCGCAAGGTCCCATATGGGGGAGTCCTGGATTTTGAAAGGGGTTGCCCCACAAAATTTGGAAAAATATCGATCCAAAAATTTGTGTCGGGGTTTTGATGCAGATCGACGGGGAATCGAGCCAGAAATCTTTTAAGGTATGCCGCTCCAGGATCGGATGAAAATTGGCCGAGATATGGACATCGCAAGGTCCCATATGGGGTAATCCTGGATTTTGAAAGGGGTTGCCCCACAAAATTTGGAAAAATATCGATCCAAAAATTTGTGTCGGGGTTTTGATGCAGATCGATGGGGAGTGGATCCAGAAATCTTTTAAGGTGCGCCGCTCCATGATCGGATGAAAATTGGCCGAGATATGGACATCGCAAGGTCCCATATGGGGTAATCCTGGATTTTGAAAGGGGTTGCCCCACAAAATTTGGAAAAATATCGATCCAAAAATTTTAATCAGGGTTTTGACGCAGATCGATGGGGAATCGATCCAGAAATCTTTTGAGGTACGCCGCTCCATGATCGGATGAAAATTGGCCGAGATATGGACATCGCAAGGTCCCATATGGGATAATCCTGGATTTTGAAAGGGGTTGCCCCACAAAATTTGGAAAAATATCGATCCAAAAATTTGTGTCGGGGTTTTGATGCAAATCAATGGAGATTGGATCCAGAAATCTTTTAAGGTATGCCGCTCCAGGATCGGATGAAAATTGGCCGAGATATGGACATCGCAAGGTCCCATATGGGGGAGTCCTGGATTTTGAAAGGGGTTGCCCCACAAAATTTGGAAAAATATCGATCCAAAAATTTGTGTCGGGGTTTTGATGCAAATCAATGGAGATTGGATCCAGAAATCTTTTAAGGTATGCCGCTCCAGGATCGGATGAAAATTGGCCGAGATATGGACATCGCAAGGTCCCATATGGGGGAATCCTGGATTTTGAAAGGGGTTGCCCCACAAAATTTGGAAAAATATCGATCCAAAAATTTGTGTCGTGGTTTTAATGCAGCTTGGTAGAATATCGATCTAGAAATCTTTTGAGGTATTCCTCTCAAGAATCGAATAGGAATTGGCCGAGATATGGATATCGATTTGGGCGGAATGCGGATAACCGGGCCATCCCCCAAAAACAGTAAACAAAATAGAAAACGGGGTTTGCGTAATGCGGATTCCGTGGAGTGTTGAAAAAAGAAGCCCAGCTCCAGGGCTGATGGGGCCTAAGTTTTGCAGGCTGCGGAATGCGGGCTAAAGTTGAAAGGTGATTGGAGCGGCAAGAGCGACAACAGGCCTACAGTGGCACTTAATGAGCGGCGACTGGACTGCTCTGGCTGGCATTTGCCGAGGAGTTGCAGAACCACTGCAGTGGCCCGCATGCCGGACGAAACCAGAGTCTGGGCGACGCCCAGGGACCCGGCGAGAAGCAGAGACAATCAAGCTGGAGTTATGTGCGATGGCCATGCAATTGGCGAGGCACAGTCGCCACCACACGAGCACTAGCATCTGCAGGGCCAATCTATCTTACGGATGCGGACCGTGTGGCTGGAATGCCAGTTGAGTTTGCTTTTCGTTTCATTTCTTTTCGTTGAGATTCTGCTGCTCGTTGTTTAGCGTTGCCGTTGCCGTTGCCGTAATTTGACATGATTTGTTTAAGCTGCCACACGGACACAGATGCGAAAGCTATTCAGCTACAGATACAGATACAGATACAGATGCAGAGCACTTGGAGTCATTATGCGCCCATTAGGGCAGCTAGGCCCTTTGGAAATAAGTGAAGTGCCACTCGAAGATGCGAGGAGCGTTGAACTTTTAAACTTTTACAAAACGGCACTTGGTCCCCAGCTAGGAACAGATTATAGGTGGATTAGAGGTGGGTTCTGCCTAAGTTTCGTTGGGAAATGCCTCCCTCTGCCGCGCATAATAACATCGTCGCTTAAGTCATCCCTGGCCGTCCCGAATTCGTCGCAGTGCATCCGCTGCCTGTGTGACAAATGGCCACCGCCATGTAATCGCATTAAATGTTAGCTGCTGTGTTCCGACATAACCCCCGCCCGGGAGACACCTTTCTTTTCCACGGCGTTCGAATGGCGGCCGTTGCATATGTTGCGCTCATTAAATTGGTATTTATAATAGCCACGGCTAAATCGCCGCCCGTCGGCCACGCCCCGCGATTAGTGTCCGATCTATGCATGTATATGTGTATGTAGCCAGGCCAGCAAGGATGATAATGATGGCAATCATCATAATTTTTCGGCAGCACAAAAAGCGCAAGCTGAGGCGGGGGATGGGTGGCCAGAGATTGGCTGCAATTGACAATCGACAGCGGCTGGCCAAATTGCGGAATTAATTAAATTTTAGCAAAACTTTTGAACGGCACTGTGTGTTTGAAAAAATCTGTGGATCGATGGAGCTGGCGCTGTTACGCCAGTGCGTTGATTGCCGCTCTGTGGTTTGTGCGGTCGGTGGACCTGGACCTGCCACGGGGGCCACGGCGAAGGGGTGGCATCTCGGCACAGCCGATGAAACCCAATCCAAGTCGCCGCTCCACGTTTTAACATTTCTCGTACATGCAAGTGACAAGGCAATATCCGTCACGCAAACAACGGCCGCAGCCGCAGCACCCTGCCCGTCCTGCCCCTCCCCGCCCGGCAGCAACCATGGCAAACTGGAGCCACAACAGGGCACAGTGGTAGTCATCGGGTGCCTTGGAAGGATAAATGGAAAAGGGTTTCCTCTGAAGATGGCAAGATGTATACGAACCTCTGGAAGGACTATACCACCTATCTATTACAATCTGTTCCAGAGATCTAAGATACGGATACCATATGCAGTATATCTCGAAAATATATATGTAGTATTATTAGAAAATAAAAGTTTAGCTTACTAAACTAGAGGATGACAAAAGTGTACTATCTTCTGGAAGGACTGCTCTATTCTACCATATCCATACCAGTCTATTGTGTCTTTTACAAGATGTTCCATAAGATACAGACAATATATGTCGAATTATTAGATAACATACGTAGTTTCTCTTGCTAAACTTCATTCTAAAGGGTATCTTCTGGAAGGACTATTATATCCATACCAATCTATTCCATCCATTACAATTTGTTATATAAGTTACGGACAATATATGTGGTATATCCTACCAAACTAATGGATAAAGTGTATGTTCTGATGACAATAAACTCTTAAAGATTGTATCTACACCAATTTATTGCGTCTACTTGTTCTATTAGTTGCCGATAATATATGCGGCCTATCTCCCTAAACTGTATTGGATGCTTGGCACCCCCCGCATGCAGATAATCCGGAATGTCGTAAACCCCGCCACATAATAAAACAAAGTATCTGGAAAGGCGGTGGCCCAATCGAGATACGACAAGTATCTGCGCCATCTGGCCAGATGCCAAGCTGGTGTTTGGTAATTTTCCCGTTCAGTTGGAGGAACGTGCAAGATACATATGTAAATGGTATGCGAGCGATCGGCTATCGGGCCCCAAATAATTGCCCATTAAAGAGGCCATCGTGGCCACTGTCTCTGCGCTGGGTGAGTGGGTCCTGGGTGTTGTCCACTGCCTGGACTACGGGCTCTGGGCCTGGCTCTGACTATGGCTCTGGCTTGGCAAAAAATTATTATTCATCGCCTGTACGACGACGGCGCTGCCTCGGTCGCTGCCGCAGCCGGCGCACGAGTTAATTACGGTCCATTAGACTGCACAAGGGGTGTTTATTACCACATCAGTGGGCGCCGCCGCCAACGCCATCAGCCATCGGCCGTGCCGGAGCTACAGCCATGCAGCGCTGTCGCCGCAAGGACCCGGCGTGGTGCGAGGGGAGGCGGCCATCCGAGCAACCTAGAAATTGTTGAGCTTCAAATCGCTGGACATGAAATCAGTTAGAAAATCTGCTTTGACATGGAAATTCCCCCAGAGCACACACCACGTTGCACGTCACTCCGGCCATGTCCTGCAGGATCCTGGCCCGGGCGAAATTATTTAATTTATTTATAATAAGCCGCCTATAGGAAGGCAGTGCGGATTCGAATTCTGCCGTCTATGGAGTTCTTTATTCTATTTTCGGAGAGTCCTTCGGCCGTGTCCTTAAATAAGTAAACATTCCGACTTTGTTTTCCTGCGCTTTTAATTAGGACGCAGGCGCCGAGCTGCACAACACGTCGGACGGACGGAAGTCGGACAAAGGTTAGTTCAGCAATCAGAGTTCACATTGTCCGCCAGCCGCCCATCTCCCTCTGCCTCTCTCTCGATCCTGGCCCCGGCGGTGACCCGAGGGCCTGGCGACAAAATTTATTAAAATATTACGCAAGGTTGGGCAGTCAGTCATGGGTTCCCTCCGATTGTTGTTGCCTCCCAGAAGTCCTCCGCTTCTCCCCCAGCCTGCAATGGGTGGCGGAGATGGGCGGCGTGGGCGGCAGTGGGCGGCAGAGGTGGAAAAATATTTTCAACAAATTTAGAAGAGCGGAAATTGCAAAGCATTCAAAGCGAGTTGCGAGTTCTGAGTCGCACAAGTCGAGTTATTTGTGTAAGGAAAACTTTTGCCTTCTAACTGAATGCGAACGGGGGGTGGTTGGGCTGGGATTGGGGGTGTGGTTGGCCCCCCAGTTGGGCCAAGTTGGTCTTCGCAGTGCAACGTCGACACAAAAAATGTAAAGTTCGCGTTGTTTACACAACAAAAGGCGGTGGGCGGTGGGCGGTGGGCGGCAGGGCGGGCCTGTCAATTCTGCATTGGAATTCAACAACATTTCGTAGTCCGGTCAGATCAAAAAAGGACCAAGGGGGTGGGGCGCACATAAATTGAAGTTTTATTGTTGCTGCTGCCGGGCCGTAAACAAAGTAATTAAATGCAAAAGCCAGTCGGAGAGCCAGCCAGACAACAACAAGCAGAAAAGCGCCATTAAGCAGAGCGAGAAATGGTTCTCCTCGGATCTGCCGAGTCCCCAGCCCATCTATATGCTTCCCTGGACGGAAGATGTGCGAAAAATCAGCGAAACTTTCGATCGGAAGAAAAACAATCAAAGGAGTACGCCTCGAATAGAACCGAAGAACGAGTCGCAGACCCTATCTCGGGGCGTATCAAATGACTGTCGACAGGGAACTTCCAATCCATCAAATGTCACTAAATGGGTTACTTTCCAAACCAATCTGGGTCGTCGACACCGACCGCCCCAGGTCTTATCTTCCTTATCTGTTCGGAAGACAGCCAAATTAGTGTTCTTTCCGATTATGATTCCCATAGAAGAGTTTAGGCTCCACTCCCTTCTCCCCAGCACTTATTATGGAACTCGTTAGACAGCTCTGATTGTTTAACTCGTCCTGCTGATTGAGTTCCCGCTGAAGGCTCCTGCAGTTGCAGCTCCGAGGAACGGCGGCATGCAACGGCGGCAAATGAGTATAACGAAGTCAACTTCCCGGAATGATTTAAATGGAAAGTGTACATTTTAACACGCGGCCTGCGCCTCCATCTGCTACTTTTGGATCTGCCCCGGCCTGCCTCCTCATGTGACTTCTGCCGCGGCTCCACCTCCCCGCTCCGGGGTCTTCCAGGGGCGAAGACACTGCCGCAAATGAAGCAATTGCACATACCACCAGCCAGCGAGCATAAAATACTCGTGACGAACGAGGCTGGGCTCCCATCGAATAGGGAATGCTCTTTCCTTGGCTATACTACACTAGCAAGGGAACTCATTATCCTTCCTCCTATCAGCCCAGCCACCTTTGAAGAATCCAAAGAATATAGAGAGTAAGAGTAGTTCCTCCGTAGGAGTAGTGTTGGATGATGATGATGGCGTCAGCAATCAGAACGGAGCAGCAGGGCTTTGCCAATGCCCCTGCCCCTGCCCCTGCCCCTGTCACAGCCGGTGCAAGGCGACGCCAGTGCAACAACAACTACCACACACATTTGGAAGGAGCAACAAAAAAAACATAAATTCCAATGAAATAAGTTGATTTATGCTTCTGCGCGCGCCGTGAGCTGACAGACCTACAACCCAGTACCAGTACCAGCCCCAGCCCCAGCCCCAGTCCCAGCACCACCGCCACTGCCAACTTGCCACCTCCGTCCGGCGGACACGGGGTAGAGTCAGAACGACCATCATCTGGTCTTGGGCCTTGGGTATGTGGTATGGGGAATGGGGTCTAGGGGGTCGGGCACCAGCAGCTCATATGCCATATTTTTCATATACACGACGATATATACTATCTTGAGGAACATTTCTCTTGCGCTGCTGCCTCAGCCTTGCCCCTTCTGCCCGCTGACTGACGTGCGGCATGCAAGAGTCGAAAATAGCATAAAAAATAGAAAATGAATTCCCTCGCCGGCAAAGCTGCGCGGCAAGGTGGCGGGGCGTGGCACTTGGCGTTGATTGAATTATATTTGTGCACCGGATAGCATAAAACCGAATGTGCGCCTACAGTGCCCGCCCGACTCCCTAATGCTTTCGGTTTTGGCTGGGAGTTGGAGCAACATTTTGGCCAGTTTTGGCCCTCTTAACAGGCGGCTTCTTAACAGTTTTTCGAATCAAAGCACGGCCGAGGGGCATATGTTTCAGAAGCGATGTCGTGGCTCCCCTGCCGCCGCCACATTCTCATTTCAGTTTTATGAGCTCCCAGCCCAAAATATAAACAAGAACGGGCCAGCCTACAAGTGTAAATCATGACATTTTAAGCCTTTTAATTATTTGTGTTTCGTCACAACTGGGCCCTCATCAAAAGGCCATATCCCGTCCGCAGACGCCCCGGAGTAGGGCGCTCTCGATATTAAGTCATTGTCGGGGGGACTGATTAAAAAATCGATGCAGCCACTGGAAGCCATTCGCAGCGGCCCTCTGGGGAACTGGAACACGAGTCCAGATGGCGCCCGCTAAGAGCAAGGCTAGTTGGGAGAGGCCAGGGGTCATGTAATGCATTTTCCTCATTAGGCAGCCCGGCCTTTGATGTTCCTCCAAATCTAACATATACGGGGGGAACTGTACTCTGCTCCTACTCCGCCCCAGAGGCGTGCTGTTTCGTTTCGATTTCAAGTGATTTGCATTTCGGATCTGCGGAGAATCTCGTTTGAATTTCAACGAAGAATGTGTTCGGACGACTTTATTAATGGACAGTGTTTTGGACTCCAATACTTTGCCTTCCACCGGCCTGGCTGGACGCACGGTGGGTTGGCAGGTGGGGCGGGGGAGAGAGAAAGGGAAAGTTACGAGGAACAGCCACCGGCAGGTGTTCTTCCCTCTCCAGTCACCGTCTTGTCGCCCGGCGGTGAGCGATAAGATAGGATGTGCCGGGGGAGGAGGAGAACATACCACGCGGCCGATTGCGGAGGCATGCGGCTTGTAAGTAGCTCGTCTTTGTCTTGCCCCAACGCTGGTCGGAGTTACTGGGGATCGTTGGACTCCGAGGTGGGGTGGGCATTGTGTTTCTCGGAAATGTTCTCCCAGGGAATTGTATCGGCGGCTGTTATGAGTCTGAATTGGGGAACTGACTGGGGGGCAGGGTTTCCCAAACGAATTGGATGCGTTTGTGTGATGTAAACAGGAACAGCAGGAACAGGACTATCTCAGCCCGGAATCTCCCAGCATGCTTTGTGCAAAAAACGGAAATTAATTCCCAAGATCTAAGATGAGTTATTGATTCTGTCCTCTTCACAGGGAGATGTCATGTGTTCTATTTAAAAAATGTTAATACTTTTAATCAGACTGCCTCCGGAGGAACAGAAAGCCAGGACCACCATTCGAGAGGGGGATCAGATGAAAGCCCAACACCCATTTCAAATCAAATCGAATGACAACAATGGCAGGACTCCGCCTGGATGTTTTAATTTTTGAGCCATTAACAGCTGCATTTCAGCCGCCGAGCATATGCCGCGGCCCGCGGGTGGCGGGGCGGTGGAGGGGAGGGGGTGGCAACTACATCATTTCAACATTTGCGGATATGCATTAAACAAGAAGTGTCGCGGCCGTGGGACAGGGGCGACAACGCCCGGAACAATGCCATTAGATATATCGCGCCGAGCAACGCCCATTTTTGCACATTTTTGGCCGCCAGCCCTCGCCCACTCGCACATGCTGGGCGAGCACACACAGTCAAAGGATGCACACCCTCACTCTCCCAAGGACTGTTTCAACCCCTAACCGTGGCGTCAACATCTTACCCCCAAATACCTTTTTTTGGGCTTACTTTTAGTGCTCATTCCGGGCGCTCTCCGGCAGCGCAGCAAAAATTAAAAGCATTAAAAATGCCCAAGGAGCGGAGTTGGGACGCACATAGATTGGATGATGGTCCTGGGAGGGGGCCACGCCACCACGCCGGCGGTTAAGGTGTTGCAATTGCGAAACCTTACCCCGGGACTGGGGGAGACCGCAAAAGGGCTATGAATGACTGCGTGGCAGGGAAGTGAATATTGAAACAGGTGATGTACGAGATGGTATTGCGTCCGAAGGATGTCTGTTCTTCTAAAAATTAATAGGGATTTAAATAAAGTAAATATTTTCAGGGGAAAGTGATAAAATTAAATAATTAATAGCAGATCAGAGGCAGAGTTCCCTCGCCAGCCCACCACCACCACCACTCATCATCCTCTCCCAGGATATTCATGCGTCCTCCGACCCGAAAACAAATCGTTGGGAATTTTTATGAGTTTCCAGTCTCCCCTATGATTTCCGCAATCCACACACGTCGAAGTTGTTTGCACGGCGACAGGCAGCAAACAGATTGTTCCACCCGAGAGCCGGGCCGAGGCGGGGTGGCTTTCTCCGGAGTGGTGGTGGTTCGCCGTGCGATTCCCCGTCTTCTGTTTAACCTATTTAACTGGCTTTAATTTAATTTGAACTGCATGCGCGGCGCACTCGCTGGAAACTCTCAAAAGTGATCTGCTGGGAAAGGGAGGGAACCCTCAGATCGGGTGCCCTTAACCCGACCACGCCCAGCAAGACAATGGGCGACCCGATCCCGAACTGTTATTGCGAGGCGGAGCGGAAACCATTTCACTTACTCTGCTTTATTTGCCCACGGCCACCACGGGTCGAAGCTGTTTGCTTTCCATACCTAGATTGCGCCGGGGAGCCGAATCCCATTGGATTCGATTGGACGGGTCTCAGGGGCGGCGAAGGGAAGGGAAGAGCCTTTTTAGGAAAATACCTTATCGGACATCAAACACAGAGCTGCAGATAAGCACTAGCTTTTCCCCCTCTTGGACTGGCTCCACCAAAGCGTGCAACAAACATAATCTGATATGGAGGTTCCTATGGAGGCACACGCCGTAGCTTACTCGAAAGTTGGGCCAAGCCAATGTAGTATCTTCCAATTAATTACCTCCAGGAACTATATTACTCTTTAATGCCCCCAAAAAGTGAGCCAGATCGGAGGGTTACCGTTTTGGGTCAATACGAGAGACCCATCAGTGTGCTCCACCCGACCGTGAGAAGGGCGACCAGAAACCGATTTATGGGCCACGTTTCCGGTATTTGTTTTTCGGGACGAGGTGGGTTACTCAAGTTATCCAAGCCTGAGAGACTGGGAAACTGATCGACTGAGCTTGTAACTAATAATAACCCAATGTAATGTAATAACCCAAATGTCCGATAAGGGGAGCTGATAAGGCTGGCCCCGAGGGATTACGATTCCAGTTAATGGAAATCGATCGAAATGCCACAAACTGCGTTTTGCAGGATACCATTGGCCGTCCCTCGAGACTAATTACTAGGAATGAGCAGAAGCCCCCTTGGAACGATTCAAATAAGCAAAAATTTTCCCTGAATAAATTTAATTCTCCCAATTGATAAATTAAATTCCAGATGAGGAACTCATTTAGAGTCTACAATTCTAACAATTTGTTTCCGATTCAATGCAATCGAAGCCAGATACGCCACAAAATATGCCACAAAGGAACGGAGAACCCAACTCGATGCGACCCACCCCTATAGGAATCAATTAAAGTCCATTATCGAGGCTACCCAGAGCTAAGGCCTGAGTGCTCAGAACTTTCACTGTCCACAAAAAATGGATTTAAACTTCTGATTCAACCGAAGAAAAGCCTAAGCCCCGTAATTGTGTAAATAAACAACTATTAGCGACACCAAAATGCGACATAATTGTCCGGTAATCCTAACTAATGGTCCAAGAAAGAGCAAGAAATTGAAAATTTGGGGCCATAAATAAGGGGCACCGATATGCAGATCACCTGCCCGGAGACAGTCCCCCGAGCCCCGAGCCCCGGCTCCGGAACCGACCACCAGGTGTCACTGTCCCACGGTTTTCCATTATCAGGCCATTGTGCGCAGAGCCAAGCCGCTTCCCCGACAACCGAAATCAAATCATCCACATAAAAATATATAAATATACATATTACGGCCCTCCGAGGGCGGCCGAACCGAAATCGAACCGAACCTTTGCATGTAAATGCAAACTAGCCCATAAAATTTAAAATATATAATTAAACGATGCGACACATTTCGGAAAACGAGCCATGAGAAGATCTGGCTCGGACTTTCCTCACTTTCGACGTGGGACTGGCACTAGGTGCTGTTGTGGCTGTTTTCGGCTTAAATATTTGGCCAGAACACGAAAATAGAGGAGCAGAACCAGTCGCAGACCACACCCCCAGACCCCAGACCCCAAGAAGGGTCGGGGCCACAACAGACGGTTTCTTTTATTGGTTTGTTTGCGAGATTGTGTGTAGGTTTCAAATGATGAGCAGGAGGCAACTACGGCGACAATGCGACAACCACAATGACAGTCCACGGGGGGTAAGCCGGAGGGAAAAGTCTGCGGAGAACTTTCACATCGAAGCCCAGACACCCTTTGGAGTTGGAGCAGGAGCTTCCTCTCCCGACGGCATGCTTCATTACCCTCGAAAGTGGTACTCTTGGCATTGCCTAGAGGACTATGTTTCAGTTCATAGATGCAGAGATTTTTCTTTCCTTTAAATACGAAATTGTTAGGGGATTCAGCTCAATATTCCCCATAATATTAGTGTCCTAAAGTCCAGTTCCTAATGGAATAGAAATAGTGGCCAGATGAACCATTCAATTTTTGGGATGCCGCTTTTATGGGCAGGGTATGTATGTATAATGAGGAGTCGGCGCAGATTTTATTGCAGCATCACGTCGCCGTCAGCGCTGTCTCCACCGGATGCCTGCAATATATCAAATAGAAGTCGGCCCTCCATCTGACCACTGCATTCCGACCCGCTCTGAGCTCCGTCTCCCTCCCCCGCCACGGGCCCAGAGCTCGCTTTTAATAAATCCGTCCCGAGGGCCCGTCGACAGAAGGCAGTCACCTACACATCGGAGGAACAACAAATAACAAACTATAACAATAGGGATACACTCCGAGCAGTCCAATTGCCATGTCTGAGTGACTGTCCACTGGCCGTCTCCCATCATTTGTGCGCAGCGGAGCATAGAAATTCCAGCTCCAGTCCCGCGCCCATCCCACCATTATGCTCGGCGTTAATTATGGGAAGACTCTTCTCGTTGCATAAATGATTGGGAAGAACTGTTGTCAGGCCTAATGATAAGCATGAAATCCGAGGGGGACGGGACTTGGGGGTTCCGAAATAGGCTCAAGCCTCGTCCGAGCCGGAAGAAACGAGCAGAAGAATGGGCAGAGAGAAGCCCATTATAAAATATTTAGTAATCGCCTATAATCAAATATCATTTAAGGTCTTATTCTCTTTCAGTTCGCATTTGCTATGCTGGCAGGCTGACCAAACTCTGGGTATCTGGGTACCAAGGTATCTAGTATCGAGAGGATGCGATGTCAAGTGTTAACGATTTGGCAATCGCCGGATACATCGACTGGGACTTGCCCCGAAGCGGGTTCTGCCAACAGCGATGGCTGGATGTGTCTTAAGCTTCGTACTGGGGGAGGATGGAATGCCCTACAAGAGGAGAGTAGCAATGGTAGTCCGTGGAAGGGTTTCGGAACCAGCAGAACTGCAGTCCCGAGGAGGACAATATCACGCGGGCATCACTAGGAGTCGCCGCGAAGTGTCCCCACTTACAGGTTTTCAACCTTTTCTTTTCGACATACCCTTTCAAGGGGTTGGGTTACTGCGCCGAAGCTTTCAAGTTCAGAAATCTAAAAGTCCCTCTGCGGATACAGACACTCTTCTGTCAATAAAGATCCACACTGAGTGCTAAATGAAATATTTTCCAAGTTTTTGAAAGTAACAGAGTGTCGGCTTGCGGAATGGCTACACGACTTGGATTTTTGCTCGCCAGTCTTTGGCTGACCAAAGCCATCAGAGCCAGAGCCAGAGCCAGAGCCCAAGCCAGAGCCTGTGCACAAATCCAGCTTTAGCTGCAGAGACTCTCGAGCGGGAACTGGGGGCAGGAAGTGGTGGAAGCAGGGGCTCGGGGTCTAGCCTCTGACACCGACCGACACTCCAGCCAAATGCGAATGGAGCGGTGCCTACATTGTAACTTGTTGTAGCACCACCGAAAGCAACAACACAGCCTACACCACCACGTACACTCTTAGTATAAATTCTCGCCTTTCATTTTGGCGAGTAGTCACGATTTATGCGAAATCATTATAAGCGAGTATTTCTCTCCCATTTTACGACGTTTTGTCTGCGAAGACAAGAAAGAAGACACAGGCGGCGCACATACACTGTGCATACCTACTCGCATATACCTACTCGTATATAGAGTGTACACTATAATTGCAGTCGAGTCAGTCAATTAAATACATAGATTGCAGCATGTCGATAAGGCATTAACCCTACCTCTCCGACCGCCTGCGCCCGTCGCATCTGCGCCCCGTCCCTCCTGCAACTCAATCTTATTAGTTGTGACTCGGGCTTTTTGCCCAGTCTCTTCTGGGGTATCTTTTTTTGTGGCCTTAACAAAATGGCAGGTCATTTCACTTGGCCGAAAACGGCGGAGAGCGAGGGCCAGGTGGGGGATTGGAGGCAGGCGGCGGGCCTTCTCTTTCTTCGCTCCGGACAGCCACTTTGTGGCCAGACTTTGACGATTTCTTTCCGCAGATTTCCAGACACAAGCGAGTCCCGGTTTATGAAACACCCTAGTTCTTATAATAGTGCCTGTAATTGATTGATTGTCGAATCCCTCAGCATATCTTGCCCATCAGACATTTCAGCAGTTCTCCAGTAGCACCTCCGGACGATTCAATCTAATTTGGGGCACTGCCGGCCAGTTCCCTCGCAGGCTTTCACTACGCACGGCTTACCCCACTGGCCCCGAAAATCCACAAACAAAACACAAACAAAACACTGGACTCCCGGTGGGGGACGAGGGCGTGGCCACTGAAGTGTATAATCAACACTTTTATGTGATCCCAAATCCAATTCACAACTAATTACCAAAGCATCGCTGGCCATCGGAATCGGAATTGGAAATCGGTTGTTGGAAGGGTTTGGGAATGTAATTTAGATGGCCGATGGAATCGGGTGGATTTCTTCCAATTAACGGCGACATCGACATGTATATTATGGTGATCTGGGCTCTGAGTGTGCGTTTTGTTAGTCCAGCCCAATCTGAATCGGTTGCACTGCGCTGGGGGACTGGATCTGGACTTGAGGCCTAATCAATGGAGGTCGACGGGACGGGGAGCTCTGGTCGGAGCGATAAGAAAGTGGTTCGCGTTCGAAGATTGAAGTGGGGAGGGGTACTATTGTCCGCACTAACTATTATCCGTGTTCAGGACACTATTACATAATAATACAGTCTCCCCCCACTGCCATGCTTATAGGCACTTGTCTTGTATTTCACTCGTGATGGGAGGGGGGCCTGCTCCGCAATTGAGGTCTTCCCAGAGTCCCTTAAAGTAAGCGATTAGTGGCGGCGGGAGGCAATGGAAATTTGTCACTTGAAAAAACAAAAACAAAACGATTTCCATTTGCTCGGCAATGAAGAAGACATGCGACAGCCGTAAGTGGACCTCTCCCCCTCCAGGCGGGATCTCTCAAATGTCCCTCAAATGTATTGGAAGTAACGGCCAAATCAACAAAACAATCGTCTTGGATGGGAGCCCACACACTCGCTCGCAATGATTGTTATTAGTGCGTTGCTGCAGAGTATATCTAATTTGCCATTGATGTGTGCATTAGGTCGGTGCTGGGCGGCGTAGGAATTGTCGTAAAACATTAGTGTCCCCCGAGATTAGAGCAGAGGCGGATGGGGGAGATAGGCGGCGGCGGGTCGGGGCAGGAAAAGGCCGTCTCATCGCCCCTTTATTCGATATTGGGAAATATTTATGGCGAGCTTGTGTACGTCGATGCAGGACGAGAAGCTCGCAGAGAGAGAGAGAGAGAGAGCAGGAAGGGAAGGACACGGGCTACAAACTACGCAATTCGTACGAAAGCCGAACGAAAAGATACACAAACAAAACAAACAGGACCAGAAATCACAAGGACCCGGGGACATCCGAAAAGAGTTTATACCCTAGACCTTGCTTGGAAATTGGAAATTTGTTACTTGGCTCCAGAGTTCATATGAAGGATATGGCCATATACCCCTGTATACCCTGTGCGGGAGAAAACAGGAAAAAGGACGAAAACCAAATTGTTCGGCTGGGCCAGAGAGAGAGACGGGCAGGAAGCGGGGGGTTGGCGTTACGTTGGCGTCCCACCCAGAAACGTAATGAAATCCTTTGTGAGCGTGTGCGTTTTGTTTGTCAACTTTGCGAGGCGGGATATAAAAATGCTAATACAAAACACTACAGCAAATTGTGGCGAAATAAGTTGTGAGTGGAGGCTTGTGCGAGGGCTTTGCCAGCCACCAGCTCGGAGCATATAACTACATACACAAGTCGGGGCGAAGGACACTTACCGCCTTCGTCCAGCAAACACACAGCTAATCCAAATCGAGGCCTCTAACTCAGGCAGCAAGCATCAGGCAGCGGGCAGGACAAACAAAGAACACACTGGACACACACAACACTACACTTGCAGCAAAATGCGTATGAGAAACGGCGGGGGAAGGGGGGCGGAACTTGGAGCCGCAACTTAAATTTGATTCGTATTGCGCTTTTATATTTCAATTCGTTTCGATTTGCGCAGACACAACGAAATTCAGGAATTTCAAGTGGAAATCTTGTTTGAGCACTTTTCGACCTGGGGCGCAACGGCGATGGCGGCGGCACAACTTCGGCTTCAACTTCGGTATCGCGGCATTAAGTGCCTCAAATGCGTGGCTTTGAAAACATTGCAACTTTCGGACGAAAGATACGCGTTGATGGTTCGTTATTTAAAAATGTCCTTTGGATTTTCTTCACTTTTCATACTTTGTTTTTCGTTTGTTGCCTCCTATTTTAATTCACCGACGACGATTCCTCTCCGAAATCCGGAAATCGAAAACTCCGCGGCGTCCGCTCTATCCAAAAACTTCGTTTTGCCGTTAAGCGAGTTTGCGTCTGCTCTACTGCGAGATACAAATACGAATCCGACAGATACACGAATTTTGAATTTTTGAGATTCGGGCCCACTCGGCTGCAGGATTAGTGTGCCCAGCACAACACAACAAGCTTAACCAATACAAGTCTGGTCGATTTTCAACACAGAAGCGACGCTTTTACCTAATTTGAAAAACTAAGAGGAAACGAAAGAAAAATGATTTTATTTATATTTAATTTGAACGCCCGGGGACATTTCTGTCCCATTCGCTAAAGAGGGAATTTTTGGTATTTTATGGGAGCCCTGAAATAGAGGTGGACCACATCGATAGACGCTAGTGCTTATCGATATTTTTTAAAATTAGGCGCCAAATAGCCATGTTCAAAACCCACTGCAAATCATAACCATCCCTAATTTAAAATTTGGCGGATTAACCATGTGACAGGGTCCCCAAAAGAAAACTTCAAATATTTGGATAAAAAAGTATGTCTTCGGACCATACCAACTAATTACTCGTTATTATTCGCGTAAATAAAAAGTATTGCTAATATTCTGTATATACCTATGGCTAATCAAGTCTAAAAAAGCAAGTGGATATGCAATTCGCAAGAGAGTTACGCTACGATATTAGTCAGTTAAATCACAGATGTATTATTTTGCGCACACTCGTCCGCCTGCCCAGCCTCTTGTTCCAGGTCCAGTTCCACGCCTGGCGTCCTATCCAGTGGCTCGGCATTGAGTACGAGATTTTCAATGGAGCGGAATGAAACGTCTTCCATATGGATGGACATGGAGGCTGCTGGTGGAGGACGTGGCAAGGTGCTGGCGGTATCCCCTGCGGCTCGCGACGACTGGCGATGTCGCACTGAAGATCGCAAAATGGTCACCACATCTTCTGCCGTGTAGGGACGGCGCTCCTCGGCCAATGTGTCCGAGCGATGGAGCTTTCTTCCAAGCGACTGCGAGCGTTGTGCGTAACTAGCCGGCCGCAATCCGATTTCTATAGACACGGGACTACTACTAGACGCCGTTGAAGCATCCGCATGCGAACTGCTGCCCGCCGGATTGGTTAGTATGGTCAGGTAGTCGGGCGGCGAGACGGGAGACGCAGATTCCGCATCAATAGACAGGACAGGACGAGTGCGACTGGAGTCGCCAAGCACCCTGCGAAGATGATGAGTAAGGAGTCATTGCAACGAACACACCACGAGATAATCCACTCACCTCCGCACGCTGCGCCGAATGCTCTGCCGTAGAAGTTTGGCCAGTCTTGCTCCAGTGGCTGTAGTGTAGGACGGAGGAGGGGTGTACTTGGGAGGAGCATCGTTTTGAGCGTCATGCTGCGCCCCCTCGGCTGTCTGGCCCATAGCGTTCCGACGGCCCTGAAGGTCGCTCTGACGGGCTGAAGGGCGGCGAGTCTCCTCGCCCTCTTCCGGGGGCCGGTACAAAAGCTGAATGCGCTGCAAGAAGGGTTAAAATTGTATATAAAGAAGATACGGATGCACAAATAGAGTACCTCTAGTATATCCGGTGGTCCTTTGCTCAGGTATCGGTAGATTTGAATAATGGCAGTCACAGGTATGACAAGAAGCACTCCAATCTGGATGAGGCTTCCCATCTTTCTCGACCAGTAGCTGAAGTAGGACTTACCACGCCAATAATAGAATTGGTTGGAGAGCGAGGCTTTGTAATCAATTACGGAAAGCGTAATCAGGCCAATGGGCAGTAGCACGTTCCAGGACAAAGCCAGAAAAGCAGACATGGAGCCGCACAGTCTCAGATCGTTGACCAGATCGTCGCCGTTATATGGCCGACCTCGGATCAGGAATACGCCAAATATCTGCGCTGTCCAGATGATAGGGATGAACCAGGAGCCGCCCAACAGAAAGTCCACGTAGTAGAGAATGTTAATTCCCATTTCCGTGGCAAAGGGAATACTAAGTAGAAGTCCAGTGACGCAGCTTAGTAGCACGGAACTGGTCGAGTTGCCAAGAGCACTCGAAATAGGCTTCCACATCACACACAGTTGCGCAAGTCCGAATCCTGCAAAGCAACCGAATGACACGGCGGCCCACACCCACGAGACACTATCGCTTGCCAAAGAGAGCACGGCCGGAAACAGCTCAGATATGAAGCGCAGGGCCTGAAAGCCACTCTCCACGTGGATCACGGTGAGGTTCCTGCGGTAGGTCTCGCCAATGAACGATGAATAGTGCGGCATCAGAGCGGGCGGATAGGAGAGCAGGTTGGGATTGGTGTGCGCCTGCAGGGAGTATATGGACGTGTAGCAGTCTGCGTTTTCTGCGGAGATAAAAGAAGGGTTTAGTTTCAAAATGTTTCGAAAGCAATTTCATAAAACCCTTACCAAAAGACCCAGGCACATAAACGTATCCGTGCTGCCAGAGAATCTGGACGCAGCACAAGGCCAGCATAGCCATCAGTCCCAGACCCAGAAAAGTAATCAGAACCAGGATTATAGCGTCTCTTCTCAAGGCCCCCTTGCCGGCACTGGCATGACTTCTGCTGGTTATGGCAATGACCGAGGCTCCCAACAATCCCCACGTGAGAAAGGTCTCCTGGGTGGCCGCTGCCCAGCTGTTGGAGTTTACCACAAAGTCATCAAAGTTGCTGGCAGCAAAGACGTTCTGAAATGGAGAAATTTTTATTCCGAACTCGTAAATGGGTGGCTAACGGAGGGGCTAACCTGCAGACTCCTGGGATCCACGATATAGGCAAACTTTGCTGTCACAACGGCAAGGGTCACCAACGGCAGACTGTAGATAAGGTAGGAGAGCTTGCCAAAGGACTTCAGTCCCTTGCAGAGTATGAGAAAAACGGCTGTCCAGATCAGAGCCAAGTAGAAGGCTAGCTGCTGAAGGGAGTTTACCAGTTAGGTGGAGAAGGGAGAAGGGGTGCTGGGATCTTACCCGATCGTTGACGTGGAAACGCACGCCACTTGCGTCCGGATGCTTGGTCAAGTGGAGCCGCTGCAGCACCACCACATTGAAGTACTCGGCGACAGTCTGAGTGAGATTCCCGGTAAAGTTCGAGGCATCGTAGCGATAAGGAAAGGCCAGCTCCTGCCAGCGGTAATTCGAGCGAGAAGCTGTCGGGAAAACGTCGCGCAAGTAGACCAAGATCCAAGCTAGCGACACCGTCGAATACAAGGCCAGGAAGCACTGGACCATCACCAGGGCAATGCCAACGCCGGCGCAAATGGGACTTATTTTCCACATTGAAACGGGTCCTGCTCGAATCTTGGCACCCAGGCACATTTGCAGCCAGAGAATCGGGATGCCAAAGACGACCGACAGCAATAGGAACTGCAGCAAGAAGTTGCCACCAAAGTTGATGGTCAAAACGGCAAAGCGGCAGAGATTAAAGACCCCCAACGTGCACCCAATCAGAGCCATGGTCCGGCCTCCGGCATGGGGCCACTGGCTGTTGAAGCCGAATTTTTCGCGCACGTGAAGATGGAGGGGGTGCTGCATCGGCTCCAGTGGCGTCGTGCTGGTGGCGCTACACATGGTCGTGGTCTGTACCGGATCGTCTGGTTCCTGATCTTGATCCGCAGAGCTGCTACTGCTGCTGCTGTCCGAGGGAAGCGACACAGGGCTGTGCATTCGCGAGGACCTCGCCGAGCTGATTTCCGAACAGGCGTGTGTTGGAGTCTCCTGCAGAGGCGGTGGCCGCTCCCTTGTCTGGACCCGATTCGGGGCACTCTGTGGTCGGTTCTGCGCTATGACCAAGGATCGGACCGGCGTGGGCGGTCCCTCCAGGCGCCGGCCGTATTGGCGGGGACGCGCTTCCTCGCTGGAGGCTCGGGCCGTCGTTACCTGCAGCAGGTTATCGAAGATGTGCGCGTCAGTCAGCATCTGAGAACCATTGGGCATTGGGGCTGGCGCTCCCTGACAGTCGCTCTGGGAGTAGCAGCGTCGCATTTCGGCTTCCTCCCGCCGCAGTGGCAGTTCCACCAATAAGGTGGGCAGGTCGTCTCCCGTCGCATCGCTGATCGAGGACTTAGTGGCCTCCTCTTCCTGCTCAATGGCGCGCCGCATGGACTGCCGCCGCCATATGTCCCGCATGGGCTCAGAGGCTGGCTCTATAGTGGAACCGGAAGAAGCTGCAAATATAAAAGGTCTGTAATTCTCTGAAACTAGAAAGCTGCTTCGAAGCTATACCTGGAAGACTCGAGCCCCTTAAAGAACAGCTGTAGAATTTCCTAATGTGGGGATCCTTTTGGCAATCCTCCTGCGACGTCGCTTCCAAATTAGCCCCGCGCTTCATATTCGATTTCTGTTTCATGCTTAATGGTAGCGTCCTCGTTCTCGGCTCTGCTTTGCAGCAGTTTCTGTCCATGATTATGAGCGACTCCTCGCGGCTCAGAGCATTATCCATTTCTTCAAGATAGTTGTCGAGGTCCATGAGGTAGTCCTCCACCTTGTCGTCGTCGCTGCCGGAGGACGAGCCAGTCCCGAACAGTTGTGAGGCGTCGTGCCCATCGAGAATGGCGTCCAGTTCGCTGAGCACGCAGAGAGCTTCATCAGTTTCCACGCCCTGCTTGACAGGCGTGCTCAGTGACACCGGCTGCATCTCCTGGCTGCCGCAGAAGGCACTGGTCTCATCCGCATTTCCCTGGCCATCGCCCATCCTGAAGGCTATTGGTTGCACTTGCAGATGGGCCTTCGCCAGCGGATGGTGGAAGCTCTGCGGCGTCTGTCGGATCTCAATGAGGTCCTCGTCGCTCAGGTCGTCCTCGTAGTAGGTGCAGGCCTGCCGGAGGGACTCGCTGGACAAGCTGCGGGAGAGTCCATACTGTTCGGTTTCTAGCTGCTGCTGACGGCTGCGCGGCTTTCCTGGAGTTCCGGACAACGAACCTGTCGCCGGCAGACTGGCGTAGGCGTTTGAGTTTCGCTTGAAATCGCGGCCGGCGGCTAGCTGCTCCTTACTGGACATCTTGGGGCATTTCCAACGGCAGCCGTTGATCTAAATTGGCAAAGCAAGAGCCGGCAGAGTCGCGGATGAGATGGGGTCGGGCTAGAAGTACAAAAGAGAATGATAACACCACTGATTGCACTATTGCAAATTCCCCCACAATCTACGTGAATTTGAAGCCACCGGGCTGCTGGGGCAGGTCAGGGAGGACATCAGATCGCGTTAAGTGCAAAAATGCAATCAAATGCAAACAAGCGCGTGCTCTGGCGTTTATGAATGTTTGCACGTGAGTGCGCCGCGTCCGCAAACAAATGCCAACAAAAAAAAAAAAAAAACCCGAAGCTGCGCGGCTTAGCAAAGTGGGGAAAGAGTATGGAAGGCAGCATCAGGTGAACGTACGTCCGGTGAGGTTTTAGGCTCTATATTAACGATACGCAAGGCAGTTGGCAGTATCTAGACTCTGGGGAGGGGGAGATCGCTGGCACGTTACCTCGATTAACGTCAAAAGTGCGGTTGTTGTTGCCCGCTTTTGGGACAGGTATCTGGCTGAATCTGAATCACAAAGTGTTAGCTTCGAGTTTCTTTTAGTTGGGCTGCTCTCGCGGCTCGGCTTATTTTATTTTGCATATGTTTAGCCGTGACCTTCGCTTGATTTGTCGTGCCATAAAGCCCACGAAGCTCACACAACTTGCATTTCTTGGCTCTCGGCTGGGTCTGAAGCCAATAGAATGGATGGCGGCAGCATCCGTACACTAATTGCTGGCTCGAGAGGTCAAATTATTTAGCAACGCAGCGCTATTGATGGCGAATTCCCACATTTTTCACACAGTCCGGAGACCGCTCAGCTGTGGCTCCACCACGTACCGTTAAATTTCGCTGGCGCTCTCGTTTTTTCGCATTTTCGGCACCACCGCACAAAAGTAAACAAAATAATTAGAGTCGTCGTCGCTTTTCAAGTGCAACTACTGCCGTGGAAACTCCGAATGCCCGCTGCATCTCCTCCTCCTCTGACCTTCGGAAACGGCAACACCCAGGTGCAGCAAACGCGTTTTTCTCTTCGCTCGCCTCACCAGGCAAGTTGCAATTGCTGCGAAATTGACATTCACTAAACAAACGACATAGTTACGCCTCGTATGAGTAATAGCGTCCCCACCCCCAAGACCCCTGCACTGCAACTGCGCCATCCATTGAGTTCAATATTCCAGGGAAGCCAGAAGCCTAGCCTGGGTCAGTTGCTTGACCAACAACGATCAACGTTTTATGTTTTGGTTCTCGCCAGAAGTAAACAAACAGCGGATATGTACATATAACTGTTCTTCAGCAAAAAAAAAATCGCTGATTAGGCTCTTCGGTTGGCTGGGGAATACCTTAATGGCTGGCTGATCAGTCATTCTTGGGGTTGGGGATACGCGTCGCGGTCTGGGCTTCCCCCTCCCCGCGATGAACCTTCTTGCTGACGCCTTTATGTATTCGTGCGTCGCTTTGTTTTCCGCCGAAGGGGACTACTTTTTATAGGCTCCCATCCACTTGCCACACAAATATCGACGAAACTACTCACTTCTTTGCCCCACTCCGTTGCAGCAGATTCCACACCGATTTCCGCGCCCCAGTTACAACTCACTGCAGCAGAATTTCTCACACCCGTTCGCGGGTTTGACTATTATTTGGCTATTATTTTTCGATTCTCTCTAGTCTTTACGATTTGTTTCAGTTATTTTCACTTTTGGACTGGCGTTTGCTTTAAGATCAGCGTTGGTGGTGGCCAGTTTATTATTTTTGAGAAGGCACACGAGTCAGTCTGTGACAGCATCACTGAAAATATCGATATCAGTTTATCGATAGTTTCACTTCTTGACCGCGACCGTTAAAGAAGTTTAAAAAGGTTTATGGCTCAGATGAAAGTAAAAATTCTCCCACAGTATTTACAAAAGATATACGGATACATCCAGATGCCCCAATAACCCCAGATACCCAATAAAAAGCTCAAATAGTAGGATAAACCCTTTGTAATTTTACAATCGTTTCTTTGACTAACAAATTTGTTCCTCGTAGCCGTTGTTTCCGAACGTCGCTTTTTAATGCTACTGAAGCGGTGATTACCCTCCGAGGACGGACGTTTCAACGTTGGTGCCTCCTGAAGAAAAGCCCGTTCCAGGGTCCATATGTAGGTCCTCGTCTCTCGACAAGGATAACAATTTGATGCAGAGGCGATACCTATATAGCGCTTGGCTGCCAACCGTCCCACAGGTTGAGCTCTTTTGGACACAAAGTGATATAATTAGTAATGATAACAGCTTATGCAAGTACTAGTAGACGATCAAAGGTATTTCATTAGCTAATCACCGGATTATTTGAACTGTAACTGCCTGCACTAATCACAGGCATTGGCGTATTTGTTTGTCTCGAAGAATAAAAACAATCATTTAATATAAAAACTAACTGATGTGCATAACAGTTTTACGATAGGAAAGTGCGTACAAATCCTTTAATGTCGGCCCGGCACATGGGACAGTTGGCTACGCTGGGGGCGCATTGATTACAGGTAGCTGAGAAAAGAAACCATTAATATTAATAATATTAAATTGGTAGAAAATATAACTCACCCAAGTGCCCGCAAGGCAGAAACACTACACCAACCTCCTCGTCCAGGCACACTTTACAGAGACGCGCGTCCTTCAGCTGGCGATTCTCCTCCTCCAACGACAAGTTTCCATTTGGAGCGGCAACTGATGTTTTTTGCATTTGCTCCGCTAGGCTTGCTACTTCCTGCACGGACACGGGAGCAGGAGCCTGTGGCACTGCTGATGCGGAATCGGTATATGCGGAGGTTATAGATGCTGCCTTGCTGGTGGTGGCTTGGCAGCTATCCGGCGCAAAGGGCGCACTGGGTTCGGGAGGCTCTCTAACCTCTAGAGCAGCTTCGGCGCCAGCTTCGTCGAAAATCGCATGTAGCAGCTCGTCCAGAGTGGCGAAGGCGCAGCCTGAGCTGGAAAGCTTTCGCTGTATGGCGTTGCGTACCACCCCACCATCAATACCCAAGGCCAAGGCTTCCTTAGCTGGTGCCTCGTCCATTAGGACCTCCGCCTGGAGCAAGGGAGCAGGAGCCGTAGCTTCTGGAGATCTCGCACTAGCCACTGCTGCCTCTCGCACTTCCTGCACATAGGTGGGGCCTTTGGCCAACAAAACGAACTGGCACTTGGGTGACCACTTGGCGTGCTCGTGCCATGGCTCGTCCTCTTTTTGCCAGGAACGCAATCCGATATTGCAGTGGAAACAGCGTACCTGGTCGCCTATTTTCTGGTAGTACAATCCAGCCTGGGCTAGTGCATCGGCTGGTTGAATGTTTGCAATGGGCCAGTCCGAAAAGGTCCTCAGTCGGGCATCAATGCAAGCGTACTTTGGACGCTGCGGCTGGGTAGTGGGTTGGATTCCCAACTCATCTAGATTTTTTCCTGTAGCGAATTCTATAAGTGGCCCCATCTGCACCCGAGGACAGTGGGGGAAAAAGCGTCGGTGTTCGTCGAACGCATTGTCATTTTTTTCCCACTTGGCAATCACTCCGTTGCACCAGACGCACTTCACATGATCCAGCCGATTCAGGTAGTAGAAGCCAGCTTTGGCCAAGGCCTGGGGGGTAATGTTGGGATTCTGAAAACAGTCAACAAAGACAACCCATTAAAATATTCGAAACGCAAAGACCTTGAAAACGTTATCACTCACTGGCCAGTTCTTGAAGGTCTCCAAGCGGTTTGCCTCCAACAGCAAGTCAGGGCAGGCATACTGTGGACTGTCAACCACATTGTTTCCCTCCTGGTCGCTCTCTTGACCCCGAGGCACATTTCCGCAGTGATTGGGGGCCAGTACCATTGAGCAGATGGGGGAGCAGCGACGGTGGCGTTCCGCCACCTGATCGCCGTACTCCCACCGGTCGATGCGCACGTGGCACCAGTTGCACTCGGCTTCCAGCCAATTTCCAGTGGCGAAAAATCCGTTAACAACCAAGTCCTCCGCGGAGACTGGGGCGTTCAGTGGCCATTCCCCGAAGGTGGTCAGGCGTACGCTCTCCAACTCCAGACGAGGCTCCGTCATCGTGTGGGACACGCTCACACCACCAATGATGTAATCCCACACCAGCTGAATTCCCCGAAAAGCGGGCAAGGCAATTTCAGGAGTGATGAGTAGAAACAAAACAAGGCAAAAAATTAGTAAACTTATTGATCTCCTGTGTGGACAGTAACCACATCCTAAAAAATACCAACACTGTGGTCTAGTCTAGTAATTTTTTGGTATTTCCCCAAAGTCCATCTCCGTTCACATTGAGGACCAAAAGTCATTCAAACAATCGATGGTTTGGAAAAATTGGTAGCATCGATGTGCCACTCGATGTTTTCTTTAAACAAATCGATGTTACTGCACCTCTAAATCAAATGCATCCAAATCCGTTGTTCTTGTTTTGTAAGTGGCAATAAAGGAGCATATTATTAGCAGGCTTATTTATGTTCCCCAATTTACAGTGATCTGCCTCGCCCAGGCCCAAGCGGAGCTATCTGGTCTGCTGAGCGCCCTGCACTACTTCGGACTCGTCTCGAACGTAACTGTCCAGTCCTTGGGCATATCCCGTGGCCAGTGCCACTACAGCTTCAACACCTATGCTCTTCTGGAGGAACGCCGCATCTGCGCCCCGGATGACGAACACATCCTGCACCTAACCCAGCCACCGCCAATCAGGAAGCCTCCGATTCTGGTGAAGTGCCTGCAGCCAGAAACGCCGGAGAATGCCACTGGAAAGGAACCGGGTCTGCTCATGATGGGCAGCTCCAAGGAGATAATTAGTCTGTTGAAGCCCGTGGGCAACGCCACCAAGCGCCACGAGCCGGGCAGCTGTGTAGTGGTCCACTTTTGCACAGTCTCCAGCTTGGAGTGTGCCAGAGTGGCTCCCATTATGAACCTTCTGCCCCACCTCTTTCCAACGCTGCCTATTGCATATATTGATGCGTACGAGTTCAGTCGTTTCAACGCCGAGTTCGGAATCGTCTCCTTACCCACGCTGATGATATTCCACCAGGGACGACCTCTGATCAAGTACGATCCCTCTTGGGCCTATTCGGAAAAACGGAGCTTCGGTCGCTTCATTATGCGGCACACGAATGTGAAGACAGTGGACCCGCAGAGCATACCCCCCCACATCCTCAACCGCACTCGAAGCGAGCCCCTCCCCAGCGTGCCCGTGGTCCACACGGACTATTACCTGGGCCTGGCTTGGGCCTTCATTCTGGCCTGCCTCGCCAACTACCTGCGCCAGACGGTCTTCTGGAAGCAGCTCGTGGAAATGGTCCAACGCAACTGGCGGGAGTCGGAGGAGACCCAAATGGAGATGGTGGACTAAATCCAGTCCAAGCCAAATCCGTGCTTAGCTTAGACTTTAGAAGAAGTAGGACTTGACTTTCTAATGTTATGTATTTACCGTTTAATTAAATTCACATCAACGTTTACTTAACTCTTATATATAGAGGGAGTGTAATTGTAATGCTATGTACTGTTCGAACTGATCGAAGCCGATCTTAAAATTTAAAGCTAAAGGAATCTATAAACTTGAGAGCTAAAAAAGGGTGGTTTAAACTTAAAGTAAAATTTCAATTATATTCCCATAACTTTGATACAATTTATCGACGATCGGTTGGTTGTGTTGTGGTACGTTGGATCGAGTTGCCGGCATTGAACAGTCACTTTCGTGGCGAATTGGTTTTGGTGTGCAGTTCGTGGTGGGTCCTGCGTCGATTGTTGGGCGATGCATATTTTTGGGAGAGTTGTGGGGTTGAATGGGGGCGCAGGACGTCCCAGAACAGGGCCGAAAGAGCCTTGTCCCCAATGTGAAAAATTATTGTTGATTTCTACTAATTAACAAAGAGCGATGCTTGTTTCCCAGGGTGAGGGGTGGACTGTCGGGTTGTGTGGATTGTGGTTACTGCTTCTTGCCGCGCTTAGGTCCCTTGTGGGCCGTCACTCCGTCTACGTCTGTGTGGTGATGCTTCAAACGCTGCGGCCGCCTAGCGCTTGCGGCATAGGGATGCGGATGTACACTAAACGGGGAACAAAACACAAAATATTAGTCAGGAGCACTGTCTTGGACATCAAGTAGTTACAAAATAAAAAATAATGCTCAAATTCGTTGGGCATGTAGACGGGTTAACAAGTTATAATTATAATGAAGGGAGGGGGGATTGGGATCCGACGTGAGATGGTGTGGTGATGGATGAAGAGTCGGGGGAACTGGAGTCGGACCAGAGGGTTCGTGTTCGTTAGTGGAGAAACGGCAGCAGCAACAGCAGCAGCAACAACGTTAGAATTTTATAAGCGTCGGTGGTGGCCAATTGGTCGTCGCGGGTCGTGGCGCAGATTGCGAGAATGCAGACAGAGGAGGTAGAGATAGATGTGTGTGGGATGTGAGTGGCAGCCTTACACGTAGCTCCCTGGTTCGGAGGCGATGTGGTGTTTTATGTTGTGGTTGCTGTGTTGCGTTGCTCAAGATCGTGGTTCTCGCGGCGATGTGGCAGCGTAGCGTGGCGTCGCCTTCGGTTAGTAGCAGAGTGCATTATGTGGTTACGTCGACGACCGCTTAGCGCAGTGCTTCGTTGATTTAGGTTGCATATGATTACAGGATTAGCGTAAGTTACTGTTCTATTTTCTTGCTTTCTTTTGGTTTCGGTCTGTACTCTACTTGCGGTAGAGTCGTGCGTTATACAGACGCCAATCTCTGCGGGAACAGGAGGTACCAAGAATGTCAAAAGGTGGAGAAGAGAAGATAGCGAGATGTCGTTAATATCATGAGTGAATTGCCAAAAAAAAAAAATAAACAAGTCGCGGCTGATAGTTCGTGATGTCTCTTAGATTATTCGTTTACCAAAAGGTACTTCAACAAAAATGTGTAAAGCAACGTCAGTATAGTTTCAGATGAGCTTGAACATATTTCATGCTTTTAAAGGTATACTAGTCCAAAGATATAGACATGTATTTGCACGAGAATCGGACAACAAAAGTTTAAAGTTGAAAAACTTTAAAGTAACTCATTTGTCATGAAAGCGAGGCGCAAGCGGGTGAAGCCCAGATCGTTGGGTCCTGCTGGTGGCGAGGGAACAAACCTTGGAGTGCCGGCAATAGAGTGGCTCCCGCTGGAAACCGTGGCCAGCGGCGAGGACGGTGGCGTACGCAGTGGGCGGCGTGGCGTGGCAAGCCCGTGACCGTGCCCGGGACCGTGGCCATTTCGCAGATACGGGCGACGCGAGCTGCCGTAGTTGTTGTTGTGGCCGCCAGTTATATCGTAGACGGTTGCTGCTGATGTTGCTGCTGCGACGGTGCTGCTTTTGCCGCGGATGTCGGAGTCGAAGTCGAAGTTATGAAAACGAGTCGAAGAAAAGTTGGAAAAGATTACAATACGTTTTCGAAAGTCGAGCTAAGCATTTGAGTAGCGAAACCTTTCCATTTGGCTCTGGCTTGGTACTGTTTCTGTGAGTGGTTGAGCGAACGAAGGGAGCAGTCGGTGGGCAAAACCAAAAATAGAACGAACCAAAAACGTTGAGCTTAACTCTTTAGAGGCCTACCTCAAGTTTCAAGTATCGTTTGGATTCGCACAGTTTGAAATGTATTAGGCAGAAATTTAGCAGAATAGAATGCAATTTTTGTATCGGATAGTTAGTAAAATATACTGTATGTACTTTAAATCTTAGTAATTATATCTGCAAGTAAATACAAACATTTTGATTTAGCAACAGTTGCCTGGCAGGGGGAGTTAGTCGGGAGCAGGGAGTCACCAAAGGGCTGTTTGGCTAATCCTAAGTACACACGCGCACGGACAGTGGCTGCATGGGAACACTCACCTGCTGCTGCTGCTGCTGTGTGGACCCGCCGGGGGCGAGTGGGGCAAGTGCCGGCCACCGGAGGAGCGTGGCATGGGTGGCTGCTGCTCCTGGATCACACAATCATCATCCTCGTCATCGTCCTCCACCGGTTCAATGGTCACAGTGGATGCCGTATTGGCGATAGCTGGGCGAGACGGCATTATGGCCGGCATTCCACCGCGATGTCCTTGAGTTATTCCGCCGCCGCGAGTAGCCCGCGAGGTGAATTCGCGATCGAACTGCTCAGCCTCCTCCTCGTCAAGGTTAATGAATTCCTGACGCTCCTCCAGTTGGCCGGAGCGCATATCCTGCTCCTTCTCGATGATGTGCGCTCGCTCGCCGATGTGATGTCCGATGGCCATCTTCTTGACACCCGTGCGCGAGTCCTGGACTGTTTTCCTGGTCTCGCGGACACCCCCTGGGCCAGTCTTGGTGCTGGTGCTTGCCTGATATATCTGTGGACGGCCATCGGGGCCCGAAGACATGGTCATCACTGTGCTCTGGCAGAAGGAAGCCCCAGGATTCCCACCGATATCTAAATATTGATTATTAACAAAGCGTTGTGGAGACATTATTACGGAGACACCTACCTGCATTTAGCAACCTATTGAAGTTCGGCATCATGGGCATCCCAAAGAGACCCATGGGCGCCATCGCACCCATCTGCGGGCGCTCCATCAAGGAGTTCTGGGGGAAGCCCGCGTCGAAGGGATTTCCCTGCATAAAGGGATCCGGCATGAAAGAGTTCATCAGACGATTCATCGAGCGCATCTGCATGTTCATCGCATTCATGGTGTGGTTCATGTGGTTGCTGCAACGAGGGAGACATTATTGGATGCCGATGGGCTTACTCTAAAAAGTACTTTGGATCCATGTTTTCTTGTTGATGTGCTCTCTTACTACGCGATTTTCCCTTACTTTTTTTAAACATTCTAAACGGAGCCTAAAGTACTTTTGACTGACACAGAACGAACCGAACGGAAAGATGTCAGGGACAATTATAGAAAGCACCAGCCTGCTTTGTGCTAATAAATGAAAGATTCGCTTAGAATACATTTCAATCCCTGGCAGAAAGCCCCATTTAATAGGGCTTGGTTGCTTCAGGTCCCCTTTTCAAATTATCGATTATTACATCTTTTCTCGGGCATGCTGAACGCACACACACGAACAGAAGGGTATGCGATTTTGGCACCTTATTGAAGCGTTTGTTCAGCTCCACTACCCCAGTATTAAGTGCATCACTGTTACTTTATCGGGATTAACTTATACCTATTATATCTAAGCCACAAAGAGCCCTCCCCTGGGTGCATACGTATGGAAAATTAATGGGGCTTTTTCACGCAGGAGTCGCACCACTCTCCGCTTATATTCAAACTTACTTCATCAGGCCGAGATCGTCGTCAAAGTCGCCCATCAACGCACCGAAGAGTGACATTTTTTTGATTATTTATTGGCTCACAATTGACTGAGTTTTTCCTTTTTCAGAATTTTCCCGAATTTTCACGAATACTGAAGGGTTGTTGATATCAACATATCAATATATCGATATTCTCTGTACAAACGTGAAATTTATGTCGTGATATTGATTTTTCTAAGCTATCGATAACAATATTCGTACCCGGTTCACTGAGCTCACGAATCGGGAAGCTTATCGATCAGAAAACTTAATCCCTCAATATTTTAAAAATACAAAGTATACTTTTTGTAACATAAGGATTTTATAATTTTTCACATTTAAAGTTTCATAGATTTGAAGTTTCAAAATCCTTGGGAAAAAAGAATTGAAAATCAGTCAAAACCGCCTAATGGTTTCAATCTCCGTTATAATGTTCTTAATTTAAATAATGATATATTTAAGTTTATATGTATATAGCATGGATATAAAGAATCAATACATCTTTGGATAAAAGATGAATAATTAAAAATGTTCATTGGTTTTTATTGTAATTAAAACGAACTATTGTTCGCTTGATTTTTTAGTGTGCTGGGATTGTTTATATTGCAACACCCTAGATATATGGCTCGGCCTGTTCTTCGATCCATTTGGTATGGGAGTAAACGCTGGTGTACACTCCGGGGAATCCTTCCCTGCCACATCCCACCCCCCAGGATACAACGCCGACAAGTACTCCATCAACGACTAGAGGACCTCCGGAGTCGCCATTGCACGTATCCTTTCCACCTTCCAGATATCCTGCGCAGATCATCTCCTCCGTAACGGTATAATCCTTAGTCAAGTACTGAGCTCCACAAGTCCCTCTGTCCACGATCTCCAGTTCCACAGCCCGGAGCAGAGCAGGCAGAGCTTCATCCTCCTCAGAACGCTTGCCCCAACCACTTACTACCGCGTGGGCTCCGGAAGGAGGGGCCTCCAGGGCTACCGCGATCGGCTGCACCAGCACGGAGTACTCCAAGGGCTCGCGAGTGATAATTAGGCCAATGTCGTTCACATAAGTCTTTTTGTTGTATTCGCTGTGGTAGATCAGCTTGCTAACCTTCACTCCCTGCTCTTCCAGATCAGCAATCGAATTCTGGCCAGCCACAATCCGGATATAGGAAGCGTATCGGCCTTTGATGCAGTGAGCCGCGGTGAGTACCACCCGGGGAGCATAGATGCTACCTCCACAGATATGGAGCAGCATGTAGGTCTCCAGACGAACCGAAACCTGGTAGGGAAAATCCGAAATGTCCGCCTGGTCACCACCCACAATGTGAGTATTGACCAAGGCGGATTCCGTAAGGATCAAAGGACACAAGAGTCCCAAAACGAACAGTCCTAAACGCGGCGACATTTCAAAATGTTGTGCAGGTGGTGCCACTCTGGAGCTATATATAGGGTCGTATGGTTAGCTAGTTCTCCTTATCACTTATCACGAAAAAAATGTTATTTTGTGATGATCCCCATAGCCACTTTGAATTTTCATAAAATTCTGAAAGCGATATCGCAGAGTTTATATGGGTCTCAAAGACCCAGTTTTTATATCCATTATAAATGGGGCGGCGGCTTTCTAGGGAAAGGCGACAAAGCTGCCTGAAGATAATCGTTTACCGATTAGCAAAAAATCATTCCACTGAGTAATTGCTGATCTTTGAACGACTCATGGAATGACGAAGACTTCTAGCCTTAAAATGTTAGCCTTAAAATGTCCTTGGTCCAGTAAAAGTATTACATCATTTCATTGAGATAAATCTCTTGTTGTGCGGCAGATCATAGAACATTATTTTTCATATCTTGGCCAATATTTGTCCGATTTTGAAAAGTTATGCCTTCTAGATGTCGCAATTTAGAGTACAATCATTCTCCATCAACACCTGGCAACATGAAATCCGACCCCATTTTCGAAAATTTTCAAAGGGGTAACATCACGATTTTGGCCAAAAATCGATAAAAATTTGATCCTCCCATATTTTCTATATTTTAATGCAGATTTGAGGAGCTAGGAACCCTGATTCATAAATGGTACGGCTCTTCAAAATCGGTTAAAGTTTGGCTGAAATATTGGCTAAAAAGTGACTCAAGAGTTGCATTTAGGTCAAAAGCCACCGCCAATGGCCAATACCGTTTTTGGGCCAGATCGTGGGACATTATCTGATATATCTTGGCCAATTCTTGCCCGATTTCAAAATGATATGCCTTCCCGACCATGTATTTTCGAGTACTTTCGTTCTAAATCAACACCTGCCAATGTGAAATCCGACCCCATTTTCGAAAATTTTCAAAGGGGTAACATCACGAATTTGGCCAAAAATCGATAAAAATTTGATCCTCCCATATTTTCTATATTTTAATGCAGATTTGAGGAGCTAGGAACCCTGATTCATAAATGGTACGGCTCTTCCAAATCGGTTAAAGTTTGGCTGAAATATTGACCAAAAAGTGCCGCAAAAGTTGCATTTAGGCCAAAAGCCACCCCCTCATGTCCAATACCATTTTTGGCCAGATCGTGGGACATTATCTGCTATATCTTGGCCAATTCTTGCCCGATTTCAAAATGATATGCCTTCCCGACCATGTATTTTCGAGTACTTTCGTTCTAAATCAACACCTGCCAATGTGAAATCCGACCCCATTTTCGAAAATTTTCAAAGGGGTAACATCACGAATTTGGCCAAAAATCGATAAAAATTTGATCCTCCCATATTTTCTATATTTTAATGCAGATTTGAGGACTTAGGAACCCTGATTCATAAATGGTACGCCTCTTCCAAATCGGTTAAAGTTTGGCTGAAATATTGACCAAAAAGTGCCGCAAAAGTTGCATTTAGGCCAAAAGCCACCCCCTCATGTCCAATACCATTTTTGGCCAGATCGTGGGACATTATCTGCTATATCTTGGCCAATTCTTGCCCGATTTCAAAATGATATGCCTTCCCGACCATGTATTTTCGAGTACTTTCGTTCTAAATCAACACCTGCCAATGTGAAATCCGACCCCATTTTCGAAAATTTTCAAAGGGGTAACATCACGAATTTGGCCAAAAATCGATAAAAATTTGATCCTCCCATATTTTCTATATTTTAATGCAGATTTGAGGACTTAGGAACCCTGATTCATAAATGGTACGCCTCTTCCAAATCGGTTAAAGTTTGGCTGAAATATTGACCAAAAAGTGGCGCAAAAGTTGCATTTAGGCCAAAAGCCACCCCCTCATGTCCAATACCATTTTTGGGCCAGATCGTGGGACATTATCTGGTATATCTTGGCCAATTCTTGTCCGATTTCAAAATGATATGCCTTCGCGACCATGTATTTTCGAGTACTTTCGTTCTAAATCAAAACCTGGCAATGTAAAATCCGACCCCATTTTCGAAAATTTTTAAAGGGGTAACATCACGATTTTGGCCAAAAATCGATAAAAATTAAATCTTCCCGTATTTTTTATATTTTGATGCAGACCGGATCAGTTTGAAACCTTGATTCATAAATGGCACGCCTTTTCCAAATCGGTTTGAATTTGGATGAAATATTGGCAAAAAGGTGTCTCAAAAGTTGCCTTTTGGCCTCAAGCTTCGCCTCCATGGCCAATTCCATTTTTGGGCCAGATCGAAGGGCATTATTTTCTGTACCTTGGCCATTTCTTGTCCGATTTCAAAATGCTATACCTTCTCGACCTTGTATCTTTGAGTACTTGCATTGTAAACCAAAACCTGGCAATGTGAAATCCGACCCCATTTTCGAAAATTTTCAAAGGGCATCACGATGTTGGCCGAAAATCGATAAAACTTTTGACCCTCTCATATTTTCTATATTTTGATGCAGACCTGATTTCTGATTCTTAAATGATTCAAAATCGGATGTAATTTGGATGAAATATTGGCTAAGAAATGTCTGAAACATAGCCACTTACATTTTTTGGGGAAAATCGTAAAAATTGTTTGTATATTTTCTGTCAATTTACGGAATAAGCTGAAATCTTTTCCTTATATCTCCAGAGTTGGGTGGAAGCGGTGGGTAGAATTACCCACAAATTCCACTCAGTGTTTGCCCAATAAAGCTGGCAAACACAGCCATTTCGCTGCGGAAATGATTCCACAATTTGATAAACATTTACGATGACGTTAAAAGTACACAAGTGTCACATATGCAAGTGCGGATCGATAAATTCGCCATAAATAAAGTTTATGGATGTATACAGCTAATTGGAGGGGTCTCCCCAGGTGGGGGATCATTTGGGGACCAGATTCTAGGGGTGCAAAGTTCGCTCCCCTGGCACGCGTCCATACGGATACGCGTCGAGTGGCACTGAATATTCTCGTAGGGCCACAGGGCAAACATGCACTGGCGAATTTACACACTGTAGTTGATCTTAGGATAATTGATAGCCATCCAACATCACCTCCACTTCTAGCTACTTAGCACTTCGAGTGCGCCGACTGGTCGGCAATTACGCTGCTCGGTGCTCGTCCGGCGATTCGTTGAGTAGGAGTCGGGGGCGCGGGGATACTTAGGCCACGCCGCACGTACGCGTCTCTTTTGGTCCGAGCCGAGCTCGATCTTGGCCAATCCGTTATAAATAGACTCCGCCTGGCGGAGGCACCGCATTTGCAGCTCATCAGTCGACGGGAGCCCATCTGGATAATTGGCCAAAAAGTGGATTTTCAATTGGTGTCAACAACTCGAACGTCTATGTGCGGCATAGACGGAGTGTCTGCGAGCATAAGTTTAAAAACATAAAATATTTGTGCACTTTCAAAGAAAACTAAGTTTGCCCGACTAAGGTTAAGATGATTGTTGAAAAAATGGTGAGTGAGATTCAGTTCATGAGTGTTCTACCCAAAAGTGCTAGAAATTAAAATCGCAAATCGATTCCTAAAATCAACCTATCCAATGTAGAGCACTTGTGCCACCAACACATACCCTTTACGAAGAGTGAGTTTTTCTTTGAATAATGTTATATTATAGAGGCGTATACCTAGCAGGTAGGCAGTGCCCACTATGTACTGGAGGTACTCCTCCATCCGCGCCCCTTTTCTCACCTGAAACCATTTGATCGGACCTCCAGACCTCCACAACAAGTCTCTCGTTTGGGACCACCATTATGATACCTTATGGAATTAGTGGGAAGTAATCATGATGTGTATTGATTAGTGGCCAGGTGCCAATTGGCAGAGCACACAAGCGGTTTTAGTTCTGCAAGTCCCCAAAGCCCCCATAGCCCCCATAGCCCCCATAGCCGCCATAGCCCCCAAAGCCTCCGAAGCCGCAGCCTGGATACACCCATGCCCAAAAATAATGAATTAAAAGAATGGAAGGGAGCGGGACGGAAGCGTTTGGATGCTTCATCGATCTCTGGACAAACATTTGAGCAGAACAAACAGTAGAGAAATATTCATGAACTCGGGGGTTGATAGACCCGGCTTGGCTCTGGGTTTCCTTGAGAGTTCCTAATTGCCAAGAGCAGGCCTGTGCCGGACATATCACATTCAGTTAACCGACCAGCTTCATTTCCAATTTTCTGTTGTGACAAATTCTGAGAAACCTCTGAGACAAATTCAGAGCATCGAATCCAAATGGTGCCCATACCTTTGAGACTTCGCCAGATGGGTCTTGGGCCCGGGAACACAGCCGGACTGTGGAGGAAGGTGACCTTTCTGCTGGCAATCCCGGCCATCGTCCTGTGTGCCGTTAACGCATTTTCAGGACACTCTGAGCACGAGCGCGAGCCGTTCACCAAGTACGAGTACCTGCGCCGGCGCACTAAGCGCTTCCCGTGGGGCGACGGCAACCGCTCTCTCTTCCACAACAAGGAGATCAATGCGCTGCCCGAGGGCTACGAGGACGAGGAAGGGGGCGACGAGGCCAAGGACTAAGGCCCGGCCTCAATTTTTATTAACTGAACGTTTTTGCACTGATTTTCACCCACCCATGACGCTCGAGACACCTCCAGACTCTGCCACATGTGCTCATTAGCTTGGAAGGACGACGGGGACGCAGACCTCAACACTTTGCATTCTTTGGTACAACTCTAGCACCTGTTACAATTGCTGACCAGGGCCGCTTGTTGTGAAATAAATTTAATGTTGGATTCGTAGTTCGAAGTTCGTGGAATGGGCTTCGATTTAGTACACTCCCAAGCTAACTTTTTCCAAGGCAGAGGATGGGGGGCAGGCCAATAGTGTCAATATTTATAGATTCTCGAAGCCCTCAACCTCCCTAAAGTTGGCCAAGCTGGCTGATTAAATGACGCTCTTGAATCCGACTCCGAGCACTTGCCCTTGCCGCGTGTCGCAAGTTTTTCGACAAACAAAACGGCAACGTAATCGCAACGAAAGTATAAGTTATGTATCTAACTGCGGTGTGAATTGTTTGGGCCAACACGCCGTATGAGCGATGCGATCTCTAGTCTCGCATACCCAGATAGACCGAGATCCAGGTCTGGGAGTGTGGCTGGTACGTGTGGCTGTATGATCGATTAAAGCCCCAGTGGGTCACCCCCACCCAACCCTGCTATGCGTAGGAACGTGTTGGCTGCCCTCGGATTCGGTTTTGGCCGATTTCTGTGTCCGTGGTGCAGCAGGTTGCGGACGAGCACAAAAGATGACAAATGATGATCACCGGCCGGGTTCCAGGGACAGACTGGCTTTGTTGTGCGGCCCATACAGATGGCGATATGGGAAACCCCTTTTGTTGCGAGTTCTGGGGAGAGTGGGAGCCGGAACAATTAGCCAACAACCTGACAGATTTGGGGCTTTTATGGTTATATATTTTAAGTTGGATTTCACTAATGATCGGAGATGCGAATGGTTGCCTAACTTGTATCTGATCATAAAATATATCCTCCTTTTCTCAAATAATAAAATACTTTGGAGCAGCAACTTTAAATCTGACTGGTATTGGAAGGGAGAGGATGGATTGATGATGGGTTAGATCCATGAGTTAGAAGCCGCCATCCCTAATGTCATCCGTTTATAAATATGTCTGTTTTTCAGTTTGAACGTGCCACCAAGACGGAGCTATGCACGGTGCTCGTCCTGCTGGCTCTGAGCCTGGCCATCTACACCTTCTACGCCCACCTGCAGACGTACCTGCGCTCCGTCCTCCTGTCGCTGCGCCTCACGGGCCCGCCATCAGTTCCCTTGTTGGGCAACTGCCTGCTGGTCACGGAAAAAGACCGTAAGTGATGACACCTGGGGATTCGCAGTAAGCTCTGGGTTACCCATTGCCTCTTACAGTGATGCGGAAGTGGGCAGCTAAGGCCTTCGACCTGTACGGATCGCTGGTGCGGGTGTGGGTGCTGCTGTTTCCCTTCTTCGCGGTCCTGCAGCCGGAGGACCTCCAGGTCATACTCTCCTCCAAGAAGCACACCAACAAGGTCTTCTTCTACCGTCTGATGCACAACTTCCTGGGCGACGGACTGATTACCAGCAGTGGCTCTAAGTGGAGCGACCACCGCCGGCTCATCCAGCCTGCCTTCCACCTCAGTCTGCTGGAGAAGTTCATCGACACCTTTGTGGACGCCTCGCAGTCGCTGTACGAGAACCTGGACGCCTCCTCCGCCGGCACGGAGATAAACATAGCCAAGTACGTGAATGGCTGCGTCTTGGACATACTGAATGGTGAGTTGGGAAGTCGGGGATTATGTTTGAAAACGGGAATGTGCATATGAGCCGTACAATTGCAGAAGCGGTGCTGGGCGTGCCCGTGAGGAAGAAAGGAGACCAACTGGTCAACATGGAGGAGTCGCCCTTCCGACAGGGCAAGCTCATGATGCCCAGAAGATTCACCCATCCCTGGCTGTTGCTGGACGGGATCTACCACTGGACGAAAATGGCCAGCGACGAGCTGAACCAGAAGAAGCGCCTCAACGACTTCACCCGCCAGATGATCCAGCGGCGGCGGCTGATCCACAAGTCCAGCAACAACAACAACGAGCGAAAGTGCCTCCTGGACTACATGATCGAGATCTCCGACAGCAATCCGCAGTTCGGGGAGGAGGACATCGTCAATGAGGCCTGTACCTTCATGCTGGCCGGCCAGGACTCCGTGGGCGCAGCCGTGGCCTTTACCTTGTTCCTGCTGGCCCAGAACCCCGACTGTCAGGAGAGGTGTCACCTGGAGCTGGAGCAAATCTTCGACAGCAGCAATAGGGCTCCTTCCATGGGGGACCTGAGGGAGATGCGCTACATGGAGATGTGCATCAAGGAGGCACTGCGCCTCTATCCGAGTGTGCCGCTGATCGCCAGAAAACTGGGCGAAGAGGTGCGCCTGGGGGACCACACCCTGCCCGCCGGAAGCAACATCTTCATCTGCCCATATGCCACTCATCGGCTGGCCCACATCTACCCCGACCCGGAAAAGTTCCAGCCGGAGAGATTCTCGCCGGAGAACTCGGAGCACCGCCACCCGTACGCCTTCATACCGTTCAGTGCGGGGCCGAGGTACTGCATCGGCAACCGATTCGCCATCATGGAGATAAAGACCATTGTGTCCAGGCTGCTGAGAAGCTTCCAGCTGCTCCCGGTCCCTGGGAAGACGACCTTCGAGGCCACTTTCCGGATCACTTTGCGGGCGTCTGGAGGGCTGTGGGTGCGCCTGAAGCCCCGGGATCACCCGATCACCGCCCACTAACTGCCGTATTCGCTAAATTCGTTACTTTAACTTTAATTAGTATGGTAAATATGTATATAAATCGAAACAATAATTTAAACACTTAGCTGCCTCTAGCCTAAGTACATTCCCTCCGAGTGAGGGGGTGCATCCATGGGACTGGATGCCGGATGCCGGATGTCGGATAGATGTATCCTACTGTAAGTGGGTGTGTGCGGGTATGGAGGTGGATGTGGATGTCGATGTGTTGCTGGAATTGCAATCGCAATCTGATTCGCTTTCATATTCGAGTGTTTCGTAATTATTTTGTCGCGTGGGGTTTCATTTATAATATATATATGTATATGGATGTGAATCCGCTCCGCTGTATTTTAAAATAAATGTTAAACCGTGTCGGCCCTAAACCGACCTAATCTAGGACGTAATATGCTGTGATCCAGTGTTGAATCTTTTAATGAGATGTCGCGCACGTGACTCGCGGTTGGACTCCGTGTTCCCAATACCGCCGGTCGGGTTGCTTCCATTGTTGACATTGCTGTTGCTGTTGCTGTTGCTGGTGTTTCCATTGCCGTTTCCCCTGAGCTGCCGACGAGCCCCGCTGGCGACCGTCTGCTGCTGGGCCAGCCGCTCGGCGGCCTCTCGGACGCGCTGGCTCATCAGCCGCGTCGGCGTGGCGGACCGCTGGGGCACCGGGGAGCTTGGCATGGACCGGGCCTGGACAGGGGTGTCTTTTCGGGCCCCAGGGCTAGGGCCTCTGCCAGGTGTCTGCGGCTCCTCTGCTGCGAATCAAGAGAAGGGAAATATGAGTACAAAAGTTCAGTAAACCTCCGCACAGAAGACCCAAACGGACCCTAAACTTAAGCTCATGTCCTTGAACTCTAATTGAGGACCGTTTGGGTGTCTTCTCGATAGCTACTTCTGCTTAAGCGTCCCACGCTCGCCACTTTCGAGATCTTGAACGGCTCGCAGGCAAGCGGGGTTTTAGAGGATTTAGCAGCGGATGCGGCAGGAGCGGCCACGGGAGTGGGATGGGTCTGAAACCGGTCCTTCAACTGGGACACCTTCAGCTTGGACTCGCACGCAGGCTTGTTGTGGGGCTTGGCCTTGGACTTCTCCCTTGAACAGCTGTCCTCCAGCGACTTCTTGCGCATCTTAACCGTGTTGGTAAAGTCGGAACGCATGATGGACTCCTGGCCCTTTGGGGGCAGCTCCAGAGTCAAAGCGCTCTCCGGATCCTGCGCTGCCGCGGCCAGGGACGTGGAGGCCTTCGCAATCTGTTCCAGCTTCGACTTGGCCAAGGAGAGGAGCAGCGTCTCCTGGGCTCCACTGCAGTTGGAGCACTCGCTGTACCCGGAATCGCTGCGCTCGCTGCACTGAGACTTGTCCCGGAACTTCAGCACGGAACGCTTCTCCACCAGGGGCGACATCTCCACACTGAAGTCGTCCTCCTCCTCGTGGAGCGAGGTCATCTGGGCGCTCAGCCCACTCGATATCATGGCACTGGCATTGAGCAGGCCTAGTCCGGAGAGGGAGGGCCGCGGGCTACTCAGGGCGCCCATGGCAATAGCGGAGTTCCTGCGCGAGGCCGACAGGTTTGCCATCCGTCCGAGGGCGCGGATAGCGTTGCCGGTTTTCTGGATTAGCAGGCGGGAAGCGAGCAGCAATGGCAGGCGGGTTAATGGAGCGAAACGGGTTAGGAGGAGCGGCGTCACTACTCACCTGCCACTTTCGCCGGATGATGAACTTCTTGAGCTTGTCGGTGCAGATCTTGTTGTTGCTGAGGTTGTCGTCGTAGCGCTGACACAGCCACTTGGACTCCAGACACTGCTGGGCAGTCAGTCGCTCCTCCTTGCGGTGAACCAGGAGCTGAGAGATGAAGTCCTTGGCCTCCTGCGAACTGAGAACCAGGATAAGATTACAAGACTTAAGATGGAGGTCTACAGGAACACCTACACGCAGTCGAAGGCGTCGTCATCGAAGTCGTAATCTGCCCGGGTTATGTTCGAAAAGGTCTCCACATCGGTGTCCCCCATGAAGGGCGAGAGCCCAGAGAGCCTGTAGGAACGAGCAATGAGTGACTGAAGACTGACTTTGGAGCCCACAACTCACAGAACATAGCAGATGACCCCGACGCTCCACATGTCCGACTTGAAGCCGATGGGCTCGTAGCTGATGATCTCCGGGGGGATGAACTCTGGGGTGCCAAAGAGAACCCGGACGGGCGCCTTCGCGTCCAGCCGCTGGGCCAGGCCGAAGTCAATGATCTTGATCTGGTGACTAGTGCGGGTGTGGCACATGATGTTCTCCGGCTTCAGGTCGAGGTGGACCACGCTCTGGCTGTGCATGTAGGCCACGCCCTCGCACACCTGGCGCAAGAACAGGATGCAGTCCAGCTCGGTCAGGGTGAAGTCGTCGGCCACCACCCGCTCGAAGAGTTCGCCGCCAGTGATGCTGCACAATGTGACCATATAGAAGGATACTCTCAAAGGAACCTGGAGGAGATCTACTTACTACTCCATAACCATAACGATCTCCCGGGGACTCTCGAAAGAGGCTGCCAACTGGAGCAGCTTGGGGTGCTGCAGGGAGCGCATGATAGAGATCTCCTCAATGACCTTCTGCTTGTCCCTGGCCTTGATGCACTTGATCACCTTGGCGGCCAGCAGTTGGCCCGGTTGACCGCGCTCCTGGACCTTGTAGACGATGCCGAAGCGCCCCTTGCCCAGCTCCTCGATGATCTGGAAGCGCGATTTGAAGTCCCCGCCAGACTGTACGCTGACGGTGGGGCCACTCTCCCCGGGCGTCCTCTGGGCCTTGCCAATAATCTTCACCGTTTCGCTGACGTGGCTGGGCAGACTGCGGCCGTGGATGTTCTCGGCTCTCACTCTGAAGCGGTACTGGGTCTGGGGTTGCAGGTTCTTGACCGTGTACGCCAGAGTGTCCACAACCCGAGCCACCTCCTGCCAGGAGTCCTCTCCGATGTCCACTTGGTTGTCCTCGTCGCAGATCTGCATCTCAATGCTGCCATAATTGAAAACCCAGAAGTCAGGATAAATTCCACAATGGCTTAACACTGTTTCTCACATGAATCCGGTGATCATGCAGCCTCCGTCGTAGGGGGGACCACACCAGGCCACTGCCACCCGGTCCGGGCCCAAGGAGACGCTGGGCTGGCCGCTGGGCGGCTCCGGAGGACCTTCCACTGCCACGGAGGCAGCGGCCGCCTCGATCCCGTAATCGCTCATCACCTCGACCGTGTACTTGCCACTGTCATCCGCCGAGATGTCGGAGATGTAAAGCGTCGACTGCTGGGCCGTGGTCCGTATGGTTACATTCGGGCTCTCAACAATGGCACGGCTCTGTGTGGGAAGGCGTTTTAAATAGATCAGTTGAATGTGCACCATGAAATGGGTTACCAAATGGATAAACTAAATTGCAAACGGGTGTTACGTAATTCAGGGCAAGTCTCCGACTTCAAGACGAGCACTGGGCGAGGCTATTGCGCCTTGGGAGTGGCGGATATGAACCTGATCCTTTGGGAAAAGGTGCCTGGCTCATCTCCGGTCGATAAGTTTGAGCAAAAGGCAAATAATATTTCATATATCGAGGCACTGCATCTGCTGGGAGCTGGGCCGCCAACCTTCGTTTGCGATCGTCTCGCATTTGCGGTTTCCAACCATTACGTAGCCCGACCGCCCAAGCCCACACCCTCAGCCTACCCAAGCAGAGCAGCACCCAACCGGACAACAATGACAACAACCCCACCGCAAACTGATCGTGACACAGTCACAGAGGCTCCGAGTGGGCTTAGGGCTGATAAAGACAAAGAATGTGGCTCCAATCTCATAAGCACAATCCCCCGGGCAGGCGCTCTACCTGCTCTGGCCTAATTGGGTCACTTGCACAACGCCAGTGCCGATTGAGACACCCAAACCGGACCTATTGCCACAACCTACCCGACCCTAACCCACTGCAGAGTAGATATACTTACCGCCTTGTACCACACCACTTTGGTGCCCGGGAATGGCTCGTAGCGGACGTTCAGCCGGACATGGCCGCCGATGAGGGCGGTGCAATCCTCGGGCCGCGACAAGAAGCAGCTTCTGGCCGCCAGCGAGGCGGAGGAGCTGTTGCCTCGGATGGAGGGCAGGACCAGGAGGCTGGTGTAGGTTCTGGTAGCGGGAAGGCGCCTTGCCTCCGCCTGGGGATGCTTCACCTGCAGGCAGATCTCTCCGCTTCTGGAGGGGGCGACGTCTCGAAGACGCAACAGCCGAATGCCGTTCTCAGGGTACGACTCCAACTGCAAGAGGATTGGAGGGAAATGTGCAAGATTAAGTTTGAGTTGCGAATAAGCTGGGAGGAAATGGCGGAATGGTTGGACTTCTATATGAGTTTTGTTTTTAGATTCGTTCTTCTCACGGATTAATGCGATTCAGTTCACGGGTGTTAGTGGAATTATTCCGGGGAGTATGCCAAATTTTTGGCTGGAGATCGGTTATAAGAATGTATTTTCGCGAAGGTCTCTACTGAAGATATCTTACATAGATCCCTACGGATCAGTCCGTTAATTTTCACGACACTATTGGAATTTCAAAATTGGACTAATCGACTGTTTAAGGTTTCCAGTTCATATCACTAAGTACACAGGTTGGGTAGTACACAGTGCATACACATGGGCAGACAATTAAGTACTGTGTACACAAGTGTCCGGGAGAGACAGTCGATGGAACTTGGATGACGCGGCGCGGCTTGTGGCTGGGATGGAACTGATCGGCCCTCTCCCGGGCACGCACCAATTAAGCGAGAGCCCGGGAATCGGCACTGCTTCGGATAAATGGAATGCCTCGAGCGGATCGTGACAATGACACTTGGGCGCTCGCTCTCATTTTCATTCGAGCACGCACACACCACCCGACGGGAGGTGGAACCTTATCACTGGGCCCTAGCAGAATTCCAAAGCGGTATTGATTCCCCCGGATTCACTCCATTTGTTGCGCCTACCTGTGACATCTTGTCACGCCCTTGCTTTCGACAGTAATTTGAATATTTCCCGAGCGCTCTCGGGCGGCATTACAGGTTCCTCCGGAATGTTCGGAGACAGCGACAGAGACCGAGACCAAGACCGAGACCGAGACCGAGACCGAGGAGATGTGCTTTGATTGAACGCCGACGAGCGAGTGTTTCCGATCCCCATGTGAGCGAAATGCGAGCCCAAGCCACACATCACAATCAACATCGTTGGCATGCAGCTCGCATGGGGCAGTATTTCAATACGACTCTTATGCAAATGACCAGGGTCCCACCGGCAACAATTATTGTTATTGTTTTCTCCGCCAAAAAGTGTGAACGAGCAGCCTGCGGCAAGGTAATGGAGGGCTCTGTTTTCGGGTTTGGATGTCTGTGTCTTAGCTGTTTGCTTTCAAAGAGCAGGTTCCCGGATCGGGGCCAAAAGCAAGCACACGCCTCGCACTCACCGTCATGTCAAGTGAGTCATCGTCTATCAGCTGCTCTCCATTGAGGTACCATTCGGCTTCCGCGTCACAGGGGAAAACACGTCCATAAAAGATGACCTCCTCTCCGGCCGCGCAGACAACCGGAAGCGGGCTCTTCAGCAGCTGGACGCACTCCTGGTCCTCCCGCCGCAGATCGCGTTCCAGAACGCACAGCTCGCCGCTGGTGCTGCAGTCGCATTGGCATTCGCCGGAGGATGGCTCCGAGGTAAACACCTGACAGCTGTAAGTTCCGGAGTCAATGTCGAAGGCATCCGTGATGCGCAGGCCCAGGCGTCCATTGCCGTGATCGATATAGCTGTGAAGAATGGTCGAGCTCAGATGGAACACAACTATATTAGGACTATGCCGAGGATCTACTCACTTGAATTCCTCGCTGTCCGGCAGAACTTCTCCATTCCTAAGCCAGACGTAGCTGAAGGGCTCGGCGCAGTCGATGACGCACGTAAGGTCAATCACTTCGCCCTCTACAGCTCTGCTAATCTCGGGGAGGGGTTGACTAATGGTGGCGCCGTTTCTCCTAAATTCACTATCCGTCTCGTGGAAAGTGACTGTGGTGGAGCTGATTAGGGGATCGTGGTCACCACTAATGATGCAGCTGTATATGCCTTCGTCCGCTACTGTAACATTGTCGACGAACAGCACGACCATTGAATTCTCCTCATCGAACACTATACGAACTCGATCCGAGGGCTCCATTTCCACGGAGTTGTGGTAGAATCTGACGGATGGAACCGAAGAGCCCCGGTATCCGCTGGCCAGGGCCATGCGTCCGCCAATTGCTGAGGAAAGAGGGGAAGGTTGACTCTCTCCATGTTGCTAGAAAGGTTACCTTCTACCCACCTGTGGATGGACCCATGATGCGCCGGTATAAGTAGGCATTGCGGCGGGAGGAGGAGGCGCGCACACTCCTCACCGATGGCGACTTGGAGTACCGCGAGCTGCTGATCACATCGAGCCGGGCAGTGGCCTCTATGCGCCCAAAGTCGTTTTCCAGCGTAATCCTGTACAGACCGGCGTCATCGAAGGACACTTCGTCGATCTCAATAATCCTCAAGTCGTCGATCTCCTTAACGGCTATCCGGGGAGTGGGGGTGACAATCAAACCGTCCTTGTCCCAGGTGGCCCATGGAGTTGGGTGACCTGAGATGGCGCACTGGAACCGCACAGAGTCGCCCTCCTCCACTACCCGGTTGTAGGGGATGGCCAGGAACTTGGGCGCCGTGATGGCGGTACGTGCGTCACTCCTCCGCCGCTCCGTTACTCCCGTTAGATCAATGCTACTTGTCCGGTAGGATAAACGGAATGGGGAGAAGCTGCGGGCGGGCGTGGATCTGGGGGTGGAACGGGGAGTGGAGTGGGCGGATAGGAGGCCACTAGGTCGTGTCAGCTGGCGACTCAGCATGTTCTCCTTCTCCTCGGGCACGTCCACGATGATGCAAGCGGAGGACAGACTTCGACCCACCGAGTTCTTTGCCACGCACGTGTACTCGCCCTCATCCTCCGGATACACTCGCGGTATTCTTAGCGTTGCCTTGGTGCCATCGAATGACATTTCGTAGTCCCTATCTGAGGGCACCACTCGACCGTCCTTCTCCCATATAATAAAGGGTTCTGGGTCGGCCTCCACCTGGCATTCCAACGAAATAGCATCCCCATCGCAGCAGCGCAGGTTCCGCAGATTGCGTACGAAGCGGGGAAGCGTTTCGATGTTGCTGTAAAATAATAAATTTATATATGAACACAAAAAAACTGATAAATAAACTCACCTGTGGCGCGTCTGCACCTGATCCATACGCCTATCTTTTAGAATGTCTGGGAAAAATAAACAAAATTTAATATTAATTCTAGGCTGCTTTTTCGCTTTTAAATTGCCCGCTAAAATAAAAAAATATCAAAAACTATCGTATTTACGATTTCACGACCCACATATATCGAATATTGTATCGAATACACAAAAAACATCGATAGATTTGTATTTTGGTATCGACAACCCTAATGTTTATTTTTAGCATTTATTTTAAGAGATTTCTTGACGTCAAATAGCAATTTCAACATGCGGGGCATGTTTATAGTGCCAATGGACCTAGAACCGGGTTTCCGCAAGGCAGACCTGCATAACTTACCCGCCTTGAACAGTGGTATGGTGTATAATTTTTGCATGTCTGCCGACCCGGAGAAGTCCAAGCCCATGTAAGTGTTTGGGTTATAGTTTTTGCAAAAAGAATGTTTAATGTTTATTCCTTTCATAGATCGACGGAAAAGAGTGATCTTCTGACGGACTATGTGCAATTGCGACGGCAGGGAGAGCTCTGCGAGCTGAAAGGCCTAATATTCTCTGCCTCGGATTTCGCCAATACAGATACTCATGCCAATGTTGGCCTAAAGGTGATGGAGTCCACGCGGACTATTATGGAGGGTCAGTGCAGTTTGTGTCCACTAGCTGGTGTGTATTTTAAATGTATCTAGTATCTATCGGATCTAACTGATAATGTTGTCACGCAGATGCCTGTTCACACATTGTAGCATTTCTGTTTTGGCTTCTGAACAAGAGCGAGGATCGCACTCCCTCGGCCGTGGTCGAATTCTGGGGCCACGAACTGGAAACCCTAGTCCAACCAGAGCCCAGCAGGGCATTCCGCATCTGTGACTTGCTGCCCAAGGATGAGGTGCGTCTGGAAAGCGAGATGAGCTCCCAGGCTATGAGCAGCAGCGAAGGACAGAGCTTCTTGGATTCTGTGTTGGATGAGCTATCGGCCTGTGGCCGAGACTCTGCCCTGTACCGCCAGTGCGTAGACACCGCCGATGAGTTCGAGTCCCTCTTCGTGCACCACGTGCTCCTTCGCGCAGCAGATCTGCATATCGTCGACGTGCCCAGCTTTGTCCAGTACATGGAGCTGCAGGCACCTACTGGCATCTACGAAAGCCTCAACGAGGTTACCCGCCTGCAGTATAAATCACGTCTCTGGGTGGAGATTCAATACATGCGCATTCGCTGCTCCATGATGCACATGATTGTGTCGCGGAAAACAGCGGAGGACGAAGAACATATTTTCAATGTGATGTTCTGCAAGGGACGGGACAAGAATATTGACGATCGGATTCAGCAGAAGCAGCACAAGCGCTTCATTTTAAAGCAAACCGAAAAGCTTGAGAACAAGGAGTACTTGGAGTGCGGACTACTGTTGCACGAAAACTACCCCTACCTGTGCGCGTCGCCCGATGGCATTACGGACGATCATATTGTGGAAATTAAATCGCCAAAGACGGAGGATGAATTTGAGAAGTATCTGGAGGCTAGGGAATCCATTTCCCCCAAGTACATGGCCCAGATACAGATCCAGATGTTTCTGGCGAACGTGAAAAAAGCTCTGTACTGCGTCCTGAGTCCCACATTCGAGACGAATGGAGCCCTGCATTATGTGTGGGTTCAGTCGGACCCGGAGTTTGTGGCCAGTTTGCTTGCGATGGCCGAGGAATTCTGGCGCGACATAGTGTATCCCAGGCTGATGAACATCTACCCCCAATAAACTTGACTCACCTTTTGCGAAGATTTGCAAGGAAATCACAGCCTTGGCTTCGCCATGACAGTTACTGGCTATGACTGAGTAGGTGCCGGTGAAGTCCAACTTGGCGCTGGGTATCTCCAGGCGGTACTCGGGTCCGTCTCCAATGCGTCGGAAGTGCGGTGCGTCCTTGTAGTACTCCGGCTGAAGTGTAAGAGAAATACGAGGTGTTCAGCTCAGATGGCAATTCAAGGCTGCGGCGCTAAGCGAGACGAGCGCTTCTATAGCGTCTATAAGGACTTGTTCGACTGTGCAGTGAATCACAACTGTCGCAGTGCAAATGTTAGTGGCGCAGCGCAGCGCAGTCGGATTATTGTTATTATTGTGTTTATCGAATGGCCATATATGTACAAAATTCAGTTTCGAAACCGACTAGGAAAACTGGTAACAGGTTTGCAGGTTGCCCACCCTGACCTCCTACCTCTCCTACTGGCCAGCCTGCTTCCTTGGTGCAGTGTCCAGCACAGTGACTAATATTTTTTGTGAAAACCGCATCTTTTAAGAGGCAACTAATTGGTAGTAAAGATGAAAACCCTAAGATAGGAGTAGTACACTGTCAGAGTGCATCCGAACGAAGTGTTTGATAGACCAGGGTAGTTATGATTCGCATTCGCGCAGTTTGAGTTCACTTACTGGATTTCTTTTTTGGTTCGCGTGACTGTTGGCCGACAAAACCAGTCTGCTATTTGATATGGCTTGAACTTGAATTGGCGTTTGACAGCGATTTGGATGTAAGATCTGTTTTGCGTAAGTTATGACGCACGTGTAACCTGAGTCAGCGGCGGCACCTGCCTCCTATTCACTGCACGTGCTTTTGTTTGGTGGTGGATCTCCGCGACCGTATCGGGTTCTGGGCGGGATGCTTCGCTTTTGGGGACACTTTGTGCGCGCTGGCGGATCAATCGGCAGAACTTTATCCGCGCGAGCCAACTGTTTCGGGTGGAAGCGAGAAATAGAGCCCGGCCCATTGGGGGGTTCGCTATTTATATGGAAAAAGCGAAGCGATCCGGAAGCGACACTGTATTTCCTGATGCAGATTAAAGGAGGGCCCACGTTGGGCGCCGTGAACTTGAGCGAGCTGATAAAGCAACCTGAATGGAAGTGAGAGCAACTAGCAGTACCCGACGCCCGACAACGGCCCACATTTGATGGCGCCGCGAATGCAACTAAACTGCCGACCGACGGCTAGGCGTGCGCTTGCCCCAGTGCCTCCGCCTCCGTGACGTCACATACTCACGTTCAGAAAATCGCGCAGCCAAACCACCTCGGGCTTTGGGTCGCCAACCACCTCGCAGAAGATGATGATGTTGTCGCCTTCGTAGGCTTCGCTGGAGCGGGGCTTCACCACGAACAAGGGCTCCTTGGAATAGCTGGAAGAGAAGCGAATATGGATTGGATTACGATTACGGGGGGCGTTACTGAACTCACGGCAGATCGTCGGCCTTGATGCTTGGTATTTCCAGGGCTCGCGACGGCCGCACGGCATCGTGTTCCTCGTCCTCCTCGATGGCCACGCGGCAGATGGTCTCGACCTTGCCCACCACGTTGGAGGCGACGCACACATAAATTCCAGCATCCCGGGCCGAGGCCTCGGCGATGATCAGCTCCACGTATCCGTTGGAATCCAGAGTAGCTGTCAGGCGTCGACTGGGCCGCAGCCTCATCCCGTTTCGATGCCAGGTGACGCCCACAGCGGGATAGGCCTCGACCTTGGTCGACAAGCGGATTTCGGAGCCCTCGCGGAAAATGTAGAAGGGGTCCAGGGGCACATAAAAGTCCGGGGATATGTAGGCCCGAATGCCCTTGTCCACCACCAGGATGCAGTGGCAGGAGACGGAGCCCAGCTCGTTCTTGGCCAGGCAAGTGTAGGTGCCACTGTCATCCAGCGTGGTGGCTGCGATTTCCAAAGTAAAGAACTGGCCTTCTGAGGTCGTCAAGTACTTCCTTCCGGTCGCAATGAGCTGATCGTCCTTGTACCATAGAATCTCGGGCACAGGGTAGCCCACAATCTGGCACGTGAGGCGTACGGGATAGGTGACCTGGACCCGGCGATCGCGCAGGCGCATTGTGAAGATAGGCAGAGAGTCCCCCATGTCGCCCTGACCACGTCCGTGGGCTATCTCCTTGAGGCGCGAGTCCGCTTCGTAGATCCTCGAGTCCGAGACAACCTGAAGGCGGGCGAAGGTGGACACCCTGCCCTTGGAGTTGGTGGCTTCGCAGGTGTACCGACCCGAATCCAGTTCGCTTACTGTGGCAATAGTCAGGGCACAGGTCGACCCGATCTGGCGGATCTTGACGCGCTCCGAACTGCTGCTCAGCTGAATGCCGTCCTTGAACCAGGTGACATGCGGCCGAGGAGCGCCACGCATGTTGCACTGCAGTGTGAAGGAGGAGCCCAGCAAAGCCTTGGCCTGGCCCGGCAGGATTTTGACGAACTCGGGCAGGCACTCCACGCCTCCGACTTGCAGGGGCGAACTCGTTTGCACGGCCGGACCCCAGCCGTAGCGGTTCTTGGGCGTCACCCGGAAGTGGTACTCGACGTTGGGCTTGAGGTTGAAGGCGTCGAACGAGTTGATGGGCGTCAGGCCCAGCTCCCTCCAGTAGGCGCCACCCTCATGACCCACCACCCAGGACTCCACCTTGTAGGCGATGACCGGAGCGGAGTTGGCGCTCACCGGCTTGCCCCAGGACAGCGAGATGTGGGTGGGCCCGGAATCCACGACCAGGGGCTCGGTGGCAATGCAGCCGGGCGGATCTGGATGCGAAAGACGAGACACGTGAATAAAGAGGTGATCATTTGAGTGGATGGGTGGATTAAAACGCAACGCGCCCCGGAGAAGTATTTTTTATTTTTTCCACTACGTAAATGTATAAGCTGGATTGCTGCTGCTTTATATAGTACATTATTTGTATATATGTATATTTAGGTTGGTGTATAGGTACGATAATAGAAGTAATTGGTAATCGTTTAGAAATACTAACAAAAGATAAATACACAAATCAAATTCTGTGTGTGTTGGGTGTGTCTAAGGTCTCGCAGGATACATAGTTCTTTTGTCGTCGTTGGTGCTCGGTGGTGCTCGGTGGTGCAGCGCGATGGAGGTGTCTGCCACCTCTCTGTAATCTGTAATCTGTAATCTGCAAGAAATGCATCTAAGCATGGACTTGTACCACACATCTATGGACGAGGAGGCATATGCACACAGAGCACTCACACACAAATCGAACGATTCTAAGGAACAAACACGTTGCCTCTCCAAAGGATATAGGTCTACGAGACAATCCTATGTTTGGCAATGACGGGTAACAGTGGACGCAAAGATGGGACAGATGGGAACGGGATGGGGTGCTCCAAAACTTACCTCTGAAGTACGAAGTGTCGCTGTAACTGTCCAGGGGAAGGCCCCAACGGGGTTGCGTTGGCGTGGCGGAGCGCGCGCGAGGGATTGCCTAGTGGGATGGTTGAAGTCAGAAGGATATATATATGCATAAATAATTTTTAATGAACACATAGTCAGGAAAATAGACTGAGGGCTAAGCTCGATGTATATTGCTGGTTGCGGGAGGAGTTCGAAACTCGAATCTGGCAAGGTGTGTTTTGTGTTAAGAAGCATTATTCTTTCTTTTTGGGTATTTTAATCTAGAGAAAAGAAATAGAAGAGAATAGAGGCAGAGAAAGTGCGGTTAGATTAAGCGAAAGCATTAAGGAACAGCCACGGCGAGACATGAACTCAACACACACTCTCCCCTAGATCGGAGATCGGAGATCCCTACCGTCACGGTCACGAATATCCTGTCAGTGCCAAAGTTATTACGAGCCACCACGAAGTAGGTGCCGGAATCGGAGATTTGGGCTTGTTGCACTGTGAATCTGGTGTAGTCGTCGGAGACCTCTTTGCTGACGCGGTCCGATTGGGTGATGTCCTTGGTGCCCTTCATGAAGGTCACTGCGGAGACGAGAATTCCCAAATTGGTTTCCGAATTAGAGCGCGCGGAGCCGTCTACTTACGCTTGGGTTTCGGATCGCCAGCAATGCGGAAGGAGAGCGAGAACGGATCACCCACGGCAATCTTCATTTCCGTGTCCGGTCGCGACAGGAACAGCGGTGGACGCTCGTCCTTGGGCGCTCCCACAGACACATCGATGTTGGCATGCGACTCAATGCGGCCGAAGGCGTTCGAGGCTCGGCAGGTGTAGGTGCCCTCGATCTCCGGCGAGGCATTCATGATGGTCAGCGTGTAGACGCCACGATCGGCCAGGGCCTTGACGTTCGGCCCGTCCACCACCTGGCGGTCGCGCAGCCACTTGACCTCGATGGGCGTACTGGTCTGCATGAACTCTGCAGAGATCGCCACGGTGCCGCCATTGCAGACAGTCTGGTTGCCCAGGGGCAGGAGGAAGTGCGGCTTGTTGGGGTCGCGGTGGAAGAAGCCATGGGTCTTCTCCAGCGAGTAGTGCTGCTTGCCCTTGAAGTCCACCTGGTGGGAGATCTTGTTCTCGGCGCCCTCGTTCCTGGCCACACACGAGTAGACGCCGGAGTCTTTCTCCGTGGGGTTGTTGATCACCAGCTTGGCATAGCCGTCGGCTTGGTCGCTCAGCTTGTACTTTTCGTTGCTCTCGAGGATCTCGTTGCCCTTCATCCACGAGATCTCTGGACGAGGTTGTCCACGCACGCGGCAGTCCAGAACCAACTCATTCTCGTTGAGAGAATATGTGTCTGAAAAAGGCAAACAAAGGTCAGTACGGCTTCCGAAAAGTGGCTCACAAATAGATTAAAACATATAGATGAGGATGAAATCCGGACCTCGAATCGGATGCGTGAAGGTGCTTGGCAAGGGAGCCTCTTTAAAGTTCTTGAAGACCCTCAGCTGGGCGTGGGTCATGGTCTCGCCAAAGTCGTTGGCGGCGCTGCAGGTGTAGTTTCCGCTGTCCTCAGCCACGGCGGCGTAGATCTCCAGGGAGGCCTCTCCGTTTTGGACCACCGTCTGGTAGCGGGAGTCCTTGGGAAGGGGCCGGTGGTTTTTGAGCCACTCTATGCGGGTGTTCGCGTCGAACGAGGACACGGCACACACCAGACGGAGAGTGGCTCCCTCGGAAACAGTACGGTCGTGTAGGAGTGTGTGGAACAGTGGCTTGGCCTTTCCGGCACTGCGCAGAATTCGGTCGCCGGCTCTCCGCAGCTCGCCATTGCCATTGACCTGGCTAATGGAGCTCTTGCTCTGAATGACGGCATCCGGATCGACCGGAAGGGGTAGTTCCGGCTGGCTGACGGTGAGGAGGCGCTTCAAGTCCGCCGCCTTTATCGTGGTGCTGATGGAGTCGATGCGATTCTCATGCTCGGCGTAGCAGGCGAAGATTCCGCAGTCTGAGGAGATGGGATTCCGAATGATCAGCTTGCGCAGACCACCGGGATCCTCCACTGCCTTGTAGCGATTGTTGGAGATGGTGTGGTCGTCCCGCATCCAACTGACATTGGGACGCCCGTGCACCTGACAGCTCAGTACAATCTCGTTTCGCTGGGCATCAAAGGATTCTAAAGGAAGACAAAAAGATAAGACTCTCAATTACGACTCAAAATGCAAGGTTTCTACCTGTTATGCCACTGGAGAAGCTCTCCGGAAGGTTTCCGTTCGACTGATCCAGAACACTGAGCTGTCCGACACTCTCCACGGTGTGCCTGCTGTTCTTCACCACACACCGGTAGGCGCCACTGTCCTCCACCCGGACGTCGTATATTTCCAGGCTGATCGCTCCGTTAATATTGTAGATCTTGTGGCGGGCATCCTTTGTGACGCGCTCTCCGTCCTTCAGCCAGTGAACGTCCTCAATGATGCCGGTGACGTAGCAGATGAGCTGCGCCTTGTTGCCGCTGCCAATGGTCATGGTCTTCAAGCTGGTCTCCAGGTTGAGGCGGAGCTTGGCCTCCCGGGCCCTGGCCTTGGCGGCGGCGTTGTCGCTGACTGAGGAGGGCTCGTCCCGTTTCTTGATTTCCTCGATCACCTTCTCTATGGGCTTCTTGTCGGAAGCTCGCTCCCGCACGTAGTCCGAGGCCTGGACGAACTTGCTGATCTTCATCTGGCCGTTCTCGCTCTCCGCGTAGCAGGTGTACAGACCCGAATCGTCGGCCCCGAACTGGGCAATGGTGAGGACCTTCGTGCCATCGGCCTGCTCCGAGAACTGGTACTTGGGACTCTCCAGCGGCAGCAGAGTGTTATCCCTCTGCCAGTAGATTTTGGGCTTGGGACTGCCCGAAACCTTGCACTCTAGAGCCAGCTGATTGGCCTGGGAATGATAGGTATCTGAAAGATGGACAGCAAAACAGGACACGCACAAGACATTAAAACAAGGACTCACAGTCGGGATATTTTGGAGGGAAGCTTGTTAGTTGTCCGATATACATAGCCTAAGGGGGACACTTAACTCAAATATACCTATACGAACATCTGGACGCACTCGGAATCCCACACAGAATGAGCCACCTGCTCCTCCTACCTTTGATGCCCGAAACAAAGGTGGGCGATATGACCTCCGCTTTACCCGTGCTGTACACAAACAGGGTACAAGTGCTAACAATCTCGTTATCGGGGCCCTTGACCCGCAGCGTGTACTCGCCGGCATCCTCCTCCGTGACCCCCACCAAGTTCAGCCAAGCGATGCCGTCCTGCATGGACATCTTGCTCTTCGGGCCGAAGTCAATTTTTGTTTCCCCGTGGAACCACTTGGCCGATGGCTCCGGTCCGTCAATGTTGACCATCCACTTGACGTTGCTTCCGGCCTTGACCGTGCGGTTGGAGAGATAGTTCCTGAAGTAGAGTCGCTTCCTTAGATCTGGGGGAGGCGGAACCTCGCGTCTAGAGCCACCTGCCTGCTCCTCGTCATCGGTCTTGGGTTTGCGTCGGCGCTTTTCTCCGCCCTCTCCCTCACCGCCCTCAGCACCTTCGCCTTCGCCAGCACCAGCTGCGTCCTCTCCGTCGCCAGCCGGGCGTGGTGGCCGGCCCTCTCTGGGCGGCGACAGGCGTGGGGCTCTGACCCTTGGCTCCACCGTGATCATGTGGACTATTTCGGTCTTGCCTTCGCGATTCTCCGCCTGGCACACGTACTTGCCACTGTCCGCTGGCTTCGGATTGCTGATGAACAGCTCGCAAGTTCCGTCATCATGGTCGACCTGCTGGTACTTGTCGCTGTTTTCGATCCTCACACCATCCTTCGTCCAGCTCACGGCCGGAGTGGGCAAGCCGCGCACGTGCACATCCAGCTGCAGCTCGTTGATCTTTCCGTGCAGCGTGTCCTTGATGTTGCGCGTAAATGTGGGCGGCACGTCGCCGGTGCCTGGATCCGCGTATACCTCCAGACGGCAAGAGGTGGAGGCCTCCCCGGTCTCATCCCGGCCCCAGCACTTGTACTCGCCATTATCCTCCTCCGTGGCGCTCATAATTTCCAGCAGGCACAGGCCCTCGCTGTAGCGACCCCGAATCTTGGGTCCATTCTGGATTTGCTCCCCGTCCTTGAACCACTTCACTTGTGGCTCCTTTGCGTCCAGGAAGCAGGAAATCTTCACCTTGGAGCCTTCGGCCACGACACGATCCCTCATTGAGGTGCTGAAGTGGATGGCAATATTCTTTTCACGTCGCTTGCTCGACAAGCTGGCCGTGTCGGAGGCATAATCGGAGGCGTAGGCCGAGGATCCGGGATCTTCGTCGTCCGCCTTCTTGCCACGTCGCTTGCCCTTTCCATCCTCAGCCTCCGATTCTGGCTCGGCTGCCGGAGCCGGTTTCTTCTCGGCCGGCTTCTCAGCCTCCTTGGGGCGCAACAGGCTCTTGTCCGCGTGGAACACTCCGTGGATGTTGTCCGCAATGTGATGAGCCTGGCCCTCGAAGAGCACATAGTGGGAGATCTCCATCTTTCCGGCCCGACTCTCTGCCTTGACCACATACTTTCCGGAGTCTTTGTTGTCCGGGCGGTCGATGATCAGCTCGCAAGTGCCATCCTGGTGCTCCAGCAGCTGGTAACGGCCCCCGCTCTGGATCTCGATGCTGTCCTTGAACCACTGCACCTCCGGAGTGGGTTGACCACGCACGGCTGTCTCCAGAATCAGCTCGTTGGTGTTCAGATGATAGGTTTCTAAAAGCAAACTGGTTATGTAACCAAATAGTAACAGTTTGTGCCACTGGAACAGTCCCATCGATCCCCACATCCCTCAAACCAGAACCCACACCGAAACGAACGATCATCGCAAGAATGCATCATTTGTTGCGTAAGGTGTTCTACTGAGGGGATTATACAATTGCTCGCATCTCGAGAGGTATCTGGGAGCAGGGTCCAGTGCCCGAACCGAAGATCTCTTACCTTTCAGAGAGCGAATGAAGACGGGCTGCACGTCCGTGTTCACCTTCGGCTGGTAGACGTGCAACAGCGCCGACGTGGTGATCTTGCAGAACTCGTTCTGGGCAACGATCGAGTAGGTTCCCGAGTCCTCCGCCTGGGCATTGACAAACTCCAGCACGGCCAGGCTGTCGCGATTCATGTTGCGAATGCGCGGTCCGTACTGGACATTCTGGTCGTCCTTCTGCCACTTGATCGTGGCCTCCGGACCCCCAATGACGGCCTGCAGCTTCACCTTCGAGCCCTCGGCCACGTAACGATTGGAGAGGTTGACCGTGAAGTACAGCATCTGCTTCGGCGAGGGATCCGGCATGCGGCTGCGCCTCTCGTAACCACCGTCTCCACCGCCCGCGCCCTCCTCCTCGTCCTTCTTCTTCTTCCTGCTCTTGGCCTTGCCTTCGGCAGCCTCCCCTCCTTCCTGCATGGCGATCGCGGACAAAATGCTCGACCGGCGCGAGGTGTGAGTGGTGTCGACCACGACGGTGTGGGTGGTCGACTGACTGCCCAGCTTGTTCTGGGCGGAGCAGACGTAGATGCCGTTGTCATTCGTGGACGGCTTGTTGATGATCAGCTCGCAGATGCCATCCAAGTGCTCGATCTGCACCACCCGATCGTCGAGCACCACGGGTATCTGGTCCTTGGTCCACGAGATGACGGGGCGCGGGTTGCCGCGCACCTTCGTGTCGAGAATTAGATCGTTCTGAGAGGCGTGGTACACATCTGAGGAACACGAAAGTCAATCAGTCAATCAATCAGACGACCAGACAATCACAAGATTCTATTTTTGGACGCGAAACGACCTCAATTGGACACAAACAGACAAAGGGATCGTGTAACAGCGGGCAGAGCTGTAAACATAGATACGGTCACAGGAGCACAGATACCGAACTCGGGCACATGCGGAAATACCTCTCAGGGGCAGGGCGAAGATGGGCTCCGACTCGTCGCCGTCCGCCTGGGCGGTGTACACCTTAAAGTAGCACGACGTCTCGATCTCGCTCAGGTCGTTCTTGGCCACGCACTTGTAGACTCCGGAGTCGGCGGCGGTCACGTTCGCTATCTCCAATATGGCCTTGCCCTCTTCGGACAGGTTGCGGATGTTGCCGCCGACCACCACCCACTTGTCGTCCTTCATCCAGCGCGTATTGGGCTGCGGTCCAATCACCGTGGCCACAAACTTTATGGTCGAGCCCTCCAGGGCCATGCGATCGCGCAACTGGGTGGCAAAGGATAGCTTCTGTTTGGCTGGGACCAGAGGCTCCGGCGAGGCACGAACCGGACGCTGCCTCAGTTGCTCCGCCTCGGCCTCCGCCCTCTTCTGGTCCGACTCGGCCTTCGACTTCAGGGCTGCCTCCATGGCCTTCTTGGCCTGCCGCAAGCTGTCTAGCTGGATCTTGTCGCGAGCATGGAAGATGCCCGGGACGTGGTAGTGGAGGTTCTTGGCCACCTCGATGGTGTGGTTGATCTGCGCCTCGCCACTGGAGTTGAAGGCCTTCAGGGTGTAGATGCCACTGTCCTTATTGCCAGGCTTATAGATGAGCAACTTGCAAACTCCATGCGCCTCCTCCAGAATGGTGAACTTGTAGCTGGGCGTCACTTGGAAGGCGCCGCGCCACCATGTGATCACCGGACGGGGCACTCCGTGAACATGGCACTCGATGGTCAGTTCATCGTCCCGCAGGTGGTAGTACTCTGAAAAAGGCAAGTGCACCGATAAGATCCGTGGCGGAAAACAGCAAACATAGAATTCTCCGACGAGATATACCTTTGATGTATTGGATAGAAGGGGGTTTGGGTTCGTCCTTGAAGACTTCGTAGATGGTGACAATGCACGAGGAGGTGACCTCGTCATTTTGGTTGGAAATGACACAGGAGTATTCGCCTGAATCCAAGATGGTGGTGTTCAGCACCTCCAGCACCAGGATGTTGTTGTTGTTGATGATGCGATGAGTGCCATCGCGCTCCAGCTGCTTCCGGTTGTGGTACCACTTGGCAGAAAGCTCCGGGCCGTCCACCGCGCACGCCAGCCGGACACTTTGGCCGGTCTCGGCGGCTCGGTCGGATAGGAAGTTGATGAACTTTGGATTGCGCGCCTGCTCCCGACGGCGTTGCCAGTCGGCGTCGCGTTCCTTCTCGCTGATCCTTTTGGCCTGGCTGTACTTGCGCATTTGCTGCATGAACTCCTCGCCCTCGACGGCAGCGATGCGCTGCCAGCGCTCCTCCTCGTAGGGATCCGGACGCACGAAGTCGTCGGAGGAGTCACTGCCACGACGCTTTTCGTCCTTCTTCTTGAGGTCGGTGACCTGGTCCTCCTCCTCCTCGGCCTCGTCGTAGCGTTCCTCCTCACCACCATCCTCCTGGTATTGTTCCTGGTCCTCGTCTCCGTAGCCCGCCTCGGTGCCCTCCTCGCCCTCTTCGCCTAAGGCCGAGGGATCCTCTTCGTCCTCCTCGGCCTCCGCTTCTTCCAGAGCGCGCTGCTCGGCCTCGATGCGCTCCTGCTCCTCCTTCTCTGCCTGGAGCCGCTTCTGGCGCTCCTCGAAGGTCTCGCCTTTCGGCTTGGCCCGGGCAGCCTCCTCCTCAGCAGCCTTGGCCGCGGCCCGAGCCTGCTCCTCCATCTGGAGTACCATCTTGCTCTTTTTGGGTGGGGGTTTTGGACCAGCCTGCTGTGCCTGTTGCTGCTCAAACATCTTCTTGCTGGCCTTCTGGCCGCCGCCAATCTCCAATTTCAAGGTCAGCTTGGGGCTCGGAGACTTTTCCTTCTTCTCCTTCTTCTTGGGCGGAGCCTTCTTCTTGCCCTTCTTGACGGGCTCGTCGGAGTCGTCCAGATCGATGCTGTCCTCCCTATCTTCTGCCCCATAGTCGCCAGCGTCTTCGTTGTCCTCTGCCCCGGAAGGACTCATGTCCTTGTCGATGGACTTGCGCTGAACGCGTGGCTTTCGGGCCTTCTTCTCCTTCTTTTTGGGCTTCACCTCCTCGATGATCTCCTCCTCCTCGACCTCCTCGTACTCCTCCACCACGTATATAACCTCAACGTTCGAGACATCCATTACGGCAGCGCGATCGATCACCGAGAGATCCGAGGTTATGTAACGGACGGGCTTCTGCAGATCCGCCGGCTCCGAGATGTCCATGATGAGGGCGCGGTCGAAGACGGCGATGTTGCACGTCGTCTGGCTCTTAATGTCCCTGCCCAGCTCGAAGGGCGTCTTCTCCTTCTCCTCGCGCTTCAGGAACGGAGTGATGCTGCGCCAGGTGGAGGGCGTGGCACTGCGCCGGGTCATGTAAAGGGTGAAGGGTGTCTGGCTCCGGCCATGGATGGGCGTCGCACTGCGTCCGCGCAGGCTGCCCGGAGTTGGCGACTTCAGTTTCCGCTTCTTTTGCGTTGGCACTTGGAGGGTGTCCTGGGCCGGAGCGGCGTCCGGCTCCGCCGACGCCCTGGGCTCGAGATCGCCTTCATTTTCCCCCATCGCGGAGTCAGCTTTTTCGTAACGTTGGTTGCGGGAATGAAATTCGTAAATGGAAACCGATAAAAATTATATATCCGTCCGAGTCGATACACGTATGACTGTCTAGATCAATATATGCATATACAGCCCGCAACGGTTCGATCGAGTTTTTGGGACGTGAGACGTCCGTTCGATTCAAAAGAAGATTCACGACTGTCCCCGAAGGTGGTGGAAATTTCGAAAACACATTCCTCCTCGAATCGAATCGAATCGAATTCAATCGACTTGGAATCAATTCCCAACAGCCGAAAACCATTTTACGATCTCTGTTGTGGTCGCCGCCTCGTTCTTCGCACTCCCCCAGTTAGTCCACTGCCAAAATGCATTCTATTTAAGTGCCCACCACTCTTAATGAATGCAGGCAGTAGGTTTAGGTAAATGCCATTACATAAGGGATCGCACGGCTGCCATTTGATGTTTAATTGGGCTATTTAAAGCGGCTATTTCTGCGCCATGATGAAGTCCGCCTGCCTCATTTACCTTCAACTCGCGCCTCGCATCGATGGCACTTTCGAATCGATGGGGATACGCACGACCGATCATAAAATTGAATACCTTATAACTATGGAATGAAAACCGGAAAATGTGAAGATCATGGCGGTGGAGGTGGCGATGAATGGCCTTTTCATCCAACCAAGAATGCAAGTATCCTGAGTACTCCTACAAACTAATTATGAGCACTTATAACTACACTTACTCTACCATTACACTACGGGGAAATGCAAGGTTCATAAGCAAAGGCCACCTTTCGGGCAGTGGATTTAGGGCATTGGGTGGCAAGCATTCCCAAGAGAATCGGCACTTACCTCGAATGTTGCGTGTAAATATTGGCGGAGTGCCAAATTGGCTCGAAGGTGCTTCGTATATAGTCACAAGACAGCTAGTTTCGACTTCTCCATTCTGATTGGACGCTATGCAGCGATAAATGCCAGAGTCGCCTACTTCGGCCGATTTGATTTCAAGGCGCGCGAGGCCGTTGTCCAATGTTTGTCTGTACTTGGCCCCGTTCTCGAGGAGGCTGTCCTGCTTGAACCACATCACGTTCATGTCGTGGCCCGACAGGCCGCAGGTCAGCTTCAGGTCGCTGCCCGACGCCGTGTTCCGGTTGGTGAGTTGGATGTCCACTGTTGGCTGGCGTTTGGCGCTCCTTGACTCCTTCTGGTCCTTATACACGGAGTCCATTGACTTGAACGTCTGAAGGCTTTCGGAGTCGGCGAAGTCTTCAACTCGTTCAATTTTTCTATCAGGGCGTTTTCTGGGCAATCGTTCGATTGTTTCCTCATCCTGCCTTGCTCCCGCTTCACCTTGATGTCCTCGTTGTCTGAACTCCTCGACGCCAATATCTTTTTCAGCATTTGTCTCAGATACGGGGACAGGCTTAGATTCTTTGCCGTCCAACTTGCTGCTCAGAACATCCCTTTCTTCGTGCTTCTCAGCTTTCTTACTTTCTTCAAACACTTTCTTGTCAACTTTCTCAGAAGCTTTTTGTATTTTATTCTCTTCTTTTAACTGCTGTACTACTTCCTTTTCTTTCGCCAAGGCCTTTGTCTTTGCGGCTTTAGCTTTGAGTTTTGATTCTCCCTTTTCTTCAGTAGTTCCGACTTCCGGCTGCTTAGCTTCTTCTGTCTTCTTCTCAGGTATTTCTTCAGCAAGGACTTCAGATACTTCGGCCTTCGCGGACTTCTTGTCAGACTTGGTTTTAACTTGTTTTTTAGCCTCATCTTCAAGCTTCTGCTCTTCCACAGCCTGTTTCTCAAAAGCCTTTGCTTGATCTGTCTTGGCTTCCGTTTCCTTGACTTCCGGCTGCTTGGCTTCTTCCGCCTTCTTCTCAGATACTTTCTCAGCAAGGACTTCAGATACTTCGGCCTTCGTCGACTTCTTCTCAGACTTGGTTTTGACTTGTTTTTGAGTCTCTTCCTCAAGCTTCTTCTCTTCCACAGCCTGTTTCTCCAAAGCCTTTGCTTGATCTGGCTTAGCTTCGGTTTCCTTGACTTCCGGCTGCTTGGATTCTTCCGCCTTCTTCTCAAATACTTTCTCAGGAAGATTTTCAGATACTTCAGCATTCTTTGACTTCTTGTCAGACTTGGTTTTGACTTGTTTTTGAGCCTCTTCCTCAAGCTTCTTCTCTTCCACAGCCTGTTTCTCCAAAGCCTTTGCTTGATCTGTCTTGGCTTCCGTTTCCTTGACTTCCGGCTGCTTGGCTTCTTCCGCCTTCTTCTCAGATACTTTCTCAGCAAGGACTTCAGATACTTCGGCCTTCGTCGACTTCTTCTCAGACTTGGTTTTGACTTGTTTTTGAGCCTCTTCCTCAAGCTTCTTCTCCTCCACAGCCTGTTTCTCCAAAGCCTTTGCTTGATCTGGCTTAGCTTCCGTTTCCTTGACTTCCGGCTGCTTAGCTTCTTCTGCCTTCTTCTCAGATACTTTCTCAGCAAGAACTTCAGATACTTCGGCCTTCGTCGACTTCTTCTCAGACTTGGTTTTACCTTGTTTTTGAGCCTCTTCCTCAAGTTTCTGCTCTTCCACAGCCTGTTTCTCCAAAGCCTTTGCTTGATCTGGCTTAGCATCTGTTTCCTTGACTTCCGGCTGCTTGGCTTCTTCCGCCTTCTTCTCAGATACTTTCTCAGCAAGGACTTCAGATACTTCGGCCTTCGTCGACTTCTTCTCAGACTTGGTTTTGACTTGTTTTTGAGCCTCTTCCTCAAGCTTCTTCTCTTCCACCGCCTTTTTCTTCAAAGCCTTTGCTTGATCTGTCTTGGCTTCCGTTTCCTTAACTTCCGGCTGCTTGGCTTCTTCTAAATTCTTTTCAGGTATTTCTTCAGCAAGGACTTCAGATACTTCGGCCTTCGTCGACTTCTTCTCAGACTTGGTTTTGACTTGTTTTTGAGCCTCTTCCTCAAGCTTCTGCTCTTCCACAGCCTGTTTCTCCAAAGCCTTTGCTTGATCTGTCTTGGCTTCCGTTTCCTTAACTTCCGGCTGCTTGGCTTCTTCTGCCTTCTTCTCAGATATTTTCTCGGCAATGACTTCAGATACTTCGGCCTTCGTCGACTTCTTCTCAGACTTGGTTTTGACTTGTTTTTGAGCCTCTTCCTGAAGCTTCTGCTCTTCCACAGCCTGTTTCTCCAAAGCCTTTGCTTGATCTGTCTTGGCTTCCGTTTCCTTAACTTCCGGCTGCTTGGCTTCTTCCGCCTTCTTCTCAGATATTTTCTCGGCAATAACTTCAGATACTTCGGCCTTCATAGACTTCTTCTCAGACTTGGTTTTGACTTGTTTTTGAGCCTCTTCCTCAAGCTTCTGCTCTTCCACCGCCTGTTTCTCCAATGCCTTTGCTTTGTCCGGCTTAGCTTCCGTTTCTTTGACTTCCGGCTGCTTGGCTTCTTCTGCCTTCTTCTCAGATACTTTCTCAGCAAGGACTTCAGATACTTCGGCCTTCGTCAACTTCTTCTCAGACTTGGTTTTGACTTGTTTTTGAGCCTCTTCCTCAAGCTTCTGCTCTTCCACAGCCTGTTTCTCCAAAGCCTTTGCTTGATCTGTCTTGGCTTCCGTTTCCTTAACTTCCGGCTGCTTGGCTTCTTCCGCCTTCTTCTCAGATATTTTCTCGGCAATAACTTCAGATACTTCGGCCTTCATAGACTTCTTCTCAGACTTGGTTTTGACTTGTTTTTGAGCCTCTTCCTCAAGCTTCTGCTCTTCCACCGCCTGTTTCTCCAATGCCTTTGCTTTGTCCGGCTTAGCTTCCGTTTCTTTGACTTCCGGCTGCTTGGCTTCTTCTGCCTTCTTCTCAGATACTTTCTCAGCAAGGACTTCAGATACTTCGGCCTTCGTCGACTTCTTCTCAGACTTGGTTTTGACTTGTTTTTGAGCCTCTTCCTCAAGCTTCTGCTCTTCCACAGCCTGTTTCTCCAATGCCTTTGCTTTGTCTGGCTTAGCTTCCGTTTCTTTGACTTCCGGCTGAGTTGATTCTTCCGCCTTTTTCTCGGGTATTATTTCTGGAAGGATTTTAGATTCTTCACCCTTTGCTGATTCCAATTCCAGGTCCTCAATTAGCGCTTTCAGGTTTTCCATGACACTTAAGATTTTTGATGTCACTATCTGAATTTTTCCGTTCACGAAAGCGGTACTGATTTTCCCCTGTTTGTTTTCAATATAGTCATAGTCTTTTAGCAATGCTGCTTTGAGGTCTTCTATTTTAGGCCTTAATTCCTCAGTGTTGTCATCCAAAATATCATCAAATATAACGAAAAAGTCCATCAATGTCTGTTGTAAGCTTATCATTTTCCCAGAGGACTTATCAACCTGAGCGGTCGTTTGGTTCTTTTCTGCGATTCTCTCCAAATTTACTATTTTCGGGATCAGCAGCGAAGGTTTTGTGAACATGTTACAGTCATCAATTAGCTGGATCGCAGCTTTAATTAAAATACAATTGCTCTTAATTTCTCGAACGCAGTTGGGCATCACTTGGTCAGCAACTCCTGGGCAAAATTCAAACAGCGATTCAATAACGGCGTTGATGAATTCCGCCTCACCACGATCCTTCCTCAAGGGTCCATCAATAAGTTTATTACTCAGACTGGATATAGACTTGGAAATTTCACGGACATCACTAAAATTATCCACGATGAAGTTCCTTTCCGCAACAATTGATTCTGAATCGCTCTTAGTCCCATTGACTTTAACCCATTGAATCCAACTCTCAAATATTTTGGTCAAGTTTTCCAAAGCAGATTCCTTGAGGTCCGGTTGCTTGAATTCTTCAAGAACTTTAGATACTTCCGGCGTCTTTGGTTTATTTTCAGATTCCAATTCGCATAGGTTTTGAGATTTTTCATCCGGTTGCTGCTCCTCCAGAGATTGCTTCTCCAAAGCCTTTGCTTGGTCGGGCTTAGCTTCCGTCTCCTTGACTTCCGGCTGCTTGGATTCTTCCGCCGTTTCCTGAGATATTTTCTCGGCTAGCACTTCAGATACTTCCGCCGTCTCTGATTTCTTCTCAGAAGAGGACTCGGCTTGTTTCTGGGTCTTGGCATCCAGTTGCTGCTCCTCCAGAGATTGCTTCTCAAAAGCCTTTGCTTGGTCGGGTTTAACTTCCGTCTCCTTGACTTCCGGCTGCTTGGATTCTTCCGCCTTTTCCTGAGATATTTTCTCGGCCAGCACTTCAGATACTTCCGCCTTTTCCGAAATCTTTTCAGACGAAGACTCGGCTTGTTTCTGGGTCTTGGCATCCCTTTGCTGTTCCTCCAGAGATTGCTTCTCCAAAGCCTTAGCTTGTTCGGGCTTAGCCTCCGGTTCCTTGACTTCCGGCTGCTTGGATTCTTCCGCCTTTTCCTGAGATATTTTCTCGGCTAGCACTTCAGATACTTCGGCCTTTTCTGGTTTCTTTTCAGACACCGAATCGGCTTGTTTCTGGGTCTTGGCATCCAGTTGCTGCTCCTCCAGAGATTGCTTCTCCAAAGCCTTTGCTTGGTCGGGTTTAACTTCCGTCTCCTTGACTTCCGGCTGCTTGGATTCTTCCGCCTTTTCCTGTGATATTTTCTCGGCTAGCACTTCAGATACTTCCGCCGTCTCTGATTTCTTCTCAGAAGAGGACTCGGCTTGTTTCTGGGTCTTGGCATCCAGTTGCTGCTCCTCCAGAGATTGCTTCTCCAAAGCCTTTGCTTGGTCGGGTTTAACTTCCGTCTCCTTGACTTCCGGCTGCTTGGATTCTTCCGCCTTTTCCTGAGATATTTTCTCGGCTAGCACTTCAGATACTTCCGCCTTTTCTGGTTTCTTTTCAGACACCGAATCGGCTTGTTTCTGGGTCTTGGCATCCAGTTGCTGCTCCTCCAGAGATTGCTTCTCCAAAGCCTTAGCTTGTTCGGGCTTAGCCTCCGGTTCCTTGACTTCCGGCTGCTTGGATTCTTCCGCCTTTTCCTGAGATATTTTCTCGGCTAGCACTTCAGATACTTCGGCCTTTTCTGGTTTCTTTTCAGACACCGAATCGGCTTGTTTCTGGGTCTTGGCATCCAGTTGCTGCTCCTCCAGAGATTGCTTCTCCAAAGCCTTTGCTTGGTCGGGTTTAACTTCCGTCTCCTTGACTTCCGGCTGCTTGGATTCTTCCGCCTTTTCCTGAGATATTTTTTCGGCCAGAACTTCAGATACTTCCGCCTTTTCTGAAATCTTTTCAGAAGAGGACTCGGCTTGTTTCTGGGTCTTGGCATCCAGTTGCTGTTCTTCCACAGATTGCTTCTCCAAAGCCTTTGATTGGTCGGGTTTAGCTTCCGATTCCTTGACTTCCGGCTGCTTGGATTCTTCCGCATTTTCCTGAGATATTTTCTCGGCTAGCACTTCAGATACTTCGGCCTTTTCTGGTTTCTTTTCAGACACCGAATCGGCTTGTTTCTGGGTCTTGGCATCCAGTTGCTGCTCCTCCAGAGATTGCTTCTCCAAAGCCTTTGCTTGGTCGGGTTTAACTTCCGTCTCCTTGACTTCCGGCTGCTTGGATTCTTCCGCCTTTTCCTGTGATATTTTCTCGGCTAGCACTTCAGATACTTCCGCCGTCTCTGATTTCTTCTCAGAAGAGGACTCGGCTTGTTTCTGGGTCTTGGCATCCAGTTGCTGCTCCTCCAGAGATTGCTTCTCCAAAGCCTTTGCTTGGTCGGGTTTAACTTCCGTCTCCTTGACTTCCGGCTGCTTGGATTCTTCCGCCTTTTCCTGAGATATTTTCTCGGCTAGCACTTCAGATACTTCCGCCTTTTCTGGTTTCTTTTCAGACACCGAATCGGCTTGTTTCTGGGTCTTGGCATCCAGTTGCTGCTCCTCCAGAGATTGCTTCTCCAAAGCCTTAGCTTGTTCGGGCTTAGCCTCCGGTTCCTTGACTTCCGGCTGCTTGGATTCTTCCGCCTTTTCCTGAGATATTTTCTCGGCTAGCACTTCAGATACTTCGGCCTTTTCTGGTTTCTTTTCAGACACCGAATCGGCTTGTTTCTGGGTCTTGGCATCCAGTTGCTGCTCCTCCAGAGATTGCTTCTCCAAAGCCTTTGCTTGGTCGGGTTTAACTTCCGTCTCCTTGACTTCCGGCTGCTTGGATTCTTCCGCCTTTTCCTGAGATATTTTTTCGGCCAGAACTTCAGATACTTCCGCCTTTTCTGAAATCTTTTCAGAAGAGGACTCGGCTTGTTTCTGGGTCTTGGCATCCAGTTGCTGTTCTTCCACAGATTGCTTCTCCAAAGCCTTTGATTGGTCGGGTTTAGCTTCCGATTCCTTGACTTCCGGCTGCTTGGATTCTTCCGCATTTTCCTGAGATATTTTCTCGGCCAGCACTTCAGATACTTCCGCCGTCTCTGACTTCTTCTCAGACGAGGACTCGGCTTGTTTCTGGGTCTTGGCATCTAGTTGCTGCTCCTCCAGAGACTGTTTCTCCAAAGCCTTTGCTTGGTCGGGCTTAGCTTCCGTTTCCTTGACTTCCGGCTGCTTGGATTCTTCCGCCGTTTCCTGAGATATTTTCTCGGCTAGCACTTCAGATACTTCCGCCTTTTCTGGTTTCTTTTCAGACACCGAATCGTCTTGTTTCTGGGTCTTGGCATCCAGTTGCTGCTCCTCCAGAGATTGCTTCTCCAAAGCCTTAGCTTGTTCGGGCTCAGCCTCCGGTTCCTTGACTTCCGGCTGCTTGGATTCTTCCGCCTTTTCCTGAGATATTTTTTCGGCCAGAACTTCAGATACTTCCGCCTTTTCTGAAATCTTTTCAGAAGAGGACTCGGCTTGTTTCTGGGTCTTGGCATCTAGTTGCTGCTCCTCCAGAGACTGTTTCTCCAAAGCCTTTGCTTGGTCGGGTTTAGCTTCCGTCTCCTTGACTTCCGGCTGCTTGGATTCTTCCGCCTTTTCCTGAGATATTTTCTCGGCTAGCACTTCAGATACTTCCGCCGTCTCTGATTTCTTCTCAGACGAGGACTCGGCTTGTTTCTGGGTCTTGGCATCCAATTGCTGCTCCTCCAGAGATTGCTTCTCCAAAGCCTTTGCTTGGTCGGGTTTAGCTTCCGTCTCCTTGACTTCCGGCTGCTTGGATTCTTCCGCCTTTTCCTGAGATATTTTCTCGGCTAGCACTTCAGATACTTCCGCCGTCTCTGATTTCTTCTCAGACGAGGACTCGGCTTGTTTCTGGGTCTTGGCATCCAATTGCTGCTCCTCCAGAGATTGCTTCTCTAAAGCCTTTGCTTGGTCGGGTTTAGCTTCCGTCTCCTTGACTTCCGGCTGCTTGGATTCTTCCGCCTTTTCCTGAGATATTTTCTCGGCTAGCACTTCAGATACTTCCGCTTGTTCTGATTTCTTTTCAGACGACGACTCGGCTTGTTTCTGGGTCTTGGCATCCATTTGCTGTTCCTCCAGAGATTGCTTCTCCAAAGCTTTTGCTTGTTCTGGCTTAGCTTCCGATTCCTTGACTTCCGGCTGCTTGGATTCTTCCGCCTTTCCCTGAGATATTTTCTCGGCTGGCACTTCAGATACTTCCGCCGTCTCTGATTTCTTCTCAGACGAAAACTCGGCTTGTTTCTGGATCTTGGCATCCAGGTGCTGCTCTTCCAGAGAATGCTTCTCCAAAGCCTTTGCTTGACCTGGTTGAGCTTCCGAATCTTCTGTTCTTTCGTAATCAACGACATCCTGGGATTGCGTTGGAGCTTCGTCTTTTGTGTCCTTGGCCTTCTTTTGGGTTTGTTTCTGAACCATTTCTTTAAGTTCCTCACATATATTTAGCACATGGAGAGTGATTTCTTGAATCTTTCCGTTGATAGTTGAAGTGTGAAGTTGGCCCTGTTTCTTCTCAATGTAGTCGTATTCGCTGAGCAATATAGACTTCAGCTCTTCAATACTTTGGGTTGTAATGCCCGATTTCTCATTCAGTATGTCGTCTAGAATAATGAAAATGTCCATTAGACTTTGTTGCAAGCTGATCATCTTCTCCGATGACTTGTCTACATGTGTCTGTGCTTGAATTTTTTGGGAGATGCCTTCCAGATTGTCCAGCTTGGCGATCAGCAACGATGGCTTTATGAGCATTTGGCTCTCGTCAATTAATTGAATGGCTGCCTTAGTTAAGATAACATTGGTTTTTATTTCTTTCAGATAATTTCTCATCACTTGCTCTGCAGCTTCTGGGCAGGCTTCCAAAAGCGACTCGATAAATTCTTCGACGAGTTTATTAGCCTCCTCTTCCGGCTGTGTCCTTCCCTCGTAGGTGTGAACTATATGCTCTCTAAGTTTGAATATAGACTTGGCTACTTTTACAGTATCGTCGAGACTTTCGAGAATGTTTTGACACTCGGTTGTAATGGAGCTACTGCCAACACCATCCAAACCCTCAAGCTTAATTTTTAAATTTTCTTGAAGCGCCTGAAGGGACGCCTTTTCCTCAAGGACGTCAGTCACGGCCTCGTTTCCAGGAGGCGCGGTAGATTCGGGTCCCTGTGATTGAGTCTCTGCTTCCGGATTCTCTTCAAGGTGGATTTCCTCAGCCTCTGTGGGCTTCTGAGTATCAACTTGCTGCTTCTTCGGTTCTTCAAGCGCATATAACTTGGGTTTTTTGGCTTCTGGCTCGGTATCTTCTGGGCTTCCCTCTGCCTCCGCTTCCAAGTCAGTTTCCACCACAGACTCAGAAGACGAAACAGCGGGTTGCGCTTGGAGTTCCGCCAGGAAAACAGTCAGCTTATTCAGTTTTTCCTTGAGATTGTCGAGCTGCCCCTGCAGTGCCTCTATAAGGGCCACTTGCTTGGCGGTGATCCGGGTCAGTTGAGGCTGACTCAGGATCTCCTCCTCGATTTGGAGTAGTGTTGCCTCCAACTGGCCAATATCGTCGGTGTTTTCGTCGAGCAGTAGGATGCACTGGGCACTGTTCGCCTTGAGGCCCTCCTCTATTTCCGTAAGGAACGCCTTGCCGGAGGAGACATTTTGAATGATCGTAGTGATGTCGATCGGGACCGACGGCTCACTCGGGATTTGGGACAAGGCCTTCAGCTCAGTCGCCACGGAATCGATTTCCTGCAGCAGTTCAATGACCCGTATGGAGTTCTCGCTTCCCTCTATAAAATCGAACACGGCCACCAAGCCGTTTTGGGTTTTCAGGAGAGCAGCCGATTCTCCGCTGCTGAGCCGCTCGCTGACATCATTGAGACTTCTGAAGGCGGACATGAGGCTGGTTTGGAGCTGCACCACCACCCCCGAAGACTTCTCGACATCGACGGTGGGATGGGCGGCCACAGCCGCAATGGACTGCGCCAAATTTTCGATGGATGGCTTGAGGGCTGTGAAGTTGTCGTCCGGCTGTTCTTCGCAACGGACTACAAAGTTCCGGAAAGCCAGTTCGATCTTAGAAAACATTTCCTGCGCCAACTGACTCTCCAGTATGGGCAGGGAAAGCAGTATGTCCTCAAAGGCGCTCTCCACGGTCTCGAGAGAGTCCACCAACCCGGACTCATAGGTGTGCACCAGGCACTCCTTTAGGCGGAACATGGTGCGGGCTATCTTGGCTTGAGCCAGCACGGTCTCGTGCTGTTCGCTTTCGGCCACCAGAACACTCTGAATGCTCTGCAGATCGGTCTTCAGCTGCTTCATGATGTGTCCCACCTGCTGGAGCTCCTCGTTTCCGTCCGTCTGGGTGACCTCCAGACAGGCCTCAAGTTGCCTGATGCCGCTGGCCACTCCTTGCTGAATATCAAAGACCTCCACTAGAGGCTCCTCTGCCACAACAGCCTCCTGAATGTGCTCCGAAACTGTTTGGGCCTGCCCGCTGCTCTTGAGCTCGGATATATCATCCTGGGTGGATAATTCTGGAGCGTGTTCCATTATTTGCAGTTCCATTTGCTCACAGCACAGTCTCAAGTCCTGAAGGGGATTGGCCAGCACCTTGAGCTTTGACAGCTCCAAGTCACTGATGCTTTCCACCGGACCACTGTGGGCCAAGCACTCCTCCACTTGCAGGACACATCTTTCCAGACTACAGAGTGCCTCTGCGAAAGTGCCTTGCTGGCTAGCCTCGGAAATGGAGTGAACCGCATCCATTATGTTCGTTTCCTGCAGAACCCCAATGCTCTTCTGCAGTTCCTGCATCTTCACCATCGCCGCCTGGAACTGCATGGCGGATTGGTCTGATAAAGAAGCCACGTCTCCTTCCTCGCAATGAGAAAGAACCGTGGAAATGCCTTGGTTCAGATCCGACAAGAGGATTTCAAGTCGCGATGGTTTCTCCGAAGCGGGCTCGGCTTTCTCCGAAACGGAGTCAGTTGGCAGGGATTCGGCTACTGACTTAAACACCGACACGTCATCCAAAGTGGACACGTCCTCAAGTGATCCCCGGGGAGGCTGCAGACTTTCGAGGACATGAATCAAGCCTGCTAACGGACTAGCTATGGCCAGTTTCTCATCCATAGACTGTATTTGCTGATCAACAATGTCAGTAAACTGTCCTAGAGCACTTTGGAATTCATCTCCGGACGGGGACTCCCATGTACCCAGAGCCTTGGCCAGATCGGAAAAGCTTTTTCCACATTCAAAGAGGATCCTGGTGGTGTTCGCCTCGTTGACGTCTAAGGTGGTCTCCGCTTCACTGAACTTGGCCAGTCCTTGGGCTGTTTGCAGAATTCGCAAGAGAGGCACCTGTGCCTCCTTGGCCGAAGCCTTTACTTGCTCCGGAGCTCTGGGATTATCGCAAATTTTGTTCAAAGCCTCCTGCAGCGTTTCAATGCTGGCTACTGCCTCCTCGAGGGAGACTTTCGTTTCCAGTACCTTGCGCAGAGCACTGAAGGACTTGTCCTGCTGTTGTGAAGCTTGCTCCTCGTCTTGCTGAATCTCCTGCTGCAGAATCCGGAACTCGTGCTCCTCAATGTCAATGACCGCATTGCGAATGATGCCGCTTATGTTTTCGAGAGTTTGCAGAGTTCGTTGGTCGGGCTCCCTCGCCGCCAAAAAGTACCCTCGTCCTGTCTTGGTGCTCTCCTGCAGCGTGCTGAGCGGCTCAATAAGATCCGCCAGAGACCCGGTCATGGCCTTTACCTCCGTTTGCCGAATGCAATAGTTGAGCTCGTCCACGGGGCGCTTCAGCTTAGTCAGCAGCTCCACATGGTTTCCAGTTATATTCTTCTCTAATATGGTGCTTATCAAGGAGGAAAGTTCGTCCTTCAGGTTTGTTAGGCGGATTTTCACATTCGAGGATAGTCGAGGGGATATCCCTTCTATATTAGTTTCAAAATGCAGTACTGCCTGAGCAAAGGACTGCAGGAGTTTCTGGGTGTCTGTCACATCCATGGCCTGCTCAGGTAGGACTTCCACCTCCACCGGCTCGGCCTGACCGCTTTCCAGATCCTGGCCCAGCTGCGCCAGTCCGTTCTGAATCTCCTGCAGAGGTGGAACCATCGACTCGACCGTGCTCACCGTGAGCATGCCGCCCTCGACGCTGTCCGATTTCTCGTTGAGGATAACCTCCAGACCCTTCTTGAGCTCGAAGAGCGGTGGCGTCACTATGTCCAGAACGGCCATGTTGATCTTTTGCTCCATTGAGTCCGACCCGGCCAGGGACTCCGTCCTGTCCTCGATGGACTGCAAGGTGCTCTGTAAGCTCTTAATTGGTTCAACAATGCTCTCGAGCACTTTCTGGTGGACCTTTCTGTAAATCTGCTCCTCGGACTCCTCAAGCGAGAGCTCCATTTCGACGCGTTCCAAAGCCTCCTGGATCTTGGCCACTGGCTGGCAGATCAGTTTCAAAGAACTCGCCTCGCTGGGCAAGTTGGCTTCCGAAATGGTGGCAAAGGAAACGGAATCGGGAACTTCCTGCATCTTCTCCACGGCTTCCGTGAAGTGCTTGGCCGCCTCCAGCTCTTGGGCCTCCTGAAGCAAGGCTTGGGACCTTATAGTGTCCTGTGTAATCTCCAGTCCTTGCTGGATGTCATCGGCCGTCAGTTCGATCTGAGCCCTCAGGCACTCCGACTCGAATTTCTGGCTCATGACCTTCAACTCTCCGAGGGCTCGCTTCATTTGCTCGGCCACACTGTCGATAATGCACACGCTGGTTCGTTGGATCAACGTGGCTCCCGTCTCATCGATTTCCACACACTTCTCTATGACTTGCAGGCCCAAATGCAGCTGTCGGATATCCTCGTCCATAGACTGAATCAACGCGTCTATCTGGGTCTCCCCGGAGTAGACCCTCAACTTCGACTCAATTTGCTTGATGGGGTCGACAATGTTGCGGATGATAGCGATGCTCTGATCCGCCGCTGACGGCGTCATCATCATGGTGGACTGTTCCATTACCTCGTTCTCCACTGCCGCGAGGTGGTTCTCGATTACCTTGAGCAGCTTGGCCAGCGGAATTAGAGCCATTAGGTTTTTATTGATCTCGTTCTCATCGGTCACAACTTTGGCGTGCGAGGATGGGGAAACCATTAGCCCGTCACCCACTGCTCCTGAAATGTCCTGCAATCGCGCGTCGTCCTCAGTGGTCTTTGAGGAATCACTATCCGTTGGCTTCTTAGACTTCTTCCTTTGCGGTGGGGCTACCGCGGAGTCCTTGTCGTTACCCTTCTGGGACGTAGACATCTGCGCACTGACAAATGTCTGCAGGTCGGAGGCATCCTCCTCGTCGCCCTCCAAGGCCGAGGCCTTGGACAAGCTGAAGAACTCATCAGTCTCCGTGGGCTTGGACTTCTTGCGCTTGCGTATTGGCGCCGATAGCGACAATTCCTCCGTCATTTTGTCGAACGACTCCTGCGCATATTTTTCTACCTCGTTGTCGAATCGGCTATCCATGCCGGAGGAACCGTGGATAGTTATCTCATTGATGGACACGTCGTCTAAGTCGGCCTCCGTGCGCATATCCTCCTCATGACTGAAGTACTCTGGCGAAATGTCTATGACGACAGCCTCCATGAGGAGCTTTCCCGACTGTGAGGTCTCCTTGACGAAGCGCAGAGGCGGCAACTCGACTATGTTGTGCTCCGTTACGTGCTCGGAAATCTGATCCGCATACATCTCCACAATCTTGAGGGCCTCCTCCTCGGTCAGATCGGGTGTCTCGTAGAGGGAGACGGACACCTCCTTGCCGTCAAACGAGAAGGACACATCGCCTTTTTCGTCTATGGTGATGTCCCCCATGGGCGTCTCGTACAGCTGTGAGGTGCGCTCCTCCTGGATGGTGGACAATGAAAGATTCCTCTGCAACTCGTTTTCCTGCTGTTCGCTGATTTGTTGCTGCTGGCTCCTTTGGGCATCTTCGAAGCCTAGAAGCGAGGCGGAGCTAGCCACCACGCCCATGCAGTTACGGGCTTCACAAGTATAGGTGCCCAGGCAGCAGGTTCCGTCCTGTCCGGATATAATGCGATGTATGTCCCCTGGCTTGAGTTCCACGCCGTCTTTGTACCACTTTAGAGCCGGCTGAGGCACTCCGATGACCTTGCACTCCAAGTTCACGGCTCCCTCTTCCGTCAAAACTGCTCTGAGGCACTCCAGGAAGCGCGGCTTCTTATAGTGCCTGGGGATCTGCAGCTTGAGGAAGCAGGAGGTGATGCTTGTGCCAAAATCATTGACGGCCACGCACTTCCACTCGGCCTGGTCCACAAACTCAACGGCTCTGATGTCCATGACCCAGTCGTCGTCCTGCCCGCGGTAGTGGTTATATCGTTCGTTTGGATCGATCGGCAGTTCGTCGCGGAACCAGGAGAGTATGGGATCTGGGGTCGCCCTTACCACCACCTTGAATTGGAAGGGCTCGTTGATTTTGGCGTCGGTGCTCTTCAGTCCCGTCACGAATTTGGGTGCCTGGTTTTGCTGAGTGATGCCCAAGCGCTCCTCGTCCGTGAGCTGGTTCTGGATGTCCTCCAAGGTTAAAACGGCAGTGCTACTGGTCTCTCCCATGCAGTTCTTGGCAATGCAGCAGTAAGTGCCCAACGAGTTGGTTCCCGTCAGCTGGTAGACGTCTCCGGGCTTCAGTTCGTGGCCATCCTTGAACCATTTGAGGGCCGGTGTGGGGAAGCCCACCACTTTGCACTCGAAGGACACCAGTCCCTCCTCGGTCAATACGGCTCGCAGGCTCTCCATGAAACGCGGCTTGCGATAATTCCGGGGAACTGTCGGGAAAGATGGTTTTACAATTTTCGGAAAACTTTCAAAAGGAAATAGATGTTCTCACTGTCCATTTTGACGGAACACGCGGAGATTCCGGTGCTGCCGTCGAAGCTGGTCACCACACACTTCCAGTCGCCAGCGTCGCAGGACTCCGAGGGCTTGATCTCGATCATGTAGACGCCCAGGCCGTCTTCTATCAGCTTATACCGCTCGGCCGTCTCCACGCGCCCGCTGGTGTTGTACCAGCAGACGCTCTTGGGCCAGGGAGGCACCACCACTGCGAACGAAAGACAGAGAGGCGGTGAGTGGCAGAGAGGTGGGCGGGCAAGCTAAGCAATTTTCGCAAACATCACGGAAGAGGGAGCCGTCTTCTCTGCGCTGTCTTCTCTTGCGCCGGGCCGGCTATTAACGGTTTTGTTTTGATCGCCTTCCGCCGTGTTGATGACCCACCTCAACATCGGCATCCGCGGTATTTCATTCCCCTCCCCCTTGCCAGCCAGCGGCCGATCGAGTTCAAGTTTCTAGAGCACATTCTAAAAACAACAAGCGCCGGCGAGAATTCGCGCACCAGAGTGCCCGCGAGAGAAGATAAACAAAAACACTTTGGCACGCTTCCAGGAGGAGACGACTCTCTTCTGTGACCGCGCCGTGCTCTTCGTGTCGGTGCTCACCTTGACAGCCCAGAATAATAGTGTCACCGATGCCGACGCTCATGTCCCGCAGTTCGTTTGTGAAGATCGGAGGTGGGGAATTATTGACCACGCTGTGGAGATATATGGTTGCGGATCAACATATTTATTGCCCTGATCCCCCGGAAAGACTCACCTGTCCGCCGGCTTGAGGGAGCCCTCGCGACTGCCTCTGCCCACCACATGCACCTTGGAGCTGGAGTAGGTAACGCCCATGCAGTTGCGCGCCTCACAGGTGTAGGTTCCCAGGCTGGTGGGATCATCCGCATTTGCGGTCAACGCGAACATATCGCCCGCCTTGATCTCCCGCGAGTCCTTAAACCATCTCAGATGCGGCGTCGGTACTCCCACCACCTTGCACTCCAAGGAGACAGTGCCCTGCTCGGTGAGAACCGCCCGCAGCTCCTCCACAAACTCAGGGGTCTTGTAGGCTTTCGGCACCAGCACATTGAGTGTGGCTAGGCAGGAGTTGCGCCCGCCGAAGTTCTCCGCCATCAGCATCCACTGGCCGCCATCATCCAGGGTCACCGGACTCACCTCCAAGTAGTGGAAGGTGCCCTCGCTGATCTCTGAGATGCGGTCGTTGGCGCACACCCGCCTATCGTTTCTGTACCAGGTGAGCTGTGGAACAGATCTCTAGAACATTTCATTTTCATTTGACGAAGCGCCTCATTACCTTCAAATCTGTTGAGCTCCGGATTTCGGCGAGTAGGCGTGTGCGGGTGCCCACTTTCACGGAGAGGTCGGCGAGGCGACGGAGAAATACAGGCGGATCTTCGCCCGCAGATCTGTCTTCCACGATGAGCTCGACATGCCTGCGCACCACGTCCTGTCTTTTCGTCCTGGCGAACAGCGTGTAGTGGCCGGCATCCTCTCGCTGGACGTGCTCCACGGCCAGCTGCACGGCGTTGCTGGTGGCCGTAATGCGAAAGCGGTCGGAGTTTTCGATGGGAATCTCATTTCGGCTCCTGGAATGAAACATTGTTAGGCCCCTCACGGATAAGGATCTCATGCTTTCGGTTTAGGATTCATATTGGAGAGATTAAGGTGGGTGGGCTCCATTCGAAACCTTTAAAGATGAGTCACCTTTTCCTGTAAACCGACGAGGCCGAGGAGAGGGCACCATTAACTTGTTTGTGCTCATTGCACTGGCAGCATTTTGAACATCCGTTGCCCATAGCGGCTCACAGCTTCGATCTCCGGGAAACAGAAACTACTTAAAAGCTAACCTATCTTGCGTCGACTTGCGAGTTCTTCGGATTCTTGGGGGTTCAGAGTTACGGGCATATACACGTGTACTTCTCCGGAATAGACACAATGGGCTGTGGGGAACACAAACACTGCCAGAATATTTTCAAAAATGATTCTATAGACGCGGTATTTATTGTACTTCGTATCGGGTCGCGAGGACTGCAATAATTCAAACGCTAGCAAGGCAGTCTATGAGAAATCTTACGTTTGCTTGTCTTGCCAATTTATTTTTGGCCGCTGCGTGTCTTATGCTAAATACCGCTAATAACTTGTTGTTTCTTTGTCGTTTTCATGTCGCGGTTCTTTTTTGATCAAGAATTCTAAAACAGTTTCCTCTGGTGTGTTCGGAGGAAGCTCTGTGTTTATTTATTTGCCTGCTCTCTTGCGGATATTGCCAAACATCTGACCGATAAGCGCAGAGGCGCATTATGTAATTTTCGAATTCTTTCGGAAAAGTATTTTTAATGCTTTTTGGGCATTCAATTTAAACGTTCCGACGCAACACAGCCGCCGACGAAATGCCTCTGGCTCTTCGGAAGGAACGGGGGACGCGACAGACGTCCAAGCGACGCGCAGCAATTCGTTAATGTGGCTATATTTAGTCGGATTCTATTAATCTTGGCCAGGCAAGCCACCATCCACAACTACCAGGTGCAGGTGCCCGATCGACCCGCGGGAATTCTCGCGAAGTTGATTGATTTCCATACGCAGGAAATTTATTGAGTATACGCCGCGTAGCCGCCCCGATTCCACGCACATATAACGTATACGCAGTGGTGTCTATATGTTATATATAGAACTCTCGTATAGGCGAACTAGTGCTGCTGTTCTTTTGCGTCCGCCCGCTGGGCAACGGATATGTTGATGTGCCGATCGTCAAAGAGGAACTGGCGCATTTCAAGAGTCGGTGGTGCCTCGAGAAAATCGGAAACGAACCCCCAAAGAGACACCGCGCAGCCGCCGACGCATCCGCTCTCGATTGAGCAAATCCGGCAGAGGCAGGAGCTGAGGAGCCGTCGTGTACTAATGCGCAGAATGTTTGGCATTATGCACTGCCGCCCGGGTGGAACAAGGCCGGCTGGGTGATTCACAAGACGCGGCCCAAGTGCACAGGTGAGTGTAGAAATATATATTTGACAGGTTCGGTGCAAGTTTTTGACTTACCATTCGAATTTGAAGGGCAATAGATCCGGCTCATCCTCTTCGGCGCAGTCGATTTTGACAAAGAAGGTGGCGCGCTCGTTGGGAATACAGCGGATGAGGGAACTGGAGTTCTCGCTGAATGTAATCCGGGGAGGAGGGCGATCGGACCCTGCGTCTGGCCCAGGAGGTGTTTCTGCAGAGTGACGTTAATTATAAGCATGACTAATCTTCTTTTATGTTTTCTGGCGTAGAACGCCGCGGTCTGACTAGTAAATAATCATAAATATTTGCGAAAATGTCAGAGATCCCCATGTAGCCACGGGTAGACAAAAATACTCGGAACAATGTCAGCCGCAAAGAGGGGAAAGTTTAGGATTTTGGGTGTGTTCGAATGGGGGACACCCTTCCCTACTGATAAAATAAAAGGATAAAGGCAAGTCAGTTTTTTTCAATGTCTAGAGTCCAGACTATCCAACAATCAGTGGTTGTATTTTAATTACAATATCTCCAAACCGTATAATAAACCAAATGGAACAAGATGGGACAGTTTAGTCCTCTTAACTAAAATTGTAACTTTAATCTTAAAAGGATATCTTGTCGCAAAAGAAATAAACCACTTTTAAGAAAAATATTCTTAAACTGTGTTCTTGCCCCAGACACATCCATACCCTGCATTATGCACTAAAAATAGTTTTTGAAATTATTCATACGTGCTAACAACAAACATTGTTCGGGGAATATCTAATTTATTTTCCTATAGAGTAAGTCCGGATCGAATACAGTTCGAAATTCCATTCTGCGTGTGCGGCTTGGGGGACACCCCCACTCGAAAGCCACCAGGATACTAAAATATTGGCACTCGACCGGCACATATTCCGTACACAATTATGAAAATTTCTCATGTCCAATTCGCAATTACGTAAGCGCACTGGTGTACCAAACGATGCTGAAAAGGGGAGCCAGTCGGGGCTCGGGGCAGTCGGAGCAATCGGAGCAGTCGGAGCCCGGGACAGCCCACAAAAATACACACAAATTGTTCTAGTAACAGGGACCTGAACAGGAATGGGTCGGGAGCAACGGGCGCCGGGGCATAGTCCGGGCACGGCGTATTCCTGGGCACAATGCTTACCCACTGAGCGCGATCTCTCCATGCTTAGGTCTCACTATATAATTAGCCGAAACCGGGCCACTTTGGCATGTGCACGCGGGAACCTTCAGGACTTTCTGTGCGGGATGTACGGGATTAGGGCGCAGAATTATCGGATATTTTTGACTCGGAATAAACCGAAAGTGATTTTGTTTTGTATTTATATTTAGATCACCAAAGCACACAAGAACAACGGCGGAGGAAAATATTTCATTCCCTGTTTCCGATTCAATAAAATTGAAATTACCGCTTATAATTAGGCAATTTCGCAGGGGCACAATGGTTTCAACAAATTTGTTGTAGGATATATTCACATTTTCGGTTGCAGCAGTGCAGCCGTTATATATTTCTTTTCCAATTCCAAATCAGAATTCGAAATCCACCAGGCACTCGTACACACTCACAGAAAACGACACATTAGTGAACACATAAATGATTCTATCTATATATAAACGAAATGAACAACACACAGCGTCGACGTCTCGAGGGCGCACTACATCCAGCCGGCACCTCCTGGATCTCCGATCGTTTTTCTCAGACTGAACACACCAGACAGATCTTCAGGTCCATGCTAGATAATTTTGGATGCCCAGAGAGATTGGGAGAAATTGAGTTGCCGCAACGATGCGCACTGATCATGGCGCATGATCTTGGGGGCCAAGAAGATTGTTTTCGTCTCTTTAAAAAAAAAACATATGTGGAATACCTTGTACGGCTCTCTTTAGTAAGTACCACTGTTGACCTGGCCAAGGCTTTTATTTTTTATTCTTATCCTTAGGGCCTAACATTTACACACAAATACACACACGCATAATTAGAAAATATAGTCGACATTTGATCGAAAAATAGTGTTTGCAATATACAATATTGCACATAGATGGGCGCAACAAGCGATCAATTCCGCTAGCTGCCCTTGTACGTCTTGATTCCTCGTATTGTTAGATCGGATAGGGCTCTGATTCCATCTCAGACCGAGTAGAAGTGCGGGCTAAACTTTTTCCGGCAGGAGGGCTCCGTGAAGGGCGAGAACCAGGCGAGCGAGAAGCGTCCAAACACCGACTGAATACTTTTGAGGCGCGATTTCTTGGCCCACCGAGCCTCCTCCTTCTTCAGCTGTTCGATTCCCTGTTTGAAAAAGAAAGAGAGTAAGATGAGCAAGTTGAACGTTGCTCTTAAGAGAAAGCCAATCCCCACCGTTTGATCGTTCAGTATTGCCGTCAGCTGAGTGGCCAGCATTATTATGGTGAAAATTCCAAACATAAGCCCCTCGAAGGTGAGAAAGAGCAGCAGAAAAATTGTGGCCGGCGGCGAGTACGGCGAGCAGGTGCGCCAGTCGTTCTTCACACACTCTGCAAACTGGGTAAGCACCAGGAAGAGCGTGTGCACTGAAATCGAAGCAATGTAGAACTAAAAATAGGAGAGGGCGCAATTAACATCATAAACAACAACATTAAAATGACCCCAAACACGTACTGTGAAGAGCACAAAGTACTTCTGGTTATTCTCGCCCACGCAGTTGTTGACCCACGGGCAGTGGTGATCCATCTTTCGGATGCATCGCTGACAGACGGAGCAGTGATGTGCCCTGTCCGGTTTGATGCTGCAGCATTTGGGGCACTTGTAGAACATTTGGCCCTCCCGGTAACCCATCTGCTCAATCATCTCCTTGGTGGCGTTGCCACGGGGCACAGCCCCCTTGAAAAAAGAAACCAAATTTAGATTTGGATTTAGATTAGCCCGAGTACCTACCGGGTCCGATAGCATTGTGCGTATGTGGGAGGCAAATGCCAAAAAAGCCAGTGCTTGGAATATAGCCATGTTTATGGTGCTAAAGACTGTGTAGTTGCTGGGTAGCAGTATGAGCCGCATGACCACAAACTCGGCGAACAGAATAAGGAGCCATGTCATTATGACGCACACGATACCGCAAATGTCCTTGACGCACCATGTCCTGTTTCCGCAGCAGCGATTGTGATGGTCCACGCCGCCAAATCCTCCCGCACCACCATGGGCAGGAGAGAGCCCCGTGTAGGAGTAGTTCATGATGACGAGTTAGCAATACAGGTTCATCAATATCCAGATAAGCCCACCGGACTGCTGACCGTCAGCCAAAGGCTGGCAAAGTGATAAAAACCAAGCGAACCAATAAAAATAACACTGGAAAATGCCATTCACTTCGGGGGTGGCTCGAATCACATCTGTCTTTTGCCATCCGCCCGGAACGCTCACAAGGCGCGATAAGTAATGGTGGTTCATTCGATCTATTAGCTTTACACTTAATCCGAGCAATACAGTTAAAATACAACAATTACAATAGCCAAGGAATGGGTCTGCTACATATATACATGTTATCCAGTAGAATCAAGTCGTTAGGTTTAGGTATTATACGGGTGTTAGCTTGGCCTTCGGTTCCAACAAGGCCCACAGGCCAGCCACTGATGAAATGGCTCCCAGGAGGCCAATCGTTTTCGGCGTTAGACTTGTGTAACCAAGAGCCGTCAGTGGGATAAAGAAGTCGCACGCATTTTTCACCGTATCCACCATTATGTCCTTGTGTGCCTGCACAATCCCATAGGAGTGCAGGGCCAGTCTCTTCAGGTCCTCCTTAGAGTTGATGCTCGAAGGAATGGGGCAGCGAGTAATTCCCCCCTTGCAGCTAGACCGATGGAGGTCTAGGACTCGCAGGATTTCGTAAAAGTCTCGGCACAAATTCATGATGATTGAAAAGAGCCAGTATTTGTTGGCAATGCTTGACCAGCGCTTCGCATTCACGGCTGTCAGTCCAGTCCTAGCCAGCCAGAGGAAATGGTCCGCGAACAGAAACAAGGACTGCGACAGCTTGCTCAAAGTTAGGGTCACTCTGATTGTAAGATCCGGATAGTGGATGGTCTTCAGAGTTCCGTAGAACACATCAACACACTTTCCAAAGCGAAGAACTACAATATAGTAATCAATAATACTTTATGTATCAATATGTACTTTAATAAACGAGGACTCACGCTTCCTAAAGGTGCTGAGGATGTACTCGATCGTCTTAAAGTTGTCAACAAGTGCCGGACTGGAGTTGGTGGACTCCAAAGAGTCCCACATGGCCCGCGACGCATACTGGAAGAGGCGAGCGATCTTGTCCCTGCCGCCAGCCTGGTTGTTTAACTGCACCAGTCGATCCATACTCATGTTGTGACCGGAGACCGCTGTTATGGAGTTGATTTGAAGAAAATTCAAATAACAGCCTAATCCAAAATCCAAAGGTCGAAGTTTTGGTCAATCAGCTGTTCCACAATCGTTGTGAGTGGCAGTGCATGAGCGTCGAATGTGGAGTTATTTAAAAGGGTACAAAATAGCAACTATATTTAAGGATAAAATGCAACATTTGCCTTTTTTTAATACAATTCATACAAAAAAAAACACTTTTCTTTATTATAATTTATTAAATCTTAAACCTGTTGATGTCTTGCAACACTGCCACTGCATTCGCGTTCGCTTTCCAACACCTCGATTTTACTGAGCACTCGCCACGTAAAAAGTGGTTCGATTTTTAATTTTTGAAATACCTGACATACAATATAAGATTTTACCATGGCCGTAAGTAGGACCCGCCAGTTAGGGATCTTAGCTATATTTACATTTATACCAATTTGTCATTGCAGCCTCCACAGAAGGGAAAACAGGGCACCAAAGGGGCTAAGCAAATCGTAGAGGAAAACAAGACCACTCTGGCCTTTTACAGAAACATGGCCATCGGATGCGCCACCACGTCCCTGCTGATAAGTTTTCTGGTCTTCGAGATCACTAAAACAGTTGTGGTAAGTCTGCCAAGCAGAACAATTGTATATCCTTCATTAATACTCAATTACCGATCCTAGTTCATGCACATACTGGCCCTCTTGATCCTTGGCGGTGCTTACCAGTTTATGTTCTTCATGTCGCGACCGAAGTACTCGGAAAGCGGGAGTCTTCTAGACTCTGGGAACGATCTGAACATGGAGGGCGGAATAGCGGAGTAAGGGTTTCATGAAGCTCGAACGAAGAACCTTTGCTCAGATGCAATTTATTTCAGAAATGTGAAGGACCTTATTATCCTAACTTCCGGGACGCTGCTGCTAGCTCTAATCTCCAGCTACTTCTGGCTGGTGCTGCTCCTGGCGCCCCTCCGCGCAGGTTGGATGCTTTGGGGATCGATCATCCAGCCCTGGCTGTCGCAACGCAACTCCCAGGAGGAGAATCCCGAGGTGGACGAAAAGAAACGGAAGAAGATGGAGCGCAAGATGCGGCTCATGAGATAGAAGGCCCTGGGGTTCATCCTCTAACTTTATGAGATTCTACGTTTACTTGTGTGTGTCCGGTGCTTGGAAGTTGTTAAAGTCTTAAATTAAACTGGTCAAGACAAAATACAACCCACGGTTTTGATTAGTTAAAGCATTTTGTGCGGTTTAATTGCAATGTTGGCGGAAATCCTGCGACCCCTGTCCAAATTTAAAATTTTTCGTGCATTGTATACATATATACTGGTGTGTAACATTTAGTCATACATGTGCACCTAATCAACAGGAACAAGTGCAGTGAGAGAAATTAGGATAAGCAAATAAAAAGTAAGCTTTTGCAACAATTTATTCTCTTGTTGTCTAGACAATTGTGAGCATCCAAAACTAAAGTATAAAAAGTATCAAATAATTTTATGCTGAATTCTGCTCGGAGCACAGATTTCACTATATCTAGATTCCAAAACACCCGGGCTACGGGCTCCGAGACACACTCGCACCTCTACAAAAAAGCAACGAGGGCAATAATGGTAACTTGAGAACTTTAAATGCAGGATAAATGTGGAACGGGATGGGACTGGTCTGGGGAGACACATGCGGGGGTGCATCTGCCATCTGGAACGGAGTCGGCAGCCTCCTCGCTGAACGTCGTACATCTGTGCTTAATTACAACAACTGTCGAATATATGATTGAGACATAATAGAATATAACATCGTTTAGTTGTACTGCTCGGGAATGACGTATGAGATGTCGTCCCATGGGTGACGATACAGGCCCTGCTTCAGTCGCTTCTGGTCCATGTAGTGGCCGATGAAGCCTATGCTACGTCCCAGCACAAACAGCGAGTTGATTGCTCCCACATTGATGTACTCCTGCGCCTCCTCACTGAAATGCAAACCATGCAAATGAAGAACTGACACCCGAAACATGCCGCACAATCTATTTACCTGGTGAAAGATCCACTGTTACGGAGCATGTCCACGAAGGCGGTGGCTATCACACCATCCACGTTCAATATTAGGTTGGGCTTCTTGTTGGTGGTAATTTTTTCCACCTCCAGAGCGTACTTCAGGAGCGGACACGCAGGGAAGTTCTCCAGGACAAATTCTTTGATAATTTTGACGCGCACGTCGGGGTTGTTGATGGACTTGACCCTGTGACCGATGCCCAGGATAAGTTTTCCCTCCTTGCGCATTTTGTTTACGAACTCCATGGGGTGCAGATTTGTGTCGTACGCCTCCGAGAACTGGCGGGCTGACCCGTCCAAAGCACCTCCGAATCGATCGCCCTAAAGAGAACTCGGTTAAGATTACTCCTCTCATAAACGAGTTTGGGAACTTACAATGGTCAGCAGACCACTGACGACCGAGGACACCAGATCCTTGCCGGCGCGAGCGCATACGATGGTGTTGTGTGCCCCGGAAACGGCAGGGCCGTGGTCCGCAGTTACCATCAAGCACATTTCGAAGAACTTGCACACATACGAAGGCAAGCATCGCTGGAACCACAGCAGCGATATGACGCCACCAATGCCCACATCTTTGCTTAGAACCTCACTGATGGGCATGCCCGCGTAGATGAGCTCCTGGCCACGTTCGTCGCAGATGGAAGTCATAAACGATGCCGGCTTTCGGATTAAGCCCAATTCGCGAGCCCAGGAGTAGTCCATGGGCACGGTTGGAGGTGGCACCTCCTCTTTGGGAACGACACGACCAGTTTTTACCAGCTCCCCATATACATGGTGAATGAGTTCGCCCAGCGTGTCAAAAGAGTCCGGCACATATGCCCCGGCATCTCGGAGAGCCTTGTTCTTTGCGGTGGCCGTCTCCCGGTCTGAGTTAGCGCAGGAACCAGCGTGTCCGAACTGCACCTCGGAGGTGAACATGCTGGCACACGTTCCGATACACCACGCCACCAAGGGCTTAGTGATGCGTCCATCCTTCAAGGCGGCACATACGTCGTACTCTTCCGTGCCACCGACCTCTCCCAGCAGCACAATAAGTTTGGTCTCTGGGTCAGCTTGGTAGCGTAGAATATGATCCATGAAGGTCGATCCCGGGTAGCGGTCGCCACCAATGGCAATGCCCTCGATCACTCCGTCCGTGGCCTTCGAGATAATGTTGTTCAGCTCGTTGGACATACCGCCGGAACGTGAGACATATGCCACACTGCCAGGACGGTACAGCTTGGAATGCAAAATGTTGTCCAGCATGCCGCCAGTGTTTCCGATCTTAAAGCAACCAGGCTTGACTCCACCCACGGTGGCGGGACCAATTATGGCCACACCCTTCTTGTCTGCCTCAATTATCAGCTTGCGGGTCATGTTCTCGGGGATGCCCTCAGCAATGATGGCCACTGTGCGGATCTGGGGGAACTCCAGGACCTCCAGCGTCGACTCGTAGGCACTGCGCATGGAGGCGAAGTTGACCATAACGTCCACTTCTTTGTGCTTGTGAATGGCGTCGGACATCTTCTTGTACACCGGAATGAGAATCTCCTTGTGGCCCCAGTAGTACTTTTGTTTGTGGTCGCCGGTAAAGGGATAAACCATGGCCACCACAGAGGGTTCACTGCGTCTGTAACCGGTAGATGGTAATATTTGATATTCAAGGACTTGGCAAGTTGTGTCTGAAAACTCACCTGCAGATAAAGTCAAAGTCTAGCATCGACTGCACCGCCCGTTGTTGCATGCCCCACACGATGGCCTTGGTGGATGTGGAGAAGAACTTACGGGTGAGAGATGATCCGTTGCGCTGCGCACCAGACAAGACGCCGTCGACGACGTTATCGCTCTCATCTGCTGAGATAGGTGGTAGTTTAATCGGTTTAGCTGCGCTCGGGCTCAGGGCTATCCCAAATGAACGGAACGAGTCGAGATCGATATCGAGATCGAGTTCAAGATGATGATGAAGGAGCAGAGAGCGTGATCAGGACGTGTAGAGATTGACAAACCAGTACGAGACACAAACATAGACAACACGAAGAACACGGGGTTATGGGGGATCAGGCCAGGAACGTACGTATCAGATCGGTTGGCCAAACGAGCATTTCAAATTGGATTTTAGATTTTGGATTTGGTTTTAGTTTTTGATTTTGATTTGGTTTGGTGGTTTATGTGGATTTTGATATAATTTGGATTTGGTTGGTGGTTGGTGAGTGTCGTTGTAGTTGAGGGCGAGCAATGCAAACATACAAAAATACAGAGAGAGAAAATAGAGAGAGATCAGATAAATGCACTTAATGGACTGCAACTCGGGGAAACAAACAGTCGGGGGTTACAGCTAGAATGGATTGGCGATAACCCGGATTAGGTGCTTACATTCACATTCTAACGACACTCAGAAACATTCTGGGCCACTGTCGACTTACCGGAACCGGAGCCCAGGGCCTCCGCATCGCTGGACGCCTTGAGGTCAGCCTGCGCCTGCTGGCCGCCGGGGAGCAAGAAGTTGGCGGTGGAGAACTCTACGCTGGCCACCTGGGGGATGGGTCGCTTGCCAAGCGCCATGCCGCAGATGGCTGTCATGTGGGTCTCAGGGCCGAAAACGTGCAACGGAATGCCGAGGGTGGTGCCAAAGTCACGCATCTTGCGCAAGCCCTCCTGGTAGTTGGGGCCGGCGCGACGCACAAAGATGGACACGTTGTGCTCCACCAGCTTGGGCTGGAACTCGCGCAGGGCGGTGATGATACCTGGGGAATGACTCACGTTGATGACTGCTGATAAGATAGGGGATCACAAACATATTTTACCTTGGAAGGTCGCCGCCACATTGGTAAAGTTGGCAATGCCTCCTCCGGTAATTAGGACCTTGCCATCGGGATGCTTCGGCGAGGAGGTCATCAGGTTGAGAATTGTCTTGGCATACTCATAGGTCTGCTGTTCAGAGGGCGCCCCACTGTATTCGCCGTAGTTGGCCAGCTCAGATGCGCCCCCCAGGTCGCAAATTGTGTCCGAGTAAATGACACTAGCTCCTCCGCCTGCCACCATCGTCCAGATGCGTCCGTTCCGGTTCAGAATCGTTAGCTTAAGCGACGCTCCACTCTTGGCGTCCAGATCAGCAATGTAAGCCTCCTCCGGGTACGCATCTCGGCCAAAGGGCGGCGGGTAGTCGATTTCGCCCCATTTGGGTCGGCAAATGAAGTCGGCGGTAGAGTCCAACTTGGCCGCCAAATCCAAGATATAGAGGTTATCGGCCGTCACCACTAGAGGATTGATTTCCAAGTAGGTGAAGTACAAATCCACATAGGTGGTGTACAGAGCGCTGACAAATTTGGCAATGCGTTCTTTGACATTCGCATCCTTGACCTCCACTAGCAGTTTGCTCTTGACGTCGGCCAGAGAGAGGGAGGCGTTGACGGGAATGTCCAACTTTACAGCTTTCGCGTCGACATCTCCAATATCCACGCCGCCCTGGTGATAGAACAGGATGGTGTCCGCGGCGCGATGGGAATAGATGCACACATACATCTCCTCCGCCTGGGGGATTCAAACAAGATTAGCACTCTTTTTTTGGTAGTTCGCATGTCGTTCAACAACTCACATCGGTATGTGGCACAAAGGGCTCGATGATGAAGTTGCGGAGCTTTCCCACGGCATTTCCGATCTTCTGGTCCTTGTTGAGGCGCTCTCCAATCCACTGCTTCACCTGCTCGAAGTTCTTTTTGACGCCTATCAGGCCCAGCTTGCCTCGGCGCTTGATCAGTTGGTCGGGCTTGACTACCAGTGGCTGCAAAAAATATAAGGGACAATGGATAATTAATATCTCGAAAATACAAAGGGATTTCTTGTTCGAATTAGATGTAGATTAATGGAGAATCGATCCACTAATCGTTTAAGGCATTCCAATCAACGCAGTGAACCCTATTGTTCTTGCTATGCATTTTACTAAAATTCCAAGGGGTTTTTTAGAAAATTAAACAAAAAATCTGAAAAAAAAATATTTTGCCTGTTTTTGATGCCGATTGATGGAGAATCGATCTACAAAACATTTAAGGTATTCCGATCCAAAATCGGATAATTTTTGGCAAAGATATAGCCATCGCTGGGAGCCATGTTGAGCCTCCCATGGATTCGTCACAATTTTTAAGGCAATCCTCCACAAAATTTAACAAAAAATCGAAAAAATAATTTGGTCCTAGGTTTTGATGAAGATTGAAAGGGAATCAACCTACAAATCGTTTAAGGTATTCCTTTCAAGAATCGGATGGGTATTGGCAAAGATATAGCTATCTCAGTGTCTTCCCCACGCATTTTGCTAAAACTCGAACTCCTGAAGGACCCGGAAATTTAACAAAAAATTTTTTAAAAAAATTGTGTCCAGGTTTTAATGGAGATTGATGGAGAATCGATCTACAAATCATTCAAGGTATTCCGCTGAAGAATCGGATGAGTTTTGGCGAACATATAGCCATTGCTGGGGCCCATATTGAGCATCCCATGTATTCTTCACAATTTGGAAGGGGATCCTTACCAAAATCTATCAAAAAATCTAAAAAATAATTTGTTTCGAGATTTTGATGCAGATGGATGGATAATAGATCTACAAATCGTTTAAGGTATTCCGCTGAAGGATCAGCTGATTATTGGCAAAGATATGGCCATCGCATTGAGTCATATAGTCCTCTCCAGGCATTTTACAAAAATTTGCAATACAAAAATCCTAAAAATATATCATTGTGTACTTTTCGTTAGTCTGAAACCTATAGCTTTTGAAATGAGAACCTATTTTGCGTGGAAACAGACAGACAGACGGACAGGCATGCTCATAGCGACTCTGGAAGCAATCCAGATCATATGTATGGTCGGGATTGTACATATATGTATGTATGGTCGGAGATGTTCCGGACAAAACTGAAATAAACTCATCAAGGGTATTCAACAATACGAAATCAATGAACTTGAGCCGGTTCGAATCCCAGCTTCCAACACATCTGTCAGCAAGATCAGACGATAGCGCCAGGGGTCATTCATCGGGTTTGCGGGACTGCGTCATTGTCAATGACAGTGCCCGTACGCGCAACCGAACCGAACCCGAGATCAGACTCGTCTTTGCACTTGTACCTCCACAGATACAGCAAGCAGATACGAGATACGAGATACGCTTATTAGAAGATCGTACGAGTGTAAATTGAACAAACACAGCGCGGGCAGAATGTCATCCGAGCAGTCAGGCGATCAACTTTGTAGTGTAATTATAGTCCGAAGACACTTGGGTGTGCCATTAAATTGTTTACCTCGGACCTAATCTCTGTGTTTACCCTCCGCCACCTTTATCAAAGGGAATTCTACCGAAAATATAGTCCTCGTCGTCAAGATAAGTGTTTGCGAAGAAAAAATTCCCACGGTTGAAGATTCTAAAAACAAAAAGAAGTACTTAAACCAAAAGATTACACCCAAAGTTTGCACGATCGATTGGAAGGTCAGGCTGAGATAGTTGCGTGATGGAGAGTTCCAATCTCCACGCCGGCCTATCGTGCTGGCAAATGAGGTGAGCTGCCTTGGCTGATATGTCGCCGGATAGCCAATCAACACGACGACCACGCCATGCCACGCGACCTACAGCTGGGAACAGTCACAGCCGGCTATCTAACAGCCGATAAACACAATCTGTGGATCGGATCGGATTGGAATCGTACGGCCCCGCCTATCAGTCTAGTCTGGTTGCTGCAGCTTCTATGGAATCGAATCACTCGTCGAAGTGGCGCCCAAATCGTGCTTATCAGTGGACGACGGCTTAGTCATCCACCGGCGGCGTGCTGACCGCGCTCTGCGCCAAGATCCAGTCAGCGGCGGTGAGGTCAAGTTCAATGACAAGCCCGAGTATTTGTTTCTGGTGCTCTAGTTTCTGTTCCAGCGCTGATCGGCTGATTTGCAATCTGTCGCTGTTGTGGGTTCCGGAGCTATTTTTAAGTAGCACTCACCGTGGTTAGCAGCCAGGGATGGTCGACGCTGAGTTTCGACCAGTCTGTGGTGGCGTTGACTGTTGCGAAGCGGCAGCTGGCGGCCCCAGCGCCATGCAGGGAGAGATGACGGTTCAGGATGTCCTTACCGGAGGCCTCCGTGATTGCTTTCGCCGACATGGTGAAACTCTACGTAGAGAAACGAGACATCAGTACGATATTGTGGGATAGTATACATATAATGATGATCGGTAATCGGAAAGAAATATATAGACCAGGCGCGTACGCGTTTGACTTTGCCTGTACTTTCAAACTTTGATTTATTTACTTAGAATTGATTAGAGACAAGCGAGTGCGCGGTTCCGAGCGTATACAGGTGCAGTTAGTGTGGGCTTGGGCTTGGTTTCGAATTCCGTCCACCTGGGAGCTCGTGTGCTGGGGCGGGAGAAGAATTTTCGGTGACCTGCACGGCTTCGGGTCTGAAGTAAACTGAAAGCGAATGCTAGCCAGTACCAGCCATGAAACATGAAAGGGAATCACTGCTGCAGGTGTTGGCTTCGGAAATTACGTTTTCGGTTTCGGTTCTCGGGGGCCTTCGGCTTTCAGACTTTCGGCTTCTCTCGATTTTCGGGTTCTCCCGATTCTCGGCAAGATTGGGGAGACAACAACAGGCACCGTTACCCGATATCGCTGTCACTGGTCCATTAAGTGGGGGAACTTCTTTCTCGACGGAACCGGTTATCAATGCAACGGCCAACGGCCCTAGGCCAGTTAGGTTCGAATCGACTTATGAACTTTCTCCCAAATTGGAACCTGCATGGCCCAAGAGCCGAAAATCACAGGCTTAGAACTATCACTATCTATGTTTTCCAAGTACACTTTGTTTAGCAGCAACAGTAGTGACTTTGCAAGTACAGAAGGCGCCTAATGCCGCGGCTAATGGCTCATTTACATCAGGAAACGAAGTTCACGCCCGTTGCGAGCAAGTGACGCTCGAGTATGGAAATTGACTTGGCAGCCTGGCAGGGGCTTTGATTTGGTTTGGTTTGGAGAAACTTAATTTGTTGCTGGGCGAGGGTTTTGTAAGCGGAGAAAGTTGGCAAAATCAATAAGGCAGTTGCATCACCGCCCATGGGCCAAGCCACTACTATTGCCCGACAATCATGTTTCTTTCCCTGCCCGTGCAGATCTGCAAATAAATGTCTCTGCAAGATTTGGATGAATACATGTATTTGTACATATGTGTTCCTGCGTACTAGAACCCAGCCTAGAGATCACCCTGACACCGCAATTTCCCACCCAACAGTGCGCCGACTCTGCCCCGTGGAAGTCCCAGGAATGGGAAGATCCTCGCGGGCCTGGAAACTCACTCTATTTGTCCTGTGACTGCTAATAAACACGTAAACGAAACCGAACTGCAACTTTCTTTACTTTTTGTTTCTTCCAAACCTATCGATGGCGGTAGTGATGGACCCAGACCGATAGGCCCGGCGCAGCAATGCCACCGCTTGAAAACCCATCCGTCTGGCCACCCTGACAAGCAAATGCCTTTTGGCCTGCAACGACATTGGATAATATCGCACTCGAATTCCACGGATTCCTTGACTGCCAGGGATCCTACGAGAGGCGCCAGCTCAACTGGACTGTAAGCGGGTCCGAATCACACAGCTGCCATGGCCAGACACACTACCCGGCGGCGCACAACGCCACTTCTACTTTTCATCCTAAACCCCCTGTTTGTTCTTCTGCTCGCTTTGGGAGCCGCCAGCAGCGATAAGGTGCTACAGGAGGCCGCTTTCATTGGTCTGCAGGAACCAGCAGCCTCCCGCGACCTGGGGGAACTGCTCCAGAACTTGCGCCTGGTGCCGCCACGCCTGGACTTTGGAACCTGGTCGGTGGGCCAGGCCCGATCTCAAACCGTGACGCTGTTCAACCAGCACGCGAACCGAACGCTGCAGATCAATGCCGTGGTCGGACCCAATCCAGCATTCTACAGCAGTTTTCCGAGCACGCGGGAAGTGGCACCCAAGGGAAACACAACGTTTACCGTCGTCTTCCTGCCGCGACATCTTGGCGCCATTGCCGGCGACCTGCTCGTCCATACATCCTTCGGTCAGGCCGAGCTGGCGGTGCAGGGCGAGGGCAGCGAGTGCCCCTACCGCCTCAAGCCGCTAGTGGGAATCAAAGCGCCCATGAACTCCACGCTAACGCCAGAGATTCATATGTACAATCCGCACGAGAGGCCGCTCCAAATACTGGAAGTGAGTACTTGGAGTAGCATACTGGGAACGAGCTTTTACCCTTTACGTTCTCTAGATTTACAGCAGCGGCGGCGAATTCCAGTTGGAGTTACCAAGCGGGGGTTCTGAGGGCCCACAAAATCTCTGGGAGATTCCTCCGTACACAATGAAGCCGGTTATCCGGATCTCATTCCACGGACGTACAGCCGGAAACCACAGCGCTTACATCCGCATCAAGATCGCCGAACAGGAATTGGATTTGGGGCAAGAAAACGTCCTAGTGATTCCCGTAGAGTTTGAGATCTTACCCCGCCACTCGGCCTACGCCAGGAATCCCCTGGCTGACCTCGGTCGAATAGCGAGGCTTAACACTCCGAATGTCCTACGCTACAAGCTGGATATCGTCAATCATCAGAACCACACGCTCTTTGGTAGCAATCTGCGCCAGGTGGCCGGGCTTATGTTTAATGTCAGTAGCTCGACCATTGAACTGGATCCCCATTTGTTCGAAAGCAGCGAATTCATCAACGACATTCTCGTGGTTGGTGCTCAGGACGTCGAGGACCAATCCTTCACTGTCGTCGTGAGGGCGGAGATCTTTCAGGGCGGCTTGTCCTACGACGGCAATGTAACCAGGTTTCTGACCAGCCTGCCGGATGGCGAGGAGGGGCCGACGCTGGAAACGAACCGCTCGCTGGTGGTGACGAATCAGTTTCTGCTGCCGCTCATCTTGTTCAATGTCAGTTTCAGCAAATCGATCGATGACTCTATTCTGGAGGTACTCCAGGGCGTCGAGCACCCCTTGCTACTAAAGCCGGGAGAGTCATTGGAGCTGCTCCGACTGAACCTGCTAAACACACAGGTGGGATTTGAATCGTCCATCAGAATACATACGAACGTTACCACTATCGAGCTCCCTTTTATCTCCTGCACTGGCCGCCTGCACGTGAGCACCCAGCCATTTGTCCTCAAGATACCTCCGGACAACAAAGAGGCACCGTACAACACGGACTTGGATCTGGGCACGGTGCCATTTGCCGAAATGTCGCGGTACGGATATGTAGTCCTGCGCAACGACAACCCAGTACCGGTGAAGATCAACAACTGGTACTTTAAGCAGCCGAAGATGGTGTATTCGACAGGTGTCTTTCTGGGCTGCCTGCCTGCAGAAGAACACATCACCGAAGACCTAAACAGTGTTCGGAACGAGAGCAGCCACTGGCACATGTGCTCCGAGCTGAGTCCCGGCTCCAGTGTCGTCATTAAGATAGCTGTTCAAACATACGACGCGGATCCCAGTTCCGGAACCCTCAAAGTTTGGACGCCTTACGAGGTGATCCGCGTGCGTGTTCGGTTTGCAGCTTCAGTGGGCCAACTGGAGATTGAGCAGGAGCATCTTGGCTTCAAGAACTGCTTTCCGGGCAGGATTTGCACGGGATTGCTAAGTATACGCTCCACATTTACGCACCCAGTGCACGTCACCAGTGTCTCCTTCGCCCATTCTGCCGGCCTGCGCTTCAAAGACTTCAACGCCAAAGGAACCACAATAGCCCCGCAGACTCTGACTAAAGTGGGGCGCATCTACTTTGAGGCAGCGGCCATGTGCCGGAATCAGTGCTACATCAGAGAGTGCTCAAACGAGCAGGCGGTTTTTCCCGGTGTGCCGGGAGGCTCGGAGACCAGCGTGGTCGAGAGCATCAACAATAATCTGCTATACGACGGAGTAGAGCTGCGCCAGCGCACAGAGCTCTTCCGGCAGCTGCGCCGCCAATTGGCTGCTATGTCTCTAACTCTTCACACCGAAGAGTTGCCTCCACTGGAGCTGGACTTTTCCATCACCATCGAGTGGCCCAAGCTGGTGCAGTTCCAGCCCATTCCCCCCACGCCCGCCATCGAGGTGGGCCAGGTGCAGCGCCAGTGGATCACGCTGACGAATCCCGCCCAGCACCCCATCCTGATCGACTACTTCCTGTCAGATCCAGCATTCGCCCGACGCACACAACTCTCACTGCCACACGAGGTGATCGATGTGAGCTCCACCACCTGCTACCTTACGGATAAGAACGTCTTCTCCCTTCCTGAGCCGGGAGCTCCCATCCTTCTTCAAGGCGGGGCGTCCTTGACCATACCGATAACCTTCACTGCCCAAGTGGCGGAGAAGTACTGCACGCTGCTGCACGTGAGGAGCAACCTGACTCTGTACGAAGCTGTCTGGTTGCAGGCCAAAGCAGTGCAGTCCCAGTTCCGCTTTGGAAACCGTCGTCCTGGCTCTACCACGCCCCTGCTCTTCGAACTAGGCACGGAACAGTTCAAGGGCTGCGACGGTGGCGGAAGAGCTGGCACGGTAGTAGCCACCCGCAGCTTTACGGCAAGAAACTCCGGAGTGATTCCCATGAGGATCGAGGGTTTCTTGATCGGAAACCTTCCTTGCGAAGACTTCGGGTTCAAGGTCGTGGACTGCGAGGGCTTCGATCTGGGCGAGAACGACACCAAGAAGGTGGAAATCTCCTTCAGCTCGGACTTCACTGCCTCGCGAGTGAAGCGAACGATAACTCTGCTGACGAACCTCACGTACGACATCAGCTACCTTCTCCTTGTGCAGATGCCGGCCGAGAGCGTGGAGCTGTGTGCCTCCCAGCTGGCGAGGCCCCGTTGGGAGTCCTCCCTCAAAAACGCCGCTCTGGTAGTGCTTCTGGCCAGCTTTGGCCTGGTCCTGGTGGCGGCCGTGTTTGATGCCAAGGCCATACTGACGCAGCAAAGTGCTTATGACGCAGCCAGGCACAAGGGTCCTGTCCAGCCCACATTCAATCTCAGGAACATAGTGAAGCAGCAGGTCGAGGAGGCGGCGGAAAAGACGACGGATCCCGTGCATAATCACAAGGTTAAGAATGGCCAGCTCAAGGAGCTTCGAAAGCGGAATGGAGTTCCGACGGCGCCTTCGAAAAAGGCAAAGTCGTCGTGGTCGCCCTGGAACATGGACGTGAACTCGATAAGCAGGCACTTGCAAAAAACGAAGCCAAAGCCCTCTACTCCGCCTAGCACCCAGCCAGAGGTGAGATCCGGTAAGAAGTCTACGACTCCCTCACCGCAAGCAGCCCCAGCTACAGTGTCGACTTTCGTGCGTCCGCAAAAGAAGGTCAAACCGACTTCTGTTGTGCCGCCTGTGGTGCAGCCAGTGACACCCAAGCCCAAACCAGAACCTCCTCTCCCTGTTGTAGAGGCAAAACCGAGTCCTCCGCAGCGCGATAACACCTCAGCAAAGCCGGCGGTGAAGTCCATAGAGCCGCGGGTACTCAAGGAGCAGAATGGTTCGGCAAAGAAAGTGGGCAAGACGCCGGGAAGAGAGAGAGAGCGGGAGCGGCGCAAGGAACAAAAGCTAATGAATGGTACTGGAGCTAAGAAGCCCGAAAGGAAACAGCGCCAGAAGTTGAACTTTTACCAGACCACTACTTCGAGCACCTCTCCTCCAGCGTCGCCGAATGACATCAAGTTCATCACCTCGGCTTGGGAAACCAGCAGTTCCGTGTCCTTTAGGGATGTGCTCAGGGAAACGCAGTTTTCCGCCACAAACAACGGCATGGATTGGAGCCAGCCCACGTCTTCGATTGATCTCGGTCCGATCGGAGATAGTAGGAAAACTGCAACGCCGCCGGCGACCGCATCTAAGTGGGAGCCTCTCTCCGCGACGGCCAGTAACTCGGCATTCGCCAACGGAGAGGTGGACCTTCCCAAAGGAGACGGTAGGTGAATCAAGACCCCTAATTACTTCAAAACTAACTTTTTAAACGCTTCAGATTCATACGAACACCGACAGCGGCAACAGTGGGAACGGAGTAGACTCGTGTTGGAACAGCAGATGCTCCTTCAGCAGGACCAGCAGATGCTCCTTCAGCAGGGCCAGCAGATGCTCCTTCAGCAGGACCAGCAGATGCTCCTTCAGCAGGACCAGCAGATGATCCTTCAGCAGGGCCAGCAGATGCTCCTTCAGCAGGACCAGCAGATGCTCCTTCAGCAGGACCAGCAGATGCTTCTTCAGCAGGACCAGCAGTTGGAACTGCAGCCGCAGGAGCTGGTTGCCAATATAGAAACAAATAGCTGGGCCAATCCCTGGTCGCCGCTAGGCTATGGCGCCTGGCCGGAGTCTACACCTAGTATGGGTGTAATGCGTCCTCCGCCGGGCTTGGAGGCAAGACCTCTGTTGACAACGCAGCACAACCTCGCACAAGATGAGGAGACAGATCCAAGACTCATCGCTGTGAGACAAGAGAGCTTGCCCACACAGTACGATCCCTTTACCTCGCCGAGCTCCATCTGGTCAGACACCTGGCGACAGTCTTCGAAGCGTAATAACCACATTGATTGAAGGGAGGGAGGAGAACGGGGACAAGCTCACTGATCAAACTGAATCAACCAAATGAAATTCTTAGCACTTAGGCACCTAGGATACGCGACAAGGAAGGATACGAACGCCGAATGATCTTTTTCAATTTGACTTTTTGACTAATAAACTGAAAAGCTAAATGACTTTTATATCAATCTTTGTTCATGCTTTTGTTTCCAGTCGTTCATAAAATAATCTACTTTTCCTTGTACGTAATGATGCCTTTCTCGATAAGGTCCGGAATCTCTACGGCCAGCCAAGGGGCAAGCTATGGAAGAACAAAATTAGTAAGTGCATCAATGGGTTATGTTGCTCTTCGCTTACTCCTAGCGCCATCGCATGGGCGATTCCGAACTTGGGCACGTTTCTCGCCCACAGTGGCTTGAAGTGGTCTGTCAGGCAGATCTTGCCTCCCCGGTACATTTTCGCTGTCTTCCCGTCCAGCTCCGGCAGAGCGATCTCCGGAGCCGTGGTAGGATACGTCACTGGAATGTCAAACTCAACATCGAATTCGTATCGGAGGAGCTCGTGCATGTACCAGCACTTGCCGAACCACTTTGTCCCTTCCTTGTTGGACTCCAGCCGAAACCAGTCACTGCCCGACTGTTTGTTGTTCTCCACATACTGAAAGTACTTCGTTAGACGGATGTGGCTGGTAAGGTGTGGGACATACCTTAATGAGAGACTGGTATTCCTCCTTCAGTCGCTGCACCCAAACGTCCTTCTCGCGGGGTCCTGCGCGTATTTGCAGGAGGGGAATGTTGCTGAGCGTCTTCCGGGTGCTATCGTCAACCATTTTGTCCTGATTTTGGTCGGGTTGAAGGAAAACCAAAGGAAAATGCAAAGCGTTGACACGTTCGCAGTTTGTGATGTCGAAAGGTATGCAACAGCTGGGTTTAAGCAGGGACGTAGTCAGGAAGTTTCCACGGGGGTCAACTAAACGTATTTGTGATATATTGAAAATTGTTGAGAGTAGCGCTTTGCTAGAAGTCTAAATAGATTTAATTGTTAAAGAATATTTAATAGCTCCCTTTCAGATACCCATGATAAGCGGGGGGGGCCTTGCTAAGGTAATTAAACGGAGTGAATACCTATTCGATTATTCACATGGAGCTATCGATAGTAAGAGTAGGCGCGAAAACTCGGATCTTTCGAAATCTAAATCCTCGATACTGCAGGTTCCATTCAAGAATATAAAAAGGAACCTTAGGCAGGCATTTTGCTCAATTAATATTTACTCGTCAAACGATAAGCATCTATCAAAGCTAGCTATACGCTTTTGTGGTGAAACAGTGATAGTGCGAAATTAAACAAACAAGATTTTGGAAAGCAAACAGTCTGGGAGCGCAGTGACTGTCTATATTTTAATTGCCCCATTACCGATAAGTAAGTGTTGTTTTGGGTCCAGTACTCTTTCCAAAATTCGAAATTTAAATTTAAAAAAAAACTAGGCTGTGAAAGGTTTCAATAAAATTAACTTTGGCACAATAAACTAAGAAATCAATCTTAATAAACCCTTCCAAAAAGACCTTCAAAGAAAATTTCTGACGGCAAGTTAAAACTGAAAAGAATGTTTGGAAATATGGCACAGATTTTATATTTGGCAGATGATTATACAAATTATTGGAATAAAAAACACACGTTATGAGCAGTGGTACTTTTGAACCGGGCTTGATAACACAATCTCCTGATAAGGCGGAATCCACTTTTTCAACTGGCTCGAACCGGTTATACTGCCCATCGAGCCTGAGGCTCGTCGTCAAAATAGGAATATTAAAAATTGAACCATGTGCTATATGTGTTTATAAATTAACAGCTTCGACCTTAATCGCGATAACGCCAGCCACCGATGTCCGCTTTTCCAGTTCGAGATGATCAGGGTGCAGATGCTGAAACCAGTTACAGCTGGATCACTGTTTTCAATTACAGGTCCTACGAATTGCATTCCCGTTCATCGCGATTTGATAACAACAACAGGCGTACAGTGTCTTGCTTGGTTTTAATTGGATTAATAGTTTCCTTAAGGCTAGCACTCGGTGCCTGATGCAATGGCCCCTGCTTCCTGCCGGGCTTCTGTGGTTTTCCGCACACTAACTGAAATAATGGTGTCCGATCTGTTGGTCCTATTTAGACGCTGGTGTCGTTGCTCCTCCCATTCCTTGCGATGGACCTTCTTGCGGTGGGCATGCATGTTCGCATTTGAGTTGAAAGTCTGCGGACAATGGGGGCAGGTGTAGAGCACTTCTCCCGTGTGGGTGGTCATGTGTTCCTGAAACGCATAAAACGTATGACAAGTAGGCACACACAAGGAACCAGGAATATTACTTTCAATTCGTTAGGCCTCTTGAAGGCCTTTTCGCACATTGGACACTGATGAGTCCGGGCCGTGTTGTGTGTGTACTTAATGTGGTGCTGATGCGCCTGGAGGCTCGGCGAAATCTTTAGGCACAGATCGCACTGCATGGGCTGCAAATTTTCGGCCGTATGCATCATTTTGATGTGTCGTGCCAGTCCGTACTTAGTGGTCAGCTTGGAGTCGCAAAGGTGGCACTTTATGACTGTCTGCGGAGCGCCCGTGTGCTCTTCCATGTGGCGGGCCAAAGCCTCCCGCCCCCGGATTGATTTTCCGCATACATCGCAGATCTTGGCATATAAATTCAAGTGGACCAGCCTCACGTGTTGTTGCATTGTGTATTGCGTCGGGAAACTGGAAGATAAACAGGATAAGCTGGGTTTTAAATGCCCTTTTGCTTACTAACGTCTTCTCGCAGTTGGTGCATTTCACTTGCCACTGCTCCCGGGGAATGTGAGTCAGCTTGTGCCGCTCACAGACCACCGAGCTAAAGAAACTCTTCGAGCAGTGCTCGCATTGGTAGAGGCGACCGCGGGTCTTAATCTCATGCATTCGCATATGGAGCTCCAAGCTCCGTCTTTGGCCCATCACCCTGTTGCAGATGTTGCATTTGAAGAGCTCGGGATCTTGGTGCCGCCGCAGATGATCGACCAGCACGCCCCGCTTCCAGAACTTGCGACCGCAGCACACCGAGAAGCCGCGTTGGTTGTGTTCCCTTCGTACATGGACTAACATTTCCGAAAAGCCCTCCATCGGAGTGGCACAAACGGGGCACTGCACCTTGTAGTGCTCCCGGATGTAGTCGTTGAACTCCTGTGACTTTTGGAGGTTGGGGATTGCCGCGCCCTTGGCTCGCCGTTCTGCCAGCCGCGGTCTTCCCCGTCCAGATCCCCTTGGACGGCCCCGCACCTTCCGCTTTCTTTTAGTCTTGGCCTCTTCGTCTTCGATCCCTTCCTCAATCTGGCTACCGCAACTGTCGCTCGGCATGAAGTCGTGTTGGTCCTGGTCATCGAGGACATCGGCTATGGTCAGATCCGCCTCGGGGAACTCGATCTTGATCTCGTTCAGGTTGATCTGCTCTAGCACGCACTTCAGATCGTCGTTGGTATCTTTTGAAATAAGAGCTTCCGGCTTGCGGATACGGCCTCTCCGGCGTTTCACAGATGCCGCCACGCTTTCGGCCAGCTCCGTCTTGATCGCATCGCCTTCATGGACCACTGGCGCTAAAACGACTTCGGTAGGAGGCGCCTCAACCGGAGCCGCCTCTGCTGCTTCTAGCTCCTTGTGGGCCTGCTCCACCGTCAGGTAGAAATTGTGGAACAGCAGCAGTTGCTCCCAGCAGGCCCCGCACACGTAGCCGCTGTCTGAATCACCGATCTGCAAATGTGGGGAATCCAAGCTTATTAGTAATTCGAACTAGACATTGTTGTTTACGTTTACCCGCAACCAGAAGTGTGTCTCCACGATCTTCCGCAGGCCCAATGAGTCAACCTCTCTGGAGGGGAATTCGATATTGCCCACGGCGCCATCGACGAGCTGTGTGCATAGAAAACACGGCATACAGTACAAGGTGCGAAAAATGCGTTCTATTTCACAAACAAGCACAAAAATACAGCCGAGGCGCAGCAACCGAGTGTCATCTCTAGCGAGTGCCGATAGTCAGATGGGCCGTGAGCCGCCCCATGTGTTGCGTTGTTTGTTTTTAGATTCTCCAGACATCGCTCTCAGGTCATACTTTGGACCAAAAGTCGCGACTGGGATTAATTTATTTTAATTTAGCTTGATTTGTTAATACATTGTTTACGAAATGGCCGCGATACTTGTGGGAAACGCTGAGACGAGCCATTCCCCGCACGCCACAAGAGTAAGGATGACTGTCAGCTTATCTCGAAAACATTTACACACCTGTTTAGGCCGTCATAAACAAAAGCTGTCGTTTTAACAGTCCACTTATCTGCATTATTGTTATTTTCAGCGTTTTCAGATTTAGTAAGCCACCTACACGGCATGGATGTGCAGGCGACTCGCGTGGTTCCCGATGGTGGATACGGCTGGGTTGTGGTGGCCGCTGTGGCCTTGATCAACGTAAGTGACAATGGGATACCTCGTGGAAGTTAAACATATTCATGTATTTTTCCCCGCAGATGACCAACCAATCAATACTCTCTGTGTTCGGCCAGCTCTTTGTGGGGGAGCTGCGCCAGATGCACGGAGACACCTTCACGGCCGCCCTTATAACCAACCTCAACAGCCTAGCCCTGAACTTCTCCGGATTGTTCATTGGTCCCGCCATCAAAAGCTTCAAGCCGCGCAATGTGGCCGCCACCGGGTGCGTGCTGGTCTCGTTTGGGCTGACCCTGTGTGCCTTTGCAACCCAAAGCTGGCACTTCATAGTAGGCTACAGCGTCTTTGTGGGCTTCGGATTGGGCTTGATTTCCCCCTCCACGTTCATGGCCATCAACTCGTACTTCACCAGCAAGCGCGGCCGTGCTGTCGGCGTTTCTTTGGCGGGGGCTGGTCTTGGCCAGGTGTTGATTCCCCACCTAGTGCGGTACCTGCTGGAAAATCATGGCTTCCGGTATGCAGTCTTGGCGCTGTCGGCAATGTCGGTAACTGGGGTAAGTTCTTGGTGGCTTTGCTGCGAATTCAATAACCAATTGCTCCATAACATTCTAGCTGGTGGGAGCCATGTTCCTGAAGCCCCTGAATCCGACGGGCAAGCACAACAACCATCGTCACATGCGCCTCTTGGCTGACGCCGACCAGGTCGATAAGAACCAATCTAGTTCCCTGCAGGTCGTGGTGGTCCCTGCTTCTATCCGAACCAAGGGCGAGGAACTTGTCCCCAAGACTGAAACCATTTGTAGCCGGCTAAGCCAGCGCCTGGTGCAGGCGATGGATCTGGAGCTGCTTAAGGACCTGGTCTTCTGGAGCATCATCATTGGCATGGCTCTCGTCTATACGGCCACCGTCAATTTCACGATGATTTTTCCCGGCTTCCTTGGGCAATCGGCGGGCTTTGACAGCCAGGTCGTGGCCTTCTGCATGTCGGCAGTGGCAGGAGCCGACATCGTGTGCCGGCTGTTGCTACCCATTATTACAGATCACTTACGGATCCCTTACCGCGTGGTTTTCCTGCTCGGAACCGCTGGTCTCTTCGCCGCTCGCTGCATTTTGGCGCAAAGCAAGGACCTACCCATTATCATCGTGATGTCCGTTCTTATTGGAGTCATGAAGTCTGCCACTGTGCTTAACAACAATCTGACCATATCGTCCCACTGCCGCTCCGAGAAACTGGCGGGCGGCCTGGGATTAAGCATGATGTCGAAGGGCATAGTAGTTATTACAGTGGGGCAGATGCTGGGATGGGTCCGGGACTTGGCCGACTCGTACATTATCTGCCTTTACGCTCAGGCAGTCATACTGCTGTTGGTAGTGCTGGCCTGGACGCCAGAAATTCTCTTCCGCCACCGAAAGCAACGCAGGCAGCGACGCACCACCACAAAATCAATGGAAACAACAGTAGATGCTGGCGAAGAGGTTGCCAAACTAAACTCATAATGGGCTTCCGAGAGACGGGCGGGGCTGCTATTGAGACTGATGTGCTTGGAGCCATCCGGTTGTGACAATGGACCAGTCCTGGCGGGGAGCAGGTACACATCTAGCTGTAAGCTTTCGACTATTTATTACCATGTAGCACATACGATACTTAACTTTTGTACTGCCATAAGAGCCAAAATATAATTTACATAACATTCATATTAAAAAATCCCTTTTATTAATCGGAGGCCAGTTTTAAACTTGGCCCCTAGACCTTATGCTACTTAGGCTTCCATTTTCTGCTCCGCGGCGATGAAACTAGCTGTGCCCGCGACCTGAGGATCTCCAGACTCCGTGTTGTAGAACAAGCGACGCTCTATACCATCCTTAGTAATGATGCCAATGCGCACCACTCCGCCCGAGCTGCCGTCATGGTAGATGGCATGCTGAACCGCTGAAATCGGCACAAGATATTAATTGGGGTCTTGGGGCTACAGATCCGAGTATCTCATACCCTTCTTGACAAAGTCAACGCATTCTTCCTTTGACATGTTCTCGCGGTAGTGCTCTCTGACAAAGCCGTAAATGAAGCTTGAGCCGGAGCCCCCGATGGTGCAGGCCTCGCGGGTGAGCATGCCGCCCAACGGAATGCTGTACACCTGGCCGCCGCGCTCATCATCATAGCCTGCCACAATAATACCAGCGAGCAGAGAATCACGGTAGTTGTAGCAGAAGTTACGGAACTCAGATGCAGCCTCATGAACCAACGCATCCTTGTTGGTCTGGTTCTCGTAGTAGTTCAAGGAGTAGGCCACAATGTCTGCGATGGCCTGTGTGTCGGCGGCGGACCCGCTGCGGCAGCAGTAAATCTTATCCGTAATGCGAGTCAGTTTGTCGGTGACTCGGTTGGCGACATAGGCTCCGGAGCTGGTGCGGGAATCAGCCCCAATGACGACTCCACCGTCAAATTCGACGGCCATAATGGTGGTCTGCAAATGGGATTATTAATCAGGGCCTACAACGACCACAGGCACTACTTACGCCAGTGCTCACGGGCGTGTCGGTGAAGTCCAAGCCGGAATCCATGATTTCCGAAATTCAAACAGTTAAATTTTAAGATTTTAGTTTGAATTTTGCAAAATGCTAAATGCTGCTCAAAATGACTTGACTTATTTTGAATAGTGTGCCCGGATCATGGGAATTGTGGGAAATTTTTCATTTCAGTGGGACCAAGTTGGCAGATGAATGCTGCCAGATCAATGGAACAACCTTTTTCCAAAAATTCATCGATAATGGTGGCGGTAAAAGACAGAAACTTTCAACTTTTAAATATTAGTTTATTTAAAATGTGTGTATAATAATTATATTATAATTAGCTTAAACTCTAAGCATAGAACAGTAAGGTATGAAGTATGTCATTACAATAAACTTAGCTTAAGTATGATGTGTGATTAGAATTGTTCATCCAGCCTTCTTTTTACGCCAGACAAAAGTCGTTCGCGGTGTCGCAGTCGCAGGTTCCTCAAGCCGTATACATCTCTCGCTAAAGGTGTTTCGCCATCCACACGGTGCACCTTGATGGAAGAAGAATCCAAAGCGTGGAAGCCTTGGTGTTCCACCGGCTCGGTCCAATTATTGAAAAAGTAGTCCAGAAGCGAGATGCACAGGAAGCAGAGAATCAGACTAGTGGGATCGAATTGGAAAAACGACAGTTGAGCTTCCATTTTGAATGCGTGTTCACTCCTCGGGATTGCAGATGCGAATGATGTTGGATCAAAAAATCTGTGATATTTATATAGCAAGCAGGTAACCTTACCCCATCATCTGACTCAGCCATACCTGCGGCTGGATAAAAGGGTCAAAAAGGGTTAGGGTTTATTTCGAAAACAAGGTCATAAAACATAATCCGTTTGTTTTGATGTGGTTTGGGGCTAAGGCGCAATTCCCTAAACAGGTCCTGTCATGATCTGCACATTAATGCACACAGGTCACTGATCCTTGGGCCCAAGTCCTTCGAACCTAGCTTAAGGGGCTTGACGGTGAAAGTAAAATGGTATACCTAGGGTTGTATTACCTTGAACTTTCTATTTTTACCCTTCAAAGGTGGTAAACTATCCCCGAACTAGATCTACATTAAAAATCGCATCAATTGTGGCTGGATGATGAAGCACTCGGCACTATCTTTTACATTATAATCTGATTTCAAGATCTGGTTGCATGCGCAGTTGCAACTGAAACTAATGGAAGTGGGTTGGCAATAACTGGTGGCCTCAGTTGCTGTTCGGGACGCTGCGACGAATGTCCCCAATGGAGAGGCTAATACCCATATACTGCGGACTCGCGATGTTGCTTGGCATAACCTCGTACAGATTGGTCGACAGCAGGTTCCGACAAAGTAGAATAACTCGGGCGTACGCACTAATTTTCAGTGTGGTGATCGTTGTCGTCCTGCCACCGGTCCTTCTGCAGGTGGCCAAGGTTTCGCAAGTGGCCCGCTGCTTCCGGAAAACCATGTCTATAGTTCCCTATGTTCTGTACTCGGTCAACTACGTAGTCGTTGTGTTCACCCTGATCTCCAGATGGTACCGAGACAGTGTGCTGGTGGAGCTACAGGATCTGGCCAACAAAATAAGCCAGAAAATGGAAACAGCCGACGTGAAAACAAGCCGGAAACTTGCAAGGCTGATGTGCGTGAAATCCTTCACTTTTGCATACCTCTGCCTGGGCGCTTTGCTGTGGATACAAAAGGCTGCGGGTATCTGGGACATTCTTACCCAATTGATTACCATCATTGCATACTCCATTTTGAATGCGACAACCTATTTATACTTTTTGTCCTTCTGGCAACTAGCAAGGGGCTTCGACTTCATCAACCAGCGGCAGGAGAGGTGCGATTCCGAGGAGCTACGGGGCCTTTGGTCTCTTCACTCAACTCTCCGTCGAATGGCCAACAAACTCAACGATATCTATGGGCTCCAGATGCTCGTCTCCCGGATCGACTTTATTGTTTACACCATTGTCTATGGATACGTGGGAATAATTTACTCACAAAGCAACTTTTCCATGCTAAAAGCGTATTCGGTCGGGTTGTATTGGATTCGAAGCTTGAACTTCTTCCTCAACGACTACATATCCGATTTGGTGGGCTTGTACGAGTGCCAGTCGAGTCCCTCATTCAACGACGGTCCAAGTCCCAAAGAGGTATTTAGTAAATTGCATTGTATCGACATCGAACTCCCTCATATCACTTTTGGTTTGCAGATGAGTGCGTTCCTGCTCTACAAAACCCATAGCCGGAGTCACCTGAAAGTGCTTGGACTGTATCCGGCTAACCGAAACATTTGGCTTCGAATGATGGCGTTCATCACTTGCCAATCCATACTTTTGCTGCAATTCTATATGATTCTGAAATAAGCTTGTCGACGAGTCCTTGAAGACTCTCCCTGTCATTGAAAAACAAATAATATTGATTGAAAGTTTGTGACCCATTTCAATTACGGCTGATTCAGATCAGCAATTTCAATTGCCTTAATTTGTGTACACTCCCGAATGGAACCCGTAGGAGACTAGTTTCAGTTTCGGTTTGGATGCCTGGCAATGAGGCGGATAGCCCAGATGTACAACTGGTACGCCGTGGCGGTCGGCATGACTTCGTACGTGAGTACCAGTGCCAACAAAGGATTTCGGCAAACAAGGATAACGCAGGCCTACGCCTTGGTCGTCAATGTGCTCATCCTGATCCTCTTGCCGGGGGCGTTTTGGAAGGCGGCGCGCTTCCAGAGCCTGGCCAAGTGGCTGCCAACGTTTATGTGGATTACGCCGTACGTCCTCTACTCGGTCAACTACGGCGTAACTTTCTACACGCTGGTTTCAAGATCCTATCGGGACGTGATCTTATTGGACCTTCACGCCTTGGTATTGAAACTGCGTGGCGAATTCAAGCGAAGTGGCAAGCAGATGGACCCTAACCTCCGCCGGATCTTTTACATAAAATCCTTTACGTTGACGTCCTTGTGCTGGGGCTATTTTCTGGCGCTCTTTATTTTCCAATGGGGGCAGTCCTGGTCATTTATTTTGGACGCACTACTCATTAATACGGCGTACAGCATCCTCATTTCGAATACATACTTCTACTTTGTGTCCTTCTGGCAAATCGCCAAAGGATTCGATTTGGTGAACCAGCAGCTCGTCGAGATAGTCGCTGTGGGGCTGGAAAGTCGGGCCGAGGAGATCCGCAGTCTGTGGGCTCTGCATGGGGATCTCTGCCGGGCCGCAAACCGGATAAACCGGCACTACGGGCCCCAAATGCTATTTTCCCGGCTGGACTACTTCATGTTCACCGTTCTGAACGGGTACATGGGCATGGTCTTCGCCCGTTTCCCCGAAACCCTGTTTATGCACAAGTTCTATGGAGCGTTTCTATTTTGGATACGCAGTGTGGACTTTTACCTGAACGACTACATCTGCTACGTGGTCACCCAGTACCAGAGAGGACCACGGATCACCCACATTGAGGATGACTTGACTCAGGAGGTGAATATTTCAAAGTACCCACCATATAGCTAGATAGTTCTTATCTTGAAATTCCAGCTGAGTTCCTATTTGATCTATAGGGGAAGCATGAGGCTAAACCTAAGGGTTTGTGGTCTGTACTCGGTTAGCACGAGCCTGTGGCTGAATATGATGGGATCCATTGTGGTTCACACGGTCCTAATGGCGCAATTTCATTTGGCCAGGAGCTAATAAGATACGGATATGTTACGAAATAAATAAAGATATTCTACCACTACCCCTTCGATTGATTGGATCTCGTTGTCAGATACCTGTGGGGTCCTATTTGTGGGCAAGGTATCCCCATAATCCAAGGTCTCATTAGCTCATGACAAGAGCCGAGCACTTCAGTTCGCCGCGGAACCTCGTTTCAAAAGGACATGGGCTTGCAGCTGGCTTTGGTGAAAGTTTACTTTTTGTACTCTTTGGCAATCGGAGTTACCGCCAATCGACTAGTCAACCGACGGTTCTTCACCTCAAAGTTCACCCGTGCGTACGCCCTGGCTTATAATGTCATCACGCTCGTTGGATTCCCGATGGTGTTGTGGGTCTCAGAGGCGAATTTCCAGGCGAAGATGAACTATCCCGTGCTCATTCTGGTTACCTACAGGGTGCGCTTCATTGTGGCCTACATCATTGTTGCGTACACGATACTATCGAGAGGATTCCGGGACCTGGCGTTTTTGGAAATGGGGCCTTTGCTCACGAAGCTGTACGGCGAAGAAACGCGCATGGGATTTCACCAAACAAGTGGATCCCTTCGTCTGCTGTTTTACCTGAAGTTTATTACCATCATTTGGCGTTGCCTCTCCGACTCCATATTCCTCTTCTACTCCACGGACGACTATAATTTGGCCAACATTGTCAGATTCATATTTCTGAGCAACTGCTGCAATATATTGAACTTGGTCTCCATGAGCTATTTCCTCTCCATGTGGCACGTGGCCCGTGGCTTGGAGTGTGTGAACGAGCGATTGGAGAAGCTCTCCAGGGCGCGACCATCTAGGAGGGATTTGAACGAGCTGCAGCACCTCTGGTCCCTGCACACCGACCTCACCAAGACAGCGCTCCGGATAAACAAGATCTACAGCCTCCAGATGCTGGCCTCCCGGGTCGATTGCTTCGTTTTTGGCGTAGTCCAGGGCTACTGGGGCGCCTTCTTCACCTTCGACTTGGATACTTCCAAATTTTGGATAGTCTACGGGAGTATAGGCTACTCCATGTGTTCCCTGGACTACTACCTCATCGACCACATGTGCGACCTGGTGGGAAAGTATCAGCACGCGCGCAGGGATGCTTGGAGCGAGAGTCGATGGACGAAAGAGGTACCGCCATTATATATAGATAGTTTGAAATTTTAAATGCTGCTATTCTCTCGTCCCCAGTCTAGTGCCTTTGTGACCTACGCGAACAGCTCAAAGTTGGAACTCTGGACCTGCGGACTGTTCCAGGTCAACCGAAGTCTCTGGTTCGATATGATCAGTAGTGTCCTCTACTACTTTGTAATGCTGCTACAGTTTCATTTGGTGCTGCAGAAGGCCTAATTGCTGACGCGATTTGTTTTCAGTCGATTCTAAGGACTGTAATTCTCCGAGGGAGACCCGCATATAAGCCCGCATTAGCTTGGGGGAAGCACCATGTCATCAGTTGAGTTTGAAAAGCCATTGGAAATCAACAGAGCCGTCAATAAAGCGATTTTAAAAGCGTTCGTTCACTATTCAATAGCGATTGGAGTAACTTCGCACAGAATGGCGGACACCACGTTGGAGTCGTCTCCGTTCACCCGGATCTACGCCTGGGCTGTCAACATCCTTATGCTCGTCCTTCTGCCCATATTTTTGGGGCAGTCGTTTGCTTGCATGTGGGCCAAGTCAACCCTACCGTGGCTTGTACTAGCTACCTTCTGTGTGCGTCGTCTGGTGACATTATTCATCATCTTTTATTCGATTCTATCGCGGGTGTCTCGCGACAAAGCTCTGAAGAAAATGCAGCCAATGTTATCGAGGTTGATGCGAAATGAAGGGCTCTGTGAAAGGAGATTGTCGGTGTTGTTCTACCCTAAGTGTTTCACCCTGTCCTTGATGCTCATCACCGAATTTTTCTTCGCTTTCTTTGAACTTGACACCATGGATTGGAGTTCCTTTGCCAAATTTCTGATTATGACTTCTGCCCACAATATAATATTTTATATGCCAATGGGATATTTCCTGATGTTGTGGCACTTCGCGGGTGGGTTTATTTATGTGAATCGCCACATGGACGAGCTGATCAAAGCCCCCAGGAGCGATCTGGAGGAACTGAAGCGTCTCTGGTCCCTTCATGCGGCTCTGACCAGAGCAGCTCTGCGGATCAACAGGATATACAGCCCGCAGATACTGGCTATCCGGCTGGACACCTTCGTTTTCGCCGTGGTTGAGATGTATTGGGGAACGTTTTTCACCTTCCGCTCCGAGACCCCCATATTGTGGCTAGTATACGGCGGAGTGACCTATTGCAACCGCTTAGGGGACTTCTTCCTCAACGACTATATGTGCGACTTGCTGGTCAGGTGCCAGAGCTCGGCCAAAGACACCTGGACCGAATGTGACTGGAGAAAGGAGGTAAGCAGCAACTTCACCCATTGAAGTATTCATTTCCACTCGTTTTCCGTAGACGAGTGCCTTCATAACCTGTGTTAGAAGCTCCAAGCTAGAGCTCTGGACTTGCGGACTCTACAAAGCTGATCGCAGCCTCTGGCTCCAGATGATCATCAACATCGTCAACTACTTCTTGGTGCTACTGCAGTTTCACTTAGTCCTACAAAGGATGTGATCTTAGCGGGTGTGTTGGAATCTCAACAAGTTCTCTTTAATCGGGTCAGTTCAGTGTGAAAAGTCGTTGAAAATGGACGCCAATAAACGTAATTGTTTAGGTATAATGTGGAATCTTGTGGTGCTTTAGTTTCATTTAGGCCTGGGGAAATCGAGTCTTTAGTTTTCCCATAAATTACACGGCCCCGAGGCTATTGTGGCAGATCCAATAACTCTCTGGAGCGTCCCTTGGGGCGACAATGTGAGCTGTGGAGGATACGGAGGATAAGGAAAAAGCGTTCACCTCCTTCTTCGGGAGCCAATAATTTCCTGCTCGATAATTTCCAAATGAATGCGTTCGGCAAATAAATTCTGCTTTGACAGCACTCGCAGTTGAAATTTAAAACGAAATCACGTTCTGCTGTTGCATACTTTTTGGCGTATGCACATCTGCTCTATGTTGTACGTGATGAAAGTTGCGTCATAAACACACAAACACCGAACCACCCGAGCACACCCCGCACTAAGTCACAGGGAAAAACTGGAGCTGGACTGGGCCGGAGCAGGTGAACGGGTGGAGCTTGGAGGCTGGAGGGTCAGGGTTCATGGTTCAGGGTTCAGAAATGGCATAAATAAAACGAAATAAAATAAATCAAAACATAATTTTCGCAATAAATTCGTTTTTACAGAACGCTGAATGCAAATCTAATTCCATTTTTCGCTTTTTGTTGGCCAGGACGTGTGTATCGAAGCTGCGCACTATTCTGTTTTGTGGTTTCTGGCATTTATAGGCGAGTTATGCAATTTCCTTTGCAATCGGCTTATAAGCAAATCCTATTTTCACTATATCCCGGATCAAGGCTCCGGGACGGGTTTTCCGCCAGGGGTTTGTGGTCCGGCTTACCAGTGTTCTCTTGGGTAATTGGGTAAAAAGGGGCGAGGCGAATGCCTCGCAATTACTGCTATTAAATGGATAGTTTGAGATCAAAACTATATAGTCTGTGACGGCAATCAGTTCGGTAAACATATACACACCGACCCGATTCGCATTCGCACCGAGACACGTCAACACAATTATGTTGGATAACAGAGTCAAGATTTATTATACTCGGGCATGGGCATCGGAATCGGGTCGGGTGGTGGGTAGGTGGGTAGGTGGCGGTGGGCGTGTCCTGCCGCCCGACAATTGTCAAATCCGTTGCCATAACTCACGTGTTGCCAGCAGCAGAGACAATCGGAGGGGGCTGGCCGGGACGTGGGACGGAAAACAGCAGCGGGCATCGACGATTTCAATTGAAGCAGATTTGCTTAAAATGCAAATTACGCAATGATTTACATTCCGATTGACATATTTTAGGCGAGCAGTTTGCACTTCATTCCCCTTCCCCTTCCCCCACTCCCCGCGGCGCGTTACGCCCTTTACGTGTTGCTGAAAAGAATCCTTGATTCGCAGCCAGCCAGTCAGCCAGCCAGGATGCGAAATTGCCAGGCATTAGACAATTGTTTGATTTCTGGGCGACAGAAATCATTTCAACCGCCCACGAGCCACAGTCTCACAACCGAATATCTTTTTTACAATCCCAGTATTTATGTATCTTTTCTGGGGAATGATGTCTGATGTCATGACAGAGTCCAGCACCGAGTCCTGGCAATAAGAACGCAATTTATAAGAACTTGCCTAGCCGCGTCATTATTCACATTATACACATGTCCTGCTCACAGATCCTGGCCATCATTACTCGGGCTCGGGCAGTGGATAGTTTTGCCCCGACATGAAATTGCTGAAAGGACATAAACGCGTTATTATATTATGCCTTTGAATGCCCATGACTTGCAGGGGCGCTGAATGGGAAATGGAGAATGGAGGATGCATTGTGCTGTTGCCACACGACGACACGACACACACCAGGACCCACCCGGGACACAATGGACGAACATCAATGGCAGAGCCGCGACACTGAATGGCCAGCGCCACAAGGCAGTAGGCAGTAGGCAGGAGGCAGGAGCAGCAGGCAGGATCTCGAGCAGGTCCCGCGACCATCAATGCAACTGGGAGTCAACGTCAACAGGCAGAGAAGCCATTCAGCTCAACTTGCATTCTTGGCCCGGCGCTTTCCTTCGCCTTTTGCCAGGGGATAAAAATTTGAAAAAATAACAATATGAGAAGATGTCCTCCAGATGTGTGCGACCAAAAGCCAGATCAGAAGTGGAGGGCCAGAGCCAGCCCGGCTCAAGAGATGCCCGGGCAAAAGTTTTTAATGATGCCGCAAAGTCGTTGAACCAAGTTCGATGCACAGCCAGAGGATTTGACCTGACTTGGGCATCCTTAAAGGACACAAGGGCGGGAGCTGCTGCATTGATTTACTTCTGCCTCTATCTCGGCGAAATGTATGCCACAGCTGTGGCACAACCCCACTCTTTTTTGGCTCCGAGGAATGTATTTTATCTCAGAGAAAATAATATCACAGCCTCATTGGCGTTATTTAAATGCGAATAAAACTAATTATGTTTTAACCATATCGAGTTTTATTTATTGACTTTATTAACTCTAAGTGGAATGCAAATATTGTTTGTTTTAATCCTGTTTTCGCGCTCTAGGGTCCGATGTTTGTCCAACATGCTAATTAGTTGACACCGAGTGGGACTCCCATTCTATTCATCAGAGTTACAAAGTACATTTTTGACTCACAATACTATCAAAATAACCACTTTTTAAAATTAACATAAATTAAGAGGGGCCTTTCCCTTTATCCGTAGAATCCGCCGCCGAAGCCGCCGGAGGAGGCCGAGGCGGAGGAGGATGCCTGGGCACTGGCGCCGCCAAAGCCGCGGTTGAATCCGCCGCCGAAGCCGGGATAGCCACCGCCGAAACCGCCGGGGTAGCCACCGTAGCCACCATAGCCGCCATAGCCGGGGTATCCACCGTAGCCTCCGTATCCGAACTGGGGAGCGGGCACAGCCTCCAGGACGCTGAGGAGTGCGAAGATCACAACAACGAACACGACGGCAGCACGCATCTTGGCTTAAATGTTCCGCTTGCTTGGCCCAGGCCTTTGCGATTCAAACTGTGGCTGCTCTCCGCCAAGACGCCTATTATATAAAGAGACTGGACGTGGTTCAACAACCTGCTCGTCGGGTTCTGGTCTTCTGGAGGCGTCGGATGTCAGGTGGTAGCGCTCCGATTAGTCTCGACGCCATTCGAAAATGACACAATTCGATGCCAAGAAAACAATAATATTGTGATGACCATCCCCTCTGGCGACCAGTTTTGGAGTTTGGCGTTTGGCGTTTGGGGTTAACCTTTTCTGTGGGGATTGTGGGATTTTGGGAATCACTCGGCGGTACAAGTGGGCCTCGAGTGGCTTTCTGTTCTGCCGCTCGCATATTAGCATAAACCGAAATGCAAACAGATATCAGGTATCGGGTTGTGTTTAATTATAGGTACGAATTTCGCTGGCTCTTGTTTTTCGGCCGTCGCAGTCACGTTTATTATACATTATGCTAATAAAGGCCGTCATTAATGGGTTTTCTATTCGATTCTATTTGCTGGCTCGCTAAACAGCACCATCAATAGCATCATTGCCCGAAAATTGATTGTCTGGACTGGAAGCATCACAGAATGCTTTCCACTTGGTCGCTGTTATTATTTTTAATTGGTGGCATGGATGTGCCTGGGGGACTATGATCACATTTAAAGCAATTGCGTATTGGAAGTTGGGTGTTGGCTATCATTCCACTCCATGAGCTCCGGCTGCCCATCACCGAAGAGCGGTTATGAACTTGATGGTCCAAAGAGGTGGGCGTTGGGAAGTCAATCCGACCTTGGCATCTCGTAAACAAACAATTGTTTCCCCAATATATTTCCATTCAGTCCCCCAGCCGGTTCTGGAGACTAGTCTTCGGCGAGTCTAATTTCCATAGAGAGCTCCAAGCAACCCGGCTACTATTATTCAAAATTTCGGTTCGACCCGAGGTGAGTTCACAATGAACAGTACCGACTTCTTGACGCTGTGCAAGCCCCTGTTCGAGAACTCCCTGGCACTACTCTGCTCGGGGATGGTGCCGGAGCACCTGAGCATCAAGTACCAATACAAGCTATTGCGGGCCAACGATCCGTACAGCATTTTCCAGTTGAAGGATAGCCCGGGCACCTACTTGGTGGCCTTCCAGAGCCTGGAGATGCCAGACTGCCGGAACGTCACCCTGCTGGACCTGAACAACATTCGGTGCCTCAACCAGTATAACGAACAGAGGCATCTCCACTTCGGCTACAGCTTCCGCATGTGCTTCAATTACTCCATGAACCTGACCGAAGAACTGAGCCAGAATTGTGGGGCTAGGAACCACGCCTACAACCAGCAGTCCGGGTACTACTTTGCCAACGAGGACAACAGCATGGCTATCAATTTAGTCTCTAATGGTTGTGTCTTGGTGGGCTCTCCGCCATTGTTTCTGTACCTGGTGGTGTCTCTCCTGATGGTCCTGATTCTGCGGTGGAGCGACCTACGAGGTTGAATAGCTATTGTTTTTAAATGTCTAGTTTTCTGTGCCAACCAAGAAACAAATGTCATTCTCTTTGTGGGAGATTCGAAACACATTTGGTGGCGTTTTCCAGCATGGTCTCGATTTCATCGGCGCCCCTTTTAATGCTCCATGTGATGTATCCATCAAGATGTGACATATTTTGACAGTGCTCGAGAGTACACAAATCATTGGCCCGCGGCGGCATGGAACTCAAGGAGCTGTCACCGGGATCTCGGAGATCGGGCACCGCGCTTCCCTTTCATCTGACAATGTTGGCCCTTGTCATCTACTTTGTGCCACATAAATGCCTGTGTAGCACGGGGGAACTCCCGTCCACATGTGCTCGGAGGCTCTAGCCTTTTTATAAATAATTGCTTTTTAACAGAGGCAAAAATTATCACCTAATTATAGAGCCTGACACTGGGGATTATGTGGGCCTTGGTGGCGGTTTTTTATTTCCGAGATACACATTCCGAGAAAGTGAAAGTCAAGTCTACCTCTTTTGCATGTTATTTGATTAATACAAGCTGGGACTAGCTGCCGTCCAGGTGAGTGGCTGGGCTGGCTGCTGGCGACCCACACATGGGCATAATTCACATAAAGAACCTCGTTTGCTCTGGCATTTCCGTTTGCCATTTGATTTGACAGGACCCATACAGGACTACTCGTTTGTACACTCCATGGCTTGTGTGTGTGTGTGTGTGCGCCTCCTGTTGTTTGCCCCATAAATTCGTATTTCCGCGTTCGAGGACGACTCCTGCAGCATGTTCGCCTGTCAGCAAAATGTCGTCCTTCTCGGCAACAATTTGCCGCATCGCAAAAGGAACAAAACGCATTTTTCCATCGCCTCTTCAGCTGCTGCTGTTCTGCTTTTCAAACATTATTGCAATTTCGTAAATATTGTAAAAATGTTTTACGCCCCAAGTGGAGTAGGAGATGGAGGTGGAGGAGGAGGAGCCAGGACGTGGACGCCAACGCTTTATGCAAATTAGCTGCAAAACCGTTCCACATTCCGAATGTTAATTTGCATTTCGCCCTGCTGGTTTGGCTCTCTGTCATGTTTGGCCTGCGGATAAAAGGGAATTTTTATTTGCATTTAAATATATTACATACTTGTTAACCTTTTTCGTCTAGGACGGAGGGGATCCGGATGCGTATTCGTATCTGCGGGAATGTTCCTTTCCCAGCCGACTCCCAAGGACCTCCCCTGACTCTTGGGAATGCGTTTGAGTTTTGTCGAGCTGGGAGTTGAATTTTGCACACAAAGTGCACTGAAAAATCCACTCCATCCTGTGTATTGTGCTGTGTGTGTCCTTCCAATGGCAATCCGTATTTTTAATTGCCAGGGAAAACCGAGATCTCCACAATCTTAATCTACTTTGATTGCGGCTTTACTTTGCCAACGCTTTGCGGCTAGGCGAAAGTTTCCCTCTTTATTTGTTTGCCTGCGTTTGTCGGAGTCTCCCGGCTCGTTTGTTTATTTGTTTTGACTTTAATTAAGTTTTATTATACAAATTAACACATGCGGGTGGCAAAACACACACACCCTGCACAGCAGCCCACTTTCTTCGCAGCTGACTCTGCATCCCTTGAGCCGGTTCGCTTGCGAGCGGCAGTATGAATTTTTAATTAAATCATATTACTAAGTAAATAATTAAATCAGCCGTGTCAATTCCGTACGCCACTGACAGTTTGATAAATGGAAAACTTTCGCATTAAGACAACTAATTGCTTGTAGCTCGCAGGACGATGATTCTCAAGTCAAGAGTCCTGACGAGGAAGGCGTGGCACTGGGTCTAAGCCACAAAAGTTTGGATGGAAAACTGTTCAACTTCAAGATACAGACGGGACGCAAATCGACACAGGTATTATTCCTAAAGTTACAATAAGATGGCAAAGGGGTCAGATATGAGGTTCCTGGAATTCGCAAGGGGTTGCCCCACAAAATTTGGAAAAATATCGATCCAACAATTTGTCTCAGGATTTTGACGCAAATCGACGGGGAATCGATCCAGAAATGTTTTAAGGTATTCCGCTCAAGAATCGGATGCCATTTGGCCGAGATATGGACATCGCGGTGTCCCATATATGAGAATCCTGGAATTCGCAAGGGGTTGCCCCACAAAATTTGGAAAAATATCGATCCAACAATTTGTCTCAGGATTTTGACGCAAATCGACGGGGAATCGATCCAGAAATGTTTTAAGGTATTCCGCTCAAGAATCGGATGCCATTTGGCCGAGATATGGACATCGCGGTGTCCCATATATGAGAATCCTGGAATTCGCAAGGGGTTGCCCCACAAAATTTGGAAAAATATCGACCCAAAAATTTGTCTCAGGATTTTGATGCAAATCGACGGGGAATCGATCCAGAAATGTTTTAAGGTATTCCGCTCAAGAATCGGATGCCATTTGGCCGAGATATGGACATCGCGGTGTCCCATATATGAGAATCCTGGAATTCGCAAGGGGTTGCCCCACAAAATTTGGAAAAATATCGACCCAAAAATTTGTCTCAGGATTTTGATGCAAATCGACGGGGAATCGATCCAGAAATGTTTTAAGGTATTCCGCTCAAGAATCGGATGCCATTTGGCCGAGATATGGACATCGCGGTGTCCCATATATGAGAATCCTGGAATTCGCAAGGGGTTGCCCCACAAAATTTGGAAAAATATCGATCCAAAAATTTGTGTTCAGATTTTGATGCAAATCGACGAGGAATCGATCCAGAAATCTTTTGAGGTATTCCGCTCAAGAATCGGATCCCATTTGGCCGAGATATGGACATCGCGGTGTCCCATATATGAGAATCCTGGAATTCGCAAGGGGTTGCCCCACAAAATTTGGAAAAATATCGACCCAAAAATTTGTCTCAGGATTTTGATGCAAATCGACGGGGAATCGATCCAGAAATGTTTTAAGGTATTCCGCTCAAGAATCGGATCCCATTTGGCCGAGATATGGACATCGCGGTGTCCCATATATGAGAATCCTGGAATTCGCAAGGGGTTGCCCCACAAAATTTGGAAAAATATCGATCCAAAATTTTGTGTTGGGGTTTTGATGCAAATCGACGGGGAATCGATCCAGAAATGTTTTAAGGTATTCCGCTCAAGAATCGGATGCCATTTGGCCGAGATATGGACATCGCGGTGTCCCATATATGAGAATCCTGGAATTCGCAAGGGGTTGCCCCACAAAATTTGGAAAAATATCGACCCAAAAATTTGTCTCAGGATTTTGATGCAAATCGACGGGGAATCGATCCAGAAATGTTTTAAGGTATTCCGCTCAAGAATCGGATGCCATTTGGCCGAGATATGGACATCGCGGTGTCCCATATATGAGAATCCTGGAATTCGCAAGGGGTTGCCCCACAAAATTTGGAAAAATATCGACCCAAAAATTTGTCTCAGGATTTTGATGCAAATCGACGGGGAATCGATCCAGAAATGTTTTAAGGTATTCCGCTCAAGAATCGGATGCCATTTGGCCGAGATATGGACATCGCGGTATCCCATATATGAGAATCCTGGAATTCGCAAGGGGTTGCCCCACAAAATTTGGAAAAATATCGATCCAAAAATTTGTGTTCAGATTTTGATGCAAATCGACGAGGAATCGATCCAGAAATCTTTTGAGGTATTCCGCTCAAGAATCGGATCCCATTTGGCCGAGATATGGACATCGCGGTGTCCCATATATGAGAATCCTGGAATTCGCAAGGGGTTGCCCCACAAAATTTGGAAAAATATCGACCCAAAAATTTGTCTCAGGATTTTGATGCAAATCGACGGGGAATCGATCCAGAAATGTTTTAAGGTATTCCGCTCAAGAATCGGATCCCATTTGGCCGAGATATGGACATCGCGGTGTCCCATATATGAGAATCCTGGAATTCGCAAGGAGTTGCCCCACAAAATTTGGAAAAATATCGATCCAAAATTTTGTGTTGGGGTTTTGATGCAAATCGACGGGGAATCGATCCAGAAATGTTTTAAGGTATTCCGCTCAAGAATCGGATGCCATTTGGCCGAGATATGGACATCGCGGTGTCCCATATATGAGAATCCTGGAATTCGCAAGGGGTTGCCCCACAAAATTTGGAAAAATATCGATCCAAAAATTTGTGTTCAGATTTTGATGCAAATCGACGAGGAATCGATCCAGAAATCTTTTGAGGTATTCCGCTCAAGAATCGGATCCCATTTGGCCGAGATATGGACATCGCGGTGTCCCATATATGAGAATCCTGAAATTCGGAAGAGGTTGCCCCACAAAATTTGGAAAAATATCGACCCAAAAATTTGTCTCAGGATTTTGATGCAAATCGACGGGGAATCGATCCAGAAATGATTTAAGGTATTCCGCTCAAGAATCGGATGCCATTTGGCCGAGATATGGACATCTCGGTGTCCCATATATGAGAATCCTGGAATTCGCAAGGGGTTGCCCCACAAAATTTGGAAAAATATCGATCCAAAATTTTGTGTTAGGGTTTTGGCGCAAATCGACGGGGAATCGATCCAGAAATCTTTTAAGGTATTCCGCTCAAGAATCGGATGCCATTTGGCCGAGATATGGACATCGCGGTGTCCCATATATGAGAACCCTAAAATCTCCAAGGGGTTGCCCCACAAAATTTGGAAAAATATCGATCCAAAAATATGTCTCAGGATTTTGATGCAAATCGACGGGGAATCGATCCAGAAATGTTTTAAGGTATTCCGCTCAAGAATCGGATCCTATTTGGCCGAGATATGGACATCGCGGTGTCCCATATATGAGAATCCTGGAATTCGCAAGGGGAATTCGCCCCACAAAATTTGGAAAAATATCGATCCAAAATTTTGTGTTGGGGTTTTGATGCAAATCGACGGGGAATCGATCCAGAAATGTTTTAAGGTATTCCGCTCAAGAATCGGATGCCATTTGGCCGAGATATGGACATCGCGGTGTCCCATATATGAGAATCCTGGAATTCGCGGGTTCCTGGAAATTTTGAGGGGTTGCCCCACAAAATTTGGAAAAATATCGATCCAAAAATTTGTGTTCAGATTTTGATGCAAATCGACGAGGAATCGATCCAGAAATCTTTTGAGGTATTCCGCTCAAGAATCGGATCCCATTTGGCCGAGATATGGACATCGCGGTGTCCCATATATGAGAATCCTGGAATTCGCAAGGGGTTGCCCCACAAAATTTGGAAAAATATCGACCCAAAAATTTGTCTCAGGATTTCGACGGGGAATCGATCCAGAAATGTTTTAAGGTATTCCGCTCAAGAATCGGATCCTATTTGGCCGAGATATGGACATCGCGGTGTCCCATATATGAGAATCCTGGAATTCGCAAGGGGAATTCGCCCCACAAAATTTGGAAAAATATCGATCCAAAATTTTGTGTTGGGGTTTTGATGCAAATCGACGGGGAATCGATCCAGAAATGTTTTAAGGTATTCCGCTCAAGAATCGGATGCCATTTGGCCGAGATATGGACATCGCGGTGTCCCATATATGAGAATCCTGGAATTCGCGGGTTCCTGGAAATTTTGAGGGGTTGCCCCACAAAATTTGGAAAAATATCGATCCAAAATTTTGTGTTGGGGTTTTGATGCAAATCGACGAGGAATCGATCCAGAAATCTTTTGAGGTATTCCGCTCAAGAATCGGATCCCATTTGGCCGAGATATGGACATCGCGGTGTCCCATATATGAGAATCCTGGAATTCGCAAGGGGTTGCCCCACAAAATTTGGAAAAATATCGACCCAAAAATTTGTCTCAGGATTTTGATGCAAATCGACGGGGAATCGATCCAGAAATGATTTAAGGTATTCCGCTCAAGAATCGGATGCCATTTGGCCGAGATATGGACATCGCGGTGTCCCATATATGAGAATCCTGGAATTCGCAAGGGGTTGCCCCACAAAATTTGGAAAAATATCGATCCAAAAATTTGTGTTCAGATTTTGATGCAAATCGACTAGGAATCGATCCAGAAATCTTTTGAGGTATTCCGCTCAAGAATCGGATCCCATTTGGCCGAGATATGGACATCGCGGTGTCCCATATATGAGAATCCTGGAATTCGCAAGGGCCAAGTTGCCCCACAAAATTTGGAAAAATATCGACCCAAAAATTTGTCTCAGGATTTTGATGCAAATCGACGGGGAATCGATCCAGAAATGTTTTAAGGTATTCCGCTCAAGAATCGGATGCCATTTGGCCGAGATATGGACATCGCGGTGTCCCATATATGAGAATCCTGGAATTCGCAAGGGGTTGCCCCACAAAATTTGGAAAAATATCGATCCAAAATTTTGTGTTGGGGTTTTGACGTAAATCGACGGGGAATCGATCCAGAAATGTTTTAAGGTATTCCGCTCAAGAATCGGATCCCATTTGGCCGAGATATGGACATCGCGGTGTCCCATATATGAGAATCCTGGAATTCACAAGGGGTTGCCCCACAAAATTTGGAAAAATATCGATCGAAAATTTTGTGTTGAGATTTTGATGCAAATCGACGGGGAATCGATCCAGAAATGTTTTAAGGTATTCCGCTCAAGAATCGGATCCCATTTGGCCGAGATATGGACATCGCGGTGTCCCATATATGAGAATCCTGGAATTCGCAAGGGGTTGCCCCACAAAATTTGGAAAAATATCGACCCAAAAATTTGTCTCAGGATTTTGATGCAAATCGACGGGGAATCGATCCAGAAATGTTTTAAGGTATTCCGCTCAAGAATCGGATCCCATTTGGCCGAGATATGGACATCGCGGTGTCCCATATATGAGAATCCTGGAATTCACAAGGGGTTGCCCAACAAAATTTGGAAAAATATCGATCCAAAATTTTTTGTTGGGGTTTTGACGCAAATCGACGGGGAATCGATCCAGAAATGTTTTAAGGTATTCCCCTCAAGAATCGGATGCCATTTGGAGATATGGACATCGCAGGATGTTCATTCACAAAACTTGGAGAAATTTCGATCCGGGACGATGCACGTATAGCCTCAGTCGGAAAACAATCTGTCTTAAGTTTTTGTAGTTTTAATTCTGATGCTATTAAGCCTAAACTATTTACTATTTACTATTAAATTAAAACTATAATAAAATCAAAATGTCATATTGTCTAGAACCTTCAGTTTATTTCCAAAGCTGCTGTCACATCTCGCTTGGTGGCGTCATTAATATAAATATTAGTCAGGTAGGCGAATTTATGTTAGTCTTAATACACTTTTAAGCATTAATAGAATTTGGCTAATTGAAATACAAATACATATGCACGAAGTAACCTCTCGGGGCCCATTAAAAGAGATACCATCGGTGGCCCGCGGCCGTCAGAGCGGCGGATAGGCGGCGTTCTTGGCGTAGTTGGCTGCCACACAATAGTTTGTGGCAGCCCCGAAGAAGGAGCAGACGCCGTTGCCCGTGGAGGGACTCGCGCCGAATCCGCCGTAGCAGTTGCCGTAGTTCTGGCACGACCGCAGCTCCAGGGGCCCAAAGTTTAGGGCGTAAGCTCCGGGCGGCGGCGGTGGCGGGGGGTGTGGCAGATTCACATATTTGTGCATATTATTCCCGAGGGGCGCCGGCACCAGCTGGGGGGCAGGGTCCATCAGCGGCCTGGAGCCCACACTGCGCTCGTTCCGCCGGAATTTGGCACGGCGATTCTGGAACCAGACCTGGAATATGCGTGGGAGATATTCATTACGTAAACGGTATCGATTGGGAGCGAAATGTTTCGAAATTCCCAGAGAAAGCGAGGGAGCTGGAGATAATTTATTCACCTTTTGGAGATGTTCTTGTACGCTCCATACTTATCCTTACAAGGACACTAAAGTTTACTCCCACTTTCTTGTTTCGCCCCCCCTGCTATATTTGCTTATCTTTTAAAAGCATCCTCTCGGAAACTCCTCCCGCTTATTTATATCAAAAATGCAATTAATGGGAAACTTTAATTATGAACTCACCTGGACCCGCGCCTCGCTCAAGTGCACCTTGGTGGCCAGCTCCTCGCGCACAAAGGCGTCTGGGTAGTGAGTCCTCTCGAAGACCTTCTCCAAGGCCGTCAGCTGGGCGGAGCTGAAGGTGGTGCGGTTGCGTCGCGGTTTCCTCGAGTGACCGGCCGAAATGTTTCCTGGGCAACCGGGAAGACCACTTCCACCGCCGAGACTGCCGCCACCGCCGCCGCCGCCGCCTGCAATCAGAGAGCCATTAAATGAGGAATTTTCACTTCAGTTTCCAGCTCAAGGGGTCGAATGCAAAATCACTTTGGCTGAGAGGGAGCGACAAGACTGCGTTTGGCTCGTAAATAATCGATAAGTGCCAACGGATATCAATTAATTCCAAACTTTTCGTTACTTTTATGGGTTGTCGTGAAACCATAAAATTTTGCATGCCGTTTGATCCTTCGGAGCAGAGGGGGCCGCCTCCGAGGGTCATAAACAAATGGCGTGGACCATAAAATATCTTTTGACGACACGGGCGGACAGCTGTCTACTAATTTCGTCGCCGAACAACATTTACGATCTATTAATTAAAGTGAAATTGTGACATTAGGCGGCCATAATGGCTTTTCCATAGAACTGGCCTTTGGAAACCGTTTGAGGAATGATTAAAAATATATTCCCTGGGAGATAATTGTCGTTCGGGTTGGGTGGGAGCTTGATTCCAAGGCTCCGGAGGTACCTCTTTTCAATATGTTAGAAATGAAATCCAGATTTCTCGCTGGAATTCCTGCCTCAGTGTGCAGTTCAGCTTCAGGGTGGCCAGTGCCTGGATTCCGTTTCACATCAGCTATCCTCCTACCCACGCCATTTGTCTCAATTTGTCAGCCGAGCTGTCCACGAAGTTGGGAACTGCATCGTAGATCACATCACGGGGCGCTGGAGTACTCCACACGCAGTGGGGAAAAATGGAAACAAGAGCAACTGCACCGCCAACCATTGTCCCTGGGGGATGGGCTAATGGAAGGGGCAGGGCAGGGCCGGGACCGGGTTTGGTGAGTGAGTGAAGGGAAGATCTTTAATTTGAATTGCCAACGAGCGATAAAAAACAGTTGCAGCTTAATAAAAAACCAACAAATCGAAAGGGAAACCTCAATCAGATTTGTGCAACGGCAGCCGCAGAAAGGGACAGTGGTTAGGGGGGATGCACAGTGGGAAAATGTTGGCAGTGCCACGAGCGAATGTATCTCGAATGGGAGGAAGTCTCCTGCCTCCTGAGAACTATTCCAACTATACACAACTGGCTGGGCTTTTCGCTCAGTGCTGCTGATCCGACTGGCACATGTTACAATCCATTGGAGCGACGAAAATAACCAAGGGAAGGAGGCAGGAGGTAGGAGGAGGAAGAGGAAGAGGAGGAGGAGGCGGAGGCAGTGGCCGTGTCTGGCTCTGGGACTGGTACTGGTTACAGGGGCATGGACGGTTTATATGCTCCACTTGGAAATTATAGTCGTGGTCGCTCGCTACTACCTCGGATGCTTCAAAGGCATGCGGCCACTGAGGGAATATCATGTCAGCTTTGATTACGTTTTGTCATGTTGACAATGTTGAAGTGTTGTCGGCTCGGAAATGTTTCCTCTGCCTCTGCCACGGACGGAATGAATGGGAATGGGAAGCAGGGGCCGGGGCCTACACGGCTGGTGCTGCACGGGAGTGGACAAAAAAAGAAACTGGAAGAAAGGAAAAAGTTTTCGCGAACTGGTTACAAATTGGAAGAGCTTCCCCGGCTCACCAACGGATGCCGCGAGTTGCTCGTTTTCGGCCAGGACTCTCCGGCAAATTATGCCGTGGCCGTCAGCCCAGTGGCAATATGTTGACAGGGGCTGGCAGGGGGAGGGGAGAGAGTTAAGCCACAACCGCAACAGGAAAAATGCACGCAGATGACATTGCAGCGGCGGGCGGCGTCCAATGAGCGACTGTCGCCCACATCTGCCACCTAATTGTCATCCATCGCACACATCCACATCCACGTATTTATTTATAATCCGCATATGCCGAGCCGTGTACGCCAGGTTGGGTATGTAAACCACCGATTTATGCATGTGTAAAGATATAGCCGCCATGATTATGCAGTTGGGCGGATAATATCATAAATTCTGTCGGACTGCGAGCAAGGATGAATTTATCATTTATGAATTAGGCCACAAGCTCACGCTTAACCTCACAAAGTCTTCGGAATTCATAAGTGCATATGTATCTGAAGACTCCGCCTCCGGTGGCATTATGCATTCTGTTGCACAGACACACGCCCCCACCCTGCCACACACCTGGGGATTGTGGCAATCGAGAGGCTTTTAAAGTTTAACGAGCTGCCGATTGTGGTTTGCCGGCAAAGTCAACTAGGACTCTAGTTTTGGGGCCGAGAACATTTCGAGATTTTTGTCAGGATTTAAAATTTATCACCAGGCTGGTCGGAAATTAAAACGCTTTGTGTTCTCTTGAAACTTTAATTGACTTGAGGCTTTAGCCGGCACTTTGCTTTCAATTTCAACAAATCCAGTGCAAATTAAATATTATTCCCAATCACCGTAGGACTCACCGTAGTTGTTGTTCAGCTCCATGGCCAGCTTGCTCTTGCCGTAGCCGTCGTGCTTCAGCTCGATCAGGTTGTCCACCGAGAACCGGTGCATCTTCTCCAGGTCCCGGACACTGGTCTCCGGGTCGATCAGTTTGTCGTCCGGGTCTGTGTTTTGCGAATGCGGCGGATAAGCCTCGCCGGAGACCGCCAGGGAGTGCGATCCCGTCGGGCCGTAGTAGAAATTCCCCGGATTGCCGACGGGCAGCGAGTGCAGTTGCTGCTGGTAGTTCAGCATGGTGCAGCCGGTAACCTGTATACTATGTGGCTGGCTGACTTTGGCCTTTCAATCAACTTGGTGCAACACTTTCGACTAATTTGGGAGCGAGATCGCCGAGCGACGGGCAGCTACTCGAGAATCGGAATTCAATTCTTCATTTGTCGACGCCAATTGCGGGATGGTGATTGAATTAATTTCGGCCGCGGGGCATCCTGTGCGAACCTGGTAATTGGATTAGCACACAACACATAAACGAGTTAATTACGATAATTGTCGCGACGATACTAAACCGTGCCAAAGTCGTGTGCCCACTGAAATTAGCCTCAAAATTAGCCCCGAAAGAGTGCTCCGCATGCTGGGTGCCCTGCCTCGAGCGTCGGGAAACATGTGTTGCCTCGATCCGGTGCTCCGTCTCTTTCCGATGCCATGTAGCGAGCGGTCCGGTGCTATTATAAGCACCGATCGTTCATTGGCCGCTGCTCGGGACTCGCCTAGGCCCGACATCTTGGGGGCGTTGCCTGGAAAACTGAACTGTCTGAAATACGAGGTGAAAAGTAGCGACAAGTTTCGGGCACTTAAGGAGCAATAAATACCAATTAGCCGGTCGGTTTGTCCTGCCTGTCACCACAGGACATGTGCTCTTGTCTCTCGAAGGATGCATAAATCCTGGCACGCCTCCACAGCTCCCGAAATGATTTCCATAACCACAGTATGTTGTTGATTTTCCCAGCCAAGTGGAGATCGGAAGGCGGAACTGGTTGGCGAAGTCCTGTGGCAGATGTATTCCATCCCCTACCTTTGGGTGGCGCTATGTCCTGTCATAATGTTTCTAGTATTTGTATCCTCATTTGAAGCCTGACTATAAACCATCTTCTGTGCAGCTTTAAACACAAACCCAAATCTCCCTCTTAATTATGGCCGGTCCAGTGACCTCCTTTCGCTTTCAGATTTGTTTGGCCAAACTTTCGTGACTCGAGTCCTCCGCCCGGGATGACACATTCATGGCTCATGCATTTATGGGCACCCACATCAAGGCCTCCTTTGGCACTAAACTATCCCTGGCTTCCGCTCATTAGATGTCCCCCGTAAAGCCGGCCATTAATATTATAATATTCTCCTGTGGAAGCTGCTCCTCGGGAAGCTGTCTCCGGTTGTGCCTTACACACATTTTCCCTTCCAAATTGAGCTGTCACAAAAGTTTATCCAAACTACTTGACACTTCGCTGCCGCTTTTTGGCCATTCCAGGCGCTCCTCCACGCAATCCTACAGAGCACAGAGTACGGAGTCCGGAGTCCGTCAGGTTGGCTTCTTTCTAGTAAATTATCTCACGTTTTCGTGTGCGAAAAGTTCTTGAGGAATGTTGCGGTGTGTATTTTTAATAAAACTTCAAAGTTTCTCCTGCTTGCCACGCTCCACACTCCACTATCCACTACTGTCTTGCGAGCCGTTTTTCTCCTCAAGCTCAATTTTGCCTCCGTTTTTGGTTTTTCGAGGTTTATCCTGTTTTTTAGTTTTATTTCCTTGTGTTTCCCTTCAGCTTTCCGAATTCTTTGTCACGAAACATTTCTCGCGTGCTGCTGGCAGTGGTGTGGCTGCTGTTTTGTGGGTGTTATCCTTGTAATACGGTTACCCAGCCCAGCCCAGACCCACAAACTTTGGCCGGGAAATTCTTCTGCCAGGAAAGTCAGAATTCGAGGAGACAGTTTTAATGCTGTCAGATAGTGGCAGAGTAAGTAAACTTGTCGGAGCTGCGAATATCGAATATTGTGCGGCAATCTAACGAGATAAGTAACGTCTGCAAGCGGGCCATTGTGATCCTTTTGGTTTTGGTTACAAAATAATTGGACATACGTACCTTCAGAACTCTTTAGACTCGGTCGGAAATCATCCATCCCGGAACCGGAACCGCTCCAGGTCCTGCCAGGCGCCCCCTTTAAACGATTTTGACAGCGTTTCCCGCACACACTTACCAATTTCAATTTCCTTTGAGCCGAGTAAAGAGCGGGGATTGGGACAAGTTCCTTTGAACTTCATGTTGTTTGTCAAGAAAATGAATTTCACTTGACGGCGATTATGTGGCAAGCATTTAAACGCTTTTCGTTCAATTTGTTTCTGTTGCTTCTGTTCTGGCTCTTGCCGTTTTCGCGAAAGTTTTGTAAAACATTTCCGTTGTTTCAGAATATTACCGAACCGTAACGGAACCGCAACATAGCGGCAGGACGCAGGACGCAGGACGAGGAACAGGAACCCATCATGCGTCCCTCGTCTGTGTCTAAGCCCGAAATGCCAAACACGAATGGCACACGCTCTCCCTGACAGCGGCCAAAACGCTGCGAGGGGTGCAAAAGTTTCGCCTAAATCACTTAACAGAAAACAAGTGTTGGCATGTGCCCCGCGTCCCGGCGGACTTCCTCTGCCCCTTCTGCCTCACACCCCACTCAGTCACTCAGCCACTCAGCCACGCCACCCACCACCCACCGCCCAGCAAAAATATCGCAAAAGTTGCAATGCAAACTTTGAGAATACCCTTTGAAGAGTAGTCGGCTACTCGGGAGCAGTTATCTGATTCTTTGAAGAGGGTTAGTCACTTTTGGATGGCTATACACTGTATTTGTTCCACATGGCCCAAGTTCTAAGCCCCCAACTAATGGATATTAAATATTCTAATACTGACTTAAATCCTTCCTGCCGCCTGCCGGGATATTCACGAACTTTGGGCATCAGACAGCACAACAAAGTTGACGGCAAACGAAATATAATAACAAGAAGTAACCGGAAGCGCCCGGCTCGGCAACTTTGCGGCTCAGCCACGCCCACAGGCCCCAGCTTTGGGGCGGCAAGGCGGTAAGGTGCGTAAACAAAAAATCAATTACTGCTGCACATATCGCGTGAAGTGTCCTTCGGGGGAAGCCTTCAGCCTTCAGGCTGTTGAAATCACTCGAATACCTCGGGATGAGACTGCAAGCTCTGGGTTCTAGGCTGGAATACCTCATCAATCAATTAATTCGAAGCTCTACATGCAACATAATTAATATGCTAATTACGGCATGTCACAAACCCATTCAGAAAAATGTCAGACCCGGGGCTGGTGTTCAATTACTGGGGTACCCGGTATAGGAAAGTAAAGGGGGATTTACATTAATTACGGCACGCAAAAGCTTCTTGACTTTTATTGTGACATAGGCCTGAAAACTTGGCCGGTTCTGCCCGGCCGGCCAGCCTCCGACCCAGCCCCCTTGCATGTAAAACGCATGAATATTTCATAGTCTCCAGTAACCAGAACCAAGCAGTTTTAAAAGCCATGTTACGAGACTTCTTTCGGAGCTCCTCTCCGGTCGGTCAGATGTCCATTTAGACACTCCCACACACACACACACACACACTCCCGGAGAAAGTTGGGTTGCTGGCCGGACTTTTCGGCTGCTGGTCAGCATCAATTTTTCAAAGCCCTTACCGAGCCAGAAATGCTGAGGCATTTTCGATTTTTCCTCCTTGTTTGCCTCTTAAATGGTTTGCATAATTTATGCATTTTTTATGCCGAAAACATTTGAATTTTGTTGAGCTCTGTGCCGCCCATACATTGAATATTTATCCGGAACGGAGCAGAGATTGAAACGGATTACGGATCCGAGGAGGCCATGGCCAGGCCAGGCCAGCCCAGCTAGACTGGCGATCCATTAGGACACGTTAATTAGAGTTCCACCTTTCGACGCGCCTCAAATCGACGGAGTACGGACTTGTGTCATTGGCGTGAGAGTGGCACGGGCAGCGGCTATTTATGATGGGGCAAGAATGTGGGGCATGCAGCAGCAACGGCAACAGCAACAGCATCATTCAACAGCAAAATTCAACCGCAGAACACGAAAATGACCACAAAATTGTGGTTTTGCCGAAAATCTGGGCGTGGGCGCTCTGGCCCGAAAGAATTGGCGACGGGCTTCCTATTTTTGGTAATTACGGGCGAGAATTCACTTCATTATGCGGCTATTTTCAAAATTAAAAACTGCCCCCTCCCCCGGCGCCAGACTCCGCCGGAATCACTTTCGCCTTTCACTTGTTCTTGGCAAAAATGCCATTTTGTTGATTGAACATTTTCAATCGAATTCTGCTGCTGCGTTTGTTGTTTCTTCCAGTTTTCCCCATTTTTCGCAATTTGTTGCTGTATAGTTGTCATTCAGTGAGCTGCAAAGTCAGCAGCATTTAAATTTCGCTCACGATTGTCTCCGGATGAGCAGTGGAAGTGCAGCGAAGCAAGCTGGCAGCCGGGCGGCGCGGCAGGCGGGCGGGAAAGAAATAACGCGAATTGAAAATCAACGGATACGGAACGGATGTACGGGTACTCAGACCCGTACTCGTATCCGGATGATTCTGGGGCATAACTCCTTCGCCGGCTCCTGGGGGGGCGGCGTGGTGCCCTTTGTGTGTTGCCTCTGCAGCTGTCAGTTGGTAGGAAAAACTGTCACTGCAATCAGATGCAATTAGAGCATCCAATGCCTTATCACCCGAGTGGAGGAAGAGCCCGGCAAAGCGTCCTCAGTCGGAGAAATGGAATGGAAATGGAATGAAGAGTGAAAGCGATTGGGCCACTGTTCATCTTTACGGCGGATCTCTTTCTTGTTTTCCCCGTGCTCCCTGCTCCTGGTCCCGCTCCAAAGACAAACTCGTTAGCTGAAAGATCTGACGGTTTCTTGGCCATGTTGGAAACGGAAATGCAAGGAAAACAATTTCGCAGGTTAAAATTTAAGCATTAATAAATACATCGCTCCACTTGTCCTTGTTTTCCTGCCTTTGCCCAGGCAGTCCTCTCGAACTGCACTTGAGATCCGCATTACATTGGCGCGGCATTATTAAAACGCCATCTCCGCCTTGGCAGGCATCATTATTTTTAAACTTCCATCGATGCATAAGAATGAATTCATATCCTCGCTGGGCGGCCAAGCCACACCAGACCAGACCAGAACAGACCAGGCCAGGACGAGAATTAATGAGTGGGCGTGGAGCAATTGTTGCACCAGAGCTTGCGAGTCCTGAATTCTATAAGTCCTGCGGCCGCCTGGCTGCGTCGGAGTGATAAATCAAGTTGAAACTTTTTCAGTGGCAATCCGGGGAATATTTCATGCCAAAGAATCCTGGCCAAAATCCACACGGCGACGGATTAGGCCAGGTCGGGATGAAATACGGTCCTGAGGCGTGAGCAGATTTCCGCCGCACGAGCTTTATGTGCGAGAGGGCATAAAAAGGTGTTGTGTTTCGCCGGTGTCTCCTTTTTGTTTTAGCTTTTATGTCCCCCTCTAAACACGCAGCACACATGCCCACATGCCCACCCCGGCGCCAGGTGTGTGTACATTAAAAGCCATAAAAAATTCATAAAATGCATTCCTCCGGCAGGCCAAAAACCAAAAAAGCACACAAAATACCCACTAAAGCACCCGTCGACATGCAAAGTACACACAGAACATAAATTCTGGAATGCTTTAAGGCTATCCAGACCCCAAGTCTCCCGCTCCTATAGATTATGAGCTAACCTGCAAGGTCTAATGAAAACACTATCAAAAACTTAAGATCCGGCCCATTAATTTAGCTTTTATTGGCCATTAGTTGTGATCCCTTTCTTCACTCCTATTTTGCGGGCTTCTTCATAGCGCGACCTCCTTCGCGAAGTCCATTTCGGAAACTACGACGCACCCTCTTCAGATAGCGCATCCTGCCGTTGCCCTGGGCCTTCCGGGACTTGGCCTTGCGGGACCAGTTGAAGGACCTCGTCTTCGGCGAGGGATACCCGCAAGAGGCGCACTTCGACTTCTGGATGTGGTACGACGAGGATCCGCAGCGCCGGCAGATCGTGTGCGTCTTGACGTGACGTTTGCCAAAGCTAGTGGTACCTTTGGTCATCTTTATTAGGTTTGCTTAGATGCTTCCAGAAAGACAAGTTAAATTCTTAAAAGGTAGACACGTGCTTACGGTTGAGGATGAGAAGAGAAAAGGAAGATTTTGGAGATGCAAGTTATCAACAATGTTTCGATACAATAGTGTTAGTATATCGATAATGGCACCGATATATTAAAAGCTTGAATGCTAGTTCCCTAACCAACACTGTATTTTTATTGCAGACTTAAGTTTTCAACTTGTGATGGTATTTTAAGATTGATTTAACCTTTATTTAACTTAATTCTTTGGCTATCGAAAATGTCATGATCACGTGTGCGCCATTTGCCATTTGCCGCGAAATTGCGCTCAAATTATATCAATCTCACGGCGTAATCATTGAAAACTTATCAATTTTCCTAACCAATTCAGACGCTCAAGCTCGTACATCCGCAGAGACGACGAGACCTTGTGAACTGTAAGGAAAATCAAATATTTATGATATGTTTGAGCAACATTTTGCTTTGCTGCTTCAGCTTTTGCTTTTTCTCGGGGCCTGCGGCAAAAGTAAACTACAAATTTTCGGCTGCAATTTTTGTTTGCCTTGGCATTTGGATTTATGTGGATGGCGTTTGAAAATTCAATTTAATTTTCATTTTTTTCCCGCCATAACCAATGCCGCCGCTGTTGCTGCTGCTTCTGTGGGATATCCTATGAATTTTTGAAGACCTCCGCAGAAGTCTTGGCCCGCTGTTGGCTCTTTTGCATATCCCTTAAGTTATGGTTTAGCGGAAATCGCGTTGGCTGTGGCGAGTAACTGATTTTATTCCGCAGAAGAGGAGTTTTCAGTTGGCGGCTTTAACTTCTTTCACTTGCACAGAACTTCAGGACAATGTATTTGTAATGCAAGCCAAATAAAGCAGGAGGCTCTTCTGCTTCGCGATTACAATAATCATATTTCTTCCTTTCTGCATGTCCTTTTCTCACACAACTCCTGCTTGTATTTTCGCAACCTCTCCATGATCTGTCTGTTCATCCAATATGACAATTTGATTCTTTCACAATCAATAGACCCTGTTGATGTTAAAATTTGTTGCATTGTTAACTCCCAGCTTCTCAGATGGAGTGCCGCATGCAGCATTGTGGCACAGGATATGCAGGACAAGGCGGAGCCTAGGCTCCTCAGTGGCTCAGTGGCTCACTGGCTCAGTGGCAATGCATTATGCTAAACCGTCTCTGGTTTCAGCCCCTCTGCTCCTCGTCTAGTCTGTCCCCCTGTCTTGTCTGGAATTTGCTTGAATCCTCCGGGTACTCCGGATAGGAGGCAGTGCCATGTCGTGGCCCGTTGTTGGGCTGTCGGGTTGGGGATTAAATTGCGACTTATGCTAAGCGAACTGGAGGCGAACGAGAGGGGCAAATTGAATGGAAGCTCGTTTATATTGCTCGACTTGCGGCATAGTATTGATGCTGTCGCTGGATTTGTCACTGTCTCGTTCTGCAGTCTGCAGGCGTTGCAGGAAAGTTTCCGGACCCGGACCCGGATCCGGACCCGGACCTAGACCAAGTTAATAAATGCCTGGCAATTGACAGTACAAAAGAATCCTGGCCCAGGCAATTTCCATTACTGGCACATTCCTCTGGCAGTGCATGAAACGGCCATTATCGGTTTTGCTGGAGCCCAATTACAGAGGCCTTTGGCACTTGGATTTGGCATATTGATCGTCCAGGTTCCCCCCACCCTAGCAAATACCAGTTCCACCTTTGGATGGTGTACGTCGTGCATCTCAAAAGTAACACAATGCCACTCGCATTTATTTATTCTGCAGCTCCCACTGTATTAGCAGTATGGAGTACGTAATGACAGAGTTTCCCAGCGCCATCAGTCGAGAGCGCTCCATTTTGAAGAGCCCCACGACGTAGAACTCCGGGGTGTTCTGGACCAACTGCAACTGCAAGCTCTCAAACTGGAAAGAATACGTGTTCTTGAACAAGAAATATTAATGGCAGCCACGACGCTCACTGCTGTCTCCAGACGTTGATCCAGCGGCTGACTGAACACTGTGCGATCGGCCAACATTGAGATCATTTCCTTGGACTGATCCTTGATCACAAACGAAATATTAATGGTGACGAAGCTATCCAAGAAATAGAAGACGGCGTATATGAGAAGCAGGAGCAGGCACCAGTAGGACGAGCACAAGCCGCTGGTCTTGTAAAAAATAGAGCAGAAGGAGTAGTATATCGTGGCCATGGTGGAGAGATAGTAGACCAGGGTCATGCTGAAGCTTTGGATCTGCAAAACTTCCGACAAATCCCGGCACGTACTGTGTACTTCCGAGTGTCTTTCGGCCAACACGTCCAATTGGTCGGCCAGGGAGCAACATTTTGTGGCAAAAACCCCGCCGCGACGATTGGGAATCCGGCAAACCGATTCCGCTTCCCGCATCAGGTTCTTCAGATCCTTTCGGAGAACCATGTAGTGGCCCTGGATCTGGAGAATGGCCAGGAAATACTGCCCCACGATAACGTTGAACATTGTGGTGAAGGCGTACAGGACGAAAAGGTTCAAGGACATGTCGGATGTGATCTTTTTTCGCTGGGCACTGTGATCCAAAACGGAATGCAGCGTGTCGGCCATGAAGCCCAATACAAACTTCATCATGATGCTCCTACGATTAAGTCGCACAACTTCAGGCCTATTGCGGATCATTTGGACCAGTTTGTTCCAGAGCCTGAGAATCCTGCGGCGCTGCCACCATCTGCTGGCCAGAGCCACCAGAACGGCCAGGGTTCGGACCAAGGTCATCACCAGGAAGAAGTACTCGTGCATGAGCCGGGCTTCGGTCCAGGACGACCGCACTGAGCCGCTGCGGATGTTGAGGTAAAAGAGAAGGAGCGTTACTCCGACGTTGTGGAACACCGCAAAGATCGTGGCTGGCCGGGTGGCCTTCGCCTCTCCCGTCCGCCAGTCCACCTCGAAGTTCACCACTCCCACAGTTCGGCCGTAGAGGTAGAAGAAGCGCAGGATGGTCACTACCGGGTCGGGCATATTTCACAACTAAATGCCACTAGCCCGCCACTCAACAGGATTCGGACCTATGGGAGCGGACTAATGAGCCGCGTGATAAATGACCGGGGATTGGACTGGGACCATTGAGTGAAAACAATTAATAATGGGAGAGTAGCGTGTTATTGCATGGTGGATTTTAAGAATTCTGAATGTCATATTGAATTAGGAGTATGGAGTGCGTTAGTAAGGAACCTCCCAGGGCAAACGACGAGGCGTAATCCATTTGGAACATCCCAAAAACCCGCAGCTTGAAGGGATTCCGGGCCAAGTTGAGAGTAAAGTTTTCAAACTGAAATGAGGACATCTTGGGAGTATGTTGGGACATCCAGGAGGAGATCCACTCACCACAGTTTCCAATCGCTGATCCAAGCCAGGCTGAAAGGTGGTTCGGCGCTGGAGGAGTCGAATCATCTCCGCATGGGCGTCCAGCAAGTACATAACGTTGAGGCCGTTGAGCCAAGAATCCAGATAAAAGAACGACAGAAACGCTAGTCCCAAGCCTCCAATGTAGATGTTTACGAGATCCGCCATGGCCTTGTACTTGTTGATGCTGAAGAGCAGGTAAACGTTGCCCAGCATGGTCATGTAGTAGGTGAGTATCATGCAGAGGATCTGCACTTGGTAGGTATCGGCCAGCATCTCCGTCAGGGCGTGCAGGTCGGACTGGGTTTGGGCAATCTCCTCCAGGCGATCGGCCAGGCAGCAGCACCTGATCATGTAGACTCCCTTGCGATCGGGAACGAGGGACTGCACTTCGTTGACCACGGCCCGGAGCTCCTTGTTCAGGAGGTTGTAGCGGCCCCGAATGTGGGCCAGCCCAATGAAAAACTGCGTGATGATGACATTGATTATGGCCGTCATCATCAAAATGGACCAGATTCCCACGGCCCTGACGATCGTTAGCTTCCGGCGCAGAACCAAGAAGACAACCAGCATCTGCAGGCTCTCGGCCATAAGGGCCGTGAAGAACTTATTGACGATGGACCGCCGGCAGTACTGGACTATCTCCGGGTGCATCATGCGCAGGTTCATGTACTCGTTGAACAGCTCCATGAACCGGCGCCGATGACTCCAGCGACTGACCACGGCCAGGAACACGCAGCAGATCCTGACGAGGGCGATGACCATGAACACGTAGGCGGTCATCGAGTTGGCCCCGGCCCACATGCTGCCGATTGAGTGTCGCTTCAGTATTTGCAGCAGCAGCATCAGGAACATGGTGAAGTGCGAAATGGCGGCCCACACTGTGGTTCGCTTTGTGGCCCGGGCCCGTCGCGCCTTCATGTCGTACTCGAAGTTTATGACGCCGGTGAATCGTCCGTACTTGTAGCAGATGAGCAGGCACCATTCGACCAGGCTAGCCATGGCGGAAAACTAAACACGGCTCTGCCAGGCGGAAGTGCCTCATTGTTCCTCATTGACCCCCGAGAATTGTCCTTGATAAGATGCAATCGACACTCAGGTAATTAGGCTAGTACTGTGCCCTTCGAGCAAATACTAGAGTGATTTATTGGTTTGGTGTTGGTGGGCTAGTAGTTCTCTACATCGTATTGTATTAGCAGTATCGCATTAGTAATTAGGGAGTTGAGCACGGAAAACAGGGAGGCAGGCTCGATGGTGTAGGCCCCGAAAACGGACAGAGCCAGGGGATTGCGCGCCAAATTCAGCTCGAAGCTCTCGAACTGAAATGTAGAATGGCTTGGGTTAGGCTTCCCTGTGTAGGATCGGCTACTCACGGCAGTTTCCAAACGTGTGTCCAGCCCAGGCGGTAGAGCAGATCGTTGCCTCAGAAGCTCCAACATTTCAGAGTGAGAGTTGAGGAGCCGAAAGGTGTTGTATATAGAAAGGAAGCTATCGCTCATGAAAACCACCATGTAGGCCGCTGCCAGAGCCTTGAAGACGGGCGGCCAGTTTTCCGTGATATTTGCGTACTTCCCGACACTGAAGGCCATGTAGGCACTTCCGACAAAGTTCAAATAGTAGGCGATTGTCATGCAGAAGACCTGCAGACTGTAGGTCTTCGACAGACGCTCCGTGAGAGCCTGAAGATCGGACTGGGCTGCGGCCAGTTCATCCACGCGATCGGCCAGGTCGCAGCACCGGGTCACATAGACTCCGCCTCCATTGGGAACCAGGGACCGGGCTTCGGCCATCGCAGTCCCAAGATCCCTTATCAGAAGGGCGTAGCGCCCCCTTATTACGGCTGTGGCTACATAGTACTGGGTCATGATCACGTTTATAACGGCTGTTAGGATCGAAACTGAACAGATCTGTAGCACCATGGGAACGGTTAGGTACTGCCACATCATGACCAAGCCCATCAGAAGCATCAGCGCGTCCAGGGCGGTGGAGCAGAAGCACTTGCTGACGATTCCAACACGGCAGTACCGAGTGACCTCTGGATGTTCCTGGACCAGGCAGCGGAAGGAGTGGAACAGCCGGATGAACTGGCGGCGATGCAGCCAGCGACTCATAAGGGATACAAGGATGCAGCCGAGTCGGAATCCTGACATCGCCAAATAAACGACCTCGTGGAGCACATTAGCTTGCCACCAGAACAGTCGAAAGTACTTCGGTTCCATCGCTTGAAGGACCAGCAGGTAGGTCAGCACTACTTGAGCGAGGGCTGCGTACACATTGGCTCGATTGGTGACCCGGGTGCGTCCCGTTTTCAGGTCGATCTCGAAGTTCAAGACCCCGGTGAGCCGACCGTAGTAGTAGGCGGTGCACAGACACCATTTGACCGGGTGAGGCATGGCGGAGAACTGAATCGAATGGCCAGCCGAAGGGGTTGAAAAAGTCCCTCGGATGATTCCCGATAAGATGGGATTAATTATGCAAAGGGCCATTTACTGATTGTACATTGGCAGATTGTGTGCTGTTTGTTTTGGCTCTTGGCTCAAATTATCCTCAGTGGGAACTGAAATTATTCTCAGTGGGAAATATCTGTGGGGTTTTGGTGAACAGAGTTTATTTGGTGTACAGAGTGTGGATCATAACTCTTAGTAGTTTTGAATATCATACTGAATTAAGAGTATTGCTCTGGTTATCAGAGAGTTGTAGATGGAAAACGAGGCGAAGCCATTCCATTCACGACCTCCAAGGATCCGAACCTTCATGGGATTCCGGGCCAAGTTGAGCTGGAAGCTCTCAAACTGAAAATAATGAAACAGTCTTAGGTCAGGATATCCTGGGGAAAAATGACTCACAGTCGATTCCAGTCTCTGGTCCAAGCCATGTTGAAATAGTGTCCTTTGATGCAGCAACTCTACCATTTCCTTGTGGGCATCCAAAAGCCCGAAAACATTGGAGGTGTTCAGCCCTATATCCACGTAGTACAGAATAGTGGAAAAAAGTGCTATAGCCATGACAATTGGTGGGGTACTGGTGATGTTTATGTCTTTAAAAAAGCAGAATATCATGTACAGCCCTGCGATGAGGTTCAAAGAGGTGGTGATCGACACGCAAAAGGTCTGCATCTCGTAGATCTTGCAGACGCGACTCGTGAGGTCCTGCATGGTCGATTGGGTGCGGGCGATCTCGTCGATCCGGTCTGCCAAGTAGCAGCACTGGGTCACAAACACTACCCGCCGTCTCGGGATCAGGGAGTGAACTTCGGATATCACAGCCTTCAGCTCCTTGTTCAGCAGCATATATCGACCCCTTACTTTCGCAAAGGCCAGATAATTCTGGTGGGTAACCACGTTGTTGATGGACGCAAATGCCGCCACTGCAAAGATTTTCAAGGCCTGAGAGACGGTTAGCTTGATCTTCAGGACAACTTCGCCCAACGAATCGGATCTATTCCATCCGAAGGACATCGGCATCGGCTTGCTCCAGTAACAGATGGTCAGGGCGAGCAAAGAAACTTGAATGCAGGCTGCGTAAGCGGTGGTCTTCTTGGTCGTCCTAGTTCGGCCAGTCTCAAGATCAATCTCAAAAGGTGTTACGCCAATAAGGCGCTCATAGCAGTAGGCCATGTACAGGCACAGCTTGACCAAGTTGGCCATGGCGCAAAAGGATACTAAGTCTAAAGACTGAATTTTCGCATTGCATTTCGTTCCATCAGTCATCGGTTAATTTACTTGGCGATCAGGGACACACGTTTGGGGAATACTGTTGTAGATGCAATCCTTGCAGAGGACTCATTTTACAGCCAGGCCTTTAAAGGCTCATCAGCTTAGGGCTCGGCTTTCAATGCAAATAGTTTATTATTTATTTCACACTCTAGGGTGGCTGCTGCGACCCTTCCATTAATCGAGGGTCTGCGGTCTGCGGTCTCCGGTCTGAGGCCCCAAGTGTTGAACATCTTGTCCTGCGTTTTTGTTTGCCGTGGGATGTCGCAGCTCATGGCTTTACAAATATGGCCCTGTTTCGAGACCGAGAGGACAAAGATGCTGCAAATGGTGCTGATGTGGCAGCAGCGAACTTCCATGCCCGCAAAATGTTTGCTCAACACTTATTTTTAGTGAAAGGCTAGCAGGCATTTGCCAAGGAAGGAGGTCTAGGTATAAGCCAGTGAAAGGCATACCTCAGTGCACTCGGAGAAACAGATGACCATTGAACTGGAATGAAATATATATTTCAGCGGGGTCTAGAGCGGGAGGTGCTTCAGAGCTTCATTGAATATATACATAGATTACTATAATTTATTCTAATTTCTAATTAGTAATAGTATTTTTCTAAGTGCTGTTGCAGCTGAAACTGAAACTTCGACGTTCTCAAGTGCATATTAAACAGCGGAAGAGGGCGAGAGTGAGGCCCTCGGGTCGTCATCTGTAGTTGATGCTTCCCTCGAATGTCTCGAGAGTTTGGTTAGCAAGTCTAGGTTACAGGCCACCCATCCATCTATGCATCCATTCATCCAAGCCCACTCGCACGCTAACATAATGCACTTTAAAATTCCGACCAATCTGGCCGCCTGTTTCTATTTTTAATTTAAACTGCCACGCTCGAAATGGCGAATGAATTTTTATAGTTTTGCATTTGTCATGCCGTCAAATGCCATGGAAAAAGGCGCAATTCCCCGACAGCCGGGTGTCAGAAATGCTGTGAATTTAGGCGACAAATCAAATTGCAAAAACGGCTGAAAAAAGTAGGGATCAACGCTTTAACTCAAAAATGCAAACCGCCATGCTGAAACGGAAGCGGATGCGTTCAAAATGGTTGCTGATTTTATGAAAATCCAGTTCCGCACTCAGCCAGAAACTGTTGCATACTTTGGGGCGGCCCATGGACTCTCCGAGCACTTTCCCAATGCACTCGGATAGTCGACTTGATTAGGTATTGTGGCTGCGGAAATGAGATACTCTTATTTATTTATTTAAAGTTAAACGTTAAAAACACATGTTCTCCCATCACGACACAAACTAAACAGACATTTAAGACATTTTCTATGCAAATGACTGTATAATTTCAGTTTATAATTGCCCCAAGCCCCCAGCTCGAACTCCTCCATCAGTGTAAAGTTACCAGAAAGAACTCAAAAGTTTTACTCCTTGGCTCTCAAGTGCAGACGCCATTAATTAATATAAATGATGGCAGTTTCTAATGTTTGTTTTGGAGCGTCGCGGTAGTCGCGGCAGGACTAATCACTGGCAACTAGTCCGCCAAACTAGACCCAGATCCCTGTTCGAGTGGCGGAGGAACATGTCGCGTTTGTTGGATGTCATTAAAAAAATGAAGCAAAAGTGCCTCTTACATTACAACCCATAATTTTCGCATATTAGTCCTGGCTGACGGGGGCTTAAGGAGCCTCAGTTGGCTGGGCTGGAGAGGGGCTGAGAATCATATGCACTTAACATGCAATTGCGTGCCTAGAACGAACGACAAAGGACGAACGACGGAGAACGGAGAACGGAAAGGAAACGATGGCAAATTCGTCGAGCTGAAAATGAAAACATTATTCATAAGTAGACGACTCGCAGCAGGTCCTGGGACCAGGCAGGACCTCTGTCTGGACGTTGTTTTTACTGCCACACACACACAGGGCACTAACGAGTCTGAGCCTGGGTAACTACAAACTTTACGTGCCCATGGCTCCCGTTTGGGGGCACTTGAAGAAAGGTTTCAAATGCAGAATTTCTTTATCATTTTAGACTAAAGCTCACCCACACTTTTCTCACAGTGCACTGCGAAATATAGAAATAGGAGCGAGCTTCGAGTGGCCTCGAAATCTTGAGCGTAATCAGAGGCGATATCAAAATCCCCGTGTGAGTTTCTAATGAACTGGCGTGCTCGGACTGGGGGTTCCTTGCACTTGGTCCGATTTATTGAGCCATAAAGGTGTCAAAATGCTCTGCTAGTTCAGTGCCTTTCATTGTGAATAATTAGAAAGACGTTTGCGTGTTGCCATCCCAATGGCGCCTCCCCTTTCGGGGCATCAGCATAAAAAAATCTCATTAAGCCAAATGTGTATCATAATGACTTTCCATTTACCTTTCCCTCGTACTCCGTCCGCCAGGACTTTTTTTCTGCGCCGTGTTTGCACTGGGTTTGGTAATTCATTAGGCCGGCAAACGAATGGACACCCCAGCTGGGGGATGGGGCGGATGGATGGATTCCCTCAGTTAATCATTGACTGGAGATTAGAGCCATTAAAGAGTTGAATTTCCCAAGGATTGGACTTCCACGTTCCTCTTTAAAGACTTCAGTTCGATGGCTTCTCTTTTGAGATTAATCAGATCCGGATTTGGCAAAAAAGGCAGATAGTTCGCACCGACCCCTGATGATTGTTTGCACAATTTATATGCATTAGCTGACTGTTACTTCATCATCATTAGCAGCTCCTGCCACTGCTCCCACCAGGGGGCGTATCCGCTTTAATTACATGCTAATTATCCACGAATGACTCGGCAGGATCGGGCCGGATGAATTGCATTTCTGGTCTGTGTGTGTGCCTGATTAATTTCCTTAAGAAAGGACCCTGCCCTGCCCTGCCTCCGCGGCCCGTTCAAATAGAAAAAACCGAAAACTGCAAATACGGAACTCGAGTCTATTTGCGGGCAGGAGCCAAGGAGCAAAATTCACAGCCAAATTGGGATCAAGTTGTGGTCGGAATTCGGCTCGAGCTGTCCTCGAGTGCTTGTCGGACATGGCTTCTGTTCGATTTGGATGCTTTTGTGGTCAGTGTGGTCGGAGGTGGGTGGAAAATTGTGCCATTTCCCCCTCCCATCATCCCATCAACCCATCGCCCCATCGCCCCATCCACCCATCACCCAAACCGAAAAGTGGATCCTTTTCAGGCAGAGTGTGAAATATGCGGAGCACTCAGAGCCAAGGAGTCCTGCCAGGGGGCAACTTTTGTTGTTTGTTGGTCAAATTGTCGTAAATTAGTTTTAACACCTGACTGAGTGGCTTTTCGAGTATCTGTTTGTGTGTGTGGGTGTGTGTGTCTGAGAGAGTTTTCCGATTCATTCTCAACAAGTTTCCTGGCCACTTTGTATGTGGGCGAACCCTTTATTCTGGTTCTACAGTGGCTCCTGGTTGCGATGAACACCCATCCATCTTGCGAGGAGTTACAGAACGATCTTTTTTCTTATATCTTGATATTATTTCACATTTCTGTTATGGACGCCCACCTGTACCTGAGTCCTGGCCTCTCAATATGGCTTCTGGTGGTTAAAATTAATGTAATCGGCTTTGTTTAGTCATAAACTATGTTCGAACATAGCTTTTCAATTAAATCGAATGCTGGGAAGGCAGAAAACTCACTCGCCTCTTGACTCTTAAGTGGAACGTGTGTTTGAAATTCCCATTTCAAGGTTGGGCAAGATGCCGTTTAAAGTCCCACTTCCGGGGACGTCCTGGGGTTTCCTGGACCTTCCTTGGACTGATGTTCTATTTACGTAGTCACACGGATATGCCATCTGCGGTGGCGCGACCCCAGCATCTCGATTATGCGTCTTACGCCTCATCATTAATTACAATGTACTTCTCGGCGGCGCTGACTTTCCGCCGGGCTTTGTGTGCTGGCTTTCGCCTTGTTTTTCCCCATTGCTCCATTTCCAGCATTGCTTTTTGATTTTGGCCCTTGAAGCGCCGCGGTAGCCGTCATTTCCCCCTCCCATTCGACTCTCCCATTTGTGCACACGTGTGTGTGTCCGTTTGTGTGCATTTTTCATTTCCGCTTTGTCGCTGCGGCATTTCCGTTCATTTTTCACATATTTTTACGCCGGCGAGACGATGACTTCACATATGTGTGTGCCTTGTCTGTGGCTGTGTGTGTGTGTGTGCTGGGAAAATGAAAACTTGCCTTTTTTGTCGTGGCTTGCAATTCATTTTTCATGTCACCAGCTCCTTCAGCGTCCTTGTCGCCTGGATTTGCTTTAAAGCTTTCGGTAATCCTTTTGGAAATTACATTTTCGTTGGCAACCCATGCGTGGGTTTTATGCCTTCGCCCATCTGCCCCCTCCCTTATGCCGACTACAATGTTGTCAATACTTTGAACAATGAGATGATGCATTCATTTTAAGACTTTCACCTGAGACCTTTACAAAGTGCCCCCCCCCACATGCAGTGAGAGAAAAGAAGGAAAGATAATGCAATTGTAATCCGTTAGTACACACTTACAAAACATAAAATATATGACAAGAAAGAGCGTAAGCTTATGAAATAGCTGGTAAGACTGGCCCAAGATTTCCCTCAGTGCGCCCAGGAGCGTTTAGTGCCCTGACCCCGCCTGGGTCTTTGATTTCGGACGGCCCTAAGAAGTCATAAACCACTCAGTGGCCACCTGAAAGTACCACAAATATTTGCCGCTAACCAACTGGCTGCCCTGCAAATCTGCTGTCCTGCCGGCTTTCGTCCTGCCAGCTCGTCCTTCCATCGCCCCCATCCCCCCATCTCACGTTCGTTTAGTTTGTGCTGGTTTTATGTGCTTTACTCTTTCGCCTTTTGATATATGGCCATTGCAGGCTTCGCTTTTCCACGTTTCCACCTTTCCAAATTGCCATTTTCCACAGGTAACTCTATACATACATGCCCCGCGTATATGTACACCTCTTTATATGTATATGAATGTCTCTTTCAGTGTGTGTGTGTGTGTGTGTGTAAAACCGAAAGTGCTGCCATTTATTTTATTGCCACCTCAAGAGCACCAGCAACTCCAGCTGTCCTGGCCGTGTCCTGGACTCGGCGATGAGTAAAAACTTTGAAAGCTGCCATAAAATAAACTCGAACCGAACAAACCCCGCAAAAAAGAGGAGAATATATATATATTTATACACAGATATATAGTCGGGGAGCTGCGGCAGAATTGAGAAGAAAAGAAAAGTGACCCAAATGTTGTATTTTTACAGTATTTGGATTTGTGCAGCGCTTCGTGTGTTTTTATGATGGGATTTTAACGAAATTTGCTTGTCTGGCGTGGCGATTGAATGCCTCCTCCGCTCAAGCTTCCTCCGCCCAAAAAAATGTGTATCCTGCTTGGCGCCATCTGATGTCCTTCGTGGGTGGTGTGGAGCTGCCAGTGGTGCAGTGCCAGAAGAATCGCTCTGATGGGTTTTTGTGTCACCGGGGTTATCGTAATGGGCAGCTTATTAGGGGCAATCAGGTGCAGTTGTCAGGTCATTGTCTTGCCAATCCGGAGTCCGTGGTCCGGGATTCTCTTTCCTGGTTTCTGGCCTGGTACGATGGATTTGGGTCGATGGCGGATGTGGCAAGTGATTGGTTAGCAATTTTTGTCAAGTTGCCCTCTCGAATCGGAATCAGCTTTCCTTCACTCGAGATACTAATTGAGAATTTCAGGAACCAGATCTATAAAGTGGCTCCCTCTTATTTTTGTGTACGTTCCAAACTTTCCTCCGAAAGTGTCACTTTTTTCAGATGTCACTTATGGTAAGCAGAGGACAAAAAAGTTGAAGATGACTCGCCCTTTCGGGCTAATGAATTTGTTAGACACAGTGCCGGAGCAAAAACAATGCACCGAAAAAGTCAAAGTTCCGCACTGATTCACTTTACTTTATATCATATAAATATTAGCTGCTCTACTCACACACACGGGCTCTGACAGGATCAGGACATGGTGTACTCATAACCCAAAAAAAGGGAAACAATTTTATGGTTTTTGTGGCCAAGTCGGTTCGGAAGTGGGGCTTCTGCCGGCTCGGGGGATTATTGTTATTGGTGCGCTGCTGTGGAGAGTGCTTAACAATTTAGAAGGTCCTAATTGACAGCATTAGGATTCAGGAAAATTGACAGGCCCCCGAGTCTGCGGCTCATAAGTATGCTTTAAAATGTTCTCGGTTAGTTTTTCTTCCGAGAGGAGGTGGCCGGGAGGAGGGCCGCTCAAACATTTACAAATATTTTATGAGCACTTAACTTGGGACACTCGTGCTCTCAAGGATGCATGGAGAGTGGGCTGAGGCTGAGGCTGAGGTTGATCAGGGGAATGAGGATAAGACACGCAATAAAAAGTCAACAACGGCTTGACAGTGGGCCTGGAGAGAGGCTATGGCGAGTGGGGCTCCTTCTCCCTCGCAGAGGGGGTGACTGGTCGAGACAAAAGTTGTGCGTGATGCTCCTGGCAAGGATGACGATGGGGATGAGGATGACGATGACGATGCAACATGACATGTTTGCCAAGTCCTAAATTAAATCAATTTAATAAGCTGTCAATAATGCAGGGCGGCGAGAGACAACAGCGAGGCGAGTAGAGCAGATCTAAGTGTGTTAAGCAAGCGAGAAAAATAAATGGAGTTTCATTTCCAGTTGGCTGTGGAGCAAATTGAATGAGGTTTCCTAAATAATTGAAACAAATACAGGAGTTCCATACAAGTTCCTTTAGAAACTCCCCACTCGCTACATTTATTTACAATGCTATTTATAAACGAGTCTTATTACCGGTTTGATTACAGGTAGGCGTTAATTGCATTACCTTTGACGGCCTGCTTATCACTCGTATGTGCATAAATAAAGTGTGCCCAGGTCTATTAATAGGGTCGGCTGACATGCCACATTACTTGGGGCACTTGGGGTGTGTGGCTTTAAGCCTGTTAAGCTGCTAGGGAAAAAGGATGTGGCAAAGATAAACGGAAACCAAATCTTTGCCAGGTTTTATAGGCAGCAGTGAGAGATTGTGTATATTTTCATGGCAACATACGATATTATTTCCTATCTCCGGACAAACGTGATGTTCAACCAATGGTCCAGTTCCCCTCCCTTTCCTTTCGTCCCATGCTGTTACTTTGCTCCTCCATCCTTGTTGCGATTTCCATAACTATAAATATCGATTACCTTTTCTGTCAGGCATCGCCCCGAGTGCTTAAAGTTGCCATCAGACATGCCCATCCCAGCCCGCCCACTCGTGCCAGTACAGTGGGGACTGTGCGAGGAAACCGGACAAAGTGGCAGCTTTCTCTTGTTGCTAATGGCTTGTGCGCACTGTAGCATGCAAAGATAGGCAACTACACCTACTAACACTCCCACATGCGGAGCAGCTCAATGGAAAGCAACTTGAGGCTGTCATTGTTTTCCTCCTGGCTCCCTGCTCCCCGTGCTCTTGTGCTCCTGCTCCGGACTTGTCTCTGTCTCGTATCTCTGACGCCTTTATGCTCCAGCTATTGCTATTTCTCTTTACTCCGCTTACACTGTTACCTGCCTTATTTTTCTCTTTGACAAATAAATTGACATGCCACATTGCGATAGCGACGAATAAAATTCACCCACACACACATCTATCGCATGCCCACGCACACGCACGTTTATGGCAGAGCAGGCAAATATACTCACGTTTGTGCCTTATCCCGTTATTTACTTTGAAATAAATAATCGGTTAAGTCTTCGCAATGGAGCGATGAAATAAATATCAATTTTAATTGGTTTAAAAGGCAGATATTTAATATTATTGGAATAGTATTAGTAAAATAGGCTTAAATTCGGAGCTCATGTCCAAATATTAAATACTCCCAGTGCGTAGAGTATAAATTGCTGCAACATGAAGGCGACTTGTATCGACATGACTCGGTTTAGAGGCGACATTTGAAGGTTGCTCTGGCGATGATGGTGCGTGAGTCCTCGTGCTACCGTCCCTACTCCTGCTCACCCACTCCGCCCTTCCACCTGCCACTGAACTGCGTTCTTTCTTCCGCAACGAAAACAATGAAATGTCAGGCACGTACCAAAGAAATTCGTTTACTTCGACTGTTTTCCTTTTCTCTCGACCATTTCCACTCTTATCCCCTTCCCAGGCTCAGCCCCCTTTTTTGGTATTTCTGGCGACTAGCTCGGAGAATTTGACGTGCAACGTGAACGTCGACGCCAGGAAAGAAAATAAATATGCCACAATATGTTAACGACAAGTCTGCCTTGGCCTCCAGTCACCTGCCTCCCATGGCCACGCCCCCTCAGCAGAATGCCTCTCTGACATTAGCACTTTTGGGGGCCAGGGCCACACTGAGCCAGACACTTTTCTTAGACCTTGGGGTCCTTCATAAAATATTATTTGTGGATACTATTTTGAATGGAGCATAGATTAGTTCTCATGTGAAACTATAACTGTTTAAGTGTAAACTACTCGTTCCACAATCATTTTCTCCCAGTGTAGGGGGACTACGTGCCAAGTTATACTTTTGGTGCTGACTGTAAATAAATATTATTTAAGCGACACTAAAAAATTGTATTCGATTATTCAGCAAATGCTAAGATAAATGAACGGTCCTGGGGGTGTCCGGGGAGAGAAAGCGGAGAAAGGCGATGGAGAGAGTGGCTTACCACGAATTATGTGCAATGAATGGAATGTGCCGGCATAAATCATTACAGAAGATAGCTCTTTCCGTCTGCGCTGTGTGTGTGTGTCTGCTTGTGTTAGTTTCCATTTCGCCCAAAAGTACGCCATCATTTTTCAATAAGCTGTATTAGCCTGTCAGCCGACAGATGGCGCTGCAAAGGTTAACACGCCCACAAACACACACATCCGTACATATATAGTACGATATCCTGCTCATATCGAGGCGCCTAATCGGGAAAAACATTCAAATATTGTCTTCCGTTAGGGGAACGGCCGTGGGCTCTTTATGTATATGTCTGTGGCGGAGTTGTAATTCGAATATTTCATCCAAATCGGGGGTGTTTTCGTTTACGATTTCCCATAAAATTGTATTAGTTCTTCCTCGTATATTTCCCATGGAATCCGCCTGCTAAGTGACAATAAAATGTAACTACAACAGTTCTAGGATAGATTCAATTTCAACAGCCTCATAAAATTCAATTCATAAGCCATTTATGCAGTTAACGCCCGTTATTTAGAGAGAATTTTGAAACACGCTTTCAGAGATTCGAAAGTGAATCTGTTTGGAGGAACTTCTCCAGAGTAGACAAATTGCAGTCACAACTAGCAGCAGGTTTTCGGGTCGGCAGTGCAGTTGCCAATTGGCCAAAATCGCTCAACCACGGCCACCAATAAGTTTGGCAATAAAGCCATTTGCTCCCCCAGTTCGGCCGTAATTACAAGTTAATGGTGTCCGCATGTAAGCTGTTTCCAGCGCCACTGTACTGCCGGCAGTGCGTCTTGTTGGTAATAACTTTATTAATTACGTCCTCGGACTCGCACTCGGCAGGACACTTGCAAGGAGCCACTGACTGGGCAACAGCTGCTCGGTTTTTGTGTGTGCCTTATTAATTTATTCAATTTCCCCTTTTTACGGCCTCTCCAAGTGAATTAGCAGCTGGAAGTGCTTTCTCCACTCCCTCGACCACTTCATTCCCCTTTCCGCGCCCAAAGCGAAGTTTAAAGTGGATTCTTGGGCTTAAGCGGCTTTGGATTTTCCATTATTTTGGTCGGAAGAATCATGGACTTCCATAGAAAACATTAAGCCACTTTTCCGATGATAGACCGCTTAATGTTTCACAGATTCTGTAGGTTTTAGTTTCTGTTGTGCAATCAATTGCGTGTGGAGCCAGTCGATGAGCCATGCGATTACCATAATTAGTTTTATTTAGCTCGGAGATTTGATACTGGGAGAGTTAAGCAGAAATTTTTAACAAACAAATGCTGATCCTTGACGACTATAAGACTGAGTATGATTTTTTGGTTGGTTAAGGAACTATGTGGATGGCTAATGGCGGCACAAATCACTGACAACCAATCTTTGGGGACGGAGCCCTTTCAAGGACCGCCGACTGTTGCTTAAGCTCTGCTCCTGCCCCCCGGGTCTGCCCTGCCTAAGCGCCCACCAGCCTGTCCACATATGGCAACTATTTCCCGCAAATTGGTATAAATGATGGTGGATTAAGCCAAATGCTTGCCATAAATAAGAATTCCGCACGTACTGGGAATGAGAAATGAAGGGTGAAGACAGAAGCCGACGGTTCTGGTACCCTTTCTGGTAATCGAGGAATGTCTTGAGATACAATTTACTTTCGTTTTTAATTACAATATAATGTTGATAGTAATTAATTATTTAAATATACGTACGGCTAATTATAATTCTTGGACCCTTTTCCGGGCAGCGTATATCGCAATCCCAAGGCAAGAATCTCCCCCGAGGAAGGCCAGGCAAAGCAAAACGCAGAAAAGTAGGCAATGATTTTTATTAATTGATAAGCATTTGCAACAAGTTGCACAGACACATGAGTCAACACACGCCGCACACACTCCCTGGGTGTTTATTTGAGTCCTTCTCCAAGAATAAGCTTCATATTTGAGGTGGGATTTATCATGCAGATCATCGCAATGCGATAGAGCCCACGAGGGCTTTGAGTGAAACTAGAGCACATTCTAAAAGGCGACGCAGGGATGTGGAGTGGGCGGGACTTTACTGGGAAAGCTACATCAAAGCGAGCGGAATTTAAGGTTTAAATTACACAGAGGAGATGGAGAACAAAGGAGGCCCCAAATATTTCTGGCCTTTAAGAGGAGAAATTCAAGATTCCTGGCATCGATTTTTGTTGTTTCCCAAGACAGATGGATGACGCACACAAGCAGTGTAAAAATAATTAATAATTTTTCCCAACTAATTAATAGCGAATTTTTCAAACTTTCAAGGGCATTCACGGCTGACTAATTCGCCAAGCTAACAAAGCGAAGAAAGGCGAAGAAAAGCGAACGAAGCTGGGGAAGAGTCTGAAAAAATGCATTCTTCAAACTTGGTCAATACGGAGAGGCAAAAAAAAGGGGGGGCTCCACACTCACACTTCGGCATCGGGGCCCGGTAAGTTCCTTAAAACTTTTTTCGAAGTTCCAGGGCCTGTGCATAAAGTTTGCGCTTTTCTTGGGCCATAAAGCAGGGAATATGGCAAGCTACAAGGCCGGGGAGGGCCAGAAAAATGTGCACTTGTCAGCAGAAGAAAGCGCAAAGCAGGGAAAGTAGCAAAGAAATCAAGGCGGACTCACAGAGACTTCAACTCGAACCAAAACCAAACAAAACTGCAGTCGGAATCATTAAAAAAATGAAAGCGTAATTGATAAAGGGAATGCGGGCTGGTGCCGAAAAGCAGCGGGGACATGCACTGGGAAGAACGGGAGTAGTACTACTTACTAATACCACTAATACACATTTTTGTTCAAGGTAGAGCCTTCTTAGGAGCCTGCTCAGTAGATGTTACAAGTAGTTGATATTGTTTCAAAGTCGTCTTTGAAATTGATTCATGAAACGATACATTTTCGTCTGTGTGGTCTCTGGATGGCTCGAGTTTATAGCGATGACATCGTTAAAAGTCTGCCCAAGTACACTTCTCATGGAGTATGTCTTCTGGTTCCATTCCCTGACCCACTCCCTTGGTCCTGCGACTCTCCAGCGTTTCTCTTACAATTTGAAGAGACTATTCGAGTGCCGAATTAGTGGCCACAAATTGGCCTGACTTTCGGCAGAGAGGCCTGCGGGAGGGGATTGCCAGGATTCATTGCGCCAGATGGAAGATTAAGGAATGTGTGGTTAACAGTTAGCAATCTTGGTGCATTTTTCAACCTCCTCCAGAGCAGGGCCACCCTTCTACGACCCACCAGCCGGAAAGCCCGGAAAAACTTCTTGTAAAATGCAAATGAGAGAAATATTTTCCCTCTGCCTCGCTTTGGCCATTTGAAATATTTGGGCAAACTAAAATGGCATTTTGTGTGTATTTTGCCGGGAAACAAAAGCCGCCTCCCAGCCCCACTGACCCCCACTTGGCCCGGCCGGGAGGAGAGGGCCGAAAAAAGTAATAATAAAATAGCCGTTCAACCTTTTCCACGGTACTTAAGCCGAACTAACAAAAAGTTCGCTTTATTTTCCCCTTCTGTTTGACTTTGCCGAGCAAGGCGAACAGAAGGCAAGGACTCCAGAACGCGGGATTGGGAAGATCCTTCGTTGCATAAGGCATTTGCATAAGTTGCTGTTAACCCGCCGCGACCCTTCCCTCTCTGGCTCGGGCTGAAGGAAATTTTTGTTTTCGCAATTGTGGCGCAAAAGCGGCTGCCACAAATTAAATCGCCAGCGAATGGAATAAAATGTCAAACTTCCACAGTGGCAAAATATTTGTTTTGACGGGGGTTTGCATATCCATGCCGAGTAAACTAAAGTGAAAAGATGTCCTGGCGTTCTGGCGCCTCAAATTTCCCCAAAGACGAGCAAACTTTCCAAATAAATCAATAAAATTTTCCACTCTGGTGTTTTGGTTTTGTCATTTCATTGCCCCCGAGTGGAAAAACAATCACAATCAATTGAATTGAGTTCCCTCTTAAGGTTATTATAGAAACTATGTCGAAACTGACACACAGCTGATGAGGGAATACAGTGGCGTGTATCTCGTTACTGGCCCCCAACTTGGCCATTTCGCACAAAACTTTTGGCTTAATTAAACATATAATAACAGCTTATTATTTCCGGATGCCTGTCAGCGGAAGTGTCCGACAAAGCCTAGTGGCGAGAGCAAAGTTTCGGCACTTCGTCCTCGATAAGATAGCAGCCTCGCCCCCCAGGACCGCTTCGGTCCACGCCCCGTCAATGCCAAGTTCAGGAGTCCTCCCGACCCCCCGACAAAAAAGGGTAAACAACATAAAACAATAGAGGGGGTGGAAATAAAGTCGACACATCTCCCCCTCACGGCCGCCTGCTAGCTCCTTCGAGTCTATATAAATAAGAGGGAAAACTTTTTGCTTATTTTTACGTCTTCACATTGTTTTCTGCTGCTGTTTGCACTTTATTACATTTTGACAAACGAAAAGACATTCTCTCTTTGTATTATATTGTTACTTTTTTTTTTTTGGCAGCTACTGACATATGAATACGTTGTCTGGGGAGCCAGTTGATTGCCGCTTGGCCGAATTATGTTGTAAGGGAGCAGGACGGCACGGGGAGGTGGCAACAACAAGTGCCGGGATCGTAAAGTTAAAACGAGAACTTCTCCCGGGCGCCGCCCTGCAGATGAAGAAGTAAATGTGTAGCACCGAAGCGAGTCAATAAAGTTTCTCAGCCCCATCTTCCGGTTCCGGTCCGTGTTTAATTTTCAGGTTTATTCCCGTCTTTCGTCACTGGCATGGTGGAAATCAATAACAGGCATTTATTATTCAGCGGCAAGCAAGAAGCTCGAAATCAACTCAAGTGCTGCCTCCCTAGGTTCCCCTCCTGGGGCCTATTTTTCATTTTTTCGTATATCCGACACTCAAGGCCATCGCATCGCGCGGGCCAAGGTTGCGGCAAATTAAAATTATAAAAAGAAATCATGTATACGCATTAGGTATAAATAAATTCATACTCGGGCCGCGGGTACTTGCGCCGCGGGCCTCTGAGCGTTTTTCCTTTGAGTTCGCCAGTTGTCGAGGGCCGGACTCAAAGTCACGCGATTGCGGCACAAAGTCAAGTGCCTTGCACAAGCCGGAGCTCGCCTGACTTCTCGAGTGCGTTTTCCATTTAATTACTGTTTGTGCCGCCACCGGCCTCTTTTTCGCCTTCCCAGTAATTATATTCGCAACTCGCCCCAATCGGTTGAATGTCACATAATGGGGTCTGTCAGGGGCCTATTGATTGGTTGCCATTTGAGATGTTTATTTTTGCCTCTGGGCACGAAAGTTGGATAGGCCGTGGGCTTACTTTGGAACTTTTGAATACATCTCAAGTATTTCCTGCACCACAGGGCGTATGAATAATTTCCAGAATCAAGTGGCCTCGCTTATTCATTTATTTTAAGTTACTAGTTACTGTATTTAAATTTCAAACAGGTTTTCGTGAAAACTTTTATGACTACAGGGCGTATGAGTAATGTCACCAACAGCAAATCAAGTAGCCGCCCTGGTGTCAACTTTGCTATAGGCTTCTTAAAGTCAACACAATTCACACAACAGCATTAAAAATCAATAGATCCGAAAAATATTGTTTAGTGAAAGTGCTATCCACACGGCGTATGGGTATTTGGAAGAAACATCAAGTAGCCGCCATGTTGACCGCAAAGGTCTTCTGCGAAATAAATACTTTGTTGGTTAATCGAGTTTGTCAGGTGAATTCGATGTGGCCACAAGTACTCTATTAAAGAAATGGCATTTCCCCACGGCCTACCCAAAGGAACTTCCACATGCCGGAGTAATTGACTTTGAAATAAGCTTCCTTTTCGCCCGGAGTACGGCAAGATGCATAATCCACTTACCCTGGACATTTGGGTAATCAAAGGTGGCCGTCGGAGCCGGCAAATATAAGTTAGTCGGAGTGGCTGGAGGCGCACAGACACTGGGCCCGGTCGTTATGAGGTTGGGGAACCGTAATATCCAAACACATCCTTCCTGCTTCGCTGGGTTTCCCCTTCTGGCCCTCCGCAGGATTTGCATGTTGGCTAAGGAAAGGCGGCAGCGAATAGTTTCGGGCCGTTGGCTTCTTTATTTTTGCTTTTCTTTTTTTTTTTTGTCATTTTCATTTTTGTGAATATGTATATTTTCCTTCGCGCTGGCGGGGCGGGAAAATTCGAGTCATGTGTGGCAGACATGCATAATTCAAAACGTGGCTGGCAAAATGTTTGTCCTGCAGAGTATACATATATGTGCAAAGTGTGTGTGTGTGTGTTAGCCACTTTTTATGTTGGTAATTCGACTACGGGGACATGTCTGAGTGCAGCAGTTTGTGCTGTGTGTGGGCTAACGCAATTTTCGTATGCACAGAAAAGGAAACTCTGGCAAAATGTCACCGCCTTCGCCTTCTGTGTGACATATTTTTCACACAACGTCTGCTTGTTAAATTGTTGGCGGCAATTTTGAGGTTAGCGTGACAAACACACACAAACAAGGACACCCAGCGAGTCCTTCGCAGCCCGCGCTGAAAAGCTCCAGCACCACCAGCCATCCCGCACTTTGGAATCCATACGTACGCCGTATCTGGTTCGGTTCATGCAATATTTAACTATTTCGAGTGTCCTTTTCATTGCTATTGATTTTGCGTCTGCAATCGCATGTAGTATCCTTCCAGCTGAAACAAAGTAATGCTTTTAAAATTGAAATTAAAACCCTAGTCGAGACACTTCCGTGTTGATCTTACGGCATTTTTAATGCACTTCCACCGACGTCTGACAGCATTCAGATATGTTCGTAAATATGCAAAGTTGGTTTATCTTTTGCCATTTTTCATGGGACGGCACGCGAAGGGGCAAGGACGAGGCTCCGGGAGGCGGGGGATTGAGAATCGCTTGCATGTTTAGCTCTTGACGGCTTAATGGCCAACAATTTGGGTTAAGACAAGAGGGAACGCCCTTACTGGACTCACTCGGCTGGCAGGACTGGCCTGGATTAAGGGATATGGTGTGAAAGGAGCTTAAAGAGGGACATTTCAATTATTGTGAGAGGTCTTAAAGGAAGTAGAGACGGAGCAGCCGAAAAATAAGGTGCTGCAATATTCGTCCTGGGAATTGTCCCTCCACAAGCTCCATGCTCGAATAATTGTTGCAGCAATCATTTTGCCGTAAGTTGAAAATCTCATTTGCTCGCTCGAATTGTTTCAACTGCAACTGCTGTAATGCGATACATAAATAATTCTCCAGGAGCACACAACTAACAGTCGCAGCGAACAAAAGGGACACCCACAACATCCCCAGCTACGCCCGTCCTGACCAATAGCCGTTGGCCAAAACAGGACAAACAACATGGCCGAGGCGCCGAGAGGGGAAAAGGATTGAGCTCCGAGCTCAGCAAACATACAGCTGCCAAGAATTTATTGGCTGGACAATGACAACGACAAGGACCGAGAAGGACAATTATCATTGTAAACATTTTGCCAGGACTCCACACACAGCAAAATGAGGAATGTGGCCAGGACGATGGCGGAGGGAGAAGCCACCAGGGAAAGCGGCTTAAGCCCTCCATTCGAGTTGCCATTATTCGGTTTGGTATTTTTCAAGTTTGACATATTTGTTCCCCTATTCCAGTCATAAAAGACTTTAAAGAGGGTTTAACTATTCCCTTCAAAGTCAAATAATAAATGTCTATATGCTACTCGTCGAAGTACCTCGGGTGGAGTTATCCTTCAGCTGCAAGGCTGCATTAGGTGGCAAGCAATCGATATTTGGTAAGACTGCCTGAGGCCCCTTTTCGGCAGCAGAGGTCGAAGAGGGCGTTGCGCCGAGTTTACGTTTGCGGGACTTATCAGTTTCCCAAATTGAAATGTTTGCACTCCGCTGGATCTGAATCTAAATCTGAGTATCTACGCGCTTCCTTCCGGTTGTGTGTGCCGTGTGTGGGCCGTGTGTGTGCTCATCGAATTTACTTACTTGTTAAGGTAGCTACGTTAATGGCATATTAGAAAGCCATGCGGCGGGGCGGGCCAGGGGAGCTTCCACAGAAATCCCAGCATCCACCCTGCAGCGTGTGTCTCTCTAGCCGTTTTAATGCCAGGTTAGGTAAACACTTGCGAAATGAATTAACTTTAAGCCGCAAAATTTGTGCTCTTGTGTGTTTGGGCTTCTGCCCGGGCATACATAAACGCTCGTAATTGTTTATTTACATAACTTGACATAAGATTAAAGACGCTTTTGATTAACGATGCGAGCGACAGGCGGGACTCGAAATTAAATTGCACACATTAAACTGTTGACGACAGGCCGGGCCCGGCCCGAATAGTTGAAATTCAATTTTCAACTATTGCTCCACTTCTAATAATTGACATTTGATTTTATGGGAAAAGTGAGTTATTATGCCGAGAGAACCGAAGAAAACTACTTAACTCTAGTTAAATAAAACTGAAACGTAATTAAAAGCAAACTCTGGCCTGGCAGCAGAAACTAAAGTTTTCTTTCTCCGCAAAAGTTTTCAGTCTTCGGCCAACGGGGCGTATGAGCAATATTAGACCAGAAAGAAGGCAGTTCGTTTACGTAATTACCATTTGCATTATGTAGACACTGAAGTTATTTATAATTCACGCAAGAGGCCCGCCATCGGCCCTGGCACTCTGGCCCGATTTCAATTAGTGTCAAATGCCCGGGCATAACACAATTTGCTGCTTCATCCATATTCATTCCGCCCTGGGCATTTATGTGCGGATTTGCGCGAAAAAATGCCAAAAAGTTAAGCAGGGCAGGGACGGTGGCTCCCTGGCCCTGCGGTTGGCGGTTGGCGTTGAGGAAGTTTGGGAAAGCCGCCGTAAGCCATAATTTAATATATTGACACAAAGCTTTGTCGTAAGACGTGTCTTGGCACCATCATAATCCCCAATATTGTATATTGACAGCTGTCAAAGGAGCTCCAGCTCCCCCAGCCGCAGAAGGAGCACGGAAAAAGAAGTGGGGGCCATTCCCAGACCCAGAAAGTAAGTTTTGGCTTAATGCGCAACTATGCGGAAAATATTTGCGCTTAGCTGGAGTTCGGCGGCACAGGAGAATGTAGACATACGTGAGTGCGAGTCCTTCGCGGCGAAGGTTGGGCCAGTGGCCTGGGGCTAGAGTGGCCACAGAGCCCGGGATGGGGCGGAGCCTTCAATTGGCAGAGATTACTGTGCCCGAGACAGGCGGACATTGAATTGACTTGTTCATTTCCACCAAAGCTAATCCAATTATTAAATTAGTTGCGGGGCAGCGTTTAACAATTTATTCATTAAACAAAGGCTCTCTTAGGCATTAACATCAAATAGTCAAGGGTAATCTGTACATTTTTTTGGGACTTCTTGTGTGAGTGTTCTTTGTGAGCGTAGCTGCCAAACTAAGGATACAAAATTATAAAATATGCTTCCTACATGTAGGGTATTTATTTTCTAGGCACACAAAGAATTTTGACGGGGGTATGAAGAGCCAGTCTATTTTTGGAGAGTGTGTTCGGGGGAAGTGCCTCAATGCGTCGGTCGTGAGTCCGAACAAAATGTTTGTTGCAGAAATCGATTGCGGAGTGTCGATTGGCCGGGTCCGAGTCCCGAGTCCTTACGGATAGTTGCGTCCGTGGTACGTGGCCACCGAATTGGCCAGGAGTATGGTGGAAGGATGACGGGTGTCGCGGGCAGGCCGCTCGTAGTCGGGAGCGGCGGGAAGCTTCTGGACCCGTCTCTGGGGGACATTCAGATCGTTGAGGCTGGTTCCTTGACGCGGAGGACTGTCGCCCACGACCCGGCCCATGTCTTTGGACAGCGAGGTGGTCGACTTGGCCAGGGGATACTGCTCCGGCACGGTACTGGAATAGATGACGTCTGGCTGAGAGCCGGGATCTGTGCTGGGTGCCTCGTCTTCCGTGGACGAGGAGTGTGGGGTGGCCTCAGCGGTGTTGGGTGTCCGGCGGGTCACCAATTCGACTGTGAGCTCCTTGACCCGATCCGCGTAGCGCAGGGTATTAAGGGTGTGCTCCACCGAGTGCAGGCCCGGAGAGATCATGGCGATCATGCAGGTCTTCACCTTCTTGCCCCCGATGAACGAGTCCCGCAGGACCTGGGTGAGCTTGGAGCCTCTGAAGGGCAGGTGCGAGGAGTTGCGCTGCCCCAGAGCGCGGATGCACTCCTTGAGCGCCAGCAGTGACTTGTTGATATCCGCGCCTTCGAGCCGGGTCTGCCGGTTGGCGGAGCAGTTGTCTGCCCCCCTCTCGTTCCCGGCCAGATCGATCAGGGAGAACTTGCCGTGCAAGCGGTTGTTCTGCGAGGCTCGCAGGAGGATCTGGAAGATGGCGTGGGATCGGGAGGACATGGAGTTGGCCGAAGTCTGGCCCGAAGTGCGCACACTGTTGCCCAGCTCGAGGAAGGACAGCACTTCGTTGGTGTTAGTCACGGGCTTCTCTGTGAGGCCAACCACTTGGACTTGACGGTGCCCGTCCTCTAGGACTCGGAGGATGGGCTTCCCCGGCATAAGCAGGTCACTGACCTTGGTGCCGTAGATCTCGAAGAAGCTGCAGCACACCTTCAGCTTCAGGGCTGCGTAGGGCGGCGTCGACAGCAGTCCGAAGAAGTCCTTCGCGGCCATGGCGTAGATCCCGTCGCCGGGACTCTTTTGCCGGCCGTGGAACTCACCACCCATGGTGTGCGTCTTGCCGCTCCCAGTCTGCCCGTAGGCGAAACAAGTGGCCATGCCGCCCTCGAAGACGTGCTGCACGAGCGGACGGGCCGTTTTCTGGTAGACCGTGCTATTGGTGCACTCCTCGTCGAAGACGTAATCGAACCGGAACGAGTGGTTGTCCACGTACTTGATCAGGTTCACCTGTTTGCGTGGCTCGTGCACCACCAGGCACTCGTTGTTGGGCACACTGATCACGTCCAGCTCGCGCTGGGCCTGCTCCTTGCGGTTCAGGGGTCGTTTCCGGACACATACCTGGATCTCGTGCTGCTTCCGCGGCTCCTTTGATTCGGAAGCCTTCATGGGCTGGCTCTTTATCTCCTGCTTCTGCTGCAAGATCATCCTGTCAATTTCCCAGTTCGGGTTACCGGGGTCCTCCTTCTTCTGCTGCTCCTTCAACTCGCGGGTCCGAGCCACTTGTTCGCGCCTCTGCTCCCTTTGGTCCCGCACCCGATCGATCTTGGTCCGCACCCGCTCAACTGGCGGGGCCATCACCCTGTCCCTGCGAATGGAGGGCAGACGCGGTGGGGGGTTCGCCACACGGGCCTTCATGAGATTCTCCAGGAGGCGGTTCTTCACTCCACCGAGCACCATCGAACGGGGGCGAATGGAGGCCGTTTGGTTGGTCACCTCCGTGCGGCTCCCCACTTCCGGCACATCCGGGCCATCTGGACTGCGCCGTGGGGCATCGAAAAGCTGGGGATTGGTCAGCATCAGTACCTCCACCGGGAGCTCCTTGCCGCGCACCACATGCCCCTCGACCCACTCTACGGTGACCATCTTGTTGCCGCTGCCGTCCAGCTTGAGGATCTTGGCCATATGCACTCTTCCGTCTGACCGCCGGATCAGCACCTTCTGCTCGATCTTCAGGTTATCCATGTCGTGGTCCTAACTCTCTAATCAATAGTTTAAGCGCCTCTCGTCTCCGACTTCTACAACAAATGTGATCGTGTGACTGCAAATTTTCTCGAAACTTTTGTGCATTCTATTTGAGCCGATTCCATAGATTGCTACCTGAAGTTCTGGACCTATCTGTGGCAATTCCGATATGAAACTGACGGAAAACTCAGTGCTGTGTGACACTCTTCCAAAAACTACTCACAGCCTTCGTACATGGCCGCCTAAAATGTCTACATCTGGGTCGATATCCTTCCTCAATATTTTCCAATTGTTTTGCCGTTCCGGGGTCCCCAGAATTCCCATATATGGCTCTTTCCAATGTCCATATCTCGGTCAAATCCAAGAATGCAAAATCCGGGATTCTCATATATGGGACACCGCGATGTCCATATCTCGACCAAATGGCATCCGATTCTTGAGCGGAATACCTTAAAACATTTCTGGATCGATTCCCCGTCGATTTGCATCAAAATCCTGAGACATATTTTTGGATCGATATTTTTCCAAATTTTGTGGGGCAACCCCTTGGAGATTTTAGGGTTCTCATATATGGGACACCGCGATGTCCATATCTCGGCCAAATGGCATCCGATTCTTGAGCGGAATACCTTAAAAGATTTCTGGATCGATTCCCCGTCGATTTGCGCCAAAACCCTAACACAAAATTTTGGATCGATATTTTTCCAAATTTTGTGGGGCAACCCCTTGCGAATTCCAGGATTCTCATATATGGGACACCGCGATGTCCATATCTCGGCCAAATGGCATCCGATTCTTGAGCGGAATACCTTAAATCATTTCTGGATCGATTCCCCGTCGATTTGCATCAAAATCCTGAGACAAATTTTTGGGTCGATATTTTTCCAAATTTTGTGGGGCAACCTCTTCCGAATTTCAGGATTCTCATATATGGGACACCGCGATGTCCATATCTCGGCCAAATAGGATCCGATTCTTGAGCGGAATACCTTAAAACATTTCTGGATCGATTCCCCGTCGATTTGCATCAAAATCCTGAGACATATTTTTGGATCGATATTTTTCCAAATTTTGTGGGGCAACCCCTTGGAGATTTTAGGGTTCTCATATATGGGACACCGCGATGTCCATATCTCGGCCAAATGGCATCCGATTCTTGAGCGGAATACCTTAAAAGATTTCTGGATCGATTCCCCGTCGATTTGCGCCAAAACCCTAACACAAAATTTTGGATCGATATTTTTCCAAATTTTGTGGGGCAACCCCTTGCGAATTCCAGGATTCTCATATATGGGACACCGCGATGTCCATATCTCGGCCAAATGGCATCCGATTCTTGAGCGGAATACCTTAAAACATTTCTGGATCGATTCCCCGTCGATTTGCATCAAAATCCCGAAACAAATTTTTGGATCGATATTTTTCCAAATTTTGTGGGGCAACCCCTTGCGAATTCCAGGATTCTCATATATGGGACACCGCGATGTCCATATCTCGGCCAAATGGCATCCGATTCTTGAGCGGAATACCTTAAAACATTTCTGGATCGATTCCCCGTCGATTTGCATCAAAATCCCGAAACAAATTTTTGGATCGATATTTTTCCAAATTTTGTGGGGCAACCCCTTGCGAATTCCAGGATTCTCATATATGGGACACCGCGATGTCCATATCTCGGCCAAATGGCATCCGATTCTTGAGCGGAATACCTTAAAACATTTCTGGATCGATTCCCCGTCGATTTGCATCAAAATCCCGAAACAAAATTTTGGATCGATATTTTTCCAAATTTTGTGGGCAACCCCTTAAAGATTCCGGGATTCTCATATATGGGACACCGCGATGTCCATATTTCGGCCAAATGGCATCCGATTCTTGAGCGGAATACCTTAAAACATTTCTGGATCGATTCCCCGTCGATTTGCATCAAAATGCCGAAACAAATTTTTGGATCGATATTTTTCCAAATTTTGTGGGGCAACCCCTTGCGAATTCCAGGATTCTCATATATGGGACACCGCGATGTCCATATCTCGGCCAAATGGTATCCGATTCTTGAGCGGAATACCTTAAAAGATTTCTGGATCGATTCCCCGTCGATTTCCATCAAAATCCCGAAACAAATTTTTGGATCGATATTTTTCCATATTTTGTGGGGTAACTCCCTTGGAGATTCCAGGATCTCATATATGGGATACTGCGATGTCCATATCTCGGCCAAATGGCATCCGATTCTTGAGCGGAATACCTTAAATCATTTCTGGATCGATTCCCCGTCGATTTGCATCAAAATCCCGAAACAAATTTTTGGATCGATATTTTTCCAAATTTTGTATGGCAACCCCTTGCGAATTCCAGTATTCTCATATATGGGACACCGCGATGTCCATATCTCGGCCAAATGGCATCCGATTCTTGAGCGGAATACCTTAAAAGATTTCTGGATCGATTCCCCGTCGATTTGCATCAAAATCCCAACACAAATTTTTGGATCAATATTTTTCCAAATTTTGTGGGGCAGCCCCTTGCGAATTCCAGGATTCTCATATATGGGACACCCGGATGTCCATATCTCGGCCAAATGGCATCCGATTCTTGAGCGGAATACCTTAAAAGATTTCTGGATCGATTCCCCGTCGATTTCCATCAAAATCCCGAAACAAAATTTTGGATCGATATTTTTCCAAATTTTGTAGGGCAGCCCCTTGCGAATTCCAGGATTATCAAATATGGGACACCGCGATGTCCATATCTCGGCCAAATGGCATCCGATTCTTGAGCGGAATACCTTAAAAGATTTCTGGATCGATTCCCCGTCGATTTCCATCAAAATCCCGAAACAAAATTTTGGATCGATATTTTTCCAAATTTTGTAGGGCAGCCCCTTGCGAGTTCCAGGATTCTCAAATATGGGACACCGCGATGTCCATATCTCGGCCAAATGGCATCCGATTCTTGAGCGGAATACCTTAAAAGATTTCTGGATCGATTCTCCGTCGATTTGCATCAAAATCCCGAAACAAATTTTTGGATCGATATTTTTCCAAATTTTGTGGGGCAACCCCTTGCGAATTCCAGGATTCTCATATATGGGACACCGCGATGTCCATATCTCGTCCAAATGGCATCCGATTCTTGAGCGGAATACCTTAAAAGATTTCTGGATCGATTCCCCGTCGATTTGCATCAAAGGCCCGAAACAAAATTTTGGATCAATATTTTTCCAAATTTTGTGGGGCAACCCCTTGGAGATTCCGGGATTCTCATATATGGGACACCGCGATGTCCATATCTCGACCAAATGGCATCCGATTCTTGAGCGGAATACCTTAAAAGATTTCTGGATCGATTCCCCGTCGATTTACATCAAAATCCCGAAACAAAATTTTGGATCGATATTTTTCCAAATTTTGTAGGGCAGCCCCTTGCGAATTCCAGGATTCTCAAATATGGGACACCGCGATGTCCATATCTCGGCCAAATGGCATCCGATTCTTGAGCGGAATACCTTAAAAGATTTCTGGATCGATTCTCCGTCGATTTGCATCAAAATCCCGAAACAAATTTTTGGATCGATATTTTTCCAAATTTTGTGGGGCAACCCCTTGGAGATTCCGGGATTCTCATATATGGGACACCGCGATGTCCATATCTCGGCCAAATGGCATCCGATTCTTGAGCGGAATACCTTAAAAGATTTCTGGATCGATTCCCCGTCGATTTGCATCAAAATCCTGAGACAAATTTTTGGATCGATATTTTTCCAATCTTTGTGGGGCAACCTCTTCCAATATCCAGGATTCTCCTTCATGGCATCTTCCGATGTCCATATTTTGGCCAAATGACATCCGATCCATGATCGGGGTACTGTGAGCTGTGGAGTCCTAGCACCTCCTTGCACAAATTAGATGCCAAGTTGGAAAATACCCAAATGAGTTCACTGTGGACTCCCAAGTTCGGAGGCCTGCCACTACCTGGTGGCACCTATTTGAGCGTGGACAGTTTTGGCTGTTTGTTCAATTTGATGGCCAACAAGAGACAACAACAAGCGAATCAGTAAACAAACACCATTCCGGCCTCCCTCCCGACAGTCCCCAGAACAAACACGAGAGTGTGTTTCAGGTATTTGCCGAGGGGGTGGTCATAAAATGAACCATTCTTCTGGATGGCAATAGAGGGTGAAACGGCTATATTGGGAGTGGCGGAGGTAGTGGTACAAGTTGCAGATACGTTTGCATAAGCCGAGACGTGTGTAACGTACCAAATTGTTATTTATTTTTTGAAGTGCCTGCCCCACTGCCGAGCGCATACGTATCCGGATCCGTATCTCCACCTGTGCGTGTGCCGGGCCAGAATGGATGCATAGATAGGATGGATCCATGGATACGTGCACTTGTTTCGGTCTTGGGTGGCGGTGTCTTGTTTGCCATTTGTCGTCACATTTTGCCAAATTTACCGTGTAATTATCGGGCTCCTTGAACCCGCATGTCCTCTCGGGAATAAAGAACCAGTCCTGGGCTCCGCCTGATATGCAAATTCTCACGGCCAGCTCTGGGTCGAGATACATAACATATTTGTCTAACCGTATGCGGTGGGGATTGCATTTTATTTTTGGAGACACCCGAGCTGCAGTTGCAACTCGAGCGGTACCTGCAACACGTAAGCTGAATATTTGCCTAAACTGTGCCGAACTGAACTAATAGAGTCCTGAATCGAGAAGGCCGTTCTGCGTAAAAAATGCAGATATCTAGCGCCCTTAAACACGTCCGTTTCGGGGGATATTGCAAACAAAATTGCATCAGGTGTAATCACACGCAGCTATTGTCGTTTAAAGGGGATTAAGTGCTGTTTGGTAATGTAATCAAATTGAACAATTTCGACATTTGGCCTAATCCATTTACACAATCCAGACCGCCCCTCTAATTACCGCCTTTGTCATTCTGATTCAATTAAGCCGGGAAAAAGGACCGAGTCCTGCGAGCGCACAACCAAATGGATTGCATGAATAATTTATTAAATAACAATTTTCAAATTGACTTTTTGGAACGAAAAGCATAACGGAACGGTGTGAAAAGTTGACAAAATTTTCCAAAACGAAACATTTATGGATAGCTGCTGCACTTGTGTGGTTGGTTGTCGGTTGTGGGCCTTGTGGCATTTAGTACACGAAGTACTTCATGATTTTCTCCATGAGGCCCAGCTTGCGCTCCGCCGGCTGCGGCTTGGGCCTCTCGCCCGCCCAGACGTAGTAGTAGATCTCGCTGAACAGGAACTTGGCCTGTGCCCGCATGGACCTGTCGGCGGCCGTGTCTTCCGGAGATACCTCCTTCTTGGTCCCCCCCGAGCACATCCAGATCAGCAGGATCACCAGCACCGGGGCCACCAGCAGCCAGTAGCTGCGGTAGCGAGTGCGGACCACCTTCCGTTTCAACTGCCCCAGCAAGATAGTGGCCGTCATCTCTAGGATTGTATCTGGGATTTCCGATTTTTCGAGAACTATATATGATATTCCTTTCGATTGAAACGTTAGATGTATACAGCGTAGTGCCTGCTCTGTGAAGTTCAGTGAACTGGCAGCCAGATCTCTCGACAGCTCCTCCAGTGGTTGCTCCCATTTCCTCAATTTCGATTGGAAAGCACTTCTGCCCGGGAACACAATGCGAGCTGGGGCGAAGAAAGAAAAACTATCGGACTCGGCACAAATAAATGTAGTGGGAAAACAATGAGACGGAAAGCCGGGGCCGGGACTCGACTTTCCATTCATTCGCATCCGCATCCGTATCCCGCATCCCGGCTCAAGTGCTTTCCGTTGTTTTGGCCTCCGATTCATCCAAAACAAGGGCCCGGAGCGTTGGTGCATTCACCCTCCTCCCTCGTGCCCGTCGTCGCTCCTGCGAAGGAGCACTTGAACTGCATCAAGAAAAGACGGACGCACAATGCGAAGTACATCGAGCGGCTTTGTTTCGAGAGGGTTTTCTGCCGCATGTGTTGCACATGGCAAACATTCTACATAGGCCCGGACAAAGGCGAGCCCCGTTTGGCAAAAGAAAACTGTTTGTTGGTTGGGTCTTAGAAGCAGACTTTGGTTTATTTAATTCTCATTACACTCTTAACGCAGAAGGGAGCTGGAAATTTAGAGCTGGAAGGTGTGCAACGGATGGAAGCTGTGGACGGAGGAAAGATATTATCAAGTACTCGACTCTGCAGCTCCTTCTTACATGTCCTCCCGAGCCTTGATCAGGCACTCCACCAGTCGGCTCAGCGGATAGTCTCCGGTGCAGATCTTGTAAACGGTCGTGAAGAGCGGAAATCTATAAAATAAACTTTGAGAATTTCAAACATAGAGATACTCTGTCCGTCCATTACTTGTCCTCCAGGCCCTTTTTCTTCAGCATGTGATGCACCAGCTCGGCTGTGACAGGGCCCAACGGCTCGTGTCCTGGGATGAGGATGTGCTCCAGTTCGCTGAGGGGCTTCCCTGTTTTGACGAAAGCCTCGGCCAGCTTCCGGTTGCGGTTAGCTTTGAAATACATCATTTAGTATTGGTGGAAGAACATGGAGTTCTACTTTACCATAACAGCTAGTGACCAAGTCCGAGATGCCACAGGCCTCGAAGAAGGTGCCCATGCGGCAGCCAGGATAGAAGACATCCACGAACTGCAGCATTTCGAGGAAGCCGCGTCGAATGATGCCGGCCTTGGTGTTCTCGTTGAGCTGCATCCCGTCAGAGCAGCCAGCGGCAAAGGCGATGATGTTCTTTAAAAGAAATTGGCATGAGTTGGAATGCATTTGGAAGGAGTCCAGCCTTACCCTCAGAGTGGAGCATATCTCCACACAGTCCGCATCTTCGGTGACCACCACCCGGAAGGTGGGCGACCTGAAGATGTCGTGCAGGACGCGGAAGTACTTCTGATCCCGACAGCCCACAGTTCCCTCGGCAAAGTGATCGTTGGCTATTTCGTGGGCCAGGTTGCAGCCCACCAGAACCGAGCAGGGGATCTATAAGGGGGTTAGATGGTCAGGACCGGGCAATTGGATTCATTCGCAGATGGAGCAATACCTTCAGCTGCCTCATTATTATCTGCGAAATCAGGATGAACTGTCCGTCGTCGCCGCGCTCGAATCCTTTGATGAGAGAGACGGCGTGGGCCGTGGGCTTGACCTTTCCGAGGAGGGTCTTGCAGCAGCTGCTGACGAAGGTTGGCGGAATGGCGAAGATTATAATGTCCGCGTCCCGGGCCGTCGTCACAATGTCGTCCACGGCCACCTGTTTGGGAGAGTCGGGAAGTTGCATAAGGTAGAGTACCTCCGGCTCGAGAGCGACCTACGATGTTTGGCGGCAGAACAAAGTTGGGCATGTATTTGACGTTTATGTGGGTGGTGTTGATGATTTCCGTGAGCTTCCGGCCCTCGACCATCTCCTCGTACACGTACATGGGCACCTTCTCGTCCATGATGGAGGAGTTGGCCACGTTCCTGCCCACGTTCCGGGCTATGGTGGTGGCCCAGTTGCCCGATCCAATAATGCAAATCATAATCTTGTCCATCTTGGCGGCCGATTAATAAACGGAGTGCTGTTTCGTGTTCAGTTCGGTGTGTTTTTGTAATCAAAGTGACATTTGGCTCAACGGTGGGCGAGTGTTTATTCCAACTCGGCTAATTGTGGCAAATTAGAGCCATTGTGATTTATTAACCGCCTGGTTGGCGGCCAAAAAGTTGCTGCCGAGGCCTTTTTCCAGCCCACATCGACTCGCCGGTTAACCTTTAATATAAATGAGTCCGCAAACACACAGCTCTGGATCAATACACAGGCCTATGCGAATATTTACCGGCAATCCATATATTGATGGAGTGCTGGTTAAACAATTCATCAGCAGACCGGAATCGGCGGCATAAAAATTACGTATACGTCACGTTCGCCAAACTGGCCGTGCAAATAATTAACTGCGAGCCCGTCCTCCCTCCTGAGACGCGGCTTCATTCATGTTTGCGGCAATAATATATATGCATACTATATTAATCGAAGGGAAATGCATAATTTTCGTATTTATTTTTTAATTAGGCTACTGTGCAGCCGCGGCCTTTGCAGCGATTTAAATAAAATATTTAAAGGGCAGCGGGGCCAGAGTGAAAGTTAAAGCGAAATCAATGTGCAAGAAAGTAAACACTTTGGAATTGTGCGACGTCGTCCCGATCGAAACGAGCCATGCAATCCCACCCAAATCCAAGCCAAACCGAACCGAGTCGGAGCCACGGCCCCACCCAATCCACTCGACTATGAAATCAAAATGGATGATGGGCGAAATGAAAATGGAATTTTTAATGAGTTGCTGTCGAGGCGAAAGGCCAAACGAACAATGGCGGGAAGACACAGCGGCGGGAACGAGAGCCTGTGGACTGGAAAGTACCCAGCAGGACCAAGGCCGGGCCAGACTGGTCCGTCTGCTTTAAACGACATGGCAGGGCCTTAGGTGCTACTACGTATAATATTTTTAATTTCTGAGTTATTTTTAGAGGTTCGAGTGGGGGAACCGCACTTCTTCAGGAACTACAGCTCCGCCAGCCCCGCAACACTTGCAAAAATAACCTGTAACACAATTTATTTTGTACTCCGTTCTGGGAGCGAATAAATTATTCCCAAACCGTTTCTCTAGCCCCTCGTCCAACATTAATTTCAGTTTTTATTATTTTATGCTCTCTGGTTTCGGGATGCCTGTCTTTCTGCGTCCGCCCTCGGCCGTAAAGTAAACTTAACTTGGGCAGTTGCCCGGAATCGTCGTAGGGATACGCACATAAAGTTCCAACACGATTTTTTATGCGTTTGCACCTCCAGCAGCAGCCTCCTCGGCCAACTCGCTCTGTGGCAGTTACTCATATGATTTTGTGGCTACAAAGTTGAATCGTAAATAAAATTATTCCATGTTTTGTTGGCTGCAACGTGATTGTCGAGTCGCGGGCCTGGGACTCCCAAACTTTCGCTTTCTTCTGCCCGTTACCTTCGGGAAACTTTTTAGTCCTGAGATAAACTAATTAGCAGGATGCGGGGGAGAAAAGCTGCGGAAATCTATGGCATTACCTATATGGTACCTGGGTATCTGAAAGTTTTCTTTTCACATCCACCTGAAGTAAGAGAGTAGAGGTGGTTGGCCCGGCATGAGATAGTCCTCCTGAAGCGGTGCTACGTAGTACTAGTCCCCGACAGACCCCTTTAAAGGCGTTACGCTCGGGGAAACTTTATTTTCGCTTCTGAGCCCCAAAGTTCTGGCGGATTCAAGTGGAAATCAGATAGAGGTGCGGACTCACAGCAACTCCAGAGTGAGCCAAGTGGCGGAGGCATCCACGAAAATGGACTTGGGTTGCGTGCGAAGTGCATGGCTTGTCAGGATACGACCAAGATACGAGGCAAATCGAGATAAAATACTCACAATATTTACTTTTAATTGGAGAAGTTCAAAGAAAAAACAAATATCAGGGGCAGGGCACTTGCGGCACAAACTTTTTTGGCTTGGACACTGGAAAAAACTGATACCTACTAGGGGAATAAAAATATGTTGATTGCTAAAAGAATTCCATTAAATGGAGTGCACACATTCCTGCCCGTAGGCTTATGATTAATTATACGAACATTTTTTCAGAGCCGCCACACTGATTGGCGAAATTTGGCTTTAATCCGCAATTCGAGTTCATTAAGCTCCTTAAATGCGAGCCAGAGCCGAATTAATATTCCAAACAACATTTGCCGCATTTTGTTGCCATTTCGTTTGCACTCGGCTGTCAGGCGGCCCGAAAGTTGGGCAAAAGTTCAAAGCGGCCGGGTCAGGGGGCAAGGGCAGAGGGCGGAGGGCGGAGGGCGTCTGCAGTTTGCTTTTAATGTTCTATCCGGCGTTTCTTTTTTCCTTTTCTCATTTTTTTTAGAAGGTTCTTCTAAATGGTAATTAAAATATGCCCAGATGGTGTCTGGATGAGCTGTCGGAATTTTCGTCCCTCCCCACCGTCGGGAGGGGGTTCTCGAGGTCAATTGCAATCAGAGAGTCTTTCTCCACTCCTCAATTGCGGCCAAAGTGTAAAGAGGTCATCTTCAATTGCTACTTTCTGCCTTGATTTCCCCCTCCCTAGTTAGAAAAAGACTATAAATTTTAATTGGACTTGGTTTGAGGTCTCCCTTGTCCTCTAGCCGTTTTTAAATCACTTAACTGACCACATAAAGTAGCCAAGTGATTTCAGCTTCAGATTCAAAAATGTTTCTTTTCGCGCCAAACACCTGGGAAGTCTTATACCTTCTGCATACGGCAGGCTCTTATACAGACGCAGGGAAAAAAGCACCTGACCTGCACTTACACCTGCTCTCGTTGAAGCATTTGGTTTTCGCCTTTAAGATCACTCTCTTCAAGACTTAGAATATGTTTAATTTCTAGTAAATTAGTTTATTAAATTTCAAAACTATTTATTTACAGTTTGCATGAAATGGGATTGTGAAATTCGGGCAGGTGCTCTGCAAGAGGCTGGAATTAAAAACCACTCACTAATAACGGCATAATCAGTACATGTGCCACTGGAATGAATGGCTAAGTACATATGTATGTATGTAAATACGTAACACAGTGAGTGAAATATGTGTATTTTCTTTTAAGTCTAATTACATTTTTATAAAATGCGATTTTCCTTTTAATCGCCTTTTACATTTTTTGTGGAGGAAACTTATCTCTCATTAATAAATTAAAATAACCCTAACTTGGACCAGCTTATTCAAAAATACATATTTATGCAATAAAATAACAATGGGATTATACACACACAAAATTATTTTATGAATCAATGAAATAAAGGTTACAGGTGAGAGGAATTATATAATTTTATTCTATACAAATAATATTTTATTAGCGGCCTATAATCATAAAGTAACAACGAAATAGGAGTTCATAAAAGCTAATTAAAGGGTGTATATATTTCGCTTTGCCCCACCCTAGCTTTCGCTTCTCTTTTGCGATGAAGTTCTCAATGTCTGAGCCGGCTCTACTAGCAATTTCATTCATAATTCTTTACCGCAGACTCTTCACACAATGCATTCACCTTAGTTGTTAGAGAGGGACATAAGAGAGAGTGTGAGGGGGAGAGCTTATCCGCAGGTAAGAGAAGCAGGTGGGGAAACTGTAAACTGTGTCAACGCAGCCATTTGGCTGCCCCTGTCCCTCTCGGCATAAGGGCACCATTCTGCTCTTTTTTTCCTTGTCTCCTCCATTTCGCACCGCGTGATGGCAACGTAAATAGCGCCACTCTCCCCACTGTAAGCTCTCCACACTCCGTTCGCATTGCGCCGTTTACCGCTACCCAGGCAACAGCCGCCAGTCGCTCATAAATGTAAACTTTTTCGGCTAGTTACATGTAATTATGCCATTTTACTGGCAGGAGAGATGAGAGGACTTTGACGAGGGGTCCTTTTTCCTTGCCAGCCTTGCTGTGATGGGACGGGGAGTGGAAATCATCCTGGCGGGACGACGAAGCGATGCCTTTCACTTGATTGCCAATTTAATCGGCTCGCAATTTTCCGCCCTGGCGCCATGATTAGTGGGCGTGCAACGAAGAATCCTTCTGAGCGGATTTCTAAGGGACGGGGTATAAGAGAAATAAGAATAAGAGTAGGCACAAAAATTAAGCTTCTCTTTATTATTTAGATAAAGATATTTATGAACTTTTAAAGTATAAAGTATTTATAACACAAATGATAATAACATAAGTATAATATAAGTGCAAAATTCAAACTATTTAACCATTTTTGTTCACAGTGCAGCGAATGTTGAGCTTTATATTTATTTATTTGCCCCACTCCTCCCCTAAACCGTCTGACATTGACATGTGTGGTGGTGCAGGGAAGCGTGGATGTGAGCTTGGCGGGCCCACTGGCACACACACACACACACACACAAATTACACAAATACGTGCCATGCATATGCGGGGATATGACACATACACCCACACACACACACACTGAGTGCAGTTAATCTTCGCCTAAGCCATGTGCGCCTGCCAGTATTGCAAATGGTTATGCAGAGGAAGGGCTCTCGCTCCGAACTGGAAGGGAGGTGGCCAGCAACAATTGCGAGCCACTGTGGCATTAATATGCAGCACTTTTTTGTGGCTAAACACAAAAGCATAAAAACAGTTCCCGCGCAACACCTATTTTAATGGAAATTAAAGTTTGATGGTTTATCGCAAATATGCATGTTTTTTCTGGCATTTGTAATGTTTTTCGTTCGAAATCATGTCAATTACTGAAATGAAAATATTATTCGTTGCAGCTTTAAGGACTAATGTTGCACAAAGAGCTTCCTTTCACCCTTTAAGGACGAGTGCCACGCACACCATATCACTAGCCCTCTTGCCCGCTTAGTTCACATGAAGTCACTTGTTAAATTGTTGGTGGCGCCTCTGAGGTTGCATGCTGCTGCTACCTGGCCTGCCCCATGGCTCAGGTGGTTCTGGCGGTTTTTGGCTTTGCTCTGCCAGAGAATGTTCCTACTTTTTGTCGCTGCCTCCCTTTGTTCTTTGGACGCCCCGGAAATGGACTTTAAATATTCCTCGACTGAGTCTATCCGAGCCAGCGTGGTGGCGTTCGCACATCCACGGCCAGGTGTGCAAGATTTATGACGACCGGCCAGAGCCCGAGACAGGTGCAGTCGTAACTGAGATGTTGTGCGGCGGTGTTTGGTGGGTTTCCGAAATTAGGCATTCCGTCAAATAGGAGGTCATTCATTGGCTATTTTTAGCACGTCTCGGCTGGGCCAGGAGACCCTTTTGTGTGTCTAACAATGTCATGATGGCCATAATTCATGTTCTGCGGTCGATTCTGCTCCGCTCGTGTGGGCATCCACGTCGGTGAAATTTTGTAGCACACTTTTCAGGGCGAGACAGCCACTATTTATTTTATTGTCCCCCAATCGCATTATGTAAAGTATTTATGCGTTTAATTTACGCTCCCAGAACTGGGATCTGCAGAACACTATTTAGGACAAGGCGATTTGGCGGAATTTGATTAAACTTTCTGCATATTTCACCGAGCAACGAAAACGTATATAAAGTTGAGCAATTTTAAGTTGTTCGCCTTCTTTCTTCATTTCTTTCCACTCTGTGTTCCACTCAGTGTTTCAGTTATGTATGGCTATGAATTTATAACGAAAAGTTTTGCATTTTGCAAATCATTTTTAACACCTGCGGCAGGGTTAAAGTTCAGTCAGCGGAAAACTTTGCAAATTAGAGTCCTGCGCTGCCCGACCTCCCGGCACCAGCACCGCGCTCCATATATTTATATTTCGCTCAGCGCAGATTTCATTTAAAATGAGTTAACCTCTTAATGGTGCAATGATGAAGAACGGGCCGTTGTTGCAAAAAATTTATTCCAGCCATGACCCGTAAATTGTGGGCGGGCGAGGGGGCGTATGTGAGGAGGTTATCTCTGTCTATCCGGTATCCGGCAAAAATGCGCTACAATGCGTAAACACATACATAGTTCCACCCGAGCTGCTGACCAAAGGCAGGCGCCAAGATTTATGGCCAACTAATCGACACGGGCAGTCCCATAAATCCAGCCGGGTTCGAATGTCAAACGGCCAAAAGGCCGAGGAAGGTGAGCTTCTTGGCCGACGAGGCGAATTAAAGTTCAGACCCAATAAATGTTAATCGGTTGCTCTTTGTCATCTGGCTGCTAGATTTTGTGGCTTGTCGATTTCTCTTAAACACTAATTTCCGTTATTAGCTAATTAGTTGAGTATTTACTTAATCATTAACATAAAACTAGTAATTTATTCTGAAAAACATCTATCTCTTAGTTGGAATTCTTGCAGGGAATTCATGCCAGAGATTGGCGATAAACTAACTACAATGAGGTCGCCTTAAAAAATTGTGCATCTTGATCAAGAATTGTAACGACATCTTATGTTTTAAAATTTAAATTAATAATCCGAATGTGCTCTCGAAACTAAAGAAAACGCTCCAATTTGTGGGTGTGCCTGCTTTCGTTTATTTAAACTGCCCCTGGCAGGTGCCATTGATGGCCGAAGGTTGTTGAATTTATGGCCAATAAATTAAAAACTTTTACACGCTGGAGGCGATGCGAACACGAGAATACTTGTACACTCGTACACCCGTGAAAGACATTTTGGCAACATTAATTGAAAAGACCGAGCTGCGAGCCGTGAACTGCCAAGTGTGGCTGGGAATATCAAAGGTAATTACAAATGCCGTTAACAGCAGCCAAATGGCGGCCAGGAACAAGGCAACAAAGGCCCGAAAGACAGAGCAGGAGCTCATCTCATTATTTAGTTAATTATATGTTTGTGTGCCGGCAATTACAACTCAGATTTCATTGTTGGCCAAAACCATTTTGCGGCCTACTCGGCTGCCATCAGTGCGGATGATGATGTCCATGAACGACTGGCGCCGCCGAAGGGCAGCCTGCGGAGCGACTTGGCCCTGCCCACCGCAAACTTCTAATTAATTTGAAAGGAAACATTTGAAGCGCCTTGTGTTGTGGTTACACAACCCCCTCCCCCCTTTCCGACCGCAGCCCGAACACGTCCTTTCACATATGGGTCCTGGCATTCAAATGCCTGCCAGCTCTTAACTAAGCTGATTAGGAAGTCGGGTCCTTTAGTGAAATAGTGAAAAACCTCTTTACAAATCGCTCCAAGCTGGCTTCAATTGGTCTGCTGCTCTCGAGCGTGAAATGTCTCCTCGAAGAACTGAAAACTGGCAGAAAGTTGGCCAACTTTTCGGCTCTTAACACATTTAATTAGCCAGCGGAAAAATCGGATGCCGCACACAATGCATTAGTCCGGGCAGAAGTGAAACTGTTCGAGATGCAGTTTGCTTTAGTTATCCGTTTCAGTTTGGTTACATCACTGCGTCCAGTAACTACTCTGATAATGTTTGCAAATCGGCTTGAGAGCCAGCCCTGAAACGAAACTGCCCGGCCAGTTGGCAGTTGGCCAGAAGAGGCAACAACGGACGGAAAGTTGCTGCTGCCCGGCAATGTTTCAGCAATTTGGTTGCAAAGTTTTTAATAAGCTTAAATAAGAGTGCGCTACAATTTTTGAGAGTTTCTGCCGCTTTAGATGCGGTTGTCCTTCTCCTGGCATTGATGTGGGCTAAGCACTGACTCGCTCCAGTTGGCCCGAATCTCAGTTTAAATCGTTCCAATTTTCAAGGACGAAGACGAGGACGAGGAGATCCTGTCACCTGTACTACTGTGGCTGGAACTGACATGTCCAAAGGTCAGGGGGCACAATCAACATAAGTAATTAACTGGGCCGCAGTGATAAAGAGCCCGGCCCGTGGCAGAACAAGTTGCCATTCAAGTCCACGACAACGACTCGTCATTAGCGGCCAAAAATGTTGCATTTTGTTGTGGACTTGATGAATATGGTTAATTTCGGCCACAGCATATAGCCGAGGAGTCTGCGGAACACGCACTTGTCCCCGGGCGACTCTGACAGCGCCTGACCGAGACACATTTTTCGTTTGTCCTCTAATTGCATATCAGAGGCCGGTCATTATTATGATGATGGCGATGGCCATCCGCCCGGCCGGGGCAGCCGCCCGGCCGGCCACACAATTACAGAGCCTCCTGCTGGGCGAGACTCTGTTTTGATGTCGTGGCCAGAACGAGACTTGGCAATGGACTACGGACTTTGGCAATGCCGGGCTCAGTGTCTAATTAAAAGCAACAGCAACTGGCCCTTAATTTATGCTCGTTCAGGGACAGGTTCCGAGAAATCCTGCTCCACCTCCCACTCCACCACCCACCCACTCGTGTCCTGGCCCATGTCGTCCCAGAATGCTTAATGTTTGCGCTGAAAACTTTGCAGCATAAATCCCAGACACGGATCGTAATTCGCAGCTGTGGCTGCAGGTAGCAGGCCTTAGAGAGTGACGTTTAAGGAAAGATGCCTAGTAACGCTCCAGCCCGAAACCAAAGCAACCCGATCCTGGCTAATGACAGCCAATGAACCTGTCGGTTCTCAGAACTAAACAGACACTCTCACACTACACACGGCGCAAAAAAATCATACCCGTTGAAATTCTGCAAAATTTTTTGTGTAAGCTAATTGTAGACGTTGGTTTCTGGGACTACGAGTGAGACGAGAAGATGGCGGATCCGGACACGACAACTGAGGAGATAACTATACCTGAGGCTGCGGTTTCGCGAGGGCCGGGTATGGTTGGGGTGCCAACCAGCTACAACTTGGAAAACGAGCGGCTGGACTGCGACAATATAGGTAAGACGGTCTACAGCAGCTTGTTCTCGAGCTTAAAGTGCCATTTCATTCCACAGACCAGGTAACCGAAAAGTGGATAGACTACAACCGTCCCTCGTTCTTCACTGTCATCATGCGCCTCTTTGGCAATCTTTTCGGTAAACTGAAGCTCACCTTCGAGTCCCCAAACACCCAAACACCCAAAAGCATTTCTTCTTTTCCAGTGGATGTATTTAAGTCGGTTTTTTATTGAAACCCCGTTTACCCGTGGATGTCGGTAGTGTCGGTAGTAGGAGCTGGCCCGGCGGAGGAGTCTCATCCGAATAAATGTTTCTCTGAATGTAATTACTTTTATTTCAATTTCGATTTGGGGTTCAGGTGCAGTAGATTTCGTCGAAGGCCTGGATGCGGCAGTGGCAGGTGCAGTCCTCGAACTCCTGCACAAAGTCTGCTATTTCGTTTATGAATTTCTGTAGGTTTTCGGGATTCCTAAATATGTTCTTGTCCACGGTTAGGTTGTTCTCGGCCAGGAAATTCCAGCGGCGCATGCTGGCGATGACGTCGCCGCAGAAGTCGCGCTTGTTCTTCTCCAGCGCCTTCTTCATCTGGCTGATGAGCTTCTTCTTTCTCTCTGAAAGGAAAAGGAGAGTTACGTAAGCACCGTTCTTACGCAAAGGATTTGAAAAGGAAACCCACTCTGAACCTTCTTCTTCTGGAGCCAGGCGTTGTGTGCCGCCTTCTGGGAGGCGTCGTACATCTCAATGATCTTGTACATGCGCTTGTCGATGTCCTTGCTGAGGCTCAGGGCCGCCTCGCACTTGGGCGGGCACCGGCTCCAGTAGTTGGGGGCCGGGAACGGGAACCGGACGTAGTGCCCAGACTTCAGCGACTTCTTCCGCTCCTCCTCGATCTTGGCCATCGTCTTCTTCGACTGGGACACCGTCTTGCCGTTGTAATAGCGGAAGTGCAGGCTGGCAATCAGCTTCTCCACCCGCGACAGGCAGCTGGCAGGAAAAAGGATTAGGCTTCAAAGAGTTCAAGAGAGACCAGGAATGGCACCTACTTGGAGTTCTTCAGCGAGTAGACCCCGGGAATGGCGTAGGTGCGCAACAGGTGGTGCAGCTTGAAGGCGACGCAGTTGAGGAGGTCCTCGGCGGCACACACCTGCATGGTCTGCAGGCTGCTCATGTCATGGACGGTCTGGCGGACGCGGTAGCCCCGGAACAGAGCCTGTATCTTGGTGGCCGCACGGTGGAAGTGGTCCATCACCTGCTGCTGCAGCTTGTCCTCCACGAACTTGTAGAAGTTCTTCCGGGCGGCGTAGCCTCGCCAGTATCTCTGGATCGTGATAGCCGCCTGGTTCTCCCGGTTGTGCTTCCTCGCCCACCACAACGCCCGCCACTTGCGCTGGATGGTGCGGGCAGCCAGGAACTGCTTGTAGTCCCATACCAGCATGAAGGTGCTGCGGGGGAGAGTGTCTATTAACAGAGGTGTCGGGGGGCAGTTCCACCTGCTTACCGCGATACGATCTTCTTGGAGGATCCCAATCTGGCTCCATCTTCCAGCAGGCAAGAGTACTCGCTACTGCAATGACAGAATAGGATTAGTTTTGCCGAATCGCCCTACCTGGGAGGCAGTGGACCTACAACAAGTCGTCGCTGGTGGGCAATGTGGGTCGGCGGGTGCGGTACGCGTTGTGAACTAACTCCAAAAACATCCTTCCGGGACTGGGTATTTTTCGCGGTGCAATGTCCGAAAGTCTTGGTCTCTAATTTCATTAAAATAAGTGTTGTGTGTGTTGTGTGGAACGCAACGTTTGTAACGGCAAGGCTAACGAGTGTGGGGGTGCTGTGTGACTGACATCTCGAAGGGAAATCGATGGGCCGGAGACTACGCCCGAAGCCTGGCTATAATTTATGGCCCGGAGCGATTATTTGTGAATAAATCTCCTGCGCCGGGGTCTCCATTCAGGCGACATATTTTATTTCGCCTCCATATCAGCATCAGCGTGTTCCGCGCTTATCGCATCGGGAGCCAACCAGATTTATGTGTCCTCGCCGGCCCAGGGAGGAGGTATATTTTTCCAAAAAGGTTCCCCAACCACACAAATGTCCCAGGTCGTGTCGGATGCGGCTTTAATTGAATTGCATGACGACTGGAGGCCCAGACCAGACTCCTCTAGGTGACCCATATTGCCGATTCCCATTTATGATGCCCTTGGCTGCAGCGGCCCTCTAATTTCGTTCTAATGCTGACAAATGGCCGAGGTCAAGTTGCCATAAATTCGGCACACAATCGCCATTAGGTCGGGCTGCCTGCCGACTGCTCGGCCGGCTCTGCTGGCACTTTAAATGAAAATCAATACCGAGAGCCCAGCCACGACATTTTCCCTGCTCATTATGTGCCGCAAATGAACACACGCCACCAGCGGGCGGAAATGAAACGGAAATTCTCATTTATGGCGCCCTTGACGCCATTTCCAGTTGGCCGCTATCTATCTGGCCCTGACAAGTTGGCACTGTTCGCCGCTCGCTGATTTCTGATGCAGATTGGGATTGCAGGCCCTGATTGCAGGCCCCAGCAGCCCGCGATTTATGGGCCACCCTGGTGGCTGGATGCTGAACGCTAGTTGCTGACTCAAAGCCCCCTCCCCAACTGATGTCCTTAGTCATCGTAATACTTTCGGACAGAGTTTCTTTAGGCAGTTCTACTCCCGGGTCCATCTCAGAGCTGCCGTAAATTAGTTTCCACACCTGACTGGTCTGGCATGCTGTTTGATCCCTCGAAGGGCGACCGTGAGTCGGAATGTGAGTCTTAATTGTCCTCCAATCGGATTCGGGTGTCTAGACAACAAAGCGGTGGTCCTTGGGCTGGGGCTGCAATACAAACACAGAAAGGTTTCCCGGGTTCACGGGGCCTCAAGAAGGGGGTGGCCCAAATCTAATTGGAAAAGTACTAACCCGGAACGGAGCAGGGGCCATATATCAATGGAGTCGCCTGGAAAGGCACCCGACGAGGCAGCTGGAAGGAATTTACGAGGCAACACCCACATCTCGGCCGTAAAGGCGTCCGGAGCCGAAAACCCAAACTTTTAGTTGGCGTTGGAAACAATTTCGCCCCCAAGTCCGAACTGAAGGGCAGGGAGCCTGGCATTTGCCGTCGTCCCTTCGATCCGAGTACTGAAAGCGTACGATAGCTCCACTCGGCTGCCTGCGCCCGCCTGACATGTTATATATTTCGAATTTTCAACAAAAAGTCTGGATATATTTTTCTACCTAAAAGCCAAAGTGCTCAAGCAGGCCGGTCCTCGAACGTAAGTGAGGAAAGCCCAGATCGGAGAGCCATTCGCCTGACAACCCCCTTACACTCGACAGTAAATTACAGCAGCAAGCTCCGGAGGAAGACGAAGTGAGGACCAGACCCGACCCGACCCGAGTCCCCCGCTTGATAAAAAAACATACACTTTTCGAATCAAAAATCCTAAAATATTCAACTTTTGACACTTTTTGAACCGAGCTGCTGCCAAGGAGACCACATATATGGAACAGATTCAGCTCGGCGAGAAGCTCAACATCCCGAGGAGCGACGGACGTGTGCACCCCGCTGTCTGCACGGCCAAGGACCTGGAGCTGGACTCGATCACGAGCGAATGGACGGAGGGCGCCATTGTTAAGGGAAAGCAAGTGCCCGTTCGCGAGCTAGTCGAGTTCAACCACCAGATCTTCCAGGGCGAGAACTGTGATCCGGCTCCGGCCACGGCCACCTGTCCGGCGACGTTAAACAGCGACATGGCCGCCAGTCCCCCGCCGAGTGCGGCGGGCTCTCTGATTCCCCGGCCGCGGGAGGGTAGCCCCGCGGAGGGGCCACCGGACTCCTATCGCAGGTCCCTGACCGGGAATCCCTACTCCGAGCGCTTGCGGGTTGTGGATCTCCGGGCAGCGCCCAGCAAGATCGCCACTCCCAGCGGCTTGCCGCCCCCGCCGGGCAGACGCTCGCAGATTGCTCCGCCGGTGACCCGGGGACGGGTCTCTGCTGGGGGTGGTGGTGGTGGAGGGGCCTCCACGGCCCGGGGCTCGCTGGCCCGCAACACCAATGCCGCATGCAGTCCCCAGCAAGCTCAGACCAAGTGCAACATACGCTGTTCCAGTGTGGTCCGGGAGGTGGAGCGCCTGAAGGAGCAGCGTGAGCAGCGCCGGGCCCGCCAGGCCGAAGCGCGCCTCCAGAAGACCGCCCTGCGGCGCCAGGACCCGGGCAACCCCAACTGGGAAGTGTCTGTGATGCTTCGCAAGTACCGGGAGTCCATAAACTTCAGTCCGCTGCGCAGCCTCGACCCCAACGGCGCCGCCGTCCAGCAGATCACGGTGTGCGTGCGGAAGCGGCCGATGAGCCGACGGGAGCTGAAGATGAAGAACGTGGACATCATCACGGTGCCCACCCACGACTCGCTCATCGTGCACGAGTTCCGCCACAAGGTGGACCTGACCAAGTTCCTGGAGCACCACCGCTTCCGCTTCGACTACACCTTCGACGAGCAGTGCTCCAACGCCCTGGTGTACGACCACACGGCCCGGCCCCTGATCCGGACCATGTTCGAGGGCGGCAACGCCACCTGCTTCGCCTACGGCCAGACCGGCAGCGGGAAGACCCACACCATGGGCGGCGAGTTCTGCGGCAAGGTGCAGGACTGCCGGGGCGGCATCTACGCCATGGCCGCCCGGGACGTGTTCGAGGAGGTGTCTCGGCCGGAGTACCGCCAGATGGGCGCCAAGATCACGTGCAGCTTCTTCGAAATCTACGGCTCGAAGGTGTTCGACCTCCTGCACCCGGAGAAGCCCCTGCTCCGGGTCCTGGAGGACGGGCGCCAGCAGGTGGTGGTGGTGGGGCTCACCGAGATGCCGGTCACCAAAGTGGAGGATGTCCTACGTCTGATTGAGCTCGGCAACCGGGAGCGCACCTCCGGCCAGACCTCGGCGAACGCAAAGTCGTCGCGCTCGCACGCCGTCTTCCAGATGGCCCTCCACCTGCCCGACTCCTGGGGTCCCTTCGGCAAGTGCTCCTTTGTGGACCTGGCCGGCAACGAGCGCGGAGCTGACACCCAGTCGGCGGACCGCCAGACCCGTATCGAGGGCGCCGAGATCAACAAGTCGCTGCTGGCCCTGAAGGAGTGCATTCGCGCCCTCAGCCGCCAGTGCCACCACCTGCCCTTCCGCGGCTCCAAGCTGACCCAGGTCCTACGCGACTCCTTCATCGGCGGCAAGAAGAACCGCACCTGCATGATTGCGATGATCTCGCCGGCCCTGACGTGCGTGGAGAACACGCTGAACACCCTCCGCTATGCCGACCGGGTCAAGGAGCTCGTGGCCTGCAAGGACGAGGACGGCCAGCCCGGCGACGGCCCAGACGCAGATGACCAGGGAGCAGGAACCCCCTCGGAGCCGGAGGTATCCGAGGAAGAGCAGGACTTCAGCCACATTCCCAGCCTATCGTCGGATCCGCCCAGAAGCTATTTCGCGGAGAGCACCATGGGCGACCTGGAGTTCAGCCACTCGATGACTCAGCTGGAGAATCGTCGGGAGAGCGTCGCCCACTCCACCCCCGACAGTGTGAACCTGGAGCAAGTGGCCGACCAGCACGGGTCCCTGGTTGACTATCTCGAAGACTTTGTGCGCCGGTTCCGGGGTCTGGAGACGGGCGACGAGTTCCCGGCCTTCCTCCGCACGGCGGACGAGCACTTGACGGAGATGTCCAACATGGTGGCCCACACCCGGGAGCTGGTGCTCAACTACAACGCCCAGCAGTTAATCAAGGCCGTGATGGTCGAGGGTGGCATGGAGCTGGGCCCGGTGGACGGGCAGGACGAGGACGAGGATGACCTCGACATCGAGGATGAGGAGGAGTACGAGCTGCGTATGTGAGGACTCATGCCCGCCCGCGCCATCGCCACCAGGAACCAGCCACTCTGCATATTTATTTTATACCTCTCTTGCCTCTTTCTTTTACGAGTTTTGGGACTCCGATTTCGATTCGATAAACAAGCAGTTCATGAAAATTAAACGGCTCGGCGGCTGGTTTCCCTCCTCTGGCTCGGGTTTCACTTTCCAACTCGCCTAGGTATCGTAAGGAACTTTGTTGCCACATTCTTGTACGGCTTCCCCCTGCATGGGAGGGATAACTTTCTCGGATACAGATTTATGGCCGTCCGAAGTGTAATCAACAGGACGAAGAAGTTGCCTGAATGGCAGTGTTCCCGCCGTCCTGCCGTATGGGATGTTCCTAGCCTTGTCCTTAAGACCTGCCACAAAAAGTGCCAAACTTTCGATGCAATAAAGCAATAACCGGAGAAGTATTCACCAAGCTACTTTCCCTTTGCCCCTTCGGTGACGAAAGCCACGCCATTCACGTCTCTTTGCTTTTATTGAAAGCCCCTCAATAGAGGTCTAGTAGAGATTCTTGCCGAAGTTGTTAACGCGCAGGTCCTCGTAGGTGACATCGTCGGAGGACATGGGGTTGAAGTTGCGCCACAGCTCCTCGAAGGCCTGCTGGTAGAGCTCGATGGACCTTTGGTTGGAGCAGATGATCGCGTTCTCGTAGTTGCTGGCGGTGCCCTGCTTGGTCCAGTTCAGGGAGCCGGTCATCACCAGACTGCGGCAGCCCCACAGGCCGGTGAAGGCCCTCTTCTGCTCCCTCTCCAGCTCGATGATGCGCTGCTGGCCGTCGAAGATCACGAACTTGTGGTGCATCATGGTGCGAGCGGGGGCGGTGTGCACCGGCACCCCCAGCGACCAGAGGCGGTGGATCACGGAGCCGCGAACGGACAGCATTTGGGAGTCGGTGACGATGCGGATGCGGATGCCGCGGTCGTGAGCCGCCACCACGGCGACGTATATGGCGCGGTGGGAGAAGGTGAGGTGCGCCAGGTCGATGGTGTACTTGGCCGCGTTGATGTAGTGGATGAGCCGGTTGGTGCGGCACGACTCGCATATCCGCTTGCGGCACACGGGGTCGGTGTGGATTCCGGGGCAGCTGTTGGGCTGCTCGTTGAAGATCACCACGTCGCTCCACTCCGGCTCGTTGTATACCTTGCTCCAGAGCTTGAACAGCAGGACGCTGCCCGAGTGAATGGCGCTGAGGATGAACACCGGCATCCACCTATCCGCCAGGGCCCTCAGCCAGTCCAGGAAGAACTGCAAGAAGCTGGAAGAGGGAGACTCTCAGTTGGTCTTTCGGCGAAGAAGACGGAGCACTCACCATAGCTCCAGGTAGCCGATGATGATCTCAAACTCGCGGAACATGTTTCCCAGGCAAACCCACAGGCGAAAAAAACGACACGAAAAGTGACAGTCGGACAGTAGGACTGCTCGAGGCCGGGAGTCAAAGGCGCCAGGCACACTTTTCCGGGAAAATGAAACGGAGAAAGTGAAACAGTGCCCCAATACTATACGATACTTCAAACGCCTCACAAACTATCGCCTGGAATCTCGATGCGAAAGTCTCGCAAAGTGTGTGCCGGGTGGGGAACTCGCTTCTGCGAATTCTTCTTGCGAACTTTGAGGTGTCACCGCCGGGGACGGCGATGATGAAGCCCAACCGCAAGCAGCTGTAGACAATTTCCTGCCCGCCACTGCCTCCCGTTGTGGCAACTAAATGTAAAATCTTCCCCAGATGCTGAAAATTGCAACTAATTCCGTGGAGGAACGGCAGCAAACTTTTGCCCAACTTGCTGCCACACACACACACGCCACACAGCACACAGCACACAGCAGAGAGATCTCTCATTTGGAAAACTTTAAAATTAGTTAAGTTCGAGCTCAGATATCCAATAATGCAGCCCCGAATGCGAACAAACAAATTCATCTGCGACTCCTCCGGCATGCTTACATTTGAATGGATTGGTTTGGTTGGGTTTTAGGTTTGGTTTTTGGGCTTCTGGTCCTGGGATGGCTCGGGGCATGTATGCTAGAGGGGTTTCTTTGATGTGGTCTCAGATTTGTGGTGCATGGAAGACTGCCGCACAGACACAGACTCATTCTTTACCCGAAAACTTTCAATCAAATTAGCCAATGGAACGCACGACGGAGGACTATTACTGACAATATTGGGTCTGTCTGGGAGTCTGGCACAAATCGAATTATTAATAAAAGGCGGGGAGCACAAGTGCGCCCTGCAATTCCATTTACGTAATGCCACTTAATTATGGCTAGTCTGCCTAATGAGACCGCTTTCGGAGTTGCCGCAAATACGTTCCGCCCATTGTCTGTTTAAACGGTTTATATTCCGGCAGCACCAGGGGGAAAGTGAGAGTGAAAGTGCAGCGCTGAATTTTAACGAAATTTATACGAAGGAACAGCAGCTGGCGGAGAAGTTAAAAGGACAGTTTACCTCCTTGCTCCACGCTGGCAGCAGCTTTTTTGTCCCGGCCCGGAATGCATGAAAGGGAAAAGCACAAAAACATTTCCACGTTTTCCCCAAGTTTGTGGGGCGCTCCTAGCTGCCTCTCCCGGTCGCCTAGTCGGTCGCCTTTTCTTGTGGCTTTCGTCCCGGGTTAAGCCGGGCCCGGAAAGCACTGCATGCCAAAGAATTCAGGGGCTGCTGCGGCGAGGGCCGGTGGCTCGGTTTCAACTCGAAGCAAAACACTTAAGTTTTAACCCAAATTGTTGCCAACAAAGCGGTTTGTCTAACATTCTTTTTGAGAAAATTTTGCGAAAAAGTGTTTTCCGACCAGCAGGGTTTGTGTTTTTAGGAGCAAGCACACTCACACACACACACACACACACACACACACACATAAGAGGAGAACATCCAAAGAGTAAACAAGCCATCCGAAGGACTAAGGGCCAGCTCGGATCTGATCCAAAGCTAAGTAACAATAAAGGTCGGACGAGGGGCTGCTGGGGGGAGTTCTTCAAGGAGCCAACCATTGGCCAGGAGCTCGGTAATATCAATGAGGAAGGGAGTTCTTATGTGGGATTTGGCCAAGATGGCCACTGATGGCCGGAAAGGGCTAAGAGACTGTGATATTTCCTCAAAAAATACCCATATACTTGCTCGACTTTTAATCAAATTAAAATCAAGTCTAAATTAAAGGCCCATGTGGCCATTCAGTGGCCATTCAGATGCATCAGTCATTTAGCCAGCTGGACCCTACCATGCCCCGCCTGTGGCACCCCTCCCCTTGGTCCTTGGTCTGCCACGGCTGATGTCTGGCCTGCCTGCCAGCGACATGTTGACCTTAAAAACTTGACGTGTTCAAATGTTGCAAAACAACTCGAGGGCTTTCGACTTGAGCACTTTTTCAGTTCTGTTCACTGTTCGCCGTTCACTGTTCGGCTCCCATTGGATGGTGCATCATGTGGGTGATGCAGCCCCTTGCCCCCCACCCCCCACCTCCCGCCTGCTGCCACAGTCTGTTTGACGCACATGAAGTGCCGCACTCGAAATATGCTTTTTTGCCTCCGGCCAAAGGGAAAAGCGGGGCAGGTGTGGAAAATGTGTTTTGACAAGTGTCACTTATGCGCAGCTACTGTGCACCATGCCCTGCGCCCTCTGGCGGCGGGTAGCTGTAATTGCAGGGCCACTGGCGCACGGGGCGGATGAGCGACAGGGGTGTCTGGTCGGGCGATCAATGCCACTAGATGCGCCTTCAAAGGATGTAATTAGTTTTCGATAAAGGAAAAGCGAGTTTGGCAATGAGGGACTAGCGGTCCCAATTATATATTTAAACACACTTTGATGACTGGGCCACAAGGTGAACCTCATCCAACCCGGGATAAGGAGTCGGAGTCTCAGCAGGGCTTACCTGCCATTGAATCCACAGCCAATTGAAATGGCTGCTCCCAGTCGACTTCAGTTCTGGCAGGCACTCCACAAATTACCAAACAAAACCGAATGCCCCCACGGAGGAGGCAAGTTTAGAGCCAGCCCCAGAGGCGGACGGACAGATAACTCGCTGCTCAGCCCTGGCATTTAAAATGCGAACCTTTTCGTGCTTAAATTTCCCAAATAGAGAGGGCCAGAGGGCGGGGCAAGGAGAAGCCCTTCGGTTCTCCAGGGACCTTGCTATAAATATTAAAGCAAAGCGCTCGATTCCAGCGCCAGTGCCAGTTCCAGTGCCAGTGGCGGCGCAAGAGAATATTTAATATGTGTTTTGATATGAATTTAAGACCGGCGACTCCCTGGGCAGGTCGCCATGGCGGGCGGCCGTTCGAATCGCGTCCATTAATATTTAGGCCACGTTAAAGTCGGCGCTTTAAAGAAGGGCCAGCTCCTGCCCCCCAGACTTGGCTGAAGTTTGGCCCGAACTGGAGCAACGCTCTGTTAATTAGCATTTTGCCGCAATCCGGCGGGGTCCGCGGGCCACTGCCAAATGGCAATTGGAATGTAAACTGCGATAAGTGCAAGGGTTGCCACTTGGTATCTTGGCCATCTCCAGAGGAATTAGCCTGGCCATGGGAATGTGTAATTCAATTGCTCTTAATCATGAAATATTCTGGTTCTGGTTCAGGTCCGTCCTGAGGGAATGGCGGGAATTAATGGAAATTAAATGTGAAATCCTTTCGGGCCTTTCGGGCCTCTTTAGAGGCAGAGTTCTAGGCTCTGGAGGCTCTGGGGGCTCTATCCCCCACCTTGGATAATTTGCAACTAAAACCAGTACCGGAAATTGCCACAACTCCAATAAATATTTTTCTCCCCGTTCGGGAATTAGCATAACACACACTCCGAGTGTCCTGCATAGCTTTTCACACCTTTTTGTCCTGCCAGGTGGTTGGATTTTTTCCGCAGCGACATCCAGGTCAAATGCGTATAAATTCCAAGCCAGAAGCCCCGTTCCGGGCCAAGACACAGGCCCACATGCCCGGTTAGCTCTGCCTTTGGGCGAAAAATCAAAGCACGGTGGAAATCGAGATCGAGAATGGCTGACGCTTAGGAGCAATTACGAATTCCGGTTCTGTCATCCCCGGCTCTGCCGAGGCGGAAGTCATTATCGTGGCAAACAAAACCTATCCGCTGGATGGGAGGGGGTAGGGTCCTTGGGCCCCCAGCACCCCTGGCTAACCGCAGGAACAACAACTGTAACACGCCATTACATACATTTGCGACAACTTGGGCGGTTTCGGCTCCTCTGGCTTCGGTGACTGTACGTGTGGCTATGGGTTTTGTCCTCATTATCGAGTTAATTATGTGTGTGTGCGACTGTCTTTGGCTCAAAGGGGGCGGGGGTGGGGGTGTGGGTGTTGGTGTGGGTCTACGGGTCTATAGGTGAAAGGATGTAGGAGAGTGTGTGTGTGTGGCCAAAAGGTAATTACAGCAAGGCGTTCATTGTTGGCCAAATTCGCAGGGCATTGGGCCTTGTTCTTGGCTCCCGGTTTGTCATTGATTCTGGCCTGGTGTGGGGTGGGCCTGCCACTTGCCACTTGCCCCTGGCCCACTGCCTGCACCTTTCGTTCCGATTGTAATTAATTTGCAAGGCGACTGCCCTAATGATGTGGTTCGTGGTCTATTTAAAGTGACGGATGCCTCCGCGCGACGAGTACATCTCTCCCCGCCCCCAGCTTCCCCCACACTTCGCCCGACTAATCGCGGCCCGATCGGTTGGGCTGGGAGGTGGGCTGGGACGAGGCCGGGAAATATGTTAACCCATCATTTACACCGAGCTATCTGGACGCTCGCATCGCCACAGCCTCCCAACTTCCGACCCAACTCAATGCCGTCGATCCTTAAGGTTAATTACATTTATCCAAAACGCAACTGACCCCGCAGGACATTGACTTAATTTCCCTGGCGCTGTTTTCCTTTTCGTTTTCTGGGTATTTTCATTTCAGTTCGCTCTTTCTGTCGTCCTGCCGTCCCTCCGTCCTCGTAGTCCTGTTCTGTTTGCCTTTTAATTTTTTTAAACGCGTGCCAAATGGAAAAACGCTGCAGCCAGAAAAAAATGCTGGAAAAGTCGGGGCCAACAGCCAAAGTGCTGCCAGCAATTTCCTCTATCTATTCGTGGACCCACCCACTCGCATCCTTAATTTTTTCTTTCTGTTTGGCGCAATGCTCGTTGGAGCGCCTAAATGGTAATTAAAAATTGTTGCATTGCCGCTCGAATGCGTCTGCTATTTATGTAGTTGGGGGCGCTCTGGAGGGTATCTGGTGGGTATCTGGTGGATATCTGGTGGGTATCTGGTGGGTATCTGCTGGGTTTTAAGGAATTTAAGCTTCGGTGGATTAGCAGTCAAGGAGAATATTTAACGTCTGAGTTACTTTTCACTTTAAGAACTGGAATGTAGTTCGAATAATGGCCTCTACTGTGCGGACTCTGAAACAAAAACTTTTTATTTCTCGGTGGAGCTCACGTCTTGGCAGCTCTTCCAACTTCTGGCACACCTTCGCCGGCCAAATCGAAGGCCATGCCAAATAAATTCTGATTTGACGGCAAATAATCGACTGTTGAAACTTGGCAAGAGCTGCCGGAGGTGTCGGCACGTTCCAAAGGACATGGAGCAGGACCAGAGAGCCCTTGGAAAAGTTGATTATGATGGCGTAACAACTGCGAGCTGGCGCCCTAATCCGGCAGTTGCAGCTGCGAATGTTGCAGCAGTTGCAGCTTCGGCTTTAGAGCGGCACTCCGCAGTCCAAATCCCAATCCTAATCCTAATCCACGCATTTCAAAGGACCAACCGCACTGCTCCGCCACCGGAGTGTTGCGAAACACAAGGCACTGAGTTATGGCTGGCTTTGTGTCCTTTCTGCGCACTCGACCCCCATTCAGGCATTGCCGGCTTAAATATTTAATTTCATTACGACAGGACTCCACACACTCGTGCAGGATGCGCGCGGGAGGCAAGGACTGAGAGATATCAGGCATTCATCAGCCATTGAAAAGGAAAGAAGCTCCGCAAAGGAAGTGGAAAAGTGGCGGGAGAAAGGAGAGCCCGGCCCGGAGAAAGGAAACATTTATGTGGCTTTATGTATTTCTGTGTGGAAGCCCACTGAGGCTGCTTCCTTTGACTTGCTTGCATCGTGAAATGTTTTCTTTATTGTGCCGAGAGCTCCTTGACGGGCTCCGGCAGTGAAGAGGGCCCGAGGAATCCGAGTTATACTTGTAATTATGAAATTGCTAATAATATGTGAAATGAAATGATGTTCTGACGGCGCACTCGAGATGTGCGCTGCGTTCCGGTTCCCCGCAAAGAATTACGACGCAAAGTGGGTCGCCAAATTGAATTTCTTTTCCAGGAAAGTCTTTATGAAGATACAGCTCCTGTGGCTCCATCAATGCGGACTTTCGTGGAGACTTCCCTCACCTTCCGTGGGAACAGGGCCTGCACTTGCAACCCTTCTGGAAAGGAAAACAAAGCCTGTGTAGTTCGGGCGCCGGCCATAATTTCGTCAATAATATTTGTTTGTTTTGGCCGTAAATGCAGGAGTTTTTATTGGAGGATCTATTTCGGCGTGTCAATGGCAGGGACAGGTGGGGCTGGGCCCTGATGTTGATGGACGGGCCGGAGTCATGCAATGCGGCAAATGATAAACAGCAACGCCTTCAATAACGCTCACAGTTGGCCAGGGGGCCAGGTGCAGGCACAAATTGAGTTCTCAATGGAACTGTATCGGCACATGCGATGGAAACCATGTCTGGGGAGACCAGACCGCCGCAATTAGAACTCTTTAAAGACTCCCGCCCAGCTGCTTCCGGGGAAGCGCTATGCGCCACTCTCTGAGCCTGGCCGTAAACCACAAGTGCTTAGCCGGAGATAGGAAAACATCTGTTCTCGATGGCTCACTTAGCAGCGCCACTAAAACCGGCTCGGGGCAGTCCCACTCGAAGCGTTTAGGGGAGCAGTAACTCCCGCTTTATAGACAATGACGGGCGGCGAGAACTTTACGGCGCCAGAAGGTACGCGGCACTAACTGGGCCAAGAGCTCGGGCCATAAGTGATTGGTAATCCTCTGCTTTTAGTGTCCGAGGCGCAACGGGCCCACAACAATCTGATGATGGTGGTGGCGACCTTGACCTGGCTGCTGCTCAGCTTCATAAGTGAGTCAGACCGCCTCCTGCCCGACAGCGACAGCGAAAATGAACTCTCTTTACCCGCAGCCCTCCTGATCTACTGCTGCAACTACTGGCAGGTCCTGCGGCCTCACAGGCGCTCCCGGAGCGAAGAGTCCGAGATGCAGCAGCACAGCACTCTGCTGCGCGTCTCCGTCGACGATTAGGCTGGAAGCGAAGGGGATCCTTGGAGAAGGAGGACGGAGTCGCAGCCAGCAGCTGTCGGCGATCAGCCAAGGCCCCGGCACTGGCCATATGCCCCTGCCAGCAGCTTCCATTTCCATTTTCCATCTTCCATTTCCGCTTCCGCCGAGTTAATTCCACACGACAACAGCCAAACAAAAGCGAAAAAATAGAACAAGGAGCCTCCATGTGTTGCTGCTTCTGCTTCCTTTTCTGCTGTTTAGTTTACATTTTCCTCTCGCTTTCCCCGCTTTTCTCCCTGGTCGAAAATACTTTATTTCCCGGCTGTCGGGCAGAAAGGAAGCCGTCCTGAGATACTTGCCGCTGCTGCTGGGAAAGTGAAAAGCATCTTTTATGCAAATTTTAGCAGGTGGGCGTAGGGCGGTGGCTGGTGCGCAGGTGGCGGGCGTGGCAGGCGGGGCAGGTGGGGCAGGCCGGGGTCGACATGACTTCCGCTCCTTAACTGGCTTAATGTTGCCAAGAGGCAGGGCGAGTCAAAGGAAAGAGTTCCGTCAAAAGAGAATCCCGAAAAATGTGCAAAATTATTTGATTAAAGCTGGCTCAGAGCGAGAAATGTTGAAGCTAATGGAGGTAATAGAGTATCATTCCTTTTGGCTTAAAGCCTCATGGCTTAAAGACTGTGGCTCAAGTAACTCTCTCCGTTAGCTGCTTATTTTCCATTTCCGGAATCGCAACCCGCAACAATTATCCGAAAGCCCATTTTCGGGCCAAACGTCATTACCATTCCGGTTCCCTCAACCTTTAAAACTTCTCCAGACCGGAATCGATTGCCAAAAGGCCTCTGTCGCATAACCAAGGCCAGACCCAACTCCTGCTCGAGTTGACTTCACAATTTCCCGGCGGGTGGAAAGCGGGTGGAAAGCGGGCCTCGGAAGGGGTGGGCAGACTCTTGATAAAAGTTCTCGCCGGCACCAAATCAAATGCCGATTATCGCCCAGTTAGCTGCACTCACAAAGGACGCCGGGGAATCCGGTGAATCGAGAGTCGTTGCCAGAAATGGCAGCACCAATTGGTGGCCTGGCACCGAGTGTGCTCGGTCGGTCCTAGTCCTTTGCATTCGCCCACGCCGGGCGTCCTACGACTGTTCACTCATTATCGGCGTGTTTGTTTTATGAAGGTCGTTTCCAACAGCCCGCACAAAAGGATTCGGGCCACGCACGCACAGACATCGTCAGTGTCGTCACCCCATTCCTCAAGCTTCTTTCACATCCTGGTCCCCCTTTTGCTCACTGAAAGAAAAGCAGTTCCAAGGACATCATTTTCCTGCTTCTTTCGTGTGATTTGGCAAAATCCGAAGTGTCCTCTTTTGCCGTGTACTGCTTTGGTTGTAGCCTTTGTTATCGTCCTGCTCTCGGTTGCTGCCTTTTCGGCTCAGCTCTTTACCGGCTTGCCCAGCTCCTCCCCGAGGCATCCCCCGAGGCCCACCCCTGGGCGACACTTTGCGTTATTGTTGACTGGTCCATCTTGGTATCCCTGATATCCTTGATAAATCTCGGCTTTCGCTTGTCCAAGTAACCAAAAATTTGTCTTAACTTGAGCGACTGCTAATAGCAAACAGACAGGATCAGGAGGAGGGGCTCTGGCAGAGCCTGCTCGAGTTCATCATAATTGCTTATGACGACGACTCGATGGGCGTCTGGCCGACGGAGAGGAGGCTGCGCATTAAATTATTTCCCATTATTGACAGTTTATCAAATTGATTTAACAAACCGCCCAGAACAGGCCACCCTCCGCGCCTGCCCCCTTCGGAGGCAAGTTAAGTGTTCGTGATAAATGTTATGGTTGTTTGCTAGCTTCTTTGTCGGCCGCCCCCAGGACTCGCCCGACTCTGTTTCTGGGTCTGTGTCTGTGCCTGTGTGTGCCTGTCTGTGTGTGTGTGTGTGCGGAATTTATGTAATGCCCAAAGTTGAAGCATACTTTCGGGCTGTTTGCTTTATGTTTTCGCTCGCAACATTTTTAGTTAAGTTTAGTTTGTTTGCTCCGCAAACGCACTCAGACTGGTTAAATGTTTTATTAATTTACACACAAAGCTCCGGAGAAAGAAAAGCACGCTTCCAGCCAGCAGTTTAAAGAGCCAGGATCTTCCAGGACCTAATATGAATTAAATTTCAACAAATCGAATCTCCTCTTCTCGCTCGAGTGAGCACTTGGGGAGGCAGCAAAACAGCTTTTAACAAATAGATATAGTCCCACAATCCGATATGCGCTTCCCCTCTCCTCCTAGGAGTTCCGAGGAAGTCGTTTGCCATAAAATCTGTGTGCATGTCCTGTGCAGGGCACAACACTGTCGCATTGTCGTCCTTCCCATTGTAATTAAGCCCCTGCCAAAATCAAGTGCATATCAAACACGTCCTGCGGCATTTGGTTCCGTCTCGAGTGGCGGAGCCGGGCGGCTAGGAAGTGGGGGGGCAAGTGTTTCCACTTCTGCTTCTGGTTTCCTTTGTCTCCTGCAGCAACCACTGACAATGGCGACTCCCGGCAGGAATGTCACGTCCCTGCCGCTGCCCCCTCTCGAAAGCGCAAAAAGCGAGGAGCAGATGCACAAAGGCCCGTTTCTTCCTGATGCCTCCCACTGATGCCGGGTGCAAATTTGCTTATTTGTTTACCATAACACAACAGCTACACAAATAGTCCTCCCCCGCTCCGTGTTCTGGTCACCTAATTGGTCCGCCCACCGGCCTTGCATCCATAATTTATGCACAATACTCGATCTATTTCCACGCCACTCCATCGGCCGGTCTCCGGTTTCTTTGTTGACTTTTGAATAATCCAGTTGTCAAGGCGGCGACTGAATGCTGTACGCTCGTTTTTCAAAATGTCATTGGCCAAATGGTTAATTAAATATTTACTCGGACAAGCTGTAGTAAAATGGTGATTAATTATTTAGGACTTGTGCTGGGAGCTGGGAGCTGGGAAGTGGGACCCGCTTACCATGCCGTAGATTTCGCATGGCAACTTTCTGTCAGCTATTCTTCCGTTTGTTGCTCTCCTGATGCGGAAACTTTAAAAAACTTTTTCCTGGCACACTCCCAGTCCCTGGCTCACTACGATTTTTGATTTTCCGACACGCCGACACTTGTTTTTGGCCGAGGTCTAAGTGATTTAGGCCAAAGTTTGCTCCTTTTTTCCTCCGCCGGAAATGTAGCGGGAAAAAGTTTTGTTGTTCTGCATAATCGTCTGCCGGAAGTTGATCGAAAGGGGGAACAGGAGGCTCTCCGGCCTGAGTGCTTTGCGAAACAATCAATAAACTCACTTACTCAGCCAGCTCCTGGAGTTGCTGGCCAAGTCCTGCTCTGTCCTGGTCCATGTTTATGCGCCGCTTATGTTGGGGATTATGTGCCATGTGCACATACGACACATTCATGTTGTAGGTTTGATCCTGACCGCCTTGGTGTTGGTGTGTGTTGGCCACGTGCCTGGGCCTGACACACAGTCCTAGCCCTGTCGAGTCGTAATTTATTTGCATAACATTAACGAGCATGCGGTTGCCATCATCCCAGCCACATGCCAGGCTCCTAGCCGGGCCAGGCCAGCTAGTTGCTTTAAATAAAATATTTATGCCGTCGAATTAACCGTAAACCGTATTCCGGGGGTCAGAGGTGCGGTTGGCAAGGGGAGCTGAGCCGAAAAGGTATAAATTGGCTTAAGAAGGGTTGGCTATCCCATCCTCTCTACTAAACTAGCAGCTCTGGAAGAAAGGATACTAGATGGCTGGTGTTTAGTGTTTTTTATTGTACTGGCCTCACACCAGACTTGTTTTTAGTTCTCAGCAGCGGGAATCGTTGGCAAGTCGGACATTTCTGCGACGGATCCAGGACATCTACTTCTTCAGCAGGGTGGAGACGACAGGGGCGGCGGCGTAGGTGGTCACTGGGGCGGCGTAGGCCGAGTAGACAGAGGGTGCCACATAGGAGGCCGAGTAGACGGAGGGGGCGGAGTAGACGGAGGGGGCGGCGTAGGCGGAGTAGGCGCGGGGCAGAGCGGCGGCGTAGGTGGTCACGGGAGCGGCGGCTGCGTAGGTCAGGGCCGGGGCGGCGGCATAGGTGGTCACTGGAGCCACAACATGGGCCTGGGCGGCGGCGATGAAGAGGGCCAAGCAGACGAGGAACTGGAAGGAGGAGAAGGATACAATCAATCCTCACTATCGGAGGTCCGATGCACTCACTTTCATTTTGATTTTGGTTTGGTTTTGGAGGAGACGAGTGTTCTCGAAGACTGGTAGTGCGCTGACTGATGCTGTTCTCCACCCAGACCCCCAGTATTTATACCCGGAGTTCCAGAACGAGTTCTGGCCAACATGCGGATGTGGAACTGGGAGCTAATCCGCGCAGACCATGTCGAATGGATTAGCATTGTCCCCCGAATGTTTGTTTATTTTTACACTTTGACAACAAACCCGCAATTGGCCAGGGGAGTGGGAGGGCGATGGACAAACCGACGGACACTCCAACTGACAGTAATGAGAGCTCTGTGTTTGTCTGCACCTTTGGGTCAAGTTGGGTGACAAGCAAAAAATGCTGGTAGCTGGTTGCCGGTAGTTGGTAGTTGGCGGCAAAGAGCTCCGATAATCGCAGAAACGAAAATCGAACCAAAGCGGAATCACGAAGTAATTAGACTTGAGTTGAAAACGCAAGTGGGGCCACCAATCAATGTAATCACCTGCGCCCCAAACTGGGTCTTTCAACTGGGCCCTTGGCATTGATATTGAAAATGTTTAAAAATAGAACTTGGGGGAAAGTGTGGGAGTTACAGAGAATATGTGATGGGTATATGTGATCCATCCATCCTCATTCACCCCTATCCCTATCTGTTAAACTTAGTTTTTAAATCAAGCTATCATGTGAAATAAATAATTAACATAAAAATATAATGTTTTTTGGTCCAAAGTTCATTGTTCAGTCGATTATCCTCATTTTGTGTCAATCAAGGCCTTTGTTTCACATCTTTGTTCCAAAAGTACTGTTAGTAATGATGCTTTTCCAACAATACTGGAGAATAATATAACAGTACACAACACATGCTTCAAAAAAAAAGTATCCTCCAACACTGGAGCCTTCCATCAGATCTGGGCCCAGGAACTTTCTCTCATTCTGTTCGACTGTCTCAGCCAGTAAAGACCTGAAAATTGTGCCAAAAAGAGAGTGAAATCTTTTCAAGATTCAAAAGTGAAAAAGTTTAAAAAAGTGAAAAAAAAAACATTGAAAAGTAAAATGGTGTTCACAAGAAATGAAAATCAAGCCTTAGCGAAGAATAACGAAACTCCGGATCCGGTAAGCAGGCTCCCCATCGAGCGCTATCCCTTGCGGCACTGGATCAACCACGCAGTACGTTCTAGTCTCCTCTCTCCACATCTTTCGACACAAGAACTAATCGCAACCATACAATAGCTAAGCTACTACTCGAACAGCCAGTTTGAGAACTTTGTGCAGGTCCTGGAGGCGGCCATCTCGCGGTGCCTCAAGTCCTCGTCCTCCTACCGGGATGACCTGGCCAGGGCCTACGCCGTCCTGGTGGCGGGCACTACCAGGCAGGCCTACAAGGAGCTGGGCAACCGCCGGGCCGTGCTGATGGCCAAGCTGACCAACATCTTCAGGGTCCTGGACGGCATGCAGCGGGTCCAGGAGCGCACTGTCCTCGTGACCAAGGGCTACGCTTTCATGCTGACCGCCGTGCGAGCTGCCGAGGCCGACGCCCTCTTTGTCACCGTCCTCCGGCAGTCGGCGAGCAACGTCCTGGCGCTGATTGGACGCGGGTGCCTGGCCTACGCGCGCCACGACTACCTGGCGGCCCTCGGCTTCTTCAAGAGCGTGCTGATGCACCAGCCCCGCGGCCCGGGCGACGTCCGGGTGTCCATAGCCCACTGCTTCCTGAAGATGGGTGAGGTGGACAGTGCCCGCCGCAGCTTTGAGCTAGCCCTGGAGAACAACGGTCGCAGCCAGAACGCCCTGCTGGGAATGGCGCTCCTCAAGCTAAACCAGCACAACAAGGACACCCATGTCGAGGGCATCAACCTGCTGTGCGCCGCCTTCGAGCTGAACCACCGCCACCCAGTCGTCCTGGGGATCCTGGCCAGCCACTACTACTACGTCGGCGACCACGAGAAGGTCTGGTCCCTGGCCGGGAACGCCTACCTCCTGACGGACATACCTCAGCTGCAGTCGGAGAACTGCCTGCTGATTGCCAGGAGCTTCCACGCCACCCGGCAGTTCGAGAAGGCCAAGGAGTTCTACGCGCTGTCCGTGAAGCTGGCCCCCGAGGGTTATGTCCTGTCCCAGCTGGGCCTGGCCCAGATGCACCTGCGACGCGGGGAGCAGAACGAGGCCAAGGGCTGCCTGGAGGCGCTGCTGAAGGTGCTGCCCAAAGAGCACACCGGGCTGATGCTGCTGTCGAAGATCTACTTGGCGGAGAGGGCCGCCGGGCAGGTGGACCAGGCCATCGAGATGCTGGTCAGGGTGGTGGAGAGCCCCCTCGGGCGCCAGGACTGCAACTGCTGGCTGGCTCTGGCCTTTGGCTACGAACACAAAGGGCTGTGGGGCCAGGCCATCGATTCTTACGAGAAGGCCATGGGCATCTGCCAGAAATCGGGTCGAGAGGTGCCCGTCGAGTGGGTCAACAATCTGGCAGCCACCCAGCAGCTGGCCAAGCTGCCGCAGCAGGCTCTCGCCACCATCGACGAGGCCTTGGCCAGGAGCGACAAGGCTGCAGGCGAGAACAGCCAGACGAACCTGTTGACCTTGCGCTTCAATCGCTGCAGGATTCTGGAGGACCTGCATAGGTGCGACTTGGCCGAAATAGCCTACAAGGTGATTCTGGACGAGTACCCCAACTACTACGACTGCTACATGCGGCTCGGCGTGATGGCTCTGCGGCAGAACAAGATGTCCATTGCCACCGAGTACTTCAAAGACGTCCTCAAGGTGGACAACGACAACCTGCTAGCCAGGTGCGTTGGGAAGCCGGGTTATGCACACCTTTGATTCATTACCTTATCCTTTCTGGTTAGATCCTATCTGGGCAGCTGCTACTTAAAGCTGGGACTCGCCAGCCAGGCCATGTACAACTTCAACGTGATCGAGGACTCGTACGGCCTGGTGGCCATGGGCAACGTGTGCCTGCACGAGCTCCGGAAATGCCTCAATAACGGGAACAGGTACTACGCGAAGAAGCACCAGGAGAAGGCCTTGCAGCTGTTTAAGAAGGTAAGATCTCTGTTCTTGCCTTGATTCCAAAGACTCTTCTACCTTCTCTGTAGGCCCTGGAGCACAACCCCCGGAACTTGTGGGCGTCCAACGGAATCGGCGTTGCGCTGAGCGGCCATGAGTTCGCCTCCGAAGCCGAGGCCACCTTCCAGCAAATCGTGGAAGCAGGCAAGGAGTGCCCGCCGGCCATCCTGAACTTCGCCCACACGGCCCTCGCGAGGGGCCAGTACAAGCAGGCCAGCCAGACTTACAAGCAGTGCCTGGAGGAGTTCCTCCCCCACAACTGTGTGGAGACCATAGTGCCTCTGGCCAAGTCCCTGTTCATGGAGGGCAAGGCCCGCGAGGCCAAGATTTGGCTTCTGAAGGCACGCCACGTGGCGCCGGAGAACCCCGTGGTGATGTACAACCTCGCCCTGGCCATCAAAAGTGACTCCGAGCTGATCTTCCAAACAACCCGACCTGAGCTAACTGAACTCGTGAGAGCTGAGTTAGAATTAAAGGTCTCTTACAGGTGGGCTTTCCCCAAACTTGGTCGAAATGTGAGCACTTACTCTCCTTTCCAGCTACTTCGATTACCTTTCAACCTCCTTGCTCCAAACCGACGTCTCCCTGAGAGCGGCTGCCAGGCAGGCCAAGAAGTGCGAGAGCCTGCTGGCCAACCTGCCGATGGAGCTGCGCCGCGTGCGCCAGCTGGACGATCTGGACGAGGATCGCATCAGGCTGCGGGCGCAGCGCTACCAGGAGCGCCAGCAGCAGCTGGAGCAGCAGCGCCTGCAGGCGGAGGAGGAGAAGCGGAAACTCCGCGAAGACCAGCTCGCAAAGAGGTTGCAGATCCTCGAACGCACGAAGAAGATATTTACGAAGGCGGCTCCGGAGCCCACGCCGGGGAAGAAGCCCTCGAAAAAGGGCGCGGGTAAAGGGCGCGGAAAGAAGAAGCAGAGGGACGAACTCGATGACGAGGATCTGGATGGAGATTCCCCAGAGGGCCCGAAGAGGTCTCGCAAGCCGCCTCCCATCAAGGACACAAAGTCCTCCAGGAAACGCAAGGCGGTCCAGTCCAGCGACAACGAAGCAGCAGAAGAGCCCAAGAAGTTCAAGAGCAGGGAGTTCATCAATACCTCCAGCGATGACAGCGACATTGACTTCGAAAGCCGCAAGTCCCGGAAGAGACCAAAGCTCTTCTCGGACTCCGATGAGAGCGACAAGGAAACGGAGCAAGCTGGCCACAGGAGTCCAGAGGCCATTCCGGATATTGTCAACGAAGAGCATTTCAATCCCGTTTGCGATGAGGGAACCGAGATGGAGTTGGACCTGGAACTCAATTTAGAAAACGAGAGGAAGCAGCATTCCAAGCCGGAAGCCTCTGTGGAGTTCTTGGTTTCCCAAGAGCATCCGGATCAGCCCGGGCAGCTGGTGGATCGCCTCAAGGAGTTCAGCGAGCCCCGGCAGCTGGCGACGGACGGCTTCATGGCTGCTCCGGAGACTGGGGAGCTCAACGGTTGCCCAATGGATGCCCAGGAGCAGCCCGGGCTGCTGGTGGATCGCCTCAAGGAGTTCAGCGAGCGCCGGCAGCTGGAGATGGATGGCTTCATGGCTGCTCGGGAGAGCGGGGAGCTCAACGGCGCCGAAGCCGAGTCCTCGGACATGATCACCGCGTACATGGAGACCCTGAAGAAGAAGATGGAGACAAAGCCGAAGTAGAGTCCTGCTGTTCGTCCTGTGCGTCCGATAACTTGATAAACGTCAAGTAGACTTCATGTGTGATGAGCACACAGTTCAGAAATTCATTTAGTTTGCCTCTGCTGGGAATGTGTGGGGGCTCCCGGGGGAGTCGTGGACGCGTACTGCCCTCCCGGGGGGCACCGAGATGGGACATGTTCATTTGAATGCCGACTCGCGTCGGGAGAGGAGCTGCCCTGGGTGTCCTGCTGGAATTACGCATCTACTTGACTGCCACTTTGTAACTGTCAGGAATCTAACGAACCGAACCAGCGGAGCAACCGAAAGTTAAATATTCGTTAGACAAACGCGAAAAATGAGCCGTGGATGGGCGGGAAGGCGGGTGGCTCATTAATATCAATTTATGAGCTGAGACACGAAATTAGTCTTTGACAAGTTTCGCCGCAGGATGTGGACAAACAAACAAGCGCACCACCACACATGTCCCCCCATGCCTCCGCAGTCGTACATACATCTGGCACCACTCCACGGCCACTCTCACATGTCGCCGCTTTGTTTTCTGTGGGTTTCCAGGAGGTCTGCCGTGGGTGTCTGGTCCGGGCCTGGGGGGTGGGGGCTGGGCCTGGTGCGTTTCTGGGGCTCTGGGCGGCGTTAATTAATTCCAAAAGTGTATTGCGTGTCATGCCAAAAGGACAAATATGCGTACACGAACTCATGTCCTGTGGTGAAATGGGCTTGTTACGGGTGTCTGTATATTCTGTCCGGCTGCCCTGCCCGCTCCGAAATTATGAAAAACATTCCGAAATAAATCTGAGGACAATGAGCTAACCACTTACCCAGGACTTGTCAGTCCTAACTGCCTGTAGGATAGTTTAAACTTAGTTTAAAAAGACACGAATTTTATACACATTTTCATCTTTATTTTTCGCTTTTTTCTGCTCCTTAGCAAGATTAACTTCGTTACATCGAAGGGACTAACTAAGGTAGTGTTGCTCGCACACAAAATAAATACTCGCCTCGCTTACAAACAAGGGTTTAATAATCGAGAAAATATATACCTTGTCGGTATCGGTAGATCTTAGCTGCTAGTCTAAACCAAAACTAATTTGTTTCGTTTTCGTACAATTTATAATTCGAGTCACAATTCATTTGATTTTGTCGTTGAAGAAGCACTTTGCGTGTGGGGTTGCCGGTGGTGGGAGGGATCGAAGTAGTAATCTGCTAGTACGGAGAAGGTCCTTAGAGCCGTAAGTTGAACTGGAGAGTGGTTTCTTTGGGCAGTTGGTGGTGGCAGAGACGCATCGAACTCTGCGCTCCCTGTCATGGTTACATACAGATATATTCGTAATATATAGACTTGATAAAGATTCGACAACAGATACTTATAAAATCTCGTTTCACATTTAACAGAATATGATTGATGCGTACACGTACAAGTATAATTCATTTGATGACACGTCGTATCGTATCGCATCGTATGGTATTGTATTGTATTGTATCGTATCGTATCGTATCGTACTCGTTATATAATATATATTCATATATGTATATAGTTTGCGCCTACTTCGGATCCTTGCTGTCGAGTTGTGCTATATGTTATGTCGATATAGAGATATGCCATTAAATTCTGTATTTATCATCATATATCCTGCGTATATGATCGGGGGATAGTCTTTTCGTAGATTCGCAATGTGACTAACTAGGTTCAATTTAGTTTAAGCTACGTTAGAGGCTAAGTGGTAACTAGAGTAAGTATTAGCTGACCTCATCCTAAAGTAAGTTACATATATACACATCTATGGCTTAGGCTAGCTAGTTCGATTCACTAATCTCTTAGTCTGAAGATTCAACTAGTTTTCGTTTGTTTTCCGTTTCTTTCTTTTATTTCACAAGCATAGCTCTTATTTTCACTGAAGTACTGAAGTCCGCCTTCCTTTGCGCACAAAGATATTAGATTCTAAGTAAATGCCTTCTCGTTTTGTGGTTTAGTCGGGTTCGAAAACAGTGCTATATTATCCGATAAAGGTAGAGAATATAACTATAATTCTTAATACACCTGCTCCAGCTGCCCGCTTGGCTCTGTTTTTGCTTTGTTTTGTGTGGAAGTCTTGTCGAGTGGTTGCGGCAGCCCACCTACATTACTATAATACAGATTTTGGGATTGGTTTCCTCCGCGATCGCCCCTCTCCGATCGCCTCGTTCACCTTCTTAGACAATGGTGGTGCGCTCGGCGCCCAGCGTGGTGGTGGTGCACGTACTGCTCCCCCCAATGCACACGATCTGACACTTGATGTCCTCTTTGGCTAACTCTCAGGAGCTCACCGTCTCGTAGTTCCCGCCACCGCCGCTCAGGAGCAGGGGCGACTGCACTCCGGCACTGCCGCCCCCCAGGGTGGTGCTGTAGGTGGCCGTCTGTGAGCGTGGTGAGGTGAGCAGTGACTGGGCCGCTCCGATAGTGATATTTCCGCTGGTCACCGAGCTCGTGAGGGCCGCCGAGATTCCGCCCACATGCAGGCTGCTGCCCGGGTGTGGGAGGGTGTTGCAGGCGCCCACCAGACCACCTCCCACGCCCAGCCCGCTGCCGTTGGTCTGCAGCGATCCGTTCGACTGACCCCCCAGCAGGGGCATCGTGCAGGTGGTGGTGGATCCATAGGGGGAAGTGGGCGAGGTCCTGGTCTCGTAAGCGGGCAGATGGTAGCCTCCAGGGCCGCCTCCGACTGCACCACCGCTTGCTCCTCGACCCGGGATGCGGGTGTAGATGTTGGGGGGAGTCCTCGTGGATAGCAATGGCGGTGGGGCGGTGTAAATGGGGCGTTGCACGGCTGGGGCACGCTGCGGCGTGTTGTACAGGCTGAAGGCGGGGTTCGTGGTCAGGGACAGCTCTCCGTACTGCAACGAAACAAAAAAAATGGTGATGGAGTCTCCTTTTCATTTCCACTAAAAATTAGGTTTAAAGTTATGCCAAATTAGGGTTCTGGTCCGTGCCCTAAAATGTTAATTAAAGTTTATTTAATTCCCTCCTCCGTTTTTGGCAAAATATTCAAACCCTTATGACAGAATGCTGACTAAAACATTTTCTAATCGAAAAGTTTTCCCACTGACCCGTACAAACACCAGGAACTTCTAATGAGCTTGTTAGGAACTCTGGCAACTGGGCGGGACGGAATCTGAACTGAACAGGAACAATTTACTAAAAGTTACTTTACAAAAAGCCAAACATCAGCTCGTCCTGCAGATGACGAAAACAAAAGCGAAATGCTCATCAACATTTGAACCACAACATTTGAGAACAAAAACTATCCAACCAGTGATGAAATTCCAAACAAAGCAGATTCAGTTAGGGCTGGATAGTCGAGGCTCTTCATGGTGTTGCTTGAGGGGATAAATTTGTACAATTTGTTCATTTTTGGCCAAATATCAATAGTGAAAACGAGGCAAAGGAAATTTAACATCAAATCAGGAAAAGTTATAAGCCACATGACACGGACTCACGGTTTCCACTATACGGATTACGTTAGAAGCCTTACAGCAGATAGTTAACGCTTTAAGGATTAACAGGCTATGAGCGTCAGCTACGGCGTAATGGCTATCTTAATGGGCCAGACAGAGGGAAGTGGTCCTTCCCAAAAAACAATAATACGATGGGAAATAGCAAATATAGGCATTGTAAAGAGTAAAGCCCAAAAGTATGCAACGATTTCTTTCGATTTAAAACACAGAGCGGGAATGGCAATTCGAAATTGGAGCCATAGAATAGTTGACTCACCTGTTTGCCAAACGTGGGGGACAGCGAGGGTGGCGGCGGCGAGGCGGTGCTAATGCGTGTGGGCGGGGTGTATAGGATCCGCTGCGATTCCATATTCAGCCTGTCGAAGGCCTTCTCCTCTTGATGGAATTCGTCCTCGCTGTTGGCCTCCTGCGGCACCACATCCGGGTTTTTGTCCTCGAGGCTGGAGTGGCTGCCCATATTGCGGGACAGGGGCTCCGCACTCCCCTTGTCCGCCTCCGTGGTGGTGGCATCGCCGCCGTTTCCGTGCCGCCGACCGCCGCGTTTGCTCCGGAACTTGATAACGATCACCACGCAGATGGCCACCAGGATGAGAGTGACCATGACGCCGAGCAGAGCGCCCAGCAGGGGTGTGAGCTGTACCAGAACTGCCGTGGAGGAAGCTGAGAGAAGACCGATGGAATTAGCATTTAAGACGTAAATTAAATGTAATTAAATGAAACTACTAGCATAACTAATACATTTTTTAAATTATTTTAAGCTAAAACCGTATCATGTCATCCCAGGACACTCACCTGTTCGCAGAAGAGGAGCTGACAGGGTGCGCCCCCTTAGCCGGTAGGCCACCTTGCTGGGTCCCTGGGCATTCACCGCCGTTATCCGGACAACGAACACGGAGTCGCTGGGCAGGCGCTTCACCGTAAACTCGGGGTACTTGTAGGAGGCGTTGTACAGGATCTGGCGGTTGAGCTCGTCGTAGATTTGGGCGTGGAAGTGCTGGGGAATGCCGCCATCGTAGCCCGGGACGCACTGGATCTGCAGCGAGTTGGCCGTGGCGTTGAAGGCCGTGCAGTTCTTCACCGGCTCGGGAAGATCTGGAGGAGGAAGGGATACATTTTCAACATTAGCAAGGTCCTCTGGCAGCCTCATGTGTAAATAAATAAATGATGTAGCCTGGAAATTTATTGCATTTGATTATCAGATTATCGGCCGGCCCACAGATTGCTGCAGCAGTGGCTGCAACAGTGGCAGCCACAGCAGAAGAGCAAACACGCAGATGGCGTTGGTAAACATGGCTTTTATTGCCGTCGGGGACGCCCGGACGGACAGCCACTGGACGCTGCTGTCTTTGGGCCACCCTCCCGTGCAGCGCCCGTGACAAGCGTTAAATTGCCGCATGCCGGGGCAGCTTCGCACCGAGCTTGGCCAAATGTAAATAACGAGCAGAGATTCACCCGTCGGTGCGTGTTGCATGCCACAATTATCTACTGGCCAGCTCTGGCCAGTGGCAGCCGGAATCGAATAAACATGGGTGTTGTTCTTGTTGTCCTCGCTGTGGAATGAATTAAATTTTACACTTTTCGCCCCGCCGGGCTTAACAGCTGGCCATGGGCTTTGCCGGAGGTCTCGAAATTACTTCATCCCTCGGCTTAATATGTTTATATTCGCGAAAAACATGTTCGTTTTTACCAACTTTTAAATAAATGTTAAGTTTTTAAGTTTTAAGTTTTTTCTGCACTCTATTCTCATCGCCACTTGCCGATAACCCAACACCCATAAGGGTATTTCGGTTTCTGATTCCCAGAATCCTTCCCTGGCCACCATTTTTATCTCTGGCTGGACACGCCCCAGTGAACTCACCTGCCGGCTGGATGTGGTACCAGCAGGGCTGGCTGTGCCCCATCGGACTGCTGGCCACGCAGGAAATCGCGCCGAAGCTCTCGTAGCTCTCCACGTGGTAGCTGTAGACGTTGTTCAGCGGAGGGGCGGACGTGGTTGTGGGGGGCGTGGCCATGAGCTGGCGATGGTGCTGCTGCTTGTGCAGAGCAGCCAGCCTCTTGCGCTCCGACAGCTGAAGCCCTCCGCCGCCGGAGGGCGAGTGATGGCCCTCTCCGACGCCGGATCCGCCGTTCTGCATCTGCTGTTGCTGGGGCTTCCGCTGCTGCTGCTTGTTGTTCTCCACGTGATTCTTGTGCACCATGTTCGAGTAGACCATTTGCACGTGCGGATGGTGGGCGGGCGGCTCCTCGCCGTAGTCCTCCTCGAACTCCTCGTACTCGTCCTCGTCCTCGAACCTCACAGCCGCCATGCGTCCGTGGCGGCCGTGGAGGAGTCTCGGCTGCATTCCGCCGTGCGCGTGCTTCCGCTTCTGACGCTGATAATATCCGCCCAGGTCCGCCACCAGGGAGGCGGAGCCGAGGCCGGCCGAGTGCGGCAGCTCGGTGAGGCTCTCCAGCGAGTTGTTGAAGTGCCACTTGTAATTTAGATTATCGAGTGGGTTCGCGTCCACCTCGCAGGTGATGTTGATGGTCTGCTTGAGAGCGGCACGTATAATCGTCGAGTCCGACTTGCAAACGGGTGGGTCTGGAGCACAGAGAGAGAAAATAGTATGAGCTAGTAATACTAATAGATAATAAATAGTAATCATAAAAGATCTATAAATTACATCATTTAATTAATAATTTGATAATATTTTTCCTGTGCAGGGTCAAAGGGGAAAGGTTACTTGCAACTTACACTTCACATCCAAGTAGACCTCGTTGCTGGACACGCTGCCCTGCAGGTTGCTGGCCCTGCAGAAGTACTGGCCGTGCGAGGACTTGGAGATGCCCTGCAGGACGAGCGTCTGGTTCGAGATGATGATGCCGCGCGAGAAGTGCAGTTGCTTGTCCTGAGGAGCAAACAAAGTCAAGCACATATGGGTTAGTCAGTAATTGATTATCGATTTTCGGATTAGGAACTTAATTGGATTAATAAATTGAAGAAACTCACACTGTGGTACCACTCCACCCGGGTTATGGCTGGGTTGGCTTTCACGTCGCATTCCAAGTAGACGTCGGAGCCCTTCAGGAGGTTATTGGGGTCCAGGGGAGCGCCCAGGTTCAGGTTGACAATGGGTGCATCTAAAAGGGGTTTCGTCTCTCCATTATCCCATAAAAAACAGCCACTTTCGAGCCACTTACGAGTCACGTTCAGCACCCTGGAGTCCTTGAGATACAGTCCCGTGTTTCCATTTCCCAAAGTGGTCATCACCGTGGTGTGCCCTTCCTGCAGCTGCTGGGAGGTGATCCCCGAGTTCAGGGATATGGAGCACACCACCTGCCGTTCATTGTCCTCCGGCACGGGAATCAGCATCAGCTCGGACATGGTCGTGTTGCCATCCACGGAGGTCTGAGGGGAGTTGGGAAATCTCTATAAATTGATGCTTTTGGAGAATGCCTTCCGAACTTACAGATGTGGTGGCGCCTCTGAGGATCTGCCCTGCCTTGGACCAGATGATTTCGGGAGGTGGCCGGGCGCCAATCGCCGTGCAGGTGACGTGCGTCCGCGTGCCAGCCACTACGGCGTGGTTCAGTCCTTGGAGCAGCAGGCTCAGTGGAGGAACTGTGGAATACCATCGAATGGTTCAGCTCTTGTGTAAACTCGTATTTGAATATTTAATGGACACTATATTTATCCGTATCTCTAGATCCGCTCCACTCAACTGCACCCATTACGCCCTATCGTGGCATCTGATTAACATTACGATACTCCTTTATTGCCCAACAAGGACGCCGCGCGAATGCCGCTCGGCAAGGATGCCGCTTAATTTCCTGCACATCTATAACCAACCTTTATGGAAATGTTCATTATTTATGTCACATTTTATTATGCCCATCACTGGCCCACAGCGGCCGCCTCCACCCGGGGGACCAGCAATGCGATTAGCCAGGAACCGAGCCACCCTCCGACCACTCCGACCACCCGCATAACCATAAATGCATGGATGTGGATGAATATGCGAGTGGTCGTGTGGCCTTGCGGTGGAATGACAAAACTTTAATTACATTAATTTCCATGAAAATGTCACGCCCACGCCCACGCCCACGAACTAAAACAAAAACAATAACACTCTGCCATCCCTGAGCTATCCACTGGCCGTCCGAAACCCGGCCTTGAACACTTTCGGATGGCCCTACGAAATTTTACGGAAACTACAGTATTTTTGCATTATGCCAAGCGAAAGGGGGGTCCTTTTCGGGCAGTTACTTACGATTCATGTCGAGGATAACCTTCTTGGTCAGCGCCGGAACCACGTGGCCGTTGGTCGCCTGGCAGGTGTACATCTGAAATAGGGGAGAGCGAAAGTGGGGAGAAATTCATGAAATTCGATGATTTATGCTCATTACGATAATTGCTCCTCAACTAATAACATCAACAATGTCCAATAGGGACGAGGAGCCCTGGCAGGAGCGGGAGCCAGGCACGACGATAAATCATCAATATTTAATTTTAATTGCTTCTATTGCGAAAAAGTGAGGGAGTGCCAGCCACAGAGCTGTGGTTCTTGGATATGTCCTTGTTCGAAAACCGTTTCAGGACAATCCGGAAAGGGATATCATCACATAAAAGAATTCAATTTTTCAGCCATTTAAAGCACGGCAGTCCACAGTTATTTCACCTTTGGAATTTAAGGGTTTCCAGCTGGCGCACTAAAATAACAATATTTTATGTGATATCCACTTTCTTGCGGGTAACCCGATACTCCTAGAGACCATGTCCGTCTGGCAATAAAAATATTTGCATAACTTTTGGGTTCGCCGCCTCTATTGGAGAATTGGGTCATAAATTTCCATAAGATTGCACAACAATATCTGGCGTTATTGGAAGATGCCTTGGGGTTCACGGAAACGTGTCACAGTGGGTCACTGAAACTGAGACGTGTTCATTGTGCCGCTGAAGGGTTCAAGAAACTTTCGAGTTCAAGTCTTAAAGTAAGTCCAACAAGTGATTTTCAATGGCAGTAGTGTGGGACAAGTGTCTCATCGCGTCGGAGATTAGGCTCCAGAAATCACTGGACACATTGTGCTCGCTCTAATCTTGGCCTGAGCTAATAGCTTCTGGTTCAACATGAACACCGTTGAAATGGCTCCACTCAGGCCATTCATTCGGCGGCCAGCCACAAGACTGGAGGCCAACACAAAAGACCCGACCGGCTCACAGTTGTTGCGGCCTCTGGGGGACAGTAGGGGCGAGGGCCTCGGAGCGGAAATCGTCGGATCTGAATGGCGGGATTAGCGGCGTAACAATAATGTTCATTACCCGGACAAAAAGAATCCGCTTAGAACCCTAAGCAAGGGAGCAGCGTGGAGGAGGGAGGGTGTTCCCCCGGGAGATAGGGGTTCTATTATGTGAGATTCTCTGGGGTTCTCTGGGGAACATAGCCACCCAGGAACAATTCCCAATGCAGTCGCTTGCATTTGATTTCTATTAGCCATTGTACTGGAACGGCCCGCCACACAAGGCGCTGCCATTGAGCAGCCGCCTTTGTGGTCAAAAATAAATGGCTAACATGGCTTCCAGGGAGGTGCTACTCGAGTCATAAATATGGCTTACATGGAGTAGGGGGAGAAGTGTCTCTGACTCACCGTTAGCAGGTCCTTGCGTTGGATACTCTTCACCCGCAGGACATTGCGCACCGAGCCGTCGGGGAGCACCTGGAAGGAGTCGTCGATCAGGGCGTGCTCCCGCCACCAGGAGACCCGGGGCGGAGGCACTCCTCCGCTCGACAGGCAGGTGAGGTCGATGCTGTCGCCCTCCAAGTAAGGTCCAGCCGTTTGGTCGCGGATCTCGGCGCCATGATGGTCTAGGATCGTTAGCTGGGTAGGTGGAACTGGAGAAGGTCACAGAGGAAGGTTATCAAGGAGCTCTAGATAGTTGGTAGATAGATAGCTCTACTTACCCAGGACAGTGACGTTGATGCGCCAGTTCCGCGTGGGCGACCTCTGGAAATCCACCCGGCACTTGTATAGGCCGGCGTCCGAGGTCTGGATGTTCTTGATCCGCAGGGCAGGTGGTGTGCTGTCGTAGTGGAAGTGGGCCTTCTTGTTGAAGACGCTCTCATCAGCCCAGGGTATGGCGTCCTTCAGAGAGCGGCCTCGGGCGTCGAAGCTAAAAGGAGTCAGGGAATAGAGCAATTTATGTTGAAAAAAGTGAAGGGGAATGCCCGCCTTTTAGAATGATATTGGGGCAAGCCCCAAGAAAGGCAAACATGAGCCTGGAAAAGGGCGTCAAAGGTTGTCCTGCCACCCCAAGTGCAACCTTTTAACCTCTGTCCCTGCCGTCCGCTAATGGAACATAAAACCCCACTAAAGGCAGACACTTTGACACGTTCCCCAATGTCCGCACACCTTCAATTACGGGCCGCCGATAAGCCAGAAACAGCGCTGCCGGCCCGGTTCATTGATTTTATTGTTCAAACAATTGAGACAACATCGGCGGCAAGTGGCGGCCAGAATGTGTGCCAGATCCAGGGAATCAACTAAAATCGGAATACTTAATTAGCTTTCCCCCGGGTCTATGAGTCGGTCAAGCTATTTTCAGGCACTCCGAGCTCGGATATAGAAATAGTGCCACCAGCGGGAGTGCAGTGCCACTGCCAGTACCAGTGGCCGAGTGGCCGGGGAGAACTCCGGTTTTATTGTTATTGCCAAACGCTTTTGTTTTATGGCTTTGTGCGATGCATTTTGACAAAGTGCCGCATTAAATGTCAACAGAGCCCAAAGGCTCTCCCAGTGCTTTATCGTGAAATGCATTTACAGAACTCTTGATTTCCATTTGCTTTCGCTTTCGCTTTTTATGCCCGCGTTTTTTAGGATTTTTAAATGGTCGCATTTAAATTGGTTTCAGTCGCTTGGCGTATTTTAATTTGATTTTTCATCGTGTTCTTTTTTCGTTTGACCTTTTTTCTGGTCCGCCTGCAAAAGCCAGAAAAAATGCCTCCTGTTTATGTTAATGGCGTGGAGGTCCAGTCCGCCCAGCCCGCAAATCTGCCCTTCTATAGTTCACTCCAATTAATTAATTGATCTATTTAGCGCTGTTGTGTTTCCTTGCGGCTTAAGCGGATTCCCATTTGTTATTGCATTTCCCTGTTTTCCAAAGGAATTAAATATTTTTTTTGTGGCCCAGTGCTGTGGCATTTTTAAGTAGCTTTGGCTTTGAGAGCCCACAGGCATTTCGACGATAAAAAGCACATGGAAGCGTTTTATGCTTTTGCTGTTTCGGCATTCATTTCTGTTGATTCGATTTCAAAACTAAAATTAGTACTGGGTTTAATGTTCCCAAGAAGGAGTATGAAATGTTCCCTTCAGATCTCCAATCCAAACAGCAATATTTCTCTGAAGAATAATCATCGCCCTGGCGCTGGATTATCCCACATTCTAAATAGATCATGGCACTCGTTCGCTCCCCGGATGATTTATCACCCGGGCTAGGGCACCGAGACCCAAAAATTTGGAAAACTCGCACTCGAAAACTAGAAAGCCGGGCCCGGCGGAACAGGAGTAAGTGGCGCAAGATGGATGGGATATTTGTTAATGGATTTTAAACATAATTAAATTATGTTTGAGGCGAGTGAGACTCGCTAAGCAGTTGGGGATAAGAGGTTATCTCCACGGGCTATCCATGGCAATTGGAAAACAAATTTCCCAAGCAATTAATCTCTCGACCTTGCCACTTTTGGCCACATTGGAGCTTCTAGCACGCCAAGAGGCGGCCAGTGCGGGAAAAGGAAATTGAAATTGATGGAAAACAATCAAGCGATGCGGGCGGAGCTGGCCCAGGGACATCTGCATAGACCTCAAGTCGGTGTGGTCATAAAAAGCGCTCCCAGCCACTCGACCAGAAAGCGGTAATTGCAATCGAGGCCAGCCTGTACAGACAGACCACCGAAGTGCAAGTAGCAGCACCTTCTCCGACACTTTGACTTGACATTATCGAGGGCACAGCGCATCGGGGAATTTGTGAAAATAAAATTCAATTTCTGGTCTGTTGCGCGGCTGTCTACTGGAGACTCCACTCGACTTCACCTCCAGCTCCAGGTTCTCCAGCCTTCCGCCCGACTTTTCCGGGAAAAATGGCAACGAAGACAAGAGAGAGAGTTGGCATCCAGGGACCTTTGAGCCGAACTGCTACTGCCAATCATTCAGTCTATATATAGTCTCTATATATTCGCAATAAGTATACATTATGTGAGTGCTTTGGATGCCCCGCAGATGCCATCGCTCGCGACACTTCCTGGCTGGGCCTCCTGCTTTGTCCTGATGAGCTCGTTAAAAATTGTTCAGGTATCGGGGCAGCGAGAAGAATTTCTGTGAAAAATAGGTGGTAACAGGAGGCAGGGGCATAAGCCTCATGCCTCATGCCTCAACCCCACCCCAGGCCTGGGCACGTAGGTTCTTCTGTGTAAGTAATGTTTATATCGTCAAATTCAACATAAATGCCTCACGTTAATAGAATTTATAATGAGCCTGCGCCTACTTTCGGGCGCCAACATGCGTGTGTGCCCCGCCCACTGGCTTCCCAACACTGGGAGCTTCCTCATAATTGGCTGCCATTCCCAGCGGAATCGAAATCAAATTCATTTAGGGTCTCCGGCTAATGCCACGGCGTATTAGCCCATCGGGGGGCTGACGGTGGGTGAAAAGCGGGGATTATTAAGTGAAACTCATTTATGCGACACTTTGGCGGGGCGTTCTTGCGAAGCGATCTCGGGGGCGGTGGGCAGGGGGCAGCCTTGGAGCCTTCAGGGCATGTCCTTGAAGCAGCTATACTTACGTGTAAATGGGCTTGACGTTGCCCTGACGATACCAGATGACGATGGAGACCTTGTCCTCGATCGTCGTCCCGGGCTTCAGATCGCAGGGCAGGGCCACCTCCGAGCCGACTGCGGTGAGAACCTCCGAAAGGGGTCCTGAAACACAACAAATATTTGGGTTAGTAAGTGCTTTCCATTATGATGATACACATTTCTATTCTAAGTCGTTCGACTAGCTGCGGCTGGCAGTTCGGGGCTATTGAATTCGGGGGCTTTGTGGCCTCCGGGCCTAATTGAAATACGTGAACTCTGACCTGGCCCTATCGCCCATCGCGCCGGGCCTTTGTGTGCCGGCTATAACTATAAATTGACTGACAGCTTGATTTCCCTTTGAAGATAAAGCCCGCTCGCTGAAAGGGTTCCAAGTTCCAAGTGCCCGGAGAGCGCCCGCCATTGTGCGGATTCCGACATGGAGCCGTCATCGGCGCAGCGAGTGGCGCCTCCTCAGCCGCTATTTCGATTCAACTCTTTGCGGTTAAGTTCAGCAACAACTATGTGCGTGCCCCAGCCCAGAGGGGGGCCCAGAGTCGTACGGTGCGGAAGGTGACATGGGCTTCAATTAGTCGTCGACCTTTTGGGCGATGAGTACCAGACTTCTCCCTACAAAGAGACCTCAGCCCAGACTCTAAATGTGGTCTCTTTTGATTTGAAAACTATCTACTAATGCAGATGCCCCCTTTTATTGGGTGGTGTCCATAGACAACCGACCCCCCGCAGGCAGCTTTGACTTTCTGGTTTCATGAACAACCATTGTAATTACACAAATTATATTTTCCATATTTTGTCTTGCAACACCACCATACCCGCCAACAGAAACAAAAAGCCATCGCATTTAGACACGTACGACACGCCCTACCGAAGCTCCCCAGAACTGGGCGGCGGTGGAGGCCCTAAAATGGGAAACCAATGAACGTTGAACGGCTTTCCAAATATTAATCAATATTTATCTAGATTAGCTGCGTGTGTGCCCCCCGTTGCTACAACAACGATGCCACTTCCTGTTTACTTCGCCTGGAATTCAATTATTATAATGTGTTCTTATTGCCCGATTAATGGGCATTTTATAATGATTGGCGGGGAGTATCGTGCGAGGCATATGGTGCGTATGGTAGGGAGGCTCTTCCAATCGCCCAAATCAATTGGAACAAGTTCTAAACGGAAAGTATGTTGTTTTACAGTGGAAAACCAAAACTAATTAAACAAGATAAGCAACAAGTTTTCCTCATTAGTTCTTGGTCGGACCAGGGTTTCCCAATCCAAATAGTTCCGAAAAATCATTACCCATCACTCCACTCACTTCGCGCCAGAGTTCGATTGTGGCGCTTCCGGATTTCCGAGCCATAAGCAACATTTGCCATTAGGCAATCGGAATCCTCTCCCGATCCGATATGCATAAACACACTCCAATAAATTAGGGGCCAAGTGGACTGGCAGTGGGAGTGGGAGTGGGAGGAGGGCGAGGCGCCACAGAAATAAAATAAAATTGAAGCAATTGGTAATCGGATGAATGATATAATTCATTGAGGCCAAATGCAATTTGTTATGGAAGTGGGAATGGAAATGGAAATGGAATTCGTTTCTGGGTCAGCAGATCAAAGCGATTAGGCGACGAGCCCAATGAGTTCGATGGCTAATTGCAGTTCGTGCAACAAATGTTCACGCAGGCGGCATTCAAATGGGCCTCGGACTTTTGCAATCCCCTCGCGGAAGCTGCCGCACAGAGGAGATTTATTGTCACACGATCTGGAGTGATGGACTGATCGCCCGGCTCTTGTGACGAGCGGACAGCAGACAGAAGTGGCTTTCAATGTAGCCTCTATTTATATTCCTTTTATTTTGACAAATTCTGTCGGATCTGCGGCAGGGTGTCCGACATTTGGCGGCTAATGGTGCGTGCTACAAATTTCCCGCATCGCGTAGCTATAATTAAGCGGATCGAGGCGGCAAGATGTTGCTCGTCTCGACTCGGCGCTGTTGTCGCCCCATAATTGTGCCACTTTAAGTGGGCGTCAACACGATACGGCCAAGTTGTTCCGCCTCGACTACATTCCGGCCGTGATGGAGATCGTTACACCGACGAACTAATTCCCGGCCGGGGCCCGGGGGGCCTAGCCACTCATTCAAGTTCGGGGAATATGGAATTATGTGTCATATTCAATGTTTGTTATGTTCCTAGCATGCTCCGTGCGGAGTTCTCAGAACGCGGCAGTAAAATATTGAAACCCCTTTTCCGTACATATTTTATATCAGTTCACAGTTCGGGCTCCAGGAACACAATTTATAGTCGCGTGGGGATTGAACAGCGGCTTATTTTAGACTCTTTTTCCCATTCTTTCAGCGAAACAAGAGCACTTTGATAAATGGAGCTTCAAATGGGAATTTATTTTAATGCACATTTTATAATAAACAGCGAAAAAACAGCCTCTGGCCAGCGAAACGGCTCTAATGGAAGCATTGAATTTCCATTTGAGGAAATGCATTTATTCTCGTTCGACTCTCCGCTGTTGAAAAGCGCTGCTGCCCCCCAGTCGCTAAGCTCATTTAGAACAACTCTCGGAAAACAAACAAAAGCCCGGCCAGCCAAGTGCCCGGCAATTATCCAGTCCATCAGTCATGCGTCCCGATCCCGGCCAGCGTCATCTGCTGAGCTTATTTATTTATTTGTTTGTTTGGCCTGCAACTGTGAAAATATTTTGACAATCGCCTCAAGTGATCCCCGGCCTCCGGTCGATGAGGTAATTATTCAGATCATTTGTATTTCCCAACGCCGCAGGGCCTCTATGCTGCAAAGAATGAAAGAAAGAAAGCCCTTTGGTGAGCGCAGTGTGGGATCGATGGAGCTTTCCTCCTTTCTTGGCGCCAACAATTGAACAACAAAGGCCAGTGGCAGTGGCAGTGGCAGCGGCAGCGAGAAGAATAACAAATAGAAGAAACCATACAGCAGTCCAGCAGGAAATAAATCAAATTAGAAATGTTTATAATGCCTTTTCTTTACATTTTTCAGAGTAGGCCTGGCGGAGTGGAGGACTGGCGACGGAGAAATATCCAAAAATGGAGTCCCCCCTCTATAAGGCCATTCCCCAATCACTTCCCACCTGAACGGCGATTCGACAAACAATTGCCTTTGCTGACGACAAATTGCCAATGACTCTGAACGACGCCATCAACATCAACATCAACATCAGCAACATGCACGCCACTCCACTCCGAGGCACGGAACGGCACGGCACAGCAGCAACATCAACAGCGATTGTCGTAAAATGTTTCTTTGATTTTTATTCCCCGGCTGTCTCGGATCTGTCCCTTTATTTCTATATTTTCAAATAACAGAGTGGGCAACAAAGTGGGCTGCCTGCTCGTCCGCCTCCCTGCACGTGACCAATGACAATTGGCGAGCTACTGTCCATTTATGACCTCCCGGACAACAAGTCAACAGTTTGGTCGTTGTCGCCGATTCGGGCTTTAATATTTCCTGCAGCCGGAGAGGCATTGGCCGAGCTTGAGGCGCCTCCATCAAAAAGTCGTAGGCGGAAGTTGAAACTGCCGGGGGGGCTGGGGCCACAATGCCAATAATACGATTGCCGATTGCCGATTGCCTTTGGTCGCCCAAAGTGGCCAAGTGGCCAAGACTCACCCAAATTAGGTCCGAAATTAGCCAGAACCCTGCAGCTCGGGCCTTCTCTTCTGCGAACCCCTCTACCTCTAATAAACTTCTTTTGTTATTTCTGCTCCTCGGAAGTTGTAAAATATGGAAAATACTCGATGACCACCAGTCCTCCCGCCCGACACCCCCACAAGCCCGAGTTATTTTATTCGATTTTCATTAGATTGACTTTCGGGTTCGGGCCTGCCCAATTATTGTTATGCAAGGAGCAGTCCCCCTGGGGGGCTTCCCCCCGAACGAAATTGACTTTTTGGGCAAGTGCTTAGTGCTTAGAAGCGAGGTCAAGAGTTCGAGGTTCAAGGCCTCCGAGGGAGTGGGGCTTTAGTGAGTCTGTTTAAAACAGCATGCCCCAAGGAATTCTTTCAAAAATTTTCGCTCTTCCACCAGCACCAGGGGCTGGCGTTAGTCGTTCCCGGAATCTCCCTAAATAGCGTGTCTGACCCACATCACCGGGGCCTGGACGGGGCATCGCCCCAGTGGCCAGTGGGCAGTGCCCGAGCAGGCCCAGCCCTACAGGTAATGCTCCGAATTAATATTTATTCAACCCCACCACCGCCTGCCGCTGATATATTTGTTACTTTCCGTCGCTCAACGCCCGACTGGCCCGGGACGGGAAATCTCAAGCCAATGCATCGCGGCCGTCAGACTAATTTTATGATGGATTACTGGGAACGGAGAGGAAATCCAACCACCCACCTCTTCTACTGCACTGCGAGAAATACTCAGCCTACGAGGAAGGAGTAATTAAGTGATGGATTGGAGGCAATAAATATTTTTTTGAGTAGTGTCCCCAAAGAGGTGGTTGCACTTATCGCCTTCGCGGGGCTGTCCATCAAGTGCAGCGCCCCTCGCGACGGCCAGCGACGGCCATCAACCCCCACCTGTCCGCCAATAGAACCTCAAAGTGCATTTGCCTTTGTTGACATTTGTAAAATGCAAACAGAACACGCAAGGCGATAGATAGCAGTCTGCCACGGTCGGACAGCGATAGGGACAGGGAGACCCGTAGCCGTAGACCATCACTCACGGCGATTAGATCGCCGGGCGGGTAATCGAGTGTGGCTCGCGAGATACGGATGGATGCCTGGTCGGGCGGATAGACAGATAGACAGATAGCCAGATAGTGCCGGGGATACAGATTATGTGGGAGCTTCAATTGAATTTTACGATTCCAGTGCCCCGCCGACCCGACCCGCCGAGGAATGCCACATAAGGTTAGGTTAGAGTTCCCTCCGAAGCGGAGTTGTCTCTATTTACGATATTGACTCGGGAAATCGTGACTTTTCCATAATGAACGGGATTTACACGTGTTTATGGAGGGTCATAAATGGTTCGACACCTCGAGGAATTCTCCTCCTAGCCCCCTTTCCGAGTCGGAAATTTCCTTTTGTAGAAGTGGAGTTGGAAATGGAATTATTATTCGGGCGATTCTGTCTGCGAGTGCTCGGCACTTACTCCTTTCTGTGCAGAAAGAGGAATAAGCTCTCAGACTGCATTAAGATGAATAACTGAAAAGTTCGCCCCAAAACACCTGCTCCTTCACCTTTGACAAAGCTCAGACAATCAGAGTGCTTAAGTGCTGCTCCCCAAACAAATGAGACGTCGTTTCGGCTCCGGCGAAAGTTTTCTTAAAGCCGGAGTGCACCCACTCTGGAAGCAAAATAAACAGGGGACGGGAGGGAAGAACCGAACCTAATCGTTGTGGGACATGAAAGCCAGGCCGCATCGCATTACCTATCCTAGGAGTAGCTCGTCGAGCCGGAGAAGAAGATATTATGCAAAATAATATATAATTTTGATAGCACCCAATTTGAGCCTGTCATAACAAGACCGGCCCCCAGTCGTCCTAGGCCTCCTAAGCCGCCTCCCAAAAATCGATATATGTAAAAAATGTTTGCATGACTTTGGGAAATTTAGCAAACTTTCCTCCTTTCCTTTGTTTTCCTCTCGTTTTTTACGTTCGTCCTTGCCAGGGTGTGTGTGGCAGCCCGGGGAGGGCCCTCGCCCGCGTGGAAGCTTCATTGATATGAAAAATATCTTTTAAATGCAATAAACCAACGAGAAAACGATAGCAAGTGGGCGGGGGCTGCTCCACGCCGCTCCAGGGCGGTTTACGAAAAACAAGACTCATAAAATTAATATGATATAATAAAGAAAAATTTGCAAGCTGCCAAAAGCATAACGATTGATTCTGAATTATAGCCCAAGGGGCAGTAGGCGGAAGAAAGCGGAGTGGAGCGGGCTACAGCTGCGGTTGCGCCAATAGGGCGGGTAGTTGTCCAATACCCGGCACTTTCATAGCACAGCTGTATCAGTATCTGCAGGGAGCACCTCATAGAACTCTTCTAGAAGTACCTAGTAGTAGAATCTAGTAGTTCTCATGTACTCATCCTTAGCAATAATAGTGGCTTGGATTGTAGAACAACTTGTCCCAATAGTACCCAAAAGTACTCTTCTAGTAGTTCCTCGTAGAACTGAGGAAGTATCTAGTTGTCTTAATCTATCGAAGTATCTAGTTGGATTGAAGAATACCCGGTTCTGAATACTTTCCCAGCGAAGTTGTATCTTTATCTCCAAGTACTGGTCTGCCCATCGTCTAGAATGGACTCTTGATTAGCAACAATTGTTGGATGTTGCCGAATTTCATCCGACCTATAGCCTCAAATGAGATTCAAACAAAAATGCCCTAGTATTCTGGACACAAGTGTACCTTGAAGCAGAAGGCAGAGCAACTTTCTTTTGCAATATGCTTGCTGGGGAGGAGTGGGCGGGGAAGGCGGTTGAGGAAAAGAAATCAAATCGAATAAATAACACGCAGCCGGGCCAAAGGGGCCCCTAAACAAAAACAGAGCAGCCCCGATATGTGCGGCAATCAGTGGCAGAAAAGCCAGAAAAAGAATACTTTCGATGCCGCCAGGAATCCGAGGGATTAGGGGAGCCCCGAAAAAGTGCCAGCCAGGGGGAGAGGAGGGGCGGTGCGGTCGGCCACTTGCTCCACATGCAGCGAAATTAATCATGGCATTGTTCGGCGCTTTTCAAAATAATAAATACTTCAGCGCGACTATGAAATAAATTACTCAAAATCGTTTCATTTCATTCTCCATCGCAGTGGCATGCGACTCTGTGGAACGCCACGCACTGGATCACGACGACAAACAGATATCCACAGATACAGATACAGATACGAACTCAAGTCCGGAGTGCCGCAGATCCGGGGGTGGATCGCGGGACAATTTTAACTTTTCGGTTTCGGTTTTCAGTTTTCAGTTTTGAGTTTTCCGAGGCACTCCTCCATCCCGGCCTCCATCCTCCACTCCATCCCGCGCACGTGTCAACCTCCAAGAGCGAAATGCCAGGGGAATTTGTTGATCATTAATAACGTGGCACAAAAACATTTCGGCCACTTAGGAGCCATGAATGGGGCGTAGCACGGAGCGCGCCAATTCCCAGACAGTTGTCAGCGTCGAGGAAATAATAAAAGTGCCTGTGGCCAGAATTAATCACAGCTCCAAAGTGCTCAGACTTGAAAAGTTCACCAGGAGCCTGGGCTTGGAGCCTTTCGACTTTAAACATTATGCTTTAAACTTTAAACTTTAGACTCATGTGAGTATTTCGGCAGAGTCTAATTCAACTTTTTGTGGCAACCTCGCCCTAGAAAGACTGAAACTGGAACAGCAATATCCCCATTTTCGGCTGCTATTATTATTTTAGTTTCTGCTGCATATATTTTTTGTTTTAGTCGCAGCCACTTCCGCCAGAAACTGCCTTTGTTTCGGGATTTGTTTGTTCTGGAATGGGCAGTGGGAATATTTATATTTCAGCGCCTCCCAGCCACCCCCCAGTTGGTTCCAGTCTATGGCTCTATGGCTCTAATATATGGCCCTCGTCGTGGTGTGTGCTTTTTTAATTTGGAGCAAAATGTCAAAACTGAACAGAAAATTAAGTAAACAAACTATAAAGGCAGATTATAAAGGCCCATAAACTCAAACAGAGACAGGGGCTCCTCGAGATATGCAAATGGTCGGAAGGAGGGGACCTCTGATAACTTCATTAACAAATTGAAGAGGAAAGTGGAGGGAGGGCGACTAATTTATAAATTATTACTGAATATTCATAGGTAGATCTCTGGTCTTAGAAACACTTAAAAAGGTGTCTCATAAACTTGCGTTTTTATTTAAATAAGAGGGCTTAGAGAATTCAAGGCAAACTTAGTTATGTGAGAGCCTTAAAGCCGTTGAAAGTAATATTTCAGTTCATAAATATTCATGCCATCTGATTCAAACACTTTGACTGACTTCTAGTCTATTTTTTACATTTATTTCTGTGTTGAGACGGATATTTATTTATTGCACTGGGGAATGGGATAGGCATCACTCCCCCTCGAGATAATCCACCCATCAATCGAGTGGGAATATTTATGGGCCGAGTGCCTCTAATTTGTAAATCTCAAACTCATCAGCAGCACACACTCGACAGACGCAGATAATTTGTCAGATAATGGCGCATCTATCAGTTTTTGACAAGATTGATGGCTAGATAATGCGATTGATAAATCTCCATTACTCTTCGGCATCTGAGCGCCCAGCATCCTTTCTCTTCATTTTTCTCGAGTTAATTTGGGGAAAAGCGACTGCAGAAGGAGTTCCCAGAGACCCAGAGCCACCTAGAACCCTCCAGAGCCACTGAGACAATGATTTGATTTTGGCCATGTCACTTGCCATGTCATCATCCCTCGGAGAGGTGATTTCTCTCCTGATTTTTCCACGCCCTCCATTTGTCAAAGGAAAGGAGTGCACTGCGAGAAATACCTACAGAAATACATGCCCTTCTCTCCATATCCGAAGCCTAGTGTTCTTGCTGTGCACCTCTGCCATCAGCCGAGTAAGTGACTCTCGGCAGAAGCTAGAAAATGTTTCAGGCAATAAAAGTGTCCATTGATTGGCACCATCCGTCGGATGGCATTCCGGCTCAATCAGACATTAATCCACTCGTTCTAGTCACTCCATTGTGATGGAGATGAGGTGACAGTTACTCCCCATTCAAGGTGTGATCGTTAACCTGTTCGCCAGACTTTACGAGGCCCTGGTCTTTAAAGTATTGGATTTCCATCTCCTAATCGTTATAGCCGCACTTATAAAAAATAGTATCATATTATTGAGAACCAAGCCCGCGAGCCATAATAAACCTTGATTGCCGGGTATTCTCGAGTCAAGTGTCCTCGGAATACCCCCCTAATTACATTAAAAATTGATTCCCGTGACTTGTCAGACCACACACTCGTCCAAAATTAATTGTAACCCGAACCCCTGCCGGCTAGCCTTCCATGAGTGAGCCAGCATATCGATCACAGGGAGGAATTACTATCGATTTTCCGGCCGGCAAGTAAACACGGGATTTGATTCTCCCATGTCCTCTTGAGCCACTCCTGCTGCTGCCTGCCATAAAAAATAGTTGAAAGCATTTCCCAAAAAAGAATCAGGAAAGACACAAACATAATAATGCACAAGAATAACAAGAACGGAGGGAAACCCCGCCCGCTCCCCTCGCCGGAAAATCGCTTATGCAGGAAGCACTTTTCTTGGTGGCTCCTCCGCGCCGAGATTTTCCTCCACATGCAGCGGGAAAGGAAACCTCTTATCCTAACCCGCTCTAGTTCTCTATTTTTTCTCTCCATAGCGAGTTTGTGTGGGAACGTGATTTCAGCATAATTCCGTATATCAGGGCATAAATGGGGCATGCCACACGCTCGAACAGGACCCTCGAGGCGAATCCACAGTCACGGCCACAGGCTCAAAGGAAGGACAGTCGCACAAGCCGCAAATATAGAAGGCAGACTGCACTTTTGTCGGTTTATTGTGCCGTCTTACAGAGAGTCTGCCATCTGCCAGCTACCAGCTTCCAGCCGGGTCAAGTACGTTATAAACAGAGTGCCAGGCAGATTTCCCGCAAAATATAAAAGCGGGCCAGGCCCGGTAACCGGAACAGGAATGGCACAGAACTCAACAGACTCGAAAAGTCAAGAGTGTTGAAAAATAAAGTCAATGGAAGGCCGAAAAACACTTTGACTGATTTGTATGTGGAGCATATGGGTTATGGCCAGGAGGGGTGACTGAGAAGGTTTATAGGAGACTTGAAACAGGATTCTACATTCTATACTTAAATGATAAACAGCTGAGCCAGAAGCCAAGCAAGTCTTATAGTCAAGTCTATTTATGCTTCAGAGTTTCACAATCAACTGCTAGAACTCCTCGGCCCGCCCTCGCTGACTGTTGAGGCCAGAATCGAAGCGAAAACGAAGCGGTATCCATTGATTCACTGAGTGCCAATTTACAAATCGAAAAAGCAGTCAGCCCGGACCTGGGATGGGGCTGGTCCTCCTGGCCGCCAATGCACAAACAGCAATCTCAAGCGGAATCCGACTCGGATTCGGAATGGCAATCGGAGCTTGCACAGGGAAATCGAGAAAGGCGGAAGCTGAAGCGGGCAGGAGGGCTTTGGCTTCACAAACACGAAAACATGAAAATTGAGCGCTTTAATATTTTGAGCCCGTCGAGTTTCCAGCCCCTGCCTGCCGGACATTGCAATGCCGGTGGCCACCACATGCAGCACATGGATGTGTGTTTGTTCAGAATGTTTCCCCGGGATTTTCCACAAAATTTTCATTCATTCATGCTGCCGGCTGTGCAGACTCGCCTCGGATTGGGAATCGGCATCCGTATCCGCGAGGATGCTGCGCTGCGGGTGAGTAATTTTTCAAGTATTTTCCATATTTTCCCATGTCGGTGGGTGTCTGTGTGCTTAGCTCCTGTTGGCAGTTCCCTCTTCTCCGGGGCGGGGGCGGTCCAATAGCCTCGAAAATCAAAGATTAAAATGAGCAGCGGAGAAGGGACCTACGGCCCACGCTATTTGCCAGAGTGTTTAGCCCCGGGATCAGGGATCAGGGTTCGGGTTTCGATTTCGTCACCAGATGCTGCTCCCACCCGCCCGACCAGGCGGCAAGCCGGCGTTTTTTTTCCACAAATTATTGTACAAATATTTGACTTTCAAAGAGGACGCCGCGGACGGCGTCAAGGAGCGAAAAAAGACAGAAATCGGGCTACACATTTATTGAATTAATGGATTATTTCGGCGTCGAGGCAGCTGCGACCTCAGTCCGATTTGTTTTTTACGTTTTTCCCCCCTCGCCCCCGCGGATTATAATTCAAAACATTGCGACCTTTTTTATTGATACTTGTACTCCCCCGCCTCCTGGTGTCAGCTATTTCAAGCATTTCAGTGGAAATCGGAGCCAATGCATTTAATTAGATCGGGAATGGACACTCTGATCTGGAAAATGGAATCCAATTCTCATTTTATGGCAGCCGGAGGTGGAAAATCAATTTCCAGCTGCAGGGGGAGCTCCACAATGCCTGTGGAGTTGGAACTTTGACGGGGCACCCTTTGAACGGAGACCAGAAATATTTTGATTGGGTCTGCTCCAGTCCGACCCGAATGTGATTGAGTGGAAAAATCAGAGTTCCGAAAGGTCTGCTTGGGTGTTCAGAGCTTCCATCGAATAGAGTTTGAAATAATTTCTCTGCATATGTTTTCCGGGTCCCATGGAAGTCTCTTTAAATGATCACCGCTTCTGCCGTTTCGCCAAGCGACGCCCACGACCCTACGACCCGTGGCCGTACGGCTTGCATGTCCAAATTACGTTGAAACGGAGCCACGAGAAGTGGCTTGAAAAAGGGCTCACAGTCACAAAAACCATTTCACAATTTTCTGTTCCAATTGGCCAAAACACACACACGCACACCCGGACAGGGCCCGGCCTGTGTTTAGACCATGGCTTTTTTATGGCCACACGAGTTTCTGTTGTGGCCACTCCGTCCACACTGAACCGGCTGGAGGAACACACACACGGGCACCGCAATTTGGCCAAAAAGTTAAACATTAAAATGCACTTGTTAACAAGTAATTTGTTGGAAATGGCAGATATTTGCTTATCGCAGCCAGGAATCAGTTTAGCCGGCCGAAAAGGTTGAATATTTGATTAGACATGGCCTCGTTAGGGGCTCTGGCCTGTGTGGGATAGTTGCGACCCCCTCTGTGGGAGTCCTCCATATGCGGACAAGTGCATCACTTACAATTAAGATGGTAATCACTCGGAATGGCGTTATAAATAAGTCACTGGCCCGGACGAGGGGCTCTGCAGACGAGGCCGTAACGAGGCAGCATCTGAAAGCACTTAGAGAGCAGGACTCTCCCTCCACTCGGCATGAATTTAATCTTTATCGAAGGAGTCGGGGCGAGTCAAGTGGGAGGAGAGTGCCTCGGCCTCAAGTGTCGTCTGTTTTTGGACGCGGAGTCTGGTGTTCCGGCAATCCCCGCAGGCGAGACAAAATCAATTCCAATCAAACAAATGCAGCGAGTCGGAGGGCACATCCACTCAAGCGAGCCAATAAAAACTGAAGTACAAAAAATTGTTTGGGGTGTACTTTTGGGTTGAAGGGGAAGGGTCTCAACTGAACTGAACTGAACTGAAATGAAATGAAATGAAATGCATGTAACAAAATAATTGATAATAATCGAGTTTAAATCGCATTTGGCTCTGACAGTGACGACAATGACACAATCATGGTGATCTGGACCGGGAGGGTGTCTCTCGAGGGTGACGAGGGCGAAGAAGTTCAACCGCCAGGCCCAAATGTCACAATTCTAGGGGAAAGGGAAGAAGGGGAACTGGAAAGTAATTATAAAGTTTATAGAATAGTTTTCCGAACAGAGGACTTATGAATGAGAGTGTGTCCTTCCTGATATGACTCTCAAATCCCCGACTCTGCCGAGAAAAAGTGTTAGTCACAGTCCCACCATTTCCGAGCGTTGAACCCTCAGCTCAGCTCCCGCTGGGACGGCCTGCCTTCGAAGCACAATATTTACTTCCCGGGCCTGCAGACCCCGAAAGTCAGGAATATAATCTGTTTCCCATTTCCCCGTGCAAGAACCCTCCACTGGTCGACTTAGGCCGCCAGATGTTGGGTCTGTCGGTTACGCCTCCGCCCTCCTAATGGGAAAACTGAAGCGAAGGCCCGGTTCTGGGTTCTGGGCCCTCCCGCCACAATGTTCATATAAACAAACTCATTGACATGTTCTCTAATTTCATTTGGATGTCCGTGAAATGTCATTATGGTCCGAGGGGAAGCGGCGTTTAAAAACGTTGCATTTTTTATGGAGCTCGGTTCGTGTTCTGCTCTCTGATGCATGCCCGGGCCCGGGCCGCGACAAAAAATTGGAAAATCCTGTCTAAACGAATTTCAGCTCTGGTTTTTCCAGCTTTAATTGCAATCTGCAGTCCTCCAGCCCCCCCCCTCTGGAAGTGTTAATGTCTAAATTGTTCGGGTTTTTGTTCGGCGGTGTTTTGTTATTGACGCTGTTGTTGTGGCAACCCTGCATTAAATTCCAAACATTTTCAACTGCTTTCCTGCGGTTGCGATGTTTATATTTCAATTGAGGTTTTCACGCAATTCCCAGTGTTTGTGCTGCGCGCTGTTTGTTGTGTTTACGGTTCCCTTATTTATTTATGCCGTGCTAGTTCCGTCGATTCCCCGAATGTGTATCCCGCACAAGGATGTAAATATCTAGCTCTAGGAGCTGGGACTTACCTTCGTCGGCGGTGGCGGGGTGCTGCTCGCCCCGGACAGGCGCTAGGTCTCCTGCCAGCAGGACTAGCAGAAGGCATGCCCAGGCGGAGAAGGTATCCATTTTGGTGGCTAGCTCACTGGCTATCCTGGCGCAGTTCAGTGGCAGACTACGGCGGTTCTCCTCGAGTGCTTTCCTGGCTTCTTGGCCCAGATTTCCCGGTAATTGTTGCTTGAGTTTCCTCCTTGGCTGGTCTCGCTTTCGGTCGGTCTAGTTATCGGCGCTTTTCATAAGTTGCCCCTTGTGTGTTCCTCGCTTTTTGCTGCAGCTGCTGGCACTCCTATACTCATCTTTGCCGCTAGTTCGATTTTCCCATCGTCCTCCGGGGGCTGCCGCTGACACTCGCCACTGCAAATGGAAGATCGGAAGGCATTAGGACACTGGGAGGGTATTTGGCCGAATTAGCTTTCATTTATGCACCACTTGGTGGGGGAATACCAGAAAGGAGCTGGAAAAGCAGACCGACCAGCAGCCAAATAGCAGCCAAGAGCAACAAAATATTGAATTGCAAATGGAATCAAAGAAACGCATGTAGTGGACTTGTTCCCCATCCCGGGCATGGCTTCTCCGGCGAAAAGTGCATAATGGGAGGGGGATTGATGGGAGAAACTCTGGACGGGAATCTGCATACTGCAGCTGGAACGTGTTCGATGGAGCTTGCTTAATTACAAAGTGGAATTTGGCCAGAATTGGGATTCAATGTGAATGCAAATCGCCCGAAAGAGTCCGGTTGTTGTTATGATTGAACTCTGCTGGCTGATTTGCATTTCTGGAGCTCCCCCAGTCCCATGGCTGTAATTTAGAGTTTCTAAAACGCTCGACTGAGCAGCTCTACGACTGCTAATTGGAGCATTATGCGAACGCCTTCTCATCCGAACTCTTCTGGAGAACCCAGAGAGTTCCATATCTCCCCAGGACTACCAGGGCTGCCTTGGATGCCCCCCCCTCAGCAGCCTTGACAGTCGAGCCTGGGGGCCGGGTGGACAATAAATAAATAATACTTTTGTATTTAACAATAATGTCAGAAAGGGGCTCGAATCGGAATACGAAAGTACCTTTTTGTCAACCTCTCAACATGCCAAAACAAAGTGACCTCGATTTTTTATAGCCGGCCAGGAGTGAGTTGTCCTGGGAAGGACACGGAAATATGTATTGTTCGCAGTCCGTCAGCCACAGGTCGTATTTCGGTTCCCGGCCAGGTGATGTATAACTTAATACAAGGATTTAAGTATCTGGCCTGGTCCTGCTCCTCCTCCTCCCCAACATCCTGGCACTTTCCCTCTCGTTTTTGGAGCTCTCTCACGTGTGCTTGTGTGTGTGTGTGTGGCTTATGTGTCCTACTTTGTTCGCCTCCTTTTTTTCGCTTTCTAGAAGCAATTTAGCAGCATTTTGTTTGGCCAAAGGAGCTTGCGACGATTCATCTAATATAAACACCCACACAGGCAGCGAGGCAACGAGGCAGCGAGGCACATGCCCCACGCAGTTGGGAGCTTACATTGACACTTTTACGGTTTGAGGAAAACAGGACAGGGGCGTCCTTAGGGGGACTAGGATCCCATAGACTGGAACACAGAACTAGAAGTCTAGCTCTGCCTTGAAGAGCTTTGAAGCAAAATGAAGGGTAGTTTGTGGTCTCCGCCCCTGCCTTGTCCTCAGGCCCCTTGGCATCGAGGTGAGAAAGACCACAACTCTCCGCAGAGGAGCAGGGGAGCTCCCGAAACAGCAGCAAGGACCTCGCCAAACTGGCTACAATGCACGAGTTGCCATTCATAATATTAGCGCGACGAGGCAGCTAAACAAAGGCCAGGACTCAGCCCCTGCAAAAAACGGGAAAAAAATCCAACTCCAATACACTCGGCAGGCGGGCGAGGGGAGCCGAAGGAATTGGTAAGACAGGACGGGAAAGGAGCAGAGCAGGAGTAGGAGCAACTACACGTGTAGGTAAAGCAATCAACAAGCAGGATACGAGTCGAATGAGTAACATAAATAATAAAAACGCAGGGAGGACGGCGGCCAGAAGCAGGAGTGGCAGGCTCAGACATTTGTATGAATGATGTCTGAGAACAGGACGACGCATGAATGGCAAATGGCGAAATGGGTGAGTGACGAGTGGCAGGCAAGCAGGGCACCCAGCCACCACCCACCACCCACCCTGCCACCTGGCCCACCTGCTTATTTATGCTGTGCCTATGGCTGCCACTCGAGGCCCAGGAGTCGAGGTCCCAGGCGCAGCTGCACAGAAAGAAAAAATGGTCAAGTCCTCGACGATTTCCGAACTAAAATGGTCCTTAATCCGGACATACTTGCTATTATTTTTAAGAAACCTTTTAAATAGTTTTAATTTTTAAACAAAATATCATAATCATTCAACCCTTCTCTCCCTGTAGCATGTTGTAAGCCGTGAATGGAATATGGCGGCAAATAGAAAATATTTATGTATTATGCAAAGCGGGACTCGCAGGACTCACAGGACTCGCTGCACAAAGGAGAAAACAAGCCCATAATGGAAACCTGTTGTCCGGGAAATCTTATTCTCCGTAAACGAACGGAGGCGGGCCACCCGACCCATAACTCACGGGGGGAGCACATGGTTATTTAATTTGGACATTCTGCAGCTCCTCTCCCGAGGAGTAATGGCCGGGCGCGAAGGCAGGTGCGAGGGATGGCTACCAGGCGGGGGACTGCGGGGAGGTCGGGTGAGATACGACCGCTTATCAGAGGCGGAAAGGTGTTAAGTGTGCCAGAGATTATCAGATTAGTTTCTTGCTTATATCTCTCAGTTAAAGTCTTGAGCAAATACACTTTCGCTTTAATTTCTGGCACTATTTGATATTCTCTTCCGAAGACTTCTGCGGCCTTCCACCTCAGCGTCTTCGTTATTTTCGTTTCTGCCAAACACCTCTCCAACCCACAAAGGAGCGAACAATGCCAGAATTCCCATTCCCAGCCAATTTGCATAAGTGATTTGGTCTTTCTTCTTGCTCCAGCGAGCTCCATCGGGCGCCCTTGGGCCTCCTCTGGCGTTCCGAGTCCTAATCCCAGCACCCACGCCTCTGCCCGGCTATCTGGGGCACAGGTGAGAGGCAGCCACTGGCTGCGGAGAGTGTGAGTGTGTGGAGGAGATGTGTGAGAGTGTCAGCAATGTGACGCTTACAAATTTATGAAGAAACTTGCCAGGACCTCCTTTCTGAGGCTGGACCATGTCGCAGGGACATATTGAAGCTCTACACTGGAAATAAATCAATGGAATTAGGGTGGGTGGTGGATGGGGGCTATCTAGAGATCTAGAGCTACTACCACTCACTAGCTTAAATACTTATACTTTTTAAATGAAACTATTTATGATTTTTTACGCTTTTCTTCTTGTGGAAAGAAGTCTGTCAGGAAGCCAAAGGATAGCAAGTCTGCAGCAAGTGAAATTAATTAAAAAGGACGAATAGCGTTAGTCAAGGATTGTTGCCCGTAGGGTGGGGGAGTTGTAGGGCAAGACACGGACAAACGGACACACGGACACACGGACACACGGACGCACGGACACGGTGGCAAAGAGATGGATGGACCGGCGACACACAATGAATGGGCAAAAAGATGTCAACACTTTGTTGAAGATGATGACGTCGTCACCCTAGTCGTTGCTGCTGTTTTCCTTGCTGTCGTCCTGTCTGAGATCCGTCCCCAGTCCGGGCCATCATCCATTGTCCCAGCCATTGTTTCATATTGCTCCTCCTACTCTCGGCCCAGCTCTCGGCTCTCGGCAGTCTGCTGCTGTTTATGAAGTGGCAGGAACGAGTGGCGTTGTTAATAATAGAATGTAACTTCTATTTCTGCCCGACTCGCGTTACAATCTCCGTTCCGGCCAAGGAGCTGGCTGGGCTGCCTTTTGTTTTTCTTCCACTCGAGCCTCGCCTTTAAAAGAGTCGGTAGACTCGCTTTCGAGTGGCAAGCGGCAAGTGGCAAGTGGCGCTGCAAGAAGCAGTTTCTGTTTGCCTCGTCGGGGCCATTTAAATAATTCGGTTTAATATTTTATTCGGCAGGCTCTGCTTTCTCCTCCATAAAGAAACACTTTCACAGTCGAGGCACAGTGCGTCCCGGGCAATCCCAGCCCGGGCGGAGACGAAGTGTAAGCCGGACTTTCATTTGTTTTCGCAACTAATTGCATGGATGCTCGCTTTATCTTTTATTAAAATGGCTTTCAAAGCAAACAACAATGGGCTTATGGCCGGCAAAATATTTCAGTTTAATTTCCGAATTTATGAAATCAGGAGTCGGCCGGATACCAGGCAGGAGGGCAGTGCTTATCCCAATCCGAAGCCAAACAATTGGAGAGTATTTCGGCAAGCCAGGCAAACAGCGCTGGGCAAACATTTTCCAATTTATGCATTTTTCGAGTATTTGTTTTCACAAATGTTGGTCTGTGCATTTATTTTTAATTAAAAGCAAAAAGCCAAAGCACGGGAGAGGTGTCAGGACGGGAGGTTGGGCCGGGAGGACCAGGACAATGGCGGAGCAGAGCTGTTAAATTTCAATGTCAACAACTCCCCGCACACACGATGGCTCATAAAACATATATCCCGTGTACCGAGTGCCGTGTGTGTTTGCGTATCTATGACAAAAAAAATTGTTTATTTAATGGAGGCACCCCCACTATTACCCAGTCCCCTCCCCAGAGAGTCTGTTTGCCTTTTACTTTTTCCAGTTTTTGTAATAAAAATGCATTTTTATCTCCAGCCTTTTACAAAAATATTCTAACTGAAGCGAACAGGACTAGGTAGCAGTAAGTAGACCTGCCTCATACCCTGGACCTCCTAAACATAGCGCAGAAAAGTATGCTACAAACATTTAGCTTCAAATCCTGACACTATTTTCCAATAATTTATGCTTTTTCTTTCAAAAAATGTATCATTTGCCCAACAAACTCTCATTCAAAGAGCCTTCAGGGTAGAATCAGGACGGCAGCCGATAAACTCGTGGGATTTCTGCCGGAAAGAGCCGCGCTGCGAGTCAAAAGGCACACAGACACAGACACACCAGCGCACCCAGGAGGTCGTCGCACATCCTTGAAACATTTCATATGGATAACAAATGCCTGGAAAATTATTTTCAGATGCAGCGACGGAGGCAAGGCGGCTGGCAGGGGGAGCTGTGACACTTTTCCCCGGCACTCGCACACTCTTGATATTATTTTCCCTTTAAGCCGCGAACCAAGTAGCTTTTTTTAGGGTTAGGAGCGTGTTTTATTGGCCCGCTGCTTGTTTGTTCTTGTTCCTGCGAACAAGAGGAGCTCCCTTTCCTTGACTTTCCTTGGCAAGAGTTGCCAGGGCGAGGCGTGGGAGTCGCTTTGATGCGGCCCTAGAGTTGATTTTCGTTTCGGGCGGAAGTCTCATTGCGTTTGCATTGTGCGGTTTCCCCCGCACGTGCCACCTCTTTCCCCGGCCTCGTCCTCGTGCGTACGTGTGTTAATTGGCGGTCTATGCCTGAGGTGCGGGGAGTGGGGAGCGAGTGTTTTCTGAGGCGAGAGGAGCAACAGGATTTCCTCGCCGGCCCCCCCTGCCTGGCTGTCATCTTAATTGGCTTCGGTGTGAAATTAATTGGATTTCCCCGCCCCTTATCTCCTGCGTTTTATCTCTTTTATTATTTTTTAATTACCATAAGAGGCGACTGGCTATCGCAGATTGCGCAATACCCCGCGCTTTGATTTGGCTTCTCGAATCTCACTTCTCTTTGGAGCCTCTCCGAAGGCACCTTCCGTCTAGACATCAGTCCTCACTGCATTAGCCTAATCGTCCTGTTTATCGAAAGGCATTGGCCAAGTAAAAGGACTTGCATTATGGTTCCCTGCCTAATAGTTCACTGCTATCTGCCCCGACTAGTGCTGAGTTAGTTAAGCGGACTAACCCACGCACGCGATCTTAATTATGCCCCGGACTTCCAAAGGCTGGCGCTGAGAGGCGGGAGGTCAGAGGTCGCATTGCGTAAGCAGCTCCAGACACAGACCACTTTGCGGCAGAGTTCGGGCCAGGCAGGCACTTTATGGCCATAACCCCAAGTGCCATTGACTGCCGCCCCCGACTCCCCCTCCGCTTTTTTATCCACTTACCCCTCGCTGCGATTACCTGCGGGCGACAACCCTAAGCTGACAGCCACGCCCACCCCCTAATGGGGATTAACTTTGGTCCCGAGGAACGGGAAGGCAGGGAAGCTTCTTAAATTCAAGAGGAACTTGGAAAAGCATGAAGTTCTAGGGAGTTGGCTGAGAAAGGGTGTTTTTGGCCAAATATTCGAGCACTTTTTAGGAAAATAATTGAAATTTAAAGGGTATCTAATGGGTCTCTACAGCCCACCTTCCATTATAATATTTTGTGGTGTTTTTGTGGCTCTAAGTGCGAGTCTGACATATGCACAAAAGACCACGCATGCCCAGGGGGTGGGAGAGGGGTAGTCCTGCGGGGGACTAAAACGCTGAAACGCGGAAGGGGAGGAAGGGGTAGACCCAGTCAGCTCAGCCAGCCCAGCGGGCGCTGAAACACGCACCACGCAAACATTTTTCATCGTTAGCAGCCATAAAGAAGACAAAGCCAGGCCCCAGACCCGCCCTGCCCTTCGTCCTGCTCCTTGTCGGCCCCACCTCCTCTGCCGCCAAGTGGCCAGCCAGCCGGAGACAGACCACAACTAATGTAAAAACAAACACGACACCAGCGACCGAGCAAATTTGCACACTGCACCATGGCCAGGGCCAGGGCCAGTGCCAGGAGTGGGGCAGAGGCTGGGGAGCGGGAAGTACTTTTCTGCGGATACCACTTTTCACATATTGGTTTAGCTTTACAAGTCGGGGAAGAGTTATGAGACAAAGAGTACTTTTCTGGCAAAACTCAGGGTCTATCTAACTTGATCTATTCAACACTTTCTGTCTAAGACATTCCTGGCAAAACACTGCAGTGCCATACTTTTCTTGGATCTGTTATTATAAGAAATAACTACTACTACTAAATACTAACTTTAATATATCCAACTATTTGATAGGATTACGTACAGTATTTCAGCTTTAAAAGTGATTCCTTTTTTAGTCCCTAGTTCAGAAAGGGAATTACTTTCCTGGTTCTCTACAGGTACTTTGTTTAACACATTCTAAATATTATAGACAATACCTATTGTCTCTCCTGTACCTATAGATGTACCTAAATATATATCTTAAATATATACCACTACTAAATACTACCTAAATTTATTATTTCAGCCTTAAAAGTTATCAATTAATTATGAAAGGAGAATTTTCTGGTTCTCTGTAGGAATTTTATCTATTTTAGACTTTATATTTATTTTAGACCGGATCTCCCTTTGTATCTTTTTAATATCTAACATAAATACAATATATATCTTATATAATACTATATGCACTGTCTGGGGAGCGAGGAACTTAAACTTGTACTACTTCTATTATCGAAGATAGTAGTGTTTAGAAGATCCTACTACCAGGTATTACTTTTGAGTGAACACTTCCCTCCTCCTGCAGATGTTGGATATTGCAGACAATCGCCCGACCTGTTCTCCCCTCTGCCATTGTATCCAGTCTATTTCTTATATAAATACGACGTGGCGCCATCAGAACACCCACGCCTGCCCTGCCATATTCCTTTTTTTATTTTTTTCAGCCAAGACGGTTAACGACAGGCCGGGCCATGCGAGGGGGAAATTGAAAGGGAGGACGAGCGGCGACTAGGCGTGAATTATGACCTATTGAAACCTCAAACAAGGCCCGAGCTCCACAACAAGCGACAGCTTTACTCTTTTTTCCCCCTTTCACCCAGGCAGAACACACACACACTCCTTTATTCCTTCCCGGGTCTCGGGTCCCGGGTCCCGGGACGCTCCTTTCCCTTGTCGGCAATTTTTACTTTATGACTTTATTCTGTCCTCGTTTTATGCATTTTTTATGCCGCTCCGCTGCGGTTTTCTCACTTTGTTGGTCGACAAATCCACTAACAGGGCTGGCACTGGCACTGGCACTGGCACTGGCTCTGGCACTGGCTCTGGCACTGGCCCTGGAGCGGGTTAATATCCCAGTCCCTTTCCCTGCCCGATCCTGTTTCAGTTTGTTATCCCCGCCGCCCGGGCTCTGCATTATTTATGCATTATTTAGTCGGAGCGACAATTATTGGCTGTGGGACAGCTTAATGGGAGTGGGTTAGTGCCTGGCAAACGTGTTAAACGGGGAAACGGGGTTACTGGGGTTACTTCTTGGGGAACTGCCTATTCTAATCGAAGCAACTGATTAAAACAACACGTGAGAGCTGGTAGGGAGATGGAAACTTGAGATTCTCGACCCATTCACCGCCCAGTGCTCCCATTCTTGTATCCCACGAACGAATGTGCCAGACCCCCCAGGCGGAGCTCCGACCAAAATGCATCCAATAAAGCTGTGCAGGTTTATGCTAAACTATCCACGTGTCGACATTTAGTCGCAATAAAAAATATGAAACGAGACCGCCGAGCGGCGATAAAGATCTGAAGTCGGAAAAGTGAGACCAGCGAGTAAACAAACCGAAACTGACGAAACAGACACATAAAAGTAGGACCAAGTAGGTGGCCCCCAGTTGTAGCACACACTACCGCCGTCCAAAAATATGGGGAATACGGGGGAAATCGAGAGAACAGGCAGATGGACAAAAAAAGTGTAAGTGGGGAAGTTGCGTGCAAAAAGGAAGAGAGTTTATTGGGAAAACAGGACGAAAACGAAATTAAACACGCGCAGTGGAGGTCCTTTTCCGCCCCTCCCCCACTCCGAACATATAAAGTCTGAATTATGCTCCGTAATAAAAAGTTATGACTGTAAAATTTTTTAATTGCACATTTGGGAGTTTCTTGTTTATTTAATTTGAAATTCGTTTCTGGCCCAGACACCGCAGGGCCTTTTATTGGGCGACTTCATTTGCCTTTCAGGCATTCCGGCAGCCATTCCATTCCGGCAGATTTCTGTCAATAGTCTCTCTCTCTGATGGCCAGAAAACAGAAACTCCAAAGACAAAGTTTGGCCATTGCGGTTAAGACCAAGTTAAGAGCTTTAAGCAACAGCTGCAGCCCATTCTGCGTACTCATTTGTGCTGTTTTTAATTCCAGCCTTTGTTGGACAATTAAACGTGGCTCACTCTCATTTCTTTTCTTTTAAAGTGACTTGCGAGTTGCAGGAAATTGAATTATTATATTGGCAGACTTGGAGACAGCCTGGGGGTTTCCTGAAGGCACAGACACTGAGGAAGGGGGGTTCTCCGGCATGTAAGCCGAGACTGACAGAGACATTTGATAAAACACAGAGCCGTATAGGTAAACAAGACTACCAGACTACCAGACAGTGTTTGGCCAAGAAACCCGAGACTTTTGCCTAGGAGGCTCTGGAAGATGATTCAGGCCCACCTAATTGGGTTGTGATTCACTTTTCCCATTCATTTCAATAGTTTATGGCAAAAATTATCTCTACTAATTATTCACTTGACTTTTCTGCTAATCCACTTTCCGAATTCCTCGGAATCTCTGACCATTTCTTTTCCCCACTTGGCTTGTTGTTTTTTTAGTGGCCATGTCTCACTTTATTTTTATTTCCCCAACCTCACACCCCTCCCCAAAGGATCCCCATCTCCATCCCCATTCCCAGTTGACATCTGTCGTCCATCTGCACTGTCGGCGAGGACGCGGGCTAATTTGGCTCTCCGCTGCCTTAATCTGGGCGAGTAAATTTACAAATTAATTAAAACAACAAACAGGCGAGCCAGAAGAAGGAGCAACAGTCGCGGGTCGAAAGTCAAAAATGTAAAGCGAACAAGAAGGAAGGAGCAGAGCATGCCCCGAAAACCGCAGAAGCAAAAACAATACACTGGAAACGAAATCGCGGCACTAAAACAGGAGCCAGCAGCGAGTAGTGGAAGAGGCCGAAAGCGACCTCGTCCTTGCTGCCCTCGTCCTGTGTTTGCGAGTAAATGAAGGGACACCGCAACAACAACAATAACACGACAAGGAAAACACAACAAAGAGAGGAAGGAGGGCGGCAGGCGGCGGGCGGAGGAGCCCGTCGGCAAATGTAAAAAAGTCAAAAGTGGCAAAAAGTTACAGATGGAAGGACCTTTTTTTCTGTAGCCTGGTCTGGCCCGGTCCTGGTCCTGGGCCTGGACTGTGACATGGAAAAACGCGTGGAAACGCACAGGAATAATAATAATAATAAAAGTGGGAGCTCTCAAAGGAGGAGGGGTAGTGGGGGCTGGGGTGCTAGGCGATTTCAGTGAGCCGAGAGTAAATTATAAATTAACGCTGCAGGCGACGCGAGGTCAGCTCAGTGGCGTCCTTTGCTCCCTGGCCCGCTTGCTCCTCCTTTTTGCGGCTGTTCTTTGACTCTCCTACACACACACACACACACACACGCGGGAGGTCGACAGGAGGCACGCATGAGCCACTCCATGTCCGCCATGTCCTTTCAAAACACACACTATACAGCACTTTAGAGTGGACTATGAGATACCCGGTACTAACCCGACGAAAGGCTCACTTTCTCTCTCAGAATTGTAAGTTGTTCCTTTTTCAAAGTGTTCTCCTAATGTTATTTTATTAATTTTAAATGTTTATATTTCACTTCCTTATTTATTCTGTACCCCAAAATGCCCTTAAAGTCTACTAACGCTGGGTACGAAAATGAAAACACGAAAAACCCACACACACAATGGAAACTTGGCACGCGGCCTCAACTGACCGCAAAAAACATAACGACAGGGGGGCTGGGAGGTTGCCACAAGAGGCAGGAGCGGGGGCATGAGCAGGAGTAGTAGCAGGAGCAGGAAGGAAGTCAGGGAGCGTGGACAAGTGGTTCAATTGGCATTGGTGGCGATAGTAAATTCTCCTTCGTGCCACAAAAGGGGGATTTTCCGAATTACCAGCGTGGAGTTCAAGTGCAACGGCTTGTGGCAAGCGCCGAGCAGGTCCTGGCGAAGGGATGAGAAGGAAGTGGCACAAGCGGGGGTGGCAAGATGACATGATAATTGAAAACAAGCGAAGATTCAGGCACAAGCTCAAGGGCGGAACCAGCTGCAAACTCCACTTGCGGGTTAATAGAGCTGCTGAGGCGGAAATCAGATCCTGCGAGTTAATCCACCAAAGGACTTCCACGCAGGGATAAAGGAATAAAGTTTAAAGCCTCGTAAGCTTTCACTTTCCTCAATTATAATCGATTTGTTTTAAAGAGCTGGGCTTATTGAACAGGAAAGTAGTACCAGCCCTGATCCCCCAGGAGTTGCACTTTCCGCGCCACCAGCTCCTAGTTCCCAGAGGGCAGAACGAGGACCCGACCACTTCCCCCAGGAGAGCCTGCTCGCCCTGCCATGCATCCATCCAAGCGATCCCCATGACAAATATGCGGGAAACATGAACATAAGCCCGAGGGGGCGGAGCCAGCGGGCACGCCAGGCTGGAAAAGCCGCAGGAAAGGAAAAGCCCCGGCCCCCAGGACAGGTGTAGCCAGGGTGGGTGGGTGTTGGTGGCGCGGGACACGCGGGCACAATTAAAAATTTCATTGACTCGCAACATGGACACGAGCGGACATCCGCTGGCGCTGGTCCTTGGGGAGCGGCGCAGAGGGCTACTCCTCTACACTCCAGTATGCATAAATTACGGCCTAGTTCGATGTCAGATTTTAATTTATTTTCGAGATATGCAAATTACTTTGTTATTTAATCCTTTTCAGTAATCCGCTTGGCATCCTCCTTGGGGCCTTGGCCGCTGCTTCCACGCACTTTTCAGACACTGGGCCACGCGGATGGCAATCACACTAGCACTGCAGCCGAATCTTTCAATTCTTTCACCTTTCTGCTGTCAGGAGCTTCTGATAACGAGCTTGATTCTGGCCTTCGAGGCCTTCTGTTTCTCTCACAAAGTGCCAAGGAACTCGCGACGAGCCACGGAGATCTCCCGATTTCGAATTAATAATTCTTTTTATTCTTTATCTTTTCTTCGATCACTTTAGGGGTTTCTATACAGCTCTTGCTTTGGATTTCAATCAGATCTCTCCACTGCCACCGAGTCGGAGACGCACGCACGCGGGCCACTAACGCGACGCTGGATTTCAGAATGAAGGAATTGAACACCCGCCCGACTGCTTCGAGTACCGCTACGCTTGAATCTCTCGGATACACTGAGTTGTATCTCACAGATACCCGAACTCGAGTGGGAATCGGCAACGCGACTGCATCGGGTGTGGATCGTATGTTAGGCAACTCTCGGATACACTGCGTATCTCATGGATACTATTCGGCTCGCAGAAGGGCCAGCGCATGCGCCGCCTTGAGAGTTACGAGAGAGAGAGAGTGAGCTCTGTTATCGAGTGGAACGCATGTTAATAGTAATTTGATGGTTTTTGGCCAGAAAGTGCGATATTTGTTTGGTTCTTTTACTAAAAGATGATGTAGTTCTCCATATTTATTCATAATATTGAAATTAGAAAAGTTTCAACACAATCAGTGGAGTTATTTCAAATATTTAAAATTATTTCAGTAAAGGTTATTGACATTAATAGAAATTAGAAGGAAACTAAGAGTTCTTAAACACCAATTGGCTTCAATTAAAATTGGAATAATAAATTCATAAATACAATTAAATATTAATAAACTTCAAACTAATACCCGTTCTGTTCACTTAACAGGTCTTTAATGGAAGGAAATGACCATGTTTCGGAGTAATACCATCCACAGAGGGGAAGGCAAACACGGGCCACAGCGTTCTTCGGAGTTCTGCAAGAACTTGAACCTGACCACCTTAACAACCGCGCTATTCCATTAAAACCCGCTTTAATCTTCAACAACATTTGCTCCACGGCCTTATTAAGTTTTAATGCAATTTTATTGACGGCTTAATTATTTCCGCGTGCCTATGGAGGGCAGTGCATTATATTTATTTGAGCGGCGCGGCAAACATAATTACGTGTAAGTGGCGATATTTAACTTTAATCCGCTTTAAGCCCCCAATACCCAAACAAAGGATACAATTTAAAAAAAAAAAAAAAAATGATTAAGAGAGAAAGGGTTGTGTCAGAAAGAACAACAGCAGCCCGCCTGCTCTTCGATTTTAATCTCCGCTATCGGCCGGCGGGCCAACCTGAAAAGTGCGTTTTGGCCAAAGTGGCTGCACTTTCCTCCGGTGACTCCGGTTCCTCCGGTGACCCTTGACTCTGATTCCCCCTTTGTTTGCCCGTTGAATGCGATTTGAATTCCAGAAAACAATGGCCAGAAACGGCGAACTAAAACCCCCAGAAAAACATCAATTTTAATACCAATTAGGATACTTTTTTCCTGCTGACGCAGCGTCCTCGCATTTTTTACTCGAATTCAATGAATGACGTCTGCCAGGAGGAGGAGGAGGAGGAGGAGGAGGAGGAGGAGCACTGCGTTGGAAAGTGCAGAAGACGAGGCACAAAAGAAATGGAACCTGTTCACCTGGACGGAGGCAGGTAGGTACCAACAGCCCGGCGAAGAAATAAGAGAGAAGCAGCTCCCCGTTGAAAGATTAAAATCAGAATCAACGCAAACAGCAGCGGAGCAGCAGGGAAATAATGCAAATTCAGATGAGTATCAAAAGTTGAAGTTGAATTGTGTGCGCTGACAGGCGCAGGGCGCAGGTCGGAAAAGGAGGAGGAGGAGGAGGAGGAGGCCAGGCAGGAGGCAGGACAAATGCTCCAAGCAGTGGCATTCATCGGCGGGCAGGACCCGCAGTTACACAGCAAAAAAAGAGGAAATAAACAAATAAATAGAGATAGTTAATGGGCTCTGAATGGAGGCCCGGCCAGAGGTCAGTGAACCGAGTGCCCCGGGCAGCCAGTCCAGTCCACTGACAGGCACAAGCACCTCTACCTCTATAGGTAGTCCGCTCTGGATGGCAAGTCCATGTAGCAGTCTTGATAGCAGAGTGGCCCGTCATCCGGGGGTCAGGGGAATAAATCATAGACACCAGATAGACTGCAACACTATTAGGACTCTTCTTGGGAAGGAAAGTGGGTTATCTTTTAAACCGAAACTGAAGTCTCACAAATAGTTACTCGAAAGCAAGCTATTAGGAAACTGTTCCTGACATTACAGAGTAATGTAGTAAACATAAACAAACTGTTTAAAGAGAAACATTTCTCTCAGTGCCCGGAAGACCCAGGCCAGGACAGTTGAAACACAAAATCAAGTTGGACATTTAGTTTGGATTACGGCAGCAGTCGAAAGCCGAGCTCGAGCTCTTCATTCCATTGTTGGGCAGCCCCGCCTCTAGTCTTATTGTTCAGCTCTCCCGGATTATGCGTCTTATCCCTCGCTTGAGGTCACAGGTTGACACCCAATGCTTGGCGCAACCCAGACTGTCGCCCCTCGGAACTTAAAACCAAACAATCTCGAGGCCGGCGGCTGAACATCAAAGAGTGCTAGTCCCGAAATAGTTACGGAATTGCCCGAAAATCCATCCTCAATGGACCTGAGTGTCCTTTTTGCCGCTACCTACATTACACGCCATTCCCGGCCTAATCTGCATTATGATTTCATTGCCAGACAGCCTATCGCACCTGTTACACCCTCTCAGGCCGCCTTAGTTTCGGGTCATCCGTGTCCGTCTGGAGGCTGGCCTGGCGCTTGATTTTACGACCCTCATTAGGCCTCGCAGGTTATTCCGCGCTGGTCCCGCCGCTAGAGATGGGTTAGTGTCGGGCTAGTACGTGGGAGTTTTTATTGGAGAGTCTCCTCTGCCAGACCCCTATTCATTTACCTCCACAAGGCCCATCTAAGTCAGGAATTAAATTTCTTCATCTACCCAGTTTCCAGCAAGACTTACTCCCATCTCTACTGCGGAAAGAATCCACTCACACCCCGCTTTTCTTCTGGGTTTTCCTTTGTCACAGTAGGGTGTCCTCTAATGGGTTCTTCGAACTCGCCTTTTGGTCCCGGATCTGGTACGAATTGTGGAACAGTTTACAGAGACAAATGGCGCTTAAGCCGCCTAATAGATCAACTGAATTGTGGTGCAACACGGCTCTCGAAAGAGTTGAGGGCTCTAATGGTTTATTTTATTGTTATGATTACGAGAACTGGTATAGTATATCCGAATTCAAGCTATGAGCCACGGCCATAGCCATGTATCCTTGCCAAATTATACCCGATCCTTAAACGGAATAAATTCAACGATTTCGAAATCGATTCCTCATCGATCCTTGTGAAAACCTAGATAACAATTTTCGGATCCATATTTTTCAATTTTTTGTGGGCGGCCCCTTGCGAATTCCAGGATTCTCATATATGGGACACCGCGATGTCCATATCTCGACCAAATGGCATCCGATTCTTGAGCGGAATACCTTAAAACATTACTGGATCGATTCCCCGTCGATTTGCATCAAAATCTCAACACAAATTTTTGGATCGATATTTTTCCAAATTTTGTGGGGCAACCCCTTACAAAATCCAGGATTCGCATATATAGGACACCGCGATGTCCATATCTCGGCCAAATGGCATCCGATTCTTGAGCGGAATACCTTAAAACATTTCTGGATCGATTCCCCGTCGATTTGCATCAAAATCCCGAAACAAATTTTTGGATCGATATTTTTCCAAATTTTGTGGGGCAACCCCTTGCTAATTTCCGGATTCTCATATGTGGGACAACGCGATGTCCATATCTCGGCCAAATGGCATCCGATTCTTGAGCGGAATACCTTAAAACATTTCTGGATCGATTCCCCGTCGATTTGCATCAAAATCCCGAAACAAATTTTTGGATCGATATTTTCCCAAATTTTGTGGGGCAAGCCCTTGCGAATTCCAGGATTCTGATATATACGACACCGCGATGTCCATATCTCGGCCAAATGGCATCCGATTCTTGAGCGGAATACCTTAAAACATTTCTGGATCGATTCCCCGTCGATTTGCATCAAAATCCCGAAACAAATTTTTGGATCGATATTTTCCCAAATTTTGTGGGGCAAGCCCTTGCGAATTCCAGGATTCTGATATATAGGACACCGCGATGTCCATATCTCGGCCAAATGGCATCCGATTCTTGAGCGGAATACCTTAAAAGACTTCTGGATCGATTCCCCGTCGATTTGCATCAAAATCCGGAAACAAATTTTTGGATCGATATTTTTCCAAATTTTGTGGGGCAACCCCTTACAAAATCCAGGATTCGCATATATAGGACACCACGATGTCCATATCTCGGCCAAATGGCATCCGATTCTTGAGCGGAATACCTTAAAACATTTCTGGATCGATTCCCCGTCGATTTGCATCAAAATTCCAACACAAATTTTTGGATCGATATTTTTCCAAATTTTGTGGGGCAACCCCTTGCGAATTCCAGGATTCTCATATATGGGACACAGCGATGTCCATATCTCGGCCAAATGGCATCCGATTCTTGAGCGGAATACCTTAAAAGATTTCTGGATCGATTCCCCGTCGATTTGCATCAAAATCCCGAAACAAATTTTTGGATCGATATTTTTCCAAACCCCGTGGGGGCAACCCCACGATGTCCATATCTCGGCCAAATGGCATCCGATTCTTGAGCGGAATATCCCAGAATATTTCTAAATCGATTCTCCATCAATCCTCATCAAAACCCCGAAACATATTTTTGGATGCATATTTTTTCCAATTTTTCTGATGAACCTTTTCCCTTTGCCTTTTCAAAACCCTGGATATCCATATGTGGCCTAGTAGGATATCTATATCTTTGCCAATTTGCTTCAGATCCTTAAGCGGAATACCTCAGAAGATTTATAATTCGATTCCCCACATTTCTGCATCAAAACCTGGGAATCAAATTTTTTGTTCATCCTCGATACCTCGATAGAAACCTCGATAGAAAATTTAAAATCAATTTTGTTAAAATTTTTGTGGGTGGAACTCCTCTCGGTATGGCTCACTTAGGATAGCAGTTTGGCCAATTTTGTTGAGTTTTCAGGATAATCATATGTGTGTATATATGACATCCTAGGAGGCCTATGTCTTGGCCAATTTGTACAAGATCCTTGGGCGAAATAAGGGAACAACTCCAACCAAGTCTGACGATTCCCCCGAAAGGGTAGAAAACACTCTTTAAACATTCAAGAAGGGCCCTTTCGAGCTTCGCCTGTCCTATTCCGCAGTTGTTGTTGGCGGGCAAACAGTTCAAAGCGAACAAAGCCCTTCAATGATGTCGTTTAATGAATTTTTATCTGGGAAAGAGACAGCAATAGGCGAGCGGAAGGATAGGGGGGGGGATGAGTGCGGAGCGGAGCTCTTAGAGGTCATAAAAAGGGTTCACAGACGATTTGCTCGAATTAATTGCGCTGCCATTAACGAAGCGACGTGGAACGCTGGAACGGCAGTGACAGCCGGAGTGGGTGGAGCCCCGCCAGCCCGTAAGCCCCGGCAGGGCAGCCCAAGTCGAAATTTCGGGGAAATTATTCGCGTTTGTAATTTGTTTTCGGCCTTTGTTGTCGCGGCTGTGAGGGGAAATTACGGATTCGCCTCCGCTGCACGGCAATATTTGTTTATTTGATTTTATTTTGCATGTTTGGTGCGCGCTTTATTCTCCCATTTATTTATTTTTCTCGGCAACCGGAAATGTGAATTAAACCGCGGGGTAACCCAAACAAAGCAACAGGTTTCGGTAATTGAATTCGAGTCGGTTCGAGCCGGTCCGAAGGGTTCCCCAGAAAGCTTTGTGGACTAATTCGAGTCGAGTTCTCTCGGATATCAGATGGATTAGGCAGTGACCTCCTCGGATTTTGCATTCTGGCTCATTAGGTTGGCCCTTGTGTCCGAATCTGTCTCTAATCTTCGACTAAATCCCAACAAATCGAACTCGATGCCCATCGCGATCATTAGAGGAACAAATTTTTATGGAGATGTCGCCTAATCGGGAATCTTTGGCAAGTTTATGCGGAGCTGGGGCCCTAAAGCATCATTAGTGGACACCTACAACAAGCGGGCTAATTAAGTGGGACGCGACGGACCCGATAAGGGAACACGCTTCTGTTACTCTCCGGGCTACCTAATGTAACCATCAACTCCTCGGAGGAGGGCGTTCCTCCGGCAGGAGCCCCTCAATTATCTACTACATCATATTCAAATGAAATGATGAGAATGCAATTAAAATGCAGGGAGCCCCGGGCCAGGGTTCACTCAACTGTGCCTTTGATTGCTTCATTTCGATTACCTAACCCGGCCGGCCAGGCCAGTCCAGGCCCTAACCTCGGACACAGTCTGGAGCTGGGGAGATTAGAAGCCAATCCAGTTAATCCCCAAAGCGCAGCTGCCAGGCCGTAAAAATCAACGAGGAGCGGGGAGAAAACTACAAAATCAAAGAACCCTTTTGAGTTGAATCTCAATGCCTGGAATTTTTATTGTATCCGCATCTTTATGGGCGTTTATTAATTACCCATCGAGGCATTGATTTCCCTGGGACGGCCAGCCTGATGCGGCACCGAAAGAAGTCTCTTTTCGGGGAGAACTAGAGGGAATGAAAGGGTCTAGGTCTGGGATCTGCCTTCGGGTTGCCACTCCTCTGGCGAATGACAAACTTCCAAGGCGTTGAATTAATTTGTGTCCACAGCCTCGTCCACTGGAGACCTCCTCCCACTCCTCCCTGGGCAATCTCGGGCAGTCCGATAAAGCGTTTAGTTCGTGGACGTCGTTGCGGCTGATAAATCGCTCAGCTTGCGAGGCTTTTAAGGCAACATGCACTGAGAAGAACGGTCTTCTGGTAGCCATATTCCCTCCACCAGAAAGCCGCACTCTTTTCGCCCAGTGCACCGATTTCATTACGCGGTCGGGTATTGATGATCGGCCGTCGCCCAAATGACCAGCTCGAGATAAGAGAGCCCAGAGCGAATGCTCCCAAGCCCCGAAAGGTGAAACCTGAGAAAATGCAACCGTGCGGCGAGATAAGAGGCCTCCGAAGCCTCCATTGAGCTCTTATGGCATTACCCGAGCCGCCATGAGCGGAAGGTAGGTGTGAATATTCCCAAGAATTCCCGCGATAAAGCGTAAAGTTTAAAATTTTAATTAAGCTCGGGACGAGGAGAGGAGGCGGGCTGTCGGAGGAGGTGGTGTTGTCAGCCATGGAGCAGCTTTAAGGATTGCTGCTTAAGTCGGGCTGCCTAATTGAATCCGGGGACAGCCTTTCAGGGCGTGTCCTGGCATCTCTGGGCCAGATAACTTAAAGCGATTCCCGCTAAGCAGCAGAAGAAATCACAACAAGCGAAAACAGCAGCAGACACAATGAACTCTGGCTCCAAAAGGGGATTAAGTTCGTTATCGCCGGCTTGGCCCTAAGCACAGCAGTTCAACAGTTGACAGCAACGAGATACAGATACAGTATGGCGAGATACAGATACTCATGAACGAGTTTAAGATACTTATGAGTTAATTATTGATCCTAACCTAGGGCAGCTACTCCGTTTACGTTTATTACTTAAAGTCATCTGCCAGGTACTTTTCCGGGTCAGAGAAGGAGGTCATCACAATGCGACCACTGAACTTGCGCCCGCTGAGGGCCCGCATGGCCTTCTGGCAGTCGTCCACGGACTCGAACTGGACAAACACCTTGCCGCAGCCCCGCTTCGGGGAGTCGCCGTTGGGGATGGGCCGCGGAATCTTGAGGCTGCGCACGTCCCCGTACTTGGCGCACTCCTGCTGGATGTCCGTGCGGATGTCCTCGTACTCCTCGTCGTCCAGCAGCTCCTCGGGCAGCACCATGTTCAGCAGGCAGAGCACCTCGGTGGGCGAGCCCGTGTTGGGGATGGCAGTGAGTCCCGGCACCTGCAGGACGGTGGCCGGCACGCCGCCCGAGTTCCTGCCGCCGGCGATGGACCGCTGGACCACCAGCTTCCGATCGCCCAGCTGCATGCCGTTCAGCCCGGCGATGGCCTGCTCGGTCACCAGCGGGTCTAAGTACTCGAAGAAGGCGAAGCCCTTGCTCAGGCTGGTGTTCGAGTCCTTGACCAGGTTGAAGCCCTTCAGCTGGCCGAAGGACAGCAGCAGCTCCTTGATCTGCGTCTCGTTGAGGCACGTCGGCAGCCCCCCGATGTAGATCTTCTGGGGCGAGTCCGGCACCAGGGTGGAGATCACGTGGTTGGGGCCCATCGTGCTCACCACGATCTGGGGCGAGGTTATCGTGGTGGTGGCGTAGCCCGGCTCGGAGCAGCTGATGCTGGCCACCGGGTGGTAGTCGTGGGGCCTCCGAATCTTCAGGGTCTGGCCCCGGAAGACGATGCCGTCAAAGTTGATGGCCTGGGTGGCCTCGTCCATGGAGCGGAACTCCAGGAAGGCGAAGTTCTTCTCTAAGTTCGTCTGGCAGGTCAGCACCGCCTTGCCGTCGGTCTTGAGGGAGCTGCTGCCCAGGGCGATCAGCTGCTGGTTGAAGAAGCCCATCATGTCCTCCTCGGTGACGCCGAAGGGGATGTTGCCCACGTAGAGGCGCCGCGCCTGGCGGGTGACCATCGCGATGGCGGCAGACTCCGCCGTGGGCTGCTGGTCCGGCAGGATGCGCGAGGCTATCTGGCCGCTGGCCTGCATGGCCTTGTACTGCAGGGGTGTCAGGTGGGAGTAGCCCACGGGCGGCACGTCCCAGGAGGAAGCGGCCCGGCCCAGCCGTCGTTCCCTGCGCGCCCCATCCATGTAGATCGAATTGGAGCGGGTGGGCCGGGTCCTGGAGCGGGGCCGGGAACTCTGCTCTAGCGAACGGTCAAACCCCGACCCTCGGCGACGACCCATAGCTTGCGAAATGTTATCAAAAATCGAATCTCAGAAAGGGTTCAGGTGGGTGCGGCAGGAATTCAAAGTGATTTCTGGACAGTAAGTGAAAGCAAAATGAAGGCTGACCTGATTAGGGAAAGGGGGAGTACTCATTTGAAACTAAATATGGCAGAGTGACCAGGTGGAAGTATACCTACCCACATCGACAAATACATCACCCCATTTAAGCCAAAGTCGATTAAATAAGAGTAACTAGGCAATCATCATACCTACGGGGTGTCCAGGAACAACACCATATCCCATCTACTAAACTCCATCCATGACCATCACTCGTTCCTATAACACGTCTTTAATCTTTCATCTATCATGTATGTATCTTTCATCTATCTCTAATCTTGCAAACTCCATCCCAAAATTAAAACTATAAACTTGTACTAAGTTTAAGTAAAATAGTTCTAGTCTCTCACTTACTAGACCTAAGCCAAGATTCAAATCATCAGCCAATAAGTTAGTTTAGTTGTGTAAGCTTCTCTACCTTAATAACTATACTAATAATAATTATAATACTTTCATTCCAATCTGTGATAAACCAATTAAAATATTTTTCCTCTGGCTTGGCGGCTAAAGGCCCCACTCGCTGAGGTCATCGGTCATCTGTCATGCCTTTCGACGGAATCAAGTGCCACTATCGGCGAGGTATCTGCTGGCTTCCAGCCAACAGGGCCAATCATCATAATTTTGGTTAGCATCTCCAATCAATTATTATTAATTGGCAACGTCTGCCACCCGCAGGCACCAAATATTTTGTAGAAACGAGCCATTTGTGGGAATAGTTGGGGTTTTCGTCAAAAGAACTGCGTGAGTCGGCGGCGCACTGTGTGGTCGCCTCCTAAGGGTTCCCCTTTCCACTCCCCGGAGAGGAAGATGGGACATCTCGGAAAGACATTCCTCGGAGAGACAACGACTTCATTTGAATCCGAGGGGCGGCTCAATTAATTCAAAAGGCAACACAATAAAACTGTCAACTCAGGTCGGCCGAAAAGGTGTTCCAAAGGCAGGACATCGGAGTCGAGGCACTTGGGAAAAAGTTATAGAGTCCGAAGGGGACTCCTCATGTGTGTCATGGAAGCCTCTTTCTTCCAGTGCAGGGTCTGTCAGACCCAAAACCAAGTGATAATTTATGGGGGGATCCTCGATCCTTCACTCCGAATAGTAGACTCTACTGTTTAATGGCTCTTTGATGGCCTGGCGATCGCCAGGATAGGAGAGGAGCTGCCTGCCAGATGACTCGGGGGAGACGACACTAAACGCAATCTCTGGCAGGCATTAAGCCTAAATTAAATATATTTCAGCCAGTGCCCGAAAACCAATTAATTCCTTGTCCCGATTGTGGGCATTGTTGGCTGATATTCGCTGGCCAGAACCTGTCCACAGGCCTGACAAACGCAATTAATTTCTTCATTTAAATTCAGTCAGCGTGCCCGCCCGCCGGCCTCCCCGTGTTCTGATGTCCATGTCGATGTCCACGTCGGGATGATGACGATGATGGCCAGGCCCAGGCAGGCTTGAGTTCTGCTCGTTTTTTCGATCGCCGAATTCGATTTTGGCCTTTTATTTGAACAATCACGAAGGCGATAAATTAATTTTTTCCCCCTATACTCGGACAACTCTATAAAAATTCATAACAGATTGTGGCGTGTTTGGGTTTTGGCCACAACCGAGAAATGGAAATCAGTTGAGAGTAGAGGCCTTAGCCCCCCACTCTCTATTGGCAGTGTGGGAAGAAGTCTTTATTCCAATTCTTCATTCTTTAAATTCCTGAAACACTATCCCCTCACCCACTAGGTCATATGGCCATATTTTGGCTTAATTATATCATTCAGTATGATATTGTGATTATTTTTCATCACTTTGCTGCGGTCAGCCACTCACTAGCCGCCACTGACATGGCAGGAATCCGGCTATTTATTCAAATCGATGATAAATATTATGCCATCGATAGTGTTTTTGTTGAAATGCCTGTTTGGGTGACTTTTTGAATAAATGGCATATTAGCCCGAAAAAACACAGCGACCCGACCGCACAAGATGGGCCTGGGAGAGACTGGGCCTGGGAGCTGATCCATCCGGGCCTGGGCTGGGATTCATTGAATTTGGGTGACCCCGAACCGAAGGCCAGCAGCAAAAGCCTTCCACGAATCAGGGATTCGGAGTCAAATAAAAAATAAACCATTAAAGGCCTTACTCTAAACAGAAAACAAAAGACAAATAATTTTATTATTAAGTTCTGTGGCCGCAGGCGTGTGAACGTGATTTTATTGCCAAATATTTTAGCACGTTGTGTTAGTTTTAGTAAATTAAATAAATCATCCAGCTGCAGGGGCAGAGGCCGGGGTCCGAGTCCGGATTGGTTTTGTCAACAAGAATATTTCAATTTATTTTCTGATGAATCAACAGAAATAAAAAGCCATCCCGCAGAAGAAGGCAACAACAAAGCAGTCCTGTGCACACAGTGGCTGCCCTTTGCCCCCTGACTGGTGCTGTCTCTTTCTGCCAGTCTCTCTCTATTTCTCTTCAAAAGTATCTCTCGAGTGCATCCGCAACTGCTTCAGATTACAGATTTCGTATTTCGGCACAACAGTTTGTGTTTCTCTTATTCTGAATCCGGCTCCGCTTTTTCATTTTTATGCAATTTCTCGACAATTTGTCGGGCCATGGCTCGGGCGAGGAATTTGCATCATAAATTGTCAGCAAAGTCATAAAAAGCATATATATTTTGTGTGCATTCCTTTCTCCTTTGTCTCCGGAGGACATTGACATTCGGAGGGTTTCTCGTAACTTCAATTCATTTTCATATCGGATTTTGTCTCTCTTAATGGCTTGAAGAGGACTACACCTGACAATTATTTCTCCAAAATATACAAAATAAATTATTAATGGTAAGATTCAGAGTCAAACTATTGTGGAGTTGACAAACAATATTTTCCAATAAAGATTATTAATTCAATCTGCAGTTTGGATCCCCCTGACCACTAAATATTTTATGAAGACATTTCAATAACTGCCCGAGACTCGCAAGGGCCAGTTCTCTAGTTTATGGTCGTGTTTCTTTCAAGTCTCCCCCTCGGAGCTGCTTCAACCCTTACAAGCCACTCTCGGCCATAAAGTGGTTGCACCCCCCATTCCTGGGGCTGCCACCCTCCGCTCCCCCTTAACTTAACCCATGAACGCTTCCCTGGAATTGATTTCAAAGCAATTGTTGTTCCGCTCCGAGACTTTGGAGCGATTTATGTTTATGTTTCTCCCCTCCGCCCGCCATTTCAGCTCAGTGGCCAGATTCCTTGCCTCCTCCCCACTCCCAGGCAGGACCCTCCCCCTCGGAAAATCAGTCGCGGAGAGTTATGCACTTGCCGGGCAATTTATTTTATGAATGCTTTATAATCTGCGCCTGGCCGAGGCTGGATTTATGACAATTGCATGTTAATTGCCTGCTTGGCGCCGATATGTCAGTCTCGAGAAGGGCTGCCAGTGGGTGGGGTGGGGTGGACCTCAACTTGGCGCAGTTTGTTTACTTTCAATTCCATAAGTGGTGGTCCCTGGGGATAAGGGCGCCCAGGGGTGCAGAGGTTCGACTCAGTTCTGTTGACTCAGTCGGCTATCTATCCAACCCCAACCGCAACCCAAGCACCAGCTCCACACCCAACCCCAACCCACAACTCCAACTTTTGTATGAAGTTGTATGGGGGTGACATGCTGAACACATAATTAGAATATAAGAACAGGCCCAACTGCAACAACGACATATCGACAGAAAGGTCAACAAGCTACTTGATAACGGTTAAATGGAATTTCCTCCAAGCGAAGCACTTACGGAGAAACAATAGGGGAGGTATAATTCAACGCTTATAACTACATATATGCATGAGATTAAACCAAGAAAACCAAAATAGTCAAATAATATTAAAATAACTTGTATGAAACAAAAGAAATAAATGAACTCATATGCAAATGTACGACTTTTCTCATTGCGTTTTAATATATCACTCGTGGAGAGTGAGATCAGGTGGAGAGTGGAGCGTGAGAGTTCAGGTGGAGAGTGGAGCGTGGAGCGTGGAGCGTGGATGAGGGGGACAGCGAAAGTGAGAGAGAGTAGGTGAGAAAAATGGCAAGGCCTATTGGCGGGAAAATAAATCATTTTTGAAATTTCAGTTCTAGGGGCCGGGCGAGAGCATAATTTAATTGACTCTAAAGATACAAAGCATGAATGTATGTATGTAGCTGTAAAGTTATGGTAATAAGTTATGGCTTTCAACAAGAAAAGTGGCCAACATCAAGCCAACAAAGCAGACTTGAAAGGCATTCCTGCCAAAGGATTATTCCCTTCAAGACTATGTGTGTTCCTTGAGTAACTCCCCTTCAGACCAGAATTTCCACAAATCACTCAAAGTTTTGCCGTCATTTGGCCAAACAACTTTCCCTTTGTTGCCATTTCCAGCTCCAGCTGGCAGAGCTTCTCCAGTGTCTAGTGACCCACTTGGCGCTCGTAAATCGCCAGGACTATCCTAGTGACTGTGCCACGTCCTCCAGCCGAATCTGACTACTCTCCATCACTGCTGCGACAACCTCTGCTCCTGGGGCAGCTCCAAGCGACACTTGTTTGTCTAAGCGCTGTCGCGTGGCAACCTCCGGCGCCCGCCCGGCTGTCTCTTTGTATTTCCCGTGCATTCCACATTTCCGACCTCCTGATCTCTGGCCGGGCAGCAGCTCCAGCCCCAGCCCCAACCCCAGCCACTTTTGAAGAGTATGATTTATGGAAGCTCTACACATCATAAGCGAATGCGTTTATCATTTTTTACACTCGAAGCTGGAAGCTTGGAGCTGGAAGCTGGGAGAGATGAAGCCGAATCTGCAGCTTGACTAAAATCTTGAAACTGGCGACGTTGACAAATGACAAAGGAGAAGCAAAGTAAAAAGGCAGTCTAGTCCGTCCCCAGTGCTCCTAATTTGATCTCCAGTTTCAGTGCCAGCACGCGCATCCGGATTCCGGACTCCGGATAGGAGAGAGGCTCCTCTCGCGCCATCATTAAATATGCAATAGATTCCTCCGCCCTCGGCCGCCCGCCTGGCCGGCTCTAACTTTGTTTTTGTTACTTTTTAAAGCATTTGGCCAGTCAGTGTCGCATAAATTATTCTGTTAACAAGTTGTGTCAACATCATCATTAACAACAACAACAACCGAGAGAGCCAGAAAGAGCCTCATCCACGGCTACGTGGACTACATGGTGGAGCACATCTCATTGTCGGTTGTCCGTCGTCCGTTGTCGGTTGGAGGCTGAAATGTGAGACGTCCGTCGGGTGAAACTTTTTTATTATTATTTTCCCTCTTCTATTGGCTAATGGGAAACATGTGTTGCCACAAAAAGTTGGACATGCCGCTCCGGGGAGTGGGGGAGGTGCTTCCAGAGACAAGCCGCACGGCGACACATTTGCAATTGAAATCGAAAAGAATCAAGGTGAAATTCCAAGCCCCCCGAGGCGCGGATACTCCACAAGTATCACATTATCCAGAATGGCGGGATTAATGGGCCATATATGTAAGAAGACTCGTCTTGAAGTCTTGAGTAGATTTATGAGGAAAGTCGTGATTCTTCACTATTGTTTCTTTTTCTGTTTAATTGCCAGCCAGCCAGTTCTGCGTATACGCAACTTTTATGACGAGGTAGTCGAGTTACTCGGGATTATTTATCTGATTTGCTTCCTGTTTGGCGCATTCCTGGAAGCCCAGCACTTGGCCATTCCAGGCACAGTCCGGCCCACCTCCCACTCGCCCCACGCCTGTTGAACCAGAGAACCTCCTGGGTTGGGTTTCCTCTTTAATTTGCGGATATCCCAGCCATGACCAGGGACTTGAAAGCCGGTGCCTTGTAGGCTCGCTGGCAATTATCGGATATCGCAGAGGAAGCGTCAGTCCCAAGCAACACCCCCACCTAGAGTCACTCTCCGATTTTTCGCATAATTGCAACAAAGTGGAAAACAAAGAGCGGCGCCTGATTATTGGCGATTACCTTTAACGATTCGGCCGAAGAGTGGCGGAGTGCTGGCCAAATCCAGCGAGGGGCAAGGGGACTGGTCCGCAAATATGAATCATATTTTGCGATCGGCAGTGGACATTCGACTTCCTGGTCAACAACTCGCAGCCCGCAACTCGAGACCCGCTGGCTAATTGGATTTCCCGAACGGCTCGGCTCGCTCCGGTGCCGACCATGCTCTAAACAATAAATGTGGTGGAGATTCTGTTTTCGCCAGGCCATTGTCAAAGGGCCTCCTACCACCTAGCCACCTAGCTGGCTTTGTTACCCTCCGAGTTGGACACTCTGGCATAAAGTGAAATTGTGCGTAAAATTCGTTGGTCACGTTTCCACGTCTGTTGACAATTGTTTTTGCCCAGCTCCGTCGCCGTCGCCGTCTCCGTCTGCGTCCGTCCTGTCCGCCGTCCTGTGTGCTGCCATTAAACGCGTGCACAGGCCACCCCTGCCCCTCTGGTCAGTGAGCGAGCCGCACCAGGGTCCCCCATCCATTTCATCCATCCTTCGATAACTGCAGTTCGTGTCATTTGCAGTGTGTGGTCCCTACACTGAGAAAACGGGGATCTGTTAAGTACTAGATGTTGTGAGGAAGTCGTAGAGCCACGGCCTGAATCTCCCCCTAGTCCAGACCCTCAGTTTCCAGACTATTAGACCTGAGGTTCCTCCCCGTCTTCTTCCAGTGCAGCTTCCTCTGCTGAATGCAGCTAATCTTTTGTTTAGATGTTACATGACACAGAAGGGTAGATGTAGAGGTAGAGGGCAGAGGGACCCGTGGCTGGGAAAAGGAAGAGGAACAGGAACAGGAGCAGGGCTCTTCGCTCCCGCTGAGGCTTCAAATTAGGCACAAATTTCACTGGCCGAGTGTCAATTCTGATCATATCTGGGACGCACTCGGGCCAAATTGCAAAGGCGACAGGCAACTGGCCAAAACAGGAAATAACAGAGTAGGTAGGGAGAGTAGGGGAGTGCAGGGACAGAGGCAACAAAGGACCATGTGAGAGTGGGCGAGGACGGAGGGCCACACCTCTGGCCTGATTCCGGGCATCGGAACTCATTAACAACTCTGGTCCCTAATGGGATTTATGTGGAACTGAAACTGACTGTCTGAATTTTTGCGGAATTATAGAAATTTTCGAAAATACCCCTCTTCTATAGCAACCTCTGGGGTCACCGGAGGTCAACTGAAGCCAAAGTGAAGCCCATGACAGGAAGCCCAAAAGCAATTGAAGGAATCCTGCCACACTGACCGATAAAGTGGAGAGCAATAGCAATCCTCAAGTGAGTTGAGGTATCGGTTCCGTCGGCGGTCGGCGGGTTAAGCCCATAAAGGATTGCGTTGCCAGGAAGCGGCAACTTTATTGTGCAACACGCCGCGGCAGAGCCCCAGACCCAGATCCAGACCACGCAAAATACACACACTCTGTGGCAGTTGATTTTGTCACTTTTGTGAAGGAAGAGTGGTTTCATTTCGGCCTTAAAACGGCTAAAGTGGAGAGATTTTAAACCGAAAACAAAAGACTTAAAGAACGAACTGTTGGGCAAAAGATATAAGCACTCTTTTCGACAGCACTGTCCCTAAGAAGGACGGAGCAGCAAAAATGATTGCCAACTGCTTTTATGAGGAATGAAATATTTGTTGACGCTGGTCCGCTTTCTCGCGCTCTCCGCAGGACACCACCATCCTTCCCCAGCAGCAGCTGCCTGCGCCGCCCCCACTTGTCCCTCTCTGTTGCCTTATTTATCCGCGAATTTTTTCGCGTTCGGGTTCGAGCCATGCCTGGCTGCCTGCTCTTTAATTTTTCCTTTTTTCCGCGATATTGTAACGCACTCATGACGTATGTAGGTGGAAGTGGGCGTGGTTGGGGACAGCGTGAGTATTTGTCCAGAATCTGCAGCTGTACGCCATTTTTAAGCCTTTCGGCATTTTATTTGCTTTAAACAAAAGCAACAGGAAGGAGTGCAGCGGCAGGAATCAGAAGTAAAGGACGCGCCTGGCGCGAGAGTGCTAGGCCACCACGAACTGAGAATGCCCTGTATCGGAATATCTAAAACAAGTCACTTACGTCTTGCATTGAAATCCAACACAAATATTGACATAAGGAGGGACTTTGGAGACAATCCAAAGCAAATTGGTTGCTGTACGGCTCAAGGCCACGGATAAACACAAGTTCTTATCCATTTCGGCAGGGCGGAAGGACCTGCACTGATTGTCCTTGACAGCCACAGACTTTGCTCAAGGGATGTGGTCAGGACGAAGATCCACACGCCCACCCCCCGCCACACCAGCACCAGCACGCACACGGGCAGAGTCCAGAAGGACACACAATTGTCCCCCACAAGGAAAATATTTGTATTTAATAAAGTCAGGCCAGAGTGGAGGGGCTGGGGGTCGGGAGGCCTGACTTTGCATACAACTTGCGGAATTTAATGTAGCCTGCGGACATTGGCAATGCGACTCGAGAACTCGACGGGAGGAAGCGCACAAAAAACCGAATAAAACAAGGCGGGTCGGAGGTCAGAGTGCGGAGGACGGCGAGCGGCGAGCGGCGAGCGGCGAGCGGAGGGCGGAGGGCGGAGGGCGGAGGGCGGAGGGCGGAGGGGGGCCAATGCAAAGCGTAAAAAATACAATAAAATTCGAACATGGAAAGCCTATTTAAAATGCTGACATACGAAATGCGAATGAACCGACACTTGAGGGAGCCCACTGGGCGAGAGGGGCGACTGGCGGTGGACTAAAGGACCTTGGCGGCATTACCATAAAATGGAAACAAAAGGCCCAGGCCCAACAAGATCCCCTCGGACTCCATCCCTTCAGTGCCAGGGCCAGTGCCACCCACCGGAGAATGTGAAAATATGAAAATTGAGTGAGAATATGTAAATGTAATGAAATATTGTTTTCGCTGAGGGAAAGTGGCATAGTCGGAGGACTTGACGGAGCACATGACGTCCGTCCTCGTCGCAGTCCTCTCCTCAATCCTTGCCCGGCTCCTTGCTTTTTTGCTCCTTGCCAAAAATTTATGCGTAACAAGTCGTGGCTCCATTTATCATTTCACTCCGTGATTTACACTCTCGCTTTTGTTTTTCCCCAAAATAAAGGAGAGTGTCCTGGCTGGCTGCCCGACTAACTGAGTGAGTGACTATCCGGACTATGGCATGGCTTCTGGGGGGCTGTTGTTTAAATTATGAAAATTATTCAAACCGCAAATGGAATCATCATCATCAGTTATGGCCCGAGGGCCGGGGGTTTCTCAATCAGACCGAAAAGATAATCCGCAAATGGCAATCAGGGAGAATAGCCCATTTATATAAAAAATGCGAGCATATTTCAGTTTGTTTCGTTCGAGGTCCGGTTGGCCGGAGGGGATCGGATCGGAGCTTATCCAGAGATATTGTTTAGTTATCCCCCCCGAATTCGACTGTCCTCAGAATTCACTTTGCAGTCTGGCTCTGCCTGGCAGGCCTTAATTCCTTCCACATCACCTGTGACAGCATCAAATTTTCGCAATGAGCTATTAATTATCCCAGCAATAAGTCCCGAGAGCCCGGCACTGTCACAATTCACAAATAGGAGCTCAACTAAAACTGAATTGAATGAATGTTAACCCCAATACGAAACGTCATTAATAAGTCCCTGGGCCGAGTCCGAAACGACAGCCAGGAGCAATGTTTGTCCGGAGTGACATCTGACCAAAAACACACAAATCCTGCCGCCACTACATACATATACAATGTAGAATGAAAAATGCCAGAAATATTTGGTCGTCCGGCCCAGCTGGAGAGGACTGCATAGATGGATGTCCAGATATTTACGTCTAATGAGTTAATTCAATTAAGAAACCCAGGTGCGGGCGGGGGTGCCGGGCATGTTAGGTAGATGGACCACCACATTTGACTTGCAATTTGACAGTTTTCAATTAGTCAGAGTGTCATTGGGCCATGAAGAGTCGAGGAGGTCAGCTGCCGGCTCCAGCCAGCCTCTCTTCCGGCTGCCTGCCCGCCGTGGCCGCACTTAAGTTGCCAGCATTTCGGAGTTGGAGCTGCCCCGAACTCGGATTACTCTGTGAATTCCAATGAAAGGGCTATTATAAGGGGAATTGGCTGGCTGAGAATGGCTAGTCTAATCTACTCGAACTCGATAATATTTCTAGTCCGTCAATAAACCGCTTTAGGTAGTACCTTAGTACCATCAGGAGTATGACCTCTCACCCCGAATTCCCTCAGTTTTGATTAAATAATTCATGGATCCTTTGCAGGACGAGCGAATGAATGCCAGCCGCTGAAAAAACAAGGAGGTGGTGGCTGAGTGGGCGACTGGGTGGCATAAAAATCGACATTGCTAATTTAATGAGTTTCCTTTTGGCGCACTTTTCTATCTCTTCCAGCTTCCAGATGCCAGCTACCTCCCAGCGGCCAAAATAAACACTCGAGCGTTAATGCACGAAATATTTAATTTATACTTACATCAACATCGGACAACCTTGGGTCCAAATGTTTTTACGGCCAGTCCGCTGATGGCCGAGAAATAGGTATTTTGGCGGGGGAGCGAGGGGCGGCCGCCCGAGGCGCCAACTTCTGACACGGCCTCAGTCGGAGGCTAATAAAAATCAAATATGAAGGGTGCCAGGCGGGGAGGTGCCTCTTCCGGCAGGTGGGCGACTTGGTGGATGGTCTTTTTAGTTATAAGCTGTCAGGCGGATGGGAAATACTTCTCAAAATGTTGTGAAATATTTTTGCACTTTATGAAGTTGTTTTTAATATAAGATTAAGAATTGTTTTTAAGCATATACTGTAGAACCAACAAATAGTATTTCTTTCGGTGTACAACTAACCCCCCGAATTAAGGTGTCTGTAAGAGAGTCACGAGCAAAGAATCAACATGATGCCCGGGAAGGCCTGGATGACGGAGACATCCTCCACACGGACGGGCCATGGACCTGAGCCTGAGCACGTGGCGATAAAGAAGACATTCACGGCACTTTGTTCGAACATTAAGTGGATTTAATGTAAACTTTATGTTTTCCTTAGGTTACGTGGTCGATTTCCGTTTTATTGCCTTAATTAAAAGGTCTTCCTCTGCACAGCCAGGCCCGGGCTGCCCTCCCCCGGCAATCAACAATATTTATGACTATTTGAAATATTTATTTGCTCTTATGCCGTTTTATGGGGTTAGGGATGCGGATCCCAGGTGAAATCCTGCCGCTCCCCAGCCCGCCATCAAATTGGAAAGGCACAAAAATTAAAATCGCATTAAATTTTATGTCGGGGGAAATTGTTATGAGCTCCGAGGAAAAGGCCTGGGATGGAGAGGCCTGCTCCCTAGATAAGGGAGGTAGTACTTTGCTGGATTACCGAATCCAAAATTTAAATATAAAACCCAAAGCCATCAAGCCATCACAGCCAGGGTCAACTAGCGTCGAATAGTGTCGATTACATAATGAATCGGAAAAGAATCACACCTCTCTGAGGCAAGGTCTGGGTGGGTGTTTACAACCCGGGGCTCTTATATAGAGATCAGTCCATAAATCCGAAGCCATAAATCGACCACGCAGTGGACCGGGCTTGGGAGCGGATTACGAAGAGGCTTTCTCAAGCTTGGCTAAAAAAAAAACTTATCGCGGTGAAAAGCCAGACTTTCGGTTTCACCCGAGCGATATTGTATTCCAGAATACCCCCATAAAACGGGACCAGGCCCGCCAAATAAAGGTGTTGTGTGTCGGGCCGGAGATTAGCCCTGGTAGTTGTTATATATTGGCCATAAAACACGAGATCAGTTGCCCCTAAATGGGCATGAGTGCATAAATCTCCGAGATTAAATAGCAACGGGGCAACAACAGAATTTCCCAGCTTGATCAACAGAATCTCCGATAGACCAGTATTTCTGAGGGCTGCAATTTTTAATCTCTCACAGAGGAAGGGAGAGGGGCGGGAATAAAAGCTGGGCGACAAACAAAATATTTATCTTGTGCAAGCATTTTGCTTTCCAAATCCACTTCCATCTCGAAATTGTTGTATATTATTACTGGGGAAGCATTTTACAACTTCTCTTGACAACAACTTTGGGCTGCTTGACAACCCACTTGTGGAGTTGCCTCTGGAACATGGTTGTTGTTGTTGCTTCCTTGTTTTTATTGTTGTTGTTGTTGCCGTGTGGACCCCAAGCATTCGTCGTTGAGGTAAAATGCAAACATGAGGTTGTAAAATGCGACGGAAACTAAGTTACCGAAAGCCTTTTTGGAAGCAGCAGCCAAAGCAGTTGCTCAAGTGCTGGGAAGGCCAAGAGCTGGATGCTGTGGGGGGGATGGGGAGGAGAACACTCAGGAAAAATGTTCAAGACTTATGACCTACTACACCACCTATTTATATACACAGTATTTACATACACATGTATATAGTTCACCCTCCCCTGACAAGTCTCCATCTGAATCAAATTTCTTGCAGTGCACTGAAGGGCTGCAGCATCTGAGACTTTAAAGCAAACAATGAGGGCTTTAGTGCCAGAAGAGCGAGCGAGCGAGTAGCACTACCCGAAGCCCTGTGGCAGAGCCTCCTCCCTCCTCCCTCCGCCACTCTGGCCCCCAGCACTCCGGGCAGCTGGCCGCCCGCTTAATTGCGTAGGTTGGTAGCCCGGCGTGGTGGTGCTGCCTCTTCACTGGGCACTTGCTGCTTATCTTTGCCCCTCCCCGCCCGCCTGGCAACCAGCGCTCACCTGGAAAGCCCACTCTGCCCCTCTCGTTGTGCCCCAGCATCTTTCTCCTCCAGTGCAGCCAGAGCAGCCAGTGCTGCCCGGAATGTGTACATTTTTACTAATTTACAACAATTTTCGTTGTACTTGAATACAAAATGCAACCGTTGCCCCTCCCCCTTGCGCCCCTCCGCCCCACAGCTTAACCCACCTGCCTGCATCATCCACTTGCAACTGTGCTACTTTATGGGGCAATGCGCGAGAGGGCATTAAGCGAAATGTATGATGATGCGCCCGAGAGGGGACTGCCAACTCCTTGGGCTGCTGGGGGAAGTCCCGAAAAATAACAAGATGATGCCCTGAAAGGAGACGCAGGACAAGGAGCAACGGACGACATGGCGGAGAACAATGCCAGCGCAGAAAAATATTTAAATGAGGTTAAGTTAGGGTAACTATTTTGCAGCAAAGCCCCATAAGCCAACTGGAGGAGGGGAGTCCAAGGACGAGCACTGGAAACCAAAAATTATACAATGGATAGTCAAAGAAACTGAAGACCAGTTACCATTCAAATGAAAGCAAAGGAGCTACCAACTCTATTCGCTCTATGCCTTCAGAAACTGAAGGTTTAGAGTTTATCTGTCTGTGCCTGGGAGCATACTTTCTGGGAGGACTGTGCCCGTTGCGAGGCTCAAGTCCCAACAACCCAGCACTAATTGGGTCAAGTGTGCCCAATGTCTTGTGCCCAAAAAGCGACCTGTTACACCTGGCTGGGTGGCAGAGAAGCAAACACAATGGCGGTTACTTGCTCCCAGCCTGAATAGAACATGCTACCCAATATTTGGTCTAAATAATTATACAAATTCTATGTATATCCTTAATAGTCCTGCAATTGAGCAACAGCACAAGTGCGCATCAAATCAAGGACTTGAGCATTTTGAACGAGACTGTGGCTGTGGCTTGCTTGGCTGGAGTTTATTATTTCTGGTTAAAAGTATTGCCGAGCACTTTAGCACTTAATGGAATTAAAATGGCTCATAACGTCGTCCTTTCGCGCTCCCTGCTCTTCTCCCAGGAAGAGCGCTCTCGAGCTTCTAAAGGAGAATTGCATAACGCGAAATGAATTTCGAATGGGGCGTCGGTGGAGGGCAAATGGAAAACTTAATACGAGCGCAGCCCCAGCTCCGCCCGGGGCGTTCTATATCCAATATACGTATGACACGCCCTCCCCCTTTTTTCGCAGTGTAAATAAGCAAATATACGAGCATGCAAGAGGCTTCCATTATTAATAAACACGCTGATATACGAATATCAGAGCATGAATTCGCAAATATATCTGTATCTGTGTTTGTATCTGTATCTGTATCTGTATCTGTAGTCTGTGGACTGTGTTTACAATTGTTTGTGCACCGACGACTCGGTGAGCCTCCGATTGCCTCCGGCGGCGACCAAAATAAATGCGCAAATAAATTGTCAAAGTCTCAAGCGAAATCAACAAGCGATATCCTGCGGATATTATGTTCGACATTCTGTCAGCCCATGGCCGTGGTGGTGGTAGTGGTGGTGGTCGGGTGGTGCTTCTTTTTCGGGTGGATTGGGTGAAAATTTGCGAAAGTGAGATAACACGGCGGGCTTTGAATAATGGATTGCAATTAGCGCAATTGCAACAGATTGTGACAACTAAATGAAGCAGGTCAGAGGCTATGCCTACACTGTGAAGTGAAAAACTATAATTTTTGCATTCTATACAGTATAAATAATACAAGTAATAGGCCCGAGATAGGGCTACTGTGCATCTAATGATGAATGTTGCGCTTTTTTCGCTAAACAAGGCCCAGTACAACGGACACGACAAATTAAATAATTTAGCAAGGCTTTGGGGAGCAGGCGGGGGAGATCATCGCTGGGGAGCTCCGGGGTCTACAGAGTAATAACCTCTGCGAAATTGGGTCAAATTTGTAGTATTTCGGTAGCCCCACCACCCACCGCCCACCAGCCTCGTTGTTTATGCGCGTGTCGAATTTCGGGGCTCTCGGGAGACAGCCAGGCACTACTGCCAGTACATAAATATTTATCAAACGATAAAGGAATTTCGGGAATTTTTCCCCGCTCCTTAGGCAGTAGTGGGGTGCAAGTAAGTGGCGCAGTTTAATCGGATAATGCCAGGAGAGTCGGCCACATCCTGACTCCCCTCGGAAGTAGTTTTCCTTGGAATAAAGTGGATCAACGCATCCCAAGTTAAGGCATGTTTCTAGGAAAGTATTCTTAATAAACCTCACTGAAGACTGTACTGCAATGTCACATCTTCCAGGTCTTCCAGCAGGTGGGCAAAAGGGCAATCCCTCTCCACCTCCACCTCCACCAACATCGCCAGTCGACACAGCGGAGCCACCACCCGTGTTGACTGAGTCAATATTGATGCAGACCTTATCTCTTTATGACATATTTTTTTGGCTACTGTCAGCAGCGCGTTCTGGCGGTTCTGGGCTTTGTTTACATCCTCTCGTGGTCTGATGCTCGGGTTTTATTTTCCTGCTCTGTGCTCTGATATACGTATGTGTATATTAGTGTACTTGCACGACTCATTTTCGGTCTGTACTCTGCACATGCCTCAAATCCCCCTGATGTCTGAACTTTGGTTTGCTGGGCGTGCTTTGATGTCGCTCCGTTGGAATTCTATCTGGGTTAGTGGGTAATGCAGCTGAAATAGTCCGCATTGTAAGTTATGACCCCGAAGATGTTCTAATAACGTGGGAGAGTCCCACGGAGTCCCAGATCGATAGCATTGGCATTATACACTCGTAGTTGCCTAGACCGCCCACAACTTTAAATGTGTTCTGCCCTACTCCTGTACTCTACTCTATTCTTTGGAGAAAACATAGTTCTATAAGGAGTACAGAGGCCTGCAAGTGCATCGAGTAGTCGGGTAGTCGTTGTCTTCCTCACCATTTCGGGGTTTTCCCTGACGTGCTTTGGGTGGCACTCGATGGCTGGAACGCAAACTGAATCGGAAAGCCTCGAATCCGAGGCCATAAATTAATCGAATCGCCCAGTTTTCAATGGAGCGGATCGCCTAGGACAGCGCTGGGAGGAGGTGGAGCAAAGTCCGTAGACAGTTCTTGGAAGCCGGCGACAGTTCCATCACTTCGTAGACCCACATATCAGGCCAGGCGACAAGTGGAGTGTCAGCGGCTGACAGGTTGTCTTCGGGCCCCCTCCCTCTTTGAGGCCCCTCTCTAAGCCCCAAATTAAGTGGCCATAATGCAGGCAGATCACGTGACTCCGCCGTTGGTGTTGTCTTGACAAATTAGAAGAGTTGGAGGAATTCTAAGTGACTCACTGAGCACAGCAATCAGGCCAAAGGATCTCGAGGGGAGTGCGTGAAGGTATTCGGTTACCGAAAGGAAAAGACCTGACCCCAACCTGCTTGATCGACAGGCGGTTTCGGATTGGATCGAATGGGAGGCTCTGTTTCCGCATTCGCCGCAGTGGCGATCGATTTGCCAGACAAATTGCAAAAAGACTGAAATTTGCGACTGGCGGCGAGAAGAGCCCACCGCAGAGTGGAGTGACAGCTTGGAAACCCTAGAAGTGTACATGGAAATCATGAGCAATTCCTCACGATCTCTCCAGTTGGAGGTCTTGTATCGCATTACAATGACGCGACCACATTCCGCTTTTGCACTTTGCAAGGTTTCCAAACATAAGTGGATTCTATGACTACACCGCGAGAAGAGCATTCTGCAACGTGGTAGATTATAAGACACAATCGTAGGGCCACCATCTCGTAGGGCTTTCCTCCAGTGCACCCCACTCTATTGACCGAATCCCGTCCATCTGGACTTGGCATTGTTCCAGTGGCACGCTCTTGCTTTGATTTCTGGTCGTTTTGTGCAGTTTCTGCGGTCAAGTTGCCTAAACGGGCGGGCTGGCGGTGTGAAACCCGATCCGAATTTCGGCTACAAACTCAATTAATTTAGAGTAGGGACATGGACGTGGATGGAGTGGATGGAGCATTTTGACATAATTGAGCCGGCGAGGCGGGGGCGGAAACATTTCCGCTCTGGTGCCGACAAAGCTGCTGCCTGCCACGCTCCAATCTTGTCAATAAATCTCAATATCAAAATATGCTAAATGACCACCCGTATGTGAAATATATGTATATGCTATATGCGCCGAGACAATAGTTAGAGCCATAGTCATAGCCATAGCTATAGCCAGCGCTAGAGCACATTGAAAAATGCAAATAACTGCACGAAGTATCTGTGAGATACGCGCATAAATTTACAAACTATGCTCTCTGGCCTGCGGATAGGATTGGATGCGATAGGATAGTTATGGAGCTATATGGTATGGCGAGCCGTAAATGCGGGATGATGGAGGGGGTCCCTCTTTTTCATTAAATGCCGCTCTGTGGCTGGCGAGGCAAACAATGAACCGTGTTGACAGGTCTCCGGTCCTCGGTCTTTGTGTATGATTGATTTAACCTGAATCGACTGACAGGTACGAGCCGCACCGCCGAACTGGGCTCAAAAGATATGGAAATCGAGCAGATACTTGTGCTTATGCAAACGATATCTGTATCTGTATCTGTATGAGGAGGTCTTTGTGTCCGATTGCGAGTTCAACAACAAGCATTTGGAGCGAAACTTGAAACGCTGTCGATCGGAGGGGGCTTGTATCTCAGAGATGCAAAAATATGCCCATAACAGTGCTCTCCGAAGCGGGAAAGAGTTCGGCAAGTAATCCCCAACTAATCCATCAATCACTCTAACTCCGATCCAAGCCACTTCTAATAGACCCACAAAGCACTCACCGTTTAGAACATTACGAATGGCTATATAATTATCTCGACAACTGTGGTCGGTCATCTCGACACAATGCAACGTCGTCTGGAAAGAAAAACATAGCCCGGAATTCACTACCAAGAGCCTCGATTCCCGAGACAACCGCAACCGAAATGATTGACAGCTGAATGATTTAATGAGCAGCAAGATAAACGATGCCAGCAGAGGTCGGGAAACCGCATCGAAATGAATTACTTATTTTCATTTGAATTCGGATTTGAATCCGAATTTCCCCCATGCTGCCCACTATCTCTGTATCTACTGTTGCTTCTTCTGCTGCCGCCGAGCGGTCCATAAGAAATGATTACATCTCCCTACCTTGGGAATCTTTTCATTGACTTTTCCTGCACTGTCATGGCCCATGACGACCACGCATATTGTGTCAACTTGGCAGCCCGGTATCAGTCGGCCCCTGCCCCTCGGGATATCGAATTGATAAACCGAGAGCGTTAGAACAGTCTGGGAGACGGGGGCTCCTCTCTATCGGGTATCAAGTCACACACCCGTACTACCACATTTCCCTATAATGGGTGTCTTGTTTCTTGGGTAGTACTGACTTTGATTCCTCTTAAGTGAGACTGGGACAAGACTCATAATCGAATTGAAATCGCATCACTGCCACAACTTCTGATTAATTTTCCATTAAATACCTTCACACATAATTGAATTCGACGCGCCATTTAAATACACATCTTCCCGCGGAGCGCAACAATTGCATTGAAGCTTTTCATGTCGATTCTTCGGCGGTTTCATTGTTAATTTTTATGTCGTTTGCGTGAAGCCCCCAGACCCCAGACCCCAGACCCTAGCCCCCAGTGTAAGGGCCACTTGGAGGAAATGGGAAAAAGTCCAAGAAGAGGCCCACACGGCCCTCACACACTCACGCACGTCCGAATATAATTTATGTATCGGCGGAATAATGCTTTACGATCTTGGCAAGTCATTTGCTAGCTCCGAGGTGCTACCTGGCATCCAAATTCCGCGTGGGATGGCTCCGCTGCTCCTCCTCCGAAAAACGATTTCAACTTTGACTACGACTATAAATTTCCCCGCCGACTCGACTTTGGAGGGCAACAGCCACATGAATCTTCAGCAGGTTGATGTGCCAATCATAGAAGTGGAAATCACCAAGCAGCTCCCAATCAGGGAGCTCCATTGACTTTTCAAGAACAATCAGGCTTGGTAGTTTGTGTTAGGTTCGTCTGTGGTTGTCAAAATTCCTAATTTATATATTGATTTTTCGTTCGGAGACACAACTCTCGTTACTTTTTCTTACGGGGCACAGACGACGGCAATTTAGAGACAAAAATGATAAGTGCCCCTCTTTAGGAGTCGCAATGCTATTTAAAATTCTACGTAAATATGGCACACTAAACCACCTGGTCAGCAACCACCACCATGGTCCTCCGACCTTCCCCGGCGATCCTGCTACCCTGCGCCACCGGAACCTCCACGACTGGGATCGCCAAAACGCCGCTCACGAGCAGCGGAGGAAGATAATCCCGAAGCTGGTGTATCTGCACAATCCGTGGAAGTATCTGGTGACCAAGTTTAATTTGTGGAAGCTCAAATGGCTCTGGGATCGGGACTTCAGCGAGCCGGACTTTGTCGAGGGGGCCAAGCAGGCGGCCATTGTGATGACGGACATAATCCGACAGCAGAGCGCCGAGAAGATCAGCGAGTTCACCACCCCCGTGGGCTTCCAGCAGATCACTCGAGATATGCTCCTCTCGCGGAACGACACCCGGCTGCAGCTGGTCCGGTTCCAGCGGGAGCACCTGCGGCGCGCCATCCCCATGAAGGTGGCCACGCGCCAGAACTTCGGCCGGAAGTACGCCTTTATCGATATGTTGTTTGTGGGGCTGCGGAATACAAAGGACTTCGACACGGCCACCGAGGTAGTGGAGGTCAGCGAGATAATCCGCCGGATGGACAACGAGCTGAAGACGCCCCCGGACGTGGTGGCCGTGCCGCACCGTATAGTGTTCGCCGAGATCTTCATCCGCTTCCGGCGGGACTACACGGCCGAGGCGCGGCGCTCGGCCAACAACCAGCCGGCCCAGGCCTTCCCCTTCAACAGCCCGCCCTCGGCGGCCACGCGGGCCACGCCCTCGCCCCACTCGGTGGCCAACGCCCCGACCCCGAGTATTCCCCCGCCCCAGCCCAGTCGGCAGTTCATCGAGCAGATAAAGTCCGCGAAGAACCCCGCCACGGCGGCCCTCCCGTTCACGGGGCGCATCCTGCCCCGCATGGACGACGCTGGCTGGTCGGTGTCGTTTTACAAGATCCTGACGTTCGATGTCCTCAACTACGATCCTCAGCCGAGGAGGCACCACCAGAATCACCAGCCCCACGAGAAGCATTAGTGTATTGTCCCAGATAGGCTAGGTGCGGAGTACTTTCTTTTCCTTTTACTGTCCCTCTAAATCTCTAAATTTACCCTAAAAGCTATTAAAACGACATACCAGTAGTAGTATCCATTGAAAATACTGCCATTAAATCTGGGAGAACCGGCTTGGAGTCTGAAGTTTTTCAATAAACGGAAAACTTATGACTCAAAACTTGTGAGAGATGTCGGGGGAGTGCGTATCTGAGATCATGTGCCTCTTAACCGCGCCATTCACACCTTTTTTCCAGCTCTACAAACATTTTATTTGTAAAACGATGTTGTAATGAGGCCTATTACACGATTTGATCTTGTTAGCTGATGTGTGTTAGCGTTATTGTGGCTCTGGCTTAAGCAACTCCGGCCGCGGCTCTAATTGGTTTTCCAACATGAGCATGTAGGCTTTGGGCTGGGGGCTCTGTGCTGGGGGCTTGGCCTTGCCGTGACCCAGTCTTATTAAATATTCAATATGATTGGGGAAAGAAACATAAATTGACAAATGAACGTACAACGCCGCATGTCAATCGATGTTTTTTCCAGCGTGTCTCACACATTTTTGCATAATTCGGGGCTCGAATGTTGTTGATTGACTGTTGGAGGTATGCCTCGAAGGTGGTCTTTTATTCGTTTATAATAGATAGCCCATCGGATGAGTCCGCAAAGCGAGAGTTAATAAACTACATGGCTAAGCTTGAGGCAAAAATAGTATCTTTTAAATACTTTTTCTCAAAGAAACCTCCCTGCGCCCCAAGACTTGAACTCGCTCGGTTCCAATTAGTTACCCACGGGAGGAGCTATTTGCCGGAGTTAAATAAGACCCAAATCCCAATCCAAATAATCCTGTCGGCGTCCTGCAGTGGCCGGGGAGCAAGGACGGCAGAGCAAGGACGAGAACGAGCGGATAAGGAATTCCGAATAACAAGAGCCGTCAAAAGGGAAAGAAATAATTTAAATAAGAAAACACAAACAGCTGTTGCAGTTCTTGAGCCGAAGATGGAAATGTGCCACTCCGGAGCAAGTGGGGGGTGGCAGGAAAGTGGCATTGTACAAGCAAAAGGGATAATCTCATTATAATGAAACGCAAGTTATGCACGCGCAGCCGGCAGTCGCTAGATGGCGCCAGTCAAGGCGTCACTCAAGTGTCGCCCGCGCCTTCGTCCTAGTCCCCTACTCCCCCCGGCTTAGGCGTTAAAAAATACAAAATAAAACATAAAAAAATCGAGACAAAAAATTAAGAGCAACAAGAAAAAGGAAAACAAACCGATGAGAATGGAAACCAAAGACACAGCTGGCAGTCTGAGTCCCGGGACCGACTTACACAGCTTGCCACTGGCCCGACTTGAGCTGACATGCGAAAGCCGGCCATCCCGCCTTGCAAAAAGGCAGAAAAAAAGATGGAAATTATAAAAATTTATGTACGCCTGTCCTTCGTCCTGCCTGGCCATTCAATCTCTGCGGCAGCCAGCTTCTGTCAGGCTGTCTCCGGATTTGTTGTCCGCTCCCAAGATGTCAGCTGGCTAGTGGCTTCAGTCCGGTCGTAAATAACAAATGGGTGGGAGAGGAGGATCCCCATAGGCGACCTTAAGAATACACTCTTTAAAAAGACTTTCTTCACAATTATTATATAATTAGTTTGGGAATTATTAGTACAGCCTTGGGGGGCTATTCATTTTATATTCTACTCAACAATTGCTCTGATTCTTCAGAAGTTATAAGAGTCCTCCTTGTCCATGATATTTCTTCTTAAATATTGATAAAATAATTCCAAGTATTAATGGCCCCCACCGCCCTTTTGGGAGGGAAAAATTAATTAGACCGTTTAGATCCGGAGAAAATCAGCAAACCGGCTTAATTTCGAACTCATTTGCAAATATTTACCGAGAACACCCAAACCTGGACCTTTTCGACGGTCCCCAGAACCGGATCTCTGGCGGAGATCCCTGCCGAAAAAGCAAAAAATATTTATAATGATGGGCGAGTAACAGGTGCACACAACCCGCTCGATGGGCTAGAAAGTTTTCAGCGTTTTTTCCAAAATTCCCCTGTTATCTTTTTTTCGCTTCGCTTTTAATTTCCCAAAGATTAATTACAAGTCTGGCGTAATGAGAGGATTTCCGGTGCAGGATTTGCTACGTCCTTTTTTTGTATTAGACCCAGGACCAGGGACAGCCCCAGTCCCAGTCCCAGCCCCATCTCCCTCCAATAGCTCATATTTCTTGGGCTAAATAAAAATTGAATGAAATTTATGAAATATTCGTGCGATGTGCATAGAAATGCGTTCGTTTCGTGGGCTACTGGAGACTGGGGGCCTGGGCGGCCGGAGCCACCCACCTGCAGCCTGAACCGCAGCCCGACTCGTTGATCTTCATTAGTGGAGCCGCCGCGTCGCCGGTAAATGTCTTCATAGACATTCCCGGAGTCGCCGCGGCAAAGCTTTAAATTTATGGCAACGCATTTGCGGCGCGCGCTCTTGCGGGCCATAATAACAGCAGCAACAACAGCAATCAGAAAAGGCCAAGAAAGTCTGGCTAATAAAGCGTCGGCGGCGTCGTCGTCGTCGTCGTCGGCATCCGTGTCTATAAGCCCGTCTATCCGTCTGTCCTCTGTCCTTTATTAGCTGGCTGCTTGGCGACAGAGTTGGCAATGGATTACAATAAATCTTCTACAAAAATTCTTCGCCTTAGACTTCCGTCTAAAATATTGAGAAAATGTTAGATCATGATACTAAGCTTAAAAATAGTTTATGATACTAACCTACATATGTACATAGTTTATGCCCGATTCTGGTTTAGCTTTGAAACCGCCAACTAGGCAGATCTGACTCCCCACACCCCTTGACCGTATCCATTTACACTTGAATATTTATCGCCGGTCTTGGCCAGGCCAAGAGGAGCGGGTGGGACCTCCCTGGGCGCCCGGGGCGGCCCGCAGCCAATATGGAGTTGTCACATAATTCTCGACGCTAACAAGCTAAATGCGCTATTTAGCACAATGTCTATAAGCCGGAATGCTCCATTCAGGTGCATTACGTAAGAATTTCGAGTTTGGAGGTGTTCGAGACCGTTCCAGGAATGTGCAGGGGCCTAATGAAGTATTTATGCAGTAATTTAGGGCTAAGTTCGAACCGGAAAGGGAACCGGAGACTGATTCGCGTTGATTTGGCGCGCGCGCGCCCTTTTTAAATTCCTGGAAATAGAAGCCCTTTGGCGGCAAAAACGCATTTACTGCAGATTTAAAATACAAACCGCATATCGCTTTAAGTTTAAAGGTCCCTGGGCCGTACGACTGCCATGTTAAAGTTAAATTGCCACTTGGCGCCAAATATTTATGGCTTTGTCTGGTGGACTGTCAGCGTTTAAGCGAATATGCATAAATCGAAAAATATTCAACAAAAATTGTGTCTTTAATTTAAAACACATTTTGGGTGCCCCAGGAAGCGAAGGCAAGTGCACTGAAAGAAATCACTGGCGACAGTGTAAGCATATCTACCAACTTGCAATGCAAACTTGTTTCTTTGAAAATACTTTTTAAATTTTTAAACTTACTTAAGTAACTATTAACTTGTTTGGGAAGTTTTTTGTTCTGTGTAAAGCCCAGACGATGGGGTAACATAAAAAATAACGAAAAGCTAAACTGAAACATAAATAAATCCGAAAAATGATGCACTCGGAAGGCTGCAGAGCCGACAAGCACACATTCGACTCAAAACTTTTGTTTTCAAAAGTTCTGTTTTCTTTTTTGGTTTCTGGGTACTCTCTCCCCTTGGCCGCTGAACATGCAATTTCTTTTGGTTTCCTGCGTTCGATTGCTGCGGTGAGAGGGGGCCACTGAGGCAGGGGCGTGGCATGAGGGGCAGCATGTCTGAGCAGCAGCTGCAACAACAGCGACAAGGACAAAAGCCAACAATGGATTATTAGTGGCACTTAAGCAAACACGCGGGCAAAGGGCTGACCGTAAAGTGGGGGCCCAGGGGGTGGTGATCGGGTGGTGCCGCAAGGATGTGTGGCCGGATGGGTGTGCGTGTGTTTGAGACTGCTGCCGGTCCTCGGTCTTTGCGGTTGTTGTTGCCGTTGTCGCCTGATTTATCGCCGAGATGTGGGCGTTTTTAATTAATTTCCCTGCAGCACAGCAGCCCGGCGAAGCACAGATTCTCAGCTCATAAAGAACGGATTTTTATACAATATTTAAGGGCAAGCTGCGGTGTTTAGTGAGGAATCTGGACCTGAAGTGGCGAATACTCCAGGAAACCACAACTTCTTCGCAACGAGAACGATATGTGAAGTGCGAATAAGTGCTGCCTCTCAAGTGCGAAAAATACAAACAACTTTACTCTGAAAACCCGCCAGCTTGAATCAAATATTTCATAGAAATCCGAAATGCGCGGGAAAACACACACGAAGCTTACATACTTCTCGAGTAACTCAATTTTTTCGGAACTAATTTGGTGTTTCCCTTTGTCTACTTGGACAAACTTTTAATACTCATTTTGAAGCGCACTTTCTGCTAATTTACTTCATCTTCTGGGGAAAGTAGAGCGGGAGAAAGTAAAATTTGAACTTTCAGCCAAAAGATGCAGCGAAAGTTTAAGGATAATCACGGAAAGAGTGACACGTTTTTGTTTACGGACATTTAATGCTTAAAAAACATAATTTTGTAAAACAAACTTTGGCAGAAGGGTTAACAGGACAACATGATCAAGGATTGAGGACAAAAGCGCCAAAGAAACTTTTGGCGCCAAAACTCCTATAGAGATTTTTTGGTCTAAAGATATTCTTACCAAAATAGTTAATTGAGAATAGTTTTAGCCAAATGAAAGTTTTCCGCAGGGCGTGTTTTTGTTTTTAAGTAATGGTATAATAAGGGGAATAATCTTAAAACTTACCAGAAACTTTAAACTTTAAGAAGTAAGCCAAACACTGCGCTCCTCCGGAGACCGTAAATTCATTAAGCTGAATATGAAAATTGCGTGGCAAGAACTAATTATGCCGGGAATACTGCTGCCCTATTAAATTTCACTTTGCTTCACCACAGAGCTATTTAATCGTCGTTGCAAGTTCTAATAAAAATCGTTTAACGAGAATTCCCGGGTAGAAGCAGAGCAGGATCTAGGAATGATCGATAGGTTCCAGCATACCAGGGCTACTGTGAAAAAAATACCACAAATGCCAATCGATTACTGAATATTGATCGAATAAGTGGCGCTTGAAATAAAAACGTTTCGTTTTGTCGCTGTCGAAGCTATCAAAATATTTGTTCAAATAAAAATAAAGGGATAAAGGGTAAGCCAATGGCAGATGAACAGCCAGCTGGGAAATGGAAACCAATTAAAAACAAACAAAAATCTTGTTGTGTTTAGCTTGCATGTGGAAAATGCAAATATTTTTATAGCCGGGGAAGTGAATTTACGGTCAACATGGAAATTAAAGCTGCGATAGTAGAAAAAAGTAGGAGCCTAGTTCAAATGAAAAATGTTAAAATCTTTAAAATGTGTTTATTACACTCGCCATGCTAATTAAAGCACATAAATAAGCCAATATCGGCGGGCTTTCAGCTTGGCTGTCCCTTGGAGGGCGTCGGCCAGTTAATTGATTTACGACTTTCAATAAAATCGTAGAAGGCAACTCATCATTACCACCACTAGAGCTTGCCCCTTTCGTTGGCGGCTAAGCTAAAACAAACTAATTTCAGGCCAGAGCCCGGGCCAGGGCAATAAACCAAGTTGACGATCGCGCGAAAAAAAAGCGGAGCGTGGAGAAAACTGGAAGCATCCGTGACATTGAAGGGCTCTGCCGAAGAGTTCTTCAATTAGTGTAAACACAAACGATGACACTCTCCGCCGCAGAGTCCCAGGAACAGAGCCAATTTCCAGGGCCAACCAAAGCCACAGCCACAGAGCCCCACAGCCACGGGTCTCCGTCGCACAGACACTTTAATATTTAACGCCCATGGAAGCGTGGAGCTTCAGATGGCGACAATGGAGCCAGCGAGTATTCCACGAATATGTTCGTGATCATAAAATTATAATTTATGAACAAAAAGAAGCGGGCCAGAGGAGCCGAGGTGGGGCAACGGGCGAGCTTATCTCATCGCGGGCATCTCTAAGTGCGCACACATGGATGCAGTCGCGTCGCGGGCACAAGATGCAGATACCACTCGTGGTGCCAAGATGCAGATGCAGATTGCAAACCGACAACTGACAGCCAAACAGCCCGACAACGATGACAACGTTTGGAGCGATTTTTGAGTACATCTGCATCAATTTCAGGAGTGAGAAAAATCAGGAAAGGAAGGGTTACAGTTGAAGATAAACTGGATAGATTCACATCCAAAAAGTTAGCAGAACCTCAGTTCATAATAGTCTGCAACATCTCTTCTATCCAACATCGTCCATCTCATAACAAACTATAAGTTTTGTAAATCTTTGAATCTCAAGATCTCTGGCTTTTGCCTCAAAACTAATTCTTTGGATTGGAATTTTAAGAACAAGCCTTTTCTTGCGGTGCATTGGTCCCTTTTTTCAGGGTCCATTGGGGGTGATTGTTGTTATTGTTATTCCGGTTGCTCTTACTGTTTCCAGGAAAGACGCCTCGGGCTCCGGTTGCCGGTTACTTGAACAATATTTTCATATTTATTCTGGCCCTGGACCCAAACCTCAGACCCGGTAGTCTGGCTTGACATTAGTAGCCGCAGCCATACATACTGGATGCTAGTATTGCGAGAAGCCGGGAGGGAGATCCCTTCAAAAGCGAAACTAATTTGCGGCTTTGTTGCCCTGCGAGTCATCTGCAATTTCCTCCGCCGAGCGGGGTTCTTGTTATTCTGCCACGCCCACTTGCAAAGGGGCCTAATATGTATGTACATAAGTCCGAGGGAGAGATGGGTGTGGAGGTCCCCCGGTTCCAGCTCCAACTCCCCCTTGTCTGCCAGATTTGGGCAGCCAAACATTTTGTTTGGCTTCAGCAGCTTAATTAAATTCTTTTCACTTATTCTCCGCTCTGATTGTGGGAATTCAATTGGGTCTGCGTAAAAACAAATTAGTTTTGTGAGAAAAAGTTTATCAATTAAGTGGCTGGGGGATCCCTGTCTATGCGCCGTGCATTTGATTGGGTTCTCGCTTTGATGATGGCCTCGAGTCCCCAAATTGAGTTTCTGGATAGCGAGAAAGATACAAAATAGATGGACAGTATCCCCTAGATACATTATGTGAAAGTGGAAGGGTTTTCTTTGTCCCTGCTCTCAAAGATTGCCAAATCTAGCATCTGCAGCCTGTATTATGGAACATTTTTCGTACAAGCCCCCTTCTTCTGGGCCATGTCCATTGTCAGTTTGGGGCCTTTGTTGAGAGAAAATTAAAAATGATCGTCATCGGCTCCAAGGCTGCAGCATTTATTGCTATTGTGGGGCTCTGCGGGTCCTGCGGTCTCCCCGCCTGGATCATAACTCACAGCCACGTCGGAGGATGTATCTGCTCCGGTTCCGCGCCGGCTTCCTCCGCTCGGTGGCAGCCGCTACCACGTATGAAGTATCCTGCCCCAGGCGGGGGCAATAATTTAAGCGCGCTCTATTATTTATTTGAGCATATGTCAATGGAACTTATTTATTTATTCACGCCAGCAACAATAAACCGAAAAGTATGGAGATGCAAAAATGGGAATAAAATCGCACTGCCGCCTGTTAATGAGCCGTGGAGGGGGGGGTGGAGAGTGGGGCGGAGTGGTGGACAAGGGGGCGGGCCGAAGGGCTGTGTGTCGGCGATGGCAACGCGTTGCTGACGTTAATTGACCGCAACAATTTTTTTTTCGCCGCTGCAGTGTGCAGTAAATTTTAATGAAATTGCTGGCATTGCCAACGCCCCGCCCCTATATACGATAAAAGGGGGCGTGGCGGCCAATTGCCCCTCGCCACCGAGCCTGAGAGCCTCCCCGCCCCACCGCCCACCGATGACACGGCTGTCAGCGACACTTCGTGCCGCTTGTTGCATGCTTGCTGCATAAAACTGAAATTAAACGTACAAAAAATTAAAATCCATAAGAGCAGGGACAGGGACAGGGGCAGGGACGGGCGGGCTAAAAAATACAAACAGAAATTGTTGCGAAATATAAAAAATTATATACGACTGGGGCTTAATTCACGGTTCACTGGCCAGCGGATAAATGTTCTCGGCTCAGCTTGTTTCGGCTGCCATTTTTGATGTTGCTGCATTTATAAATTAATTAAAAATAAATTACTTTATGTTGCATGTCCAATTTCATTAAACTTGCCACTGTCATGCCAGGCAAGGCAGCACCACCGCCTGCCTGGTGGCAAGTGGCAATAACAACAAATAATTATGCAGAGACAGTTGGACAGGAAAATGGGCTAAAAAGTGTCGACATACCAAGTGGAATTGATTCCCAAGTTTAATAAAGAAGCTGCCGTGTCGGCACAATTTGTTGTCTCAATAGCGGAATCTCGTTTATCTTTGGGGGGCAACAGGTGCCTCCCTATAGGTAATCCCCTCCTGGCCCCATCTATCAACCAACCCCTGTATGCACAATGCACCTCATATTTGCGAACAAATATACACAGATTCCGCCGAGTTAATGTCGCATTAAGACGCCAATCCCTGACCCGGCTGGCAAATAAATCCTCCGCCAGTAGCCGGAATGTACACACAGGTATACAATACAGTGGGGCTTTATGGGAGGGGCTGTGCTCCAGTGGAGATAAAGATGCTGCAGCGATGGTGCAGATAAATTTTCATGTTGTCACACCTTGCAACTCGCATGCCACATAAATATATTTCCACCTCGAGCCGCCGAAAGGTGACACTGCCAGCACTTTTTGCATCTTTTTTCGGCAGAGTCGGATAAAATAAGATATCAGAAGGCAGCCAAACTCGATTTCGCATTCAGAGGTACCACCCCTGCCATCCCTCGCTCCTTCGCACCTTTCCGATTGAAAGCGAAATATTTTTGCGGGGGAAGTACGTGGGGAAGGGGCAGGCATCCTTCTCGGAACTTGCCGCATTTAATTTATTGTGAATATTTGATGTTCGATTTCTTGCACCTCGTCCTCCTGTCGACGTCGCCCTGCACTCTGCACTTTATTTTTGGCAGAGATTCCGATTTCGAATTTTTAAAGAGCAAGGGCACTGGGTGCCGACCAAATATTTTCTTATCAACAGAAATCTGGAACTGACTTGGTTTGGTCAAAATATTGGGCTTCATTGGTGATGCATTGAGCATCAGATGAGATACAGATACAAAGAGAGGAAGTGAAGGCCAAACTTGGACTCCGCTCAACGGTATCTATATTTCTCTTTAAATCTTCATATACAAAATAAAAACACAACATCGTAAGTTTTAAATAATATGGTGGAGAATAATTTAAAAATCGAGTATTCCGCTCAAAGATCAAGTGATTAAATAAATATGAAAAAAAAATATGTTTCTAATTTTTGATGCAGAATGGTGCAGAATCGATCTACAAATCGTTTAAGGTATTCCGCTCAAGGATCGGGTAATTATTGACAAAGATATGGCCATCGGAAGAGGCCATATAGTCCTCCCCATGCATTTCACGAAATTTGGAAGGGGATCCCCCAGAAAATTTGACAAAAAATCTAAAAAATATTTTGTCCTCAGGTTTTGATGCAGAATGATGGAGAATCGATCTACAAATCGATTAAGGTATTCCGCTGAAGGATCGGGTGATTATTGACAAAGATATGGCCATCGGAAGAGGCCATATAGTCCTCCCCATGCATTTTACGAAATTTGGAAGGGGATCCCCCAGAAAATTTGACAAAAAATCTAAAAAATATTTTGTCCTCAGGTTTTGATGCAGAATGATGGAGAATCGATCTACAAATCGATTAAGGTATTCCGCTGAAGGATCGGGTGATTATTGACAAAGATATGGCCATCGGAAGAGGCCATATAGTCCTCCCCATGCATTTCACGAAATTTGGAAGGGGATCCCCCAGAAAATTTGACGAAAAATCTAAAAAAAAATATGTTTCTAATTTTTGATGCAGAATGGTGCAGAATCGATCTACAAATCGTTTAAGGTATTCCGCTGAAGGATTGGGTGATTATTGACAAAGATATGGCCATCGGAAGAGGCCATATAGTCCTTCCCATGCATTTCACGAAATTTGGAAGGGGATCCCCCAGAAAATTTGACAAAAAATCTAAAAAATATTTTGTCCTCAGGTTTTGATGCAGAATGATGGAGAATCGATCTACAAATCGATTAAGGTATTCCGCTGAAGGATCGGGTGATTATTGACAAAGATATGGCCATCGGAAGAGGCCATATAGTCCTCCCCATGCATTTCACGAAATTTGGAAGGGGATCCCCCAGAAAATTTGACGAAAAATCTAAAAAAAAAATATGTTTCTAATTTTTGATGCAGAATGGTGCAGAATCGATCTACAAATCGTTTAAGGTATTCCGCTGAAGGATTGGGTGATTATTGATAAAGATATGGCCATCGGAAGAGGCCATATAGTCCTCCCCATGCATTTCACGAAATTTCGAAGGGGATGCCCCAGAAAATTTGACGAAAAATCTAAAAAAAAATATGTTTCTAATTTTTGATGCAGAATGGTGCAGAATCGATCTACAAATCGATTAAGGTATTCCGCTCAAGGGTCGCGTAATTATTGACAAAGATGTGGCCATCGGAAGAGGCCATATAGTTCTCCCCTTGCATTTCACGAAATTTCGAAGGGGATCCCCCAGAAAATTTGACAAAAAATCTAAAAAATATTTTGTCCTCAGGTTTTGATGCAAAATGGTGAAGAATCGATCTACAAATCGATTAAGGTATTCCGCTGAAGGATCGGGTGATTATTGACAAAGATATGGCCATCGGAAGAGGTCATATAGTCCTCCCCATGCATTTCACGAAATTTCGAAGGGGATGCCCCAGAAAATTTTATGAAAAATCGAAAAGAATATGTTCCAGGATTTTGATGCAGAATTATGTAGAATCAATATAAAAATCGTTTAAGGTATGTGAATAAGGATCGGATGATAGTGAGAAAATATACATATTGCACATGTCAATATTACTACAATTATCGAGGCTTACCTCGTCATCAAAACATGGGAAAAATGGCCAGGGATATCAAATAAAGAAATTCCCTGTGCAATACATCTTGCCTTAATGGCTCCAAATCATATCAAAAGCAGAACGATTAACAAGAAGCCCAATCTACGTAGAAATCAATTAGCAACTGTCGGAGTTGCGGGCCAGAAAAGTGAAAATCCAGACCGGACAGCATAATGCCACCCAGGAGCTGTCAATGGAGGGAGACCACACAAGTGAGTCGGAGTCGGAGAAACGGAGAAAATGAAGCCTGGTCACGCACAGAGAACTGTGGAAAGCGGGCTGGCGGAGATAGAGCTCGATGCCAATTCCCCGGCTCGAATATGAAATTATTCAAATGCAGGCACAACATATAAATTCAAGTTAATCCGCACAGCTGGATGTCTGTCCCCCGGAGGCAAACGCTAGTGGATCGGCGAGTGGCGGGGATCACGTATATAAATGTATACTATAGCTCTATATAAGGACTCATATTTGCCTGCCTGTTGATGGGCGCCAGCTTTTAATCATTATTAATTATCCGGGCCGGCTTTGAGTATAAATCACGCGTGCTTACGCTCTCTTCCCTCTTAGTGGGAGGAGCGGCTAATCTATTTCTGGCCAACTGGCGAATCGCAGAAAAAAGCGGCCAATTAAAGGGAGAGCGGTCCCAGGCGCAGTAATTTATTTATTTCCAGCGTTTAAAGGCAGATAAACCATCTACCAATTACTCTGCAGCGATCTGCCAGATATACTCTGCCTTTCGGGATCCAACGGGGTCTCCATCTCCGGGGCCATCTCCGCGGCCTCCTCCTCCCCTTCAGTGAGCTCCGCCTTGTAGATGAAGCACATGTCCAAGAAGTCGTCGGGCCCCACTTTCAAGGACTCCCTGACCAGCTGCTCGGCCTCTCCCAGATTCATTGGATCCTTTCTGTAGAGGGAAAGGTAAGACTGAATTTCCTCGGCCTTCGCTCCGCCCTTTGCTCCATGTTGGATCCGGCTAGCCTTCCCGTTCGGCTGGAGGTCGTACATATGTAGGCCAAGACGGTCTTGTCCTGCCAGGAGGATGTCCACAGTCGCAGCATTCTCGTACTTGCGGCACAGCATGTCCTTGACCTGGGTCACGGTCATTTTCTGGTGTCTATCGTTGGTTTGGTAATCCACTTGGGTTCCCACCTCCAGGATGATGTCGCGATCGGCATTGGAGCGAGGCGCACAGCAACTGGGGTGTGAAACAAAGTATCAAAATCGGGACTAATGGTCTTCTAGCCTTACTATATACGCTCGTCCAGGTGGCAGATTAGATTGTTCCTTGAATTGGTGGCCAGCACAATACCTTCGTCACATATCAGGCCCACCATGCTGCCTTCCTCCCGAGAACTGTGGACACAAGTTTCAAAAATTCTCTCAATATAGAAGATAGCATAATCACTCACTCGGCATCAGCCATTATGTGGTCGGACGGTCCCAAGGGCGTTCAAGTTGAAAAGTTTAGGTAAATGAGCTGTGAAGAATATACAAAAATCTTGAGAGTCGCGTCGTGTAAACGATACCCCGGATGGGAAACAAGATGGAACCGAAAACCAAACAGAAACTCGACCAAGTCCAAGCTAGGAAAACAAACCCTACTCAAGCGAAGATTATGGCGAAAAGTGTCATCGCCTGGGGAGCAAAAAAAAAACTTAGTGGCCCAGAAGCGCTGTCTGTGGATCCATTGTGTTAAGGTAAACGATATTGGCCGGCCGAGGCAATCTGCTAATCTTCGATATCTCGGGCGATCGGGCAGCCAACAGCTTGAGAGCCACCTCTTTCATGTAATCATCTTCGGGCCATAAATGTGCAACCTGTGCTTCTGTGGCAGCTGCACCTGCTGCTCCAGGGCCAAGGCCCTAAAAATAGAACCAACTAGTTGTGGCCGAGACCAATGGCTAAGACCAGAAGGCCTCGAGGACGTTTTAATGAGCATCATCAATTTTAAGCGACACTGTCCGCGCAATATTGTAATCGATGTGTTAATTAGCCCTGCCAGGTGGGGGGATTAACTAACCTCTGGATGGTAGCAGGGATCTGACAAGGGCAGAAGTTTAATTAGAAGTGCAATAAAAAGGCCACTCGAATGGCTTCGGGATTGAGTGTTGGACAAACGTCAGTTTTTCAACACAACAAAGAAAGCTCCTTCCGATTTCTCCAGATTGACAAAATAATAATCGCGTGCGTGTCTCTCCAACTGCCTTATTATTATTACCATTATTGGTACTCGACTGCATGTCGGGAATTTAATTTTTCCTGGCATTTACAAAACACTTCAACCCGTTTTGACAAGAGCCGGCGATGACAGCAATTACCATACGATTTGCATGACGTTTATGTTTATTTTCGCATTGTACTCCCCCTCCTCAGCTTCTGCCTCGCCAGGCTTCGAGTTCTTTATGGCCTAAAAGAGATGAAAAGGTTGGTAAAAAAAAAAACGCAGCCAGTCTGGGCCATGTGCTCAGGTTGATTTCGATTTTGACAGCTGCCTGACTCACTCAGTTGGTCGCAATTTCGTTGGATTCGCATTTCATTAGCTTGTTATGGACCACCTACGGCCGCCGCTGACAGAGCTCCCCGTCCCGGTGTCTGCCTTGGGCCAGTTGGCCAAATGGCCGAGACCCACAGCGAAGCAATTAAGCCGACTGGCATCGAAAACAATCCCAACCAATGGGGCAATTTAAGGTATTTACAAAAGCGTAAAAAGGTAAAGAAAACAAGTCGGGGCTCCTCCCAATCAAAACAAGACGAGAACCACTCGAAGAGGCCCTCTCTGAAATGTCAATCGTTCCGTTTCGAAGTTAAAGCCATCTGTGCAAGAGGCCAAAAGAAAATACAAATAAATTCGCAATCTTTTCAAGGTCAACACATCAGGGAAGAGTGGTTGTAAGAGGTTGAAAGACTCGAAACGATATATAGCAGTCTCTTTATTCTAAAATTACAAACTAATACAAGGGGATAAGTATAAAAGGTCGACACTGAGTCTCTTTTAAATGTTTGGAGCAGTCGTAACCTTTTTTTTTGTTTACATTTTATATTGTATAATATAAAAGTGTAGTTTTAAGAGCAATTAAAAACTAAAATAAAGGGATAATTATAAATGGTCGACACTTCTCCGATCAGAGCAGTCGTAACTTGTGTTTTTTGGGGTTTACATTTTATGTTTGTGTTTCAAGTGTAGCTTTAAGAGCAATTACAAACTAATATAGTAGTTAGATGGTCGACACTTCTAACGTGTTTCTTGTTTTTGTTTTTAAACAATGGAATCGGCCGATTCCAGAGCTAGAAATGATGTAAGATCAATTACAAACTAATGTGAAAGGATAAGGATATATGGACTGCTCATATGGACGTTTCAGAGCAGTCTCTTGTTTTGTAGTTTAAGCGTTAGACCCTCCTAATGGTTCAAGTGATTTCCACTGATATAGCTAATAACTAACTAGAACTAGCTTAATAATAACTTACAACTAAAGGTCTAGGCCGGGGACAAGTGGAAAAAGTCGACACTTATCCAAAGGGTCAGAAACCTTCCATTTTTAAGGTTTATGTTGGTAATAATGGAAGTGGCAGTTTCCAGAGATGAAATAAGTTCGGGATGATGATGAAGGAATTGTAAGGATTGTATCCATAGATATAAGCAATGTTTTAAGACGAGTAGTTTTAGTCAGAAGAATGTGTTCTATCTTCCCAGTGGTTTAAGAGATTTCCGGCGATATACTAATCTAAGTGATAAACTAATATCTTAATAATAACTAATACTAAGGAACTACTACTAAAGTGTACGGTCGGCAATTATAAAAATATTCCGAGCAGGCGTATCTTGTTTTATTTTTTACGTTTAGGTGGAATATTTTAGTGGAAATGGCGGAGTTTCCAGAAATATAGGCCTACGATGGAATGGATTTTCATCGATAAACGTTTTAAGATCAAGCAGGGTAGTCATAGTCAGGGTTCAAGTCAAGTCGGTCTTCCTAGTGGCTTAAGTGATTTTCAGCAATATAGATAAAGGCGTAAATCTAAGTTCGATTATTAATGTGATTAAAACTGATGATAACGATAATGTTTATGATTACGATATAGACCTTTTAATGGTCGGTTAGAGTGAGGAATAAATTGAGTGGTGCCAAGGACCTAGGTCTTCATGTCCAGCACATCTTCATCGTCGTCATCCTGGCTCTGGATCTTGAAGTAGCGCATGGTGAACGACTCCTTACCAGTGGAGACCACTCGCACCCAGTCGCGAAGGCTGTTCTTCTTCAGATAGCGCTTCGAGAGGTACTTGAAGTAACGCTTCGAGAAGTGCACACCGCTGTGGATGATCAGCGAGGACTGCTTGGAGCGCTCGAAGGTGACCATGTCGCCCAGGTTGTTGATCTTCTTGTTCACTTTGGTGTGGGTCTTGATGTACTTCTCGAACTCGGCAATGTCCAGAATCTGATCCTCGACCACGCACGTGCAATCGATGACGAAGCGTTGCCAGACCTTCTTCTTGGACGCGCTCTTGCCGCGCAGCGTCAGCTTCTTGGAGTTAAGCTTCGGCTTCGGTTTGGGCTTGGGTTTCGGCATAATCGGGGCTGCCACCTTGGCTGCCGGGGCAGGCTCCTTCTTCACGGCGGCACCAGCCTTGGGCTTCGGAGCTGCAGCCACAGTTGATTTCTTGGCTGGCGGAGCCTCGGCCTTCGAGGGAGCTTCTCTCTTTCGTGCCGGAGTAGCCGCGGCCTTCACTTTCTTGTTAGACGCCACCATTGTGACCGACGAAGCCGAAGACGAGGGAGGCACTAGCTTCTTCGACACGTGCTCGGCGGCCTTCTTGGGAGAATCCTTCGTGGCCAAATCCAGATTACGCAAGGCGACTGCCGGGGCCTTGGCCACCTTCTTGGAGTTCATTGGCGGCGGGGCAGTGGACTTCTCTCCGGATGAAGTTCCCGCCTTGCCGGAAGCATTCTTCGACTTCGCTGAGCCCTTTCCTTTGCCCTTGGCGGCATCCTTCGTTGCAGCCTGTGGCTTCATTCCTAATGCAATAAAATGAGGCTAGAACATCTCGATGTTCCTGGGGTTTTCTACTCACTTGCAAAATGGGGAGCCTAGGACCGGCGTGACCGCTCCGCAGGCGTTCTGGAAGGAAAAGAAAGATTTGGGAGCTTGCACCTTGAAGTTGGCTGCGCTTTTTTTGGCCAGTGCTGCCAATTACTGGGAGTTGCTATTTGAAGAGGTGCTTTTCGATTATTAGCTTTCGATTATCGCTTGGGAAGATAATCCAGCAATCGATTTCGTTCTCGCCCCAAGCGAATTGCAATTATTCGATTCCCCCTTGGCGCCTTGCAATATTCGTATCTATATATTTTCAGAGGATGACTGCAGTAAGTGGGAAACTTGACGCTCCAATTCAGGACTGATTAATTGGCTCTAAATTAATATTGGCCCTGTCGATCAGACATCAATTTGTTGTCCTCGGCGGAGTCTGTAATTTGTGTTCCATAACTGGTTTCCTTGAACTCGGCGTTCAGTAGGGGCAAGCTGCTCCTTAAGTGAAATCAATTTAAACTGGAAGCATGAGCGCTGAAGTACAAGTGACAATCGGAGCTTATCTGGCGCATTCCCACAAGTTTTTCGAAATGGATGGCCCAGAGCCTTCACCTCTCACACCCTTTCGAAGTCAAGTTCATTTATTGGCGAGTTGTAAAAACATTTAGTTATCGCTTCAATATTTTTCAACCAAAAAGAATCCCCAAGTTGCATAACATATCGCTTTCGAACGAGCTCCATTTATCAAATTCAAATGAAAGAGCTGGCCACCAACTGGGATTGGGGAAGCGATGCGATGGGGGCGAGGCCATCTCCTATCGGTAGGTAAATAAAAACAAAAAGTGCAGCCCAAAGTGAATTCCCGGGGAGCGTTTAATCAAAATTTACCGGCGAACGCGCTTGCTGACAATGAGAAATTGCAACAAATTCGCGCTACAACGAAACCTTCTCTCGGCTTCCTTTCTCTGTCGCGCTGCCAAATGCTGTCTCTCTCGCTCGTCAGGGCCAAGAGCCAAAAGGCCCAAACTGGGCGGCCAGGGGTGTGGCAGTGCAGTGTCGATAGCTTTGCAAACAGAAAGCTAAAGAAATGCAGCGATCACGTAAGCGGCTCCGCAATACAGACTTTCCGTAACCCCTTTTTTTTTTGATAATTAATATTTAGATTTTTTTTTAATATTCAAGCCAGTTGAAAATGATAGAAAATAATGTGTAATACACTATTTCCTAATTCCTTTTAGAGTATTGCATCCTTCGGCTTTGATTGCTCTTGCGATTTGTTTGTGATTTCGCATCACTCTACTCCTCAACTCCTGCTGTTAGGATGCTACTCGATTTCCATGCCTCTGTCTGGATATTGTTTTCAGGCTTTGGCTCTGGCTTTGGCTTTAGCCGCTTTGCTGTTTTATTTTGGCGGCCACGGATATGAAAAATGATGCCGAAACAATTTTTACAGCCCAAAGCACCCGCAGGCCTAAACCTCGCGTCCTCCTGGTGGATTCTCCGGCAGGTAAGCCGAGCGCGCCCCCACCTCCACCGTTCTCCTTCGCCGAAATTGATTGATGGGCCCCGACGATGGGAAAACTACACTCTGGTGGGCGTGATGCAGCCGCCCCGCCCACTCCCACTCTCACCACCGCCGCAGAAGTGATCGGCGGAGTCGTGCGGCTTCTGGCCCGAAATCAATCTGGCTAAACGGTAGCAAATGGGCGGATGGATAGCGAAAAATGGGATTGGGATTGGGACTGGGACGCGGATTGGCGGGGGCGTTGGAGCCTGGGAGTCGGGCTTGTTACGGATGCCAATGGACGTCCAGGGAAATCGATCACTTCGACATCAGGTGGGCAGAGATCGTGGAGGACTTTCGACTGGAGGGGGGAGCTACACTCATGTCTCGTGTAACTATTCGGTTTGTATAAATAATTACTTAGCGTACCGAAGCAATTATTTCGTGTGATTCATATTTATTTGTTTATAATAATTTTTTATAAATACAAGTTTATATGTTGATAGTTGCAATTCAAAGCTGAGGCCTTATCTCGAGAAGCTGAGTCAGTCAAAACCGCCATAAAAGTATTTATAGTAGAATACAATCATTTATCCACTATTCATAGGCTAATGTTCAATCAGTAGTCCCAATCAAAGGTCTTCCGCTGGCGGCACTGCTGGACGCGGCCGATTTCTTTGACTCACATCTAAGGGTAAAAAAATATAGTCTGGCAGTAAATAGCTTTCCCCAAGGGTATTACCTCCAGGTGGACTTGGTCGACAGGACCACCACTAAGATTATAGTTCCTTGGGAGTAGTTGATGTAGTCGCTGGGCAGGAAAATAGTACTCCACAAGTCGTCGTTCTCCACCAAGTAGGATATGATCACCAGGCACCACGACACCCCCATAATCAAGAAGACCTTCACGCAGGTCATGAATCTGGAAAAAATAAAGGAGTGTACAGACTACGTCGATACGGGGTAGAACCCAGGACGCACATTTCCATTTCAGAATTGACTCCCTGCGAGGCATGCGACTCCCCCGTATTGAATTTATTCCTAACATCCATTTTGACCTTCACAATGTTCGTGGCCACCTTGACGAATACGGTAATGTTGTAAGTGATCAGTATCAGAATCGGTCCATAGAGGTAGATCATGGCGCTCCAGTCCTGACCTTAAGAGGCCACGGGATCCAGGTCTATTAATGGAGAACTTGATAGGCATTGCGACAAACTCACTTTTCATCCAACAATTGTAGATCCCCACTCCTGGCATCCACGCCTCGTATTCATCTTTGTCCAAAAAACAATCCAACAGGACGACGATAATTGTCAGGACAGCAGGCATGCCCCAGGCATAGCCGCTGTTGACCAAGTATTTCTTGCCAGGATTGCTTTTTCTCGGCAACATGAACGACCCAAACTTCTTCCCCACATGCCGACTGAACACGGAGAGCCAGAAGAAGGCGGCCATTATAAAGAAGTAGCCGAGGTAGCCTGGCAAAGAAAACTATTTTAACGAAGTCGAAGTTTTTCAAAGTCCTGAACCAACCTGTGGGCTCACACATCGTGGAAGTCGGTATTTGCCAAGAATCCAGGAGCTGCATCAAGCTTCCCAAGCCCAAGCTAGCCATGTAGCTTATGAAGCATACGCCATTGAAGTTCCTCAGCGTTTTTATCAGACAGTAAACCGTGATGGTGATAATAATGCAGAATATGGACGAGCTGATAGCTGGTTTAGGTGGAAAAGAGAGTTACAACAACCCTCCTTGAAGGGGATCCAGCTGCCCAGGGCTTACCCACTGTCTTTCCCCAATCGGGAGCGGTCTTAATGGCGCAGTTGAAGGGCACAATTTGTATGGAATCGTCAAACTTCCCGGGCTGGATGCAGTACTCCTGCTTGGTTAGGCTCTTGTTGTCGTAGTGCCGCAGGAATGTTCCATTCTGAAGTAAAAAGGCTTGGGGTTACGACTACTGGGGGTCTCAAGTCGAATAAAGTCTCCTGCAAACCTCAAAGAGACTGCCCTCATTTTCGTCTAGATTATAAAGATCGGAACAGGGCTGAGGTAGATCCCCCTGATGGATGAAATCCTTGTGGAAGTCCAGCCTCCTCGTGCCGTTCCCGTTGGTAATGTTCACGTAGTGACCGGACCACGTCTCCTTCTCCAGGCCATCTACGCATACGTTGTCCGGGGTCATGTACTGGTTCGGGGGGCAGCACAATCGGATGCAGCTCTTCAGCTGGCAGACACATCCCCGCCAATGGCTCTTCGCGGGCTCCCGGTCGCCGTCGGGCAGCAGAACGTAGCTATATTCCCCCGTTCGGTTGGGGGTAATCTCCACTCCCTGGTACAAGAAGGATCCATTTTCGAATCTCTGGCTGGATGTGAGGTTCACGGTGTCGTAGAAGTGGCAGCCGACAATGTCCGCCTTGGCTTTAGGTCCTTCTAAGACCACCAGTAGAAGAAATAGGAAACCAGCAGAAGAGCGCCTAACCAGATCCATTTCTGCCTTTATGCGCTAACTAAGTAAAAACGAACGAAGTGAAAAGCGAACTGAGCTCTTTCCTCAATAAATTGAGATACACATTAAATATAGTATGTATATTTTTCAAAGCTAAACTTATTCATATCGCAACTCTCTCTTTCTGGTGATTAATAATTTTCTGCAAACAGTCATCCGTCGGAACGAGTTATCAATAGTATGTACTTCCAGATGGATTTTATGACGGACAGCTAATTGAGCAGAAGCATTAGACGCAGATATCTTCTTCTAATTTATTCCAATAGTTTGATGAAAAAATCAGCAAAACCCAAAAGCTCAGCAGTTTTTTATTTTGCCATAAATTGGCGGGCTTAACCGACCTGGCTAATGAAATGCAAGCCGCGCACAGAGATGAATATCTAAGCCCATGCTTAGCACACATCGAGATCGGGGCACCCAAAGCCACAATATATGACTCTATAGAGTCGGGTCCTAAAAGTATCGCAAACTGAGTCAACCAGCGAGAAGTAAGAGACAAACTAGGCCCAGGCCGAAATTGGAAATGTGCCAGCTAAAATAAACATTTATTGAGTTGACTGCCTGACACTTCCCGCTGCGATAGAGCAGGAAAATGGGAAATGGATACAACACCTGGTGGGTGACTCCACATCCAAGTCCATGTCCAGGTCCAGCTCTAGCTCCAGTTCGAATTCGCAACCAGGTCCCCTGACACAGTCACTCTATTAATTAAATTAAATTTCAATATAAATTCAAATGGGCAAAGCGTGCTCGCTTACGAGTTCTAATTGGGCGAGTGCGAGTCAATTAGGGTGGCAGGGGGGGCCACCCATTCGAAAAAAGGCCGCCCATTGTGCCGGCCAGTAAGCCAAGATTGGAGTGGCACTGGCCAAGTGCGGTTGCGGGTGGCAAGACCTAATTGTTTATTTATGGAGAGGCCCCAACCGCCAGTCGCTTTCGCAACTCTTTCTTCCCGACTTTTCGACTTTCGAGGGAGCGGGCATGGACATCGAATTTCATTAATCACGCAAACGCTTATCGCCTGGTCGGCAGCAGGCAGTAGGCAGTGGGCAGCAGAGTGGTACTATACTAAGTCTCTCCCGCTCCACAGCCCAGAACTAGAAAGACCGGCTAAAATCGTGGTCATAATTTGTCCGACTTGCTGGCAAAGCATCGCAATCGGTGTGAATGCAAAAATGCGCCTGGCGTGACCATCGGACCAGGCCAGAACCTCTCATCATCGGCCCGGCTACTTCTTCTGACCACTTTTCAGGCCCCACCTCTGATTATTGGTGGAAAATTCTGTGAAGAATGGCAGATGAAAGACTAGAACCGAGTCGAGTGTGTGAAAATTGTGCGGCAGAACTCGCTTTCCCATCTAATAGTTCAAAGGCTATCCATTTCTTTCAGTGTTGATATATTTTGGCCAGAAGATAGTTGCACTGTTTTTATTTTTCAGTGCTTTGTGGGGGCCATTACAATCACTTAGCCCGATAGTGGGCAGCCCCCACCCCCGGACACATTGAACTCTGCCTTTCGCCCACTCCCTAAATTAAGATACTATCAAGGATCTGACAGTCGTAACTTATGTCATTTATGTTTGCCGTTATCTAAGGGCCCGCCCACTCTGGCCGGCCCTCTTTGTGAATGGGAGATTGCCTCGGGAAGTGGCAGCAGCGAAAAGTGAACAGTCGCCGGGCTCCGGTCTCCGGTCTCTGGTCTCCAGTCTCCAGGCAGACAACCTGGCAGACACTCGGCTCTCCTCCTTTCGGCCATATTAGCAAGGCAAATTTCCCAAAAGGCGCTGGTAGGGCTCTCGCCGGAGCAGAGACCAGGGCGATGCGCCAACAAGTATGCAATACAATCTTGAAACTCGAATAACGGAAATAAAAATTATGAGACTGGAATATTTTAGCGCTGGCAATTTGCATAAGAAAAACGTTACGGGAGCGCCAAGGAACTCCGGCCGCCGGAGAAGTGGCCACAAGATTGGACGCCATTCGACGAAAATTTTTTGTTTTTTTTGTTGGCTTTTCTGGGGGGTGGTTGGGGGAGGGGGGACCAGACCTCGGTCTGGGAAGGTCCAAACATAGCACGTGCCTAGTCATCCTACGGCCGAGCCGCCGTGCAGTTTATTGTTGTTTGGGCGTTGTAATTGATAAGTTAATTTACATTTTTATTGAATGGCCCGGGCAATTGTTGTGACTTGTCGCCGTGCTCTTTGTCACGAAGGTCAGGGTGCTTTGCATATATTTCGGCAGGACCACCCCCACGAAGGACCCCCCCGTTTCATGCATACGGAAATAAAAATGGTTTATATGAGTCGGTTCCGTGGGTGAGTTACTAAAACGAATTGTGGCTTATGTTTCTAACAAGTCGGCCGGGCCCAGTGCTCAATTGTGTGTAAACCGGGCCGAGACCAAGGAATTGATAAATTGGCCTAAACCGAGTCAGGGGCTTGGGCCAAATTAAATGAGTTAAATTAGGTGATCATGGGAGATGGGACGATGCCTCCTCAGAGGCCGAGAGCAAATAGGAAATCAGAAGTGGATAAATATTATTTTTAAGGACAGCGCTCGGCCATTTCATTTTACTTTTCCCATTTGCACTTTTATTGTTATTCCTGGGCACTCTGCCTCGCCTCCTCGACCGGGTCGAGTGGCCGCACAAAGAACCGAGAATGTATGCATATATCCATTTCATGTTCCATCGGCCGGTCGTGCATGAAAAGTTAACGAGAATTGATGTTCCATGTTTCCAAGGCAAAACAAAGCATAAATTTCTCAGTCGCTGGCCGCTGGCTGCCTGGCTGGCTGGCTGGCTGCAGTTGCTCCTGCGATGGTGTTCTGTGGCAACTGCAACACTGTCGATATCGGACGGGGGCCAAGTACATTGTGCACATTCGTGGAAGTTACCCGCACCGCCTGACCCCATTCATAGTAGTGCTCCCCAGAGCTCCCCGTGGCCAGCGACGACGACGGCGATGGCGACGCGACGTTGCATAAATTTTCGACAACGAATTCAATTTGCGTAACGCATGCGGACGGGTCCCGAAATGGGAAACGGGTTGAGAATGGATTGGGATCTGGTTGTTTGGGCCATGCCAGGGCCGGCAGGGCGGGGGGTCAAGTGAAACGGTCCCAGCCATGACTCCTTTCAGCCAACTTACGCTGAAGAGTATTACCCCAGATATTATTGTTTGTTTGGTTTTCCATTAGACTTCTGAGAGAATAAGCTACGAGTTGTAAGTAGATTTTAGTATGGAAGGATTACATTAGTTTCGCTTTCATCTCGGCAACATCCAGCTCTGACTCCCCCGCTCCATAACTCCGGTCGGGGCAATCAGTGCCGCGCCTAATCCGAGGAGACCCCCTCCGAGCCCCTGGCTGCATGCAAATCACCTCGTTGACTTGCGCCCACTCTGGGTGGCCCGCCAGGAGCCACGCAGCGAGATGCAGATTGGGCCTGAGACTGGGTAGTGGATTAGCGCAGTGTCTCTTCTGATTTCGAGTTGATGAATTGCAGTTTTGGTTGGCAGGCTGGCAGGGTGATGCCCCTTACACCAGCAGACAAAACTGAGCTGGAATGCACGATCTTACAGCGATTATGTTTCCATCGGAATGGCTGAAATAAATGTGAAAAGTGCAGTCGATTTCAACATTGACAATTAACAGGCACTTTGTGGAAAATGGAAACCTCTAATTTCATCAGGACAAAGCCCTTCATCCGATCGGGCAGACACATTGACAGGACACCAGTATGAATTACGAGTCACAAAGGCCTCCGATGACTTGTTTCAATCCGATTACATTCGTAGCCCTCCAACTCTGAACCGCAGTTGGACAATTCACACCACATTGAACCCGATATTTGTGCAACTCATTTCCATAATTTGCATCAAATATTTATAGCATGTTCCGCTGCCCGGAGACGGGGAGGGGGAAACAAACAAAAGCTGCAAAACCCAATTAAATTGCAATCAGGCGCGGCTGTTGCTGTGGCGAGGCCCTGCCTCAATTAGCCGCTGTCCCAATTGGAAACCGATCCGATCTAGTAGCTAACGGATCCAGAAGTGAACTGAAAATCACTAACTGCATCTGTATCTGTGTCTGTATCTGTATCTGTATCTGGGGAGGCAACTGCCGTCGCTGCCACCGATGCCACTGCTGCCACGAACCAAATGCGTCAATTGAGCGCTAACAAAGATAAATGGCTGAAGCCACAAAATTGATTTGGTTGACAGATGAATTGTGGACTCCGCTCTAGCCCACCACCCGGCCGCCGCCCCTCTGGGGCTGCAACAATAAGTGCAACACGAACTGCCACTGTTGCCGATCAATGGGAATAAAATCAAAAGCATATTTCTCAATCATTCATTCAATGGCGGAAAATATTTCGAAATAAATGGCAAATTCAAGGGGGAAGCAGGAGGCTGGCAGTGGGCGTGGCTGCATCATTGGAATATCGAATGAAGCACTTAACTGCGTTTCAGGCCGACTCTCAACTCACGGGCATCGGCGCTGACGGACGCGTCGGCCCGACTGCCAAATGCAATTACGCATACGCCACGGTGGCCCGGAGTCGGAAGGCGGGAGCCGGCACTGAGCGCTACTGGCACTGAACTGGCTACTGCCAATTGACACTTTGACGCATAAATCAACTTTATTGTTTATTGATTTTTATGTTTGCTCCGCGTGTTTTTGTGTCATTTTATTAAATCTTTGTTGCCCCAGTCCGGCTCGCAAACTGGCGTGCGGCCTCGTGCCCCTCCAAGCCAGCAACCAGCAACCAGCGTCCAGCGTCCAGAATTCAGTTTCAGTTTGCCATTTATTTATTTGAATTTATGCGATTTAAATGAAATTGGTCCATTGTTTGGTGTGTCGTGTCGGGCGTCATTCAGGACAATCAATGCATCAATATGCAGTCTCTGCCGGACATGTTCAACAATTCATAAATCGATTAAAGATGTTTTATTTTCTGTGTTGTGCGAGCCACTTCGAGCCATTGTGTTGCATTGCGCAACATTCGAACATTCGGGGGCAGGGGGAGTGGGTGCCAGGCAATAAATGTGAAAGGTTCTGTTATCCAGTTATCCTAATGAAATCTGTTTTGGGGATTTACGATCGATCCGGTGATGGACACGACACGTCCAATGGCGCTGTGACAGACAAGCATTTGATTAAACAGACAACTAAATTATAAATAATGCAGATGGTTCATGGCGGCATCATCACTTCAAATGGCTTAGTGGCTTAGTGCCGAGTCGCTTTTAATGCCGAACTATAAATAGTTGCCAGCCCGGGCTGGATGGAAGTCATTCAGTTATTCAATCACAGTCCACCAAAGCGAATTCATGACTCCGGCCGTAAAGTCAACCGGAAAAGCTTTTGAAACATAATGGAAATTCCGCAGAAACTTTGCAGCAACACTGACGCAACTGTCAGAGCGCCGAAAACTTTGTCCTGTGCCAGGACGAAAGTGGCACAGCTATTGATAGGAGCACCGAGGCAGTCCTAGACCCGACTGCCATACAAATTAAAATTTAAATGAGCCGCCCGCCCGAGTCCTGGCAAGGACCCATCTCTCCCTATTGACACGTGACAAAGTTGAGCTGCCAATAAAATACTAACAAACATCCTGGGGGGAAACACAGAGACTGCTGGCCCCCAGGACCTAGGCATCGGAATCAAGTGACCTCCCCCCGAAGGCGTAAAATGTTCGAAACAATTTCAATAACCGTTTCCTGGTACCAGGAGGGTGGTGGCCCAAAGTGAAGAAAAGCTAATAGAGAAAGCAGCTGGAAGCTGGATGCTGATGCGGCGAATAAAATGCTGAATTTAATTGAAAAAACGACGCGGCGACGAAATCGATTTTGTTTTGGCTTCCGCCTGGAAACTGGGTCTCCAGTTCTATTTGTAAACAGGCTGGGTAATTGGAAATGCCGCAGGTCTAAATAATTAATTGCGTTTCTCTCCCTATAACTGAACAAATATATATGTTCATGTACACATTGTACATGCGGATGTGTGGATGTCTGAGGATAAAGTTTTCAATTGAGAGAAACTATCGCAGCTGGGGGGATTTCTCCTTCGCTTCCTGCCGCCGAGGATACAGGAGACATTCGACTAAATCTGTTGTGCTAATATGACACGGCAACGCAGCTTTTCCGAGCCCGGAAAATACCTAGCATACACCACCGCCACGCCTGCCATCCCACCAAGTGACTGGCGGTTCCGCTCGCATGTTTTGGTTTTAATCTGCGACAGAGCATTAACTTTGCGACGCAGCACGTAAATGGCTTCACCCCCAGCTTCAGATGCCCCGAGGTCAGGGCGATGATGTTGCAACTAGCAGAGTCCTGCCCCCAAGCCCAAGCGCACACTCCCCACCTTGCTGACAGAAGCTTAGAGTTCGCTTTCCGGGCGACATTTTATGGGAATTTTTTGTTGCGGGTGGTGGGACAAGGGTCCTGGCCAAAGGACATGCTGGACATGTCAGTGCGCCATATTGAGTCTGGCCTGTGAGCTGCTTAGGTTATTGGGCGGAAGGTTAGCCCCAATTGGTGACAGAATTTGGAATGGAATTCCAAATAGCTCTCTCTGGGGGGTGTATCCAAAAACTATCATAATGACGGGAATAGTAGCTCCTCTGGGTATCGCCACATATGCCATTTTCTGTTAAATAAACTTTTCAACCGACATTCTGGCACCTCGACAAAGCAATTTAGGAGTCATGGAAGCCCCTGAAGAAACTCCTTCTTTTCCGACCAAGCTATCTGTCAGTATCTTCATTTATTTTGTTGCACATTAGCTGCAAATAGAGACGTTCCATCTGGGATGGAGGGGCCTTGACTCGGCCACTTCCAAGCCAGACACATGTGGCCCCCTCGGGCGGTTAGGAGCTCCGCCCCTCCGCTCTGGCTCTTTCAATTTTCAAGCTCCATTCTTGTCGGCAAATTGGGCAATCTGAAAGTTTGCCAAACAGGTAAGGTGATACGGGAAGCAAAGATTCGGAAGCAGTTCCTGAAGTTTCATTGGCCAGAGATTGATTTAGAGCTCTCCTCTTGGAAGGACATAGTAATATCGCATATAACACATTTCATACAAGGTTCCATTCAGCCGTAGTCCTGCCCTCCCACCTGTTCTCCCCCAAGTACTCTGAAGCCAGATTTCGGATTCTGTTTTTCGCAAAAGTTGGCCAATTACAAGAACACGCCAAATGGCCTCTGTAACTCGCTTCCAGCTCGGCTCGGATGGAGAGGCGCTAAAAAACACATTAAAATTAATTATGAGAAACACTCGACGCCATTTGCAAAAATTGCTACTGGGGCGAGTGAGTGGGGGGGATGTGGATCTTTTTTTTGTAGCCGCGTTTTTTGGCAACGAAATGAATCCATATGTGCTGGGTGGCAGGCGGATGCTCCCTTCTACAGGACAGGACCCTGCCTGGTCCTGTCTCTCTCTCGGTGTGTGCGGCGCCCTCTCTTTCTCACTTCAAAGTTAATTATGTTGACATAGTCAGTTTCAGTAATTTCTTTCTTTTCAACCCTTTTATTAAAATGAGGGGCGGTTGCAGTATTTTCCGTGTGCTCTCCGCTTTTTTTGTGCTTCGGCGACAAGCTCGCACCGAAGGGGCTCGCACAGCAGTTATTAAGAATTCATGCCACACCCAGAGCTCCACAAAGACGCCCACGGGTGGGCGGGTAATGGGAAACGGGTAAAGGGTAGCGGGTAACGGGCAAATGGGAAGTTGTGGGAGGGCCAGATCGGACGACTGCCAAGTTACTCAAATTAATTAAGTTTCGCCTTTGCCAACATCAAGCATACGCCCCATTGCGCGACCGCCCACAATCATACCTACCTAGTGCCCTTTCCCCTTCCCCTACTCCTGTCCCGCCCCCACCACCTAAGCCTTGTGGCTGCAGGGTCTGCGGAGCTTTTAAATTTTTCAAGTGACATTTGCCAGACTTGCCACCGCGTCTACATGCCTCATATTTTCTAACCGCAGTCGCCTTCAGTTGCAGCAGCAGCGGCGCCCCCCGCTGGCCGGAGCGGGAGCCACTTGCCACCGTGTGGGTTCGAGTGCGGTCGGTGTGTATAGTCTTTTTAAAATTTAAAATTAATTGCTTTGGCGAAATTTTAATTATTAAAAAACTATTGATGGAAGTAAAGTTGCAGCTGCAAAAAAAAATAAAATAAAAACAAAAAGGAAGCGAAAACGAATCGAAACTCCACAATGGACTCAACTTTTCCACTTTTCGCCATCCCCTCTCAAAAGTTTTGACTTTAAAAAGCTTTTTCCGAAAGTTATAGAAATTGATGGATCTGCCAAAGGAGAAGAAGAAGCAGAAGAGAGGACTAGGAATACAGTGGGGCGTCCATAAAGCGGAAAATGGAAAATGGCTCCAAGCATGGAGGGACTAGTTGATAAGCTAGTTGAATAATTATAGCTTAAGTTTAAATAAAAGTAAATATTATTATTTTTTGCCTGTAGGTCACATAGTTCTCCAATGCCGCCTTTGATGGCTTTGTTGTGTTTCGCGAGGGGCACGTTCCGCTCGTATCTGGACCTGCAATTAGCAGCGAATAAAATAAAATTCCTGCCCGCTGCACTGACAACAGTTGCCCAAATTAGCCACTAAACACAGAAATTAAGAAAACAAAAAGCCAAAAAGAGCAACACCATTAAGTCAGTTAATTGGGCGCAGCCGAGAAGAAAAATCCAACGCCATATTAGAGCCCATTATGGCGGAGATGGTGCCAATTATGTATACACATGGGCTCCACAGTGGCCACTACAGTGGGTGGGGAGCGACACCCAGAGGCGAGGCGGGGGATCATCTGCACGTGCGGCACACAACGTGGGGCAGCTGCAAAATTCAATTTGGCTATGCGCAAAAAATTAGCAACAATTTCCTAAAAATACAAAACACAGAGGCTGGGGCATGCCCCACTGACGCCGCCACCAAAGGCAGGAACAACAAACAAAAGCGACAAAAGGCACGCAATATAATTGAGTGGAGGCCGTGGGGGCTGTGGGTGCGAGTGAAAGGGCAGACGTCCAGCGAGGGAGACAGCAAGCCCAGAAGGAGTGTGACGGCACGCGCTGGGAAATGGCCAGAAAATGCACTATTCTCGAGTCACTAATAGATACTATTTAGTTTTTTTGGTCACAAATCTAAAATATTTGAAAAGTAAATTATAATAATATATATTATATAATATATGTTTGTTTCGGAATCTATATTTATTTTTGAAAATAGAGCATCCTCTATTCTGGTCCGTTCGTTCTGGCCAACTCATTTATCCTTTCATTACTCGGCTCCGGCCACTGCTGGCCGGCCATTTCCAATTGCAGTTGCAATTCTGCTTTTGTTTTAAAAACCGTTTTCAGTTTCTGCCATTTGCTGCTGCCGTTACAATTTCCAACATTTGTTAACGAATTTGTTTGCTTGTTGAACATTCAGAGCGTTCCACTGTGTGTTTCTTTATTTTTGCAAATGACGTGGCAGCCAGACACGCACATCCCACCCACTGGCCGGGAGGCCCCATCGCGCCTCGCTGCCTGTGCAACGCGTTTAAAAAACAATCAATTTTAATTTCAATTTAAATTAGTTGCCTCTCCCTTTGGCCGCTTAATGCCACTGCAACATTAAATTATTTTTGCTCATTTGTGCCGCTGCCCTATTGTTTCATTTTGTTTCAGAATTGTTGGAATTCCAGCCGAGCTGTGAAGGTTTTAAATTCATGAATATTTGAATTGGCAATTATATGGCATAGTTTGGCCATAAAAACAAGTACTACTCTGTATGCATCTAAAATGCGATTTCATTGCGATCTAACATTGTTCATTTATTTTAGTTAAATTACTAAGCATAATTGAACAAAAAAGTTAACTTTCTGAATTCATAATTTGCGTTGTGCTTATTGTGCAAAAGTTAAGCCCCTCCTACAACCGGAAAAACCTGCTCCTCTCGGCCCTAATTCGATTCGAGGATCAAGTGTTAAGCTTAACCCGAAAACCCAAATCAATCTCCCGCACGCACTCTGCGACTGCCAGATACAAATGTATCTGCCGCTGGCGCTAAACTACTTAACAGCAAATTTTGCGTAATTTACGTTCTAACCGAGGAGAACAGATGGCATTCCACAGATGGAGCAGAAACACAGCCGGCACACCCGGTTCATGTATCTGTGTGTCCGGGTATCTTGGTCTCTGGGTATCTGGGTATCTGCGTATCCGAGAGATACTCGTACAATCGACAGGCTTGTTGCGGCTGCAGCCACAAACATGTGTTCCCTTGAGCAAGAGGAAACTTTCGGAAGGCGGTCTTTCGGTTTGGGGATAAATTATAGGGTGCCTCCTACCCGACAGTGTGTATCTTTGTATCCGCACACATCTACATCCATATCCCATATCCCCAGCTTCGTCCTCGTCCTTGGAGTCCACATTTGCGTATCTGCGGTTGCGTGGTCTTAGCCTGTAGTCCGCAGCCTCGGAGTCGAATCAAAGCATTTAATGGCGCTTTTAATCTTGTTAATCGCCCCTTCTTGGCCGGACTGAGATTTTCAGATAGTTTCGACCGCTTCTGGTGGGGAGGGGGCGTGGCTCGAGAAAATTGCCACGCAACGGACGGATATTCGTAGTTAAGTTGTGATAAGCCCCAAAGGTTTAGCAGCTGACCGACCGCCCGACAAAGAAATTCCCAAATTCGGAAATTGTTGCATACTTGCGGGCGTCTTTAATCAATCCCCAGAAAATGAGACTCTTTAACTTCGGGACTCGGGCCACTGGGAGGCCAGAGGGAAACTTGAGCTAGTCCCAGGACGAACGCCAGGGGAATAAAACGGAATCATTTTATCCACTTTAGCGTCCGTCAAGGACAATTTTGACATGTTCAAATCCTTTTTGCACAGAGACGGAGTCCCCTTTCGCGCAGAATGAATATTATTTCTTTATGCAAATTTTCTCCAAGCTCCGAGCTGCCACTTGTTGGGTTCGAAAAGGCAAGGACGTTCGGGGAGTACGACTCTCCCCCATCGGAACCTACCGCCTTGGAAGGTCCCTCCTCCTTCGCCCAGTTGCGTGATATTTTGTTGAGCAAGACAAATGATTTCCATTTAATTTATTTTCACTGCTCCGCCCGGCGTCCGCCCGGCCCGGCTCGTGGCGGGAAAAGGATTTAGCTGAATAAATTATAGGTTGAAATTGTTATATCTAAGATGGTCGGGTGGTCGGGGATGCCGAAGACAAGTGCAAATAAAATAAGGGCGCAAGCCTCTGACAAATGTTGGCCAAAAGCGAGCGAACTCTGTGCAGCCGGCGATACTCCCCAAAATGTATTACTACTTTATGGCTGCTCCTCCAGGTCCCCCTATCGTCCAGGTCCGCTTAAACTTTCATTTACGGGAGACGCTTTAAGGAACAGTCTACACCAAAATTGGACAAAATAAGCGATAAACTCTGACCTCATTTCTCATACACCTACCTTTCCTTAGTCCGTTTTTTCCCAGCCACTCTTTAAGCCCGTAAATCCTCCTTGCTGCATTAATTAGCCTGCAGAGAGAACTTGGGCCATATCTGGTATTTGGAGCTTAGGCAAACACGGCCAGCTGGTCACCTCCGCCCGGGATCAGCCCCTCCAGACACACGTGGCGGCGAATCACCGCCCGCTTGCCCGCCCTCTTCGGTGCACCGGGCCAGTGAAATTTCACACTTTGTCGCTTTGCATATGGGCACGTAAGTGGCAGTTGGCAGCATGAGGCATGGAGCATGGAGCATGGACCATGGGGCACGGAGGAGAGGGGGCGGATGCGGCAAGGGCACTGGAGGCGATTACAAACGCGCCGACTTGTAAATGGCAAGCAACGTGCTGGCTGGGCGCGACTCTGGCGCTGGATTTGGCTTTCGGTTCTGGATGGGAGTCTGATTCTGAATGTGGGTCTGGATCTGGATCTGGCATCGCGTGCCGGTCTCGCGATAATGAAACCGAAAGGCAGTGTGCGACCCATGAGCTTTGGCACTGAGGCAGGAATGGGTGGTTCTCGAAAAGCAAGTTGCCAAAAAAAAAAGGTGGAAAGAGTCTGCAACATGGTCTGTTTATTCAACATTAAAGCCATAGAATATCAAGTCTAGCTGGGAAGTTATTAATTCATTAGGTTAGCTAGCCATAAAATATATATTAATAGCCCGAACCACGCTTTGATTAAATTTAAAATATATGTAGTTTTCGCCTCCATAAAAATCGCACACTCTGGGAAAATAAAAATGAAATTGGAACCCAACTCAACCGGATGCTGTAATCGGTTTTGCAATCGTTCTGCCCTTTCAAACCGGCCGGGACTAATCAAGTGCGAATCCTTTTGGCCAACTGGAATGTTTCTGACTCCTTTGGCGTGCTGCCTGCCATCCATAAGGCGGTGGGGGACATGGGACGGGACGACGGGAGATCGGCAGTGGAGCTAGCGATGCGTGTAACTTTTTCAATTAATTTGGCTAAGCTTGAGAGAAGTTCTGAGTTGTGCCTTCTGTGTTCCGAGTTGAGCTTGGCTCAGACATGGATATCCTCTTGCTCCTGCTCCTGCTCCTGTGACCGAACTCCGGCTCCTGCTCAGGCTCAACTGTTTACGGCTGAGTTATTTCAAAAATGTTTTGCATATCAGATTGAGTCTCTGGATCTTGGCATGGTGGTATAAGCTCGTACCATGGTCGCAGCATGGAAGCCTCGGGGCGGCACTTAAACGCCTTCGTTTTAATTTAATAAGAGCTTGCCAGGCGAGCTGATTCAACTGGTAACTGGTAACTGGTAACTGGTAGCTGCTGCTCTGCATCCCAAATGAATCGGGCGGAATAAAAAAAGAGTCCGCGATAGCTCCACCTCCGCCTCCGCGGGCAACTCTGACTTCGCTGCATGTCAAATTTGAATTTAGCTGCATTTTTACAACTGTTGCAAAGTCTCTTTCAACTTGAGCTTGAGCTCCGGAATCTGCCGCTGGCTGCCTGGCTGCATGGCTGGATGGCTGGCTGCCGCACTCTGGCTGTGGCAATCGCATGTGAGCCAACTCAGACAGTTGGCAATTTGCATAAATTTAGATTAGTGACATCTGACGTGAGTCTCTGATATGCAGCATGAAAATGGTATTAAGTGGAGGGATCTCTCCCGGCTCTGGATGGGTCGTCGTTCGGGGGCGATTGCCACCTCCTAATTCTCCGGCCAGATAACCCACCGACACCGACACCGACGACTTCTGCTCTCCAGCTCACTGTCTCTGCGACAATGGGATATGATTTATGGAGTGCACTCCCCAGCCTCCCCTCAAGATGGGGCGGCAGCTCGAGTGGAAAATTAATCTCATGCAAGCTCATTATGAGCATTAGTTTCGACTGTTTGTTAATTGTCGCCAAAATGCCAAACCGGCAAACAGGCAAACTGGCAAACTGGCAAACTGGGAAACTGGTAAGCGGGAAGCGGAAAACGGGAAGCAGGCTGCCAGCAGGTTCGGCATCAGGAAGCCGGCATAAGCTGCATGCGGAATTGCCTGTCATATTTCAATCAAACTTGAGCCGACACAAAGCTAACCTAATTGCGATCGCTAATGGGGTGGCAATTGCGGCTTTCGGGGTTGCAAGCTGTCTGAGCCATAAACTCGAAGATTTCATTAAGAAATGCCACGTTTGGGCCATGAACTGAACCATGTTATGAGTGCATTTGAACGACATTATAATTTGAAGGCACGGCCGAGGTAATCTCTTATAAAAATAGTATCCAAAACTCTATTTTTCCTCACACCCAACACAGTTCCCACTCAATCCTTTCGTCGGTACGGGAGGTCCTCGTCGTCGTCCACCGACTTGAGGAAGATCTGCGGCATGACCTTCGGATCGAAGTACTCGTGCCCCATGGACCAGTCGTAGCTCACGGCGTAGGCGAAGATATCGCCGTGCGGGTCGAAGGCGCACTTGGTGAGGGGCTGGTCGCATCGGGAGCTCCGCTTGATACGGCACCGGTTGCTGAGGTCCCAGAACTGGTACTGGGCGTCCGATCCCACCGTCGCCAACACCGTGGAGCCGGGCTGGAAGCTGAGGTCGTTGACCGCATACGCGTTCTGGACGTTGTGAATGATGTCCAAGTGCACGTGGCATTTGAGGCTGAAGTCCCTCTTCCTTTTCAGCAGGTGCTGGAAGTCCACCTGGCCGTCGGTCCGGCTCACGGCCCACGCCATCCCGTCCTCGCCCTCACCCATCCTGTGGATGGCCACGGCTCGCACCTGGTTGCTCATCGTGCCGCAGCGCTGCAGGTCGTAGCGGCACCTCTCCACGGGCCCGTTCTCCAGGGAGATGACTGTGACAGTGCTGTCCGCACAGGCCACCACCGCCAGGGGATGGCACACGTCCGCTGCATAGCTGCGCTCCGGCAGCTGCAGGCTGGCGGCCAGCGAGGACATCCGCGGATCCCAAAACTGTAACAGGTAATGGTTTCACAACAGCTGTCGGTCCCAAGCCGAGGAGCTAGCTCACCTTGACGGTCTTGTCCCATGAGGTGGTCATCAGGTAGGAGGCCGCCGATCCCGCCACCAAGTGGCAGCTACGCACTCCCTTTTCGTGGCTCCCCACCTGGGTCACCTTGTCCGTCATCAGATCCCACACCAGGATTTTCCCTTCGCAGTCGCCCACGTAGATCTTGGTGCCATCTTCGTTCCAGGACGTGTCCAGCGCAGGACTGCTGAGCTTCGTCATGGCCTTGGGAATGGCCAGGCACTCGTCCAGGTCGACGCGCCAAAAGCGAACCGTCTCATCCCAGCTAGCAGCCGACAGTCCCAGAAAGGGGCATGACTTCCCGGAGAACTGCAGAGCACTCACCGAGTCCGAGGGCGCCCCTTCGAGCTCGTAGTCCTTGACCTCATCACCGAATTGCTTGCCCTTCGACCAAGAGTGGCGCGGGGCGCCACCGCTGTATAATGTTCTTCCCATTTTGTTCATAAAATTGTAGTAAAATATAATTAGTAGAAAAGGGTTGTGTATGGTGTGATGTGGTGTGTTCGAATGCCTGTTCCGAGTGTCCCAGTCCGAATGGTTGCTGTGGTGTGGGTTTCAGGTTACATCTCTCATGGCTTAATTGTTGGAAAAACCTCAGCGTTTGATGCGAGGGATTATCAAGTATGTATGCTGATTTGGAAACTAACCCAGTCGTGTTCCCAAGTCCCACCACAGGCCACCCACTCTCGAATATAAAAGCCCTCCAACCGTTTGTCTATCCTTTGTTTTCGGGGATTTTGTGGGGCAGCTGGAGCTGCTCGCCGAACAAAACAAAAAAAAAATAAAAGCGGGGAACCGAAACAATTCCCCAGCCAATATGCGAACGAGAATTTCAATAAAATGAACAGCAAACCAAACAGAGGAAGGTCCTTGTTCGCACACTCGCACACACACACACACACACATACATACAAATACGGCAAGGACGTGCAATCCCGGCGAAACGTGCAAATATTTTAACTAAAATGGCGAGTGCGAGTTACTTTTATCTGCTTTGGCGCAAAAATACGAATCAGTGTGTGGGGGGTGGGGTGTCTGTGTGTGCGTGTAACCAACATGCCACGCCCCCTCTGCCCACACACAAACACACACACTGGCGCTGTTTTTCAGTCAACATAATTTAACTACTTTTATGGGCAAAGTAATACGCCGCTAGTGGGGAAGTGGGGCAGCTAGGAGGGGCATGCCCCGCGCCATGCCACGCCACTCCGACTCTGATATTTGCCCCACGTGTTCCAGGTTTAAATTCGAGCATTTTCTTTCATCTCACGCGTCTCGTGTGCAACATTCACAATGTATTTTGCTCAGCATGTGCTTCGGCATGGCCCACCCCCGGCGCCACCCGCAGCCACCCACTGGCACCACCCACCACCCACCACCACCTCCCTGAAAAGCTTCGCCGGAGTTTATTGGCTTCGCAGCATACTTTGAAATTTACTGAGTTTCTCATGTAATGCCTTGCTGTATTGAAATTAATTACAAACAAAGGATGCTCCTCGGGCCGGGCGTGGAGGAAACAGTATGCCATGTTCTCTGCCACGGCACGGCCCCACCCACCTCGGCCCACTTGGCGGGAGAATGTTCCGTCGACTGGCTCTAATTCCTGATGTTTGTCTCACATCAAATAAAGTCCTGCTGCAGCTGTCTCCGAGGCGCAAAAAATTATACAAATTATAAAGAGGGCGTGGGGCAAACTATTTAAATTGAATTTTTTGCAATTTAACGCTTAACTTATTTACCCATTTGGCCGTAATTGTTATTTTGATAATTGCCCGGAGAGGCTCTTTTTTCAGCAAGCTCTTCATCAATTACGAGCAAGTCGCGTGGTAAAATAAAACAAATGCTACTGGGATTAATAAAAAGCTGATAATTAAATTCCCAAACGTACATCACAATTCAGTTCAAGCTTATTTACACTTAATAAATATTATATTATGGCGAACAATAAAAAGCTAATGGAAATTAAAAGCGTTTCTGACAAGGGCTAGTGACAACTCCCCTCCTGGCCATAAATATTTCAAATGAAATCGGCGACTGAAGCCAAGAGTCTAAATTACAGGATTTGGATTAGCAAATTAATAGCAGGCTTGCATTAATTAAATCACAATATTTATTGACCTTCTGTTTGTTTTACTTTCTGGCCTGCACTGGATGCGAAAATCAACTGCAAATCATCGAAATCAAATTTCAAACAAAATCAAAATCCCACGAACACCGGCTGCCGTGTAATTAAAAATGCTTCGCCAAACCTGGCGGCAGGGGCAGAGGGGATTCCGTTCGATTGAGTAAACAATTTGGCAAGAAAAACAAAGCCCTTTCGGCCGGGCCAATTGCATAAGCAGCAGGCCGGAGAAGAGAGAAATGCACTTGTTTGCCCAACTCTGATGAAGTCGAACTCGAGTCGGGTGTCTCGCACTCGCTCAAGGCCGCTGACAAAAGCCAACACAGATTCCCGACAGAGTCAACAGAGCCGGAGAAAGTTGAGAAATATTCCGGAGAATGTACAATACACAATGTATATACGGAGGAAAAACAATATTCGCATATTTGCACATTACAAATATAAGAGGGGGAGGCCCGTTCTCCGTCAGGACAATTAGAAGAGCTCGCCGTTGAAGAGGATCCGTTCCAGCCAGAAGATGCTCCTCCCGCCCGGGAGGACTCACTTCAAATTTGATTTGGCCCAGACAGAGTGAAAGAAATCGTTGTATTTCATGGCTTCGTTATCTTCCTCGCCCTTTGTCCGCCAGAGGATGTCTAGCCAGATGCTAATGAAATTTGCGCCGTTTTATGGCGCCGAAAATTGTCCTGCCGCGGGAATCGGGAATGTAAGTCCTGGGGCCTGGATTTCGTCGGGAGTTTAAGGCATCTTAACTGAAACAAAACATTTAATTCCGAGCTCAGCCAGCTGCAAAGAGAACAGAATTTAAGTTAGAAATTCAGGAAACCCGAAGGACTCGTTCAGGTTAGTAAACTTACATTCCATCGCATCCTTTCGTTGCTGACTTTATCCGAAGGCGTCAACTGCGGCGAGACGGAAGTGCGGTCGAAATTAAAAAGGAATTCTACCAAATTGCTATTGAAGCCAGGCGAAGCGGAGGACCAAAGGACCAAAGGACCAACGGCATGGCTGTGGAAGCGTTTGCGTGGCTTTTGCTCCTGCGGTTTATTTGGGCAAAGTGCCAGTTCGCAGCAGATCCCCACAGTTGCTACTCAACCAGTCGGCAACGGAAAACGCCAAAACCGGGCCGAAATGCAGTTAAAACAGGGGGGAGTGGGTTGAGGTTGAGTCCCCCGCCCACCGAAGGTTGTGACAGTTTAATTGGGTTAGCAGCGTCAACGGCCTGTCCACGGCTGGATCATTGGCACTGACACGGGTGCCGGGTGTCCTTTCTGGCCCACTCGCAGTGACTCCGCCGGTCGCTTTGGATTATTTTGCAATTAAACGCAAATGCAAAAACCGTACTCTCGCCCGCACTTTAATTTCTCCTCTTTGAGTTCGTCAAATTGAATTCAAAGCCAAAGCCAGGCCGATTAATCCTTTTGGGCCGTGCGTTTTTATGTTTGCTTTTTTCCTGGCCAGGATCGATTGTTGCTCTGTGACTGACCGACGGCAGATGGCAATGAATCGAATGCCTCGGAATGTGGCCAGTTAATGACGGTTTTGGAGACTCCTGGAAGAGTCCTATATTTGGTTTATCCCAGACGCCGGCCATTGTTTGCCGGCCAAATTTTCCAAAACATTTCACTCGCCAGTTTAAACTTTTAAGCCCCGCGCCAGGCTGCTTATGTTGTTTGCATTTTGTTGAGCAAAAAATTAAATAACAGCTCCCACACAAGCGCCGCATGCCGCATGCCGCAGACCCCGCCTCGAGGGGCGGTAAGTGCTATTATTTGTTATTTGGTAAATGCAACATGTCCCCTCGACACCCTGCACGAGCTGCACCCGTGGACCCAACGCCAACACCATCAGAACCACAATGGCGACAACAACGGCAAAAACACAGAAAATTGCAATATCTGCAGGACTCGGGACTCTGGAACGGGATCGGGAACGGGCACCGGAACAGGAACTAGGACGTGGCGGGGACATGGGAGCTGCATCCAGGCGTGGCATCATAATTAATTCAAATTTAAATTTCCTTTTGGCGCATTGCACGCGCCATTTTACACAGGGGCGTAGTGGCGGGAGGGCGGCTGTGTCACGCCCACATGTGTGGCATGTTACGGCATCGAGGTTCCAGCATAATAAACTGTTTAAATATTTAGTCGAAACGAGTTTTTAATACTCGTTGGCGCTTTTAGCAGCTGCCAGTGGTCGGCGGCGGAAAAAATGGTCAGAGAGCAAAGGGCTCCAGTCCGGGTCATAAGTCCGGACCAAAAGCCCGGGGAAGAATAGAAAGAAGCGGCAAAAGGAGAGCAGCTTCCGCCAGGGTCCTTCATAATCACAGATGCCCGATGAAAAAATGGCCAAGAAGGCTGGAGGGGGACTAGTTATTAATTTATAATTATTTAAAACTGGCTGGCCCCTTTTTAAGGCTTTTCTTTCCCTGAATTATGAATATTTCTGGGAGAGATGCAGCGCACATTCTGAAATTCTGATATTAAACAGTAAATGATTTTAAATGAAATTCTATTCCAAAGAGAAGAGATGCCCGTAATGGTAATGGCATAATGGCATTCATGGGAATCTTCATTTGCATTTCGGTTCTAATATCTGAAGCTGTCTGCTGGCAGAAACCATCAAATAATATTCAGTCGAAACTAATTTGCTGTTCATGAACCGCGCCCGGCCCCCTTGCCACTGCCATTATGCCTCTTGCCACTTGCGAGCACTTTCCGATTGCCGGAGCAGAAAAACCCAAAAGCGGCGGCAGCAAAATTGCGAAACTCAAGGAAATATATTCACGCTGGAAAATACAGCGTTTATTTGCTGTGCAATTAAAGCAGAGAGTGGGCTTGCCACGAGGAGGCATGGATGGGGGATTGCTTTATCGGCAGAAGGGGGCACGGGCACCTGTCATCTTGCTGAGTGCTGGCATGCGATCTCCTCGAGGTGCGAAATGTGGCACGCATCGCGGAGCGAAACCTGTCTAATGCACTTTTCGTTGCATTTTTCATTATTTATGACCTGCGTAGACGAACAGCTGCCTTGCCACTCTGACCCTGCGGCACAATTTCGCTAATAAATTGCAAATTCCATTATCAGCCGACCAGCAACTAATTTCTCAATCAACAGCCCAGAAAAAGTGACAAACAGGTATGTTGTTTGAAAAACTATACAATTATTATGTGTGCGTATATGAAATATAATGCTGATATAAATGATTGGTTATCCACCAATATAGGATACTTTTAAAGATAAAAAATTAACGGAAATTTCAAAATTATCTATGACCTTGCGTTGAGATGAATTTCGCTCAGCTGCGCCCCGGAGAAATGCGCCAGAAACCGCCAATCATTCAAGTCCGTCAGTTAGCCAGTCAGTCAGCATTCCATCAGGATGCATCTTGCGGGCTCAAGGCCCCCCAACTGGGTCGTCGTCGGTTGATTTTCGCTAAAAATGCTCTCGGTTTTGCGCAAAATGCATTTTCGCCGGCAAATGACGCGTGCCTCCTTTGTCTGACAGCCATTGTTGTTTCAGTTGCAACCGAGGTGGGGTCGGGGTGGCACAAGGACCGGCCCAGCACCCTGCCTGCTTCCGATTCAGCTGGCATTCAAACTGACAGCTTCAAAACCCCTATTGAAATGAGGCTGAAGAATGTGTTTTCAGCCGGAGTTCAGTGAGCGAAATTAGAAAATAAGCATGGAACTATTTGCGTGTGGCAGGATATATGCTTCGGGTGAGGTCAAAGCTGAAATTGCACGCGACCGGCTGATTAATGCACACTTTTTGCGGACAAATCCTACTTACATAATGAATTCCCAGTTACTGATTATGCTTCATGAGGTCGACGTGCTTCTTCATGTTGTTCACCGAGAAGTTGTCCTCCTTGGAGACGTCTTCGAAGAGCTCCCAAACACTCTCCTCATTAACGTGCCGCTGATAGCACTTGAGGAGCTTGCGACCTCCGTTGAGAAGGGTGAAGGCGCTAGGGAACTCAATTAGAACCACGGTCCCCATGAACAAGGCCATGTTCACGATGCGCTGCAAGTAGCAATGGCATATCCATTGCTTGAATGGGAAGGCGGGAAGAAAAATATAAAAACCGCACAGGAAAAGATATCTCCAATCGACAACTTACAGGATCAGTGTGCTTCTTCACGTAGATATCGTTCATGTACTGGGCCGAGATGTACTGCATGGTCATGTACTCAGACAGCTAAGGATAAAGGACAGGCTCACATCTTTGTGCCAAACACACCACTCTAGAATACCCACGGTTTCCATGTGACTTAGAACCAACAGAGACTGGCGCACGTTGGAGGCGAACGCCAATTGGAAGGACACCATCAGCGCGTCTTTGAGACTATGATTTGAGTCGGTGCAGGAAACATCTGACTTGTCCGCGACGCTCCGGATGCAGGACCGCACCTCGGAAAAGTCCAAGTCTTCCAAGGACTATTTGGGAAGTGTCAAGGCCGTTTGAGTCTGGTTTTAATATTTGTGCAGTGGGCAGGGTTAGGGCGAGAGCCCCCTTACCATCGGCCGCGTCGAATCCCTCACTTGGCGCTCAGGCAGGACAAACCAAACGGTGTGCTCGTTGTTCGTTATAAACTCGAAAATGCGACGGACCTGGTTGAAGAGGTCCAGCACGAACCTGCGCTCCTGGATCCACAGCCTCTCGCTGACCTCGAGGTAGACCTTTCCCACTCTGTAGGTCAGGTCCTGGGGCTTCACGGCGGTGCGATCAAAGAGGTTGACAAAGGTCAGAAAGGGACCGTCGGAGTCACTGGAAGTAGAAGACGACTCAGGTTTATATAGAAATGGCTTGTATTTCAAAGCAGAAGTGTAAGAGAACTTACGTAAAGTGACTGGTGTCGTTCCGGTCGCTTTGTATGACCTTCAGCCAGTTGCCACCGTACTTCTCGTGAACTTTCCCCAGAAAACTCTGCGAATGAATGGGGCTCACAAAGAACAGGCCAATAAAATCTTGGACTGTCATCATTTCCAGTTCTCCCCCATCGATCTCAACGAAAACCTTGTCCAGGAAGGCGAGCTCGTCGAAGCGCCTCTTCACGTACACCTGGACACTCTTCTGTTGACGCTCCTTTTCCGCAGCCTGCCTCTGGCGGTGCTCCTTCCGCTCCTCCCGCCGCTTCATGCGCTCCAGGGCCTGCTTCGAGGTGCAGGGATCCATGTCCAGATCGCTGTCCTCGTCCTCCCCTGCGGCAGACCCACCCTCGTTGACGGCCTTCCCGGGGATCATCTCGAAGCGCAAGATGATATAGCCTTTTCCGGTTTTCAAGAAGGGCGCACTGTCAAGGTGTGCGTCGGCATAGGACTGCGAGCTGAGCAGGAGAATGGCCTGGCCCACCGGAGTCACGGCTGGCTGGTCCTTGGGCGGAACATTGAGCGAGTTGTAGACGATGACGTGGACGTTGTCGGCCTTGGAGAAGTTGGCAGTCAAATCTCGGCAGCCCAAGCACTCCTTGATGGTCAACTGAAGAATGGGTTTAAGTTCTGCTATGGGTTATCTCACCGCAAAAAGACTCACAGAGGTTAGACTCAAGGTATGATTCGGGTACAAAGACATGATAAAAAACTTAAATTTCACAGATCACACAAGTTGCAAATATTTCGCACAAAAAAGTGATACTAGGGACTTAGGGAAGCGTCAGGCAGTGTTGGAAAGTATTTTTAAATCAAGCTTTGAAACGATTCATATTTCTATCGATTTTAGTGCTGGAAAGGAAGCTTTTTTTTTAAGTTCAATAATCCATATTCCCAGTACATATTTCTGGAAGTAATTAAATAAACTATTAGTTCTTGATCGTTGAAGGCCCAAGTCCCCTTGAAACCTTTTCTATTCCCTTGAAGACTCAGTAACAAAATTTAAAATTCATGACCAGAATTGTTGGCTAGTCGGTCAGGTGACGTGGGAACCACTAAAGGGAGTGGTATTTAGTGTAACGTCTCCGCCCGACTTTATTTTTACACTCTTTTTGCCGGCTAACTTGAATTTATGAATCTGCAAGGAATCCAACATTATTATGAGCCGGGGGAAGTGAGCCATTAAATTGGGTCGGCCAGGCCAGCAGACTAGGTGCATAAAATTAGGATTAACGGCTTTCTAAGTGCCATCAAATACCCGCCCACCCACAAATTCCCAATTGTACGAGCAACAATTAGTCCGAAATTCACCATAAAGTTCCGGCGCTGTCCTTGTAGCATACTTTTATTTTAAAAGCTAAAGTTTTCGTAAAAAATTGAGAGAAACGGCGAAAAAACAAAACCAAAATTGTGATTTTCTTTTAATTTTTATGGCACTGGATTTTACGACCCGGCGAGCAGCAGGAGAAATGGAAAACATTTCCTTATCGCTGCCTTTTGATGATGCCCCTGGCAGAATTATAGCCGGCGAGGAAATCATTTATATTCTCGGTTGCTGTTTTGCCAATTTTATGCTTCTTTGCATTTTTAATGATGATTGCCGTTTTTGTAGCCCTTTGGTTATGTCTTTGGTAACTTTTGCCACACGTCACGTCATTTAATTGCGGTTTAATAACCCAACCAATGATCGCCGAAATTCGACTATTCTGATTATTCTGATATGTGTGGTCGCTGGGAATAAAATAAAAGCATACAGAAGGTGGGGATTCGCTGGCAGCTCGTAAAGCCAGCGAAATTATGGCAATTTAACGGACGACTGCGATCCGCCCGAATGGCCAGCAATTAGATGCCAGCCTTGGGCCAAGTAATTCCTGAGCCGGGACTCTCCTCCCATATGCCAGATTCGCAGATTCCCAGATTCGCAGATTCCAGATCCCAGAGACCAAGGCAAAGGCAAAAGCGAAGACGAAGGAGTCCAGTCCGGTAGTCTTTGCAGCTTTATCGCTTACATAAATTTGCGCAGATAAAGCGCGAAAAGAGCGCAGACATGGCTCCATGTCCACACAAGATGCTCTTCCCCGACGCCGTCAGCCTCGGCCAACTGCATCCCAATGTCCAGAAATTATAGCAATTTGCTTGTCAAATTGTTGCCGACTGGGCCAATAAATCCTGCGCTTTATGGGGCCGCACAGCGTCGCCAGGTGATCGCGATAGAGTTGTTTTAGAAATAAATTCGCCGAAAAGGCTCTCCGGACCTACTTGGCTCTGCTTAGTGGTCCGAAAACTTCGTTCGTGAAATGTGCAATTTTGTCGGCCGGCTTTTACTTAGGCTGATGGCCTCTTTGCTGCCTTTTTCGTTTAATTTAATGAAGGCCGTTGGGAAGGATAGTGGGAGGCTGGCAAATGGGCTGATTGAAATATTATTACAACGATTGGCTGGCTGTGGGTGGTAATTTGTTGTGATTATGGCTGGAATGATGATCGATGCTAGGGCGAGCATGCCCGTGGACCTCGGTTCTGGGTACTCCCTGAATAATTCTAAACAGCCTGAAGTCTGCATTAACAAAGTAGCCTCTTTCCCATTTAACGCTTAATGGGTTCTCCAGGAATTCCACCCAAAAATGTAGCCATTTGCATTCGGCAGCCAACTGGCGGCTGGCCCTCCCCTCCTGCAGTCTATTCGAACCAATCCGAATTCTGGCCATGCCTGGCATCTGCAATAACGAGCATTTTTATTGTCTCGCCGTTCGGGGCAATACCTGCACCTGCTGCTCCCGGGGCTACTGGGCTTGTGTCAATACCCTGCAACGCCGAGGCTAGCCTCGAATATCAACAGCAGCATGTCCTTGAGCCAGGGCAGGCTAGGAGGAGGGTATCTCCCAGTGTGTCTATTACCTGTGGCAGCAGCTAGGAGCTTCAAGTTTCCAATGCTCTGTAATTCGAAATGTTTACGGTACATTTAATTTCATTTGGATTATTACAATATGCTTTAGGAGGCAACCATTTCGCCTGTTTCGGGGGACTCTTCCGCATCCCGGCCCCTACCCGGGCTCCACTCCTCCGCCACTCCATGCTCCATTGCTGCCAGGCCGAAACAATGAGCCATGAAGGAGGGGGCGGGCGCCTTCGGCCAGGTGTAGTGATGCCGGGCGGACATATTTCATTGTTGTTGCCAAAGTGTAATTGCGAATTCCAGACAAATGTGAAATTTGAATTTACAAGCTTAACTTTTCTTGTGAAATCATTTGTGTGGGCTGCTCCGGGGGAAGCAGGCTCCTCCTCGAGGCTGCCGCTTCTCCTGTGTGCTTGTGCGCCTCGAGTGTGCAGTTGGCAATTCTCGACTTAGTTCATTTGTTCCATTTCAACGCTTGCCAGCCCAGGAGTGGCAGGGGCAGGGGCAGGGGCAGGGACAGGAGCAGGGGGTGCGGCTCTTACATCTTACCGGGTCCCACATAAACAAATGCCGTTTCCTTCCACATGTCTTTCTTGCGATTGTGCCGTATATCCGGCTTGTTGCAGGTTCCCAGATCTAGATCCTTGGGGGTCTGTTGGTTTCTCCTTCCAGTGGAAAGTTTACGGAATAATCCTTGAAATTGTGCTATTAATGGCTCCTTTAAAAAGTCGACAAAAGGAACACCAATCCTAGGGCATCCAGAATTTCAATTTGCATGATTTCATTTGGAGAGCATCTGACGTTCGTTTAAATCCTCCCACCGAGTGCCAAGAAAGTAAGGCTTAATCCGAGGTCCTGTTCGAGTTCCTGGAGTCTTGCACCTCAAGCTGCCACCCGTCGAGTGTCCTCCAAGAGGCAAGGATATGCGAGATTCGTAGGGATTCAATGGGAACAGCACTCCGGCAAGCTTCTGCGTTGTTCCTCGTCCGGCATTCCTGTGTTTGGCTTTTGTACATTTGTCCGGCTTTTTGCCGGGTCCAGGGCCAGTCTTTTTGGCCAGGCTTTTGTGCTTGAGCGTTGTGCCGAAAAAGTTGCATTTCACGTCTTGTTGGACTCGGACTTTTCACTGCCTTTGCTGGGGAGCTTCAATTTGGCCGTTGGCTCGGTTTCTTCATATTTTGTTTCCACCAAAGTGGTGCGTTCCGGCTTGCCGCATGAAACACATGGCCACGCCCACCTACCCACCTACCCGCTCCTCCCACAGACACCCACACACACCCACACACACACACACATACAGACACTCAGACACACGCACACAAACACAATTAGAGACTTGGTTTGTTGGTTCAACTTGTTTGCTTACATTCAACTTTATTTCACTTCTGCTGCGATGGTTTCTTTCAGCCACTTTCCCGCCCGCAACCCTTTTCGGTCGGTGTGTGTAAAGTTTTTGGCCAACTTCCTCTTCTTCTTGGTCGTGGCATTGTGCTTTGTGTACGGGGCGGGACGAGCAGAGGGGCTGGGAAGCGCCTTAACTTAATTCTGCAGAATTTCTATGCATTCCCGGACCAACAAGCGATGGCATTCTATGTTTGCTTAAATGTTGTATAATTCACTGATTTCTCTGTGGTTTTGTTGCCATTGTTGGATTTTTGTTGATGCTCCGCCCGCCAGGAGGGCGAGTGTGTTTGTGATTACATTACGTATACGCACTGTGTTCGTGTGGTGAGCTCCGGCCGGAGCTTTGTGGCGAGTCCCCAAAAATAGAATAATTAGGCAGAAGCGTTCTGAGAGGACTCCCCACTAATGAAAAACTTTATTAAATAATATTTAGTTGGATAGCCAAGTGGGGGAAACTTTTCAAATAAAGCCAGAGGGATAAAATTCGCAAAGAGTCTTTAATTTTTGACTTACCCCCACCACTTCACAGATGTCTAATCTGTCGTTTTTGTCCGAAAATTAAGCCATTGTTGCCGATCCATGTCCTACCTACTTTCAGCCAGCAAATTGCAATAAAATATCCCAAAATACACGGCCCAGCCCAGTGCCAGACCCAATTTTATTCTCAGTCGATTCCCCCATGGAATCGGCGGGGCAGGCACCGAACATGGGCCGAACATTGTAAATTGTTGTCCGAGAATTTATTGGCAGCACTTATCAGATTCACTCATAAATCTGCAAAAAGCCCGTCTCCAAAGCCAAAGCCTTCCTCCGAATGCGTGGGTGACTTTGTGTGGGTGAAAGTCACTCTCTGTGTGGCTGGATGGGTGGCTGGGTGGCTGGGTGGTTGGCAGTTCGGTTGGCTTGTGCGAGACATTTATTTGCATGCCTTCCCCGGTTCTGGGGATCTCTTTCGGTGCTCCACTTTGGGCGCACAATCCACAAATTAACATGACATTTTTACAAGCCCGAACATGTGTACACATGGGCCCAAAAGTGAACCGAACCACTCGAAATTAATAGCCAGCAAAGCAGCAGCACCACCACACGCACCACTACTACCGAAAATATCAGCAGCAACAATAATAACAGCCAGTAAGCCGCACGTTGGATGTGGCCCAAATGGACAGCGGGAGGGACACACATGCGATTATGGACATGGCCGAAAAAGTCAAACATTTGAACAGCAGGCTGGGAGATCGAACAGGTTGCCATTTTATGCATCCATAAATTTAATTACTCAAAGCCGGGGAGTGTGCCAAACAAAAAGCCATTAGCCATCAGGTGGAAATAGGGCACAGGTGAGCCGGACTAGCCAGATACTGACCAGACCTGATACTTTTAATTCTGCTCCTTTGAACTTAAACTAAATACGAGAGCTTAGTGCATATTGCTTTCGGAAAGGAATTAGTTTCTTTGAGCTTTCGGAGTTATGGCTCCTTGCTCGAATTTCCGATAATCTCGACCACATGATGTGCATTCTCAGTCTGGCTTTTTTCGTCCTTCATTGACTCGAGTCGGACTCTATAAAAAGGACCTCGAACACGTTAAACTAGAGCCACATAGCCTTACACAGAGAGAAGGAAAATCATGACAAAACATTTGGCCAACGAGTTTTCGTTTGCTTTGTTCCTTTCCTTTTTTTTAAGCATCATTTTTTCAGTTCCACTTGAATGAGAACCAGAATGACGATGATGACGGGAACGACGTTGACGAGGACGATGGCGATGAGGAAGTTATCGGGCAAAAACAAGCCAAAACCTGGCACAGTTTCAAAAAGTTGGCCCACATAGAGCAGGGATCATGGAACTAGGGAACGCAAGGTGGGAACCGGAGGGCGTGGCTAACAATCAGAAAGGCAGACCGCAAATTCTAAAACAGAGCACACACAAACTTTGATGCGGCGCGCGAAAGAGACGGGCTCAGCAGCTCGGAAAGAGACAGGGCACGGCAGGCAAGGACTGCGACCAGGACTGGGAGGACATGAAACATTTTCGTCCAAGTGCGAACGAGCTCAGCTCGGATCTCTGTCAATAGCGAACAGGAATCAAGGATATAGCCATGGCTCCACGAGAGCACAGCAGCCACATGAACTTCAAGTTTTGACAAATGCAGCAAACGACAAGTTAAAATTCATGTTCATTGTGGCTGCCACATGTTTTCCTTTTCTGAGGTCCAAACACGACATTCCTCGACGTCAAACTAACTAACAGCAATGTAAATGGTAATTGACAGACAAGAGCTCAGCTCTAAAGAGACTCGAGGGCTGCGATTAACATAAGCTGGACATTTCTCAAGTCGAAAATTGGAACAATTTAATTTCCCAACTTGGCAAAAACATGAAAGCCAAATCAAATGGCTCTTCGAGATTACTCCTTATTTACATCTCTTTAATGATAACAGTTCATTTTGTTTGTATATTTTTATTAGTTGTTCCTCATCACTGGAGCCACACTTGGAGTCTTTGTAAGTGCGTATTCACAATTGTTATATGATCCTTGAGAGGCTTACTTAAAAATATTTCAATATTTTTGTCACATTTTCTGGGGCACCCCTTCGAGATTCTGAGAAGTGCATGGGGAGGACTATATGGCCCCCTGCTATGGGCATATCTTTGCCAATTCCGATCCGATCCATAAGCGGAATACCTTAAACGATTGGTGGATCGATTCGCCATCATTCTGCATCAAAACCTGAGGACAAAATATTTTTTCGATTTTTTGTTATATTTTCTGGGGCACCCCTTCGAGATTCTGAGAAGTGCATGGGGAGGACTATATGGCCCCCTGCTATGGGCATATCTTTGCCAATTCCGATCCGATCCATAAGCGGAATACCTTAAACGATTGGTGGATCGATTCTCCATCATTCTGCGTCAAAACCTGAGGAAAAAATATTTTTTAGATTTTTTGTCAAATTTTCTGGGGCATCCCCTTCGAGATTCTGAGAAGTGCATGGGGAGGACTGTATGGCCCCCTGCTATGGGCATATCTTTGCCAATTCCGATCCGATCCATTAACGGAATACCTTAAACGATTTGTGGATCGATTCTCCATCATTCTGCATCAAAACCTGAGGACAAAATATTTTTTCGATTTTTTGTCAAATTTTCTGGGGCATCCCCTTCGATATTTCGAGAAGTGCATGGGGAGGACTATATGGCCCCCTGCTATGGGCATATCTTTGCCAATTCCGATCCGATCCATAAGCGGAATACCTTAAACGATTTGTGGATCGATTCTCCATCATTCTGCATCAAAACCTGAGGACAAAATATTTTTTAGATTTTTTGTCAAATTTTCTGGGGCATCCCCTTCGATATTTCGAGAAGTGCATGGGGAGGACTATATGGCCCCCTGCTATGGGCATATCTTTGCCAATTCCGATCCGATCCATTAACGGAATACCTTAAACGATTTGTGGATCGATTCTCCATCATTCTGCATCAAAACCTGAGGACAAAATATTTTTTCGATTTTTTGTCAAATTTTCTGGGGCATCCCCTTCGAGATTCTTAGAAGTGCATGGGGAGGACTATATGGCCCCCTGCTATGGGCATATCTTTGCCAATTCCGATCCGATCCATAAACAGAATACCTTAAACGATTTGTGGATCGATTCTCCATCATTCTGCATCAAAACCTGAGGACAAAATATTTTTTAGATTTTTTGTCAAATTTTCTGGGGCATCCCCTTCGAGATTCTTAGAAGTGCATGGGGAGGACTATATGGCCCCCTGCTATGGGCATATCTTTGCCAATTCCGATCCGATCTATAAGCGGAATACCTTAAACGATTTGTGGATCAATTCTCCATCATTCTGCGTCAAAACCTGAGGACAAAATATTTTTTCGATTTTTTGTTATATTTTCTGGGGCATCCCCTTCGAGATTCTGAGAAGTGCATGGGGAGGACTATATGGCCCCCTGCTATGGGCATATCTTTGCCAATTCCGATCCGATCTATAAGCGGAATACCTTAAACGATTTGTGGATCAATTCTCCATCATTCTGCGTCAAAACCTGAGGACAAAATATTTTTTCGATTTTTTGTTATATTTTCTGGGGCATCCCCTTCGAGATTCTGAGAAGTGCATGGGGAGGACTATATGGCCCCCTGCTATGGGCATATCTTTGCCAATTCCGATCCGATCTATAAGCGGAATACCTTAAACGATTTGTGGATCAATTCTCCATCATTCTGCGTCAAAACCTGAGGACAAAATATTTTTTCGATTTTTTGTTATATTTTCTGGGGCATCCCCTTCGAGATTCTGAGAAGTGCATGGGGAGGACTATATGGCCCCCTGCTATGGGCATATCTTTGCCAATTCCGATCCGATCTATAAGCGGAATACCTTAAACGATTTGTGGATCAATTCTCCATCATTCTGCGTCAAAACCTGAGGACAAAATATTTTTTCGATTTTTTGTTATATTTTCTGGGGCATCCCCTTCGAGATTCTGAGAAGTGCATGGGGAGGACTATATGGCCCCCTGCTATGGGCATATCTTTGCCAATTCCGATCCGATCTATAAGCGGAATACCTTAAACGATTTGTGGATCAATTCTCCATCATTCTGCGTCAAAACCTGAGGACAAAATATTTTTTCGATTTTTTGTTATATTTTCTGGGGCATCCCCTTCCATATTCTGAGAAGTGCATGGGGAGGACTGTATGGCCCCCTGCTATGGGCATATCTTTGCCAATTCCGATCCGATCCATAAGCGGAATACCTTAAACGATTGGTGGATCGATTCGCCATCATTCTGCATCAAAACCTGAGGACAAAATATTTTTTAGATTTTTTGTAATATTTTCTGGGGCATCCCCTTCGAGATTCTGAGAAGTGCATGGGGAGGACTATATGGCCCCCTGCTATGGGCATATCTTTGCCAATTCAGATCCGATCAATGAGCGGAATACCTTAAACGATTTGTGGATCGATTCTCCATCATTCTGCGTCAAAACCTGAGGACAAAATATTTTTTGGATTTTTTGTCCAATTTTCTGGGGCATCCTCTTCGATATTTCGAGAAGTGCATGGGGAGGACTATATGCACCCGAGCGATTGCCATATCTTTTCCAATATCCATCCGACCCTTAAGTATCCTTAAGGAATACCTTGAACGATTTGTGGATCGATTCTCCATTAACGAAAGTTAAAATTGCTTGCAAATTTTCTATAATTTTCGTTTAAATTTTTGTGGGCGATGCCCTTGCAAAATCATGGAAATTCACACATGGTGCGCAAACAAGCCTTAATTTCGTTCAACTTCCTTCCGATTCCGTCGGAACATCCTTAATTTTGATACTATATTTAAGAGTCCTTTCCTCTGCTAGCCCATCCACAGCATAAATAGAATTAAAACAATGAGGAACATGCACCAGTGGTACCAGCAGATGGAAAGTGTTTGTGGCATCTCACCTGGCTGGATGAGTGACTGACTTCCGTTTCGTTCCATTTTGGACAATAATATGACGTGTGTTAAGGCCAACATGAAGTGAGCCCGCAAAATAATAAAATGGCTATAATAAATTTCTGTTCTGCGGAATATTTTCAGGAATTTCGGGGATAGATTGTGTGTGTGCCTGCCAGGCAGGCTTTCGAGCGGAAATTGCACATTTTGCAGAAAGTTCTACCCCTCGGGGTCCTCGCAGGGTGTTGGGGGGACCGGGATGAGATGGAGTATAAAAGGAATTAGGAATGCAATTTGAGGTTATGTTAGCAATGTGCACCCGGGATGACTGTACCGACTATAGGCCTGCACTGGGAAACAAATTCTAGCCCTGGTTTGAATTCAATTTTATTGTCTATTAAATCGATAGAAAATTCTGATTAATTTTTTATAAAATCAAATTTTTGTGAAGTCTAAATGCTAGGCATTTCTCCAAGTGCACCAGCTCATGCTGACCACATCTGTATGCGCATTTGTTTAGAGGAGCGACTGAGTGTGTGTGTGTGTGTTAGACAAACAGACAGTTGGACTGACACTTGGACAGATGTTGGGATACGTTGTGAGTCAGAAGTTGGACCCAGCTATGGTCTGACAGCTGCACCGGGAAGCCCTACGAGCCCCCATCCCAGGGCCGACACTTTCAAGTACCACACCCCCAAAACCCTTGCCCAGATATTAATAGACGAAATTTTGAGTATTGCTTCCGTCATGAATAAAATTTTTGCACCCTATGGGGGGGGGAGGGGAGGTGCAGAGTTCCACTGCAATGCACTGCACAAAGAGCACGATGTACGGCTCCCCCGGAAAACTTTTGACAATCCTTCGTCCCCCTCCGGGCTTTCGGGGAAACTTCTCATCCTGAATTTCCACTCGCATTGTCCTGGCCTGCAGTTTCCTTGGCCAAAACTTTTCAAATTGTCCATTCAACGTCCATTCAGCTGTCTGTTTCTGTGGCTTAGTCCTTATTTTTTATGCTTGCTTTTTTGCTCTTCTTCTAATTTTAATGATGCTCTCTAAAAAATGTAAAACGCTTGCCACTGAGGGCCAGAAAGCAATTTCTGCCATTTCGGGTATGTGCATTTTATGGCCGCATCGGGATCTGGGTCTCAATGGAAGGAAACAATTGCCCTCTGGCGGCTCTCCAGATTCGTCTGGACAACAGTTTTCTATTAGCAGTCTCGAAGATATTTTCTCTAAATATTAAATGCAAAGCCCACTTCCTGAAGCATTTTCGATTTAATCGATCAAATCGGTCAGCAAAGAGGAAAGTTCGTCACAAAAAGTGTTAACTACAGGAACGCACTATTCGGAATGCAGGAATTGAAGGAAACGCACTGAACCCAACGAGTTTCGGGCCAAAAACCACAAAATGAAATGCGGTTACATGAAAACTTTGCTGAATCAACTACTAAAAGATTTATGGTATCAAAATAGTGCCACATAAAATATTCACACCTTGGCACCGTCGCCCGAATCTAACGACTCCAAGGGGGCGAGGTGGGGATACACCCAACTGATACCTCTGGCCCGATAAAGCCATTGTTTATGCCATGTGGCTATATGGCTATATGGCTGCGTGGCTGTTTGGCCTGCATTTTGGCTATAAGTTGGCAACATTTTTTATGCGTTCATCATGCGGTCAGCATAAATTTTTCATCGCCGATCCGTTATAGCCAGCTTTTCCTTTGCCTCAATTTTCTTTTAACCCACTGCCCCTCCCGCTACCCACCGCCCACCGCCTCCCCGGCCAGACATGTTGCCAATTTTGAAGTCTGACGGCCATAAATCAAGACCTTAAAGTGGACGGAGTGGTTCCTTTTCGCCAAAACAAAACCATTTATTCCACAAAAAATAAAGTGAATATGTAATTTTTTCCAGTGTCTAGTGTCCTCGTCTTTTGGTTGTGTGTGTGTGTGTGTATGTTGTGCGTGTGCGTGTATGCTTGCGTAGGGGAAGTCTAAAAACAGCGTGTATGTGTGTGTGTGGAAGTGTGAGTGTGCGTCCGAGTGTCTTTGGGGGTTTGTGGCAAGTGTGGTACACCAATAATCCAAAATCATTGCATTTTGGAGAAAAATCAGATAAAATTAACCAAAACGATGAGCTTGATGATTCAAAATTCAACGCCAATGGGGGACCTTGCTAACGGATTTTCCTGCATCGGGACATCGGAAGTACTTTCTCAGTGAGATTAATTTCAAAAAGATAAATCTGAAAACTCACCACAATTAAATGATTGATTGCCCTTACTATACTTGGAATCGTTCATGGATGGCGAACTGCAAATTAGGAAGAGTAAGGATCGCTTATGAGGACATGGTTAGGCCGAAGGCTCAAGGATCTCCCGCTCCCCGGGCGGTACTTACTTCAGGCCGTTCCTCAGCTCGCGCTGGAAGCTCATGTGGTTGGAGGCCATATCGTAGCTCTTCATCCGGGGGCTCTGCTGCTGGTGCTGCATATGGGGGGATTGGTGCTGCACCTGCTGGGGCTGGTGGTGTTGCTGTTGCTGGTTATGGTGGTGGTGTGCCCCCTGCTGGCCATACTGCTGCGACTGCTGGGGCTGCTGCATGTAATGGCCGTACTGCCACATGCCGCCATTGGACATCATCTGGGGACTGGAAGCGGACATGCCGCCCTGATTCCAGTTGCCCTGGGATGGCGACGTGGGAGCAGAGGCCATCGGACTGGCCCCGCCGGTCAGGCGGCCGTGGTGCATCTGGTTCATGCTCCCGGAGTTGTGGTACTGCTGCATCGGCTGGCCCATCTGCCCCATCTGGTTGCCCATTTGGGCCACCTGGTTGCCCATCTGGCCCATTTGATTCACCTGGCTCATGGAGGACATGGGCTGCAGGTCCGGAATGACTGCGTTCATGCCCGGAGCATCGATGGAGCCCATCGGGTTGCCCAGGTTCATGGGCATCATCGTCATGCTGCTCAGCGGAGTAACAGCCCCGATCGGCAGCTGGGACATCGTGGACATGGGCGTCATGCCCAGCGGCATGCCAGGCATGCCCGCCATCGGGTAGGAGGGCATTTGCTGCGGCGACGCCATTCCGGACATCTGCAGGTTCATCGAGGGCGGGTTCAGGGGCTGCACGGCCTGGCCCTGGCCCGGGTTCATGGTCATGGTCGGGTACTGGGACATGTTCTTCATCTGGCAGTTAAAATTAACGAAACTCGACACCAACCTCCGTCTACACTTACCTTTCCATCGGCATACATGCCGTAGTCCGCCTCGTACGGTACCGAGCAAAAATTCATTGTCGACTAACTGGGAAAATTCGTAGAGCTCCGAAAGGGTTTGGAAATTTTCTATCTACAGAGAATTTTGCTCAATAGTTTCGACTGATAATTTGGCGGTTAATTTCTGATTTTGGGTGTTTTTTATTTTTTTTTTGATTTTTCTATTTTAACCAATGGTTCTGGTTGAGACGGTTTACAGACTAAGAATGAGGCCATTAGGGCCTGGCAGCCTCCCAGATAGGCTGACAGTTCGGCACAGCCTCCTGCGATCTTTAAAAATTGAAGAAAAGTTGGACAAGTTGGCTGGCCAAAGTTACATCTAGTAGCCTTTTTAAAGCTTGAGAATTCCAAAGTCGTCCTTTTCCGAACTAGTCCAAACTAGTTGCTCATCCCTGGGGCATTTCGTGATCGGCTATAAGGCCACGCCCCTCCCACTACATTAGGGCTGGCAGCTTGTCCAGGACAATTAATTTTGCCCCGACTTGTCAGCTTATTGTTTATCTACATAAATACGGGACACGAAGACAGGAGCCAGCAGAAGAGCCATAGTCCTGGGCTGTCGTGTCATTTATTCTGCGCCGTCTATCCCGTCCCGGCTTTTCCGACTCTCCGATATCCTTTGGCCGTGGCGGTGCAGTTGCCACACCATTTATGCCATTAAGTCATTAGCTTTGTTTAACAAATAACAAACTGTCAATGAGTTGATTAACGATGTTTTTCGCATGAACTGCAATTAGTCGAAGCCGCCGTCGCCGTTCTCCTGACAAATGGGTGTGATTTCGCTCCCAGCGGTGTTTCAGTATCCCAGTTTCCCCAGGCAGCTGGCGGGCGCTGGCAGGAGCAGGGCGACAACCACTTGTTATTGATGCGCCCCCAAGTCGCTGTCACTCGGCAATTATTGTGTATATGTGCTTCCCATTCGCCATAGCCGCAGTCATAGTCGTAGTCATAGACAAAGTCATGGAGCAGTCACACTCGTCATCGATGACAGGAGCTGGAGCAGGAGCTGCGGCAGGATGAAGCGCAGCCAAGGAGTAGCAGCCAACGCAATTATACCCGTTGACAAGTGTAATGTCGGCCAACTCATTGGCATCTCCTTCTGGCAAGTGGCAAGGCCCTCCAGGCCGTCAGTCTCCTGCCATTCTGCCGTTCCTGCCGGTCCTGCCGGTCCTCCTGTCCTCCTGTTTCTGCTGCCGACGTGACGCGCTTCATCACTCACTCACTCCCCGGAAAGCAAGCTCCCCAGTCGCCCGCTTATCCATCTATCCTCCAAGGGAGAGGAGCTGTCCCAGAACTTTTATTTCCATTCAATGGAGCTCACAATAGACGGGCAACTGAACAGGAGCTTTGCAATTCTGTTTAATTATAGTGGTTTCATATTAAATATTCAACGATAATATGGAGGGACTGTAAACGGAAAAATAGTTTGTAACTTCATGCTGCTCCCCCAGAGCCCTTTGAACCGCTCCTGTTCGCAAATATTTACACTGTAATTATTATGCAAAATGCAATTGACTCCATTATTTACGATATCGTTAAACTCCGTGAGCAGAGTGCTAACTAGGTTGAACCACATCGGGGGCTCTTTCGATACATTTGCATTGTAGATTGTACATTGTTAGCAGTACACGGCTAATTCCATATTTCTATGCATACTCTATATATACATATATACATATATATTTGTAATCTGACTAAAACACTGTTTAAATGGGTTTGTGTGCGGTCGCTAATTGCCTTTGCCAGAAAGTTAATTACGGCGAAATTTGAAAATTTCCAAAATTGGACTTGTCAAAAACATTTTGACATTTCCCCGCCCGTCACTCCGGCGCGCTCCCGCCCGCCACTCCGGCCGGGAGGAAATTAGTTTTACAAACTTTGCGTTTTGCGTTTTCGCATTTAGCAGTGTTTTGTTGTGCCAGTTGACTTTCAACTAAAAGTTGGCATTCATTGTTCGGCTTCGACCCCCATTACACGGCCTTATCATTATGACCATTAGCAGTCGAACATGAGGAGTGGATGGATGACGGTCGGGGGCCAGGCCATTCATCAAATGGAGTGTTGATGTCCATTCGGGCTGCTTCGCACAAACATTCAGGCCTAATTAAGTGCCGCGGATGCATGTGCTAATGAGCGAAAAAAATGGAATTATTAAAATGATGGCCAGTAATAATTGTGGAATGTCATTTCGGAAATTGGATTTGATTTCAGCCGGAATCGTAGTGCGAAATTAGAGCGCCGGAGGCTGAAAACGAAAATGAGAATGCACTACTTTTTAGCACTAACATGGGCCAGGGTAATCACCAGGATGTTTCAAGATAATGAGCTCCTTGGGGGCGAACGGAGGTGTTTTTGCCTGGCTGGCAGGATAATCTTGCCAGGACTCTTTTCCACTCCCTTCCCATTACTCATTAGGTATGCAAGCCGAGCCAAAGTCTTTGATTTAACACCTAAAAGTGGAGCGGAGCTGGAGCAACAAAGGCCTCATTAATTAGGAATGCTAAGATGATGAAAACTAATCTGCTAAAAGCACACTCTCGCTGCTTGCTTTTGCTGTTCTGGCTTCGGTCTCCTCCCCTATAGTTTCTGCGTCCTTCGGATGAGTCATTTGTCTGCCAGGATCAACGGTGGAGCGAGGCAACGAGGAGGGGGGCAGATATTGTTTGGCACCGGTTCACATGGTCTTAATGCACTTGGAAGCCATGGCTTCACCTTCGACAATGTTGCAGGATAAGCACAGACTGCAAAACACTGGCAACAAACTAGCCGAGCACCCGGTAGCGGTAGCGAAGGATACACAACCAGTGAGCCAAGGACGTCAAGCTGAAATCTCTGCAAATCACAAAATTGAAAAAATCGAGAGCCCAGCCACCCAGTCAGGCATCCAGCCAGCCAGCCAGCCACCCAAGTGCCAAGTGAAGTAGAAGACGGAATCAGAATCGAGTCCTCCATTAGAGTTGGCCATAAAATAAGCAACTTGTATTGGTAGCTGCAGTTCCGCCTGCAGTGGGCCCCCTACACAGAGAGAAATCCCAGACCCCGTCCTCTTGCGGAAGGGTGTGAAGGCTGTGAGTTCCTGAGCCACCTTTTCCCGCAGTGCACTGGTAAGCTCATGATGCCCCAATGCATGACGCTTGGCTGAGTGCAAATTCAATTAACTTGTTACAACACAAGCTCGGGATCAGCTTTAGCATCAGGAATCTGGCCAGACGGGATTGCAATTTGTATCTGTATCTGCAGATACTCGTACAGTGTGTGCACTGTACAGTGCAGCCCGGCAGCTAGCCGCCTTCTTGGCCTGTCCTTCGCCGACTTTTGTTTATTCTATTTAGAATTTTAATTCCAATCAAATTGGTTTTTGCGGTGCGCGCTCAGTACAAACACTCGTGAGTCGATTCAAGTCGAGGCTCCTCCGGTTGCAGATGCATTTTTCCCAAATCAATTAATAAAAGATTCGAAGGCAAATATCCATAACTGATTGACATTTCCATTTGGATGGAAAGCGAGGAGCAGCCCATAAATATCTTAGCAACTTTGAATTGAAATTAATAATCAAATGTCAATTACTCGCAGGCTTATCGGAAACTTGTTTGTATTTTGAGAAAGCCTGGCCTAGAAATGATGAAAAAAGCAGGCGGACATTAGCATCATGCGACATTATTTTGGTAAAAATTGGTTGAAACCTAAAGTTATGACAGTAGCTTGAAAACACTCCCTCCGCGGCATTCGGCTCATAATTTATGGCCTCTTCCATTATGAATTCATTAGCACCTGAGGGCTAAAAAACGCAAAAGGGGATTTCAAAAAACAAGTCTCCCTCGCCGAAATAATGTCGAAAAAAGGACTGAAACGCAAAAAAAGGAGAAAGTTCACTGAATGTCAATAAGTTCACAAAATTAAGGCCAGAAAGCGCAGAAAAGTAGCCCTGACAAAGACCTTTGAACCTTGTGCCCTTTAAAGTAGCTCCAGCTTAGTCCTGGGGATTGCAGGACTTTTTATTTCCATTTCACATATATTTGAATATCACGATTTGTTATACTAAACCAACAAGAGATTTTCTTGAAACAGAGACTGCTTGGCGGGGAAGGCGGCCGGAACGATGCGATCCGAGTGGCACGTGCTACTCTCCCGATTTGGCCGCCTCCGAATCGATGGTGGCTGCTGGCCAGAACATGGCCAGAACGGAAAACCAATGCACGTCCGCCAGCTGCAGTCCCCACTGGCTGCATTTGCAATTAGATGGCGAGGATGTGGCCTCCCCCGAGGAATCGGATGCTTGCAGAGATTTTGCGGCGCTAAACAGCTAAATGGCCGTGACAGCTGCCATCGAATTTCTCCATTTCTGCTTTCATTTGGAGTCCTGCGACATTTTATGACGTCTGCTAGGTAAACTACCAGCATGGCAGTCGCTTTCCTTGCTCAAGTCCTTGGCTGGTGTCACCTTAAAGGCGTTGCCGGCAAATCAACGTCACGTCCGCCGATCCGAGGCGTCCATAAAAAGTGTCTCCCTGCCGCCCTGCCGCCCAGACTTGCCTGTTTTTCTCAATTTTTCGATGGCCACTCTGCTCCTTTTCTCCCTTCCACAGCTCCACTGCTCCGATTCTCTGCTCCGCACGAGTTAAGGAATAGTTTTGCTGACTGGTGCAGAAGTGGAGCCATTCCTCCCGGGCCGCCCAGTCGGACGAGATGTGTGCTCAGGTCCGACTACGTGTCCCGATCTGCTTACAAGTTCGAGTGGCTGAAACATTTTACTGCGGACAAGGTCACGGGGGGTCAGTGAATGGGGCGGCCAAATCAGTACATGGCCGGTTTATTTGCCGCAGTTGACAAATTGATATGAATTGGCTGAGAAATCTGCTGCAAGGACTCGCTGTCAGTCTTCTCCGCATAAAGGAGATGGAATTGGAAAGTATTTTATTATAAAATGTGTGGGATGTAAGATAATCGTACCTCTTCCTCTCATTAGTTTCATTAGCAGTTAGTTGCAGTAAAGACTTACCTTTCGGCACTTTAAATGCCAACATAAAATTCTTTGCGTTGCACATCCGCTTGAACTTTAAATGCTTCATGTATCGACTCACTCGATAAGTCAGAGTTCAGCATTTGTTGACCCCCGTGGCCCGCCTCAGCCTCCCCGCCCATGTCATTTTCCGCCTGCTAATGTCGTTGCACATTTAAGTACACGTGTCCATCATGAGTGTATCCATTCCGGAGTGGCTGTCCGAGCAGCCCCCTCTCATGCCCCGGCCTCTTATTTTCCGTAGGCCTCCCGCCCACTGTCCACTGGCCCTTCGCCGCCCCTGAGTGCTGAGTGTTCGTTGGTTTGTTTCACTTCAATCAGTTGTCGGTTGACTGCTTTCGTTAAGTGCCATTTTTGCATGTGTGTCGTCCCCCCAGCGCGTCCTCCTTCTGTCGGCCTGCCACACGGGGATAACACGCAATGCACCCCCCTCGGCCCTTTCGGGCCCCTCCTCCCCGCCGGCCATATGGCAGATTCTTCGGGTCTGTCACAGCCGTGATTTAGACTTTTGATTACTTGATTACGTTTGCAGTGCGTTTCCTCTGTGGATCTGGAGGTCTGGCTTGGTCTTCAGCTGCTCCCTCGAAGCCTCTATTGCCCTTTTCTCTTTTCGCACACTGAGGACAAAAATCGGGGAATCACCTTGTGTTTTTATCTTATATGAAAGTTCGCTTTGTGTAGATTCTGCCAGTGCACCGACAATCGCCATTATCGGATGCGGCTGCCACTCGTCAATGATTTAAATGGAGGTCAAGTGGAGTTCTCTTGATTGACACTGCCTTCCCCGTGGCTCCTCCCTTCGCGCCGCCGCCTTCGGGTGCCAATCTCTTAGCCAAAATGTATTTTCCCATTGATTACATGAGGAGAAAATGAGTTGCGCTGCAATTTAGTGCCGCAAATGAAGTGAAACCGATCGGCAATTTGTTGATAGTGTTTTCCCCAGCTGCGTCGCTGACTAGAAGTGTTGCAGGCGGAGATGAGTCGCCCCGGGATGAGTCATGGACTTGTGGAAAGCCAACACTCAGTCCATTAACTGAGTCTTTGTGGCGAGCTATTGAACGAGCTGCCACAAACTGAATTACGTGAAAATCTCAAGAGCTGCATTTGTGGTTTCATTTAAATTTTAAATTAAATTTAAACCACTAGCTTAAGCAGCTAGTCAGATGCGTAATATAAAGAGCTACCCGGCGTATACTTAATATACATGTCGATTACGATTAATTGAATCTATCGAAATTTCTTGCCGGAAGTTCTCTTCTTGGCGATGGACCAACTTCGATATCATCAGTTTTAGTATTTACTGCAGTATATTAATCTAGTATTATTACTTATTATCTTATGCCCAATTATGTCTAAAAGAGGACTTGGAAGAGTTAAAAGGAGGCTGTTGGGGACGCGATCCCCCTATTAAGCTCTTATTAAAGCCTCTCGACCAAAAAATATCCTACCAACTGATAGCTTTATGGGCCAACACCGCCACGTTTGACTTTAACCAACAGAAAGCCGCTTAATTGCTTGGCCATTTGACCGGCGGCGATGTTCACTCCTCCCCGGCCCATTATCGTGTATAAATCAGTCAACACCCAGTCGCTCAATTTTCAACACTTGACTATTAAAAACTTTGGCGAATTTACTCGAGGGGAGTGAGTGGGGACTGACTCCGGAGGAAGCCGGAGGCGCCAGTCGGTAGTCCGGAGTCCGGAGCTCAGTCTTCGCAGAGCGGAGTTAATTGCTCGCTTCCATGTTGTTTATTCTCAGTATTTTAAAGAAAATAATTCATAAATTAATTTGGACATGAGGAAATATGAGCGAAAAGTGTATATATATTTATCAAAGATATTCGGCGAGCGCGCGCGGCGGAGAAAACGTTTTATGAAAAATCACCTCGTAAATTTCGAGCTACGTGAACGGTTGCAATTATGCACGGAGAGAGGGGGGTAGAGGGGAGGGGGCACAGGACTCTGTACAGGAGATGGTGTTCGCTTACGTGACCAGGTCGAAGAATCAACATCAACTTTTATTTACTCAACAATTTGGCAACCCATTTGTTAACAACTTATCAAAAATTATGTCAAAATTGCAGCGCCCTGGAAGGCAGCCAGGCTGCAGACCTGCTGGCTTGTTGGCTTCATGGGTTAAGGTTAACCCACTGCGTCCAGGCCGTTGCCGCTGATTGGTATTCAAGCACTTCATTACAGCAATTGCCCCATTGAAGCCCAGAGCTCCCAGTGCGAAGAATTGAAATTTCACGCAAGTTGGGCACACAAGGAGCTGGCAATAAGTGGGGTGTGGGGACTTGAAAAGGCGAAGAGGCATGGTGAAGGAAGAGGAGGTGGGAAACGTGTAAACGAGGCAAGGAGTCGGGGAGGCGTGGCCGGGGTGAGTGGCAACAAAAAGGAGTGCAACACATGCAAAGCAATTTAAATGTCGGCCATCGTTTGATTCGACACTGGAAGAAAAATGTGGAGAGTCCAAAATATTGGCTATATACTAGTACTAACTACTAACTACTAACTACTAGAATAAATACTAAAATAATATACAATATTCCCATAAAATACTAATTACTTCCAGTGTAACACCCTGGACATGCTCCCGTTTGTGCATTGTTGACCGCTGAGTGATGCAGGTTGTTCGGGCTTCCCCTCCTCCTCTGCCTGATACTTTATGCCTCTTTGTCCCCCCCTTGCATGCCGCTTTCCAGCCCTTTCTGAGCTTGTTTGAGATCCTCGCGTTTTTCGCGCCGCGCAAGCCGATAATTTATTAAAGGCGATTATTATGACCTGGTTCGAACGGGTTTGCCCTCGTCTGGGAACTGGGAATTGGCAACCGGGTACTGAGAATGGGACTGGGCCTCGTAATGGTAACGCTAGTGGTAGTGGTAGTGGCAGGGGACCTGCGTGTTGTGGTAATTTACTGCCCCGGGGAAGAAGAAGAAACGAGGACCCTCCAACGAGGGGGGCATCCGAGGACTGGTGTGTTGTACTTTGAGGTATTTACATATGAAATGTGTTAAATTGAGCTCTTTTTTAGCGCAAGTTTGTTTTAGCGAACAAATTGCTGAAGCCGACTGACGCCCTCACTCCTCCCCCCGTGGCGCACCCCTCGTGGCCATCCTGCCTCCTGTGGAATTATAGTTTCAACATTCCCCACATAATCGGTTGGCGATTTGATTAAAAAATCGCACAATCATCGCTGCAAGGACCGGAGGACCACAAAGGCGCCCCAAGGGTCACTCAGCGAAATGACGATGACGTTGGCAGTGGCGATGGCGATGGCGGTGGCGGTGGCGGTGGCCTGCTCCTTGAAACTAATGAAAAATTTGCATACGGCCCCTCCTGCACCGCCTTGCCTCCAGTGGGACCCAAAGAGAGAGAGAGTTGAAAGTTTGTTTTTGTCGGGGGCGTGGCATCGTAAAGTGCATTCAACCGGGCGAAAATGTTCAAAACAGCACATTTGCAGCACCCCGCCCCCTGCGCCGTTGTTGTTGTTTGTTGCATGCTTCTATACTTTGTGGTGCAAATTTTAATTGCTTTTATTTCTGACAAACAATTAAAGCACGGCTTGAAGCTGAACTAGAATATTTAGAAATTGTCCTAGAAATGTTTAGGAATAACACTAAAAAATATTATTATTCAAAATGTTTATGAAGGAAATGTAATATCCTTGTTATAGATAACTTAGACTGCAGAATATAAGTCACATTCATATGAAATTGGTTTTATGGCAGTGGTTAAGTTCTCTCCTCAGAAAAATCATAACTTTTCTAAAAAATCTGCTTTAATAAAAATGGTTTAGTCGAAAGCTTTTAGTATTTTAAAGTATTTAAATACCATGCAGGTGTTTGGCGCGAAAAGGTATATTTTCAAATGCAATTCAATTCTCAATCCAAGCAAGAACGTAAATAAGATACAGGTAGTGGGTACCCTCTGGAAGTGGATAAATATCCAAAGATTGGCTAAGCCCCGAAATGATCCCAAATGGCTGTCGATGGAGAAGAGATAATGCCAGAGCGAATGGAAAGTTTGCAAGTTTGTTCTTTAGCAACCCCATTAGAGGGACTTAAATAAGACACTCAAATCAGAATTGACAGCGCAATCAAATCCTGCAGGATCCTGCCGGGCGGTCACTCCGGCCTCTCCTTGATTTGGCCAATGGCAACGAGTTAGCATCACGGAGCCTACTTTTTATGGGCCGCAAAACTTTACGCAAGAGCTTCCGTTTCGTGTCCTTTCGTTTCGGCCTCCCAGAGGAAATGTCCAATTTGACAGCCGAGACGCCCAAATTGAAGACATGTGCTGAATTTTATGGCTTTTAAATAAGAAACCATAAAACGACGCAAAACAAAACAAAACCAAACAAAAGGACCAACAAAAAACGGGAGCCAAAAGGAGTCAACAAACCGGAAATTGTCAAAGGAATCAAACTAAACGGAAAACGGAAAGCGAAAGCCAAGCCAAAGCGTCCTTCGGTATATAGATTTAAAAATAGAATGATAAAATTTTATGCGCATTTCTGGCAACGAAATGGAAAGTACTTCCATAATGAATGAACACTGTTCCAAGGCGACGCCTTCCGGTCTTGGTTGAAATTACAAGAGTCGCTGGGGATGGCTTACTTCGTTAACTTGGGCGCAGAGGGTCAAGGGTCAGGGAGAAGATGTAATGAAAACAAACGAAACGAAACGAAACGAACAGAATGGCGAATGTTTTCATCTCTGGAAGACTTGAAGGAGAACCCAACCTGAACAGCGAACCACGAACCTGAAACCCGTACACCCACAGATCTCCCTTTGAATCCTCCCAGGGAGTAACTGACCAGCAAATGCTATTTACACATCACAAAAAAGCAGCAAAAAATGGGAGGTATTCATGATTCTGGCAAGTTAAACGCTGCCCGTGATAATGACAAAGGAAGGCAGGTGGGGTGGGTGGGGGCAGCAAGAATGGAAAATGGAAAAACTGCAGAGACTGTGAAAAAGCCAACAGTCGGTAGTAAAAGCATTTAGATTTCACTTAAAAGAAACTAAAAATGCAAAAAGACTGCCACGCAACGAAAACGTAAGCGACGAATGGAAGGAAATGAAATACTAAAGGTGCAAGAAATCAAGGAGGAAAACGTGGAATGCCCCAATCGAGGGGGTGGGGGGGGCAGCATGACCGCAGTCCAATGATGGGTAGCAAGTGCCTGCGGTATATAAAGTACTACTGGGATGGGCACTGCAGAAGTGCAACTAAAAGCTTTGCAATCTTTGTTAATTGCGGGGTTTACAGCCCCGAAACTGGGTGGGCTTGAGAGGTGGTGGCCCCTAGACCCCACTGTTCGACTATTCTACGCAGGACCTCAATTAAGTCAAAGTCTCAAAGAGCTGGAAACTCTTCTGACTTGGACAATAAGGGACCAAAAGTTAAACGATAGCAGGGGAAAGGCTGAAATTAACTTCGATTTCAGTTGACATAGGTAAGTATTGTTCACTTCTACTAATTTCCCAGAGCCAGACGGACCCCTTTGTTGTGAATGGAAAGCCTCTTACTGGGAGCCCAGTTCATTCTCCCACTTGGCCATCGATATAACCGATAATCGTCGGCTCTAAGCCGGGCACAAATCACAGGGATTTCGTTTTCCGCCAAAGAGTGTTGTCCGTTCGATTTGTTGGCTATTAAATGGCTCTTTTTTTTGGCTAAAGTGCGAGGTCTGTACATGAAATTCACTCTAGATCTGCACTGCGGTATATTATAGTACATTATTATATAGTATTCTGTGGGTATCGGCACTCCGATTCTGGCGAAAAAGTTCCTGTTGCTGCAATAGAATTCCCACTGTATTGCCGCGCCATCCATAGACTGCTATGGTATCTTTCCGGCCTGGATCTTTGGCCCGATTTTGTTTGCTCTCCTCCGGGTAGTTGGCTGGGCATAGTGTGACAAAATCGCTTGAGCCGGCTTAACGAGGCTTGTAATTGAATTATGCGATTTCATTGTGATTATTTTCAAAGCTTTCTGCGAGCGGAGAGTTGGGGAGCTCCTGGCTGCCTTGTCACTTCTGAGTAATGAGATACATAAAAGTTATTTAAACTTTTAAATCCGCGTCGCTGCCTTTTACTTTCGCATTCCATTTCATCCCCGTTTCTCCTTCGTCAGAGGAGCCCCAGCGCCTGTTGGTATGCTATGCTTTTTGCTTTCGCCGAAAGGGGTTAGCCTCCCCTCGCGGGGCAGGCTAGTTAAACGTTTGAAAAGTTTTCCAACTGAGCCGCTGAAATGATTTGGAAAATTACAACAACTAAGGACTAAGGACACCACCAACACCAACACCAGGCACCAGGCACCAGGCCGGGAGGAGCAGATCAGAGGAGCTGACAAGGAAATACAAATGAGTCGTCGTTTTTACGGCCGCCATTTCCGCTGCTAAAGAAGAATTCTGCTGTTGACAGTCGCTGTCCCACCCCCGCCCCTATTCCCCAACTAGGACCCACCACCCCCCATCCCCCCGAATTTTCCAGATGCCAGAGGAAAGGGTTGATTGGCATTTCTCGCAGAGTAAGCAAAAGTTTTTTCTCCTCCGCGCTGTGTGCATATTTTTTTCGGCTGCTTCTTTGTTTCTATTGGGGCGCCAACACCTCCTTTCCGGCCCAGCCGCGCACTCAAAGAAATGGTGTTTGCTCCGGAATACCAGTTGGGAGAAGAGTTGCCCAAGCCCCCTCTAGGCTGTGTGGCCTTTTCCCCAGTGTACTTTTCGGCACATAGGCAAGTGTTTCATTTTTTGGCTGATTGTGGGGGCTTGGCTCTCTGTACATCTGCCGCCACCCCCGCCCTTATTTGCCCACCCACTACCACTCCCCACCTCTCCGGCAGCTCGCCTCCCCGGATCATTGCCTTTGTGGGCGCCTATTTGGCCTGGCCTGGCCCGGCCCGGGCTGGCTCTCTAGTCGTGTGTCTCTGACGGAATGGCCTCCGACGGAATGCCGAAAATTCATTTGTATTTCAAAATCCCTTTTTGATGAACTCCACGTTCGCCTCGTGCCCATGCTCGTGTTTGTCTGTCGGTTGTTGTTTTATTTTTCCTGCCAATTTTCCTGCTTTTTGTACTGTTTCCACCTAGTGTTTCCTTTTGGATTCTTCAGTGTCGTCGCCCTTGGCTTTCCCTCTGTATGCTTTTGCTTTTGGTGCTCCTCCTTTTAATGCTTTTCCAGAGCGAGGCGATTATTTAAAATATTTAGCTCCGCAGCGGGGTACTAGAAGTACTAGAAAGTAGAGCATGTATGCTGATGTCCTTTTTGATTTTATTCTGCCCCAACAGGCACCCCCACAAATTCAAGTTCAAACACAAATGATTTTTCTCATTTTTTGTGCCGATTCAAATGAGGCAAGTGAGTCGAGTGGGGGGAGAGGCTGGCAGCTTGTGGGTCTCGACGTCTGGACTAGGGCACTTACCATGCCCGTGGCAGCCCAACTTGATCCCCGCCCCGGAACGACGCCATAAATTATCATGGTAATGTAGATTTTTGCGAGACGCCAGAAGGGTCCGCATCCGGCTGCTCCGGTGGCTACGGCCGGAATCAGGACTCTCGGAACGGCCTCAATTACCTTTTGTCTTTGGCCAGTGCTCTCGTACTGCTCGAATCATAATTGCAGTTGCGGATGGCCCTTGAAAAACTTTAATTGCTTGCTGCTGGATGGAAATACTACATACTGGGGGGTGGGAGGCATTGGGCATTAAACCGATTTATTTGATTTATGGGCTGTAGGTGCTTAGTGCCTGGGCCGCTCCCCTTCATTGTAGTTTCGCTTTTCGCCAAATTGAACCAATAAAGGCTGCAGCGCGAAAAAAGGAAAACTTTTGCGATTATAATTTATTGTGTTTCCCTTCCCCAGGCCCCCCCCGAACGCCCCCCGTTTTTTACTGCAATTAATGTCAGACACACAGACGACAGTGAGGGACTTCGAGTCGGAGACGAATAAAAAACAATAAAAGCGAATTACATTAAAATTACACAATCAGCAAAAAGCAGCAGCGAAAGGAAGAAAATGGAAATGGAAACCTTGTTACGCTGCATGGGAAAAAAAGCGAGAGAAAATGAAAACCAGTAGGGAATCGGGTGGGGATTATTCCAGCAGGGAGTCTTGGCAACAGGTTCTCGGGAACGCAATTGAAATTGTTGTTAAACGAGTTTTAATTAGACAGGCGGACAGACGGGGAGGATGGGGGGCTGCTGCAGCCAACGCGGCTAAGACAATGGGATCCAGGTGATTCCGCACCAAGAGGAGGAATCGGGGCTCCTAATGGTATACTAATTAGATGATAGTCCGTCGAGTCGATCCGAATGATGTGCGAAAATTGTGAATGATGTGCTGGCGTCCGCGTCCGCGTCCGCGGCAGCGTTGCCTTGACGGAAAATCAAATCGGAACTGCAGACAAAAGAAGTTAGTTCCCCTAATTACTTTCTTTGGTGAATTAGCGATGGCGGAAATGAACGCGGAGATGAGCTCGAGAGCCGGAGCAGAGTGGGGGAGAAACTCCCTGGAGTTGGTAAGCAGAGCTCTGGCAATAATGAAGCTAATCACTAATGAAGTAGAGACTGGGAGTAGAGCCAGGAAATGGACCTTTCCCAAAAAGGGAACTAATCTTTTCAAGAATTTAAGACACAAAAAAACTAAGAGTTATTAGGGAAGTTTAATATAGAGTTCCAATTAAAAGCTATCGTGTCCTAAAATATTACTTCTCATTAAGCCATCAATTGTTGTTAAGATTTTTAACAACTCTCAACTCGATGTGCCCCATAAGAAGTCAGCACTTAATTAAAGCAAATGAAGTAATTATCATGAATAAATCATGGTCAGCTAAATGAGCCCGTAAGCGATGCGCCAGGCACGTGAATATCCAGGCACCTTCTGGTCCTGGTTCTTTGCCTTGAAGACATGCCGTCTTCTCTTTGGCCAGATGTCCTGCCCAAAAACAGAAAGTGTCAGGCGAGAGCGACGACCATATGACACCCGGTACTAACTAACTTTCAAAGGAAAACATGCCAGTTGGAGACTATGTTTTGAATAGCACGTCCTTGTTAGGCAATACTGTATACCCTTCGAGATCGCAACTACAGGGTATCCAGAGCGTAGAGTCCCTTGTCGCTGGGCGAGATTGATTGAGCGTAACCTCGACGCGTTTCTCATTGTCGGTCGGAATCGCAAAAATTTCTTGGCGTTTCGTAAATTGCTGGAATTGAGAAAGAAATGTCCACCGACAAAGCACCTAGCTGGGCCAGTGAGGCATGCCACAGAGCTCACTCAAAGAAAAAAATGGCGGGAAGATTGGTCCCAGCTTGGATCACTTTTCTCGGCCTCTTTAGTTGTTTCAAGTGCATCTATTTTTTGCGAATCGGGAATTGAACGAGCTGACAGCGGAATTGATTTAATGCTTTTTGTGCAGCAGCAGCCACAGGTGGAGTCGGACTCCATCTGTCCATCTGTCCACTCCTCCGGTTCCAGTTGAGTTTGTGTCTTAGCTGTCGTCCCCACATCTCGCAGCTTCGAGCCAGAGACTCTCTTAATTGGCCCCACTTTGGCGGTGCTTATTCTGGCATTGTGGTTGGGCGGCTTTTTTCACCTGCAACTGTCCACTGGCCAGAAACATTTTAATTATGGCCGGGTGATAGGAGCAATCGTACGAGCATTCCTGGTGGCTCCTTGAGAAGGGGCGGAGCTTGATAAGCGCATAATTGCCTTCAATTAAGCTGGATCGCTGCGGGGAGGACACCTTAAAGCCCGAGTTAATTGAGTTTTTTTGGCATCTCTGGCGGGGGATAGGCTCAAGATCAGTGGCAGTTACTGCAGGTATAAAGTAAACCTAATAGCCATAAATAGCAATAGTCCAAAATACAGACTGGTAATGACATTTTAGCCTAAATAAACACATCCCAGGCTACAGTTTACTGTAGCAATCAGAGAACACATCAATTATACGAAATCGGGATTTCGAATAAAATTAAATCGTGACATGTCATCCAAATCTGTACAGTCCGAAAGCAATTTACCCGCCCCGGGCACTTCGCCCTCTGAAATTTTCATTTTCCAAACTAACAAACAAAAAGAGGTGGCGGACAAAAGGAAATATTCATTTTTCACTTTTTTTCACGTTTTTGTTTTATTTTAAAAACTGAAATATTTATTTATAAACAGAGAACAGGCCGGACCTCGGCCAGGACCAGGACTGAAACTGGGATCGGGGCTGGACTGAAATCGATAAATAAAAATAGGATAAGAACAGCAGAAAGGACGAAACATCAAAAATGAAACGGCATTTCAATCAACACACAAAAGTGTTTCCATCGAAATGGATGGATTTCCGAGGGGGCCGAAAGGGAATGGCAGTGGCTTGCAGCCCGGATTCTGGTTTTCGGTTCGGGTTTCTGGTTTTTGCCGGGTTTGTAGTTTTTGTTTTCGATTGCGGCCCGTCGCTCCTTGGTTCAGTTTTGGTCGAGAGTGTCGCCTGTTGTTTTGTATTTTGTTGCCAGCAAAATGTTTTCACACCAACTTGGCCCGGAGAAGGTTTTTTCTGGGCATTTAGCTCGCTTTTGTGATTTATTCGACGCAGGCCGAGCCGGCCTCGCAAATAGCAAAAAATGCAACTGCAGATTCCACTTGATATTCGGACATCTATTTGCTGGCTTTTTTATGGCTTTTTTGTTTTAATTAAAACCCAGAACTTTAATCAATCGCCACGACCCGCATCGGAAATTGACAAAATGCCACACTGCCTTTAATGACTGCGATGCTTTTGCATTTAAATGAGTTTCAAGAAGAACATATTGTCGATGGGGCAGGAGCAGGACCAGGAGCAGGAGCGGGCGCTGGACGAGTCCTTGTCCACAATTGGTTTTCCATCAAACAAATTGAAACACTCACTCAGTCAGTCAGTCAGTCAGTCAGTCACTCAGTCAGTCATCCAGTTAGTCAGTCAGTTAGTTTTTCGGATTCTCTTGGCTGCACTTAACTTGAACTCATTCCATTTTATGCGAGGGCTTTATATCTCCGGGGACTTTGGGGGTCGAGGCTTGCCCCCATAAAGTATGCAACTTCATTGGTAACATTTATTTCAAATGCACTCAAAAACCACTCAATAGTATGAAATTTGTTGCAGTTTACCTGCCACACACGGCCCTCGTCCCGGGGGAGACGTGGAGCGTGCTGGTATCGCATGTCGCTGCTTCAGTCCTGGCAAATGAGCACACAGATGAGAATCGGCCAGAGATGATAGCGATACGAGGAAGGTGAGTACCCGAAGGTGGGTTACCCTGGTCCTCCTGTAACTACTCTCACGCTTCCACAGCCCAACATGCCCAGCTGATACCAGGTATTCCCGGCAATGAATAGTTCTTTATTATATTTCCCATATGCTTTGCATGTCTGCCCTTGGCCAGCTCCCCTCTGCTGCCTCTCATTGCCACTTGGCCCTTTCGGAATGTAACAAAATATTCAGCCTTTGTATTACATAAATTTCATTCAAGTGCTTCCATTCACTCCCGTTCGATATACATATTTCACTGGGGATATCGGGCCAGGATATACATACATCTGCGGGAGTGGGAGTGGAGCAGCTGCCGCGTGCCTATCAGGTTGACATTCAATTAAACTAAACCTGGCCAAGGTCCCAGGAGCCTTTTGGGCCTACTCTCCTCCAGCCATCCAGCCATCCAGCCATCCAGCCTGTCCCAGCCATTACTTAGCCTTGGCCGCAAACACACATACTCGTTGATATATTGCATTCTTGCTTAATTACTTTCATATTTTGTGTGTCCGGAAGGTAAGTGCATTTGAGAAATTTTATTGGTTAACGCTTGGCAGAGCGGCTTCATTCGATTACCAAATTGCAGACTCAAAAGTTAGCCAAACAATGCGATGTCGGGCATCGGATCGAAGGCAAGTGGCAGCCATAATTCGCAATAAATTAAATACTCTGTGAGCTGCATTGTTTCCAATACAATGAATAAATTTATCAAAAACATTTGCAGGTTAAAGAGACCACTGCCAATTGCCTTTTCGTTTATTTTTCCGGCAGACGCTTCCAACTAAATTTCATTTTCACTTCTCTGGGAAATATATTTGGGCCGTTTACCAAATAATTTTGCCTGTCGGCCCGCAATTTCATTCCCAATTAATGTTAGTTGTGCAGCCTTTAAGCCTGATTATATTTGATAATATTCCCTGCCGTGCCCCCCCATGCACCAGCCATAATTTCCATTATAACTTATTGTCTTTCTAATTGAATGAACCAGGTGGTGGGTGGGTTGGTGGAGTGCTGGGCGATGGGTGGTGGGCGGTGGGCGGTGGGCGGTGGCCTTGCTGGTGGCAAAAATCTATTCAGTGTACTATTTGCATACAATATGCCAGTTATTACACATGGCCGTGCTATAATGTATATATTGTTTGTTTGCCGCAATTCGGATGGCTCGAATGGCTAAAATATGGCCAGTTGCTCTGTCAGGGTCGATTTTTGCATAAATTAGAGGCTAGGCTGCAGGTTGCCGGCTGAGGACAGAGGTCGGAGGTGAAATGCTCGCCAAATTAGGTTACGTCGTCAATGCAATGGAAATAAAATACACATAGCTACATCCAAACGGGTCTACGTGTCTCTAATTAAAAGTTGCGGCAGGGGGCAGGGACGGATCTGACCTAAATATCGCACAGGATGCGACACATGCTGAAGTGCAATTCCATTAAATTCCCAAAAAGGCCAAACAATGCCGGCCCTCTGAGCACAGATAACAAATTACTTGCCATGAATAATAATAAAGTGCAACACACTCCGCCCCTTTGGCGCCCAATCTTCTTATGTTGCAAGTTGCAAGTGTAATGAATATCATATGCTCGAATAATGACAGTGACGCCGACAATGTCGACAATTCTGACGAGCCGATGAACATAAAAGATGCTGCTTTGCGATAACATGCTAAAGGGCTCTCCTCGAAACTTATTTAAATTGAAACAGTATCCTGCAGAATCTATCATTTCAATTTATTAATTTAAGGCTCTGCCATTGAGTCTCTATCCTCCGTCCGCCCAGAGTCGACTGTCGACAGTCCACAGTCCACAGTCCTGAGCCCAGGACATTTCCTTGGCAAATTACTAGTGCCAAGCTGGGAAACAATGAGCGAAATTTTATTACCGGACGATGGAAGGACTCTCAACTACGCTATGGAGCCGTTGAAGGCGCGGAAAAAGGGTAATAGAGCAGAGAGCCCCCCTGGTAGGGGAAGTGGAACTGCAATCTTGACGGGAATTGAAATTGAAAAGAAAATGAATGAAATGTGCCACAAGATGATGACGGGGGAGAGCTGGGCGAGAAGCTCCCTTGGCTCAGCTCCTCAGCGGGCTCCTGCTCAAAAAGTCCTTTCACAGTTGTCGTCCTTCCCATTGCCATTCTTGCCGGCTGTCATGTCGCCCCGTCGCCAAAATCCCCTCCATTGTCCTCTGGTTATTTGCATTAAAAATATTATTCATTGCAATCACAAGGATTTGCGCAAAAATGCCTGCAATGAGCCGTTGTTGCGACACAAAATGCAATTGCCGGGAAAAAAGGACCTGGGAGTGAGATGAAATGGAAGAAGGATAATAATATATCTGTGACACAGTTTAACTGACACTCGGAGCGCCTTCGGATTTATAAAGATTAATGATGTAAAATCAAAGAATAATTCTTGAGAAAGGACACTCCCCGAGGATTATCTGGAGACATGGTCTGGAAATGCAAAACAGATCGGACGGGAAACAAATGACCAGCAAACCATATCCGCTCCCCACTGCAATAATTGAGCTGATTTTAGTGGCCCATAATTAACTGGCCCGATAGCCGATTTCCATAACTGCCCCGGCTTTTTGCAACTAATTGCCGTGAATTTCAACAGATATGCGACTAATGTGCAGTTGCCGCCAAAGTAGCAATAAATGGAGAACACACAGCGGCAGCAGCAGCAGCAACATCTGCACTTTGATGTTGCCTCGTGTTGCACAAGAACCGGGGGGCAGGGACAGGGGCTCCATGTAGCAAGCAAAACTTGCAGCCCAGAGCTGATAAATTGGAAGTGCATTTGACGCTGCTGGCATAGAAGATGTTGCCGCTGTTCCTGTGTCGGTGCTGCTGTCGGCGATGCACAGCGAGAAATGTTATATTAATTGCGCGTTAAATTGGTATTCAATTTTCCATTTAGTAGTCCTATCTGGAATACATTAGACTTGATTTAGATAGATTCTAAACTCTCATCGGATACCCGTTTATTTCTCTGTAGTTCATCGTGCCGCTCCTAATATGGGCGATGATGTTGCATTGCAGCATTTGTGTTTGGCGTCGCCGCCGCTGTTGCAGTGGCTTTGGGTGTTGCCTTACCTTGTCGCCTGTCCCCGTCTCTCTCGGTTAATGAAACTGCCAAACGAGGCATCGCTGCCTCGGCGTCCACATCCGCTGTCTCCCAAGCAGCATCTGCCTCATGCCCCACCCTCCAGCACCCAGAACAGGGCCTTGGCCGAGTGTTGCTGCTACGCTTTCGGCCTGTGACAGCGACAACATCATCATCATCTTCAGCAGCAGGCTGCAGTTGCAAGTTGCCAGTTGCAACACCCGTCCGCCACACTCCCTCCTCCCCCAGTCACGCTGGCTTGTCAAACACTCTGGCAGACTCTTACGACTCCTCCAGCTACAACTACAGCTCCAGCCTCAGCCCAGGCCCTGGCATGGCAAAATCCATTTGCATATTTGCATCCTTATGCCTGACAGTTAACGTGCCCCCTCCGCCGTCCGCCGACGCCCCGGCCAAGCGGCGCGCTTTTAACGACAAAGTGTGAAATTTCATTGAATTTGAGCTCGTTGACAAAAGTGGAATGGCAACAACAACGTGCAACGTGCAGCACAGCAGGTGTTGTAGCTGTTGTTGTCGCTGCACTTGTTGTTTTGCAAATTAATTTAAATTATAGTTTTCTTTTTTGTTGTTGCAGCTAGCTTTTTATGCCACATTAGCCGATAAAATAGCAAAGGGAACTAGCTAATTTTGTGCAACATGATAGCCGCAATTATTTTGGACGGCTGCTGTTGCAACACGACTGCATGGGCTTCATTATTATTGATCTGTGGAGCATTCGAGTTGCACCTTTAATCGGTTGCCCCCCGGAAGTGCATAGCTTTGACCCATTAACCTAAGCAGTACACCATGACGACTCTCCCAGCTCTTTGGGCCACAAGGCTCGGGCTTTAAGTAATTTTCTAATGACACCACAGAGGAAAAATGACTCTCGGGGACTTTGGGGGTTACCCGAGCTCCTGCCCGCCACCCCTGCTGCCCCTGATCCAGCTCCCGCTGCCGTTCCAGCTACTGCTCCTTTTCGTGGCAACTCCTGCTGGCGACGTTCATTAGATTAAAAGCAATTTACAGTAAAACTTTTTGCCACAAAACGCCTTCTGCCCTGATGTGTCTCCGCCCCAGTCCTACTGCTCCTTCTGGGCCGCACACGTGCTGCAGCTCACATGTGCCCCCGAAATGCCGTGCAAATGTTGCCACCACCCCAAGACTTCTGCACAGCAAAAAAAATAAGTCTGATTGAGTTTTAGAAATGTTGGGGATATCTTTACGAAACCTAAGAAATAGTAAGTATAATAAGTGAATATTTTAAACAAAAGATAAAAGATTTAAATTTTTGTCATATTTTTTAAACATTTGCATTTTTCCCGCTGTCGTCATTTGGAGATGCTCGCTTTTTGTTCTGGAATTCAACAAATTTGCGGATTTGGTTTGTAATTTATTAAATTTATCGCATTCTCGGAGCTGGAGGAGCAGGGAACGGGATGACCTGCTCGGCTGCTAATGTCTGCGGTTGGGAACGGAGGGACCCCGGACAGAGGATGGGCCTCCAGCCAGTGGCATCTGCAACATTTGTTGATGACAACCCAAAGACGCAGAATGCAACATTTCATGGGGCATTGGTGTGTGCTTCGTGTGGTGGCAACAGCACACGCCCCTATTCGAGGAAGTCACTCGGAGCTTAGAAGTTATTATTTTGATTTATATAAAAAGTTGGTTTGGCGAGCGAAAGTTGCTCGTATATTTCCCGAGGTGGCGAGCTAAAATTAGCAGATAAGAGTGTTATTTTTCCCATATACGCACATATGTATTTTTAATACAAGTTACGGAAAAGTTTAGAGTGATTTTGTGCTTTTGATGGGAGAACCGAAAATTTTGGGGATTAGGTTAGCACAAAGTTTGGCCAACAAGTCGGAACATTCAATCCGAATTCACACTCAATTTTAAATATTACACCTTACGATTTTTGTTTCCTTTCTAGGATAATACCCTGTAATCCTCACACAGAGGCCAGTTGCGTCTGGACATTGTCCTCGGGCAGCTTCCGGCTGGTCCAGCCACTGCTGCAGGGCAGCTCCTGATCGCCGGAATCCCCGTTCTGCCCGTCCTTCTTCTTGTCGGCATGCATTGCCTCACAGTAGGAGTCGTGGAGGTCCGCACAGTCCGTGTTGCAGATGTTCCGCCAGCCATCGGCGTTGATGTGGTACAGCCGGACGATGCCGCCGGAGTAGGCGTCCTTGCTGGTGGCGTGGTAGATGGCCCTCTTGGCCAGGTCGTAGGCCTCCTGGTCGGTCAGGTCGTAGCGGTAGCCGGTGTCCAGAACCCCCAGGGCGTAGGGCGAACCGCTGCCCACGGAGAAGACGAGGCCGCTCGACTTCATGCCCTCAGAGTCCACGTAGATGAGCTTGGGACCCTCGTCGTCGAATCCGGCCAGCATCATGCCCATCACCAGGCCCATGCCCTTGTACTCGTTGGAGATGTTGCAGATTATCCTGGCCGCCGTGTCCACGGTCATGCGCCTGCGGTACCGCAACTGGTGCAGCCGGCACTCCTTCGCCAGCACCCTGTCCCAGTAGACGCAGTCCGCCGCTCCCCCTGCCAGGGTGCCGAGCATGTAGTCGTTCAGCTCGACGATCTTCTTCATGGTCTGCGAGCCGATGTACTGGCCGGAGGTGGCTCTCGAGTCGGCGCAGAGGATCACCCCGCCCTGGAACTTGAAGCCCAAGGTGGTGGTACCATGGGCAATGTCCATGTTCACTCCGCAGTGCGCCAAAATCTTTGGCAGATTCTCGGCGGGCTGGGGAGAATATTAATATGTGTGTATGAATGTTGTTCTGGCTAGATTTCTCCACTTACCTTTTCGAAAGGGGGCGCCATCAGGCAATAGGGATTCTCAAAATTGCTGGTCGCCGCCCGAAGCTGCTCCTGCTGCCACAGCGACTGCCGTTCGTCGAACCGCAGCATAAAGGGCACCTTGTTCATGCCACAAACATCCTCCAAGGCCATAATTGGGCTTCAACAAGAGCAGTAGTTTTACGAAATTAATCTAATGTGTATTGTGATTGTTGTGTGGAGTGGGATGAGGTCAGGGGTGACGGGACTGTCTATGAGTCTTTGTTTTTTCAGGAGACTATTACTAGAAATTTTATTCGGATATCGCTGAGCTCTTTAGAGCAATTCCAGACTCCGCAGAAGGTTTTCTTACAAAATACAATTCTGATGCTGCTCTAAAGAGCCTTACAATACGAGATACAAGTACTACATTGGCCATAGAACATCATCCGCGCAGCAGACAGTGCAGCACCATGACCAATGACACAATCAGGAGGATCACGTTGGAGATGATCATTGAATTGCCTTCACCACGACGAGGATCGAACTGACTGACCTTCACCTCACTCAGGGATCTCTCAAGTTCTTTCAGGCGTAGGGCTATATTGGCGTAGTATATAATCGCGGTCGTGCTCCACCCAGAACCTCCGCAATGTCTGACCAGATCGTCGACCATGTCAAAGTGGTATCCGATGCACACCATGCGACTTTGTCCAGTGGTCAGTGTCGTTGACTCCATGTTTTTGCCAATGCATTCGAAGTTGTTCATGTCCACCGCCCTAAGTGTGACACATTGCTCAACTCTCAGATAGGCCACGACCATCCGATCCCGTGAGTTCCTACCACCAAGCCCAAAAACCGTAAATGGTGCTCTGTTAACGGCAATCTTGTCGAAGTAGCGCCCCAAGATACCATAGGTGTACTCGCCAGTGCAGATTTTGTGCCACGTGCCTTCGCGGAACCTGAAGCAAGAATTTCGAATGGTTTCCCAAGCACTTTTCATCCTGGCGAAAAAAAAAGTATTCAACTGGCTGGGAGAGTGACAGAAAAATCTTAAAGTTACATACTTTCTCTTCGACCGCTCCGATTCCCTCGAACTGTCTCGCTCCGGTGGTTAATCAGCAATCACCAGGCCAGGCATTCCCGGGCAGTGGGTGTGGGCCCCCGCTCCGCTCCAGAGGTGACGGTGACATTGGAGCCGAGTTCCGGTGGTCGGCCAAGTGGAATTCAGTGGGCAGATACCAGTGCCAGTGCCAGTGCCTGTGCCAGTGGCGCCACCACAGAGATACACGACATTTTAATTGGACATCATCAGCCACCTGCGGAGATGCGAAAATCAGTCGAAAAACTGGAACGGAGGGGATTATGGGGAGTGCTGGATAAGCCGCTAATTAAACGCCAATTGGAAATGTTTGCAAAACGGTTTGAGTCTCCAGATACAATTTCTGGACCCATTCTCTGGCCCCTTCTGCGCTCCCCGCTTCCATTCCAGCTTCACCCACTCTCCATTAGCGGTCGCCATGTGTCACTGATCTAAATTTATGCAAATTGCCGAGGACTTGGTTCTACATCAATGTCCTGGCGCTCCTGCCACATTGGCACATTTCATTTTTGCACGCGCCTCCGATTGCAGTTGGCTTTTTCCCCTCCTGGGAGGGGGCTCGGTGGGGGAGGGCCGGATAAAGTGGGGTTTGGAGAAGGGTTAATGGGTGGAGCAGCTGACTTGGCCATTCATTTCGAAAAGCGATACACTTTCTTGGGGTATCTACCACAAACATGTCCCCTAAAATACAAAAATTTCATATTTAATATTCCTAAAAATATAAGGAAATACATATATCTATAGGAATGTCATGAATATGTATTAAATTTGTCCGAAAACTTTATCCGAAAGGGTATACCTTAGTCTAAACACCTTATACTTTGTTAGACATCCGCTGGGTAGTGTTTTCTGGATGGTTTTGACTGCCAGCGCTGATTATTAAATCACAAGGCAGGGCCAGCAATCTGATATGCAAAATCTCGTCTAACCCAGACGAGGCAACTCCAGCGTCCTATCCCGGTGCCTAGCTCCTCGTGATCCACCTCCTCCTCCGCCGCCTCCGGGGCACCCCGAAAGGCATCTGTCCTGCGTTAATTACAGCCCAGTTCTGCGCCCTGGCAACAACTTGTTAAAAATTTCCGCTGCAGTTTATTAGAGGGCAACTAACTAAGGCACCAGCCTGGAAGTATCTCTCCCTCGGCTTCTGGCTCTTAGTTTTACTCTTTGCCCGAAGTGCCTGGCAATTACTTAGTCTGAACCTGTTTTAATGACTAAAATGACGCCAAGTCAAGAGCAAGTGCGAGATTTGGGCAAACTTGCCAAGTCGGGGCGGAAAGGGATTAAATATGATATGCTACTTTTAGACTATTTTTAATATCATAAGTAATTTAGAAGCGGGGAAACAATAAGAGGCAGCCCTTGACAGTTTTAGCGCCTTGTTAACGAGCCTAAGAGTCTTTTGAGAAGTTACCTTTTAAGCTCTGGCTTTGTCCTCCAAAATGCATAAATACATCAAGAAATAGGAATATGAAGCGGGGGAGAGCAAACCCCTAGCCCTACTGGCCGCGCATATTTTATTTCACTTTCGTTTTATTTACTTTTTCCGCTTAGCATTATTGTTTTAAAATCCTTCAAATCCGTTGTTTTACTGCTTATTGTCTTTCCCAACTCGGCTCGCAACTTTGTTACCAGCTTCTATAACTTTTAAGCCAGCTTAAGGCGCCTCACAAAAGTTCGCGGTTCCGGGGAATCGGCACGAAACTTTCCCATAAACGGGTGGCCGTCATCCGCGAGGAAAAGCGGCCACCGCCCGGCATCGTCCGGCATTTGTAGTTCATCATCTGCCCTGGTCCGTGGACCTGTCACAGCCCTGGCCCAGGTCTGACAAGGTTCCTAATTGAAGACGTGGGGGGAACTGCGTTCCGTCCGGTGTTGCCCGAAAAACTGAAAAATGTTTTGACATTTGAGACCTTGCGCCGAGCCACGCACTTAATTTATTTTAATTGAAAAAGGCCCACAAAACGGATTAGCTTGTCGAATCCACAGGCTGCCCCAGACTCCAAAACTCATCAGATATATATTGTTCTTACCTGGGCACCAGCCAAAATGGAAAACAAAGCTGAAGTTCAAAGTTTGTGAGGTCAAGTCGGCCCGAAATCAAAGTCAAAGCCAACGAACAAACTACCTTTACGGCCCACTGCCGCAGGTATGTAAGTGTACAAAGTACACAATTTTTACGATGATGCATTAAATTAAAAACTTTTCCCCCCAGAACCGAGAAAAAAAGCTGCCATTAGGCGAGCCTTAGATGTTTCTTCGTTGCGGCCAGGGCACAAAATCCAATGCAGATTAAAATTTTTTAAATGGAAAGTAATTCCCCAAGTGCGGCCATAAAACAAACTCGCCAGTCCAAAACTTTTCCATCATCCCTCGCTCAAATCGCCAGGAGACGGAGAGAAGGAACAACTTTTGCAGGTTTTAACGACTTTGCATCGGTTTTCATGGCCAAAATGCCGAGGCAGTCGTTTTTATGGTTGACACAACATATTTGCCAGCATTCCAGGCCAATTGGCAACTCCGCATCCAGCATCGAGCATCCAGCATCCTACATCTTACATCGCACATATCCGGCGATCCACAGCCACATCCTAATTGTTGCGCCCCGCAATTTTATGGCATTTTGAAAGCCATTAATCCGAATTTGATATCTGCCTAATTAGTTTTCCCTGCTTGGCTTTTATGGCCACAACTCTCGTAAATTTTCATGATCGATTTGCGCGCCAAAGTGCGAAAAGAAAGCTCCACCCGACCAGTAGATAAGAGAGACCCAACACATCGTTTCGAGTGGTATGGAATTGAATTTAATTATCAACGCGGCGCGGAATCCTTCTCCAGGACTTGATATCTTCCTCGTCACTGGTGGGCATGTACAGGCGCTCCTCGTAAAACTTGATTACCATCTGCGGTATCCACTGGTTGGCCTCGGCTGCCGGAATCAATACTGCATCTTCCTGGCCCTTGAACTTCAAAATAATCATCAGAATGCCGTCTTGCTTCACAGCTCCCTGGATTTCCTCGGGCTCCAGTCCACTTTCGAACAAACTTTCAAACATGATCTGCAAGTTTAAAAAAAAAGTTTAGTTATCCGGACTTGGAGGGCTGGTTGTGATAGGCAGTGTGCCCATCCCTACTTTAAAGCCAAGCTTCTTGGCCACTGGTCTCTCTGCTCCGAAGCTGGCGTGCTTTGGTCTTGCGAATAGAACGCCCCAGCTCCTACCCAACATCAAACAATGCAAAATGCACTTTGATTGCTGTTGACCAACTAACAGGCACGCGTCCATTCCCACGAAAAGCTGGCCAAAACAGCGAAAAGTGGTAATGGCCGGAGAGGAGCTGCTAATGTGGCTGCCCTGCTGCCGCTTTGTGTGCATTCGCTTTGGCGTTTAGGCCAAGGCTTTTTGGCACATTTTTGCCAACCAATTTTCGAGCCGAAGCCGGGAATTTGCTGGCCTTTGACCATCAATGATGATTGGCGGAAAAACGAGCTCCCAGAGACACAGCTCGAACGGATCTCATGCTTCAAAGGCTTCAGTTTCGGAAATGCCAAAACGATGCTTTGGGAACAGAAACAACTCTATTTCACAACCGTTCATCAGTTTCAGAAACTGGAAGATTATTCGTTATATATCTATTTTTATTTTACGTACCTTCTGGATTAAAACGTGCTTTTATTTCTTCGAGAATTGGAACGCCAAAATGGGGAGACAATAATGTGCTTTCGGTTGCAGTGTTGGAAATCGCTTATCGCTTAATGGAGCAGAAGAATCTTGTCCGCGAGTTTTCGTTAATATTGGAATTTGAGGAATTGGTCCGTTGTAAAAATTTGCATAAGGATCGGCTATTAATATATGTGATGGATGAAAAATGGTTAGCACTTTTTGTTGGGAACAAAGTTTGGTACTTTTACTGATCCTGAACTTTACATATCCTGAAACATCCCGTGTATATAATGACTTCCCATTTTCATAATTCAATTAGGAAAAAAAATGTATATAACATTTTACATGCAACCACGATCTTATCCCTACCCGGTTCGATCGGCACGAGGGCAGAATACAAAGATGGCTTCCGGTTGCAGTGCTGAAAACCGTGGCAAAGGGATATCGATATTTTCTATATCATACATAAATAATTGAACAAGTTTTTGTACACGGAAGCTTTTTGCTTTTCGCTTAATTACCAACTGTCGCACCTGAGGCCAATTATCGTGGAGAAATGTCGACAAAAAAGGGAAACACATGAAGTGCCTGCGGAGGAAAAACATTTTAATTAATTGAATTGTGTGTCAGGCCTATTGGCCGATCCACCCACACACATAGACCCATGAGTGAACTCATGTAAATATTTCAATGACTTTAATTAACCAAAAACGTTGCAATTAATTGACTTTGGTCGCTCAATTTAATTAATATTTGTTGTTGTTTATTTGGCAAAGGCTGTCCAACATTTAGCTTCAAATATGTTACATTTTCAACATGGTGCTTTTTGCCAAACACTCACAGCATTAATCAAATTGTGTTAAATTGTCTGCAAGGGCAGACAAAATTAAAAATGCTTCGCAATTTATCCAGGGTGTGCACACTGGCCGGATGGGATGTCTGATGCGATTTTGCAGCACTGGTTGAAGCTCATGGAATTTTGGGGTTTCCGCCTCTTGCCCTTTCTTGTCCGCCTTGGCCGCACTTTCTCTGGGGAGACCGCTTAGGAAAGTGTCAGGCGAAATGAAATTCTTTATTTTAATAATGCAAGTTTGCACATTTTTAATTGTGCTGCCGACAGCTGCAAGAACTTGGCTGCTCACTTGACCCACAAAGGTGCGGCCACTGCAATTGTGGGTGCAAAGAGAGAAAAAGTGGATGGGCTAGGCGGAAAGCAGGGGCTTAAAGTGGGTGGCTGGCAGGGATGATGATTTGTCCTTTAATCAGCCAGACTTTCCTCAAAGTCTGAAACAATTATCTCAAAATAATACAAATAAAAAAAACAGTTTTCAAAAAGGAAACGGGTTAAAAATGTAATTTTAATCATTGTCTTTTTTTGGCTTGCAGGTTGAGCATCTCTGTCGAGGAAAGGTGAGCCAGGTAAGGCGAGAAAAACCGCGCTTCCCATAAAGGGACGCTGCAAGGACATTACGACTAAATGTAAACAGCTTAATTAAAAAATAAAACTCCGCTCGGCACGTACAAGGAAAAACAACGCACACACACGTGGGGATTGGGTGGCGGGGTTGGTAAAGTCCACCCACTGTGGTGGTTTTTGGCGTCACATGTATATACGTGTATGTATGTGTGTGGGCGGAAGGCTCCGCACACTTTCTTCATTTGCTTAAATGCACAAAAGTGTTTTTAATTTAATTTTTCGTCTTTTTGCACGCTCTTGCCCGCTCGCTACCCCACTCTCCCTCCCCTTTGCTTTTTGATGCAATTCCTAATTAAAAAGAAAGTAATTTTTCATCAGCGACCGCGTCCTGGGAAGTAAAATAAAATTATTTCCATGGCAGCCATTGAAGTGCTCATTAAAAATGTTTCCAACCAGTTGCAGTTTCAAATAAGTACATACGTATGTGGCATTAAAAATGATCAAAATTGTTTTGAATGTTTTTAGCGGGAAATTTGAAATTATTTGCTCGCCGAGTCGGGCAGTTGGGCGGGAAGTACTCCCGTCTTAACTCCCCTGGCAAGCAGTCCCCCTTTTCCAATTTCCCTCCCTGCTAGAAATTGAATGTCCTCATCGTCGTCAGCTGTTCAAGTGTTTTTCCAAGTTGAAACTTTTCTTTTAAATATTCCCCATACTTATCCCCAGCCATGTGCTGCAAAGTTTTATGCATACGCATTAATGTGAAAATGGCGGCGGCGGATGGGGACGGGGGCAATCCCCTTTTGAATGGGTCCTTGGAAAATGCAAGTACCGTTTCACTGCATACAAGGATAAAGAGCAGTTGCCGGCGAAGGGTAATTATAAAGTTTGCGGCTGATAACTTTTGTTTTAGGCAATGAATCCATTTTATTTGCAGGCCTTCCGTCTTCCGATTTCGAGTGGCAAGTTCCCCGAATGCGGATTAATGCTTCTGGCCCACAGTGTGTTCTTAAGTTCTAGGGCGCCTTGATCCGATATATAAACTGATTATCCTGGAGCTGCCCTCGCAACCCTGTCAGCCACGGAGTGCATGTTCCCCCAATTTGCATGCCAAATTGTTTACTTCTGGCATTTGGAAATGTGCTTTATCAATTTGAATTTGAATTTGAATGTGAGTTGAGTCGCGTTGCATGTTTGCCGGCATGCGAATTCGTTTTCCTAATAAAATTTCCCCAAGAAACCATGAAAAATGGCGGCGGCACACTTCCAGGGATAAGCAACAATCTAGGGAGCTGACTGCACTGGAAAGTCATGCTTAGAGGTGACTCCATTCCAGCGCCGCGGGCCCACAATCTGGAATGTCATCATCAGCAGCCACTCACATGAACCTGTGCCACCTGAGCCTCTGCCAAATGGCGCCATCAAAGACAGGGAATGTCTATTTAATTGTGTCTGCCATGGTGTCGGCACCATGTCGGTGTTGCAAGGTGGGGTTGCCCCTTCTCGGGTGAAGGGAGTGGCACACACATGTGTGGGGGTGTTGCTGCATCAAATGCACTTTCGTCCAGGCTCCCACTAACTGACACGGAATACTGATGAGGATGTTGCTCTTTCCAAGTGAGAGTTTGAATATTTGGGACCCAAATCTTGGGGAAGCCTTTCGAAAACTTTAGAAAACAATCCAAAATTAAACATTCTCTAAAGACTTTAATTACTTTACTTAATTTTCGAAGAGAATGTAACACTTTGAAGCCAGAAATGACAGCACTGCTGAATTTCATCGCAGGTGCTGCAGATGGTTGTCGGCGCTGCGGTTGCCACACCTGCAATTCGAGTTGCTTGGCTTACGTGCAACATGCGCCCGTACATACGCGTGGGTGTAGGTGGGTGGTGGTGGGCGGCAATGATAAAGACGTAAAGATTTCGCCTTTTCATGCTCATTATCACGTAGCGATTCCGTTTAATGATGATGTTAACCAAGTGGATCGCAATATCCCTCCCTCTGTTATCCTAGCAGCCCCCCTCCCACCACTTGTATTGTTTGTGGCGTCTTTTTTCATTTATTTTCCGGCAGCTGCGCTCCGGTTGTAAACTTTCTGACCAAAACTGACACTTTCATGAAACAATTTAAAAAGTCATTGTCATCGCCGGCTATACATAGTTCGTATGTCTTTCTGGCCACTTGCTGCCGGAGCTGCTGGGTGTCCTGAAGCAGGACTCTCGCCGACCCCTCTCCAGGATGCCTGCCTTTTAAATGTCCTGTCAATGGCACCGTCATTTGTTTTGTTGCCCATTACGGTCAGTGTCCCGAGTCCCGAGTTGAAAACAAAACTGTCATTGCGCCGGCTTGGAGCGAGTGCTCGGTCGAGAAGCTCTTCCCCAATTGGAACTGAAGTATGTGCCCCGTAATCCCTTCCAGTAGTAGCTGCCATACCCTTTAGCCGTTCGGGGCTATGCCCACTTAGTGAGGGACTAAGGTGCCCCGTCTATGGAGAGGGTATTATCGATTCGTGTTGCCAGTCGAGGCAGTCGAGGAGTCGTGTGAAGTTTTGTTTGCGTCGTGAAACTTTTTAACTACGGGTTTCGACTGCCTTTGTTTCCTTGTTGTCCTTTTCCCCGCTTACGTGACAGGGCAATTTCAAAAATAATTTTCCTCAAAGTCCTCAAGCCAACACGCCCCCAGTAATAGTTGTTGTTCACGGAAGTGGGGGGGAAATAGTTCGGATAGTGCCTGGAAGACCTATATGGTTTTAATAAATAGAAAAGATTACCATAATGGTTCCCTCATCGTCTGGCCTTAATCTTAATTTCGGGAGTATTAGTGGATCGCTAAACAAGGATTTACGAGAAAGCCCCGCTAGGGACTGTCGCAAGGATGCGTTCCAGCGCTTTTGATTAAGGGACAATAACCTCGCAGCAAATGTTGCAGAAATTCATTATTGCAGCGTAATGATGAAGAGGGGCAGCCGCAGAAGCCGGTGGAGCCCGAGGAGGAGCTCCCAACGATGGCTCCCAACAGTGTAATTTGTGCGAGCCAAAGCCACAGGATTTTATTGAGCGGAAAATTAAAAGCATAAAATTGCACGCTTTAAATTTGAGTGCAGCGGCAAGTGAGTGGCAAAGTGGCGAAGTGGCAAGTGGCAGCAACAGAAGCCACACCCGCAAAGTGTCGAGCCATATCGCACAAAGAGCCAACTCCAAGATTGCCACAAAGCATCATCCCACGCCCTTTGCCTCCCACCCTGCAGATGCTGCACCGCGCCACCCCCCACATCTGGAGTCTGCAATCAGTGGCTCGGACTTGGACTCGGACTCTCACGCGCATACTAAATTCAACTCATTGACAGGGTTGCAGGGGCACGTGTTCCGATAAGCGGCTCCCGGGGGCCGGGATGGCGGGCCAGGAGGCCAGACACAGTACCTGCCCAAAACCATTTCGGCTAAGAGGCACAGAATTTAATTTACAAATTTATTAGCAAATGGGGGGGGTATGCTTTCTTATCGGGTCTCTGCATGGACTCCCGGCATGTATTAAAATCGACTAAAATTTTGATGAAAACTGGAGGCAATTTTGATTGATAATACGTGTTGGGCAGAATAAATACAATACCAACGCACCGAAAGCGATCGCGATCTCAGTCTCGATCTCTCCAGGGGACAATACGAGGTGTATGGCTGAAGCGAATGACGGACCTCATCGTGAGTGCTTCACGTGCTGCTCCGGATCGGGGGGCTGACAAGCGGCAGCTGATGCGTCGTAGGCCTCTGCTCCACGACTGGTATGTCGAAAAGGGGGTGGTGGTTGAGGAGGTCGAAGCGCACAATTTTGTACGTGGAGACTAGCCACTGGCCCATGCACCGATTGTTGTTCCGGACGTTTCCCATGCGCGTTGGGGTGACGGAGTAGTCGCGCCGGAACCGTAGGAACACCTCGGTGAAGATCAGTGGATGGGAGACGGTCAGCTGGGTGGTGTCCACGTGCTTCTGCATCAGATCGCTCATCTCCTGCATGTCGGTGCTGTTCGGGAAGTCGTTGGAGCGCCGCAGCGCCACATAGACCACGTCGATGAATGCGAAACGGTGTTTGTAGTGGGGCAGGAGTTGCACCTTGAGAGGAATAGCCCTCCGGATGTGGTTCTTCTCGAACCGCATCATCTTGAGGCGCCAGTCGAAGGTTCCATCCAGCAGATCGTGCTTTATCTGCTTGAATCCCATCGGCGTGGTGCAGCGCTCCACGTTCCGAAAGCGACGGCGTCGCACAAAATCGGTTAGCACCGCCGCCGCCTGCTTGGAGTTGTCTATGAAGTCGCGCTCGGAGAAGGTCCAGTCCCAGAAAAGCTTCAGCCGCAGCAGCGACAGCTTGGTAAGTAGCCTACTCATCGGACTGTGGAAGTAGATGAGCGAGGGCAGGGACACCTCCGAGGGTTCCTCCTTTCCGACGACGAGATCCACCTGGATATCCAGGAAGTTGTCCGAGGCCTTCGTCGGCACCGGCTGTGACTCGTTAGGGCGCCTGTTGATGAAGCTTAGAGAGCGGTTCACCCGGATGGGAGCCATCAACGAGCCACGAGGAAGTCGGACGGCACATCGCACTGTCCGAGCCCATCCGCTGTTCAGCCAGTGCATGGGCATCTTTCCATAGTTCAATTTCGATAGAATTTTGTCTAAAGTAAGCCAGACACAGTTCTGGAACTATATATATTCAAATTTGGCAGGAAATGCTTAGACTGATGGACTGGAGGTGGGTGCCATTGCACGCACCCGCTACTACCTTCGACACCTGGATAAACTCCATATTTTCCCATTGTATTTCCATATATTGAGGCAGCTACACAATAAGGTCTTAATTGGGCCGACCCGGGAGAGGGAGGACTCTGGCCCAAAGGAGGAGGAGTGCAGCAGCCTGCATTATTCGGCAGACTCCCGCAGGAGCCGGATAGACATGGATTGCTCGAACAGCGTGCAATTATCGAATGCATTAGCAAAGGGAGAGTGCGCCGGCTTTCACCTTTCACCTCCAACCTCCACCTCCCACCTTGCTCCGCCCGCATTTGTTTGCCGGAGCGTTCGTTTATCTGGGCCCTAGACTCCTCCAAGGAAGGCAAACAATGGCAGATGCGGAGACATGGCAGTCCCGCCTACTGGCAGCTCCCACGCCCACTGCTGGCCCACTACTGGCCCACTCGCCCCAAGCATTTTGCTCCACTCCGGGTTAATTACATGACAATTGATTTCGGTTTTGGCTTGGCTTGGAAGTGCCGACTGCAAAATATGCAAATGTTTTCGGGATAATTGAATGAGAGTCTGGGAGTCAGGCAACACGAGTAATATTAGTCTGGGGTGCAAGTAGGGACAACGCCAGACGTGACTCGGGTACAGTTGCCCCCAAAGCACTTGCGATTGAGGCAGACAATGAGATGATTTAGCAACCTCTGGTTGACAAATTGAAAGGGCTGCCGGTGCTGATATTTGGGATAAAATTAATTAGACAATTTATTAGAACAATTAGCCTCAGCCCAGGGATAAAACTCAGAATCGGAGTCAATCAATTGGTTATTCGAACTGAGCTCCATGTTGCCGTTTTTCCAAACTATCCGAATGCAAATCTCCGGGCAAAGCGTTCCAGTCTGATGCCTGCGGGCTCTTTAACAATTCAAATGCCAGCCATCCATGTTTGATGCCGTAGATTTATCAAACGAAATATGAAATGAACGGAATAGCATAAGCCCACGACAATGAAGCCGTAGCGCCGGAGCTCCGGAGAGGAGAGAGTGAGGGGGAGTGGCTGCCGGAGGGCAAGTGTAGCCAGTGTACCGGAGCATTTGGGCGCACAAATCCCCGTGTAATCCCCGGACCAGAGACTCGTATCACAATAAAATATGTTAAGTAAATACGGAAGGCGGGGTAGTTGATGGGAAAGGTGGGAGGTGGGAGGAGGAAAACTAAACAATAAGCCAAAAAGTACGCTTGATTAAGTTTAACTTCCGGTCTGTTATAAATTGAGCATTTATGTGGGATTTGTTTGCGAAAACAGTTTCTACTTTGTTGGCCAGATTCCAGCCCGAAATGGCTCAAACCGAGGCAATCCATCCATCGAGCTGCCAAACGAGACAAATGTTTAGGACACACAGACACACACATGCATCCACGTACGCACACAGAGACATAGCCGCACACACACACATACACACACACTCTCGTATGTCTATTTCCGGCGGAAGTGGTGAATAAAACATGAAACGAAACAAAATGACGGCCCTGAGGCAGAGGTAGAAAAAATAACTTTTAGTGGCCAAAAGTGAACATCCGTTGGCCTGGCCAGAGATTTCGTTGCCATTGCTGTGCTGCTTTATTTTTTTCTTTTTGTATTTTGTTTACTTGGGCGCAAATGGATAAATTATTCGTGACCCAGCCAATCGAAGGGTCAAATAAAAATTAAATGGCAAACATTTTATCGGACTCTGGTCGACTCTGGTGCAGTTCTGGCACTTAATATCCGTAGATAAAATATTCAATTTCCCCCGATGACAGACTTAGGAAATGGCCAAACACCCTGGGCCCGAACGGGGCTGCAGGGGGCGTGGCTCACCTGTCTGGAAGACATACAGACATATAAGATATACATACGTTTGTCCATTAAAATAATGCGACAAACTGCCAAGGGCAAGCTGGACTCTAGTTTCTTGAGAGCCAATTATATGGACAGAACCGAATATTGTAATCACTCGGTTGTGGAAATCGCAATTATCCTTATTGGCCCTTCTGGTGGCAACCAACCGGACAAGGAACTGCAGTCTCCAGCTGCCGGTTGGCCGGTTGGCCGGAATCCATATTGCAAAGTGCATCATTAACGATCTGTGGCCTGGCTGGCCGCAAATTATTTTATTCATTTGCGATTCAGGTTTCTGCCTTTCCAAATTATGCGGCTTTTCCTATTTAACTATTCAACAAACCTTGGAGTTGTGTTCCCCTTTGCGGGAAAGGGGAGTGGCATGGGGTTTATTAGTTACTATTGCTCACTATTGCACAAACACAGAATTTAGGGATAACCGTAGCATTGGATGCAGTGCCCTCCGAAGCCATAGATGGGGTCACACCGGCTGCAGGGATTGTAATAGGAGCTGTAGGAGCAGCTGTAGGGGCAGCCCCCGCACGGGCGGCAGCAGGGGATCCGCCGGGGAGGCCGCTCCATCCGGGTGACCAGGTCATTGGAGGGATACCCGTACTTCATTTTAATCTCGGGACGCTTACGCTTCGGCTTCTCATCTTTCCTCACGTGCAGCTCGGTGACCTTGTTCTCCAGAACTGCGGACACCTCCGTCAACTTCCCCTCCGCGTCCGGAAGCATCATGGCCGCCTCCTTTCTTTTCGTGGTCACCACCTGCAGGGTGCTCTGACGATCATGATCGTCTTGTCTGAAAAATAGACGGATTGTACGGATCCATACCCGATTGATTTAGAGTCTTACCTGGGTTCGCGGGGTCCGTCGGCGGAGACCATGATCATGTTGTGGGAGCCTGCGGAGGGGCGGCTACGTCGGGTGATGGAGCTGTTACGAGCACCGCTGGTTAGGTTGGACGTCGTGTTAGAGGTCACCTTTACCTTCTTCATGTCGGGATAGTCCTTGGGGCGGACTACTTTCTGGTTATTCAAAAAGCTGTGGCTCTTTCTACGAGTTGGGCTGGTGGCGCCGGACGCGGGGACGGAACTCGCCTTGGCACGCAGCCCGAACTTCAAGGACTCCACCACATCGGGCTTTAGGGTGGGGTTCAAGGAGTCCAGGACGGTATCCGTAGTAGCCAGAATGGCAGCCGCTCCTTTGGCATCTTCTACCCGGGTCTTCGAGTTCTTAGACTCAGTGACTTGGTCCTCTCCGGACATAAGTACCTTACCGGCCTTGGTTTTCTTTCGGACCTCGGTTATGAATTGTCCGCTGCTTGGGGACTTGGGAACATGAGTCACCGCCTTCTCCTCCGTGACCTCGATCTCCTTCTCTCCGGTCCGATGTGTCAGCTCCGTCTCCTGCATTGTGATCTCTCTGACTTCGATGATTTCTGGCTCTTGTGTTTGCGACTCCTTGGTCTCAGACTCTGCGTCGTCGGTTTGGACGCCCTGTTCATGGGTGATCACATAGCAGCATCGAGGCTTCCTTCTCCGGCGGCATCTCTTCGGTTTCGGTTCCCCGCACGACTGGGGGCAGCAACCCTGAGGTTCTTCCGGTTCCGGACATTCCGGTTCTGGGTCACAACAGCAACTGTCTTCTTGCTGGATACTTGGTTTGTTTGTCCGGCCGCAGGAGCACTGGGGGCCCATTTGACTGTTTCCTGATTCCGCGCCAGGACATGGAGGCGTTCGAGTGCACCCGTAGGATTCCCGATTTTGATCTTGGAGGCCTTTCATGGACGAGTACGGGTAATTCGGGTCCGAACCCCGCCGGTCCTCGTCTAGGGGCATGGCAGAAGGGCCGGAAGCTTGGGGCAATCGATATTTGTAGTAGGGAACCTGGCAGAAGGTGACGACCGAGGGACGAGAGGCCGACCATGGCGCGAAATTGGTCGGCGCTCTGTCCTCCGTAGCCGTTGGTGGCCGCACCGAGCACCGAGCCCGGAAGAAGGGGGGCTCGCTGGTCGACCGGCACGAGCAAATGTCCCGGGTGCCCTGCATCCTGTCCAGAAACAGGAATCGATAAAGTAATCAGCAGCTGACTCCACACGGATTACATTCGGCGACGTCCAACGAGGAATTTCGACGACTCGACAGAAGTTGTTTTTTTTTATTGAAACATTCGAATGATTTTTTTTTTTTTTTTTGTGTAACACAACTACAAAACTTCAAGGCATTCTTGGTAAAAAAAAGGAAAAACATTTTCTAAAATTCTCGTAGGGGGTCGAAGGGGGTCCTCCAGAAAATTTCACAATATATGTAAAAAATATTTTCATCTCAGATTTTGATGAGGATTGATGGAGAATCGATCCACAAATCGTTTAAGGCATTCCGATCAAGGATCGGATGATCATTGACAAAGATATGGCCATCCCAGTTAGCCATATGGTCCTCGCCAGGCATTTCTCGAAATTTCGAAGGGGGTGCTCCAGAAAATTTCACAAAAAATCTTAAAAATATTTTCATCTCAGATTTTGATGAGGATTGATGGAGAATCGATCCACAAATCGATTAAGGCATTCCGATCAAGGATCGGGTGACTATTAGCAAAGATATGGCCATCCCAGTTAGCCATATGGTCCTCGCCAGGCATTTCTCGAAATTTCAAAGGGGGTCCTTCAGAAAATTTCACAAAAAATCGAAAAAATATTTTCATCTCAGATTTTGATGAGGATTGATGGAGAATCGATCCACAAATCGATTAAGGTATCCCGATCAAGAATCGGATGATCATTGGCAAAGATATGGCCATCCCAGTGTACCATATGGTCCTCCCCAGGCATTTCTCGAAATTTCAAAGGGGGTCCTTCAGAAAATTTCACAAAAAATCGAAAAAATATTTTCATCTCAGATTTTGATGAGGATTGATGGAGAATCGATCCACAAATCGATTAAGGTATCCCGATCAAGAATCGGATGATCATTGGCAAAGATATGGCCATCCCAGTGTACCATATGGTCCTCCCCAGGCATTTCTCGAAATTTCAAAGGGGGTCCTTCAGAAAATTTCACAAAAAATCGGAAAAATATTTTCATCTCAGATTTTGATGAGGATTGATGGAGAATCGATCCACAAATCGTTTAAGGCATTCCGATCAAGGATCGGGTGACTATTAACAAAGATACGGCCATCCCAGTGTGCCATATGGTCCTCCCCATGCATGTCTCGAAATTTCGAAGGGGGTCCTCCAGAAAATTTCACAAAAAATCGAAAAAATATTTTCATCTCAGATTTTGATGAGGATTGATGGAGAATCGATCCACAAATCGATTAAGGCATTCCGATCAAGGATCGGGTAATTAATGGGGAAGATTGTTGATGCAGAATCGATATAGTCGCTAAGGCCAATGGGAATTCTGTCTAGAAATCATTAAGATTTGCTCACCAATCGGATGACAATTGGCCGGAAGCTCCCTCGCAATAGGCAATATATGGATGTACTCGACTGTCAAGAGGTTTCTCTACAAAAACTGAGGAATTTGAAAAATTGGAATTTGAAATTGAAAATTTATCAGTCTCGTTTCAGTTACAAAATCCTTCAAACCACAAACAGTTTTTTAAGATTTTTTATTTTTAGCGAAATTTTTCAAGTACGAAATTATTAGCTGAGTTTGTTTATTTATTAATTCAAAAATGAATGTCCGAGCCAAGTTGGAGGAGGTCAATAGGAAGCTGAACCTGGCGGCCTGGTACACGGCCATGTCGGTGGGGCAGGAGAAGCTGTGCGTCGAAATGCACAACATCCTGCGGGACGACTACGAGCAGGGAACGGGACACAACATGTACCAGGCGCTGCTCACCCTGGGACTGAAGCCGGTCATATCCAAGACCAAGATCAGCCGGATGGTTCAGCTGAGCAGGAACAACGTTCTGGCGTTCCTGTTCTTCATCTTAGAGGGGTACTACAAGACCTGCCATAAAGACGGGGTTTTCAGCGTCAACGAGAAGCTCCTGATGATCGCCATTGCCAAGATTGACTTCCTGCCCACGGTACGGGCGCTGAACGGCATCCTGCCGGAGGCGACGCCTACTTACGTGGACCGGAAGCTCCTGGAGGCGGAGAAGCGGAAGGCTGAGGAACCAAAACAGAACTCTGTCAACTCGGCAGAATCGCAGCCGCCGAAACACCAGATGAGGAAGCCGAAGTCGCCATACTTTATGTCCCAACCAAAGCCCGTGCAAAGAATCTCCAAGCTGTCCACGACGCTCCCGGACTTCGTGGTGGGCTTCAAGTTCTGGCCAATCAACGGGCCGCCCGACTACGGCAAGGAGGACGACTTACCCTGGTTCGCCCAGTACCACCTCAATCCCGGCCAGCGTCTGATCAAGAAAACCATAGACGACACCCTCGAGCGTTACTTCAAGCTGGGTCAGGTTGAGAAGAAGAGCGCCGACGAGGCGACGGAGGGCGAGAAGAGCTCTGAGGGGAACTTGTGCCTTGTTCATAGAGGCCTGGTGGTGGAGGCGCAGATTCTGCGGGACGAGTTGGCGGTTAAGGCCCGCGACCGCTGCCTGGAGCTAATCGATGTCAGGGAGCCGTACGCCAAGCTCCGGCGGAAGCGGATCCTGGAGCAGCTGGAGCACGACATCGACATCATCATGGAGCGCCATCGCAGGGCCATGCACTGTGACCAGACCAAGGTGATGACCATCGACAACTTCAACTGCATCCTGTGCCAGCAGATGCTTGTATCGCAGCCCTGGCCAGAGCCCGGCGTAAAAATGGGGCGGGCCTTAGTGGGAGACGATCTGGACATGGCCCACACTGCGGCCACGGACACGTATCGGGGCAGAAGGCTCGAGGGTGGCGGATGCGGCGATGGCGACGTGGACGACGATCTGTACATGGTGGCCATGGGCTCGTATGGGGGTACCAGACTCGAGGGCGGCGGTTGCGGAGGTGGCAAGGTAGGCCCATCCCTTGAGATCATAATTCACTAGCTGATTGTGTTTTTTTCCAGAAAAAGGATTCCAAGAAGGGAAAGGGCAAGGACAAGAAGAAGAAGAAGAAGAAGGAAGAGCCCCCACCACCGGAACCGGAAAAGAAGAAGAGACCTGTGAAGAAGGAACCGCAATGGAAGCCACCCCCGCGCAAGTTGGTCAGTGGAGGATTCCGGATGACGGACATTGATTTCGCAAAGAGGTCGGAGCGGTGCCGGACACCGCGGCAGGTGTCCGAGTGTTCGCTGCCGCCGGCGCCCAAGAAGACGGCCATCTCGTTCTTCCTGGCGCCGGGAAAAATCGATGCGAAGGGCCGTGAGTGCGAGATGCGGTTCTCCAGCAAGCGGACCAAGAAGAAGTTCTTCCGAGGTACCCGTAGTAACAAACCGTACATATTCAAGTACCAGCGGGTCTTTCAGTCCGGACAGCCGAAGCCCTTCGACCTGGACCGGATTCTGTGCACGTCGTTCGTCAAGGCGTTGGATAAATCGGACTCGGAGGAACCGGTAGATTGCGGCTACGATTGTTTGGTGTCGGAGATAAACATCGAGCGGGAGGTACCTCCCGAATTCGAGGTGGATGAGGCGGCGGAGGATGTCGAAGAAGCGAATGTTCCGGAAGCAGATACGGAAAACCAGCGGCTGCCCGACCTTTTCGACCCGTTCGAGCCGGAAATGACCTCGGACAGCCGGAGCACCCTGGACCACTCCAGCGACCACAGCCAGCGGAGTCACGTCGACTATAAGGCGGAGATCGTGGAGGCGGTGGTGCGATGTGCCAAGGCCATATTCCAGAAGCAGGAGATGATCAAGCGGGCCGAGATGGAGCGCCAGGAGCGCCTGACCCCGCGCAAGGCCCTCATCTACAAGCCCGGCGAAAAGTTCGATCCCGACAACGCCGAACAGATGGACAAGCTCCTCAAGGACGGCATGCGGCAGCTGAGCAAGGACCAGCGCTACGTCCTGGCCAGCCTGCCGGACTCGTACAAGATCCCGCAGCTGCGCGAGTGGATAAAGCGGCGCTTCGGCAAGGTCTACACCCAAAAGGAGCTGGGGGCCAGACTCGACGAGGCCAAGAGGATTTTCGAGATGGTGACCCTCGTACAGGACCAAACCCCTGATCCCGACATGATGGGCATGGACAAGCTGAAGCGGCAACAGGAGAACTTTAACAACTACAAGGGACTCAAGAAACTGGTAAGTCCGTATGGCACATGACCTAATGTAGTCTAATCCCCCCCGTTTACATGGCAGGCCAATAAGATCAAGTTGACTTACTACGACATCCTGAACTCGAGCTATATGGCCAGCCTGAACCCGGCTTGGTACGCGATGGGCAATTACCTCGTACCGGGTGGACCGCCGCGCCAGACCTTCTTCTCCTACATGGCCGCGAATCCGCAGGAGATTATGCGGGCCAAGGTCTGGTCCGGGCAGTACCGGGACTACCGCCAGCTCCGCTACAACAGAAAAGAGGCGGAACGCAAGGGCAAACGATAGACACAGAAACATAAATGAAATCGCATAAATGTTCACATCATCAGTTGTATTTGGGGCGACTGCGGGCCAGTCTCTTGCCGGTGATGCCCCTGCTCTCCAGGTACTCCAGGATGGATCGCTTGGTGTGGACCTTCAGCTTGCAGACGTCGAACTCCAACTCCTTGTTGCAGTACTCGGCGGCCTCCAAGCGCTGCACCAGGTGGATCACGTGGAGCAGCACCTCGCCGTCCAGCTGCTGGATCTTGGCGTGCAGGTCTAGGTCCTCTTCGGTGGTAAAGGTCCTCAGCCCGGTCTCTACCCACTCGGGGGCATTGGCAGCCGCATACGAAGATGAGGTCGCGCGGGAGGCCTCGGAGCTGCTCTCCATGCTCCGCTCACTCTCCTCGGCATCAGATCCTCCTTCTGAATCCACTTCAGAGGAGCTGGAGGAGCTGCTTTCCTCCTCGTCGCCAGTGCCGTCTGTTCCAGGGGCGGTCGGGTAGGCTGCCACCTGGGCGAACATCTCCTCGAAGACTGTCTGCAGCTTCTTGGCCATTTCGTAGCACAGGTGGCTCGGCTTGGTGTACAGGTATGTGTTGTAGAATATCAGGCGCACGTCCTTGGCAAAGTCCGCGGCGCTCTGGTAGCAGCCGGAGTTGACCCGGTGCCGCACGGTGGACAGGTCCATGGGCTCCTTCACCACCTCGTGGTAGTCGTAGAGGGCCAGCAGCTGGGCGTCCAGCGGCTCGTAGAAGACCCACGCCAGGTGCTTGTACGAGTTGGCGAACAAGCGCTTTATGATGGCCTTGCAGGCGTTAATTTCGGCGGAGCTTTGTTTCACAGACATCCTTGGGGGAATGGAGAGGCGAGAAAAGTGCTGCCCTTTTGACAGATGTCACAGGGCTGTCCAGTTAGGGTTGTCACCCCACGGTTCCCCAGGCGGCAGTGCGGATAACCTTAAACGAAATTCTCTATTTTCTCTAATTCTCTATTTGAGTTAAGGGGCCCCCCATTCTCGATTTTAAATTAAGACAATTTTCAAATGGCTGGTGAACATATGTGTTTTTTAAGCTTGTAATTTTGCATCCATTTATTTAAAATCTTAAAAAAGAAGGAAAACATTTTTTTTCATAAAAAAAATCCCGTTTTTGTGGCGCATATGATTTTCGGTTATAACTTCGGTTATATCTTCAAAATTTTTTGAAATTTTTAAGGAACATTCTTGAAAAGTTATAGGTTTGAATAAAATAAACAAAAAATCCATTTTTTTGAAACTGAGAATGGGAGGCGGTCCCCTTAATTGTACTGGAGTGGAGTGGTCCAGTCTAGGCCACAAATTTATTATTGCAAACATGCGTGGGAGTATCCTTTGGCCCCAAGGCGCTTAATCTAATTCTGGGACCCAAGCAAACAATCCCTTTTTCCGGTGAACCTACTCCAGTCCCTCTGAGATATTAGGCCCGAAACTATTTATGGTCAACCGCTGACGTTGGCGTAAAAATATCCCATTTGCATACAAGCTTCGAGTGTTTCGATTTTTTTAATATGCATCATTTTTGGGCAAATATTTGGACTGGGCTCCAATAGAAACAGTCAACAAGTTTGGCTCTCTGGTGCCGTGGGGGAGCCCTCTGTTAGTTGGATTCCACAAGAGGGGAACTGGGCCGCTCTCTGGCTGTTAGCTTGCAGTCCCCAAGCGAGGGACATCCTCTGTTAAGTTGGAGCCCACAAATAGACTGGAGACTGGCAACCTGTCTTGGGATGTCTTGTGGCTTCGGGGGTATTGGCTGGGGCTGGCCCCTACGGTGTTGGACTCCACTGACCCACTTGCGGCTGGGCAGCCCACCTTGCGGCCACCTCCCGGTGCCCGCCACTTGACCTTTCCGACACACGCACTCCGCACAGTCGCAGCCACGGTCTCAGTCCCAGGCTCCAATTAAAATCCAGTAACCATTTCCGTTCGGCGGCTGGTTGGGACCCCGATTGAAAATTATGCATGCAAAGCCAATTGGCAGCCCAACAGACAATTAGAGGAACAAAAAACGGAGCAGAACACCAAGTTAGGTGGCGGGGCAGGCGGGGAGACGGGGAGTACAGCTGGGGGCAGACCAACATCGCTTCTTACGCCTTTGAACCTGTCGATGCTCCTCAAGGGCCTGAGTCTTCGGAGAATCTTGGCCGCTTTTTCGATTCGCACATTTCCCTTTCTATTGACGGTTTCCAGATAAAAATCTTGTTTTTCTCCCGCGGCACTCCATCAGTTGACAGATGAAATTATACACCCAGGGACTGTGGACGGGGGCAGGTGCTAAAAGGATCGCCGAAGGGACGTGTGAGGCTGGCAGAGGTGAGGCTCCCCCTAGGTCCTACCTGGCCCGCAGCCCAAATCGGCATATATACGTACGTACGATGGATAAATGTAAGCAACGCAAGAAGCGGCAATATGAAAGCCCTGCAGAATAACACGGCAACTGCAAAAAAGATATGAGAAATGTACGTTTGGACAGGCTACACATGCTGGAACGAGAGAGAGAGAGACAGGGCTAGGGCGGCGAAAGAGACAGACAGTCAGATGTCAAGCATTCTTTTGACACTTTGTCATAGCATCTCCCGGTGACACTTGTCAGCAGTCGGATTTCGCATTCGAATTTCGCAATTCGCAGGAGTGGAAGTGCCCCACTTGATTTATACTGTTCTATATCACAAATACAGCACGCCCTCTCCTGCGAGCCTGGTGTCTTAATAGAATTTTACTTATGAATCGCTTTGAATTCAATTTTGTTAATGCACGAACGGAGTTCTGACAGACAGTCCTGAAAGAATCCTCGGCATTTTATTTCTACCTTTGACAGGCAACCTGTGGCTGGCTGACTTCTCAACGAGGTTGCTTAATTCCCCCGATCCAGAGTACATTTTAAGTGAGTCCTGGCCATTTAACTTTGTCCATTAAAGAGCCTAGAGCCGCCAAGGGAAAATATGATAATCAACTGGGTTTTTTGGCCCAAAAGTTTCGCAAAAAATCCCCAAATTAGGCAACAGTTTTGCTATTTAACTAGCCAGTTGACGGCCATTTATCAGGGCGTCTAATCTAATCCTTTCACTGGTCAAATAAATTAAAATTTAAGCCCTTCTCGGCGGCGGCAGGACCACTAAATTACACCAAAGATAATTAACCTGTAGGCTCCAGATCCAGATCCCGAGTGGGGGGCGGGAGAACTGGAGTCTTTCGATGGTGTGGCGCGCACTTTATTAGGTCTTCGACCCAAAACGACGGAAGCACCAGCACCCACCGTCAAGGAGCAAGGACTCCCCAGCCAAGAGCCAGGCGCAAGGAGCAAGGCGCAAGGAGCTAGGAGTGAACCGAAATTACAAAATGGCGCAAATTATTGCAGGACAGGCAGCGAGCGACCTCGTTGGCTATTTCCGTCGGCAGGCGCATTTTTCCAAATGAAGTTTCCAAGTAATCATGAAAAAGGTAATTTAATAAAAGCAAAATCGAGCAACATAAAACTAATTTACGGCCTGAAATTGCCTGTGAAAAGCGAGTGAAAACACAGAAAAATATATAATATATATATTTTGCGAAAAGGGGCCGGGGTCGCACAAGACGTAGCTGGCCTTTGAAGTTCAAGGTTAAACACACTTGCCATTTTCCCAGTTTTTGCAGCTGCCGTTGTTGTCCGGCCAGCCGTAATAATAGACTTGTGAGGCAGGAAGCACAGAGTCCTCTATGGATTCAATAAAGGATAAGCCGTTGGCCAGCGAATGCATAAGCTTCTTCTTCTTCTTCGTCCTCGACGGCAATTGCACATCAGCAGCATTAAGGACATCAACATCAGTGACCCAATAAGCAGCTCAAAGAGCTCTTCCTACGAAAATAAGCAGGACGACACTGGACGATCCACAGGACATCCACTGGACTAGCAGCTAGCATTTCCACAGCCATGACAATGGGGCTCAAGGATTGTGATTGACCTTTTTCGCGAATAAAGTAACAGCTTTTAAAGTCTTACTTGCCGAACAAGGACGAGGAATTTTTAATTTTTCGATCCACAACCCCTTTGGCCCCCCTTTCTGACCACACATATGACAAAACAATTTTGGCTTATTTATTTCACATATTTCATTTTGTCCTTTTTCCTGGCTTGTGTCCAAGCGCCGAAAATATCCTGCCACAAAATGCTACAAGGCCAAGAATGGCAGCAGCAAATATGGCTGAAAATGCCAGAGGACAACATGTTAAAGTTTAAGAAAATATGTTGGCAGAAGCCACCACACCCCAGTCCCCTGTCCCATGTCCCATATCCTTCCTGCCCCCTAATGTTGCATTTTCTGGCTTCCAAAACTCTCGGATGCGAATCCAAATCAAAGTATTTAAGCAGGAATTTCTGTGTGTGTCCTCTTGCATTATTTAAAAGTTGCCTTAATGCCGTTTTATGTTTCGGCATGCCAGACCAAACTGGAGCATGCCATCTGGGACATGGGCCGAGAGACCCGGAGAAAGCCAGAGCTGGCTCTGGCTCTGGCTCTGACTCTGGCGGGGAAAGTTTTTCTGGCCTACGCAAATGAGACCCAATTCCTTCCGAGCGGAGCCAAGGAGTAGGTCACGAGGAAAGAATTTAAACAAGAAAAGGTGAGGCACTAACGCCGTTTAAAGCGAACTCGACATCCTTAAAGACTTTCCTTTAAAGCTGTTCGGATTCTATTTCGGAGAAGATTTATTTTAAACTCTTCTGGGAACGAAGCAACATCCTTTTTCAAGGTTTCCGGTTCCAGGAGGTCCTCCCCGAAGCCGCCAAACATAATCTCACACAGAAATGTTAAAATCCATTTTAATTTCTATTATGCAAATTTGCTCAAGTGCCATGTGTCGGGTCGTTCGGACGTCGTCAGATTTTTAGCCCACTCCAGAGCACAAGTGGTCTGTTCCACACACACATCCTCAGATACGGGTCCTGGGCGAAAGTGGTTCAGTCTAGTCGGGCTCGCCTTGCTCCGAATGCATAATAACATTATTATGGTGGAGATGCGGCGAGTGTTCGGAGAACCCGCAAAAAATAAAAGGAAAAACAGTTCTAATTCAATATGAAAGGATTCGACAATTTGTGGAAGTATTTTTCTTATTTTAGATAGTCTTATTAGTTCTTGAGTCTTTCAACAAGATTTTGGGTAGCTCTTCCCCTTAACTGATTCAAGAATTCACTTTAGGGAGTGCCTCCTGTATGACTATATGCGGCAAACTTTTTGCTAAAATAATTTCTGGTCAAAAAATTTGAATGCAGAAATTTTCATAGCTGCATCCTTTCATTCCTGACACGGCCAATTCAATTTGTGGAAATATGGCACAAAGGCGACCCACAAAACAAGGCGAACTGGCCCCGAATATGGGCCAGGAGAGGCGCAATTTAAACGCTCGCCGAGTGTCACATGTCTGGTGGACAAGGGGACGACGGGGGGTGGGGGTGGAGACTGGCGGCTAGCGACGGAAGACTGGAGGACTCGAGAAAGGACATGGGAGACAGGACAGGAGACGAAGCTGGGACAGGAGCCACATTGCTGACGACAAAGCAAAGTGGGTCAAAAGGAGCAAAAAATGCCAGGCATTTCTCGCGGGTGTCACACACACACACACATACACACATCATCCATGCCCCTCCTCCTCCTTGCTGCTCCTTCATGCTTAACATCCTCGCGCCCTTGTCATAGTCTCCAGCCCCCGACACCGCCACTCCCGCCTCCCGCCTCCGCCACAAAGGCCCAGCGGTGTCAGCGGCGGCGCTTTGACATTTTTGGAGCAATGTGCCCCACGGTGTGCCCCGCGAAGGACGCCGAACGGAGAGTGGGCAGTGGGAGGGGCTGGGGCCTATTCCGGGGGGCAAACACTCACTGTCTCTTTCGTTCACTCAGCTGAGTGAAAGGCAAATCATGTGCGGCGAAACAGCAACAACAACAGCAAATGTAACAAAACAAAATGAATCGAGTCAAGTCGAATATTGAATTCCCTTCTCTTTCGTTTGATTTTTTTCATTTTCTACACTCCTCTTGAGACATGTCAGACTATTAATGATGGAAAAATTCAACTCAAAACTTTTAACATTTTCTTCGGAAGTTTTTTAAAACAGTCTTAGAAGTGATACTAACATTGTGTAATAAGTGTTATTATATAGTATTAAGAAATGTTGTAGTTATTGAGAACATTACTTGTATTTTTCTAGCCAACTTTTCGGCTCCCTATGATATTTCTATTAAAAACAAAAAAATACCTTCGGAATCCCATCCAACAACCAATAAGCTCATAAGGAACTGTAGGGAATCGCAATGCAACATGCAAATAGAATAAATGGAGCAAGAGCAAGAGGGATGGGCAGAGAGGGGAGCTGTGAATGTTCTGGGGGTTAAAAGGGGCCACAGGGGAAAGGCAGAAGGAACCACGACATTGATTTCGCATTTGGCATTCACATAGTCGGCTGGGAGAGGAGGGAACTGGGGGTTTTGGGGTCTGGGGTCTGGGGGATTCCCCCGGGCCCCGGGGAGTGGTGAGAATCAGTTTACGTATGTCAATGGCGTTCGTTTCCTTTCGTAATAAAATTTTATGAGCCGCCGTCGCCTCGGCATTGTCAATTTTTATTGTTATTGTTTCGGCAACATAAACTTGAAATCGATTAGAGAAGGACGCAAAAATTCAACAGAGTCAGAGACGGGAATATACAGATAGATAGAGAGGGACAGAGAGGGAGGGAAGTTGCTCAAGTCAAAAGCTCAAGTGACAAAGTTTTATTTTGATTTATGGCCCGGAATCAGGAAAGTAGTCGTACGACGTAGGTCCTCCCCCACGCCGCACTTTCCAGACCCGCCAAGAAATCAAAAGTCATCGTTATTCGGCCAGATAAGTAAAAGAAGGCCAAAAAAAGAAGGCGAATCTGAAACCAAAAACTTGGCCAGCAGGCTGAACAAATAAATCACATAAATTAAACACAGAGTCCGATGCAATTTGACGTCGCAACTTGCAAAAGTTCTTCCGCACGAATCCACCAGGCCCACGGGGCGTATGGGCGATATTTGCGTGGGCGGGCGGGCTGCTGCAGAATTGAAGACGCAGCATATTGCGGCAGCCGCTTTTATGATGCGGCCAGCAAAAGTTGGTTCTTAGCCCGGCTTATTTGCGCCTGGCCTGGCCTGGTCGGGCCTCCCCACTCCTCGATTCCTCGGTTCCATGATTTTTTATCTTTCTTTGGTCCTTTTTTTATGCATTTTCCTTAATTGCATCAAGTTGGGAATTGTTTGACCAGGAAATTGGCTAAATAAATTGTGGATACAGCGGGCGAGGTCTATGGATCAGCCACTTAAATGTATTCCTGGCATCAGTCCTTAGTTTGCCCTTAAAGGTAGACTATACTAATTATCCCTTATCTCTCCATATCATCAACCATTCATTATCCCTCTTCCAATGTACGGCTAATCAAGTGGATTTATCAAATTCCCATTAACATCGATAAATTGAAGTCGCCAATTTCCGTTATCAGCCTCCTTCCAGGACCCCGAGGTGGGCGATGATGAGATGATGGCTCAACGCATTCACACGTAAGTCGTTTGTAATTCACTCGAGTTCATAATCATAATAATTATGGGTCCGTGGGTGTGAGGAAATCATACAGCTTATGGTCTGCATACTTGGGAGTTCTTTGCGTTTCCGGATTCGTATCCGTATCCGTATCCGCTTCTGTTTCTGTTTTTTCTCAGCTTTTTTTTACGGATATTATTGTGTGTGGGAGGGTGGCCGGTTCCTGGCAGTTCCTGCATGTCCATAACATGCGCAAATAACATAATTTCTGGCATTAAAATCAATTTTCATCTTTCCCCAGACGCCGACAATTGTAGCAGCTGCTCCCAGTTCCCAGCTTCCAGCTCCTCTCCACCCTGCCACGCCCCTTTCTCCGCCCGGATTGGCTTCCGTTCTATTTGCCATGAATTGGCCACGGCATTGTCGTGAAAATAATGCAAATAGTAATTTCTGGAATTGCCTTTTTGGCCGCCACAGTCACAGTCAACTTCTGGCCGTAGAGTTCTGGCAACGAAGGCCTCTCTAATGACAATGGGCATCATTTTCAGTCCCATTCCTCTCCATTCGAGTCCGCCGTTGTCTGCGGTCTCCGGAATGGTCACCCGAAATGGCAATGTCCCCCAAAATTGTCGACCAGACAATATTTTCCACATGACAATCATAATGGACACACGGAGGCGAGTCCTGCGCCTTGGATTGGACAGCTCACTCTTTAATCTTGAAATCTTCGAGTATTTTCCAAAGTAGGCCGAAAGTACTCCCGTTCTTTAACCTCACTTATAAGCCCAATGTTATCCTAGTTATCCTTTTTTTATTCGATGCATATTGCCATAATGGTTATGTCCCAGACGTAAGACCCCAAACGGCAGACTGCCTTAAAGTTCCTTCTCAGGAACTCTGAGAAAAAGCCCCCAACCGGAGATTCAATTCCTTAAAGGCTTAACCGAAAAGTGTCAAAGCCATGAAAAGTGGTAGCAGGAGTGGGGGCTTCCTGAGAGGGTTCTCAAAGTGAAATAAACATTACAAAATAATATAAATGCGAAATATATACGGCAAGTAGAGCGGGGCGAGGTAAATGGACTCTGGCGTGGAGACGTCCACGGGGGGAGCAGGGAATGTGTGAAAAATGAAGGGAAATGCCGCGACGCTGAGGCGGAAATGAAAAATGCACGAGTAAGAAGGAACGGAAATGCTACCACAGCCATAAGAATGCTTGGTGGCGGCAGCTCTAGGAGGGAAAGTAAAAGTAAATAAAATACAAAATGATGGTTGAAAAGCGCCAGGAAGAATTAAATTTCAGTAGTGGACGGGAGAGAGAGATCCCAGATGAAGGAAATAATGCGCACACCTTTCAGCAAATCATAAAGAATTAATCATCCACCTTACAAATCATTTACAAAAGGCTCTTCATGTTCGGGGTGCCTGACATCGCCAAATTAGTTGCTCCAATCGCGACTCCCTCGCAGGGGATCCTGTGTCCTGACAGCCATTGCGAGCATGTGTCATTCAATGGCAAGTTAAGCGTCAAATTGAGGGCCCCAGGCAGCATCTGGAGTCGCCTGATTTGCGCTAATTGCGAGTGCAAGCGGCTGTGAATGCGTCCTCGAGTGGGTGGAACTCAAAAGCAGACCACTTGCACTTCCACCCCACTCCACGCCACTCGAATCGGGAAACAGAACGTGCCATTTGGACAGATCGTCGATGCACTGGAGGAAATGGTTGGACACTAGATGTTTTTCACATTTTTATTTTTATATTCTTAGAAGATTTCAGAACGGACTATGCAGACATATTCAAATTCCCCGCGCATTCATCCGGGTTTCAATCCTTTTTCCCCCCGTAGGGTTGTCATGTACATTAATAATACACATAATAACATCCTTGTGTATATTTCTTCAAGTGCTTCCTGCACTTTTTCTAAAGGGTGCCAAAATCAAAAAAAAAAAAAAAAAAACAAGAAAGGAGAACAGGGAACATGGATTGCATCGTGTCTGTTTTGGCTTTTCACACCCAACAACTTTCCGGCTTTCGACAAAAAAAGGGAGTTCCCTGCGATGAACAAAAGGCTTGCCGGGGAGGATCTTGGGCACAGGGCCAAAGGACACTGGCGAGACAAGAAATGAGTCATTAGGCAATAAACAAAACGAAGGGCAGGGCAGAGAAATCAAGAGCCTGAAATTTGCACACGCGCTATCAATTTGAGGCTCAAACAATAGGGCATTTCAGCCCTTCTACGGGCTATTTGTCCTCCGTTTGCCGCTTTCATTGGAATCCTTTTTTATTATTTCTCAGCAGTGTCCTTTGGACGCGTGCCGGCAATCAAAAATAATAAACACCCCTAATTTCGAGGACTTGCAGGAAGCCAAATTGATGGCGTTGATAAGCAAAGTGTCCTTCCCCCCACCCCAGAAATCCTTTTCCAGTCTCCTCCTCATTAAAATCAACACCCAGCAGTCCTGATGAGTCCTGATATTTCAGAGCTCCTCGTCATCGTCGCAGCGTCATTAATATTTGGCGCTTAGGCAAATGCAGCCGCATGAATTGTGGCCAAGTCCTTCTCGACTAGAGGTATCCTGTTTTCAAGGGGGGGTACTAATACTACACTGAGAAAAAGCCAACCGCTAAATTAGCCAGAAGTTAGTTGTAGATTTAAGTTGGTCCTGCTTTTCATCAAGGAAGTATGAAACAAATACATTGGAATTCATATATAAATCAAATATATTTTCTCTCAGTGCCTACCCAATGGCACCATGACTCGCTGTTTTGTGCCGTTGGTGGCGGGAGCCCAAGCTGGGGAGTCGCAAGCAACAGCAAAAGCAGAAACAGGAGCAGTACGAGGACCCAGGAGCAGGAGCAGGAGCTTGAACAGGAACAGCAACAGAGATTTGGATCTTTTGGTCTATTGTTTGCAGCATCGAAATAATGCCGTTTCATGCATATGCATGGAGGGATATAGGGGGCGGGGCTAGAGTGGGAGGGAGAGTGGGGCAAGGACGTGGGTTTGGGGCACAGTGCAGACAATCAAATTTGATGTCAGAATGTGCCGGCGAATGAAAGCGGTCTGTTTAATATGCATATATGCATCACAGTTCCAGTTTTCATGTTATTCCATACCCTCCTCCCGTATGTGGTGTGGCCCCCTTGTAGCGCCCGCCCCCCCGGGAGACCCTTTTGTGTGTGTATTTGCCAAAGCGCATCAAAATAATGAGCAGCCGCCCGTAAATATGCTTTAAAATTTTACGAGTTGTCATGGGGGCTTAATGGCTTCCACGGCCTGGAGCGGGGTGTGGGGATTGGGGTATGAGGATATTTCGGGATATACGAGTTTTTACGAAAGATATATGCTGGAAATTCCAACTAAAAGTGACAACCATCATTCTGAGTTGCAATATTTTCGAAGCAGCACGAAAAACGTATCTCTGATTCGGAGTTGAGTAAGATGCCCGGGAGTAGGATATCCTGTCCAGGTGCTTGGCTCTTCAAGTCCTGCTGCTCTATTGGTTTACCCCACCGATGCGTGCTAAAAGTGTTTTTCTTTCCTTTGCTTCCTCCTTCTCCGCTCCAGAAGTGTAAACAGAAACTCGCAACAAGAAGAACAAAAGGCAACAGAAATCAACTATAAGGGGCACTTAAAAGAAACAACTAGAAGAGGCGGAGAAAGTGGCCGCAAGAGCTGGAGAAAGTGGAGTGGCGAGGAGGCAGCTGCCTCCTGCCAAGGTCGTGCCACCCCACTCGGGTGTCGGGGCCACTCGAGTCCTCGTTGAGGTGGTCAAGTGGATGTATTATTGAGGCAGGGGTTACATGACTGGGCCAAATGGAGAATCGAATTTGCATTAGCATCAAGTGGCTGACACTCTGAATGTTTATCGAGGTGTCGAGCAATTCCATTTCGATGATTGCTTATCGATTTAATCGAAATTAGCAATAATAGCAATAATTATCCGCTGAAGCGGATAAAAGAGGAGCCAACCAAATATTCAATTAACTTGCAAGGATGAGCCATCATGTTTTTATTCCAATTTGAATTTGGCATTGTTGCCAAATCCTGGTTGCAAGTGTAGTTAGTGTTGTGTGTGCTGGCAGATGGTGCCACACCACACAAATTTTAGCTCTACGAGGCGCACAATTCTGCTGCAAGTTTCTGCAATAAAATATTTGCAATTTAATTAAACGAAATTAAACAATTGAGGCAGCTTGGCAGCCGGGGAGCCTGGGAGCCGAGCAGCCAGCATTTGTGCAAACATGTGTGGCAATTGCGCTGCTTGCCTCGTAATCTAAATTTGTAAGTTGCCATCTCCATCTGCAGATCCTGCCCCCGGACCCAGGCCGGACAAGTGCAAGTTTTAAGGTTTCTGTTGCCACACTTTTGTGTGGCAAGTTTCTCGAATGTCTCGCAGCCTGGAGGCGCCAGCAAGAAATAGTTTTCACGTTCTATTTCCTTCTCGCAGGACTCAAACAAAAGGAGGACGGACGGGAACCGGAGCAGGCACAGGGACAGGAACAGGGACAGGGACCAGGAAGCAATAAATGTAAAGCAGAGTGCACAAAAGTTTCTGCCATGATTATGATAAGGGGGGCCGGGGCCGCCCTGCGTTTGGTCAGCAAATCGATTCGATTCGGATTGTGAAAATATATATATGGACACGTGTATGTGTGTGTGTGTGTATATGCACATTCGAGTGGCACAATCAAAACATGCAAGCCAGTGCAGAAAATTTTTGCATAAATATTTGCACACGCAACCGGCGAACCGACCGAGCAAAGTCAATAAAAGGCATTGCCTGGCCAAAAGTTTTTAATGAATTTATTTTCTCTCAACGGCATTAAAAACACCGAACAATGAAGGGCTCTGCCTTAATTTACGGCATCATCAGAACGTACTACACAAGTTAGACAACAAAGGCCATCGAGGTCCAATCGAAAGGCAAACAGGCGGAGAGCCAGGGAGGAGAGCCAGGAACAAAGACAGTCCGTGCTTTCTTCAGCAAAGTAATGCCCACTAATTGAAATATACTTCCCAGGACCAGGGTCCCAGGTACAAAGCAGCTTAGAGCGCAATGTAGGGGCTCTGAAATACCATTTAAAATGATGCATGCCAAAAGTTGGAAGATACGGAATTTTAATCACGTTTCCACTCCTTGGAATCAGCCTCGGAATTGACCCGATTGCCCGGAACAGGACATAATCGAGAATCGTTTCTGGGAATTGATAATCAAAACACTCCAATTGAATTGCAATTGCAATTGCGGCTCTGCACACAAATAATTTGTCTCACTTGAAGGGGTTCAGGGGGGCTATGCATGTCGTATTCAATTAGGGCTAATTAGACCATTTGGCCAGTCAGTCAGTCAGTCTGTGGAGGAGTGGAGGAGCGCCACGTGCACGGAAAGCCAAGATACCCCCTGGCCGCCCATCCTCCCAAGCGCCCACTCCCCGCCCACATAAACAGTAACAATCTGCGAGGCACGCATCGAGAAATTCAATTTTAATGCGGCTATTACATAATTTGATCCCATCCCAGTCCTAGCCTGTCCTGACCTGCCCTGTCCTGCCCTGCCTTGCCAGACACTGAGTGCGTATTAATTAACATTCAAAATATGATGGTGTGCCAGGCTGATCCTTGAATTGAGGACGACTGGAAACGGCTAGAACGGCTTCAAAACTATCCCACAGAAGAGAATCAACTGCACAGATTTCTTTGACATTTCAGATACATATTTCAGATATTTTAAAATGGCAGGACTCTGACGCGTTTCGCGATTCAATAAATTTTTGCGTTTAATAAATTCGCAAAAAGTGCCACTAAAAATGCCAATGTGCAGCGTAAATATTTAACATGCTATAATCCGGAATTCGAGGACATTCGAGCCGGGACAAAAACATTCCCATATACAAGTGCATATGCAGGTCCTGGAATCGTTCAAAATTATTATACCCGGCTCCTCTACGCGCCCATCAAGCCTGGCATCACATTTAATTAATTTAATAACCGCTTTTAACAAGCATTAATAGCGTTAATTTTTCTGACAGGGCCACTTTTCATTTGCATTTGCATTTGCATTCATGTATGCATTTCGCAGCGAATGCCATTTCTTTGTGGTATCAATAATGGGTCATCAATTGATTGATTCAGAGCCACATTTCCACACGAGCGTGTGTTGTAGCTTTGAATTTAATCCTGAGAGTCCTTAAAGTTCTGCTTTCTCTTCTACCCCCGAAGATTTCTTCCGGAAGGGAGATACTATTCTCGATTCTCAATTAATATCCATCAAATACTTCAATTATTTCTGTCTATTGTTCTGTCCATTATACTCTATATCCATGAGACCCAGATGACGTCTAAAATTCCACGAAAATCCTCCTAATTGGCTGCCGAAGAAGCTGCTCCTGACAAAATAACATGCATGCCGTCATAATCGTTGCTTCTGACGGATAGTTTCGGCTGATTGACGCCCTAAGTCCCGCCTTGGCCCGGCCAAGGCAATCCATTAACCCCTTGGCACATCAATTAGAGTCGATTAATTTACCTAATTGGCAGCAGCGGAGTCCTTGAGCCCTGCACCAGAGCTGACAGTGGCTGGGAGCGACAAACAAAGGAGATAACTAAATGCTGCGCCACCATTTCCATGTTCTTTCCACATGTCATCGTCATTGGCAGGGGGCGGTGGTGCCGAGTTTGCCAAAGGACCTCTTCATCGCAGGACGAAGACATATTTTGACGGACCCGTGTAAGTGTCAAATGCCATAACAGAGCAAGAAGGCCGAGAACCGAAACAAAGGAGCCTCAGATGAAGGCTTTGTCGGTCGGAGGGTGTCGCTGTTTGGGTCCCGTGTCAGGAAATCCACCAGTCAAAGTCCTGACAGGACCCGTTTCTGACAGCAGCACCCAGGCCGCCCATCCACTGTATGGCTTCATCGCCATTCCTTCAATTACTACTAGAAGCATTTTTTTTTATAGAAATCATTTAATATTATAAACTATCTTAAATTGTAGATTATCCCCTTATCATTTTAGATATGTTTTCTTAGGGCCTGACTAAAGTCCTTGGAGCACTCCTCTTGCCACTGCTGGTTCGTCCTGGCCAGGCTGAGGGCCTTCTCCAGAGGCTTCTCAAACTCCTTCAAGTCCTTCAAGCTCGCACCTAGCTCCTCCAACGCCTCGGGCCTCTGAAGATTCTCAGCCACACTGACCAGGAGACTGGTGAGGTCCTTTGTCTTGAATTTTCGACTACCGAAAAGGGTTTCTGATTACTTTTTCAACTAAAATTGTCAGTAGCCTTACCCCAGCAACTTGGCATGGCTGATGATGTGTTGGGCCGTCTGGGAAGTCAATGTCCTCCGGCCTAAGGCCTCCTTCACGGCCAACATGTAGCAGTCGCTGATGGGCTTCTCGGTCGATTGCAGAGTAAGGTTGAGGAACTGCTCGAAGAGCTGAAAGTCGGGGCAACATCCCAGGGCAGATGCCCAGATCCGTTGGTCACCTGCATCGGTTGAGCTCTGGAAGAGCTGGAACACTTCGGAGAACTCTTCTTGGCCGCCGTTTTCGAGCACAGAGCAGTAGGCCACATCCCGGAAATTGGATGACACTTCCAGCTGAGTGCCATTGCGATGGGACATTGTCAGCCACCTGGCCTGGAAGAGGCAGTCCTCCACTCCGAAGCGACAGGCCTGGGAGTACACAAAACGCTGGAAGGGAACATCCTTCGGAGATGGCGGTCTCCTTGAAGCCAAGGCCAGCTTTGGGAAGCGTTTGTAAAGCGGAAGGATGAGCTTCTTCATGTAATTCTATCGAACAGGAGAGATGAAAGGGATTATTGTCTACGAAGAGCGTGAAACTAAGCTGCTCACCTTAAATTCCACCTCCTCCTGCCCAGTCAACAAGGCTCCTAGCCGTTCTAGGACTTGAACGGCTCTGGTCCAGGGATGATAGTTGGTTTCGTTCTTCAGGTATTGGAATAGGTCGAACACCTGATCGTATTTACGTATTCCAGCTGCTGCCAGGGTGGTTACGTCGTCCAGCAGCTGGGCTCTGTTCAACTCGTGGATTCCCCCAAAGCATGGGTCATATTTAAGGCTGTTGGCTATCAGAAGCCAGTTGTGATCGTCGTAGTTGACCCGGAATATGGAGCTGACCTGGGGATTGAGAATCAGCCACTCATCGGGGCCTGGAGGGTCGGATAGCTCCAGGACTGTTTCGGAACTCGGGCACTCCAGCCACGATTCGGGAATAGTCTGGCTAAAGTCCGCAGCCGTCTGCCTAACGAATCTGAGGGGCACCCACCAACACGAGGAGATATTCTCCTTCCCCGGGCCAAGAAGGAATCTTCTCTGCTTGAGGCTTACCAAGCCGGACTCGTAGTCCCGAATAAGCGTTACCAGTGGATAGCCCCCTTGCAGGGTCCAGGACTGCATTGCTCTGCTCAGGTCAAAGTCCTCTGGAATAACCTGCTGGCTCACAGCCCCCTCCTGAAAAGCTTCAAAGAATTCCTCCTGATCCACGTTCTTCAGGGCATACTTTTTCAGAAACGACCGAATGCCACTGAAGAAGACATCAGATCCAAGGGTCCTGTGGAGCATGCGAACGATGAGCGATCCTTTTTCGTAGACATACGTCGTGAAGTGCCCAAGTATTGTGTTGGGATCTCTAACTTCTCTAAATATGGCTGGCACGGAGTAGTCCATGTCCATCTTAAAGAACTTGGCCAAGTCCTTTCGTATGAACCATTCTCCCCGCGTCGACTGGGGCTCCAAGGCATCCAGAGCCAAGTAGCCAAAGTAAGTGGATGGACCTTCTTTCAGCCAGAGATCGTCCCACCACCTCATGGTGACCATGTTGCCGAACCACTGATGCACATACTCGTGGGCCAATGTCAATGCATTCCCATTCTGTATCTCAAGCGAGACATCAACCGGGGTGTGGACTGTGGCAAGCTGGGAGAAGGTCACCAGCCCCCAGTTCTCCATAGCAGAAAAGCGGTGGTGGGGCACTATGAGTTGGTCGATTTTCGTCAAGGGGAAGCTCAGATTGAAGAGCTCCTCCAGGTACTCCAGCGCTCTGGGCGCCATTTCGACGAAGAAATGCTTCTGATCCACGAACCTGGGCTGCATCCAGTTCCTGAACGTCACCCTGTTGGATGTTTTACTCTCCACGGTGGATGCATTTCTTAGATCGTGGACGGCGTAGGCCACCAAATAGGTGGAAGTTCTCAGTAGGGGCTCGTACTGCCACCAAACATAGTCTTTCAGGCTGTCGCTGGAAAGGATAACGGGAGGATTGTATCACCTAGGTTTCTGGCAGTGCCATAGTCCACTCACTGAGGCAGTCTGTTTTTAACTGGCATGTTGCTGAAGCCCGTGTAGTTCTTGTGGAAGCCCAGGGCTATATCAAAAGTGGACTTCCAGGAGGGCTCATCAAAGCAGGGAAACGCCTGGCGGGCGAAGGTCGGCGAGAACTGAGTGACCGCCATGTGGCTGAAAAGGCAAGGTATAGTTTTGGCTTTGGAGCGATTGAGAGGTACCTTACTGCACTTCCTTGGTGTCGGGGTCAGAGTAGTTACTTCTGTAGTAGCCCGCGTTGGAGTCGTTCAGCTCCGCCCCGAAGTGCATCTCCAACTGGTAGACCTCCCCAGGTCTCAGTTTCCTATCCAGTTGCAGGGTATAAAAGTCGTATAGGTCGTCTGTCACGATTGAGGCTACGCGGTTAGTTTCCCCCCTGGAGGTCACCGATGTGCGATCCTTAATCACGTTCAGGTTCCTGGCGTGCAATGTGATATTCCGTGTGGCTTCGCGGGCCAGCAGGCGAATGTTGACGGATCCCTCGAACCGTGTCCGCCCCCCATCCAAGTGGGTGAGGACGCGCAGGTCGTAGTGCTGGGGCTCCAGGGCAGAGGGCAAGCGGTACGAGGCCCAAGCCAATCCTGGCATCAGGAGGATGAGCCCCAGGATGGGAAGGGTAGGCATATCCTGTAATGTTTCGAAAAGATTTGTGAAAGCTGTTACTGCTAGGGATTTCTCACATTCAGTTTAATTTCGTTCTTTCTTCGTTTTTGTAATTTCGGATCGTTTTTAAAAATGTTTTTACGGCCCTTGCGCAGTCCCAACAAAATTTTGTGTGTTGTCCGGGGAGTGGGAGGAGTGCGGACGGGGTCCGCCCTCAACCAGACGCCCCAACGGCGGCATGCGTGCCACATGGGGAGCCGCAGGCTGCGGTGGAAGATGAACTTCCTGAAAGCCCTGAGCAGCCTGAGGCATCGGTACTGCATGTGGCGCCTCCGCCGGCTACTGGGCGTGGCCTTCGACGAGGGCGGCTTCCAGGTGGGCACCCGCCAGGCGGCGGCCACCATGATCGAGGCCGTGCGCCGGGCGGACTGGCCCTGCATCCGAAGCTGCTGCACGGAGCGCGGATCGACGGACATCTACGGACTGTCGCGGGACCAGAACCCGTACGGCAGCCTGGTCCGCTTCCAGAGCGAGCACCTGCGACACGCCCGGCCCATGCGGGTGGTGCGACGGGGGATCGACGGACGGAGCTACGTTCTGGTGGACATGCTCTTCGTGGGCCTTCGCAACCTGCTCGACTTCCCCAGCGTCGAGGAGCAGGAGGAGATGCGCCAACAGATGCAGTCGGTGCTCTCCGAGTCGGACGCCCAAGAGCTGAGCGAACCCGTCGGCTGTCGGCTGGTCGTTGCCGAACTAGTACTCACCTTCTGCAAGGAGCTGGAGTGCAAGTGCTCCCGCAAGTACCCCATGGAGCCGGACTCGATTAACAACCAGGACAATCCCGACGCCGGCTGGCTGGTGGACGCCTACAAGATGCACCGCTTCAAGCTAGTCAGCTTCAGCCCGGCCACCTTCAATATTCGGGTTATCGAATTTCTGAAACCGGTTTAGCCTCGAATACACTCAAGCTGTGTCGCAGATTGGGGTACTCCAGTTCACTCGGAGCAATTGCAGTCACGTGCCAAGTCGACAGTTCAACGGTCCGCTGCTGTCGCCGCCAGAACGAACTTCACCCGCGATCACGTCTCTCGGAGATTGTCGGACGAACTGATCGGTGGGCTGGCTCTCCAGACCTATATATGGGTCTCCAGGCCCCAGTCTTCGTGGAGGTATGTCGGGCTATCGCGATAATTTCTTTGGCCTTTGGTGTTATGGAATGTTTGCTCGAAAAATTTTAAATGTTCCGCAGTTTTCGAATAAATTGTTTTTACGTTTTGGAAGAGAAGGGCCCTACGCCCTTTGAATTGAATGCTGGCGGGCTCCAGATGCTGGTGCGTGAAAAGAAAACTATGTTTTTTTCGGGGGTCCAAGGATGCGGCAAGGGTGCCGGAGCAGGACGAATGGGAATCACGGCGTGTCGCTTTCGAATGGAACATAAAAAATTGAGGGCTTAATTAAAAAGCAAAATGTGCTGCGATTTTCCGCTTTTTTAACGCCAACAGCAGCAAGTTCGGCACCCAGTTCCCAGGACCCGTATTTATATCCGTGCCGAGTCCGGGTACGTACTGCGTACCGTTGTACGTTGTGAAAAAGCACACACATTGCCCAGGACCAGAAGGACGAAGCTGTAGTAGTACAAGTGCAAAAACTACTTGCTGGCGACTTTTTATGTTCCCCATGTTCCTTGGCGGCGGAGGCAGCAGGAGCAGTAGCAGGAGCAGGATGCTCCGGCCTCATGTGTCTTTTTATTCCATCTCAGCTCTCCTCCCCGTGGCGCGGCACTACTCCTCGTCCTTCTTTGCTTACAAATTAAGCTTTTTTCGGCCAGCCGAGACCATGACTTTTGTTGTTAATTAAAGTTGCGACTAAAAACAGGAGGCTCTCAGGTGCTCATTAAAATTGAAACGCTATATGACTGACTAAAGGTCTAAAGGACACTTCGCTGGGGACACAAACCGTAATCCGAAGGTGAACTCCAATCTGCAAGAAGTTAATGAATTAAAACCAAAACATGAAGCGGAAGTCCCTTCCGACAGATGCCACTCCAGACCATTTTAAATTCGGGCTTGCGGAGCTGAGAGGTGAGTTTCTTAAAAACCACTTTCTGTGCGAAGCCAAGCCATTTGTATACGCTGTCCATTTGGCAAAAGGATTGGCTCCAGGACTTTATAGTTGCGGCAGGGCTCTGCTCCAGAATCGGGCCAATTGCTGAGCTTTAAAGTGCTCCTCGGCAGGCCACATAAATAAATGTTTGCACATTTACTTTACAAGGCATCCTGCCGTCTGTCGGTCGGTCCGATGGTCGGTCGGTGGGGTGCTCCTTTACTTTCTTCTGCTCCGGCTTTTCGGATTGCGGGTGTTGGCTACGCTTTGTTGCTCCCAGCACGTTCATAACTCAACTCCGGATACGGGCACGAGTACGGGTGCCCTGCTTACCGTACGGTATACGGTTTATTTACTTGCAATTCGAAGCCGCCTCCACTGCAATCTCGATACTCGCACAAATCCGGGGATTCTCCGAGGAGAGATTGCCATAACTTTTGTGTAGTGTAATGGCAGTGCAATTGGATAAATTTTGGGGCCAGAGGGCCAGAGCGACGAACTGCACCCATCCGCAGTTGGTGGGGGGAGGTTCCAGGCCAAGACAAAGCCCGGCCCGGCCCGGCACGGACCGGCCAAGTCGATTTGGCCAAATCTCTTTCGGCTAAAGGCGGGGCTCGGAGTGAAGTCAACTAACTGGATCAAATCGCTCCAATCACGTTCCCAATGGGCATATTAGTTGTCGAAGCTAAACGGGAGGACGGACTAACTGCAATCTAATTCCGAGCTGCCAGGGGAGTTATCGGATCAGTATGGCTTAAAAAAAGTAAGAGGGTATGGAAGGGTGTTCTGATTTCTCCAGAGCTCTCTATTATTCCGAGATTGGGGCTGAGTGGCTTGAGATTACGATTTGTAAAGGATCTCTTGTAGGAATGAGTTCTGTCCGTCCTCCCTAATGGGTATTCCCTGCTCGTCGGTACTATCGCCCCACTATCGACTGATTCATAAGCTGATCCGACAATGGCCCAAGTGCGACATGGCCGGGCTCCATTTTCCGGGCAGTTAGCAGAATGTCACGTAGCAAATGCGACAGCGTGGTCAACATAATGAATGGGCCGGGTGGCCCTGGCCCACTGCCTGCCACCCGCCGCCTTCCAGGCACAAAGAGTGCAGCATGTTGCAGGTGTAGACGCCGAATCCTTTTCCAGGACTCCTCAGTGCAGGCCACTTTGATTTTTGATTTAAAAAGAGAAAAATATTTTCGGAGATACTTCAAAGTACGTTTTGAAGCGAAAATAAAACCACTTCTTAGAGAGTATATCGAGTTTTTTTTGGCCAACTCCGAAAGTGGTCAGCACTGGCGGTTCCTCGCACTCTCACTCGCACAGAGTGGGATCCATTCATGTCTGGTGTCTACTGATTGCTCTGGCGGACGGTTGCAATAACCTTTGCCCATGTCGACCATGTCACGACATCTCCGGTTGCCCGTCCCGGGTTTTCGGGGGCCAAAAGGAACCAAAAGGATACCCTCAGTTGGCTACCAAAAATGTGTCGATGCACGTGACATTTTCGGATGCAATTTGCAATTTGATTTTGCCCTCTCCAAGGGGAGGCCAGGACGAGGATGGGGATGAGAAGGAGGACGAGAAGTTTTCAGTTTGTTGCCTAAGTTCAAGGATCAAATTGATTCCCTCCTGGGCTGGCAGCAGGTGTGAGTCTGAGTCGGAGTCTGGCTGCGTCTTTGCATTGTTACACTTGACCAATTCGGATTGCAATTACACACCTGACTGTTTCCCGGGCACACCAGCTCCCGGACATGACTTTGTATCCGTGGGAGGCCAGGACCCCGGCCCCGGGAAGGGCGGGTCAGATGAACTAGACGAGCAACGAGTCGTGTGTTGGATTTCTCTTGTTTTTCGGTCTGATTTCCACTCTTCTACACCCTGAATGTGCGAATTAGAAGGCCAGATTGGTTAATTGAAATGAAATAAGTTATCCTGCCTCCATGCCTCCACTTCTTCCCCCACAGGGATTAATCAGTCAACAATAAGTGCTTGAAAGGGATATGGTAGCCCCTCACAGTTCCCAAGCTCCTCCTCCTGTGATTGACCTTTGGCGAGTGGAAAATGGTGTCGAGTGCCAGTGCTGGCACGTCACTCCATGCCACTCCACTCCACTCCATACAGGTTTCTGCCCCATTCCGGGTAACCTAATTGAGACTGTGAACAAGGAGGCAGGGCAGAGTGTGTCGAGTGGGTTACATTTGTGCTTCAATCACACTCCCCTGCTTTGTGTAGACTTGTCACTCACTCCCAGGCCGCAAGATGAAGAAGTCCTCGGATTTGTAAGCCCAGCACCTTTTTGTCAGTTAGCCCCCACCCCATTAATCCCCCTCCTCCTGTCGACAGCCTTTCCCTTCTGAACAAACGCGACCTGATCAAGACCCCCTCGGGCAGTTCCATCATCAACTTCCTGGTGAAGCCGATGAGCATCGAGATGACCACGGCGGACAAGCTCATCACGGGCGCCCGGCGGCAGCGGATGATGGAGCTGTTCGAGCAGGACCGGGCCTGGGAGGCGGCCGAGCTCTCCCGCTTCGGGCTGAGCTGCATCAAGGCCCCGGACTGCTATCCCTGCTGCACGCCCTACGAGTGCGGCAAGGTCAAGTTGTAGTTATATGCTGTACTGTTGAATAGTCCTTGAATGTAAATCCTTAATGTTAAAATGAATGTGACGCGTAAAGTATTCCTTTGCAACGGAGACTTAAATGCTAAATTTTAATTTTTTTGTGGGTTTGTGCTTAGTCCTTTTGGAACACCTTTTTTGGTCCTGGCCTTGTGGTCGTGTGGACTGTCGGCGGTGTAATAAATTGATTCAGTGGGCCTTGTCTGCGGCCATTAATCTATTTCCCGGGCAGCCCGCCACGCCCCCAGCTGGATTTGTTGTTCATTGTTTAATGAATGGCAGGCAAATTTCGGCGCCTTTGTTTTGGAGATAAAACCCTTTTTGGGGCCGGAGAGTGGCTTTATGCTGGTGGGGAGGGGTGGTGGTGGAGATTTGTCCTTTTTTTGTGGCAGAACAAAACACAACTGATTATGGCAGAGGAGGCCTAGCTCAATAGCGGCGCCACTTGCTCGGATTAATTGAAAGCCAAAGTGGCCTGGTTTTTGGCCGGGCTTCCCCTTATTTTTTTGCAACGCTTCTCCCTCTTCTCCATCATCATTTGTCATTGTCAGCTAACGGAGTGTGATGGCCCGCTCCATTTTGCACTAGATGAGATAAGAACAGGGCTCAGTATCCTGCAGTATCCGGCAGTATCCTGCCGCACCCAGCCACACCTCCTCCCGTTTCGCTCAGTGCACTCGGCTGCACTTCCCGCCTGACTTCTGAGCGCGATTTCTTTCCCGTGCTCAGTCAGCGATGCTCTAATCAAATTATAGGTCCTGCCCATCGGAAAGTCGTTCGATGCAGGACCTCCACCGACATTGTCATCATCAGCCGGGGCAATCATAACTTTCACAAAGGATAGGACTCCTCCCCAGAGCCGCCTCTAGTGTCCCCATTTATAATATATTTTTTGTGTCCTGTAAGGTCATAATGGATGGCAAAGGGGCCTGCAGTTCTATTTGCACAGTTTGCCTTTTAACCTGTATTTTTTATTTTTTTTGCGGGTTCTGGAAATATTTTAATTTGTAGGGTTCTCTTTAAACCTATTTTTCCTCCAAGTTCATCTCGCAAACCCACCTATTTGAAGGATAATTATTTAATGTTTTCTGTTCAGGTGTTGGCCCGCAACCGTTCACATGGGCCGCATTAAACAATGCCCCTTTCCTTAATTAACCATTTCCACTTTCTGTTTTTCCCCCAATTTTTTCCGCAGCCCCGACCTTGTTTGGATTCAGCCTTCCCCGTGAGCCGAGCCGGGCTAGTTGCACTTAATTGCTGTTTACTTTGGCTCGTCGGGGTTTTTCCGCTCGCTTGCAATAATACGGAGGGAGCTCCACTTACGGTAACTCGACTAGGACTGTCCTGGCTATTGAGCCGACAGCTTGGACATGCCTCCACCCTTGGAGATCTCTTCTATAATCCAAATCCAACACCATACCGTTTGCTAATGACTCGAAATCCCATCCAATCATCCAAACTGCCAGGAGCTGCTGGTTGCGGCTGCCCGTAATTTATTTCTTAAAAAGTGAAATCCATTAACACAAATTCTTTGGGCCACTATCTCCGCACAGCTCCTCTCCGTCTGTTTATTATCCTTGAGTCCTTCTCTGACCATTCACGTGGATCCAGCATTCCAGTGTTCCGGTTTCCCAGCTTTTCCGGCTTTGGCTGCTGCTGCCGCAGCTTGGCCGGAGAAAAATTGCAATCACCTTTGTGATTGTGCTTTGCCTTTCAGCTTATCGCTCCGGCATTCAACAGTTCTCGCTTTGTGCACTAAAAGTATTAAATTTCTTCAAATATTCCGGGCTCTATGTACGACGATATGTGTGTTTGTATGGAATGGAAAAGGAGAATCCCCCTTTTCGGCTCTGCTCTCAGTCTCTCCCCAATCTCCTCACTCCTCCCTCTCCCCGTTCTTCCCCACTGTGGTTGAGAGTGTGCTCTTAAAGTACATGGCTTTACTTTATGCCTGAAAATAGTTAAATATATTAAAAGTACACTAATTAAAAATTACTAATCAATATCGGAATAGAAGTGCCATAAGTGCTGTGACAGCCCTGGGCTTTAGAATCGGGCAGAAATATCAGCTGATGAGGCAAAAAAATATAAATATACTTGGAGATTTAAGGGGTTACATGGGTTTCACGGATCAAAAAAAAAACAATCCGTCAAAGGAGTTTGACTTTATCTCCGAAGTATAGCTTGACTTAAGACTTTAAGTAAAGATTCTAGGAATTTTTTATAAAAAAATGTTTACGAAACAAAAATCTATTTTTTCGACTCAGTGAAACTCATTTAACCCCTTAGCGTAAACATCTGCATTTGAGGAAACTGAGACGGGAAACCAATTCATATAAATACAAGTCAGTGCTGACGTGGGGATTCATTTAGTTCGATTTCCTTTCTCAGGCCATGCGGTTCACATTCTGGATACACTTCCTCTTCATCTGCGGATTAGTGCCCCCCCTTCACGGGGGTGTGATCCAGGAGACGATGGACATCCTTGAGACGATCAACACCGTGACAAAGACGATCCTTAAGGCCTGGGATATGATTGAAGACGTTCCGGTGGCGGAGATCATGGCCGGAAGCCTGATCTACTCGCGGCAGATGCAGTTGTTGAACAAGATTTCGGAGGTCAATGCAAACATCCTCGAGCTAGAGAAGCAGCAGGCTCGCAACACAGACCTGACCATAAAGGCGCTGCGGGATGGGTGGGAAAAAACGGAGGCTCTCTTCCGGATCAACCGCCTGAACGTCCTGACCACGTTAATAAACCTTCGGTACGACCAGATGATCGACTACGAACTGCACCGCGACACTCTGGAGCCGACCACGCTGCTCAAGTTCACCCAATGGACCGTGGATCCCAGTTCCAACTCGCTCGGCACGCAAGTGGCGGAGCTGCATGCCACCCTCTATGGCAGCCAGCCCTTTGCCGCCAAGCAGGACTACTCGCAGACGCTGATCTCGGAGCTCACCGAGAGCTACCAGGCCTCTCCGGAACAAATGTGCCTGGCCAAGCAGTCCGCCCAGCAGTTCGCCTTCAAACTCTTCGCCAAGACGGCTCTGACGGATCTGAAGGCCTACTTCATGATGGAGTTCTCGTGGATGGTGCAGCGGCAAATGGGGCGCGGAAACTTCACCCAGGAACTATTACTCATGCGCCAGAACCACCGGAAGCGCCAGGACGCTGCTCTGGAGATCGTTCAGAAAGTGATGAGCAAAAGTGGTCGCAGCTACTGGCGCTGTGATCCCGCCAAGAATAAGCATGTGGAGGGCGAGACGTTTGCCCGAGTCACTCGACTGCTGCAGGGCTACGTGGAGAACGAGATCAACCTGAACAGCGACCAGTCCTGCTGGAGCACCTGCGACGATTACCACGACACTCGATCGAACGGCTGCTACCAGCCGGAGGAGGAGTTGTGTGGCCAGCAACCGTCCTGCAATGGGAGACTTTACAACTGTGGCCTCATCGACTCGGCAATGACAATTTGCCCAGCCCCAGAGAACGGAACCCGGCGCTATGAATTCATCCACTACGGGGACGGCACCCATCTAGGCGGGAAGAGTGCCGGCTGCGAATCAAAGGAAAGGAAGGCTGCCTCCTGGTCACGCTGGCTCGTCACCCGCTGCCACTATTGCTTCTGCCTGTGCGACGAGCCCGGACCAATGTCCGATCGCTACTTCAATCTGCGTGCCAGCATGTCTGATTTCATGCGCAACCGGATCGTGACCGGAGTGCGATTCGTAAAGAGCCGAAGGGTGTTCCATCTGCAATTGCAGCAGGGACAGCTTCTGTCCCGGGGAGCCGTAAACGCAACCACGCTGGAGTGGCTTCCTCTGGACGACTACAACGTGAGTGATCCCGACATACGGAACGACTACGACTACCACACCTTGAGCCCAGAGAGCCGATCCCTGGACCTGGATGAGATTGTGGCCAACGCCACGGACCAAGTAGTCACAGGCGTGCGGTTCCGAATCTTCAACAAGCATCTCAACCTGGAGGTGCGCTTCACTCCATTCAATTTCTCCACTGGCCGGCTTGTGGAGCCGCAGAAGACGAGTTTCTGGCTAGGAAACAACAACTCCCATCTCGACGGCAAACGCCAGAAGTTAGTTCTGAAGGAGTCCGACCTTCCCACCGCCTCGGAGATGCCATCGGTGCCGCTCTCCCAGACAAACCAGTTCATGGAGTTTGTCAGTTCCAGTCGTTTGAAGGACGTGGCCCAGAATACGCTGCCCTTTATTGACATCCAGGAGGTGGTGCCGCTCCCCGCTGTACCGTTGTCTGGACTGGGAATTTACCATAAGGGGCGATCAGGCTATGGGGGATTCTTTGCTCCCAAGGTGGTGACCTATGACTTTGCCAAACACCTAACTGAGCCGCGTAACTGAGCGCTTGGGTTATAACGGTATCCTACATACGACCAAAAAACATTATTGTATAAGTATTCTTGTATCCACATTTTTTATCCACAATTTTTATAATTACTCTTGGATTCACATAAATTCTAAACAAATAAATCTTTAAAAAGCTATTACTTTTATTTTAGATTTTCCCGCGGTTGTAATCCAAACTCGTAGAAACCCAAAAGTATTTCGAATTCACCTCGCCACATTAGTGTTACCGCTTTGTCAGCGAAGACACGAACCACTCAGCACTGGAAATAAATTTTATTTAAAGTATAAATAAATCAGTGACACAATTATTTTTTATTTATAAATTCTGTAAAGCTAGGTCTTAAAAATTATGTTAAATAATTATAAATAATTAAAAATATCTGTTTTTCGGTACATAGAGGAATATTGGTGTTTTAATTTATAATCATATTAGTGTTTTATATTATATTGGTGTTTTAATCCTAATCAAAATTGTAAGTAAAATATATGCAAAAACATGTCGAAAACAAATTTAAATCTCTGACGTGTCTGCGGTATGAGAAATCGCGAAAAAAGTCGAAAGGAAATATCTTAAAATATCGATAGCATTCTTATTATCGATACTCACAAAGCATATCGATATATTGATATGTTGATATCAATAACCCTAAGCCCAGCACGGCTGTTTTTTGTATTTAATTTTTAATTATTCCTTATTTTGATATAAATAAAGGAAGCTAAGCCACTACCCATCAAGCCATTACCAGGCGCTCTCCTTTTCTGTACCCCGGCAACCAACAGGCAAGGCCGAACAACCTCGAAGTGGAAGTGGAAGACGACGGAGCACCGGAGGACGAAAAAGTTGGCGGAGCGGAGGAAATGACAAGCAACGCAGGAAATAATGGAGCTTCGGGTCATGGAGCGGGCAGCGGGACATTGGAGGGCACCCTCAGCAAGTGGACCAATGTGATGAAGGGCTGGCAGTACCGCTTCTTTGTTCTCGACGAGAATGCGGGCCTGCTCTCCTACTACACGGTGAGTGTGCCAATTGGAGTCGCATTACTAACCTCCCATATCGCACCCAGACCCCGAGTCTTATCTTATCAGGTCTAGATACATTTGGATACCCGCACAAACGCATTCGCTTTCTGCTGTGACTGTATATTTCGTGACTATTGTGGTTCACTCCCGGTTTTTGACGGGTTGCTTGGACGTGTAGGCATTAGTATAGAAGTCGTAGAACCCATAGAACATGGCACCAATCACAGTGCCAAAGTAGATGATTACTCCCCGGGGCACGCCACACAGGACTATCTGGGTTGGCAGCTGGACCAGGATGAGGGTGAACTGCACCATTTGGATTACCGTGATGGACTTTTTAATGGGCCGCAACGAGTGGACTACGGACTTGTCCGCCACCGCGGCTACGAAGTAGTAGGAATACATGATGATGTGCACAATGGAGTTGAGAAAGGCGCAGAAATAGGCGGAGGAACCTGAAAAGAACGGGTGCCTTTAGAAGGAGGCTTGTCTACAGAATGTCTCGGAGAATACCATTTTGGTTGAAGTGGATCAGCAGGTAGACGAGCGTCAAGGTGGCCACGTGGTGGAAGAGGTGCAGCTTAGTCACCTGGTTCTGTTTCTGGCGCAGCACGAAAATCGCCGTCTCCGTCAGCTCGGACAGCTTCAGCCAGAAGAGGAAGTAGGCCAGGCTGAAGTGTCGCCGCACATGCTCGGCGCTTTGGCTCAGTTGGCGGCACTTCCAAAAGTAAATAACTCCATTATCCGTGACGAAGAGAATCTGCCGAAGCACTTGAAAGTTAATGAGCAAGATCAGAGCAACCCGTACTGTTCTCACCTCACGAATGACGTAAATGCAGGACACCACCTGGATGATATTATGCAGTACCATCACCTTCTTGAGGTCGAACGGCTTGCGGAACAGCATGAATCTTGAATGGAAAACAGCGGATTCAGGTCGCCCTTTCGGACGAACTGTGGATTTTGTGGACCCATACTCACTGCGGCAGAACGCTTTTCACGAGGTACAGGTAAAGGCCCAGCACGGAAAGCATGAACCACGGATCCGCCAACAAAACGGGATGCTTCACCGCTCCATTGGGCAATTGGCCTTCAACATAGATTTGGGAAAGGGGATAAAAAGGAACAGGACCTCGCCGCTGACTTACTTGTGGCCGCATCCATATTTATGATATTTCGAGTAAAAATTCCAACGAACCTGAGCACCAGCGACAAGTGGCTCTGTTTGCGCCAACCCCTGGCGTAAGTCTAAGTGCGAGCAGTTCCTAGTCCACTGCTTTTAATTACAGTCTATGTAGTGCCGATTGAATTTCATTAAAAGGTCGCCTTTCTAGAATACCTAATTTTGCCAATCGGTCCAAGCAAACCCAAAGTTCACACTGCTAACCGAATAATTTTCAATCTCCCTCTGAAGGAACGAAGTGATTCTCATTTTCACTTAAATGTCTCTTGCAGTCGAAGGAGAAGATGATCAAGGGCGTGCGCCGGGGATGCGTGCGACTGAAAGACGCCCTCATCGGGATCGACGACCAGGAGGACAACACGTTCACGATCACGGTGGACCACAAGACCTTCCACTTTCAGGCAAGTACTTGGCAGCAAGGATGAAGTATAGGAATCCATAATATATAGTCTAAAGAGAGTGGCAGTCAAGCACAGTCTACCGGAAATAATAAAACATTAAAAGTAGTCGCCAAAACTTGATTGAAAATATAAATTAATTAAATATAGAGCTTCCTAGTCATTTAAACAAAGGAATATTTATGAAAAACGACCAGACCGCCAGTAGTGATTGCGTAACGAGCGGCTAGTTTAGGGCGCCAATGCTTCTGTGGCCTGTGCTCGGCACTTGAGCTCTTGGCTCCGGGCATCGACCTAAAAAATACCGACTTGCATCACGTTTCTTTCGATTTGTTTGACTTGGCTGCCGCCACCATGTAACGATAAAACTTTTCCCCACACCATCCACTGAACCTTGGCAACTTTCAACCGTATTCCAAGCAGGCGCGTCACAGCGAGGAGCGGGAGCAGTGGGTGCGCCGTTTGGAGGACACTATTCGGCGCCACGCCAACCGCTTGCGGCTTTGGGACAATCAGAGCTCCTATTACATCGCCGGAGGCTACACGAAGGAAGGTGGCGCTGCTGGCGCTGTCGGAGCCGATGGAAGCAGGAGACCCAACCACCTCGATCTGCTATCCCGCCGTGTCTCCGAGGCGGACGCCTACCTCCAGCTAATGATAGACCAGACCAACGTAAGTGTTCTATTATGCAACACCGTCACATTTATTTGTACAAGTCTACGTTTGTACTTCTACGTTCCAGCTGCTGGAGAAACGCATCGAGGAGCTGGCCGACCCGGCGGAGCAGACCAAGTGCAAGGTGCTGCAGGACAACGCCAATGTACGTAGAAACGTTCCAGTGGTGCTAGGCATTCGGCTCAGTCAGACCGACCTCTAGGTTAAGCTCGTCCCTGAAGCCGTTAGAGAGCTTTTCCATTTCGCCGAACGTGAGCCTCCAGTAGTTGGCATCCACCGCCATGAAGCGGGCCGTGTCCTGGCTGTGGTTCACCTTGCGCACTCCAACCACGGTGCAGGCCCGGACAGCCGCGTCCCGGCCGCACAGGAAGAGCGTGGCGTTCAGCTGGATCCGATCGCAGGGCGTGACCACCCAAATGACGTAGATCTGGTCCCGCTTGTTCTCCTGCAACTGCGCCTTTCTGGCCAGTTTCTTGTCCATTAGTGCCGCGTGGACAGCTGTCCGGCAGATGAGAACCACCACGGGAACGTGCGTCTTTAGGTGCGAGTGCTTGTCTGGGAGGAAGCTGTTGTAGACGTGTCGCTTGCGGCCGTTCGGAGCAAACTGCTCCTCCAGAAGGCCGCCGTAGGCTAATAGTCCCAAGATCTGGTTCACCCGAAACGTGCAAAACTGCGGCTGGAAGGAGAACACCACCCGTTCCCCCTCCACCAGTGGCAGGCAGCTCAGCGAGGAGGAGGACATTTGGTGTTTGTGGTCGCAGAGGTAGTGCAGCAGCAACACCTGGCTGTCTATCTTCCGCCCGCAGCCCTCGAACAGGCACTTGCTCGCCCCGCAGCTAATCACCAGATCCGTCGGCTCTCCGGCGTCGCCAAGTTCCTGGCTGGAAGCACTTTGTTGCGTTTCCTCTGCGGGAGCTACATCAATGGCATTGACATCTGCTTGCGTCAGGAGGTCCCTTTTCTGCTGCTGGAGCTGCTGCTGGTCGTGGAGCCACTGCATGCCCACCCGCAGGTTATCCATGTTGGAGGTTAGCTCTCGGAGATCCGCCGACAAGGTGAACTTCTTCTTCAGCCTGAGACTCTGCTCCAGCTGCTCCTCCTGCCGCTGTCTCCTGTAGGTCTCGAACTGGGCGTACACGTCATCAATGGTGTACTGCTCGGGGTCGAGGAGGCGCGAGGGCGTCACCCGGCTGGGCTTGGACTCCTGGGAGCTCTCCATTGTCCCTGTTGCTATGAAAACTATGAAAATGAAAAATGTCTGTAGTTGGAAAAGTTATGCTTCAAATTTAGGACAGTTTGGATTGAATTTCTGCTTTGGATTGAAAGCCTTTCCCTGCCGAGTCGAGTAGAGCCAGCAATGCCAGGGCCAACTAGTATTGATTTCCAATGCCCAAGTTCAGGTTTAGGATGCAAGGCATGAGAGAATGCCGATTGCGCAGCAGCTGCAGGACACTGCCAGGAGCAGATGTTCGCTTTCGCAAGAACCGAGTGGCTAGTGCCCGGCCTGCACTGCTGCGACCCAGGACATTTAAATGGCTCCCGCACTCTAGCAGCTCCGTTTCGTTCTAGGCCATGCTGGATCACATCAAGCACTCAATCGTCAGCCTACAGATTGCCAAGAACATGGCCCACCCAATCAACGGCATATACAACGGCCCTCCCCCGGTGACCGCCTCGACGAGCTCCTCCGTCAGCGTGGCGACCAGCATCAACAACATACCGTCAGGTGAGCCCAAGTCCGTTTCGGCCCCGGCTGCCGTGGGCGGGGGAAAAGGTGAGCCCTGCGACGACGAGGACGACTCGGTAACGGAGAACGGTAAGCATGGCTGTCACACTTTGGAACATGGTCAAGTGGTCCTAATCGAAAATCCTATCTTCCATTTATGTCCCGGACACAGTTACCACAGCGCCCCTCGGCCTGGTTGTGCCCGAAACCTCCTACTCGAGCAGCGAGGGCGAGGATGACTTCTACGATGCCTACGATGATCCCTTCACTAGCCTTGGCAGCTCCCCGATTGGCTGGTGAGTGGCCCATGATACATGCTTATGAATTTCATCTCGGAAGGCGCCAGGCCGTGCCATCAATCACCCGACGTGGCTAGCAGGCTGAAATTACGCATTTATGGCCCTCTTGTGCCGCCGCCTGCGCCCCACTCCCCGACGTCCGGTCCTTCTGGTCCCCCTCCTGCTCCTCGCAGGGAAGCGCATGCGCATGGGCAGTCCCAGCAAAATGCAGTGCCTATAGTGCCGCCGCCGTCACATTTGCAGTTTTTTGGGGAGAGCCTGTAGTTTCGGTCAAACGGCGCTTAAATAATAGATACGGGAGGACCTTCCTGCTCTGCTTCATTCTCAGCCCGAGCCACCACTGGCGGCGCTGACACGGCTTCGTCATCACAACCGCCGTGGCCATGGTGAAAGTCTTGTTGCAGTCGGTCGCCTCAGTGTGCGCACAGTTTTAGTTTCTTCGTGCCCCGCGGGCAGGCACTGGGCTTCGATTTGTCAGATTCGCAAAATATGCAACTCCTGTAAGCATCCGAGTGCAGGCTCCCGATAACCATGTTGAAAAAGTGGGTTCGTCGCGTTAGCATGAGGTAAGGTTCTAGAACCGAATGAAGGTACTGCCACCGACCAGAATCGGTATGGAAGAGTAGGTGGGAAGGAAGAGGAGGCTGTATATTGAATATTCCGACGGACAAGTTCAAGTCTTTGTTTCCCATTCCGCAGTGCCACTCGAGGATTTGCAGAATCCACGTCGCCAACCCACGGCAAGGGGCCCGACGCCATCGGGTTGCCTGGTGCCAGTGCCGAGCTAGCACCGCCGCCCGCTTTTGAAGCCCAGACCCCCCCTGAGCCGACACTGCCAGAAGCCACGAGGAGCTTGCCGGACTCCGCGGGCAGGGCGTCAGCCACCTGTCGCAGTGACAGCTATGACAACGGAATAGACTACGACGCCTTGTACGAGGAGGAGGAGGAGACGGACCTCAGCATGGAGGCCCACGGTTCGATGATTACGCACTTGCTCTCCCAGGTGAAGATTGGCATGGATCTCACCAAGGTGGTGCTGCCCACGTTTATCCTGGAGCGTCGTTCGCTTCTCGAAATGTACGCCGACTACTTTGCCCATCCGGATTTGTTTTTGAGGTGAGCCCGACTCTAAAATCTCACTCTGAACTCATCTAATGAAGACTGTTGGCAGAATCTCTGAGCTGGATGATCCGCGGGACAGGATAGTGCAGGTGTGCCGCTGGTACTTGAGTGCCTACCATGCTGGACGCAAGAGCGCCGTCGCTAAGAAGCCCTACAACCCCATCCTGGGGGAGGTCTTTCAATGCCACTGGGATATTCCGGGTGCGTCCTTAATTTTGAGGTATCTAGTGGGAGTTCAGCTATTATACCTTTCCAGGAGAGACCCAAGATGCGCACGAGGTGCACGATGGCCCGGTGCCCTGGTGCCGTAGGGACCAGCTCACCTTCTTGGCGGAGCAAGTCTCGCACCATCCGCCAAGTAAGTCCATCCGCCATTATAACTTTTCATCCGACTAATCCCGAGTGCTGCCTTTCAGTTTCGGCCTTCTACGCGGAGCACTACAACAAGAAGATCACCTTTGCGGCTCACGTCTGGACCAAGTCCAAGTTTTTGGGGCTTTCGATCGGGGTGCACAACATTGGCGAAGGCGTCGTCACCCTGGTGGATCGCAGTGAGGAGTACATAGTGACCTTCCCCAACGGCTACGGCAGGTGGGACAGACCCAATACCCAGTACCCAGCATCCCTAAACTGGCTCATCCTTTCAGGTCTATCTTGACGGTGCCCTGGATCGAACTGGGAGGTTCTGTGGAAATCAAGTGCCCCCAGACGGGCTACTACGCCAACGTGGAGTTCCTTACGAAGCCCTTCTACGGCGGAAAGCGGAACAAGGTCACGACCGAGGTAGGAACTCCCTTTGCCGTGTCTGAGTCATCTCTAACTGCTGTACACTCCACAGGTCTATGCTCCGAGCGAAAAGAAACCCTTTGTGTCGATTGCCGGCGAGTGGAGCGGTTTAATGGAAGCCAAATGGCACGACAAAAATGTGAGTTGGCCTGAGCGCCCACTTTCTGTTTGAGATTCCATTTCTTGTAGACTTTTGAAGAACTTATATAATACTTTACCGTAAATGTTGATCCTTTTTACCTCCGCATTAACTGCTGCCTCAAGCCAACCCCTCGAGTTGACAGCAACATCCACTGTACCATCCTCCAACCTACAACATACTTCCACGATTACTCTGCTTCTCTCTTAAATAGTTCGGGATCATTTCCTCTGTGTGTTTACTTTGTTTGTCTAGAAAGTCCAACCCCCAACTGTCCACCCCTGCCTGCTGTTACAATTTAGATATTATCCATAGAGTGGTGCCCATCCATCAATCTGAACGAAATCTCTTGCATTTTCTAGAAAACCGAAGTATTCGTCGACGTAAATCGCATACCCATATTTAAGAAACAAGTGCGACCAATCGTTGAGCAGGATGAGTACGAATCGCGTCGCGTGTGGAAGGAAGTGACGGCGGGACTCAAGTAAACACACCTCAATTATAGAATACTGATCGCTATCCTTGAAATGGTCTGTAATCTCTCTCCGTTGCTTTTCCCCCCAGATTCAATGACATCGAACGCGCCACCAATGCCAAATTCGTGGTGGAGCAGCAGCAGCGCGACCAGGCCAAAGTCCGCAAGGAGTACGACCTGGCCTGGGAGCACAAGGTACTATCGTTCGCTTTCAATCTTTATGGCCAATGCTAACAAGTCTCCTCTTCTCCATTAGCACTTTAAGCCTGTGGGCGACAACTGGATCTACGCCAAGCCACTGAGCCAGCGCATGTATCTGCAGGAGAAGGAGGCTAAGAGATAATGTTGGCGGTTGCCAATGCCTGTCTATTTGGATCATATCAAGAACGAGCCTCTGCTATATATTTAGATTCCACAAGTGCGCAAACTTCGGATTACTCTAACAATACAACGTAAAAAATAGTCAGGATTTGTGATGACTCGGTGTCCTTCGGTGTCTGGTTATAAATTAGTGTAAATAGTGAGACAGACGAAAGACACAGAGTTTCAGGACGAAGTCGGACGGAAAGGCAGGATGTTACTTTCACAGTTTGTACACACGGATTGAACAAATTTTGTTTTCTATTGTTAAGAACTAGCGTGTTTCAAAAGCAATCGCAATACTGCAAATCACGAACACCTTTTACATTAATAATTAGTGAACTAGCTGCAAGAAAGAGTAACCGCAACCAATACATAAAATATGGGAATATCAAACAGTTGTAGACTACAGAATTGGTAAATACTTAAGGATAGAAACTATTTTTGAAATAAAAGACTCTTCTATAGACGACTTCGCTTGCTTTTCTAGTTACCCAAGACCCGGACCCGGACCCGGACAGACACTGCACAATAATTTTTCCAATTCATAGTTTTAACTATACGAATACCTCTAGTATTATATTTTAAATTAAATTCCAAAAACGTCACGATGATAAAATAAAAAGGAAAAGCTTTACTAACAGTTCACTAAACCGGATAAGTCCTCCTTAAAAAACACACACCGAATGCTACGCTTAAAAAACAAATGTAATATGGAATATTTTTCCCAAAACGTTTATATATTGTTTTAAACTTTATTTTAATCGAAACAGTGATAAATCACAAATTGTACCGGAGACAAAATAAAATGATAGAAAAATAAATTTTATTCAAAGAACTTAATGTATTTTCATGAATTAACATAATTGCTGATTTAAAGTATTTAACAAATTTTAAATTTGAAAGTAGTCAGTTTTTAATGTGGCCATGCTCTCAACATACTAATTTAGGCGTTTCATCTGGCAAAGCTGTTTCAAGACGCACGGTCCCTCTAATTGACGTGGCCTCAAAATTTCGGGTGAAAAAATGCAAAAAGTTTGCATTGTTTAATAGTTAATTGTGTCAGGCCAGCTTCGAACTGTACGCCGAAAGCTAAATGCACCACGGAGTCCAGTCCGCCACCAGATTATCGTGAATCCAAGGTGCACCGCGCAGAGGACGCAGCAAACGAGAGAAAGAAAGGAGAGTTCAGGGCAGTGCCATCTCCGTGAAAATATTTTCTTTGATTCGCACACGCGGCGGCGAGTCCTTTGGAGGAGCAGGCAGCTCGTTGAAAGTGGGACACACGTTCCGTTGCCGATAGATTGACCCGGACGGAGGGAGGATTACCCCGAAAGCCCCCGCCGTAGGAGACAACGTCGCCGAAGCCAATCAGGGGTGGAAGAAGAAGCGCAGCTACAAAGTGCAAGTGCTGATCGAGGGAGCTGCTCTGTGTTTTGGATGTCAGTGCGGAGACCGTTGCTGTGACTGAGGTGATTTGATAAATGAACGGTTGGATGCTGTGGTGGCTCTGGTTTGGCCCTTCATTCGCAGCCAGAAGGGGGGGTTTAGGCGGGGTTGGGTTGACCTCAAACCCAGTAGGGTTCAACTTTGGGCACGTCATCAATAATTGTGCAAGTGAACTGCCGTCTCCAACCTGCCAGAGGCCCTCTGCCGGAACTTCCTAGTTGTCGTCGCTTCCGGCGACCGCCTTCCACCCGTGATCTCCGCCGCCGAGGTCGATCACTTGCAGCGTCAGCCTTGGCTTTGGTTGTTGTAGCCAAGCTGTTCAAACACCACCGTGTTTCCGACATAATGTTGACGTAGACACTAAGCCCCAATACCTGTGTAAACACATCGTCGTCTCGCGGGCCAGAAGACGGCAGTAAGCGCTGTGACAGCAGGCCGAAATTCGCGATTTGTAAATAGCTGCAGCAGGTGCAGCGGCTGTAGGTCGATTGGGCACCCAGCTGAGTGCACGTTTCGGGGGGCTACTTGTAGCGCATTTCGCATATCGGCATTAGCGATAAGATACGAGCTAGTTGGCCCATTCGGGCCCGTAACCTCGGCCGCTAATCTTATCTATTCCAACTAACTAATGAAGCCCTGTCGTACACTTTCAGACCGCGGAACCTATGAATTAGAAGCATGTCTGCTTACAACTCGAACTACTTGCCACCCTCCTGCGCCCCCCCGATGCCGCTGAATGGGAATAACCTGATGAACGGCCTGCCAGGAGCGGGTCAGCAGCAACAGCCACACCAACTGCCGCCAGCAGCTGCGAGCCAGCAGCTCTATCAGCAGCAGACTCAGGGCCAGCAGTTGCCGCCGGTATCCCAAGCACCGCCATATCCAGGAGGAGCTTCTAATCTGCCGCCCACGTCACCGTTCAACACCAATATTTCACAAAAGTTTCTGCCGCCCACGTCCGCTGCTCACCCACCTCCTCCCCAGACAGCCTCAGTCAACAACGGGCCCTACTACGCCAATGGAGACGGCAAGGGCACGCCCAGCGCGAATTCGTCGCGGACCAGCTCTTCCGGGCAGCTGTATGATCAAGCGCCTCTTGGCAATCCCCTGCGCTCGGCACCACCACCCCTCGCTCAGCCCGTGGCCAACCTGGCGTCAAAGATGCAAACCTTAGACTTGAACCAGCACCGCGCCAATGGAAGCAGTGCTGCAGTGCCGCCTCCGGCGCACAAGGGCGTGGCCCAGGCTCAGGCAGTACCCCTCACCCAAGCCGCGGCTGCCAGCCTGATGGCAGCCACAGGCGCAGTGCCGAACGCAGTACCGGACCCGTTCAACGGACAGAAGCCGCCCAACTTGCAACCGAATCCGGCAAAGATGTTCGGGGTGCCGGGAGCGATGCCCCCCACCAGACCCCTGCCGCCTCCTGGTGCCTCCGAGCGGATACCGTACGGAATGCCGCCTCAGGCGGCAGGCGACCCAACCTACCAGCAGCAGCAAAATCAGCAGAACAACAACTTGCACAGGGCAGCCTTACCGCCCGGAGCCACTGGACCGGGTTGGCCAGGATCTCCAGCCCAGGCGCCGCCGAAGCCCCTGGCCCCGCCTCCAATGCAGCCCCCAGCTCCTGCCAAGCAGCAGCCGTACCCAATGACCCAAGCGTATCCTCCGGCGCCACTCCAGCAACCCATTATACCCAAGCCCCTAGCCAGCGTGCAGCCACCCCCTCCGGGAATGTTCGGAACCCAGCCGCCTGGTGGTCCGCTGCAGTACCAGGCCCAAGCACCGCCCCAAGCCTACGCCCAGCCACAGCCGGGTGTACAGGCCGGGTACAACGCGCCCGCGCCACTGAACGTGACCCAGCAGGGCTTCAGCCGGCTGTGGGGCCAGGACACCATTGACTTGATGCAGAACCGGCACATCCTGTCGCCAGCCACTATCCCGCCTCCGAAGATAGTTCTGCACAACCAGTTCCACGAGTCGATCAACTGCAATCCGAGCATAATGCGCTGCACCCTGACCAAGATACCTGAAAGCAACTCTCTGCTCCAGAAGTCTCGTTTGCCACTCGGCATTGTGATTCATCCCTTCCGGGATGTGAATGTAAGTAGAGAATGTGGATATATATATTTTGGGGAAAATGATAGATGAAGTTGTCCCCCAGAGCCTACCCGTGATTCAGTGCATCAACATTGTGCGCTGCCGGCTGTGCCGCACCTACATCAACCCATTCGTCTACTTTGTCGACAGCAAGATGTGGAAGTGTAACCTGTGCTATCGGGTCAACGAACGTAAGTGACAACTAGTGACTACTACTCCTTTTGGTACTACTACTTCTCCGCCTCGCCTAGTGCCTGACGACTTCCAGTTCGACCCGGCCACCAAGACCTACGGCGACGTGACCCGCCGGCCCGAGGTGCGCTCGAGCACCATCGAGTTCATAGCTCCGTCGGAGTACATGCTGCGCCCGCCCCAGCCGGCCATGTATCTGTTCCTCTTCGATGTCTCGATCATTGCCCAGCAGAGCGGATACCTGGAGGCAGCCTGCGCCGTTCTGAGTCGCCACTTGGACGAGATGCCAGGCGATGCGCGCACCCAAGTGGGCTTCATCTGCTACGACAGCTTCGTTCACTTCTACAGCATGGCCGAGGGCTTCAACCAGCCGCACGAGATGACACTACTGGACATTGAGGACCCCTTCCTGCCGCGGCCCGACAGCCTGCTGGTGAACCTGAAGGAGTGCAAGGAGCTGGTGCGCGACCTGCTGAAGCAGCTGCCAAAGCGATTCGCCAACACGCACGACCCAGGCTCCGCCCTGGGAGCCGCCCTGCAGGTGGCCTTCAAGTTGATGGTGAGTTGGTCATTTGCCAGGCCAAGTACTCTCTAACCCTTGCATTTCATCTTCCAGCAAGCTTCGGGCGGCCGCATCACGGTCTTTCAGTCGTGCCTTCCCAACAAGGGCCCGGGGGCTCTGGAGCCACGCGAGGATCCCAACAACCGTTCGGCCAAAGACGTGGCGCACCTCAATCCCGCTACGGACTTCTACAAGCGCTTTGCCCTTGAGTGCTCCGGCTACCAGATAGCCTGCGACCTGTTCCTCGTGAACCAGCAGTACAGCGACATGGCCACCATATGTAACTATGAGGAGCTAGCTTCCTCCCTGACCCCTGCTCACCCACTCTCTATTCGCAGCTGGAATTAGCAAGCACAGCGGCGGGTGCGTCCACCACTTCCCCCTCTACCAAAAGACTAAGCCCCACATGGTGGACTCCTTCCGCACGTGCTTCAAGCGCTACCTCACCCGTAAGATAGGCTTCGAGGCGGTGATGCGCATAAGATGCACTCGCGGACTCCAGGTGCACACATTCCACGGGAACTTCTTCGTCCGCTCGACAGACCTACTCTCTCTGCCGAATGTCAACCCGGACGCGGGCTACGGGATGCAGATCTCCTACGACGAGAACCTAACGGACGTGAAGACAATATGCTTTCAGGCTGCTCTCCTCTACACGAACAGTGAGGGCGAGCGCCGCATTCGCGTGCATACGGTGTGCCTTCCGGTCACGGCCTCGTTGCCCGAAGTAATGCACTCCGCGGACACGGAGGCGATTGTGGGGCTCCTGTCGAAGATGGCCGTGGATCGGTCAGTGTCCGCCAACCTGTCGGATGCACGCGACGCGTTCATCAATGCCACCATCGACGTGTTCAACTCGTTCAAGATTGCCCAGAACCTTCCCTCCGGGCAGTCGGGCCAGCTGATAGCCCCTCGTAGCCTGGCGCTGCTGCCACTCTACATTCTGGGACTCTTAAAGCACGTAAGTTGCAGTCGCATACCGCCGGGGGAGCCGAAGCTAAGTCATTTCATTGCAGCCCGCCTTCCGTGTGGGCACCAGCACGCGACTGGATGACCGCGTCTTTGCCATGGACTGCATGAAGACGCTGCCTCTGGACCAACTGATGAAGTACGTGTATCCGGAGCTATACAAGATTGATCCTCTCATATACCATGCTCGGAACACTAACGTTAACTCGACGCCGGAGGACGACGAAGAAGACGACCAGCTCCCCGAGCTGCCGCGCCTACAGCTGTCAGCGGAGCAGTACGTGTGCTTTCATTTTATTTTTGACTTTTCATAATCGAGGCTATTATTTGGCAGCTTGGACTCTCGATCTATATTCCTGATGGACTGCGGCACTCTGATAATGCTATACGTCGGCTTGAACGTGCCCTCCAATGTGCTTGAGGCGCTTCTGGGTAAGCTGGGTGCACTAGCCAGATGAAATCGTGTTGGAAGTCTCATTTCTTTTCCCGAATTCAGGTATTAGCTCCACGGCAGAGCTGAGTGACTATGTATACGGATTGCCAAATGTTGTGAGCCAGGAAAATGATGTGCTGAAACGCTTTATTTCGCGACTCAATTACGATAAGCCTTACTCGGCTCTGGTTCAGATAATCAGGTGGGTCTTCATTACGTTCTTTATTGATGGAGCAGTCGATAATCCTTATTTCTTATCAACAGGGACACGAGTACAGCCAAGGGACAATTCATCGAGAGATTAACCGACGATCGCAGCGAATCTAGTTTATCGTACTATGAATTTTTGCAACACATTAGGGCTCAGGTTAAATAGTATATGAATAAGGAATCCCACAACCACAACCACTATCGTATCCACCATAAAAATATAACCCAAAAAAACCCTGGTGACTAAACAGATTCAGGAACGTAGGTAAAGGCTAGCGAGACTGGCAAGCAGCAGGCAACAACTTTTCTATTGTCATTCGACTTAGGTAATTTAAAAGTGCATGTTTTATTTATTTGTTGATTTGTTGCACTTAAAATAAAATTAAATCTGTCACAACCTAAAGTAGGGCTTTCGTTTGATGACCTCGAGGAGTGCAGGACAGGGCAAGCGAGCAACAATAGGAAGAAAACAAGGCGATGCCCGGCCTTCCGGGCTTTAGTAGAACTCCCTGCAGGCGATTTCGCGTGCAATGTTATTTATTATAGATATGTTATGAAATAAACTAACAATAAACTGTTGTAAAATTACAATTTTTGTTTGCGAACCGCTTCAAACATTCTGAAAATCACAGCCTGTATTATGATCGCTTCTCGATTTTAAATTTCTGTTTCTATTAATTGTATTACACACGCTAGAGATGTAGGCTTCTTAAGTCTTGAAGTAAATCTAACTTATACATAAGTCGAATGAGCGTCGCAGTGTTTATCGGTAGTTAGCAAACTTATTTCAGAACCTGAATGTAAGCGAAAATTTGGTATTGGACTGCATCAATAAATAAAAATATAAAACAAACTGCATTAAATGGCGAATTTGGGAATTCCTTCGAAAGCTTCACAGGTTTCTAATACGACTATGCCTTATAGGCTTCCATATTTATAGAGTTGGATTAGTTATGCTTGACCCAAGGACGAACCAAAGAGGATTTCTTAAACGAACTTGATGACCTGACCAGTGCCTGACCCCAAGGATACACAATGAAACTTAAAGGTGTTTTAGACAAATTTATATCAGAAGCTGTCCGGTTCTAACTATTGTATTATAAAACACTTAATTTGCTAGTATCTATATTAAACCGGATTGGGGTAACGCCGCATGTACTTGTTTAGCTGCTTGTAGTTCAGGTTGCTCCCCGGCTGCACGATGCCCTGGTTCACGGTCTTCTTCGCCTCGAACTTGCGGTCCATGTAGCACTTGAAGCACCTCTGGAACTGGTTGATTTCCTTGCTGCAGTACTTCTCCGTGAATTCGTTGTCCTTCAGGCAGGCAAAGAGTTGGCCCATCTCCTGGAGGCAGGCCACATCCGAGCCGGAATCGGCCTTGCCGCTCACTGTGTTTTTCAGGCGGAGTGGCAGGATCTCTTGGAATGGTACATCTGATTCGCTCTGCGGTGCCCGGCCACGGGCGGCAAACAGGGCTCCGGGAATTCTCATCTATGACGGATAAAGTGAAGTAATTCTCGATTTAAGTCACAAAAATCAAAATCAAACATACCTCGTAATATTCCAGTCACTAAAAAAAAACAGCTGTTTAGTGTTACGTCACGAATCATTTACCAACACTGGACAGTGTGCACGCCTTCTGTTACTGCTGTTGTTGTCCATCCCTGGCTGATTAGCCAAACCTGGATCCAAACAAAAACGAAGGCATCGGATCATGGAAGCCACTAAGGATCCGCCTTCGCAGCCGCAGCCACAGCCGCCTTACTGCCGAGCGCCGCGCGCGCAGTCCCCTCCAGTCGCCGCCGAACAAGATCCGCCAGAGATCGCGTGGGAGCCCGGGACTACGTCGCATTCCAGCCGCAAACGACAGCTGAGCCGCTTCCATCCGTACCATGGTTCTAACATACAGCTTGGTGACGACGCCACCGTGGCGTACCGCAGGGCTAGCTTCGCCGATGCCCTCACTTTCTCAGAGCGCCCGCTGGCGCCCGGCGACATCTTTCTGGTGGAGATTGAAAAGATAGAGCGCGGGTGGTCGGGACACATGCGCCTGGGACTCACAGAACTCACACCCAATGTGATCCGGACCAGCAGTGAGGGCTTGCCGCACTTCGCCCTACCTGACCTGGCCAACCTGGGTAATAGTTGGATATATCCCATATCCAAATTCGAGATGAACCAGCGTCGTGGTCCTTCGAGCGATGATGTTGGCACGGAGGCCGAAGGGGCGCCACAGAGTGAGTAACTGCAATCAGAAGTTGGTCAATTTCTAATCTTATTGCGCAGGAAACCTTCTGGGCGATGCCACGCATGTTAGAACCCCTCGAGGTCTCCTACCGAAAAGACTCCTGCGTCCCGCTATGGGAAACGGCAACGACTCGGATATCCTACTCACAGATACCGGCTCACGCATCGGAATAATATATGTGCCGACGGTGCAAAGTACCACAAAGGGCGAGCTGCACTTCATCATCAACGGGGTGGACCGGGGCCCCGTTTCAACAGACATTCCCCTGAACAGAGCCCCTCTGTTCGTCGTCATAGATGTTTATGGCACCACCAAGCAAATTAGGATAATCCAGCTGGAGGGCAGTAAGTATCTTCATCTCGTATCTCTCAACCGTCTAATGGTGCTTTTGTTTCTACGCAGTCCTCTCACTCCAGAGTGCCTGCCGCAACGTCATCTTGGAGCACTTTTCGACGGACGCAATTGCCCAACTGCCGCTTCCTGGGAGCATCAAGAGATTCCTGCTGCGCCGCGACTAGTGTTCCGTTTAAGGGAGAGAAAGTTAGTGGGTGGGAATGTGGATGAGCGTGGGTCGTGGTATGTCTATATATATTTTGTAAGTCTCCAGCATAGCGCCATTGAAGTGCCCAGAGATGTTCACTGACCCCGCTCTCGAACTACGATGACCCTACGAATTTATTTGTACGTTTTGTAGATATATTTTATATTTTTTGGTTCAGTTGCCGGTTTAATAGACATCATCCTCCTGCGGACGAGACTATGTTGCAGAGCATAACCTCTACGAGGAAACTTGTTCCATTACCTCTAAGTATATTGTTGATAAATGTTATAAAAAGTGGATCAAGTCTTGGCATCGAAAAGTAGAACTTCGAACTAAGAGTTTATTGAAGCCGGGATAACATATAGATTAAAATAAAAAAGTAAATGGAAGATGTGCGTGTTGTTTGGTTACTTTCCGCGATTCTCGGCCAGCTTGGTCTTGAAGATGGCCTTCAGTTCATCCGCCCCATCGCCATTCACCTCCTGGTAGTAGGGCAGCTCGGCCAGCCTCTTGAGCCAAGCCTGCAACTTGGGAAACTTGAACTCGTCGATGGGGGCCGCGTCGTTGCAAGAGGTCACAGTGGCCACCGCACAGAAATCGGCGATAGTCAGCTCGCTGCCACACAGATAGGGCTCATCCTTCAGGAAGCCCTCGAGAATCTCCCAGCACTTCTGGATGTAGGCGATCTTGTCGATGGAACAGTCCGTGGAGCCGTAGTACAGGATCGGTTCGTACAAGAAGCGGAGGCGGGCGAACAGGTGGCCAGAGTCCAAGTGGAGCCGGGCATCGACATTGGCACGCTTCACCAGATCCTTTGGGTAGAGCTGCTGCTGCTCCTGGCCGTACTTCTCCACCAGGTAGGCACAGATGGCGTGGGAGTCGATGATCGTGGCCTCCCCATCGATGAGCGTGGGGATCGTGTGCTGGGGGTTCAGCTTGAGGAATTCCGGCGTCAAGTGCTCTCCCTTCAATAGGTTAATTGGCCTGCACACGGAAGTGGGGAGGTGAGTGGGTGACTGTCGTTGAGTTAATTGAAACGGGGATGGCTTGGAGACACCTACCTCAGTTCAAGGTCGAGACCGATCGCCTTGGCCGTGAGCAGAACGGCGCGGGATGGTGGGCTCAGGGTGGCGTAGTACAGGGCTGGCTTCGACATAGTCACTGAAATGTTTTTAGAACATTATTGTTAACTAGATTCCCAGCTGTCCGGCACTGCCAACCGCATCGACCCCAATATCTAATAACCCAGCAGATCTGTGTGCACGACCACAGTGACTTATCAGGGGTCTTTTCAACTGATAACCACAAAGGCGCTGTAAAGGAGGCACTGTTCCAAGTCTGCGGTTATCGGATTGCACAGCACTCCCCCCGCCCGGATCATCTCCGACTTCGCAAAAACAAGATTAAATAAATTCCCTTGGCAAAAACAAAGCGGTGTACACAGCAATATTGTCAGCGAATTGCCTTAATGATGATGATACATGGTGTGCCTCTGTGGTCGTGTGTGCTTTGTGGGTGTGTATGGAAGGGGTCTGAATTGGCAGCGTTGGATTCCACTCACAGCTTTTTCTATGACCGCTCGCAGAGAACTCGGGGACTGAAATGAAGCTAGGAGAGCCCCAGAACCTCCAAAGTGGCGATTGCCGACCGGCGAGAGACCCCATCGCAGAGAGAAACTAGACTGGGGAGGCGGGAGCGCCACTAGTTGCTCATTTGAAAACCGCTCCCCCACTACTATTTACTATTTTTTATTCAATTAATTATTGGGTTTTGGAACAGGTTAAGTCGTACGGTCTACGAGTACGTGATTATGCAATGTTAGTAGCGTATTTGTCTATAAAGGGGAGCATGTGGTGTGGGAGGATCGTGTTCGAGAATCTGGACCCTTACCAGAAGGTCCTCCGCCAATTCTTATCCAATCCTGGAGCGGAATTCCTTGAATGATTTCTGCTCCAGTTCCCCACCATTCTGCATCAAAATTAAAATCGTGAATTTTATTTGAGATGTTTTTTCCAATAATTTCCGAGTAACTCCTTAAAATCCCATAAATGGCTCCAAATGATGTATCTTTCTCATCCAATTCCTACCCAATCCTTGGGAGGAATACCTGCAATTATTTCTAATTCAATTCCCCATTATTCTGCATCAAAAGCAGTATTAGGAATTATTTTCAAAAAATAATCCAAGGCCAGTTCTGATCGAATTCTTGAGGGGAATACCCTGAATAATCTCTGCTTCAGTTAGCCATCATTTTGCATTGATAGTAATTGAAATTAGTATGAAGATTTTTTTGGTGAAAAATCTGATTAAATGCTTTTTCTTGAAGGTTTCCAGTTCACGAAACTATACAGCGATAAGAGAATTTCATGAATTTCGGCTTCAACAGAAAATAAGCAAACTATTAGTGATAAGAATAGTTTAAAATGAGAACTTTCCCAAAATAAATATTTTAAAAAGCCTTAGAGAGAAGAGGGTTTTAAATTATAAGTCAGTGTGTCTTTAAACAGCCACGGAGCTGGTCTTAAAAATATTTATTCAAACACTATTTTTTTTTAATTTGTTATCTTCAAGCCATATGCAATGAGTTTGATTCTTTCCATTATTTTAGTTGTTGCCGGAGCTTTGGCAGCAGCTCCACTGGCTGGCCGAAGCACAACGGTCCAGAGGGCCATAATCTTCCCATCAAGTGGTAATTCCCAAGCTTACTTATACCTAAATTTCTTTGTATTCAAAATTCTCAATATTTTAACAGATTCTAACCCTAATGAGCACAAGCCGTCCGCCACAAGGAACTTCTATCTCCCGGTAGACGACAAATATTTCGGCGTGTGGCACATGCTGCCCAGCAGTGCAGGGATCCCAGATCCCAGATCTTTCCCTAACGGCGGGAGGTCATATTTCAACGACGCACTGAAGGATCGAGACGCAACTATTATTTTATATCTCCATGGAAATGGTGGCGACAGGGCCGATGGAAACCGATTGGCGCTTTACCAACTCCTGAGGAGTCTTAACTACCACGTGTTTGCCATTGATTACCGAAACTATGGGGACTCGGACGAAGCACCCATCTCGGAAGATAGTGTCGTAGCGGATGCCTTGAAAATGTACGAATATATAACTGATCACACAGATAGACCCATCTTCATTTGGGGCCATTCCCTTGGAACCGCCATCGCCACGCACATGTGTTCGGAACTTCAACGACTGGGAAAGCCAAGTCCGAAAGGAGTGATCCTTGAGGCACCCTTCACCAACATGCAGGAGGAGCTAAGAGAAAATGGTTTCGGAAACATTGTCAGCTACCATCCGTTGTTTAAATTCGGCGTTGCGGATGCCATGTATAAAAATAATCTTCGCTTTGAGTCGGACAAGCACATCCTGGAATTTACGGCTCCAGTTATGATTCTTCATGCCAAAGACGACATCGTGGTACCATATGAGTTGGGTCATCGCTTGTATACGATCGGAAGCTCAAAAAGACTTTCGGGAACTGGCCCTGTGGAGTTCCACACCTTTGACGAAAGTCGCGAACTCGGTCACATGGATATATACAAGGCTCCGGAACTGAAAGACCTGGTTCAAGAGTTTGTCCACAAATATAGAGAAAAGAAGTTTGCCAGCCACTTTTATGTCGGACTTTATAGACCATAAGACTATATGTTTTGATTCAAACCCTTGTGCATTTTCTGTACGGGCCAATGTAACCACTTCAAATCCTTCTTCCATACCCACTTGGATTTTAACACCCAGTACAGCACAAACCTCGATCGAAATGGCTTAAATTCAACCATCCTATGTGGAACTTCCTTTCAGGATATGCTCGAAACATGTTGTTAATTAGACATTCTAAGCTGAGGAGCTGGAAGGATATAATTATTAATAAAAAAAAAACATTAAAAATAAATGTTAAATGTGGTAATTTTTAAAACTTACCTCATCCTTATAGCGATCCTTTAGTTTCAATGGGACGTAGTCGTCAACCAAATTTTGTTGTGAGAACATTTTTTTATATATATATAGTTGCTATTTCGTCGATATGACCAAAACACACCATTGTTCCACAAAAAGGGTTAAGGTTAAGGTACTCCGTTTATCTGCGTAAAAAATTGCGGCTCTCCCATCGAAAAAAACGGTTGAACCCATCTTTTTATTCGAATATAAATTTAATATTCGATTACAGGCTTAACCCTTAGGTGTTTCAAACCGGTTACTATTATTCAGTAAGTGAGTTTCAGTATTAATTCTATGTAGTCGGTTATGAGTTTCGGCTTTACCTGAAAAAAAGGATCGCAATAACAATAGTTTAAAATGAGATATATTTTTCCAAAATTAATATTTCAAAAGAACTGGACGCCCGGGGAATATACACAAAAAACCCACATATGGCCCAGAGCGATCTCTCTATCTCAGCCCATTCCTAACCGATCCTGGAGCGGAAAACCATACTCTACAGCGATAAGACAATCTCATGAGTTTCGGCTTTACCCTAAACAAAACAAACCAATCGCGATAACAATAGTTTAAAATGAGATATTTTCCCAAAATTAATATTTCAAAATGCTATATATAGACGACCGGTCTATATTACAAGCCAGTGTGTTTTTGAACAGCCACGGAGCCAGTCTTAAAAATATTTATTCAAACACTATGATTTTGGCTTTTTCCATTATTTTAGTTGTTGCCGCAGCTTTCACAGCAGCTCCACTGGTTGGCCGAAGCTCAAAGTTGCAGAAGACCATAATCTTCCTACCAAGTGGTAATTCCCAAGCTCTTTGATTCCTAAATTGCTTTGTATTCCAAATTCTGAATATTGCGACAGATTCTAATCCTAATGAGCGCATGCCGTCCGCCACGAGGAACTTCTATCTCCCGGTAGACGACAAATATTTCGGCGTGTGGCACATATTGCCCAGCAGTGCAGGGATCCCAGATTCTTACCCTAAGGGCGAGATGTTATATTTCAACGACGCATTGAAGGATCGAGACGCAACTATTTTTTTATATCTCCATGGAAATGGTGGCGACAGGGCCGCTGGAAACCGATTGGCGCTTTACCAACTCCTGAGGAGTCTTAACTACCACGTGTTTGCCATTGATTACCGAAACTATGGGGACTCGGACGAAGCACCCATCTCGGAAGATAGTGTCGTAGCGGATGCCTTGAAAATGTACGAATATATAACTGATCACACAGATAGACCCATCTTCATTTGGGGCCATTCCCTTGGAACCGCCATCGCCACGCACATGTGTTCGGAACTTCAACGACTGGGAAAGCCAAGTCCGAAAGGAGTGATCCTTGAGGCACCCTTCACTAATATGCAGGAGGAGCTACGAGGCAATGCTTTAGGAAAAATTGTGAGCATCCATCCGCTATTTGATTTCGGTGTTGCGGATGCCATGTATGAAAATAAACTTCGTTTTGAGTCGGACAAGCACATCCTGGAATTTACGGCTCCAGTTATGATTCTTCATGCCAAAGACGACATCGTGGTACCATATGAGTTGGGTCATCGCTTGTATACGATCGGAAGCTCAAAAAGACTTTCGGGAACTGGCCCTGTCGAGTTACACTCCTTTGACGAAAGTCGCGAACTCGGTCACTTGGATATAGACATGGCTCCGGAGCTGAAAGACCTTGTGAAAGATTTTGTCCATAAATATAGGAATAAAAAGTTTTAAGTATACATATATGTGAATTTATGTTCAAAAAATTATTAAATAACAATATTATTATATCATACTTATGTTGTAGCTTTACCAGTCTAGATTCTTGCAATAAAATATACGTATAGTGACTATTTCATGCATAATTCTGTACTTTTACATTATTATAGCTAATGTTTCTCCAATTCAAAAAACGGTTTAACGCGCGCTATCCAGCTTTATATTCGAATATCGATTTAATATTCGATAACAGTCCTGTTATGTTTTTCAAACCGGTTAATATTATAGTGAGATAAATATTAATTCTCCATACAGTCGGTTCAGTAGGATACGTTGGTATTATTGGTATACGTGGTATTCTTCACGTATATGAATTTCTGATGCTAAATGAAAAAAATTTTTTGAAACGGTAATCTTGTTAGAGATGAGACAGCCAAAAGTGGGACCATTAGCATTTTCTGTTAAAATGCCGTGCAATAGTGTGCCCACCCCTCAAAACATCTTTTCCACCTCTGTTATCTCCCTTGTAATTGTTGTTGTAAATTTTTTTCAATTTCAACTGGAGCGGTTCGGCCCGGACGGTGAAAACTGAGAATACCTTAAAATCGCGTCGCCCCAATGAATCGCCGGGAAAGGCCGTGAAGCAAGTACTTGGCACCGCGAAAAAATCATCGAGTCGGAGCGAGAACAGTGATTTCCAGGAAGAACAACGGCCGCCTTTGCGATTTGTTTGGCGCTGTCGCGGAAAATGTTACTGCCATTGAGTAGCTGTGAGTGTGTTTGAGCAAACAAAATCGAGTACAGCGTTCAAAAAAAAGGGAGTTGTGGTGACGCATGTGAAAAGGGCGGAAGATCGCTCTGTGTGCTTGATCCTGTGACGTTGGGAGTACTCCTTAGCCATAAAAACAAAAATAAAACTCCATTTCGCGTTCAAGGAGGGAGAGAGAAGGAAAAATCGTGTGTCTACTCCTTGAAAAGGAGTTTGCTGCTCTCCCTTACTCCCGCGCTCTCCCTGCCCCTCTCTCTCTCTTTCTTGCCGCCCTGTTCGCACGGGTCTGGTGTCGGCCTTCCAGCGCCTTGCGAATAAAATTTAAACAAAAGTTTAATTAATAATTTCTAAATCGTCAGAGAGAAGAAATCGCACCCACTCTCTCTCTCTCTCCCCCCGTCTCGCTCGGGGGCACGGCGAAGGAGGCCAAAGGAGAAGGAGGAGAATCAAGAGGAAGCAGCAGACGCCGCCGCCGCTCGCATCACTACAGACGCATTTTCCTCTGTGGAAATGTTGTGGTAAGATTTCTTTTTTTGTTTTTTGCAAAATGTATTTTTAATTCAGGGAGTTGTTTTCCATTTCCACCAACTCCTGTTTCTGCGCATGTTTTGTTTCACAATTCGTAGACTTCCGCTTTTTGGGCTGCTGCTTCTTCTTCTTCCACCACAAACACGCCCTTTTTTGCGCACCTCGCCTCGCATGCGTGTACTGCCCTAGTGTCTCTGTGTCTGTGTCTGTGTGTGTGTGTGTGTGTGAGTGCAGTTTCTGGGCAGTTTCCTTGCATTTTCCGGCCTCCAAATTCGCGCAAATCGGTCGGCCCTTGCAGCCACAGCTCTGAACAGCTGTCGCCACATCTTCTTGGCCGCAAAACCAGTTCCACTCTCTTGTCTGATAGTTGTGTGGGGGAGGGGGGGAGGCAGGCAGGGAGGGCAGCTGGTCTTCTGGCTCCTCTTTAATTGGCTCTTCTTTGTACCCCGTTTCTGCCATTGTTGTTTTTGTTGTTCTCCTTGTTTTGGCTGCAGTGCTTCTTCTTCTTCTCTTTCCACAAAACAAACAAAAACCTGCCATTTCAAGGGAGCGGAAGAAGGAGGGGGGCAGACGGCAAGAAAGAGACAGAGCACCGGAGAGAGATGCGCAGATTGTGCGGGTGGGGCAGCCTCAGCTGCTTCCTCTTCTGGCTCCAGTGTTTGTTTGAACTTTAATTTATGCCACAAAGCTCCTCCAGTTCCCTACCTCCCCCTCGCCCCTCATGTTCCAACATTTAAATGTCATTGCACCACCAGCAGCAGCAACAACATCTACTTTAGCCCTGAAATGGCAGCCAACTGCCATGACTCACTTCGCTGCCAAATGAAGCGGGCCAAAGACCTGCCACACGCCACACACACACACTGCCACAGAGGAGCTCCACCACCCATAGGGCCAAAAATCACAAAACCCGTTCCAAGTCTGTCTCGGAGGTTCCACTGTACCTCGCGATTTGCATGCCACTCTCTCTCCCTCTCTCTCTCACTGGCTGTCTACCTGGCTACCTACTACTCCTAGTTCTCCGCCGGGGCCTTCCCCGCGGGCCAACCCAACAACACATGGCCGCGTGCAACGCGGATTTCGAATTTTGTAATTGTTGCATTAGAACGGCAAGGGGAGGGGGGAGGTGGTGCGAGGCGATAGAGAAAGAGGGTGTGACGACACAGTTATCTGAACACCGTTAGCCCAGTTTTCAGGCCACCTCCACTGCCACACCACCCCACCACCACTGCCCCACTGCAATTGCGAGCGAGGGGACTACTGCCAGATAAGATAACCAAAAAAAAAATAAATAAATAAGAAAGAAAACAGCGCACACATGTCCTACGACTCACTTCCAAGGGGGGGATGGTGTTTAGTTACTTAATTTATTATCATTTTTTGTTTAAATTTGTTCTATTAATTCTTAACATCTCAGGAATTAATGACTAGTTTTAGACTTGTTTTTGAAGCTTTTTAGTAAGTTTTTTAAAATTTCAAGAGTTTTCCTCCACTAGCCATGTTTTCAAAGTGGAACTAATCCATCATAACTCGGAAACTACTGCCAAGATTGTTTTGAAATTTGGGATACAGCTTCAAAATATATAATACCAAGTAAAAATATAGATTTTCTTTCAAATTTGTGAAAATTGTGTAAAATACATATACATTGTTTTCTACTTGAAAGTGTTTTTAAAATTGAAAATATATATATACACATTGTGATTTTTGGATTTTAGAAGATCCAGAATATAGCTAAGATTTAGGTTTCTCCTTAACTCTCCCTAAACTCTAAATAATATTCGTTAAAATTGTATTTTTTAAAGCCATACTAGATGTAATACATAGACTTTTAAAGTTTCACCAAAAAGTAATCACAAAAAGGGTGATTTTTTCACAGGAACTGAAGCTATTCCCCCCCTGTTCCATTTCCATTTTATCAACTTGAAATTTTTGGTGTATCTCTCGTGTTTTGAATGAAATTCTGTTGCCAAATCAGAGCTTTGCTGTTTTGTTTACTTTTTATGCTTTTTATGACTAAACTGGAATTTTGGGGGGAAATTCCAGGTACTGCTGATGGGCTGCCCGGCTGATGCACTAAAGAGCCCCTACTCGGAACCGAAGAAACCTCCGAATCTGAATCATAAACTGGCCGAGTCAACTTTTTGTTTTTTTTTTTTTTTGTGACTAACGTGCGTGTCATAGCCGGCAGCTTCTGGAGGCACAGCCAGAAAGAGACAGTGCTAGAGAGGGAGGGGAGAGAGACTTGTGGAAGCATTGAACTCTGAACTCTGAAATCCGAGCCATCGAGAGAGCCACCCACATGGAGATGCCGCTCAGATCCAATTAACATTTCCGCATTGTTCGGCTTGTCCACTTCCTCCCACGCCTTCCTCCCAGCATCAATGCCGCCTCTGATTCCGAATCTCAGTCAGTGGAGATGCGGGAGATGGTGATGGAGAGGAGAGTCTGTGGCATGCCCCCTATGGCTCTACCGCTAGCTTCCTTCCACTTGGCCAAGGAAACACCGCTCGTGACACAGTTCTTGCGGCCTAATGGCTCTGTTCCTGCTGCACTGAGAGACAAGTATGGATGGTATTGGGTGGCATTAGATGGCTATGGCTCCCAAGAATACTATTCTTTCCCCATTTTTTTAATAACTCTATAGTTAGCGGACGCCAAATGCATAATTTATAATCCAGAGAAGCGGAATCGGATGTGTGGAACGTGTTTGGGTTTTCTTATTAGAGGAGCGGCGCCCCCTTCTCCTCCGAGGGGGGGGCCTCGCTGACTAATTAATATCTTTCCCGACTGTTGATTCAACAATTGTTTTTGTTTATCTCTCTGGACTGCGGATGGCGGTCTGTTTCTGATTTGGATCGGTATCGGAGCCATGGCTCCCCTGACTCACCGGAGGACCTGCTTTGGGAGCTCCTAAGAGCACATGTGTCTCTTTGGAACTCGAACTCCGGCCATCCAAGTGCTGGGCTTACATTGCAGACCCATTGCAGTCACAAACTGCCAGACAATCAGAATTTTCGCTTACTCGGCGGACGAATCCGAGCCAAGACATGCGAGTGGTCACTGTACTCCCAGCTGCTCGGCCTGGCGTTTAACCATTTTTTCCGGCCCAGATACTCCCGAGAGCGGGCTCCTCCTCTCGTCGCGCTCTAACGCTCCGGTTGCTGGCTGTACCCACAGTGGAGATGTAGTGCCTCCGATAACTGCTACTAGGAGGGGGGGATTAATTAAAACAAAATTACGATGTCTGCGGCCAATTTGCAATTGTTAGACTCGACCACGGTGGAGGAGGAGGAGGAGGGGCTGTCCAGCACCAAAATCGTTCCACTTGGCCCGTAAACAAACGTATTTTTAGCCCCGCGCTTCCCAGAAACGGCAAACAGAAGAAGAGCCGGCCAGAAGAGTGTTCTCTCCCCGATTTTCAAGGTAAGCCAGCATGTGGAAAGCGATCGTGGAAATCACTCAATAAGGAATATATGGTGTATCGAGGTTCTCGGAACCCACACCCGAAACACACACATAAATGAACTCAGGCGGGCGACTTGTAGTGGGATGTTTCGAGATAAAACACTATCTCCAGAGCAGCCCCGACCCAGAGCCCTTCCTGGGTTTCGAAAGCGGGAAGTACTTGGCTGATAAACTGAATTATGAGCTCCTCGAGGCTGTGGCTTGGGATTTATGATATATTTTATTATTTTATGGAAATAGTAACATTATTCTGATACTATTATATGATATTATAGAACCCATGCTATAGAAATTTCATTTTATTGTTTTTAATTCTCTTTTAAGAATCTCTTTTGTATAACTTTTTAGAACTTATATTGAAGAACCTATACTACACGACCTCTAAGAGAAACTAATATTATAGAACTTCTTTTAAATAAACTCTATTAAAGAACCTTATAGATCGCATATTACAGAACTTTTATTATAGAACTCATATTAGACAACAATTATATATAGAACCCTATATATTATTATTATTATTTTTATTGTTTTGTGTCTTAGGTTATCTTTGTATGCAATATGCAATTTTCTGATGCTGGTGGTGGGTTGGGGTTCATATTTTCTGAAATAGGTTGGATTCTTTTAGAAAAAGGATTGTTTTTTAAAGGTTGCCTGTGTTTAGTTCGTTGAGAACCTTAAATATAGAACCATTATTGTATATAACCTTTAGAAAAACACGCATTCCAATGGGATAGTGGGATAGTGATATCCCCACTCTCCCCACTCGCAGTGGAAATGGAACTCGGTGGCAGGCTGGAGCTGATTGCATCCCACTCTCCCTGCCTTCCGCCCCGCTGGAATGGCAAGCACTTGAAGTGCTTCCGGTCGCCCAGTCTTCGGGTCTGGAGACTCCAGCGAACAAAAAACAATCGCACAGTCGAGTCAAGTGAGGGGACAGGGGCGGGCCTGGGCATGGCCTGGGAGCTAAAAGCTTCCTTCCACTCCAGCTTTGGATTTCGATTTTTTGTCGGTTTTCGGATTGCTTTCTGGCGTTTTTCGAGGATGGAACCTGAGACCCGGGTGGAGAAGAGGCCCACAGGTGGCGTTGGCTCCCCGCTGCCCCCCTCCACTGTTACTTGCTCTCCACTGCTCCTCCCCACATTCCAGTCTTCCCGGACAATTTGTAACTTGAACTCTTTTTGTTGCCTTGGCTCCCCTGGCTCCCTGGTGGAGGAGCTATTGTTGTTTCTCGCTCAATTGCAGTGGCTCTGCACTGGGAGGAAATACGAGCTATCCTCTCACTTTAGCACAAGACTGACAGCAGAAGACCGTCTATGTTTCTCGCAGTGTGTGTGGCAGCTTTTTGTCCCTGCAGATTATATTATGATTATGGTGTTTTCATGACGCTCCTCACTTGAACTCTGTGCCCCGCCGGCGACAGACTCCCTCCATTGTGCCACTGCCGGCAGTGTAATAATTTAATAGAGTTGGCCTTTGTGGTGGGAAGCGTTTGACTCCGCCGGCCTGCTTGTCTCTCTCTCTCTCTCTCTCTCCGATTTATCAGCCGGGGGAGACAATTGAAACATTATTCAATAATTATCGCCGAAAACAGTGCCGCGCTCCATTGGGCCGCTCCGCCAAGCCAAGCAAGACACTCGAGCGGAACAAAGTGCTCCTCGAATATGAAATATTCGGGAGCGAATCAGAGCGGAGAGCGGAGAGTGGGGATCGGGGAGCGGGGTTTGGGTGGTGGCCCCACCCACAATCGAAAGTCAGTGACCCACAGAGCGGCAGCTATCTTGCAGATACATTTTTAATCATCCGCTACTTCATCTAGCAAGCAACACAAGAGCCACGACGATGACTTGCCGCTTGGCTGGCTCTGTTCTTCGATATGCCTGGGAATCCGGGTCATCCCATCCCAGAATCCGAAGCCATTCTTCGGTCCAGTCCATCCGTCGATTATGGCCAGCAAATCGATCACTTTGGCGAAAGATCACAGGCCCCGCGGAGTTCGACCCAAATTGCGGAGTAATTCCGCTTGGCCACCACGTGCACTCCCTGCCAGGTGCCAGGGAGCTCCCCAGCAGACAAAGGTTGGCCCCAAAACCAGTTTCCAGTTGCCAGCTAGTAGCTCCTCCCCTTGGGGCAGACAACTGAAATTACCGCATAAAGCGAGTGGCAAGAAGGCAGGAGAGGCAGCCCGACTTAATGAGGACCCGCTGATGAGCTGCCAGCGGAGAATGGGTGGAGGGCACTGGCCGAAAAGGGGAATAACTTGAAGCTTAAGTAGTAATAAGTTGGAGTAATATAGTTGAGAGAATAAATTAAACTGACTATATAGGGCACACTTCATAAGATCTATTAAAATAAACTCTGAAAAACTCTGATTGTTTTTTTCCCTGTGGCTGGGCAGGACAATGAGGACTCCTCTAGGAGCCTCCTCCTAGGAAGTGCCTTGTTTGGCTGACAAATCGCTAATGGCACGCAAGGGGCACGTGAGTCAACTCCCAACCCACTGACATCATCGGGATGGTCCTGGAATTTCCCAGAACTCCCCTCGCCCGGTTGGGAGATACTGGGAATCGGAATTAGTTGGCCAATGTAGTTGCGAGTCACCCCTGGTCCGGGTTAAGCGTCAGAGTTTAAACTCCCGGACCCTGATCCGGAGAGCAGGGGTGGCTCTTCCGAAAACCACCACCAAGTGGTGCTGCCAAAGTGCCAAATATTTCACTTGTTTCCAATTTCTGGCCAGGATAATGGCCCCGGGGACTCTGTCTCTCTCAGGGTGGGTCCTGGCACGCTTCGGGAGAAGCCAGAAGCGGTACATGTGCGCCTCCTCCCCCGCCTCCTGGCTGGGAATTAACTCGCAAAATGTTGGCCCATTAACGGGCCACTCCATCCCCTAAACCACTCCGCCCCCCACCGATCCTGCTGCAATGTTGCACCAACATTTCCGGCCACTAAAGCAGCACAAGTGCGTGCTTCTGAATGAAGGTTTTTCCAGCCGGAACTCTATGACGTAAGAGGGTGGTGGCTCTGCCGGAGGAGACCAACTAACTGGGTCAACACACTTGGCCCGGAGAAGATGCCGCGAGGGGCGTCCCAGATCTCCGCCAGAGTGGTGACCTGATTTGCAAATGCCCCCCCACCTGCCCATCTCGCCCCGGCTCTTGTCATTCCATTTTACTTTTGTTTATTGCCGTTTAGGCCAAGTCTTTTGTCATTTCGGCCCAGAACGAAAGAAAGAGTTCCAGTTTCAGTTCCAGTTCCAGTTCCAGGTGATTGTTCCCCCGGGCTATTAACTCATCATTAGGCTTTCACTTCTCCGGAGTTCTTTTATTTCAAGGTTCCAATCCCCTTCGACTGTTGGTGGGAAAAACAAAACACAGCTTAGCTTAGCGGTTGACCCCCGATGACCTCTCGCGGTTGCCTTTAAATCCATGTCCCATCAGGTCGTAGCCAGCCAGACGGAAGAGGGATGTTGGCAGGAAAACTGTGGAAACTCCCATTGATTTTCCCCCTTCGGGAAAAGCCTACACTTGATTTATGATCTCCATTTCTAACGGCAACTGTTTCTGATTCTGTTTCTGCTCTTCCGCTCTTGCAGATCTCGAGGCCCTGGAGAAGAGGAACCAACTGGAAGCAGAACCACTTCCCGCCCAGACACCGAAGCACCACAGGGCTGAGGCAGCCACGACGCCAACAGAAACCAAATCGCAATGACGTAAGTTACACGGCGTTCGACAATCAAATAAATACGAGTGTCTCGCTCGCAGTTACGTATCTGGTATCTAACAGATGCAAAGATACAACAAGTCGGCTGTCAATCGCGCATGAAGGACATTTCAATTAGGCCGACAATTCAGACTTTCGTCCAAATTGTTTCAATTCACAGATTCCTCAGACTAGCACCTCTCCGGTCCCGGAGTGGTGTCTGTGGGTCATGGGGCCCTCGGCCAATCCCAGGCTAGCCGGCCCAGTCAGCTCCTGGGCCATTAATCCCCCATCAACTTGTTTGGTCTAGGAGGGGTGCGGCCGCCCAGTCCGGACTGGGGAGGAGTAGCTGGTCACCCGATAACCAAATTCTGAATAAGCAGAAAACGCAGCGCGTTTGCGTTTTATTATTTCTGCCGTGGCTTTTTGCTTTTCATTTTTTTTTTTTTTTTATTTGGGTGTGTCATCATTAAAATGGTGTCTCCGAGGAAATCCGGCCAGCTGGCCATCCATCCACCGGGCCTTTAAACTCTGCTTCTCCTTGGAGCGCTCTCCGTCCGGATGGCAGTTCAACTGCGCCGCTCGATGGGTAACATTTGTCCCACGGACCTGCTGAATGGGAATATTCCTCCGCCGAGGTACGCCCGCCAACTGGCGCCAGTCTAATGGCTGCATCTCCGGGTCAAGTGGTTCTAATAGTTGCCGTAATTGCCGGCTTATCGAGTGCATTAATCGAGTGGGATTTTGGGGGGAAGAGCTCCCTCTCTCCCTGTGCCTTCTGGCCATCCACAGAACTAGTTTCGGTTTAACGGACACTGTTTGAGTTTAAGATTCCGGCACTTTGGCTCTAATCCCCCGAGAGTCGAGCCTGATGGAAGCTGGTGGCAGTAAGCCGAAAGGATTCCAACAGGATGAGAGCCAAGAGCTTGCCACCAGAACAGGTGCAGCTGAGGAGGTGACCCAAATCCAGGCTTATGAGCCACTGTTCCACTGGAAACTGAACCTCTCAGAAGTCTGTCATCTAAACTCTTTAAACATTTGACTCGAGAGTGTTTTTTTGTCAGTGTAGAGCGGCAGGAAGCACTCCTCCTCTGACGAGTGATATTCGATATTGATGGAGACCCCCCCTCCTCGGAAATCGCCGGGAAGCAGTGTTTGCCCGGAGCACACTGTACTGAGTCTGGGACTCCTACTTGGGCTCTGTTTGTTTTGCTTTTTGTCTTGCGGACCGTGTGGACTGTGGCCAGAAACACATTTAGTTGCCAAATCATTGGAGCCAAAAACCAGATCTTGACAAAGCCATTAAAGCCAGACGATAATCGGGGAACGAGATCGGTGAACCGCCAACGAGAACCACTTACAATGGGCCGCAATAATGTTAATTGGAAATTACGCTTAGGAATAGTGGAGGGCAAGAGACCGAAACTGAGATCTTAGCCGAGAGCCACAATGTTGTATGAATTTTTCAAAACATGCCACAAGCTGTGCTGCCCCTCGCACCTGGCCCTCCTCCTCCTCCACTACTCTTCTAGTCGCCGCCAAAGGAAAGAACATGCTGCTGGCAGTCACTCGCGGGGGGAAATATAAATTATTGAGCTCGTTTCTTAAGTAATTATCGCACTGACGGACGGAACTCACCGAGTGACGAAGTGACGGAGTGGCGGACTGACGGATGGAGGGATTGAAGTCGCTTGTCGAGAGTGCCCCAGGCCCCGAGTCGCTTTCCGAGCGTTTATCGCATGACCTTTCAAGGGGTATACGGTTTTCTAGGAGAACCTTGTGCCATATTTCATAAACAGAACAGAGAGATTGCCCTTCAAGGTCTGGGGCTCTGTAATCTCTGGAAGAAGAGCAGCCTCTCCCGACCATCCCCTGCCTGTAATTAGAAACAGAGGCCGTGAGTCAGGTTCTGCTCCGTCTACCTGTGCCCCCGGCCCGGGGTCAGCCCCCCAGCTCACTAGCACACCACTTCCCATTACGTTATTGACTTTCGAGCGCAATTATTTGCCTTCGGAGGAATTCAAAGCGCAGCAGCCGGCCGCTCCAGTTCCAGTCTTCTCTGGGCCGGGGCTGGCTCTCTCGCGGCTCTGTTTGTCTTCCAAGCCAGAAGACTCTCTGGGCTCTCGGGCCAGTCTCGGCATCTTGGCTTCAGTCTCAAACGGGTCTTGACTTCGCGCGGACGTGCTTCTCGGCCGGGTCGGCAAACATTCGGCGAGTGAGATTCGACTTGGTTCAGTCGTTCAGTTGAGTGTGTGTGAGTGCCTGTGTGGGATCGATCGTGGGATCGATCTGCGTGGAGTGTTCAGCAGGGGACGCCTCTGCAAATATTGGCCAACAACTCCGGCGGTTAATGGCCATGAAGAAGCTGTACGCGAAGACCTCGTTCACCAGCAAGAAGCCCTCGAGTGTGGCCGCCTCCTCGCCCATCCTGGCCTACCACGCGCCGGCGGCGGGCGGCTACGACGTCCAGGCGGCGACCCTGCCCCATTCCGGGGAGCTCATCCGCCGCAGCCAGAGCCTGCATCACAAGATGTCGCCAGCAGTGGTCGCCAGCAAGGCCACCGACTACTACAGCATCGAGGAGCTGCAGGAGCTGGACCTTCTCGACTACCGACACCCCATGTACCACCACTACCAGCAGCAGCAACAGCGGCAGCGGTACCACGAGCACGAGCAGCTGGTGCTCCAGCTGCCGAAGGCGGGAGGAGCCATCTACGAGACCCCCACCCAGAGGGCACACCAGGATCAGTTGTTGTATGTAGCCCTGAAGGGCAGTCCGGCGGGGCAGGCAGAGAGTAGGGCCTCTCACGTCGCCTCATCCACTACTAGCTCATCCTCATCATCCTCCTCCGTGATCTTCTCCACACTGCGCAAGTGCGTCTCCCCCTCGAATCCGATCGAGAGCCCCCAAGTTCCGCCCACCAAGCTGGGCTGCTCCATGTCGTTCTCAATTAGAACCACGGCGGCAGCAGTGGCCTCCGCACCAGCAGCACCACCACCAGGAACACCCTCACCACAACAACAACAACAACCAAAACAACAACAACAGCAACAGCAACACAAACAACATCTCTATAGCAACATACATCACTTGCTGCTGCAGCAAGAGAGGCTGCCGCGGCAGAGTCCGAACCACAAGCACCACACACTACAGCGGCGGCACAATTCGGTCAAAGATAAACTGATTGGGGGCAGTGCAGCTGCGATTTCTGCGTATGTGTAAGAGCCACTTCCCGCCCGACTGTCGTCTGTCGTCTGTCGTCTGTCGTCTGCCCAGAACCCCCCACTCTCCACCCACTGCTTCCGATCTGTCCTCACGTAGCACTCGGCACTTGGCACTTGGCCCTGGGATTGGGTGCGTTTTTGGGCCGAAACTGAAAGAAATCAAAGCACTCTCAAGGCTGGGCCGCCGCCCCGCTCTTAATCATAATTATAATTTAACGCCAATTAAGCTGGAAAGCGGGAAAGCGCTTTCGTGCAACTGCAACGCGTCTCGCGGGCTTAACGCACGAACGAGCTGAGTCCCTGGCCCCTGGGATGCAAAATTTCACCAGCCTCTGGCTTGGCTTGAGGCTCAGTGGCTCAATTATGTTATTTTTGCACCACCACCAGCCAGCTCTGTGTTCCAGACATAGATGGTAGTGGGAAATGGCCATCCACTCCCGAACCAAGACAGATTCCGGCATTCCGCACGTCGCCAAAATAGATCTCGCCAGTCGGTCTATGAATCACAAGTCGTGGATGATAAAGACTAGAGGCAGGCCTTGATATCAGACTGCTCCGGTATACACAATATTTTAATTCAGAATCTGATTGACGGCCATTGTCTGTTGGCTGTTTCTGCTGAGCGCAGAAACTTCACTTTCGATGCCACGAACTCGATGCGAATCGGAGGCAGCCCCGGCAGGCTCACGGCTCATAATACCAAGTTACCAGGCTTGGCCCGGCACTGGCACTGGTTATATAAGGCCCTGGGACTGTGGCACAGCTGTGGCTAGACCTCTCGGATTCAGATCGGTCTGTCCGCCGGTCCGCGCACTCCATTTAAGTGCAAAACTACTCGCGGCTTATGGCCAGAATTGTGCAGACTCGACTCGTTTGGCGGCTGCTGCTCTCGGCCACTGTCGCTCTCTCTCCGCCTCTCCGGCCCCCAGCAGCACACAACTGGCAGCCAGAAGTAGAAGAGACTGAGCTCCAAGCGGACTGCAGAGACTACTTGCCAGTACCCCCGATCTCTCAGTGTGGCGAGACTCTGGGAAGTTGATTAAAGGCAACTCGTCATCGCCTTTGCATTTTTCCAACGAAGGCGTCGACTTGCCTGCCGGGTTTGCTTCTTTGTTGGCTTTGTGACTTTAATTGTCAACCGGGAAGCGGCAAGAGGCAAAAAATGGTAAAGGTTGCGAGACACACACGGGCATCGTATTAGAACATTCATTAGAATCATTTAATCGGTCCGGGAGGAGGACCGCCACTGCCACTGCCACTGCAACTGCATGACAGGTGTGTGAGTTCGCAAAGAAATGCCCAGCACTTCCTGCCTTTCCGCGACTGGATGGAGGCCCTTGGCCTGGCGAGTCGTGTGAACACTCCGGAGATCACTGCACTGCACCGCCGACCTGCCCTGGACGGGGGGAGCTGCGGAGGAAATCTAATGATTGGAAAACCATTTCTCATTAGGGCTTTTTCCGAGAAGTCTTAATGGAGTTGGGGATTACGAGACGCTTCTCTGAACTCGCACATTCCTGGCTAGGAATAGTTTGTCTGCCATTTTCATTCATCATCAATCCCAATCCCACTCTCTGTACTCCGCCTTCCTTCATTCCCTCATCGAATGGCCATCATAGTAGTGCCCTGTTTCATCCACAATTCCTCCGATTTCTTTCAGTGAGCAGAGCATAATCGGGGCGCGGGCCTCCGTGATGGTTTATGACGACAACCAGAAGAAGTGGGTGCCCTCGGGCAGCTCCTCGGGCCTGAGCAAGGTGCAGATCTACCACCACCAGCAGAACAACACCTTCCGGGTGGTGGGCCGCAAGCTGCAGGACCACGAGGTGGTCATCAACTGCTCCATCCTGAAGGGTCTCAAGTACAACCAGGCCACCGCCACCTTCCACCAGTGGCGCGACTCCAAGTTCGTCTACGGCCTCAACTTCTCCAGCCAGAACGATGCGGAGAACTTTGCCCGGGCCATGATGCACGCCCTCGATGTGAGTCCACGGAAGTCTGACCATCTAGTTCTTGGACTAACCATCTCCGATTGCAGGTCTTGAGCGGCAGGGTGGCCAACAACCCGGGGGGCCAGCCCACCAACGGAAACGGCTATGAGGAGGACATGGGCTACCGCACCATGACCAGCGAGGACGCGGCCATTCTCCGGCAGAACAACGGCATCGGTGGCCACACCACGCCCTCCGCCCAGACGCCCACGTCCCAGACGAACCAGAACAACATCCCCCAGAGCCCGCCGACGCCTCAGGGCCACCATCGCACCAGCAGGTAGGTGTCCGGCATCTCCATTGGTTCTTCATTTGGGCGGAACGGAGGACAGAGTATACTCTGCCTCCAAGAACAGCTAGCTAGCTGGGCCTATGAGGGCTCCCATGTCTCACTTATCGTTCCATCACTCATATCCATCCCCACCCCCGCCTACTATTCTTTGCTTACCCAAAAAGGAATTCCCTCAGCGCCCCACCGGCTCCACAGCCCCAACAGCAGCAGCAGCAGCAGGCACAGATGGGCCAGCCAGGATCCCACTACGGACCCACCGGGAACGGACCAGCCGCCAACGGCCTGCCGCCTCAGGGCAACCCCCAGCAGATTCCACCGGCTCCCCAGCAGCCCCAACAGCAACAGCAGCAGTTCCAGCAGCAGCAGCAGCAGCAACAGTACCAGCAGCCGCAGATGGTACCGGTCCAGGGGGGATATGCGCCCTCGCAGGTGAGTCCTCTTCGAGCTCTGTCCTCGCCCCCCTCCCAGAGTCCTCATGCGGTATTTCTGTTTCATTTCATTGGCAATTGGCTTGATCCTGACTCCTGACAACCTGACCACCTGAACACCTGACCCGCAACCACCACCAACCACCAACAACCCACCACTAGCAGTACCAGCAGCCCCACTACGTGCTCTCCAATTCTAATCCCAATCTCACTGTGCATCAATACCCAACACAGCAGCAGGCCCAGCAGCCGCCCCAGGCGCCTCAGCCTCCGCTCCAGAACGGCGGCATGTACATGGTGGGCCACGGCCACCTGCCCAGCTCCGCGAGCGCCAACAGCGTGGTGTACGCCAGCCAGCAGCAGATGCTTCCGCCCCAGGCGCCGGCGATGCCGGGCCCTGGCTACGGTCTGCCCCCCGGGGCAGTTCCTCCCCAGCAGCAGCAGCAGCAGCAGGCGGAGAATCCCTACGGCCAGGTGCCCATGCCGCCGCCCATGAATCCGTCGCAGCAGCAGCAGCCACAGCAGCCGCCGCAGCTCAATCGCATGAGCAGCCAGGGTGGGGCGGCGGCTCCGGCCCCACCGCCACCGCCGCCAAGCTTCGGCGGAGCTCCGCCTGCCCCGCCGCAGATGTTCAATGGCGCTCCGCCGCCGCCGCAGCCACCGGCTCCCCCGGCGCCACCAGCCATGGGCGGGGGACCCCCGGGGCCGCCAGGAGCTGGCCCAGGTGGGCCGGGGGCACCGCCTCCCCCACCGCCGCCGCCGGGGTTGGGTGGAGCGCCCAAGAAGGATGATCCCCAGGCCGATCTCATGGGCTCGCTGGCCTCGCAGCTCCAGCAGTTCAAGCTCAAGAAGAACAAGGTATGCGTGGGGAATGGGGTATGTCCATGAGTGGCTCACTAACTCACTGGCTTGGGTCTCCTTTCCAGTCCACAACATCTGCTCCCGAGAACAGCGGCAGCAGCACCTCGAGTGGCGGCAGCGGTAACTATGGAACCATTGGCCGCAGCTCCAATGGCATGGCCTCCATGATGGACGAGATGGCCAAGACGCTGGCCAGACGTCGGGCTCAAGCCGAGAAGAAGGACGTAAGTGTAGATCGAGGGAGACAACTGGCACCGCCAACTAACGATTCTTATGACTTTCAGCCCGACCCTGAACCTGAGGTGAAGCAGCGGCCCTGGGAGAAGTCCAACACACTGCCCCACAAGCTGGGCGCCGGCAGCGGCTCCGGAGGAAGTGGCCATGGCGGAGCCAACGGCAGTTCGGGTGGAGCTGGAAGCAACACAACGAACAGTGGCGGAGAGTCGCCTCGGCCCATGCGCAAGCGCTTCGGCAGTGCCAGCGAAGAGACCATTCTGAAGGTGAGCCAGATCTTGGCCAGACTTGCCAGACTACTAACTCTCTAATCCCCCAACCAGGTCAATGGCGATGGCCTGTCCCTGGCTCTCTCCAACGGAGACTTGGACACACTCAAGGCTGAGATAGTGCGCGAGATGCGGCTGGAGATCCAAAAGGTCAAGAACGAGATCATAGATGGTGGGTTTACTAGAAAACAGAAGGGAGTCTGAAATTTCTAACTTCCATTCCCGTTCCAGCTATTAAATCGGAGTTTAATCGAAGATAGATTAGCGCACTGTCGGGATAATGGCCAGGAGGCGCCCATCCTCTCCTTTTCCAGAACCAGGCGCCAAGAGATGTGGAGGAGAAGGAGCAGGAGCAGGAGCCAGATGTTCAGCCAGAGCCGGGCGTGTAATTTAAGACATTCGCATAGTATTCGGAGGAATCGAAGCTCGCAACATTTCTAGAATGTTGACGTTCGATCCGGGCGTTGGCAAGTGGTCGGGGGATGCGCATATTCGGGAGGCACTTGCTTTAGGATAAACACAAAGAAAAAAAAAAACAAAAACATCTAGGCTAACGCGAAAAAAACACACACAAATACTGACGGCGGGGAGTTTAGTCAAAGTAATTATTTTATTTTTTAGACTTCTTAGTTATGTAACTAAACCTACCTACTGTTGTACATTATTTTGCATAAGTCTATAAGCCAATTTTAGTGTGAGAACCATGCTTGCGATCTTTCGGTAGCCCCTCTTCAGAAGTCCCTCTTTCGTTTGTTCCTTCAGCTCCTTAGTCCCCCCCTCCCCGCCCCCTTGTTTTTGTACCAAAATCAAAATGATCAGCGTTTGTAATTAAACATAGAACGTATTTCTAACAGAAGAACAAACCACAAAGCATACATATATAGACGGTATATCTACGATCGTACTCATTAACCTACACCTAACGGGAACTAGTATTACGAACTCGAACGAAATCGAATTCGAAATCGAAACGAGAACAATTCCACAAACGTCATCCATCAAGGCTCCTCCACGCAACTTTCCTTAACAACTTCCTAAGCACACGATCTCATACGACTCGATTTTAAGAAATCAACCAGACCAGCAAGTCTTCAGCGAATCTTCGGCCAATCAGAAAGAGAGAAACGGAAACGGAAAGCGGAAATGAATCAGAAATCAGAAATCGTAACAGTAACAGTAACAGTTCAAAGCGGAATTGAGCGTGGTGTTCAGGACTCGGACTTAGATACGGACGAGCCACTTAGCGTTTAGAATCACTCATGAATAATCCCCGATCTATACAGCGAAATTAGAAAGCTAAATTAACAATCGACTGCTGCGTATTATGCATACAAATAATACATATAAAGTATATTTATATAGAGGAACGCCACTGATTATTGTAGACTCCTCCTCCCCAGACGATCCTGAACATATGCGTACCAATTCAACTTCCATATACGACTAAGACTTAATAGCGAAATTATTGAATGAGGATGACGGGGCAGGCCAAGTATAGCGGGCAGGAATCGGAAAGGATAATGGATAATCGATAACCGATAACGGAAAACGGATAACGGATAGAGAAGCTTAGGCGAGAGGACGAGTTTAGTTCTTAAGGCATAAACGAAGTGAAATTGTTTATTAAGTGGACGAAGATTTATTTATACTGAGTAGTACGGCGGAGTAGTTGTGTATAATTCGAATGCATATATAAATTTTAATTTTTGTAATTTAACAATAATTTTTATATTGACTGTGCGAGGTTGCGGCGATATATGCGAGTATATATATAGAGTATATGGAATACCTAGTTATATGGCGGCCACACACACGGTCCGGTGTGTATGTAAATGTTATGATTTTTGTATTTTTATATATGATCTTTGCATTGCGACAACAATGGCAACAATTTAATATTAAACACACGTAAACTATTTTAAAGCAAGTAAACAAAACAAAAAAAAAACGGATGCGCGCGGCATCAGGCGCGCAACTTTTTATGTATTAAATTAAATATATTATACACTTATATACAACCAGAATATTCAATATACATACGTGAAAGTGAGAAGTGGAAGGAAGAGCAGCCGACATTAACTCGAGATCAAAATATATATTAAAATCAGCAACGGATTCACTTAGATCGATAAGGGCATAAGTTATATACGGCGATCCGGCGATCGGATGGAATAGAAGCGCAAAACATTATATGCATATTCAACAAAAGAACGTACAGTGAAATAAACAAGCAACGTTTGTATGTGAAAACCAAATAAATGGCTTTGATTTAATTGGGAAGTGCATTTCTTGCACATCACTCATACGCAGTGGCTCCTGGAATTGTCAGACGTAGGGCGTATGATTGATTTCACCTGAAAATTATCATAATATGGACTTGGACTTTTGTTTTTTACTTCTATTTATAAAATAAAAATATAAAATAACGAAATACAAATATTTTAATCTAAATTAACGGATAATGTTAGGCTTCTGTTAACTTCTCTGCCTATCGATAAAAATGTTAGTGACTATGTAAACTCCACGAAATTTCATTTCCGGTCACGGTTTATGGCGGCCATTCTTTACAGTGGAGTTATATTTGAAAAATCAGTTGATTTCTGGCTTAGTCCTCTTTTGTGAATAAAATGTTACTTTTTAAGGTATTTTATGTATTTTTGTATACTTGTCTAGCTAATTTAAATCTTACTTTAAATCTATTTTGGCGGCAACAGGGCGTATGAAGGATTTCACTTGAGACTGATCCGAATTGCATTTCTACAAACCAGATATTCATCAGTATAAGCTCTAACTATATAAAAAATGTATATATTTCCTCAAAATTAAGGAAACTGTTAAACTCGTTTGTATATTTTGAAAGCTTTCCGTTAAGCTTACTTACCTATCGATACATATCGCTGCGAGTGAATCTTGCTCTCCGCGAAACTTTGGGGAGGCCTTTGGAAAGCTTTGGGCCTCTTTGGCCGCCCGCCCCAGTAGGAATACTGCCTACTGCCACTATTCTCTCTCTTAATTTCAACGAGTAAGGTTGGTCTTGTGGCGTTCGCGACCGAAAGTAAAATAGCGGCATCGTTTCTTATTGTTCTAGTGGCCATTAAAAGGCAGAAGCCAAAAACAAAAGAAAATAAAGAAAGCTAGCAGTGGCCTGTGTGTGAGCGTGTGGCCCGGGTGCATGTGTGGGGGAAATTTGGCAGCAAACCGCAGAAATATTTGTTTTAGAAAACAACATTCTGAACAGGCATCGAAGAAACATTGAAGAATTCCCATGTACGAGTGTGTGTGTGCTGTGTGTGTGTCTTTCTTTTTTGTGATCTAACGAAAACGATTTATTGAAATGCCGAACTGCAATCAAAATTGAAGACAGCAGCAACAGAAAGAGCATTCTTCATTGATGCTGCGAACAGCTGACGTGCTCTCTCGCGGGCGCCTGGGCGCCCTCGCTCTTCCCCTGGTGGCCTTTGGTGGTGGGTGTTGTTGTTGCTGTTGGGGAACATTCAAATGTTGGCCGACTTTGAATTGGAACTGAGTAGTGTGTGGCCCAGTAACGTGGCAGTGAAAACTAGACTCTGTAAACTGAACAAAAATAAATCGAAATCTACATAATTGGAATATTTAATGTTGAGTGTCTTATCGAACTTTGTGGAATCAGAAACCGACGGAAACCGATCTCGGCAATGGACAGCCGGCCGTTTCAAGTCTAACTTTCATGGTCATCTCGGAGCTCCGATCTGACCCATAGAATTGTTTGAATAATTAAATCTTTTGACCAAACCCCTTTGTTGTCTTTCAAATTTTAGTTAATTTTACGGAAGTTTGTAAAATTCTTCACACGTCTACTCGCATTGCCTCGCTTCCTCCTCCCCCTCGCCCGTTTTCTCTCCGCCTTCTTCGCAACGAACAAAGTGACAAAAACACAGAGAAGAAACAAGAATAACAACAAACGAACAACAAGAATTCCATCTTCCATAATAATTTTCAATAAACAAAAACAGAACGGCATTATTTTTGTAACAAGAATAATTGGCAGCGTTCTGGTGCGAAAGTCGAGGTTGGTCCGAAGGAGCTCCGACTGAGGACGTGGCCTTCTAGCCGCCACTAATAATTCGGTCAGCCGTGTGAGTAGCGAATAGCGGAGCAAATACCGTTTGTTTACTGTGTTATGCCACCCACCACGAAGCTTTTGCCCCTCCCCCGCTCCCCTATTGATTTGCATTGCCACCCACACTCACTCACACACAAACCAACTACCCACCCACCCACACACTCTCCCCCCAAATTGGTGGAGCTGGAAATTATCGGAACTTTTCATTTGTTTCCCTCACGTGCCCTTTTTAATGGTTCCCCCCTCCCCCCCACATCTATGTTATGCTTGTTGTCACTAATCCATCATGGGGCATTTTCGGTTGCCACCATTTCCAGCACCTGGAGGCTAGGAGCTTCTGGGCCAAAATAGAATCGAACACAAACAAGTTCCTTCGAATAATGCAATCTATTTCTATTTCCACGAACTGCTGACTGCTCCTCTGCCTGCTGCAACGCCCATCCTGCGGACTCATCCACCACAACAACAAATTGCGTTGCACGATTCGGTAAGTAACCCATGCCACAAGTCCCATGCCCCATGCCCCATTCCCCAGGTAGAAGTTGGGCTTGGTCCTTGTTTTGGGTGTGTTCTAATGGGTTCTATGAAGACGTTCCGCGATCCTTTTCCCGATAAGGGGGAAAGTGCGTGCTTTGCATCTCCAACCCTCGGGGCGCCTCTTCAGTGGTCTTCCCACCCTTGTCCTCCCATCACCCCGTGAGGCAGCGCCAACCACCCTTAGTGGCTGGAAACTGTGTCACAGGCTGTTACCACTGCCGAGTTGGCAGAAATGGGCAGAGTCCACTGGGAGAAGAGAATCCTACTTATTTTGAATGATAACTTTCAGGCGACGTAAGATAGTTCACCCCTTTTTTTGAAGTGTAGAGTGCATTTTCCGGCCTCTCCCTTTTCCTTCCTCTCTCTCTTTTACTGTTTTGCTCTCTTATTCCGCGTCCTGTACCGTTAGAGCTTTCCGTTAGAGCTTTAGCGAATCGGAGTAAACAATAACACTGAAAGGTAAACATGTTCTATGATTTCCCGGGATTTAGTTTCCGCCGGAACGGACAAGTCCGGCGACAAGTCAATTGCAGGATCCTGAATTATTTAGGGTTGCCCCGGGCGACTCCCGCACCGAGTGGACACCTTCCGTGTGGTCAAAACAATTGGCCCCGGGTTCAAATACCTCCCGGGCACGGGCTCGGGCTCGGGCCACGGGCCAGAACGGGTTGCAGTCCAATTAGGGGCTAGGGGGTGAGCCGCAGGGGCGGAAAGTGGTGAAAAAATCAATGGGGCTCCTTGGGGCGGGACGCGTAACGCCTCAGGCGGCTGTCTGGCGGCCCCCATTTAAGTAGCGGAGATAGCTCCGATCGATACACGAGTTCCAGCCACAGCGGCCAGACAAAGTCTAAAGGTTCCCAACTCTCTCGTGTGGAATCGCCTTTATGTCGACTCGAGTTGTTTGGCACTGAACTTTGTGCTCCGACTTGACTCGAAACCAGAAAACACAGCCCGGTTGTGTAAGCTGCATCACGCAACCGCCTGGCCCCCGTTTGGTGACCTCTGACGTGGTCGCTCCGTTGCGTGTCCCAGAAAACTTTGCCCGCGCCCGTGGGTCACCCGTGCGTATGCTTGATGTCATTAGCTGAAGCTGGAAAGGGGGAGTCCAGCCCAAAGGGGGATGCTTGTTAATAAATCACCTCCCTTCTAATGTCCACTTCTTTTGAGGAAACTCCCAGACTAATCGCATGCGGTTTCCGGGTGAAATCATAATGTTTATCAGCCGCTTAAAAACTATTATTTTTATATTTTTATTCTGTGTGTCCGCAAGTCAGCGCCTTATCATTTGAATAAAATGTTTTATTCGAACATTGGCCGGCGGAGTGACATCATAGGCGGTCGGTGCCGTCATTTGACATATTTTATTGGGCCATTAGACAGTCGCTTGCAGTCCCCCCCTCCACGGCCAGGTGTCGAGATCCGTATCGGCCGCTAGACCCATTCATTGAGAGCAATCAAGTCCGATAAACCCGATAAGATAAGGCCCCGGGCGGCACCCTTGACCGTGACTCAAAAAGCGAACAAAAACAAAGAAAATCAATCGCGAATCGGACTCATCTGCCGGGGCGACCTTCAGGCCTCTCAGATCTGGCCCTGTGGTTAGCCAGCTCCGGAGGGGATTGGCTTGGATTCGATTACCGAATCTCTATTTTTAGCCCTCTGGCGAGGTGGCGGAAATCATTCCAATATTTATTCGCGCCTGAATGTGATTAGCAATGCGCACTTTGTGTGCATTCCAAGTGTTTCTACCTCGAGTACCTGCCGCCAGATCGTTCCAAGGGGGTGACGCAATGCCTCCGGAGGGCATTCCGGAGGGGCATTCAACCCGCCACCTCTGACCCTCGCCGGAGTTGGCAATTAAAACGGAAGTACTGGCAACCTGTTGCTGGGACTGTTGCCCAACTGCCAGGCTCATTAAATTCGAGCTTGGGAAGCGGGCCGGCCCACCGCTTGCATGGCATTAATTAGTCGGTGGCGAGCCCACTCTGGTGGCTCTTCTGGGAACTCTGGCTATTACCACACGGCGTATGAATGTCTGCAGAACTTTCGGTTGGAAGGGAGACCGGCCTACACTGCGGAAATGCAGGGCCTAGTTCGGGAATCTATCAGGCTATCAGAGGTGCCTGGTCCTCGATGTGGATTTTTAATTAATGGCATTACGGGGACACTTTCCCACAGGCCCGCCAGAGGTCGCTGCAGATCGCTGTCAGTCAGCGGCGATGGGAACATGTGTAGTTCGGGTGCCCCTAGCAGCGGGCGTGGCGGACGCCTGCCAGCTTCCTCCTCGCTGCCAGTGGGTTAAAAATACCCGCGAGTACTTGTTGCTCTCGTAATCGCCCTCTCAGTCGCGGCCCTCCCCTGATGGCACCCAGAAGGGGTCAATAGACGGACCAGTGGCTGAGAACGCCAGCGAAAAGCGATGGTGCTTGCTTGGAAAAGGCGAAGAATGTGGCAGCCACAATGTGGCGTGTGTTGGTGCGGAACTCGGGATAAAGAACTGTCGGTGATATAAACCAGGCCAGACCAGTGGCCAGTGGACCAGAGGGGACTGCTGACGACGGCCATGAATGGGACGGACCAGTGGCCGAATATTAACTGCAACAAGTGCCGAGGGGAGTGGGTAGCACCAATGGCACTCTGCCTCCCCCGGCCCAGCCCGAATGCCAATTCTCTCGAACAGTTTCTAACAAATCCGTGAAAGCAAAACCACAACAGCAACAGCAGCGAGAGAAGGCACACGAAAGGTCTAAAAATAAAAGCCAGAACCGAAACACATTATAAACAATCCGGCGAAGTCGTGGAGAGTGCGAGTCGGTGGCGGCTCCGCGCCAGTCAGTAGTCTTACGTCATCTCTTGGCCGTCTCCCTCCCACGGGTGTGACCCCAAAAGACACATCTATGACGTCAATTAGCAGATGGCGGAGGTATGGGGAGTGGCGCATAGCCCCAGAGATGTCGCTTCTAGAAGATCTCTACAAGAATCTCTACGAGAAGACGTTCTCAAGTAATTTACTAAGGCACCGACTTGTTTAGATATTCAACTTACTAGATATGTTCGCTGAAAGGAAACAAATGTTCCCATCGCTGGCACGAGCTGCAGGCGCCGGCGCAGGAGGCACAGATACTTTCGTATCTGAGAACGCCTCTCACCCCAGAGAGATCCCCAAGATACGTTCCGTTTTCGAATGCAGCCAAATCGGTTCAGTTCAGTTCTGTTTCTGTTCGGTTCGGTTTGGTTTTCTGCGTTTTCCAAGATTTCCACTTTTCTTTCCGTTTTTGTTGAAACTATCTTGCACTTCGTTCCATTTTCCACCACAGTAGTAGCACCATAACTGTTGGATTAGAACTTTTGGATTCAATTTTGGATTAAATCAGTGAGTGGACAGACTTTTCCCAACGAACGTCTCATTGGTTCCCCAACGAAAATCCGACGGATTCTATAAATAGAGCGGGGACTGGGGCGGGCGGCCGGGGGAGGGAGGGGGCCTCTCGCGGCTGCCTCGATACAGAAATTGCCTCGCTCTCTGGCCTGAGATACTCGAAACTATAAGATACTTTCCCGCAGACCGACTCCGCCGACGATGACGACGCTGATCCGGGGGATTATCGCGCGCCGGAACTGAACGATGGATCTGGCAGATCAAATCGATGACTATATCTGTTCGTTCGAAGGACTTGGCGACTTAACAATGGACTCCCTGGCCATCTTCATCTTCCTGTGGGCCGTGCTGGCCCTCTTCTCCGTCTGGCTGATCAAGCTGCTCTACCACAAGTATCTCAACAAGGGCCAGGCCCCCAGCGCCGCCAACAGCCGCCAGAGCAGCGTGGCCCCCGGCTCGGGATCCCCCGCCTCCGGCTCCGGCAAGACCGAGAAGCGTCTCTCCGAGCCGCGCGAGTTTCTGGCCACCAAGAGCAAGGTGGCCGAGGATCTGGCCAAGCCCCTGGCGGCCGGATCGGCCGGTGGAGCCAGAGGTCGCTCCTCGGCCTCGCCGCTCAACTCCGCCGCCGGCGGTCCTCGTCGCCGGGTGGTGCGTCAGAGCTCCACGGGCCCGGAGAACCGCAAGAAGCGGTACGTCCCACCGCCCTCCAATGTCGTGGGCCCCGAAACGGTAAGTCGAACTGAGCCACAGCCACTCTCTTCTTTAACTCTAACTCTCGTCTAATCTCCCCCAGAGCTCCGTCACCTGGACCAGCCAGGTGTTCCGCTGGCTGTACAGCGACCTGGTCATCGTCAACGAACTGCTCATGTCCTGGGTGATTGCCATTAACGACTCGCTGCGCAAATCCGTGGAGGAGGTGAGTGTGGGGCGGAGGGTGGTCGGGTCACCGGGTGACATCACACGTGGCTCTGTCATCGCGGCATCATGTGGGAGCCGCAGCTCCTCCGCAGCTCTCTGATGTCATGGCTGAGCCCGACTTGGTCTCCGTTGATGACGGGCCGTTGACCTTTGTTCTTGGCCCGCCACGACATTCAACTTGAAATCGATGTTCGCGCTGGCGCCCCTGCTCCGAGCCCCTCGGAGCTCCGAGCTGGGAACTCGCTCAGCCGTAACTGATGGCGAAACGCGTTTTGTTTTTCGTTTTTTCCTCCATACCGTCTAGCTGGCGAGGCGAGTGAATGTTCGGTTTATAATTTGCCTAATAAATGGCCCAGGGGGAAGTGTATTATTTAGAAAATATATGCTGATCTAAGGTGATAGTTCCAGCCCAAGATAGGACTATAATATCCGCACTTTATTGCTACTTCATACAACTAATCCCACAGAGTACAGGGTATCCTACCAGCTGGACACACTCCGCATGTTCCCCCCGATTTGGTTCGTTTTTTATCGCCTTTTACGTGATCGGAGCCAGTCGGGGGCCAAGGTCGGCACTTAGTCATCCGTCATTATCCAGTCCAGGCTGTGACCAAAAATCATGAGCCGGGTTGGCCGGCTTACGTAATACTTGACTAATCAACACCGAAACCCGCCACTCTTTGCAGCACGGAGTCGCCGTGGAAGTGGTCCGCGTGCTGCCCGACAGCCCCGCTCCCGGACTGAACAACATCTTCTGCAACTGCGATGAGAACAATCCCGCCGACATGGTAACCGAGTTACGATCCAGAAAGAGTATATGTGGTAACTGAAGTACTTTCCAGCTCATCACCTTCGATTGCGACGCCATGCCGGTGCTGCAGGTGAAGACTTTCCGGCAGAAGGCGGGCAAGGTGGAGACCTCCCACTACAAGGTCACCGTGTCGAGGTTCCGGGCCCGCATGGCCATTCCCATGAACTACAACACCCTCAAGGGTGAGATGCGCGTCGAGGGCTATCCAGATGTGAGTGAACCCCCCCCATCACAGGCTACATGCTTCCCAGGACTCGCACGCTAATCTTTTTTCCAATTCGAAGGTCCGCATCGCCATGAACAGTGTGGGCGCCATCAAGCCGATGGACCAGGACGAACAGCAGCTTCAGACGGTCATCAGCGACATCCTGACGACGGCCCTGCGCGACACCGTCTACCCGGTGGACTTCTCCATCTACTCCACCTGCCCCCGGGCGGACGTGGAGCCCCTGGAGCTGCCCGTAATCTATCCCGTCCACTATGACTCGCTGGCGGTGAGCAGTCGGGAGCAGTGAGAAGGCGGAGGAAGCTCCCACCTGTTTCTGTTTCTGGTTTCTGGTTTCTGGTTCCTGGTTCTCTCAGTCCCCGTGTTCTCTTCTACACTCGTCACTCTTCAAAGAACCTCACTGTACAGTGTTAACCACCACAAGACAATCAGACACTTCTCATTGCTCTCGACTTTCTCCCATTTCCCATTTCCCATTCCCCAACCCCCCAGTTTGTTCTCTGAAATTCGCCTTTTCTCTCTGATTCTATCCACATCTCCCGTGTCTCCGTCTCCGTTGAGAATCCGTTGAGTTTGTTGTGCCTGCCGCCCCCCGTCCCAAATCCCGCGTCCCAAGAAGATCCCCAAGAAGTAAAAGACTTTCTTTCTCTTTTCAGGGCAACCAGTACTTTCAATATTATTACAATTTCTAGTGAATGTCACGCATTAGTTCCTGATTAAAGGCGAATTTCATGAGCCTCCAACCCCGACTTTTGATCTTTTGACCCTGCCCTTGCCCCTGCCCCTGTCCCTGCCCCAAGTCTCTGCCCCTCTTTGTCTCTCTATGTCTCGCATCTCATCTCACCTTGTCGAAATCCATTCCATACAGCACAACATGGAGCACCTGGGCGGTGGCTTGAGGGACTCACAGCGCATGGTGTCCGGCCGCCGGCTGCTGGTGAAGATCGTCAAGGGCGAGGGACTCCGGGACGCCCACGACCCCTACGTGGTCATCGAAATGGACGAGCCGGCCCAGAAGAACCAGACCGGCACCCAGCGAGGCAGCAAGCCATTCTGGGACGAGCACTTTCTCTTGTAAGTGATTCATCCTTAGTAGTTTGAGATCCTCCTTAACTCACCTGGTCCTCCTTTTCAGTCAACTCTCCCCGCAATCTGCCGAGATTCTGTTTGAGGTCTACGACCATCCGGTGATTGCCTCCGATCCGCCCAAGTTCCTGGGTCTGGGCCTGGTGGGCATCGACGAGCTGGCCGTGGGTCCCGCCTCCACGCAGCTCCTGCAGCTCCAGCCGCGTCCTTACGAGACCCAGCCCGTCTCGGGGGCCATCACCGTGGACTTTGTGTTCATCGAGGGAGCCGAAATCCCGGCGGGCACCCGTCCCCAGCACCTGAAGGAGGCGCTGCGGATCAGCACTCCGGCCATCAACGAGCACATCCGGAACGGAGCCGACCTGGCGGACGCAGCCGTACGGGCACTGCAGGACGGGGCGCTCTCCGGCACCGGAAACGGCGGCCAGCCCAGCAAGAGCACCCTGATCATCCACAGCGTGCAGCGGGTAAGCGGGTCGTGCTGGACTCTTGGCCAAAGAGCAGCACTCATCTCATCTCCCAGGCTCCGTCCTCCTACGGCTATTCGTTTTAATTTTCGTTCGTTTCTCTTTTCCGTTTCGTTTCATTTCGTTCCTCCCCCGACTCGCTGGTCCCGATCCCGTCCAGAACTCGACCGGCCCGAATGCATTTAAGGTAATCTCCCCCATAGACCCGGTCCTCATCTCCTGAACTGTTTCTTTTTTGAGTTACCTTGCGTTACTGCGTCTCTAATCCCTCATGAGTCATGCAGGCTCCCTAGTGTCTAAGCCAAGCTAATCTCCAACCTGTTTCTTGTTCCGTTACGCTCCGCCTAACCCCAAATGCGCTTCTCTAATCACGTCTTCGAACCGACTCCGATCCGAACCGATCCGGATCAGGTCGCGGTGAACGAGGAGGGAAGGCTCGAGGTGACCCAGGCCCCCACCGAGCTGGACGAGGCGGTGGCCCAGGCCTTCGAGCGGGCCGCCAGCGAGGCCCAGGCCGAGCTCCAGCTCCAGGAGAAGCAGGCCGACGCGGAGGTGGCCGACACCAACGACTCAGGTAACAATACCGTCAACGAGGAGAGCACCGCCGAGGTAAGTGGGCAGAGTTCAGAGGCATGGCATGTCGTTTGCATTTCGTTCTGGGTGGAGTTTCATATTCCGTTGATCAACTAACGTCCTTGGGAATCCCTTGCAGTTTGGCCAGCCCAACGCCGCCTCCTCGCCCAACGGCAGCAGCTACCACAACAACTACAGCCTCAATGGCAACGGCAACACGAACGGATCCGGCTACAACAGCCTGCCCCGGAACGGGGGCGGAGGCCTCTCCGCCTCCCAGCTGGCCCAGCAGCACTCGTCCGGCTACATGGACGGCAGCGACGTGGTCGACGACCGCGGGCGCAGCAAAAAACGTAATTTCTTTGGTACCCTGAAGAAGCGGCTCAGCCGCTCCAAGACACGCACCCTCTCGGCCGACCAACCGCCCAACAATAACAGTCATAAGTCACTATCAGCCACCAACTCGTCAGCCACTGGACTCCCTCGAACCGCCACCGGAACCCTCAATGGTGAATCTTCCCGTTCATTATCTGTCGATCGTGCCACTCTGTCCAAAAGCAATTCACTTGGTAATTACCACCCTCGATCACAAATCTCCGCCTTCGCTGGAGTCCTCGCCTTCGCCTGTGTCCATTTAAGCCTGGCTTGAACGCACTCTCACCGGATCACCCCGCATTCCGCTAACAGCTCTGGGACGCAGCAGTCCCCACATCTAATATTGCATTTGGAGATCACGGCATTTGGCACTTTTAACATCTAATTTTGCTTATCTTGTTTAGAACTTTGCAGCCTAATCGTTTTCATTTGCATTTCCCCATCATTTTAAGATCGGACTTGATCATTTTCTATTGTCTCACATCATAGATCATAGATATTAACCCCGCTTATCGTTACTTTAGTCTAGTTGTGCCTACTTTCAAATACCCGTACTTGTACTCTACGTCTCGTATTGTCTCTTCTCTCCCCAACACTTTCTCCCATCACATGCTAACCGAACTGTGACCCTCCACACGAATCTGTATGTATTCCACGGTTCCCACAAACACAAACTCCAAACACCAAACACACGAACACTTTTTTAAAAACATTGCTGGCTTTATTTTGGAATTTGTGATTCGACTTGATTTCGATTATTTCTCACACTCGACCGTATTCTTTTCTTTTCTTTCGTTTATTTCCACATGTGCAATATGATTTGGTGGGTCCTAACCGGGTGCTTGGTTTGTGGTTGTGCCACTACTCTCAACTTGCCACTTACAACACACACAACTAAACTAAACGCAGGACCCCGCATGGGCATCGGGCACTCCATCACCGACCACTCACGTCGCTCCTCAATTTCAGAATCCTCCGCCATCTCAGGCTTCTCCTCGGCGAGCAACAAGACCTACGTCCACGAGGCCTCCACCCTGGTGCTGGAGACCATCGAGAACGGCGTGAAGCGGTCAGTGGACTATGGCCTCATCCCATCTTTCTTCTATTGACTCCTTCCATTCCTTCCCCACAGCCACTTCATTGTGCCTTTGGCCATCGCCCAGAGACCCCGCTGGAGGCGCAAGGGCACCAAGCTGCACATCTACAACGACCACACCTTCATCGCCAAACATTTGAGCGGGTAAGGTTCTTCCAGCACTCCTTTCAAAGAACGGGGGGAAAACAATGTGTTTTTGGTAAAAAAATCTATCGAAAAACTCTTCTGTAGATTTTTTGGTGTAATTTAAAAGCGAATCATTACACAAATCGTTTAAGGCATTCCCCAAGAGGATCGGATGCAAATTGGCCAAGACATGGGCATGGCTTGGAGCTATACATATATGAGGATCCTGACACAAATTTAGAAAAAAATCGATCGAAAAATTCATTCTTTGATGTTGATAGAAATTGAAAGGGATTGACTCCAGAAATCTTTTAAGGTATTCCGTGCAAGGATCGGATGCAAGTTGGCCAAGATATGGACATGGTTTGGAGCCATTTATGAGGGTCCTGGGTTTTGGAAGGGGTACAGCTGAAAAAATGTGAAAAAATCGATCCAAAAATACTTTTGTAGATTTTGATGGAAATTGGAAGGGAATCGTGCCACGAATCTTTTAAGGTATTCCGCTTGGGGATCGGATGCAAGTTGTCCAAGATATGGACACGACTAGGAGCCCTATATGATGATCCTGGACTTTACAAGGGGTACACCTTAAAAATTAACAAAAAATCGACCAAAAAATTGTTCTCTAGATTTTTATTTAATTTAAAAGGGAATCAGTAAACAAATCGTTTAAGGTATTCCCCAAGAAGATCGGATGCAAATTGGCCAAGATATGGGTATGGCTTGGGGCCATTTATGAGGATCCTGGGTTTTGGAAGGGGTACCCCTGAAATATTGGATGTCATGGATGCCATGGCCATGGAAAAAAATCGATCCAAAAATACTTTTGTAGATTTTGATGGAAATTAAAAGGGAATTGTCCCACAAATCTTTTAAGGTATGCCTTTCAAGGATCGGATGCAAATTGACCGAGATATGGACATAATTAGGTCCCATATATGACGATCCTAGATTTTCGAAGGGGTACTCCTCAAAAATTTTAAAAAAAATCGATCCAAAAATCAGTTTGTAGATTTTGATGGAAATTGGAAGGGAATCGTGCCACGAATCTTTTAATGTGTTCCTCTCAAGGATCGGATGCGAATTGGCCAAGATATGGACATGGGTGGGTCCCATATATGAATATCCTGGATTTACAAAGGGGTACCCCCACAAAAATGTGGAAAAAATCGATCGAAAAATTCTTTTGAAGATTTTGATGGAAATTGAAAGGGAATCGTCCGACAAATCTTTTAAGGTATTCCGCTTGGGGATCGGATGCAAGTTGTCCAAGATATGGACACGACTAGGAGCCCCATATGATGATCCAGGACTTTACAAGGGGTTCACCTTAAAAATTAACAAAAAATCGACCAAAAAATTGTTCTCTAGATTTTGATTTAATTTAAAAGGGAATCAGTAAACAAATCTTTTAAGGTATTCCCCAAGAAGATCGGATGCAAATTGGCCAAGATTTGGGTATGGCTTGGGGCCATTTATGAGGATCCTGGGTTTTGGAAGGGGTACCCCTGAAATATTGGATGTCATGGATGCCATGGCCATGGAAAAAAATCGATCCAAAAATACTTTTGTAGATTTTGATGGAAATTAAAAGGGAATTGTCCCACAAATCTTTTAAGGTATGCCTTTCAAGGATCGGATGCGAAATGGCCAAGATATGGACATGCTTGGGTCCCATATATGAATATCCTGGATTTACGAAGGTACTCCTCAAAAATTTCGAAAAAAATCGATCCAAAAATCAGTTTGTAGATTTTGATAGAAGTTGAAAGGGAGTCGTCCTACAAATAGTTCAATCTATTCCTTTCGAGGATCGGATGAAAATGTTGGAAGATATAGGCATAACAAGGGGTCTATACGGAAATCCTGAATAAAAGAGTATACACTGCTTTGATATCCGCTATAATATATCCTATTTAAGTATATTTGTGCCTCAATTGTGACCAAGAATCCTCTTTTGATCTTCCAGAAGCGGCCTTCAGTGCTCCATCTGCATGAAGTCGATCCCGCGGAGGCCCGGAAAGCAGGGCTACGAATGCCGCGACTGCCAGCTGATCTGTCACAAGCAGTGTCACATACGGGCGCCCCAGTCCTGTCCCAATCCCACGGTGCTCTCCATGGAACTGTAAGTGGAGTCCCCGGGTGCCCTCCCGTCGCGGACTCTCTCACGTCGTAACCCTGCCAATACCGTATACTAATTTATTGATTTCATTTTGTTTTTCTCTTTCCACTCCCACACACACACACATATATCCCTCCAACCAACACACACACCCACACACGAAAACGCACACACACACAACCGAACAGAACATCATTTCCGGTACTCACTGAGAGAGATATTAACTTAGTTAACTAGAGCTATTTATTTTGTGTCCCAGTCTTAATTTTGTAAAGTCTCGACTCCGCCAAATGCAGTTTGATATTTGAGAAGAGCGATTTTGATTTCCTTTGAATTGGCGTCAGGAGTGGAAATTTCAGATTCGGGCTTTGTTTTCCGGCTCCCGGCTTCCTCCCAGCACCACCTTGCCACCTCGCTTTTGGCCACGCTTCTCATTTTTTGTATATTCTTTCCGGGCACTAATCCGACCTCTTCTCTCATCGCACCCACTCCACCATCGATCGACCACCATCCGGCCCCCTGGAGCAGGATGACAAGTGATCAGCCCCACTAGAAACCACAGCACCATCCAGCATAAGTACAGCACAAGTCCAGGGTGAACCAGGGGCGAGGCCACTTCTGACGCCAACATATTTCAAAGATCCGTCTCACACACTCTCCTCCAACTTCGATTCGAAAACCACAACAGGGCCCTTAGATTCGTCCAGCAGAGGTTATTAGAGGTCCGAGCGTTTTCCAGTTGGCCTTTGGCAACTGGGAATCGGGGTAAGCCGCCATCGCAACCGCCATCGCATTCGCATGAAGTCCTGGAGGAACTGCGTCCCCTGCGGCCCTTTCTCTTTGTCCTTTTTGGCGGCAAAGAGAATAAGACTGGTCCTGGGAAGTGGCTTCTCTAGGACGTGTTCTTGTTCTGCTCCACTGTGTTGTGAAAATTAACACTCTCTGTTCGACTTTGATCGCCATCCGATCGCAACTAAATCTTCTAAAACCAAAGAATCTGCTAATTGGCTTGTTTGTTTTCGTTCTTTACTCGTTTGTCCTTAATATCTGAAGCAAATACAATGATTTTCTAACATCTTTCTGCCACTGTTTCCACAGGACCAAACTTAACTCAGCTGCGGCGGACCGCAGCATCCGGAAACTGTGAAGGGCAACCCCGGATCGGGCCCCCACGAGGGTCCCAATCGAAAACCTTAATCGAAATACTAATCCTAGTTAGTCTAGACGGAGGAGGAGAAGCTGTGCGAGCTTTCTACGCTGCTATGGGAATCCTTGATATACCTTATTTCGTTATTTATTTATACACCAGCGAACACAACACCACAACCACGTGCAATAAGTTCTTTGGTTTCGTTTTTAACCCATTTCTCTGTGTCAACGCGCTCGAGGCCCTTGATATTTTGTATTTTCTACAAAACACGAATAATAATTGTACAAAATGAAATCGAAATGCATTTTAATTTATAAAGGCGTGTTGGATTTGGGTTTGACTCTTTAAGAAATCAAGTAGTTTTGAAAGTCAGTTGCTTTGCCGCTATGTCCTCTGCGTGAGGTGGCAGCCCTGTTCAGGCAGCTGGACTTATCGATTAACGATAACAATCTTGACTTGAGTTTTAGAGATGGAACAACAGCTATTTTTTGTTTTTTTTTTCGGCGTTATTTTTAAATCTGCGGCTAAAAAATGATTCAACGAAAATATAAGCATTCAAACTCCCATAAACACTCATCCCGCCACATTAAAAAAAAGGTGGCATCCCCATTTTGATAGTGTTGTAAGGTTAAAAAGGTTAAAAAGGTCAGTGCTGGTCAACGATTTGAGATCTATCGATAAATACTAAAGTAAATATCGCTCTATCGATTCGAGTACGATTCGAGTAGATAAAAACAAAGTGGAGCACGGAGCACGGACGTTGGAAACTAAAAAAAAATTGGCAAAAATTCGAACCGCGAGCGCTGCAGTCGCGAACGTCACGTGTGCAATTTAATTCCAGGTGCTTTTCGTTGGCGTTGTTGTAAAAACAAAAATTCCAAGCAACAATAACAACCACACTGATACTGCGTCGGGCGACAAAGCGACACGCCTCGCTCTGTTGTTGTTGTTGTTGTTGTCGTTGTTGTCGCGTGTGTGTGTTCGGAGTCGTCTACTAATTATTATTACTAGAATTGCTGGAAGAGCTTACATGTGCCTAAATAATTAAATAATTGGTGGAGTGAAGCAGCGCGTTCAGACACAAAGAAGCAGGAGAACGGCGATAGCGACTAAAAAGCGAGACGTTCTCTCGCCTACCACCTTCGCCGTCTGCCCACCGCCTTCCGCCTCCCACCCCGCGGCGCTTTCTCTTCCTCGTCCTCCCCCCGCTCCAGCCGCAGCCATCCCTCCCCCAGACCCAGACCCAGACCAGCACCCGTCTACCATTTGTTTTTGTTTCCATCAATGAGTTGGTGCTGTGCGTCATAATTCGCGAGTCGCGGTTCTCCGTTCTTCTGCCCGGCTGCGCTTCTAATCCCCGCGTCTTCGCTGGCTCTTTCTTGCAGAGATCCGATCGAGTCAGCACCTCGGATCAGTCCAGCCAAGCTCCAGCTATCCAAAGTCCAGCTAACGTTGTGCCGAGTGATATAGTGCCAGTGTCCGCGCGAGTGCCGTTCCAAAATGCATCTCGATCCCCGACAGCCTCTGAGTTCCGCCCGCTGCGAGTGCTAATTGAATCGGGAAAGAAAACCATAAAGCGGGGCAGCCGAGTGCCAGAGAGCTTCACGAACTAGGAGGAGATCCTCTCACGGAAGCGGACAAGGACACAGAGGACAAGAGGACAAGATGGCCGGCGCCCACAGCCACCACAACGCCAATCTTCTCAGCTCGGACATCTCGCGGCGCAACCCCCAGGACGAGTACGAGCTCATCCAGAAGATTGGCTCCGGCACCTACGGAGATGTCTACAAGGTGAGTTCCGTGGCGCTCTGCCTCTGTCTCAGAAGACTCTCTTCCAGACACTCAAACTGGCAGAGGGCAGGTTCGCCCCTTAACCCTTTGCTGCCACTCGCCCTGCGGCACACTCATTTGTGCATCTGCTTGCCGTCGGCGGAGTCTCCAGCTGCCCCAGTTCCCCCACAGAAGTATGCGCAAGCTCCCCTTCTCCCAACTCCCCTCCACTGGGAATGGGAATATGACAAATGCGCTGGAGTTGCCCTTGGGCGCAGCGCAGGGGGGCGTGGCATAATGCAATTCCGGGGGGCAGTCAGTAGAATGGCATTTTTCATAAGAAACTTCATACGGAGGGCCAGGAAGCCTTTGAATTCGGGGGTTTCCGCTTTTCGATTTATGGCATGTTGGTTTTTGATGAAAAGTGTGATTCGCTCTTCTTGCGATTACATTTGGATGAAGGGTTCTCCGTCAACTGACGCATTGGAAACTTTCAATTCCATCTGGCCTTGAGTTCTTTGGATATAGAAAGAGCTCTTTACTCGAAGTGAAGTGAAAAGAGACTCACTTTGTTTAGTTTTTGGGGGCTATAGAAGTTCTGATACACATTGGTTGGAAATGCTTCTACTTTTGTCAGAAAAGTAATTCAAATAGTTTATTTATAGCTCTTCCAGAACCCATCCCCAGCCAAGCCAAGACACGTACTTGCATTGATTTTGGGGATTAATTTCGAATCGTTGCTTATTTATGTTTGTTTGTGGCTCTCTTTTTCGCAACTCGACCTGTTTCTGTTTCTCTGTTGTATTCTGCTTCTGATTCCATCCATGAGATGCGTCATCCGAGGGCTTCAAAGATTCTCCACTGGGGGAACTCATAATGCCACCCAGTCAGCGGCTTCTCCTCGTTTTTGTTCTTCGGAATGGCGAAAAGAACTGCAGTGGGGAGTTGTGGTGGTGCAAGGTCTAGCCCTAATCGGGAATGGCAAATGCGCACATGACGCGTCGCAATTGAAGTGCAGGGCAATCGAAGCAATCATCGCCCGTTCCACTTTCCGTCACTCGCCACTCGCGTTTCGCGATATCAACTTACAATAGAAGTAATAATAACAGCGGAGTGGACAACAATGCGCCCTGTTGACGGGCCTGTCGTGAATGGAATTGGGTTTCCAGTGCTCCTATTAGTAGCTTCTATTGGTTCTTATTAGGCGGCACTGGCAGAAAAAGTGAGATTTCAAAGCGGGAGATTTCAAAACGGGAGATTTCAAAAAGAGTGATTTCCGAAAAAAATCCCATCCTAGAAGTAGGCAAGGAATTCCTTTCGCAGAATAACGGGCCACCAAACGAATTGCACCTGACAAGTGGCCAAGAGGCGGGGGGGGGGGGCCGAGGAAGGGCCTTCATTACCGGAAATTCGAGAGCGAAACGCAAATGGGGAAAGTGGAGAGTGAAGAGTGAAAAGAGGAAGCGAAATAAGGAATAAGTGAACTCAAAGAGTGCCAGGTTACAGTTATGCAATGGAAACTGGCACACACACTAACAGGCATACATATTTTATGCGTGTGTATGGTCTATGCTTCTATGCGTCTATGAGGGGGTGTGCCTCTCTGTGTGTGTGTGTGTGTGTGTGTGTGTGTGATTGCCTTTGCCAGGCACTTGACTTCGCCGTACAATGTCCTCCATTGTTGTTGCTTCTGCCACACTTTAACAATCATCCTCGTCATTGTTGTTGCTGGTTTTCGTTTAGTTCGTTGTGTTATTTGTTTGTGTTTGTTGTGTTTGGCATGAATTGTTGTTGTTATTGTTGTTGTTGCACGCAACACGCATGAAAACATGAAAAAATTGGCGCAACGCTCTCGACCCACAGAGTGGTGGCTGTTGGGGGGAAATTACTAAAGAAAAGAACACGAAACTGAAGTGAATTCGAAGCAGCGCCAGTGAAGTGCTCCAGGGTGGGGGGGGGGGGCTCCAGAGGGGGAGTGGGGTGGTCTCTAAGGAGGTCACGTAGCCGACGCATGTGTGGGCGTGGCCTTATGGAAAATGCAACGCATTTATCTCCGGCTGCTGTCCGTCCGCCGTGGCAGGGAGTGTGTTGCTGATTTGTTGCTTGTTTGCTTTGTTTTCCTTCGAATTGCAATTGCCTCTCGTCCTGTTCGTCCTGTTCGTGCTGCTCTTCGCCCCCCTTGCTGCCTTTGTTTGCCACTCGCCATTGTTGCCGAAAAACAAAACCCGAATTCCGAATCACAACCAAATCATTTGCTCCAAAAGCCCAACCACTCTGTCGGCCCAGACGGATGCCCCATCCCTGCGTATCCTGGAATAATGGGGGAGAGGGACCTAGGAACTAGGACCTAGGCCGGGAGAGTCAACAGACAATGTCACAGGCTGTGTCCTTTTACGAAATATAGAGATCCTCTGGATTTTTGGCGGATTTTTGGCTCTGGGGAATATGCAAATGGATCTTGACACGCCCACCGCCAAATAGGCGTTGAGCAAACAGCTCCTTAAAGGGGGAGAGGGAGGAGCAAGGAGCAAGGAGCGAGCGGTGCCTGCACTGAGAGAAACTGACTCCTAGGCTGGGGATTCTCTTTTCGTTGGAGTTCTCCAAGATGAAAGACTGCTTCTCAGTGGAGGAGTTGGCGGGCAGTGGTCACCCCTAATTTGGCAAACAACAAAGAGTTGAGGGGAGAGAGGTGGTGGGGCAGGATAGGTGGGGAAGCAGCCCTGTTGACCCAATTCCGTCGCGACAATAATTTGAACGTCTTCAGGGGTCTCTAAAATGGGAGCTCCAGGGGAAATGTTATGGCGGGTGTAGGCCGGGAGCCTCGTCCGTTGTGGCCTTGCGGCTCTCCTCCACCCCTCATCCAGCAGCCCCTCTCCACCTGCCTCCCCCAAATGTGGCCAACAATGGAATTCTGTTAACTGCACATATCGAGTCGCCGTGCTGGCTCATTAGGATGTTCATTGACTTGCCACACTGAGCGAATAATTGGCGAATTATAATTATTATAATTATAATTATAAAGGGATTAGAACGGGATTAGAATGGGATTAGATGGAAAGATAATAAAGACACCTAAGCCACTAATACATCATTTAAAGCGAATGAACTTCAAACTATCCAGCATAGAGGATGTGTTTGGATGCCTAATTGAGTTGGAAACTAACATCCTTTAAAGGACGAACAGGAACAGGAACATCAACAATTTGGCGCAATTAGCAGGAGTAGTGCCAACAGGGACACGTGTCCCGCCACCCACTCGCCTCCTCCCCACAGGCGCCCCAATGTCGGTCCAGACGCCACCCCTGACGGCCCCACTCCCTTCTGCTCTCCCGGGGCCCATCCCGGGCATCCTTTCATGCCTGGCCAGTGAGCCTAAACTAATCCACTCGCCAAATCAACTCAAATGCACGAAATTTAAATAAAAACCCGACTCCAGGGACACCCCCTCCAGACTCCACCCTCTAGATCCCTGGCTCGTCCTTTTTTCTCCGCAAAACCCAAAAATCCCAGTTGTGCAAATATTGGGATTGCCGGTGGAGGCAGCCACAGTCGGCAGTCGGCAGTCCTGCGCGGCGCACCCTGGCTTTCTATTATCCTTTCGCTTTAAAACATATCAGGAATATGGCACACGCCCCGCAGGCCCCGCCGCCATCAGCAGACTCGTCCCCAAAGTCAAATAAAAAATACGAAAATAAAAGAGAATCTGGCTCCGAATCGGAATATTTTTGTTGTGTTTAAAGTTCGGTCTCTGGAGGGGGGTGCTGAGAAAGGGTCGGTCGTGGGCAGACACTTGTCTGGGAGGGGCGTGGCCGGGGGAGGGAGCTCCTTCCTTGGCCGATGTTGTGGCGCTTGTCACTTGTCCGGGAGGGAGGAGCCTAGGAGTGGCAGCTGCTGGCTAATTTCTTATACTTTCTAGGCCTCTCTCCTCTGCCTCTTCCGGCACTGAGAGAAATAGTAGAGTAGTTATGCTTGGAGACAAGACTTTCTTCCCCCTTTGCCCGCCTTGTCCCTTCGGCCCTTGACCCTCCGGCCCGTGCAGCGTCCAAGTGTCACCATCCATCTTCCTCCAACTGTCGCCTGGCCTGTGGTTTCCTTAGTTTTTCTCTTCATTTCCCTGCTCATTTCCGGCTGACATTTTCCTTGAATATTGAGGAGCTTCTTCGCTCACTCCCGTGGTCTCCGGGCCAGCCCTTCAATTGGATATATGCCAGGACATGGATCGGGGAAGCCTTTACAGCATTTCTAGCACGTTATTTGGGTAATTTCGCCAAGGACTCGGTCTCTGGCTTTTCTGCTGCATTTTTATTGGTATTCTCCCCAACTTTGTGTCCACACACGTGTGTGTGTGTGTGTGTGTGTGTGTGTGCCTCTGTGTGTGGCACTGCCGAAAACTTTGTCCTTCATTACAACTTCTTAGCCGGCATGAACTTGCCACGTCGGAGTTGCGGCATTAAAATCATCATCAGAGGAAACTTCCAGCAGCTTGGAGTAGAGACTGAGGCTGAGACGAAGCACATATCTCTGCCATAGCGTCATAACTTGAGCCAAGTGGGCGTGGTCGAAGCCCACATGCTTCAGCGCTGCGCAGGCGCCAAAGAGTTGCAACTTGCTACTTGCCACTTGCCTCTGAAACCTAAACTGGGGACTGGCTATTCATGCTAGAGCCTCATAGTTCAGCAACCCGTTGGAAGAGACAGAAACATATTGAAGTTTAGTTTATTACAAAAAAAAACAAAATATTGTTGCCTACTTTTGGGTGCTTTGGAGAAAGCCAGTAGTAAGAGAGAAAAATAAAACGGCTATAACTCCTCTAATTATAGCCCGATTTGGCTGAAATTTGGCATCTAGATATAAAGTGTCATCTATAGTAGATTGAAAAAGAACGCCCTTACTTTCTACCACTATCAGGTCTAAAAAGTATCTTGAAGTATTATCTTCCTCCATGTACTCCACTACTTATAAGAATATCTAACACTTTTCGGAAAATAAATGAAAGCACCAGCTTGTGGCTGCCAATTGGGGCTGGCCTCTGCCCGCGGCCAGCGAGGGTTGATTAAAAACTTGTAGAATTATGCAAGTTAAATGAGCTGCTGCTGGGCGAAGGGGCGTGGCACCCACTATCCCTTCCTTGACCTGTTGTTGGCTGGCTGTTTGCATAATTCCATTAGGTGGCGCGGCGAGAGTTGGAAAGTTTGCGACGCCAACTAATTCCCATTAAAACGTGTAATTCCGATTTACGGCGGGACGGAATAGAGGCAAGTGCAGTTCTTGTGGTTTCCGGAGAGTGCATGGAGGTTGTGGGTATCAGAAGAGGTTGCCTAGCAGCTTGGGGCCTAATTAGGAGAGATCCTGGCCGGAGGACGAACCGCAAACACTCGAAATACCGAGCAGGCTGGCGGAACAGCGCAATAATAATTACGATTATGATGCTGGAGGGTGGCCCAGTTGACAAAATAATCCAAATACACAAAAATAAATGATTAACCTTGAAAGTAATTTGCATAAACTGGGAGGACTCTGCCACAGGCTCTGGCTATAGTTATGGCTCTGGCTCTGAGCATAATTAATGAGTGACGAAATCCCCACTCAAGTGCTGGGATGGTGGCGACCGCAGAACACTAAACTGACTTTAATTGGGGGAGACATGACGAAATTATTAAAACGACGGGCCGGAGAGAAGAAAGTACTGGGGCATGAGACTGGTGCCCGGGAGAAAGGTGGAGCGGAGCCAGAAGCGTGACGAAAATGTTGACAAACTTGGGAGGGAGGCTCGGAGCCGGGCATGGGAATCAGATACCAGATAGTCTCCCCGGCAGACACAGAAACACAATTAAGCGAAATAATTGCGCTGGAAGTGAAGTTTCTTCGGAGGGGTAGGGGCTCTATAAGAACACAAAATGCTCTTAAGTTTTCAGGTCTATTGAGGGCCTGTAGTTGGTCTGTAGTTGCAATTAGTTAATGAAACCTCCACAGATCCAGATTCGAAAGCTTCGAGCGGCTTAGTTCTTGCTTTTTAGCCTTTTTGTGGTGCGTCATGGCATCAAAAGTGGAAAAGAACTGCGAATGGGCTGTGGCACATCGTATCGGAATGGGCAGGCAACACATTCGCCCAGCAAAGTGACAAACAAGTCGGGGCACTGGAGTCGAAGCCGGGAAATACGAGCCATAAAAAGCAATCCCAGAGAGTGGGGAGCGGAAAAAGCCAGAAAGTTACGAAATAAACGTCGGTAGGGTGAAGCCACTACACTGAGGAAGAAAAAATCCATCTTCAAGAGTATCTTTGTATCTGGAAACTATACTCATTTCCAGACAAGCCTTCTGTGTGCGGAAAAAATATGATAATAATAAAGAGCACTAGCACAAAGAACAGAAGGCAGAATAAAGAATAAATAATAAAGAATAAAGAACAGAGAACCGAGAACCGAGAACAGAGGAGAGCAGAGCCAAAGGAAACTTCAAGTCAAATAAAAAGTCTTTAGCGACGCTTCTGGCTCGTCTAATAATTTATGGGCCTGTGTCTGGGGCAGTCGGGGGGAGTCCCCATCTCCCCCCGCCTGAGAGCCCCCCTCCATAATGAACATTGTTTGCCTCAGTTCAGAGTTCAAAGTTTGCGCGGGAAATGCGCTTCATTAAACAGAGAGTGTGGACAACGGGGCGGATGCTTAATTTAAAGTTTTCCTATTTAACAAATATTCCACTTTCGCTGGCCCCTTCTTCCTTTCCAGAGAGACCCACCTTTCCCGGGGTGAGGCTGTGACCTTGAGCGCCAAGACCGGCTCAGGAGAGCAATCCAGACTGATGACAGATGACGACCACTGAGCGTTAAATGATGATGAAGCGGCCCTTGCGCGACTTTGCGAGAAAAGCTGAACCGTTTCCTCCCGCCTCCGTGGCAGTGATTTATGCCCCCGACTGCGGCGAGCAGCTTGATAAAGTTCCTCTTCCACAACATTACGTAATTTAATGCAAAACGCAAACTGTTGTCAAATATTTCACGGCGCAGAGCCGGCCGGAGCTGGAGCTGCAGAAGCTCGAGAATGGAAAACCGCCGACCAATATTTCACAAACAATTCCGAAACAAAAGCGAGAAAAAGGCGGAAGTGGTCGGCACTCCGGGGGGCAGTTGCAGTTGGGCCATCGGAGAACTGCAGGCGCCCTGCCCTTGCTGGGCGGCCATTTCCCGCAGCGGAGAATCCTTCAATTATGCAACTTTCTGTTTTTCAGCAAATTGAAACCGAAGGCGGGCCTGAATGGATTCTATCCGGGATTGAATCCTTTTCTAAAATGTGCATGCTGCCGGCCCCAATCTTGAGCTTTTCTATATTTTTGATTCGAAATACAAATGTTTTTCTTTTTTGCGGCAGGTGGGCTTCCGGTGGGCCTCTTTTCCATTTAAATTGCAAATCGATTTCTCTTGTTTGCCGATACGGGTTCTGTTATCGTTTCAGAGGCAAGGCAGAAGCAGTTTCCACAAAAAACACTGGTTATCAGGGCAGAGAACTTCTCCTATCGTGTTTCTTATCGTTTCGGAATAATAGAGTCTGTAGATAAAAGTCTGATATTGCATATTTTAATAAATTCCGTGAAATAAATTATAAATACAACAAAATACAAGCTTTTTTTGACAGGATATCAATTTTAAAAGAGAGAGACTATCTTCCCTCCAAGTGTCCCACGCCACCTTTTCGTTGGGCGCCACTTTTGCAAAACAAAATGGCGAATCTACTGGGCATAACGGGAGTTTGGGCATGAATTTGTGTTAAGTACTTGCCACTGCGGCTTCCAATCCGAAATCCCGACTCCCCAGGCCGATAAATATTCCGGGAAATAGTTGTGAGCAAGGAGGAGCTCTGCCGAACTGAAAAGTTTGAAAACTCTCCTTGGGCCTAATCCGGAATTATGAGGCGGAGGCACTCGCAATGAATTTATGGCAGCCGGAGAACTGTTTGCTGTCTTAAAGCGCAATAACCGTTAAGAACAGTCGGTCGTGTCTTCCCTGGCCATGGCCCCCATTCCTCCGGCTCGCCATGCTCGGCACGTTGGTCAGAACGGTCACGTTCCTGCTGCGGCAGGTGACAAGCAGGTGGGGAGCAGGCGGAGTGGGTGGTTGGGCTGGGTTTCGAATGTGATTGATGAAAGCTGGCGGGGAGGAGTGCTGGAAGGGGAGAGAGTGATAAAAGTTGACATTCGACAGGTGTGTGGTAGCCAAAGGGAATGACAAAACGCATTAAAAACGAGGAAAGAGACAGAAGCTGACAGTCTAGTCGCACTTCCCGATAAAAATAATTCAAGTGTGGGGGAATATTTTTCATGAAATAGAGCTGGCTATCGCTGGAGCTGATATTGATTCAAAAATTGTATTTTTTGGGGAATTATTTATTCAAAAATATCACATACACGCCCGTGACTCACGCTTCCATCCCTAGAAGCCTGGCAACAACAATTAGCATTGCTGCCTCGATGTTATCTGCCTGTGGAGAGTGTGTGGGAGGGGGGGGGGGGGGCACTCATAAGTACACACATCGGGGGCCTGAAAGTGTGCCATTGGCATTCCCAGTATGTGCTCCCCTCCGTGAGCCTCCCCGAGAGCTATCAAGTGGAGAACCCAGAGCCCAAGAACCCGACTCGGAATCCATTCATTGCTCGCTTGCTCGCTTCAGTCATTGAGTCACCCGCTTATGGACGGAGAGTTTGCCTCAAACACGGAAATTAGCATAAGCTTACGAGGGGGTAGGTGGGTAGGGTAGGGTAGGGGGTAGGCACATCATCACTGCCATGATGATGATGTTGACAAAACAACGTTTGCCGTTTGTACAAGTCTGGTTGTATTAATTGCCCCTCCACCGAGGGCGATGGCTCACGGGGCGTATACGCAATGTTGCGGCAACTTTAATACGCCCCGTTGCCCTCTTGCCCCATTATCCGGCTGCCCTCCTACTGCCACATGGAATAAACAAGACTCTTTGTTCGCACGAATGTGGCAATACCACATTTCGATGCAGTCGCTAAGCTGATTACCAGCTATTGATGACTGCAGATCTTTGCCGGCCGACTTCCGGCCCGAATCTATTATGTGCGTCCTCGGACGCACTTCATCCCGCCCTGGGGGGAGGAGAGTCTGCATTTATTTAAGCCACAAACAGCAACAGAATCAGGCTAAGAGTCAACACTAAGAGCCACTTCTATGCCATCTTCTAATGCCTGAGAGACAGGTGGGAAGATTCTCGAATACTATTTCATTTCTGGGTCCTTCATCCTCCGAGACATTAAGGATGATTCCGTAAACTCTTTGCCAGGAATTCAATTTTCCTTCAAACACTCACGCACCGGGAATATGTTGTGGCCAGAGGCATTAAAAGCAATTCTGGAAATGCATTTTCCAGGACATCTGCCCATATCCTGGCCACCCCTCCACGGGCCATTGGCAAGGATGTCTTCGGGGGGAAGGGGTCGGATTTATTCAGCATGACAGAGTTCGTTTCGGTCGGGCTGTCGTGTTACGGTGTTAAGAGGGAATTTTGGAAATATTCTGGAGAACAAGGACCTTTCGCCCCTGTCGTGGGGCCAAGTGGCACCTAAATGAGGCCCCCCGCCCGGGGCAACCCTTTTTACACGTGTCTCCTGTCAAGGCGGGGGCAGGAGAGCCCCTCTGACTGGCCGGAATATTTGAGCCAAACTTGTTAATATTCCGACAACGTGGGCGGGGGAGGGAGAGTTCGGGGGCAGTGGCAGGACATTGAAAACTGTGTTGGTCCTTTTTGCAGTTGAACTTTTCAATTTGATTGCCGAGCGATGGGCGATGGGGGATGGGGCATGGGCGCTAAACGGGTCCAGGGCCAGGTGGGCGCGCCCCGATGACTAAAAGTAATTAAAGTATTTTCCCAGGTCGCTCCACAAAGGCGGCTGGCCAGAGGGGGGCGTGGCCCGACTCGCAGCTGCTGCAAATGATATTCAATTTGTAGAAAATGTTTTCTAGGCGGATGGAATCAAAACAACGAGGCGGCAACTGAAACAAGGCCGAACAGAAAAACAGCACAGGTGGAGCAGCAAGGGCGGGGGGTGGCAGGGGGATGCTGCTGGACAACATGGCCGAAACAGAGAGGGAGGGGGGTGGCTGGTCGGATGGCTCTATTCCAGCCCACAGCTCCTCCCAGGGTATCTGCAGAACTTTTTCTGGCCTCTCCGAGGAGAAAACTTTGCCCGCCACTTGATGATGATGCCCCTCCACCTCCCTCCCCAGGAGTTCCAAAAAGGGGGGGGGAGGGTTCTCTCTACAAAGGTCCTTGATAATAAAAACTAATAATCTCTGCCGGCAGTTGGCATGAAAGCGTAATGCCACCCATCCCAGACTCCATTCCTATCAGGAGATACTATTAGGAGTGTCCTCGAAGGACACCCGAAGGATATTTCTCGCAGTGTAGCCCCTCTAGTAGGATGCAATTTGGTTAAGTGTGCGGGCGAGTTGATACTTTTCGGAGCCGGCTTAGGGATGATGGATGATAGCAGCCGGAATTTCGTTTTTCCGGAAGAGCCCGGAGGTGGCTCTGGGATTAGTTTGGCTAATTGAATTGTGCGTTGCATGTGGCAGGTGGAAGGTGGAAGGTGGAAGGTGGCAGGTTGGGCTGAGAGGAGGAAGCGGAAATCGAGTTCATTCGATGTCAGGACATCTTGAGGAGGCATCAGGAATGGCAAACGGTTGTCCTTCAATTCCGATGACCCGGAAAGTCGTGCGTGTGGGCCTCTTGCCGGCAAATCGTTTATTTACGAGGCATGTAGCCGCCACTGCCGAAGCCGGAAAGAGCGTGTCTGAGGTCCTTTGAGTCTGGCAATTAATAAAACATGAACTCAATTAGTTTAAAAGGCTCACCATGATCGAAAGGCATAAGCCATGGAGCGACGGAGGCAGAGCGATGGCCAGAAATTACAGCGAAAAACGTTGACAAATTGCAGGACGACAAAGGACGAAGGCCAGCTGGGGGCCGAGAGGGCAGAGTTCAATTAAAAAGTCGCCGCGAGATCCTTTCATCGAACTCATTACGGCTGGCTCCTTTGGCTCTCCTCCGGTCAGCTCCGTTTTCCATTTCCGCCGAGCCATTCGGGGGGCAATTAGGGGCCCAGAGGCCAGTGGTGGCATGCCCCCGAAGTCCCTTTCAGGGCATGTCCTCCCCCGAAATTAATTTACTCTTCTAGCTGGCCAGGCTTCCGCTCAGTTTTCTTTCCTCCGATTTGCTTTTCCGCAATTTCCCTGTTGATTCAAAGGCAAGTACTCTGGCGGAAGCATTTCTTTCTCTGCCCCGGACTGCATGCATGTTGCCTGGTGGCTGCTGCCTGGTGGCTTGTGGCTGGCAGGAGCGGGAAAAGTTCGCTCATTGAATTTTAAATTCCGACTTAATTAAATCTGCAACTTTTCGGGGCGCCTCTAACAGCCTCCCCCGGAGGCCCAACAGCCTGGCCGGAAAGTTGGCCTGTCTGGCCCGAAAGGTATGATTTGATTGATGCCACTCCTGATCCTGATCCCGATCCTGATCCGTCCATCAAAGCAAACACCCCGGGCGGAAGCGCAACTTTTAATTGCCGGCCTGGGCGACTGGACATCCTGGCGGAGGTCGGAAGCGAGGGAGTGGGAGGTGCAGCTACTTAGCACTAGATTGCATAATTTATGAGCCACAAAATAAAAACAAGCGGGGCTGGCTCTAAAATCGATAAAGGGCGACGCTCCCTCCCTCGAAAATGGGTTAGAGCGGAACATTATTAACCAGGCAGGAGGTCCGCCCGCCGTCAGACAACCCGCCAGAAAGTGGAACAGGAAATGCGCGTCCTGCCGGCCAGGAAAGTAATTTTGCACGCAAGCCCAGCTCCAAGGCTCCAAATGCCAATAACAATGGAGGCTACAGGCCACTGCTCTGGAACAGGTGAACGGCAACGGGAGGAAGGATACACGACTAGAAAAGTGGAGCTAATAATTCATAAGGACATGGCAGGGAGAGGAGTGTTTTTAGCTTTTCATTTTCAGTGGAAACTGTAGCTTGCCTGCAACTTTTTTCCATCTCTAATTGATGGAAGGACGATGAACTCCTAGGACAACAAAGGAGCAGAGAAGAGTTGGCTGCAACTTCAGTGATCGAATAGAGGACGATGGGTCCTGATCGAGGGGGAGGAGGCCACAACCCAAAGCAATTAAGTGCCACGCTTTAGCTCCCATTTCCACTTTCAGTTCAAGCCACAAAATAACTTTATTTACATGTGCTTGTGTGTGGCAGGGTGTGTGGGGCAGACAGTGTGTGGCAATGTGTGTGTGATTTGTCATCATTTGGGGGGGAGAGTCAGCTGGTGACAGCAGCCTTTGTTTCAGTTTCCAGGCTTTCGCACAATGGCTGGCAATTGGCGTTTGCGGCCAGTTTTAAATGACATTTTCGGGTGGTTCTGGCTCTCGGAACACTCTCTCGGCGTCCTTCTGCCATCCTGGCTTTGTTGGATGTGTTTTTTCTGTCCCTGGGCAGTGGATTGTTGTCGTCCGGTTGCCCGGCCAGTTCTACTAATTTCCCAATTGTTTATAAACTGGACTCACGCACGCCCTCTTGCCGCGAGGACTCCTCCTTCAAGTCGTCCTATTCCAACGTTAGTTAGTTTTTGTTGGCCAGGATCTGGGAGCTGGGCGGTGGGTTCTCCGACAAGACAATTTAAAGTTTTAAGTGGTTCAAGTGGCGCTCCCCGGAGGATCGATTAGGGTAATGTGCTATCGGGAAAGTTTTTGGCACAGCGATGATGGTGGAGCTGGTGGAGGGGCCGGCCTGGCTGGGAATGGAATTTATGGAACTCGCACTCTTTTGAGGCTCAACATATGGCGGCGATGCAGGGCACTCGCCGAAACAGCCACCAGAACAAATAGCGAGCGAAAAATCCAAAGAATTCCTCTGATTGAGATTCGTTTCAATGCAGAGAGAGAAATAATATTTTTAAAATTATACAATTTCAATCAAATAATTCCAGTCCTTTCTTGCACTTCTACCCAGGGTTATTAGAACTAAAAAGTTATAAAAGACTATATGGCTTTTAGTTTATTATTAAATGGTATTTTTCTAGGTGCATTACACCTCCCCTTCCCCCCGCTGACTGCCTGTATCTGCCAAAAATAAAATGCGCGCAGTGTAAACAAGTATTTCGGAATGAAATTTGTTTATATTCCCGCCAAGGCGAGAGAAATATGCGAAAGGTCGATGGGCGATACGTCTATGTCTGTGCTATACTACACTGTACTGTGTGTGTGTGTGTGTGTGTGTGATGGATGGGTCAAAGGGCGGGGCAGGGAATTGACAGATACTTGATGAACAGGCCAAAGAGTACACACGCTCCAGCGCAGGAATGCCAGGTAATCCGAGCGAATTGGATCTATATTGGCTTTGGCTTCAGCTTGAAAGCAATTCCCCAAATATCTGGGCTACTCCGGGCCACCCTGGGCCACCCTTATTAGATAAGCTCCACCTGGAAAGGGAAAATTACTAATATCATACTTTGTACTCTTTCTGATGTCGTTCCAGGTAAGCGAAGGAGATCAAAGCCAACTACTCGCCTGGTCCAGGACTGCCTTAATTATGCACTTCAAAGGCGGCAGGACTCGCAGCGCCAAATTATTTGAACTGCGACCCGAAAACTGCACGGCAACTGCCAGGGGTGGCCGTCGAATAGGAGACTGTGCAGCCGAGCAGCTTAATTAAATTGCAATTTCCCCGCCGGCACCGTCAGCAGGACGATGGCAAAGTCAGCAGGAAACTGGACAATCGGGGGAGGCGGGAGGACAGTGGTGGACAAACGCTGGGGGCCCGACGCCGAGCGACAGTATAGCGTGAAAATTGCGAAAAAAAAGAAAAAAAACAAAGCCGGGACTCTAAAAGTTGCCAAACAACAACAACGAGCGGGAAACGTGAAAATTCATTATTTTCCCGGGGCACTCGAACTGCAACAACAACAAGTGCAGCAAAGCCAAGAAGGGGGTATGCGATGGCAGGAGTGGGGGCGGACTCTTCAAAGAGAGGGGCCTTCAGTCTGACGGCTCAAGTGCGAGAGCGTGTGCCTGGCGCGGGAAAATCTATTTCCATAACTATTAGGAGAGGGAGGGGCTTAGGGGGGGGAACTCAACTGGAGCAAGCTGAGGAAGGAGCTGCTGAGCTCAGGAAAGTTATTCAAAGTATTCCGTAAGTACTCAGCAGCCCAGCAGGCTTATCACAGGTCCTCCCAAAGTCGATACTCCAGCGTTCCAATCAACTCTTCTCGACAAACTAATTTTCCAGCCGTTCGCTTTGTTCACTTCGGGGGAGCAGAGCACTCCGGCCCAATCTCCGCTCTCAGTACGCGCTCTATCGCTTCATTCCGTGAGCCAAATCTCCAGCGAGAAGCCGGCACAATAATTAGAATATTGGCTCAATTGTTCGGAAAATCCAGGCGGAACGGGGCGATAATCAGCATAAAAATCGATGGAACAATGAGGCCATCGCGGCGGCTGATGATGCGGCGAGCAGTGATGAGTGGGTGGCTCTTTCAGCAGGACAGGGTGAGCGGCTTCTGGTGGCTCCTTGTTGGTTTTTGGGACAAGAAGGGGGACAGAGCGAAACAAATCGGGGCCCATAAATCACGGCCAGCAGGCAGCCGAGATAAGCGCATTTATAAATAAATAAATCCATCTCGCCCGGAGCGGAGGGCGGAGGACGGAGGTAACCTTGCGGCTAATTGAATAGCCATCTGATTCCGGGCAAGGTCGACTTATCGGCTGCGACATAATCCGGGCCATCCCTTCTATAATTCATAAAAAGGCAGCGCACCCTTTCCTCTCACAAGTCTGGCAATAAAAGTACAATAGGAAGGAGAAGCTCTTGCTCGTTTCGTCAGAACAGAGCTATGGAATAATGTGTATATTCTATCCTCTAAGTCTAGTCATTTCTCTCAGTGTCCTGTTTTTTGTGCAGCAACCGTCGAAGAAGGCGGCGACAAGGAGAATTCGATTGCGTGAGCTTTAAATATTATAGCATACTTTTCGGCGCCGGCACTTTGGTCCTGGGCGTTCGTGCGCAAATCCTTGGCGACGGGAAAGAGCAAAAGGCAGAAGGCAAATGTTGGACACACGCGGAGAAAGTAGACGGGGAAAGAAAGTGGGGGAGCACTCACAATGACTCGCAGCTACTCCAATATTTACGTAATAAAAAATTCAATTTAGCGAAAGTTTTAAAAACGATAGCAGTGGAATTGGCAATGGTATGCTGGGATGTTGGGATGCTGGGATACTGGATATCGCATCGCCCGAGAGCAGCTGCATTATCCCATGTAGCCCCTACCCCCAATCGCACCTTGGAGATCCTCGAGGCAAGGACATCAATTCCAGTCCCCTGGCCATAAATTCGATTTGCAAGTGCAGGGCAAACAGCTCCCGCAGAGCCACGCCAATGACTTCCTCTGGGCCCCCAGTGTCTCACCATCGATTACTGGCCCGGATAGTTCGCCCTCCCCCCGGGAGGCGGGCAGGGCGTGGTCCGCTGCCGGTGCTTGCTCAATTTTCAGCTTGAAATGTAAAAAGTAAACTACGCAAAATTTGAAACTGATTGCGCCCGAGGCGGATGACAAACACACGGGCCAGAGCACACACTCGAAGAATAAAATGTAGAACCCGATTTAGATGTTTATCCTGATCGGCAGGACCTTGTCTGGCCAGAAAACACAGCTTCGCGAGAAGTTTTCTTCGAGTGCCGAGCCACTCACACACGCTGTGTGGGACAGGACGTCCTGGCTGCCACTTTGGCTGAGATTTCTGTTGCTCTTTTTGCCATCTCGGGCCGAGAAGTACACGAAATCCTTGAGACTTGAGCACATTTGCGCTGCTCCGAGGACGGGCAGCTAAAAGGATGCGGCCCCCGGGGTGGGGCGGCCAAGGTTCAGGGCCTTTTGCCACTCACTCTCGGAAGCAAATGTCTTTGGCAAAGCTCGATGGCTGATAAGCCATTTATGATTACAGCAATTGATGGGTGACTGGTCCGTCCGCCAATAGCTGGCAAGAGGCAATAAAAGTAAGTAATAGGCCAGTCACCCCGCCGGGGATGAGGGGGACTGTTCTGTATCCGCAAGATACTCGCTCGGGCGATTGCTCTGGCGCTAAATAAATTAAATTTCCGCCACACTGTCGTCAGGTGGAGCAGGCCAGATCCCTGTCCATGAATATTTCATTCCCGATTTCCTATTCCCGCTCCCCGTCCTCTGCTGTTTGCACTTTGCTTTATTAGCTGGAAATTTATGGCGTGTTTTGTATTTCCCGAGCGGCAATTGCATTGCAGCTCCGGCGGCTCTCCTCTCCATGACACGCCAGCTGCTGGAAATTGCTTATCAATTTATGCAATAAAGGTGATAAATAAGCGCCCTCGGGCTTGTTTATGTCTGCCATGGCAGGGCGGCTTATGCAACCGCAGCTGCTGCCAACTGTCGGCTGCACTGACCCAGTTCTGCGGCCCGCCCAGGACCGGGACACTCTGGCGATTCTATTTCTGTAGCTGACCGCAAGCGCGGACGCATCGGTGGCCATTTTTAGCCCGCTCCCTGTTTTTGTGGCCTGCCTTTTCGCGTTATTGTTGCCATTCCGCTGGCTATTTTCAGCTGCCCGATGCAGAGTGCACTGAGAAGCAAAATAAACAGGGAAGCTGGCCCGAAACATTCCACTCCACCATTATAGTAGGGCCGCCTAAGTTTTAAAGAGCCCTCTCTCAGGTGTCCTGGCAGGCACTTCTTCTGAGAGAAGAGCCTCCTCAAGAGCCTGTGGAGGCAGGGAATCGCCAAGAGAAATGCTTTTAATTCCATCAGCTGGATGACAAAGCCCTGGCGGGAGGCAGGGGTTATGAGGTCACAGCGCCCGGAATCCCCGAGAGCGGGTCGTGAGTCGTCGACCTGCTCGAGAACCAGAAAGCACATTCATTTCTTGCGGCATTCGGCTGCCTTCCGGGTTCTCTCGCCGGCCTAATCCTCGTGCGATTCCTGGTTTAATATGCATGGGAAAAGCATAATTTAATTTACATGATTATCCTGCGGGATCGTGACCAAGGCTCCTCGTCCATATGGCCGCCTAAGCCGGGCCCAGAGCAGAAGGAGAAGCTGGAAGGAAAGTTGCTTCTCTTTCTGATTCGCACGCACATTTCTTGGCCTGGGCTTTGGCCTAATCCCCGCCCATATCCCGGGGCCTGGCTGGATTGTTGCGTGCGTGGCCAGGATTTGGGGTCAGCAGTTTCATTGTCCCTGGCCAGGATTAGTCTAATTTGCCGTCTAATTGAAGCTGCTGGCCTTTGGCCGGACTAGGGGTCTTTAAGGGATGTCTCTCCCAATACTGCATCCAAGGTCCAAGCGAAGCCCTCTCCATCTCAAGGTTGGATGAAAAATTCATGAGCTCACCATATCGGATATTGGTTGCCACCCTCTGGATGCATCTCCGAAGCATCCGATGGATGCAGAGTTCAGCGAACGCTTTTATGGCCAAATGAATTTCCTCGCGGCTAATCATCCATTTCTCGTTCGGCTGCGGCTTTTAAATACGCTGGCGTGCTCGATTTTTTATGGCGTGCCCCATAACAGAGGCAACAAAATGTTGGCGCTAAAAGGCAAATTTGTAGTCGCCCCTCTGCCCCACTGCCCCCCCTCCGCTCTCGCCAAATCAGAGCACATGCAAAAATGAATCATACGCCACGTTGTACCAGCGGAGCAGCTGCTCGTAAAGTGCAGACTTTTCGGAGTGGGGGCGTTGTGCTTCCTCCCAACTCGCAACTACAATAAAAAAAAGAGTTTTTATGCGACGCATTTCGCATTTATCCCAGCTTGGCTCGGCTGGGCTTCCTGCCCCCCCCCCTGCCCAGCACGCTCCTCCACTCGTCCTGTCGGCGGACATCCGGCGGGGCGACGCCTAAAAGCCCAGAGCAGGAGGGAGGCGGGCGAACTTTAATTCATGCAACAGAACTAAGACACTTGGAGGTGTTTTAACTATCGTCCTGGTGCTCAAGCTTCCTCCTCCCTTTCCCCAGCCACCTGGCTGTCACCTGGTTTCAAAGTTTCTTGTCTTCCAGGAGGTGCCCGCCCCCCACTCGGCCAGAGCAAATTAGTTTAGCCGAAGGAGGGGCGTCACTGGGTGACTGACTTAATGAGGTGCAGGTGAAGGGTCATGCATTTATGCATGGGCGCTGAGGGGCGGGAGGTGAAAGGTGAGTGAACAAGTCCTCTTGGAGGACAACAAACGCAAACATCTTGGGACGAAAACACAAACACTCGAGTGGTTACCCCTTTCGAGGCTCAAAATTCTGTAATTCTGGCCGCCATTTACCATCAGCCTTAATGCAGGATTAATCCCTTATTCAGGCTGGCCATAAAGGACCCGGCAATCGCCCCCATAAAGCTACTCCCGCGCACACATGTGGGTGAAGGTTGCCAGCCCTGATGCCACGCCTCCTGATGTCAATGCATAATGGCGGACGACCAAAGTAGCTCATGCATAAGCCAGTTCGTTAAAAATTTGTTGCTCCCCCGGGTGGGGCAAGGGGGTGTCTGTGTCAGTGGCAGGGGGTGAGAGTGATAAACTTTTACTCTGATAACTAACGGCAGGTGCAAGTGGGCGGAAAAAGGCAAAAAGGTTGCCGGTTGCCGGCCGTAGACGGATACGAGGCGTATACGTGATTTGCCTCTGTTACGAGTCGTACGACAAGTGCAATAGATATACAGAATCCCTACAATGATGAGCATGAGAATGTGGATGATGATGATGATGATGGGCTCCCCCCTCCCCCGCCCCCGCTCGCAGTAGAACTGGCAGACCTTCACCCGAAAAGGAAATAGAAGGAATTCGCCTCCTCAGGCCCTCACTTGAAAGCCATTTTCGGGCTTGTTCGAGAACTAATTTGAATTTAAATTACATTGTATTTTCAATTAGCATTTTCTGAGCCGAGTGCATCCATTTCCTTCGAGGCCAGGCCCTTCTTCCAGACCTTGCCACACGCCTCCCGGCTCCTCTAATTGAAAGCCCCAGCTCCGGGCCGGCACTTATTGAAATTTATGAGCGGAGCTCTCGAAACGAAATTAAAGCGCTAATTCTGAACCTGTTGACCGGCGCAAGCCAAACAAGTATTCCGGCCAAACAGCCCTGATAGGCGAGAATGAGACGCCCACGCCCCTAATGCCCCTTCTAATGGGGAGCGGGCCGAGGGAGTGGGCGGAGCGGTCGTCGCGAACGAGAATGATGTGCAGAAAACGCTGGAAATTAAAAGCAAATAGCAGAAGCTAGACAGCGGGTGGCTGGCTGAGCTGAGAGATAGCTGCACTGAGAGAAATCGGAGGAAGACAGATGTCAACTACCCTCTCTAATTGCTCTTGTTTCTCCCAGTGCAGGTCGCCACTAACCGGGGACTTTTTGAGGCAACACAGCTTGTTTGACAAACAGAGAGAGGGAGAGACGTGTAAAGAAGACAGGCGGATGGCATGCGACACATAATCGCTCTGTAGAGAGGGGGAGGGGGGGCAGCAAGGCGGGGGCAGAAGCCATTAATAACTGTGAAACGGTTAATCAAGAGCCGCTCTAAGTGGAGCACAGCCAGCGGCGTGGGTGGCCGGAGGGCAGTGGTGCAGGAGTGACCCACTGGCCAGGACAACACGGTTCGAAGGACTCGCACTTGCTGTGAATGGAAAACTCTTGTCGGACGCAGAGTCCGAGTTACATTCTGTTGCACTGAAAAGCCATTTGGCCATTCAGTTCAGAATCTGAACTGCGGGCTGTACGTGACTCGCTGTTGCAAAGAGAGGGAAATAGATTGCAGTTTAAATGTATGGAGGGGAGTCCCATAGGTCCCCCCCACACACACCCACCACCACCACCATAACAAATCCTGCTGGAAACGCTTTCCATGTCCTGCTCATGAGCTGCCAAGTGGCAACCCAAAATGCGAGCCTTATCCTCGCATGCAAATCATAAACAATAATGGATGTAGAAACGCGGGTCACGTGGACTTCTGTTAATGACCCCTGGCAGGGGTTCAAAGGGCAGGTCCCAAGGGGTTGGCTGGACAGTAGTCGGCAGCCTTTTCCTGTTTCACCCTCCCTCTCTTTCTGCCTGCCGTCTCTTTCTGGTGGCTTTCTGCGTCACATTTAACCCGTTTATCTGGCGCGGCGTTCACGAGTAGGCTCATTATGAATATTATCGCCAGGCAGCAGGCTTCCCCCTTCCCGGGATTATTTTCTTTTAATTTCCAGCGTGGCGCTTTTCGGGGCTTAATGTGTTTATTGAGTGGCGGCGATAGCAGTCGCATATTTCACCCAGACAGCGGGCAGGGGAGCGGCAGGGGAACAGCAGTAATTAAACAGGAGTGCATTGGAACAAAGAATATGCTCCCGAATTAGCCGGGGTGACCCCCTGGCGGGGTGACCCGGGCATTCCGCGCTGCGCGAATAAACAATTTGGAAAGCTGACATAATGCCCGCATTAACCGACAAAACCGACAGCGAAAAATGGCAAATATTTGCGGCAGAGAGTACATGTGGCATGGGGCATGGGGCATGCGGAGGAGTGTGGGATTTGGAAGCCGGCAACCGGAAAACAGAAAACAGAAAACAGAAAACTGGAAACAACATCACAAGAAGCTTCCCCCAACTAAGCCGAAGATGAAAAAAATGTTCTATATTCTGTGTGGGCGATGGGCGGTGGGCGGTGGCCGACCAGCTGTGGGCGTGGCTGCCACAAACACTGTGTTTGTGCGACGAATGGAAATATTGCAGAATTTTATCTTTATGGCCCGCAATGTTGAATCAGTTGGGATAGTCCGCCGTCGCACAAAGAGGCGTGCTTGGAAGCGATGAGATTTATGAACGGAAAGCATCAGAGTTTTAAAGAGCGAATGGCATTCATTTTGATCCATTATCCTCACATAGTGTTCAGGAGCTTCTCCGTTCTCCGTGTACTGCCGACTAGAATTCATCCGCATATCGATTGGCGTTTTGATTGATTGATTGCCGCATATTTTTTGGTCAGCCGCTGCACCATTAGACCTCGGCCTTCGTCTCTCCGCCCTCCAGTGACAAATTCGTTCGATTTGCCGCCCGTTTATTGTCTCGGATGGCCCCTCCGGAAAGTGCTCGTCAGGCTGCCACCATTGTCTCTCTTGGCAATGACCCAGACCCCTGGCCACTTGAGAGCATCGCTTCTTCAATTTTTTTGGCATTGCGTGAAAATTGCTGGGTAATTGCAAGCTCGCTCGACGATAAACTCAAGTGCCAGATATGAGCTGTTTTCGGAAAGTATCTCGCCAAGTATCTCAAGTAGGCAGTCTGACGTCGAGTGCTCGACTATGCTCGGGGGGAGCTGGGGGAGCTGCCCGATCAATAGCTATTGCTCATAATTCGATTTCAATTTCAATTCCGATGCCAGTCGCACGTGAGCGAAACAAAACGCATCTAGAGGCCTCGCCAATCGAATCAAGTTCTCGTCGCGAATGAAATCATAAATTATTTCCGTCAAACGCAAGCAGACGAACGAGGTCGGAGGGCGGACAGGTTGGAAGCGGCCACGGTTTTAAGCTCTTTACAGGTCGGCGCGCTAAATGAATTTTCCGCGAAAGCCCGGGAATGAAATTATGCCTGCGTGTCCACTGTCCAGTGTCCAGTGTCCAATGACCCTCGACCCACACAGTCCGAAAAAAGGGTGTTCTTTTAACTACAAATCCTCGCCCTGAATGCGCCAACAATTACAGCCTTAAAGGACATCTAGCACATAAAGGCCGTCATTGTGTATACTTTTAAAACTCTCCCATATACTTTACACTCTTTTTTTTTCCACCCTGTTGGCAATTAGCAAACAATGCGGGAACGAAATTTCGAGCTTAACGCGTAATGTGCATTACGGCCATAACGAGGAAAGTAGGGCAGCCTGGAGCCGAGAACCCTTTTTTTTTGCCGGTGGAGAAGCCACAGCAAAAGGGAGAGCATCGGCAACGGCCAGGATGCCCCAGCCCGCTCATGCATACGAGCATATGTCGGAAATTGTAACGATTACACGCCGGACACACACAGGAAGCAGCCCGCTCCCCGCCGGACTCCCTGTCCGTCATCGATTCTCGGGAAGTGTAGCATGCATTTCAGGGCAGGCCCGACCCGTCCTCCTTCGGATACATTTTTCATAATAATTGCCGAACGTCAGCGCGGCTGCTTAATGGCCTCCAGACAATGATTTAATGCATTTTTAATTAAAGTAAATACGAGAGGGGCGTGCGAATGAAATCAATCGCCAGTTGACTTTGTAATTGATCCCGAAAAAGGAGTCATTAAAAGTTTGTGCGCCAGGACCTGAGCCGAGCTGCTGGGGAAGACGTTGACGTTGGCGCAGCTCATTATAAATTTGTTGATGCCGCATATCTTGGGCTGCTGCACGGTGGCAGGATGGCAGGATGGCAGGATGGCAGCAGCAGTGGATGGCAGGATGTGCTGTGCTGGCTTCCTTTCAGCCATCGAAGCAGAAGCTGGAAGCCAGGCATCTCCTGCATATCCTTTCGCAGGGCAGTTTCAAGCCGTCTTCTGATTACTCTCCCCAGAATCCTTGTGCACGAAATCCCCAGAGAGCATTCCGCGTTCTACTCTTCTCGCTTAGACGGCAAGACTTCTGGGCCGGTTACCGCAGCCAGGACCTGCTGCCTCAACACATTTCACTTTATCTCCACAGCCGCAGGGAACTTGTCTAAAAATCACGCATAATTTATTTACCATAAACACGATGAGGAACAAGAAGAGCCGCCTGTCAGTTGGGCTGAGCAAGGATCTGGGCGGGGGACCAGGACACAGAGACCGCCTGCTGAAAAGTGTGCAATGCAATTTTGGAAGCCAGCCCAGATTGCAATAAAGGCATCAAAAATGCAACAATGCTGACTAGGAAGAGGGGGAGGGGGAGGCTGACTAAAAGACTGCAAGGATTCTAGCAAGGACAGCCAGCAATCAGCTAAAAAACCAACAAAAGTGCTGAAAAAACAAACAAACTCGAACCGACTCGATGGAGGCTGCAGTGCAATAAAAATCGCTTTATCTTCATTAAGTCGAGCAAGATATTATTGCAAAAAAATAACATGCACACGCCGTGTTCCTGCCCGGACGAGGCAGCCGGGCGGGGAGGCAGATGCCGAATCCTGCCCGGCTACCGCATTGAATAATAAATGCAACGAAAATAAAAATAAGAGCTCTCTGGGACGGAGCAAGACGGCGGCGTGGGCGTATAAAGTACACGACGCAGGGATAAATGGTGGAATCATGTACACGTACACACAAAGGACACACAGGCTCCTGTTTGGTCTTGGGCTCTGGCACACACACACACACACATACTCACCCACGTCGTCAAGGATAAAGCCAGCCGGATGGCAGGTGGAGCGAGAGCCCGAAAGTGGATACCACATGCATTGTTGTCCTGCCACGGGTGTTTGTGCTTCTGTGTGCGCTCCAGGTCCTTCAAGGATACTTCCCAGATACAGGCGAACCGAAGCGAAGCGAGGCGAAATTATTGCAGCGGGCTGTGAAGCGAAAAGCCAGCCGGACAACGGACAGTGGAGTGTGGAAGGGCGGACAAACGGACAGCCAGATATTCCGGCCTTAAATGGAATCCGTTTCCATTGGTCACAGTGGAGCGGAGATCCTTGAGGGCCAAGCTACGTTTCAGGCCTAATGCTCCTGCAAAAGGTCAAAAGGCAGTAATTGGCGGCGATTAATCGGACTGTCTCCTCGTCATCCCACTAATTAGCAGAAATTAGTAATTTCAAATTACCCGAATCAAAAGGATGTGCCCAAATGACTGGCTATGTGGGCCGAAAAGGACGAACATGAAACTGTACGTGTGAAGGTGTAAACACAATTTAGATGTTTGCCTTCCAAAGGTCCTGATTGCCCAATATCCTGGCATAATTATTCATTATTCAATATTGTTCCGTGGGGAGCCGGAGTTCGATTTCAGGAGGCACTCTCCTGCTCCTGCCTGGAAGCCTTTTAATATTCCTCGCAGGCGTTCGCAGGTTTCCGCTTGATGACGTCGACGATGATACGGATGCTCTTGGGAGCATGACGTGGGCGTGGGCAGGAGTGGGTGGGTGAGATTGGTGTGTCAGCACCCACGCCATTATTCCATGCAAATGGGTGCTGGGACGGCCGACTGCCGGAGGAGGGGGTGGCCTGCCAGGGAAATTGTGAAGTGGTTACAATGCATTTTTATGTGCAAGAGCGCACGCTAAAAATTTATTGAAAACGAGCAGGAATATCTGCATGAATGGAGCTGAACAGTGGCGACCGTGCTCCAGATGCCTCGTGCAGGTGCAGGTGCAGGTGGAGGTGCCGGTGCAGGTGTGCAGCCAATCCTCCTCCTCCCACTTGACGTATTGATTTTAATTCCTTCTCCTCTCCCTTCATTGTCCTTTGCAGGCGAAACGGATACAGAGCAATGAGCTCGCCGCTATCAAGGTCATCAAGCTGGAGCCCTCCGACGACATACAGATCATCCAGCAGGAGATCATCATGATGCGGGACTGCCGCCACCCGAACATCATCGCCTACTACGGGTCGTACCTGCGCCGGGACAAGCTCTGGATCTGCATGGAGTTCTGCGGCGGCGGCAGTCTCCAGGACATCTACCAGGTCACGGGCCCGCTCTCCGAGGTCCAGATCGCCTACATGTGCCGGGAGACGCTCAAGGGCCTCGAGTACCTCCACTCCATGGGCAAGATGCACAGGGACATCAAGGGCGCCAACATCCTGCTGACCGAGTACGGCGACGTCAAGCTGGCGGACTTTGGCGTCTCTGCCCAGATTACGGCCACGATCAACAAGCGGAAAAGCTTTATAGGTGAGTTTTCATATTCCTTATCCGATCTAGGTGTCTATATATAGACCCATTGGTCTCCCATAGCCATGACCTATCTTGGCCATTTCGCATCCGATCCTTGAGAGGAATACCTCAAAAGATTCGTGGCACGATTCCCTTTCAATTTCCATCAAAATCTAAGAAAGAAATTTTCGATCGATTTTTTCCACATTTTTGTGGAGGTACCCCTTCGTGAATCCAGGATATTCATATATGGGACCCACCCATGTCCATATCTTGGCCAATTCGCATCCGATCCTTGAGAGGAATACCTCAAAAGATTCGTGGCACGATTCCCTTTCAATTTCCATCAAAATCTAAGAAAGAAATTTTCGATCGATTTTTTCCACATTTTTGTGGAGGTACCCCTTCGTGAATCCAGGATATTCATATATGGGACCCACCCATGTCCATATCTTGGCCAATTCGCATCCGATCCTTGAGAGGAATACCTCAAAAGATTCGTGGCACGATTCCCTTTCAATTTCCATCAAAATCTAAGAAAGAAAATTTCGATCGATTTTTTCCACATTTTTGTGGAGGTACCCCTTCGTGAATCCAGGATATTCATATATGGGACCCACCCATGTCCATATCTTGGCCAATTCGCATCCGATCCTTGAGAGGAATACCTCAAAAGATTCGTGGCACGATTCCCTTTCAATTTCCATCAAAATCTAAGAAAGAAATTTTCGATCGATTTTTTCCACATTTTTGTGGAGGTACCCCTTCGTGAATCCAGGATATTCATATATGGGACCCACCCATGTCCATATCTTGGCCAATTCGCATCCGATCCTTGAGAGGAATACCTCAAAAGATTCGTGGCACGATTCCCTTTCAATTTCCATCAAAATCTAAGAAAGAAATTTTCGATCGATTTTTTCCACATTTTTGTGGAGGTACCCCTTCGTGAATCCAGGATATTCATATATGGGACCCACCCATGTCCATATCTTGGCCAATTCGCATCCGATCCTTGAGAGGAATACCTCAAAAGATTCGTGGCACGATTCCCTTTCAATTTCCATCAAAATCTAAGAAAGAAAATTTCTCAAGGAAATGTTTCAAGGAAATGAAAATTTTTCCACATTTTTGTGGAGGTACCCCTTCGTGAATCCAGGATATTCATATATGGGACCCACCCATGTCCATATCTTGGCCAATTCGCATCCGATCCTTGAGAGGAATACCTCAAAAGATTCGTGGCACGATTCCCTTTCAATTTCCATCAAAATCTAAGAAAGAAATTTTCGATCGATTTTTTCCACATTTTTGTGGAGGTACCCCTTCGTGAATCCAGGATATTCATATATGGGACCCACCCATGTCCATATCTTGGCCAATTCGCATCCGATCCTTGAGAGGAATACCTCAAAAGATTCGTGGCACGATTCCCTTTCAATTTCCATCAAAATCTAAGAAAGAAATTTTCGATCGATTTTTTCCACATTTTTGTGGAGGTACCCCTTCGTGAATCCAGGATATTCATATATGGGACCCACCCATGTCCATATCTTGGCCAATTCGCATCCGATCCTTGAGAGGAATACCTCAAAAGATTCGTGGCACGATTCCCTTTCAATTTCCATCAAAATCTAAGAAAGAAATTTTCGATCGATTTTTTCCACATTTTTGTGGAGGTACCCCTTCGTGAATCCAGGATATTCATATATGGGACCCACCCATGTCCATATCTTGGCCAATTCGCATCCGATCCTTGAGAGGAATACCTCAAAAGATTCGTGGCACGATTCCCTTTCAATTTCCATCAAAATCTAAGAAAGAAATTTTCGATCGATTTTTTCCACATTTTTGTGGAGGTACCCCTTCGTGAATCCAGGATATTCATATATGGGACCCACCCATGTCCATATCTTGGCCAATTCGCATCCGATCCTTGAGAGGAATACCTCAAAAGATTCGTGGCACGATTCCCTTTCAATTTCCATCAAAATCTAAGAAAGAAATTTTCGATCGATTTTTTCCACATTTTTGTGGAGGTACCCCTTCGTGAATCCAGGATATTCATATATGGGACCCACCCATGTCCATATCTTGGCCAATTCGCATCCGATCCTTGAGAGGAATACCTCAAAAGATTCGTGGCACGATTCCCTTTCAATTTCCATCAAAATCTAAGAAAGAAATTTTCGATCGATTTTTTCCACATTTTTGTGGAGGTACCCCTTCGTGAATCCAGGATATTCATATATGGGACCCACCCATGTCCATATCTTGGCCAATTCGCATCCGATCCTTGAGAGGAATACCTCAAAAGATTCGTGGCACGATTCCCTTTCAATTTCCATCAAAATCTAAGAAAGAAATTTTCGATCGATTTTTTCCACATTTTTGTGGAGGTACCCCTTCGTGAATCCAGGATATTCATATATGGGACCCACCCATGTCCATATCTTGGCCAATTCGCATCCGATCCTTGAGAGGAATACCTCAAAAGATTCGTGGCACGATTCCCTTTCAATTTCCATCAAAATCTAAGAAAGAAAATTTCTCAAGGAAATGTTTCAAGGAAATGAAAATTTTTCCACATTTTTGTGGAGGTACCCCTTCGTGAATCCAGGATATTCATATATGGGACCCACCCATGTCCATATCTTGGCCAATTCGCATCCGATCCTTGAGAGGAATACCTCAAAAGATTCGTGGCACGATTCCCTTTCAATTTCCATCAAAATCTAAGAAAGAAATTTTCGATCGATTTTTTCCACATTTTTGTGGGGGTACCCCTTCCTAAATCCAGGATATTCATATATGGGACCCACCCATGTCCATATCTTGGCCAATTCGCATCCGATCCTTGAGAGGAATACCTCAAAAGATTCGTGGCACGATTCCCTTTCAATTTCCATCAAAATCTAAGAAAGAAAATTTCGATCGATTTTTTCCACATTTTTGTGGAGGTACCCCTTCGTGAATCCAGGATATTCATATATGGGACCCACCCATGTCCATATCTTGGCCAATTCGCATCCGATCCTTGAGAGGAATACCTCAAAAGATTCGTGGCACGATTCCCTTTCAATTTCCATCAAAATCTAAGAAAGAAATTTTCGATCGATTTTTTCCACATTTTTGTGGAGGTACCCCTTCGTGAATCCAGGATATTCATATATGGGACCCACCCATGTCCATATCTTGGCCAATTCGCATCCGATCCTTGAGAGGAATACCTCAAAAGATTCGTGGCACGATTCCCTTTCAATTTCCATCAAAATCTAAGAAAGAAATTTTCGATCGATTTTTTCCACATTTTTGTGGAGGTACCCCTTCGTGAATCCAGGATATTCATATATGGGACCCACCCATGTCCATATCTTGGCCAATTCGCATCCGATCCTTGAGAGGAATACCTCAAAAGATTCGTGGCACGATTCCCTTTCAATTTCCATCAAAATCTAAGAAAGAAATTTTCGATCGATTTTTTCCACATTTTTGTGGAGGTACCCCTTCGTGAATCCAGGATATTCATATATGGGACCCACCCATGTCCATATCTTGGCCAATTCGCATCCGATCCTTGAGAGGAATACCTCAAAAGATTCGTGGCACGATTCCCTTTCAATTTCCATCAAAATCTAAGAAAGAAATTTTCGATCGATTTTTTCCACATTTTTGTGGAGGTACCCCTTCGTGAATCCAGGATATTCATATATGGGACCCACCCATGTCCATATCTTGGCCAATTCGCATCCGATCCTTGAGAGGAATACCTCAAAAGATTCGTGGCACGATTCCCTTTCAATTTCCATCAAAATCTAAGAAAGAAATTTTCGATCGATTTTTTCCACATTTTTGTGGAGGTACCCCTTCGTGAATCCAGGATATTCATATATGGGACCCACCCATGTCCATATCTTGGCCAATTCGCATCCGATCCTTGAGAGGAATACCTCAAAAGATTCGTGGCACGATTCCCTTTCAATTTCCATCAAAATCTAAGAAAGAAAATTTCTCAAGGAAATGTTTCAAGGAAATGAAAATTTTTCCACATTTTTGTGGAGGTACCCCTTCGTGAATCCAGGATATTCATATATGGGACCCACCCATGTCCATATCTTGGCCAATTCGCATCCGATCCTTGAGAGGAATACCTCAAAAGATTCGTGGCACGATTCCCTTTCAATTTCCATCAAAATCTAAGAAAGAAATTTTCGATCGATTTTTTCCACATTTTTGTGGGGGTACCCCTTCCTAAATCCAGGATATTCATATATGGGACCCACCCATGTCCATATCTTGGCCAATTCGCATCCGATCCTTGAGAGGAATACCTCAAAAGATTCGTGGCACGATTCCCTTTCAATTTCCATCAAAATCTAAGAAAGAAAATTTCGATCGATTTTTTCCACATTTTTGTGGAGGTACCCCTTCGTGAATCCAGGATATTCATATATGGGACCCACCCATGTCCATATCTTGGCCAATTCGCATCCGATCCTTGAGAGGAATACCTCAAAAGATTCGTGGCACGATTCCCTTTCAATTTCCATCAAAATCTAAGAAAGAAATTTTCGATCGATTCTTTCCACATTTTTGTGGGGGTACCCCTTCCTAAATCCGGGATATTCATATATGGGACCCACCCATGTCCATATCTTGGCCAATTCGCATCCGATCCTTGAGAGGAATACCTCAAAAGATTCGTGGCACGATTCCCTTTCAATTTCCATCAAAATCTAAGAAAGAAATTTTCGATCAATTTTTTCCACATTTTTGTGGAGGTACCCCTTCGTGAATCCAGGATATTCATATATGGGACCTACCCATGTCCATATCTTGGCCAATTCGCATCCGATCCTTGAGAGGAATACCTCAAAAGATTCGTGGCACGATTCCCTTTCAATTTCCATCAAAATCTAAGAAAGAAATTTTCGATCGATTTTTTCCACATTTTTGTCGGAAAAATGTGGAATCCCCTTCGTGAATCCAGGATATTCACCAATTTTCACCTTAACCAATTTTCATCCGATCCTTGAGAGAAATTCCTTAAATGATTTGTATAAGTACTACCTATCTCTATAAGCTAGTCTCCCATAATGCCTTGCACATTTTCGAAAAAATAATAATACCTCCTGTTAGGGTATAAAAATCGAAAATCACCATCGCCATTCATTCCTGTTTGCCATTCGCTTTATGCAGATTTGGGAGATGAATTTCCATGGCAGGAGAGGAAAAAGCGAAAAGTGCTGGCTCAGGACACGTTTAGTTGGCAGAAAAACTGCCAAATCGTTTGCATCAAGGACTCTTGGCCAGGGAGTCAGGGAGCTCTGAATGGAGGGGCCAGAGGGGGATTGGTGAAAGGTGAAAACAAGGGAGAGTGCCACAAAGTGTTTATCATTATGAGATTCGGGTTTGTGTGTGGTCCTGTTGAAGGCATTAAACCAGAAATGTCCTGACAGCGGCAACAATGTGCCCAACGCTCCCGAAACAGGGCTGCCTGGGGAGCAGCTGTCAGCCGTGACAGGACAGGAATAACACACAATGTGCGGAAAATAACAGGCAGGAAATGTGAAAATAAACAGGACCTCACGACATGGTGGAACATCAAGTATACGCCCCGAGTCGAATCACTTTGAAATGGTAAGAGTCCTGAATGGGCTCGCCAATTGAATGCAATTCAATTAGGAGTAGCATTGTAATGGCTTCTTCTGCCGGCGACTCTCGAATAAAATCAAAATGCCACGGCGGCTCCCGGGGAACAATTCAATTTGCAGAATATTTCAAATGCAGGCGGGCAAGATGGGCAGGATGGGCAGGATGGGGAAAAACTGGACAAAAGTAACCGACCAGCAGGTGGCCAGTCTGGCTCTTTGTTCGGCGTCCTGCCGGGAAAAGGAGGCGACTCAAGCCCCAGGACCACCACTCCTCCTTTGTTGTGCACCTTCCACGAAACTGCGGCACAAAAGCAAATAATTTTTGAAAAATGTCCTCATTGGAGAGACGTCGTCTTGGTTTGACTGGCTGTGCTGTGCCCTTTGTGGGCTCCTTCGAGTTATCCCCATCCTGGGCTGCTTTTTTCGGCTGTTTCCACTTGAGCATCTTATTTTTCCACTAATAGATTTTAGTTTCTTGTCGAGGACTTCGAGGGCCAACAAAGAATTCGTCGGAAAGCTCGGTGCACGGAGAGAAAACTTAATGCCCGTGCAGCTACTTTAAGACTGTTGCCAGGAGCCTCCAGCAAGGACGAGACAACGTGTGGTATACGCAATTTAAATGTAAATGGCAGTTATCACGACGGGCCATGTGCTGTCTGGGCAGGAAGGGTGGAAAAAGGACTCTGTAGTCTGTCATGACAACTTGCAATCTGCGGAGGAGCAGAGTCGACGGAACGCGATGATTTGCAAGAGCTCGTCCTTTTTTCGCAGCACTTTGAGGACTTTTGCAAATGAGATTTTGCGGCGGCCATCAGTTAGGAGCCCCCGCCCATCGGTTACGCTCACAATTAATTATTTGAAACGCCTGCTCCTGGCTCCGCACTTAATTAAAAATCTCCATCGGCAACCCTTCATCGGTCCTTTGACACTCGCCAGCTAATTAACTTATGACAGCTGGCGGGGTGGGCCACAGGAGGTGGAGGTGGTGCCAGTCCAATATAGGGGCCTTTGGTGGTCCTGCCACCAATGAAGCTCAAGAGTTCATGACGTTTCCAGCGGGCTAGTGGCACATAAAAGGCGGCATCTCTGATTTGATTTCATTTACGCCAAATTGGATTTATCCTTATCCTTATCCAAGCGGCGTCTAAGCAGTTTAATTTTTAATGCCACTCCTTTGTCCTTTGAGTCGTAAAAGCCAAGAGCCGCCGTAAAGAGGGAGCTTCGCTAATTTAATTCCGGATTCATCCCGAAGAAGACAGTCTCAGTGTATCTGCGTGTGATTAATGCACTGCAAGTTGTGCAGCGTGGATTGCAGGGAAGGACTGTAGAGGAGGAAACAAAACACCAGCCAGCCGTGGGGAGTGGCGGGTTTAATGACCTTGAGGTCACTCCTGGCTTTGTTCCTCGCCCGTTCTTTGTTGCCACTTTCGGCTGCATTTCATGACGTTTTCGAGCTGAGCGAGCATCTTTTGTGGCATGTACGCTGTATGTAGTGTGTGGTATGTAGTCTGTAGTGTGCCGTGCCACTGACAGTGTGTTTGCCGAGTGCCAGCACCCCGATTGTCTAGGACATTCCCCCACTCCCTGCCACCGGAGCTGTCAAACAATGTGACATCCGCTTACTGTTATCATTTCGAGAGCTTCACTTCAAAGTCTCCTGCTCCGGCTCCTGCTCCTGTGCTGCTGTTGTTGCACTTCTTGTAGTTGTTGCGACTGCTGTGACAAATGTGGTGATAAGTACACAGAAGCACACCACCCACTCCCCCACTCCGCCTAAACACGAGGTCACAGGACGAGCATCGTGCCACCATCGATTGTTGGATTGACAGAAGTACGGTTCTGATCCCAGATATCCCAGACCTCATTGCGGTTGCATATCAGACAGACTTCTGCCTGTGTAGTGCTGCTCCTGAAGCCGAGAAGCAAACAAAGCGCAAGGACGACAAATGGACCGGAGTAAAAAGTGGAGAGACGCCAAGGACAATGGTGGGGGCGGCGACAGCCTGGCGCTTTTATTATTCAATAAAAAGGTGCTTACGTTTGTGTTTAGTGTCATTAACAAGTCAATGGCAACACACGACGAGCGGCAGGGGCTTCCACCTCGCTGGCTTTGAGTCCTGCCGCCTTGCCATCCTGCCATCCTGCCATCCCCTGTGTGGCCGCAGTTATGCCATTAAGATGAATATGCGTGTGTAGGCAGGACTGTGTGTGTCCTTAATGTGTCCCAGGCTGCGAGTTGACGGAAATGCGTCTTGGCATTAAACAGATGCAGCCTAAAAGCCGCGGCGGCGTGTCTCTTTTTTTTCCCAGCACTTGCCACAATCCAGCAGCCAGGAGCCTTTAATCCTGCGCCGCTGCCGCTGTTTTTTTGCGGCAATTAACGAAATGATACTTGACTGGCTGTTGCCGCCGGCACTTTGTGGACGAAATTGCTTTCCGGCCTCCTGTTTGTGGATCAGTATCGGCATTTGTTTGTGTTGGCCTTTAATTTAAATGCATGCCAGTTGCACAGGAATCCCCGAAAGCTCCTCCGTTCCGCTTCACTTTGTCGAACAACAAGGGTGGGAGGACTCGGGCGGCAGGTCCTGTGACTCAAACTTGAACTCGCATCAAAGGCCTGGCTCGAAACTTGATTTTCCACCTTCGTTGTGGTTTAATTAAATTGAAAATACAATTAACTGGCTGGGGGAGAACCCCCCCGTGCCCTGTGAGGAGGAGAAGACGGAAAATTAATTTTCTCGGGCTGGCAAACTACTCCAGCAGATGCTGCTGGTGCTGCTGCTGCTGGCGGGGCAATATTGTTGCAAGGCCAGCATGGCGTATGAGTAATGGACGCATTAGAGCCCCTCATCCGCCCCATCCTCCCCCAGGCAGCCCAATCATAAAACAAAATGTGTCGCGAATGGCTCTCGGATTTGATTATCCTGCATACTCCGCTCCGTGCATAATTCAGCGATTTGTTTATTCGCACAATGGTGCGCACAAAAAGGCTAATTAAATTAAAAAACGGCGCCAGGACGAATGAATAAATGACACGGACATAATCGGCGGCAATGAAATTAAATGCGCACGCGGCATTATTAGCCACAATTATGTATCTCTATCTATTTTTTATCTGCCTATTATAACCTCCTGCTCTCCCAACAGGCACACCCTACTGGATGGCTCCCGAGGTGGCCGCCGTGGAGCGCAAGGGTGGCTACAATCAATTATGTGATATTTGGGCCTGTGGCATAACTGCAATCGGTGAGTGTAATTGTGTTATTTTAATTGGAGTGTCGGCTAAAAAAACGGCGTCAGCCTAATTGATAGTCATGGCAATAATGACTATGTTTTTTCGATTGAAAAACTAACTATTCCTTTGCAGAACTCGCTGAACTGCAACCGCCCATGTTCGACCTGCATCCGATGCGCGCCCTCTTCCTGATGTCGAAGAGCGGCTTCAAGCCACCCACCCTGAACAACAAGGACAAGTGGAGCCCCACCTTCCACAACTTCATCAAGACGGCCCTGACGAAGAACCCAAAGAAACGACCCACCGCCGAGCGCCTGCTGCAGCATCCGTTCGTCCAGTGCGAGATGTCCTTGCGGGTGGCCAAGGAGCTCCTACAGAAGTACCAGAGTCCCAACCAGCAGTTCTGCTACTATCTCGATGGCGACGAGGAGGTAATGCCGACTATACTGTGTAGCATGCACCAGGCAGCGTGCAGCACCTCCCATCGGTGTAATTTATTTGCGCTTTTAGTGGCAAAGTAGCGAGGCGAACTTGCTACGGGAGCAAGTTTTCTTGAGCTCTGCTCTGGTCAAAGATTTAGGACGCCATTAGGAGTTCCACCTCAGAGCCGGCTCAGGGCCAGTCAGGGCCGGTCTCCGGCCTAATTAATTTGCCGCCAAAGTCGTCGTCTAGACGGGCTCGGACGAGGCCTAGTCCGAAACAGTTTGAGGTGGAATGCCTCCTCAAATTTAAGTTTAACGACGGCCCAGCACTTGGCGAGGCCATTTTAAAGGGATTTTCGGAGAGGCACGAGCCAGCCGAGTCATAAATCTTCAATTTGTTGGAATGTTTTGCCAACTTTTGGCGAAAGCTGCTAGTCGCTGGCAAATAAGTTTTCCAGCCTGTAGATTCTTAAACATTACTTAGCCCGGGCATCACGCTCGCAGATCCCAATATGATTTTGATTTATGAGATTCTATCGCGGGCGGAAACTTTGTCGCTTCGTGAGGGATGGTCGCTTCCCCCTCTAGCAGTATCCTAAATTCCCCGTTTCCCTTTTTTTTATTTTGTTCCAGGCGGTAGCCAGCGTGCCGCAGCGCATTGCCAGCAAGATGACGTCGCGCGCCAACGGCGTTCCGGCCCAGAACCACACACTGAGAACAGGTAGGAGGAGGTGCTAGCCCCCGAGTAATGCCAAAACTTATTCTGTAATTATTCCCCCGAAGGCATCACGACGAACTCCACGTGGAACGAGCGATCTTCTAGTCCCGAGACGTTACCCAGTGACATGTAAGTGAAGTTGGTCCACCTTCTCTGCCGTTTTTGCCTGAATCTATGCTATGGTTTGGTCTATGGTTTCTCCCGATTGCGATTTCCGCTTAAGTTTTGGTGCTTGGGTTTCAGTTCCACACTATCTACCAGACTCTCACACACTCTGTACCACAAACTACCACATCTTAGCCGCCGTGAGCAGCGTCTTGGGATGCTTTCCGCAGGGGGCCGGCCATCAGCCTTCCCGAATTGGCGAAACAATTTTATAGTCATCCGTTTCCTCTCTCCTCTTTCTAGGACTAGACCGAAATTGAGCGGCACCCTGATTATGAACATGTCTTTAAGGTTAGCTGCATTGCATGTTGCGCTTTTTACGGCCAGAAGCTGGCCAGAAACCAAACAAAAAACAAACACGTAAGGCGAGGAGGCCGCAGCACGCGCGTTGCTGTGTAATTTGCTGCTGCGAACACAGTCGATTTTCAGCTGCACGTTCCCCGGGTCCGGGGTCCGGGGTCCGGGAGCTGTTGTGTTTACTTTAGTATATTTTCGCTGTGCACTTCCATGACTACTGCATGGCTGCCACACACGCTTGCGCTTAGTTGCCGCTACGTGTCCGCTCCGCAAATTCCGACTTGTGAATTTTTCATCCACTCCCAGCCGGACGGAGTGCGAATCCCAGTTCCTAGTTCCCAGTTGCCAGCGCCCAGTCCCTATCCCCATGTATATATAATTGCAACCTGGCTGCCTGGTTGCCTGGTTGCCTGGCATTTCCCGGAGAAGGCTTCAAGCTTGCGGGCTGTTTAATTGCCAGCCAGAAGTAATTACGCCGGAGCGAGCGCTGCTCGGCCGAGTGTTCTGCAGAACATAATAGTAATAAGCAGTCTCAGCTCCCGGATCAGCGCCGGAGCAGGATGAAGGATTGGGGCTGCAGGAGCAGCTTGAGCAGCAGATAGATGGCGGGACTTCAGGAAGGGGCAGGCGGGGCGCAAACTTTCCAAGAAATCAATTAACGCAGCCGGGGTACTGGAGCGAGTGGCAGGCTGGTAGGAGGCACATCAAGTATACGCAGCGTGTCAGGAAAGTGCAACAGTAAGGAAGAGAGTAAGAGGGGCTGGGAGTGAAATATTTGTAGAATGTAGAACGATCTGATAGAGAAGAGACCAACTCGAGACAAGCAATGAATTCCTGTCGATGAGGCGCCATTTGTCATTTTAAATGATTACACATTGTTGCCCCGCTGATGATGGAGGGGAACATGGCTCGTTTAATAAGCCCTCCAGCCCTAAGCTGGGAGGGGGTGGGAGGGAGTCGCTTGGCGGAGTGCTCAGCTTAAGTTATGTGGCAAACACTTTGCGGCAGCCGCCACTCGAGTGGCGTCACAGACAACAAAGGCAAGGCGCTCCGCCCCTGTCTCCGCCTATGTGCATGCGAGTGCCAGTACTCCTACAAATCTGCCACTACCCAAGCCTCCTGCCGCTTGCCGCTTGCTGCTTGCCACTTGCCCCTTGCCACTTTGTCATCTGTTCCTTTGATTCTGCTTGCCCAATTTTATTGAAGCCATAAAAACGGCTGCGCCAATTTCTATGTACTGAGCGTTACTTACAAGCGACTTGCTGGCTAAGTGCCACACCGCCTCCGCCCATGCCGCCGCCACCACCCACTTCCGCCGCTTTGTGGCGCCCGAAAAGTTTGCAGAAAGGCTGGCTGGCCGGGTGGCTGGCTGGTCTTACGCCTTTCTCCTTGGGGCTCTTCGACCGTCATGGTTAATTTCATTTAAACCGTCATAAGCAGAAAGTACAACAAGAGTTATTTTCGCTTTTTTGTTCCAAGGGAACCCGAATAACAAAAAACAAACGGGTCTGCTTATTAATTGCCTAGGCGGGAGCTGGAGGAAGGAGCTCAAGATTGGGGAAAAACGAGCCAAGATTGCAGGGGGAGTGGAGAAGGGAATGCCACAAGGGCCACATTTTTTAATATCCCGTTTATGGGCTGCCTAAGTGGGGAAATGGGCTGCGCCAGATGACATTAGGCCAGAATTATGAACATGGAAAATTAGCTGATGCGTTTAATTGGGCGTGAAGGCGGCAGGACTTCCGCCTCCCCTGGAAGGCTTTGATTTCCCATCCGTAATGGCTGCTTATTAATGGTAGAGTAGACCTAAGAATACTACCATACACTGATTGATCCAGCAAACATGTATTTTTGATATTTTATTAATGCTTTCTCTGGCAATCTGACAATCTGACCCGTAGCCTTAGTTTTCTATTTTCGGATGCCCGTTTTCAGATACTTTTCTTAACTAACATTGATTACGTATCCTACTTTCGAACTTTTGTAATTTTGTTTTATTGGATTTTGTTGTTCGACAAACCTAACACAATGAAATTTTGATTTATTTTCCTTTCCGTATCTTTGTTTTTTGTATTTGATTTTTGTAGGAGCCTCTTACAGTATATTGATGAGGAGCTGAAGCTAAGGTAACTACACCAACCCACTTATCCCTAGACTCTCGATCTCAAGCTCCCCCATGAACCACCAACTGGCTCTGCTCATAGCTCAGACTCTGACCCACTAACACGCCCCGCCAAACCACCCCCACATCATTAGCCACCCACGCACAGATACCAACCGACACTCTTAGTTTAAGTATTAGCTGGTTAAGTTTAAGGTCGGACCAGGACTCACTCCTCCACTCGTGGCTTGACTCTGATTTAGTTGAGTTCATCTCGGCGATTAAGCAAGTTTCTCGCTTATTCTTTTCCACCCACGCACCGGCATCCTTGAGATACAAGCCACCTCCCCGCCTCCTCGGATGGGCGGCGGGCTGCAGCATCATTATCATTATGGACCAGGAGGAGCAGCTCATCTTGCGGCCACCTTGCTTTATTACGGCTCATGTGGCCGTGTCCAGGCCAAAAAATAGCAACATTTTCATTACATTCTGGCCATGCTAGGCCCAGTCCTCCCATTTAAACCATATTAAGTTACGGTTCTCGGTTCCTTCTTATAAGTTAGTTATCCTCCCGGCCTGGCTCTTTGTTTGCAGGAATTCTTTGTTTTGTGGGTTATTGTTTGGGCTTTGTTCGCTCTGCCCAACTTTTCTCCTTTGTCTATCCTAGAGCCTACCCTAAAGAGAAGGATGTGCAGGACTAGCAGTCTGAGGCTGAGAGTACGCATACGCACTGTGGCACGCCCGGATCGACCCATAGATGGCTCAATTATTACTTTATTTTCGGTTTTAAGACTGAAACCAGAAAGCAATTCTTAACTAATTTATACAGAACAATTGGGTTGTATTTTGGGTTGCACAATTTATGCCCCGATGGGTCCATGAAATGCGCTCGATTTGTCGTCCTTTCCGCAGGTCCCTGGTCCTGGCCAACCTTTTTCCAATGTTTATTGTTTATTTATTTGATGTGTGTGCAAATGGGCGTCACATTGCTTTTATTGTTATTATTATTATTGGCCAGGACCCGGACCCGGACCAGGACCAGGAGCCTGGCCAGTGCAAACAAGTAATGTCGCACGTAGTCCTAGCCACTGGCCACTGGATCCTGTCCGCCTCGGCGAAAATTGGCAGCTCAGTGATTGGGAGAGGAATTACTGGCCGAATCTTGGGATAGCCTTGTTTTCGGTCCGGGGCCGGCCCGGGGCGGCTGGGAAAATACGATGGAAAACAAATTGCAATTATGCTAACATCAACTGAAAATTCACAAAACTAATTCGCCAAATGGGAAATGCTTTTTCTTCGGCCGTCCAGCGCTCTCTCTGTCTGTGGCGCCCTCTATACCCCCCTCTCTGTGGCGCTGCCCGGCAGCTGTTTGCTTATTTTGAGGAAAATTGTTTGCATTTTGTTTTAAGAATTAATTTTCCAGGCTTTTTTTTGGCTACGCTTTTTTATTGGTGCTCCGTGTATTTGTTTCTGTTTAATTTTTTGCTTTCTTTGCCTTCGCTTCTGCGTTCTCTTCATCACTCTATGTGTTTCTGTGCATTCATGTGCGAGGCAATTTTCTATTCAGGCATTTTCCATTTCCCATCTCCCATGTATGTACATATGTATGTCTATGTTTTTTGGTGTGTATCTGTGTGTCTTTGAGGCAGTTGTGCTTTGCATCTCATGCATAATTTATGGCTTCATATTAGTTTATTTATTTATTTATCTGGGCCCCGTAAAAAGCGACCAAAACTACTGCCGGCGCAGGCCGAATAGAGCATCAGGGCCGCAAATAATTTCATTAAAAGCGTAATCCGCTTAACACCCTGCTGCCCCTCGGGTGCTCTGAGAAGGGCTTGCGGTTGTCCCGGAGAGTTTATCATCTCGATTGCATGTGTCTGGCCACAACTTAACACACACCCACACACAGACACCCCCACAGCCACAGCCACAGCCACAGTCATAGACATAGACACTGACTGCGAAGTCCACAAGTGCATGCACCAAAGCCCGTTCCCGCATACGAGAGCTGGGTCCTGCCCTCCTCCAGCGCCACCCACAACACCACCACCCACCACAGAGCCAACCAGCCCACCCACCAGCCACCCGAGACCCCTACAGAAAGAGCATCAAGATCAATCAGCCATAGAATCGATATGTTTATTTCAATTGTTTCATTTCTTGGTAATTTTTTGAGCACCGAGTAGTGTCGAAGAAGAGGATGCGCCAGCCAGGACTCTGGCAACATATCGGTTTTAAGTTTGATCCCATTTTTTTCTGTGCACCCACCCCCCACGCTCACCCGCAGAATCAAACCAGAAATATAGCCTCAACCGGCTTTCTTTTCTCTCTCTCTTTCGCCTCTCTTCCCACTCTCTCTAACTAACGCGACCTTGCGACCTCGCGTACCGCTCCGCTTGTCTGTAAACGCTCTGCAGAGCGACCTTGCCACTGAACGACACCAAAGACTCACTCGGCGCCGAGTGCAGCTGCGCCCACAACGGTGGCGGCTTGGGAGGAGGAGGAGGAGCAGGATCTGGAGCAGGAGCAGGAGCAGGCAGCGGGGCGAACGGCAGCAGCAGCAGCAGTGGCAATGGGGCCGGGGCTGGCGGAGGCACCACCATCTCAACCCATCAGCATCTGAATCAGCACCACCATCACCATCAGAACCAAAACCTGAATCAGAATCAGAATCAGAATCAGCATCTGCATCAGCACCACCAGTTGCAGCAGCAGCACCACCACCAACCCACGTCCAAACCGCTGCAGCATCTCTCGCACCACCAACACCATAACCACCACCCATCGAGCAGCACCGCTCTGACCTCGTCCATGTCCAGTGGTTCGGTGACCTCCAATGCCAACTGCAACTCGCTGACCTCCTACCTGGGCCACCAGGGAGTCGGCGGAGGTGTCGGAGGAGGAGGATCCCACCTGGGATGCGGCCAGGGCCTGGGCTATGGCCCGGGCATGGGTCTCGGTCTGTCCAATCTGCGCACCACTAGCATCGATGGCGACCGGGACGAGGCCGATCTGGTGGCTGCCGACGTGGCCATGAACAATGCTGCTGCCGCCGCCGTTCCAGGTTCCGGCAACGGGTTGGGGTCCGGTTCCGGTTCGGGTTGCTCTGCCTCTGCGGCGCACTACCTGCGGTACAGCAGCAACTACCGCTCCGCCGCGGCGGCCCAGGCGTCGCAGGCCTCGTTGGCCGCCCATCCCTCGCCCAATGGGCATGGCCACGGTCACGGCCCACCAATCTCATCCAGCATCTCATCAGCCTCGTTTTATAATCGCCTCCTACTACTCGATAATTCTAGCGGCGATGCGATCGGCGGCAGCGTCGGCGTAGGAGGAGGAGGAGGAGTAAGCGGCAGCAGCACCAGTGGCGGCGCAGTTAACGGCGGCGGCAACACCACCGGCGCCGGAGTCGGCTCCAACGGCCTCCTGGACAAGCACGAGCTGGAGGCCAGCCCCACAACGGCCATCCAGTCCGCCGGCGACGGCTACTTGCATTCCAACAGGGGCGACAGAGCAGCGGCCGGGGCGGCGAGCTCCGGAGCAGCGGAAGGAGGACCCTCGACGAGCAGCTCCTCGCATCTTTACCAGAACCTGCTGAGGAGCAGTTCCGGGGAGGCGCCTTCGCCAGGAAACAACTGTGATTACCGGCACGAGAGCAACCAGGTGAGAGGATGAGAAACCTGAAACCCAAACTCCATTCACTATCCCCTTTCTTTCCCTCCCTAGAACGGTCTGGAGGACTCGCCTCGGCGCCATAGCTCCATGGATCAGCTGATTGGACTGATAAACGACATGGGAAAGTCCTCGAGGACACGCAGCCTCAGCGATGGCGGCACTCAGGACGATGACGAAGGTAAGCCAACCAGGAGTAGTGTGTTCAAGTACTAGCTCCTAAAATATGTTCGTCTTACAGTGGAGAAGGAGGCGCAACCGGATCTACTGAACAACACTCCGCCGGTGCCGCCCAAGCGCTCCCATAAGCGCCGGCACACTCCCCCACGGCCCATCTCCAACGGCCTGCCGCCCACCCCGAAGGTGCACATGGGCGCCTGCTTCTCAAAGATCTTCAACGGCTGCCCACTGCGGGTGCACTGCACCGCTTCGTGGATCCACCCGGAGACGCGGGACCAGCACCTCCTGATCGGTGCGGAGGAGGGCATCTACAACCTGAACATGAACGAACTGCACGACGCGGCGATCGACCAGCTCTTTCCGCGCCGCACCACCTGGCTGTATGTGATCAAGGATGTGCTGATGAGTCTGTCGGGTGGGTACCCTTCCTCGTCTATACCCCAACCTCTTCTAACCGCCTCTTCCCTTTCGCAGGAAAATCCTGCCAGCTCTACCGGCACGACCTAGTGGCCTTGCATTCCAAGCAAACGGTTCGCTTCTCTCTGCACATGAACAAGATTCCGGAGCGACTGGTGCCGAGGAAGTTCGCGCTGACCACCAAGGTCCCGGACACCAAGGGCTGCACCCAGTGCTGTGTGACGCGGAATCCGTACAACGGCTATAAATACCTGTGCGGGGCCACGCCCAGCGGCATCTTCCTGATGCAGTGGTACGATCCGCTGAACAAGTTCATGTTGCTGAAGCAGTGCGAGTGGCCGGCCATCAGCATCCAGGGCGGCGGTCACGGCTGCGTCCAGAACGGGCACACGCCCGTCTTCGAGATGATCATCACGCCGGAACTGGAGTACCCTATTGTGTGCACGGGCGTGAGGAAGGCCATGAACGGCTGCCTCAAGCTGGAGCTGATCAACATGAACAGTAAGTCGGAAGACCATTATTGCGATGGGGAATGCTACAAGACCGGTTATCCCACAGGTGCCAGCTGGTTCCATTCGGAGGACCTGGAGTATGACGCCATGGCCACGATGGTGCCGCGACGCGACCTGCTGAAGGTGGTGCGCGTGCACCAGGTGGAGAAGGACGCCATCCTGGTCTGCTATGGCAATGTGATGCAGGTGGTAACGCTGCAGGGCAACCCGAAGCAGCACAAGAAGATGGTATCGCAGCTCAACTTTGACTTTAACGTGGACAGCATTGGTATGTCCGGATTGGCCTCAGTTTAAAACCGATCTTCTCACGCAATCTCTACGTCCGTTTTTCAGTTTGTTTACCCGACAGCGTTTTGGCATTCCACAAGCACGGCATGCAGGGTAAGTCCTTGCGCAATGGCGAGGTGACGCAGGAGATCAAGGACATGAGTCGCACCTACCGGCTGCTGGGCAGCGACAAGTGAGGATATACAAAGTTCTCACATAGTATTCCGATCTAAAACACTGCTTTTTCACTTCACAGGGTTGTGGCCCTGGAGAGCCAGCTTCTGAGGACCGGCTCCCTGGGCAGCGAGGAGGGACACGATCTGTACATTCTGGCCGGGCACGAGGCTAGCTACTAGGCCAGCCACTAACTGGAGTGCCCGCTCGCACCACTGTTATATTCTAAATATAATCCGGTACACCACACACACACACACACACACACACATCCAGAAGTTTTTAAGGACCGCCACGTCGTCAACTATTAAATGTAATTTAATTACTCGTAGGCTAAGAAGTCGATTACTGATCTTAGAGGAAGTCGGCGAGGGTTCGATAGCTTAGAGTAGCGCAATTTTATGCACCTAAAGAGGCAGCCTTCGGACAGGAGAGACCGGAACCGAACACCACCCAGCCAGCATCTTTTCGATAAATATATATATTTATATATTGTATGTACGAGGCGCCTGCGTCTGCGTCTGCCCGATTCCGTTGTAGTTATATTTTTGTATTACAAAGAAATGCTTTAATTTATACAACTAACCTTAAAGACCTACGATAAACGCTACTACGGATATGTAGTTACGGAGTTATGTTAGAGACTGGCGTGAACTTGTCACAGAAGTCGGTAGATCGTTTCCAAAAATAGTCAGCGTAAGCGGAGCAGAAGACTCCAATTATACACTGTACTGCATGTACTGCAATCCAATTTATACACTGCAATTATAGGCACGATTCGGGGTTCGAGACCCACTCTATAAGGCAATTAGAACTAATAATGCAAGAATACTTCTTAGTGGATAGCAATTGTAAATCGCAAATGTTTTTAGCGTGTTAAACTGCTTTCGATTGGCTCAAAGGATGTGCGAAGGACTCGGTGGAGAGGGGGTGGGGGAGTATACACGGTTTGTTGGGAAACAAAAATTAGTTAGTAAGCCTTTTCTAACCTAGTAAACACGAATTAACAGAATTAACTGCAATTAACGGTCTGTATCTGTATGTTAAACGAGTCAACTGATTGTCATAGTTACGGTTCTAGACTACATAAGCTAAGCGATGAACAGAGACAACTTTCCGAGCAGCACTTTCGTCGATTCAGTTGTAAAATATTCAATCTAGCCCTTAAGTTATTTAGTTTATACGACAAAGCGTAAAACCGAAAATTACAAACTAATACGGAGAGAAAAACAAAAGAAATCCCACAAAATTGTTGAACTCTAGTTTAGTGCAAGAATAAAAACTATGTGAAAGAACATTCGTTGAACTTTTTGTGTTTTAAATGCGGAGAAATAATGAATCAAATTTTAAATTTATTTTAAATATCCCGCCCTTTGACGAGGAATGTGCTATGACTTTCTTCAACACTGGATTTTTGGTATTTTTTTCAAACGCGCTATCCCCTTTTGCAGTATCTTCACGTGTTCCAGGATTTGTTTACAATTTTCAGTCAACAACTTGTACTTCTAAAATGAAGCCGTTCGAAGTGCCCCCCTGGGAAAAGGGTGCCGAGATCATTGAATTCAAGTCCATTGCGCCAGCGGGGAATGGAGTGGCTGCCGCCAAAAAGCCCAAGAAAAAGAAACCAAAGAGGAAAAACGCCAATCCAGCTGAGGTCGCAGCAAAGAAACCTGCGAATGGAAAGTTCAACTACCGGCAGGGTGGTGGTCCTATCGCCCCGCCCCCAGACTCTGCCTCCTCGGACGACGACGATGTGGAGGACGGCATCCGGGCCATGCACAAGGTGAGAACTGGAAGGATCGAGAAGCAGCGCGCCCCCACACAGGCCACCAAGGGCGGCAAGAAGCAGCTGAACCTCAAGCCGGAACTGGCCCAGGCGGCTGTGGAAGCGATGGAGACGGCGCCGTCATCGGCTGCCGCCACTCCTTCCTCCAGCTCCCTGGCCAGCAAACTGCAGTCGGAGCTGTTGGGCGGACGGTTCCGGTACATCAACGAGCAGCTCTATTCGGTGACCAGTCGCAAGGCGGCCGCCCTCTTCCGCCAGGACGCCTCCGCCTTTGAGGCCTACCACGCCGGCTACCGCCAGCAGGTGGAGAAGTGGCCCACTAACCCGCTGAACCGCATCATCAAAACCCTCAAGCGCCTGCCCAAAACAGCAATAATCGGGGACTTTGGCTGCGGTGAGGGCAAGTTGGCCCAGTCGCTGCCCAACAAGGTATACTCCATGGACTTGGTGGCAGCCAGGAGCGACATCATCGCCTGCAACATCACCGAAACCCCCCTGCAGGCCCAGTCCCTGGACGTGGCCGTCTACTGCCTGTCGCTAATGGGCACAGACCTGAACGAGTTCTTCCTGGAGGCCAACAGAGTGCTCAAGCTACACGGCAGCGTCTACATAGCGGAAATCCAGTCCAGATTCGAGGATGTTCGGGAGTTTGTTCGCTGCCTGGCAGCCTGCGGCTTCGACCTCATCAAGAAGGACGTGGCTGTGAACTACTTTTACTTCTTCCAGTTCAAGAAGATGCGGCATGTGCCCAAGACCACCAAGCTGAAGTCGTTCTCTCTGAAGCCCTGCCTCTATCGAAAGCGATAGGGGAGCCTCTGTTTAGATGATTGGATAAAAACTGTATTTCCGTGTTTAATGGAAAGGAGCGTTTATCAAAGTACTCGTAGTTATCGTAAATCTAAATATAATTGAATACAATTGTACACTATAATACCTTTTGTTCAAGGTATTGGTTAATTAAAATGGTTTAATAAAACCTCCAATTGAGAAGCATATTTTTAGAGCTATATCGTTGATATTTATTTTGCGCCACATTTTCAAATCCAAGCATCCAAACTTTCCAATACTGTTCTGGTGGTGGTGCTTCTTCGACCGGTTTCTCGCTCTCAGAGAGCTCTCGAACCGGGTAGAGCACGAAAAACCACCGAGCTTTGGCTCTCTTCCATGTAGATTGTACCTCAACTGTGTGAATTGTATCTTGTATCTCTCCGAATTTCAACGAGTAAGGTTCGCGACTGAAAGTATCTAAGTATCTTCGTGCAGAGCACTTCGAATATTTGTGAGGACGGTACGTTGACGCGGAATCAAGAAGCCAACCCGCCAGCCAGCCAGCCAGCAGAACTGAGCAGGCGGTGGCGAGCGGAAAAGTGGAAGAAAAGCGCGCAATTCGCGGCAGTGTTTATAAATAAATTGGAAATTAATTTATCAGCAACCACTATTCGCGTAGTTTTCACACACGCCCACCACCCCACCCTGTCTCCCCCACCTGCCCACTGCCAGCTCACTCTCTCTTCTATTTTCCCCCTCCCCTTCCAGCCCACCCCGCTCTCTATTACTCACTCACAAGTCAAAACTCAACCGTCGATTTTCAACAGGTATTCAACGACGATCCGACGACGACAACAAATTGTCTTTTTTCGCGTACGAATAGAAATAGTGGCAAGAATTTGTTTATCAGTGAAAGCGAGTGAGAGTGCAACGCAACGGGAAATCAGTGAAAAGCCAAAACAAGCACCTCAAAGGCGACTCAAACTACTCCCCGTCCTGCGACCCATCTAAGTGGATTAGCCAAAGGATTCTGACCGGAGCCCCGTAGTTCGGGTGAGTTGAAATTGCGCCATTTGCGCTTAGCCCTCCTTGGCTTTGTATCTTTCTGTTTTTTGGGCTGTGGTCGGTAGTTTTCGGTGGCTTTGGATACAAATACAAGCGAGATACAATTGGACAGTTTGACTTCATAGCCGCAGCTCACGCACACAGCCCCGAACCCGAATCCGAGTCGGACTAGCCCGTGGAGAGCCTCTCTCCGGGCGTGCTCGCCGCGGAGAGCTGGTGAGCGGCGGAGAGAACCAGAAACCACCTCACTCCCGGAGTATCTCATGGAACGACATTCTATCCGTTTCTGTTTTGTCAGCTCTTCGAGCGCTCGGCCCACATTGTTGTTGTTATTGGCTTGGCTGGGCTACTCCACTTTTCCACCCTTCTGTTTTAGGTTTTCTGTTTTCTGTTTCCTGGCTCTGTTCTCGGTTCTGTTTTCCTCTCCTGCTTCGCATTCTGTTGGACGGGGCCAGGAGACCACGACGGAGGGGGAGATTCTTATTGGCCCTCCCGTTCGGTAGCCAGGGAAACGTTCCACAACACCGATCAGATACAAATGTATCTACACACACGTATCTGTCGGTTTGGAGTATGCCATTCGCATATTTCATTTCCTGGGAGGGCCAGGTCCACTGCCCGCTCTTTGACACTGATTCCCCGGCGTTGCACGTCACTCCTCCGAAAATAGAACGGATCGGCTAGTAGGCGAGCAGGTTTCCATAACCCCCTCTTATCACGGCGGGTTTTCGCATTGGCATTTCGGGCCCTCAGTATCGGGTATCTGGTGCTACTAGGAACTCAGCTAGAATGCGTCCCCCGCGATAAGATAAGCCACCAAAACAAAGGCCGTTTATGAATGGCAGGTGACTGTCGCCCCCACCTCTGACTCAGTGACGCTTTTCACCATCCCCGGAAAACCTGGGGCTGGGCCGTTGACTTGGCAACCGATTCGAGCTGGCCAAGAAGGAGAAGCAGTTAGCCAGTTGCTTGTTTACGTGGTTAGCTTCGCTTTTCGTGGCTCCGTGGGGGCGCGGGGTGGGCGGGCTGTGACCCAAATAGTGGAAAACATTAACATGGAGACTGCTCTCCGGGGCGATGCAAAGTGGCAGGAAAGAGCTGCTAGCTTGCATTAGAAACCGGTTTCTGGCCAAGAAGACGTCGGGCCAAGAAGAACTGGCTAGCGAGGCGGACAAACAGATAAAGCAGCCGAGCAAAGCAAACCCAGAGGAGTGCCAGTGGAGAGAGCCACCAGCCATGCTAATAACTGTACAGCGTGGAGGCATGGGGCATGGAGCGAACGAGGCATGGAGGAGAACGCAACGAAATCAGAGAGCGGGCGTGCTAACGGCTCGCTAGCACGCTAACCTGGCCGAGAAGAGTTCGAGCCAAAACCTGAATTCCAACTCGACGCTCGGTGCTCGGTGCTCGAAGCTAGAGCGGAGCGCGGCCAACAAGGTGTGTCTGCGGGAGGCATTAGAAGCTCTCCCTCTCTGGGAGAGGAAACTCCAAGCCTGGCTTTGGTAATTGCCGTTGGAAGCGCTTTTCCAGCGTGGCCAGATCGCCTGGAATGCTTGGGCAAATCTTCGCCAGAGTCTTCCCAATTGCGAGTCCTCATCAGAGACGCCTTGCTATTCTTAGACTCCCCCATTTCCAGGGGAAAACCAATCTAATCTGTCCACAAACTCAATCAGACGGAAGGCAGCTTTTCCAGCTAGTCCCCCCTTCCCCCCCATCACTGGCTTTTCCGTTTTCTATTTTTATTTCTTGTCGCATCGATTTTTATTCCTCCTGCTCCTCCGGCTCCCCCTGCTGCTGCTGGGGCGTCTATGGGTCTATGATTTATGTGGAGAGCGCTGAAGTGGACAAAATTCTCTTCGGCGGCGGTGGCGGTGGCGGCTTGTTTGTTTACTTCCTTCCCCACACCAGGCTCCCCCACCTTCCCCCTGTGTCTGGGCAGAAATCAAATCGCGATGCGACAGTGGGTGCGGCCGTACCCAGTGTACTCGGTACACAGAAAGAAAAACAAACAGAGAGGTGTCCCACAAACTCATCATTTCAGCAAACACGACAACTTCGCACTGCGAGGCGCTCACTGTGTAGAACCGATTTGATAGGCAAAATAGATCCATAACTCCTCCCTGGTGCACTATAGAAATAGATGCGTCCAGAGTTCGTTGGCTAGGCCAGGCGAAACCGAATGCTTTAAATAGCCACCAGAGCTCAGGGCGGGGGCGGCGTGGATATGGGTGTGGGCGGGATCCACTCGCGGTCATGTCGCACTGACAGCTGAGCGCCGATCGAGTCGGTAATTAGTCAAGCGACACATCAGACTCTTCCGAGCCGTCACTCGAGCTGGCCGAGAGTGGCAGCTGGCACAGTGGCCAGTGCAACTCGTTCCCCCCAAGTGCCGGATCCACTTCAAGCTTTCTCAGGGTTCCCCAGTGCGAATTGGGAGCGGATCTGGCTTATCGAGAGGCTACTCCCAAGCAGAACCATGAAATCCCTCGATAAGCACGGGTATTCGCGAAGCACACCCCGCAATCTGGCGGGTATTGATTGACCCAGTTCGGCGCTGAGAATGTTTACGCATTCCCCGTTTGAGGCTTTCCAGCCCCGAAACTACGCCACCCCAGTGGAGAGACCCCCAGGAGCTCCATAATCATATGCGGCACGGAAATCGAACAGCACATTAGCAGACTAGGGGTTACAGGCGGCATCCAGAGGTCAAGAGTTTGGGGAAATCAATGGAACTCGAGTCTATTAATGGGAAAAGTTGAACCATTTCTCCCATGGAGTGACAACTTCCCGGGCGGAAGCACTACCATGTTCACAGGCGGATGCCAGGCGGACTTCGGACCAAATAGCCCGTCAAAATGGCGCTTTTGAATAACTCTCGCTGAATGCGATTTATTGGCAACGGTTCGTTGCTTCCAGAAAGTGGCAAGTTTGAAAAGTTTTGTGCACTTTGCTGCCCATTGTCCCAGGGTGGGAGAGTGTAATTCCCCTGTGAAAGTGGGCCCAGGGCCCAGGGAAGCCTACATGCCGGGCACCTGGGCCTGAGTGACGCCACCTCCCGCAGGTGACATAAGTTGGTGACAGAATAATAACTCGATGATGTATCCATCAGATACTTTTTGCGATGTACATTCCGAGGCCCATTCCGGCCCTGCCCCACTGCAAATTGAATTTGATTTAAGTTGTATTAAATGAAACTTAATTAAAGGGGAGCAGGCTGCACCCGGAGCGCTCGTTCCGTTTTTTAAATTGGAACGACGCGAAATGGGCGGCCAGATGGAATCTTCGTTCTTACTTTCACAATTCTTTGGGACGCACAGCACGGCGCGATGTATGTGTAGCTGGGGTCATCTGGTTCTCGGTTCTTTGGACCACATATGTATATGATTCTGTAACGTGACGTTAGACGCGCGCCTTGTAGTGGCACTTGATGAATTTCACCTCGACCTCCTTCAATTGCGGCGAATGTTCTGTGTTTTTTTGGGCGTCTGGGTGGTGGGGTGTCGGGGTGTCGAGGTGTCGGCGGCGTCTCTTGCAAATATTTCTCTATAAACTGTAGAAATAGCTCGCGATTGAGCCGATGACATCATCGTTAATGCGATACGAAAATAAATCATCGGCGGGCCGGCGAAGGGCGGGCGTTACAGGCGCTATCAGCATCGATTGCACGACTTGTTGATTGTTCCCAGGTTTGTTTTGGTTTGCCGGGCAATCTAATTGGATGTGAGGCCCATCCAGAGATGATTCACCGCCCGCTCGGTGTGATCCGCAATCCGGCGGCAAGCAATGGCGTAGTTGCAGTGGTGATGTCAACATTGCGTATGCGCAACCTTCGACTATGGGAACGGCCGACGAGAACACTGCCCCAGTAATTCCACACACACATGGCACATGGCTCATGGCTCATGGCTCATGGCACGGTCTACGGCCTGGCCGGAGAATAAATAAAAATAATATAAATTAGATGTTTGTCTGCTTTTCGGGTCGCGGCTCTGCTTTTCTCAACATACATATTTTCTATCGTCTGTTTCTGAATCGTTTTTGTGTTTCGGAGGCACTCCGATGACGCCACCAGAGTTAATTCTTGTCCGCATTAAAATGGCTCCGCTCGTTGTTTCTTTCTACTTTTTGTTTTTTGGAGCTGTAACATCTAGTCTAGTTTCCGAAGAAGACTCTCAAACTGAAACTGGTTCTGCCCGGGTCTGGTTTGTTTGCTGTCCGGGGCCGATGGGATCGATGGCTCTTCAATTAAACACTAAATTGATCTTCGCAATCGGTCACTGCATCTCCGTCCAATTGACTCCCGTTCCCGTTAACCAATCACCAATTGATTGGGGTTCTCAGTGCCACTCCGAGCACCCCACTCTACAACAGCTTCAGCTACTGGGTGTGGCTGCACATCCGCGGCAGCCAGGCAGCCAGGCAGGAAGGCTGGCGAAAATGTTATTAAAATCATTAGCGATATCTCCGGACTCCGGACCAGACCGCAAAAGTAACGGAAGGAAGGGGCCTGGGATAAGCGAACGAGAACATGAGACAGCCTCGACTCGCCGGCTTATATAACCCCCGTTCGTATCGGGGAATATGTGTGGAGACGCCTATATGTTCGTTCGGTCGACTTATGTCACTGCTGAACTTGAAAGGCGAGTCTCGAACGTGAGCTGGCGGCGATCGCTCGCATTTTCGGCCATTATTCAGACTAGTCCTCCCAGCTTCTGTTTCACTTCCCGAGCACTCAGCACTTAATGACTTAATTACTATACTATACTTTAATTACTAATCAGCCCTACTACGCGCTGGTACTACTAACGACACATCTCAATGAGTTCAAGCCGCTCTGCGGTCGGACTTCGAAAGTTACTTTTTAGAGCTTATCTGCATTTGCGGCTTTCGCCAGTAAACTTTTAATTCAATTTGCAGTTTCGACTCTTAATGGACAATTTCTCTACTTTATTGTTTCTGTGCTTGCAGCTCGCTGGAACCCATCGCCGGAGAAATTCTTGGCCCCACACAAAGTGAGTAAAACAATACAGTGTTGCGCCCAATGACAGCCATGACATCATGCTGGAGTCGAGGTGGTGGCCACCACCTCCTCCTCCTCCTCCGGGCAGTGTCTGTGTGTTTCGCTTATTTACCCACTGGCGCCAGGCAAATGGAGCTGCTTTATGGCGTGTTTTATGCGCCAAACTGCAGACATCTGATGAGCGAAAGGCGCCCACACACCACACACGACCCGACCCGACCCGGATGGCCGCCAAGGAATGGGCACTTCCGGCCATTTAACCAGCTGCAATTTGCTAAGAGAACTTACTAAACTACTACATCCACTTCTTCCTACAGCCTCGTCCAAGCTGCTGCTGGCGTAGCTGAGCACCCGGACCCGGAAGAAGCCCGAAGATGCCGGCGGAAATTAAACCCTCCGCGCCTGCCGAGCCGGAAACGCCGACCAAGAGCAAAGCATCCAAGCCGAGCGCCCCCTCCTCCTCCAAGGCTGCCACGGCCCGAGTCACCCTGCTGGATGGCTCCATTCTGGATGTGACCATTGATGTGAGTAATCCGATTCATTCCAGCCATGTTAATGGGATCCCTTCGTGCCATGTACTAATGGACTAATAGCTGACTAACCACTCCATTTGTGTCTCCACAGCGGAAAGCCAAGGGCCGCGACCTGGTCAACTCCATCTGCGCCGGCCTGAACATCATCGAGAAGGACTACTTCGGCCTCACCTATGAAACCCCCACAGATCCGCGCACCTGGCTGGATCTGGAGAAGCCGGTGGCCAAGTTCTTCCGATCCGATCCCTGGCCGCTGAACTTTGCGGTCAAGTTCTATCCCCCGGAGCCGTCGCAGCTCCAGGAGGACATCACCCGCTACCACCTGTGCCTGCAGGTGCGCAACGACATCCTCGAGGGCCGCCTGCCCTGCACCTTTGTCACCCATGCCCTGCTGGGCTCCTACCTGGTGCAGTCCGAGATGGGGGACTACGACCCCAAGGAGATGCCCACCCGGGCTTACCTCAAGGACTTCAAGATAGCCCCCAACCAGACGGCGGAGCTGGAAGACAAGGTCGTGGATCTGCACAAGACCCACAAGTAGGATTTGCCCCAACTTCGCCATGAAACTGGTTTCTAATGAGATTACCCTTCATTTTAGGGGCCAGTCCCCCGCCGAGGCGGAGCTTCACTATCTGGAGAATGCCAAGAAGCTGGCTATGTACGGCGTGGACTTGCATCCGGCCAAGGACTCCGAGGGCGTGGACATCATGCTCGGAGTGTGTGCCTCCGGACTGCTGGTCTACCGCGATAAGTATGATGGCCCGAGGAGCCCAGAGCCCCAGAAACTAACACACTTTCTTGCAGACTACGCATCAACCGCTTTGCCTGGCCCAAGATCCTGAAGATCTCGTACAAGCGCCACCACTTCTACATCAAGATCCGTCCCGGAGAGTTCGAGCAGTACGAGTCCACCATTGGATTCAAGCTGGCCAACCACCGGGCCGCCAAGAAGCTGTGGAAGTCGTGCGTGGAGCACCACACCTTCTTCCGGCTGATGACTCCCGAGCCGGACACCAAGTCCACGCTGTTCCCGCGCTTCGGCTCCAAGTACCGGTACAAGGGACGCACCCAGTACGAGAGTCGGGCCACGCCGGTGGACCGCACGGCCCCCAAGTTCGACAGGACCCTGTCGGGGGCGCGCCTGACCTCCAGGAGCATGGATGGTATGACTGTTCGAGGAAGTTTCTGGTACCTTCTTGTGAATGTAACGCTCCGCATCCTTTCAGCTTTGGCCATGGCCGAGAAGGAGAAGGTGGCCCGCAAGAGCAGCACCCTGGACCACCGGGGAGACCGCAGTGCCGACGGCGACCTCAGCCGCAGCCCCATCAAGAACAAGAAGGACAAGGTAACGCATCCTCCTAGGAGTGGCTAGCACTTGCCTGAGGACATGACACGATTTAACCATGATTTTCGGAGTTAACCAGAGTTTTTGTACTTTCTTCTCGGTTTGTTACTAACTCACAACCAAACTCACAAACCAAACCAAACCAAACCAACCACACACACCCACTCCGTGATTCCGACTCCGACGTGCTCGAATGTTAACCCGCAAAATTAACCCCTAACCCTAACCGTAACCACTACACCACTACACTGACCAGTTGATGCGACAGTCGAGCACCGGGACGGCTTCGGCCTCCTCCTCGCAGAGCTCCCTCGAAGGGGACTACGAGACGAACATTGAGATGGAGGCCCCAGAGCCCCTAGAGGCCGGGCTCCCCGTTCAGGTTAACACTTTTCTACCTAAAACTCCGGTCTCCGACCGCTCCTCCTGCCTTTCTCTTCAATTTTTTCTTTTTTTCGGCTTTGACTCTGCTTATCGAATGTTGTGAGAGCCTTGAGTTTGAAACGATTTGTTCTGAGGATTCTGTGTGGATGTGCCTCCCCCCCTGCCCCCCGGATTATTGATTGATTTGTTTAATTAATTGCCGTTTTGTTTGATTTCATAACTGAACCAACTGTAACCACTCTAACCACTCCAACCACTCCGGTAGCCCCCGAATGCGCTGTACCTTGATCTGGTAATTTCTGTAAAAACAAGAAGGCTGCGAACTGTGCCGTCCCCTGTCTGTTCTGTGTGCTCTCATCCTATCTTTCCTGACTAGTTTTTAGTTCCTTTCAGTGTCTTTGATTAGTTTTAGTTTTAGTTCTAACTCAGTTATTGTTATTGTGTCGTCTCTATCGGAACCTCTCCCCGGCTGTAAATATCATTGCGGGTCGCATCAGAACAATCCACACAAGACATCCATTGGCTCGGAGTATCCTGCTCAAAATTGAACCACAGACCCCCTCCAGGACACTGTTCTTGGGGGCTCTGCCATTTGCTTATCTAATTGCTTGCATTGTAGACTTTTGTAACATCCTAACATCAGCCTTTGTAACATAGCATGTTGGCTTTTCACCCGAAAATCTGTCTTTTGTGAGGGTCCAAGGGGCTTCTGATTAACCGACTTTTGCATCCTCGCAGGACGAGGAGAAGGAGGCCAAGCTGCGCGAGAAGAAGCAGAAGGAGAAGGAGGAGAAGGAGCGCAAGGAGCGAGAGAAGCGCGACCTCGAGGAGAAGAAGAAGGCCGAAAAGGCGGCCAAGGCAGCTGCCGCCGCCGCCGCCGCCGCAGCAGCCGCTGCAGGATCAGGGGTTAATGGTGAGTTGGAACCTAAATACCAAGCTAACTGGATACTAATCCCTCCGCCCCCTCAGGCAATGATGAGCTGAATGATTCCAACAAGTCCGACAAGTCCTCTGGCAGACGCGTAAGTGCCCTTTTAGAACCCTATTCCTAAGCTAGTCTTAAGGATTCATCCGGAGTGCCTGGGATCGGTCCTGCCTCCGTAGCACTGTACAGTAAACCCAAGCTAAGGTGTACTCAGCCCCCCGCACTGAACGCGCCCGCCCCCGTGTATATATATTAACCCCCGCCCTGAACCTTGACCCCCGCCCCTCACCTCACTTGAGTTCCACCCGTAAGTTGCCAATTATATATAGTTTGTAGGACTAACCCTAACCGCCTAAGTTCACTTATCGTTTTTATCACAGTTTTCAGTTTCTTTGGTTAATTTTCCCCTCCCGTTTCTTTTCTTTTCTTTTCGTTGTATGACCCTTGACCTTTTCATTTGACCGGACAGGGCGTTGGCATATTCTCGTCGGGCCGCAAGAGCAAGAGCGGCTCCCCATCCAAGGATGGCGCCAAGGACAAGTCCGGCAAGGACAAAGACAAGGAAGTGGGTCGACTTGGTCTCGTTGTTACTTCGGGTCTGGCCGACGGTCAGCAGGATCAGCAGGACAAGGACAAGGATCAGGCGGCCAAGAACAGGGGCTCCACCACCCCAGGGGTTACCCGACCCTACGAGTATGCCGTGGATGCGGACGGCAACACCAGTCCCACGAGAAAGTCCTATACTCCGGGCGGTTTCCGCTACGACCAGGATCCGAACTCCCGCAAGTCTGGCGAAGATGGCAAGGAGCAGCTGTCCCCCACTTCCCAGCAAAAGAAGATCGGCCTGGCCTTCAACTACGCCCCTGGCAACGAGAGCGCCCTCAAGGAGACCGCCGAGAAGCTCAAGGCCGGCCAGTTGTCGCCCCGCACCCAGGACAAACTCAACCGCGGCCAGCTGTCGCCCAAGTCGCGGGCCAAGCTCCTGCAGGACCCGCTCCTCTCGCCCACCACCCGGGCCAAGCTGCAGGGCAGTGCCGTGGACGCGGCCGCCGTGCCCCTGAGCGACTCCCAGAAGAGATCCTACTCGCCCACGAAGGGCCCGCAAGGCTACTCCTCGGGCGCTCCGGGAAGCTACAAGCCGATCACAGACCCCACGGCCGACTTCCTGGAGTCCCAGCGGTACAACAAAGAGCCTGGTTATCAGGGTCCGGCAGCTGCTGGAGTCCCAGGAGCTGCGGGTGCTGCAGGAGCTGGCAAGACTGGTGCGGGAGCAGCAGGTGCTGCCGCAGGAGCTGCCGCTGGTGCTGCCGCTGCTGCTGCCGCCGCGGCTGGCAAGCCCAAGAAGAAGCGCGTCAAGATCATGGTAATCACCTCCAAGTTCGATCCCGCTAACAAGCGCATCGACGCCGAAAACGGAAGCATTGAACACTCCACCGGAATCCTGGATCCTGCCACTGGACGCATCGACACCAAGTACGGAGTGATCGACCCCAAGAAGGGAACCCTCGAGGCGCTGAACACCAAGACCGGCAAGAAGGAACTGTACCAGGGCGACGTGGACGGCAAGACGGGCAACCTGCACTTGGTCTCCGGCGTGGCAGATCCGAAAACAGGACGCCTGGACGACACTCTCGGCCAGATTATCTGCATCACCCCGCAGGACAACCCTGTGGTGGAGCTGACAGTGATTACCAGCCGCATCGATCCCGCCACCGGCAAGATCGACACCGTCAACGGCGATGTGGAGCGGTCGCTGGGCGTCCTGAACCTGGACACCGGCCTGCTGGACACCAAGTACGGAGAGATCAACACCCGCACCGGCGAGCTGAAGGCCATTGACCCCAAGTCCGGCAAGATTGTGATCAGCAAGAACGTGAAGGTGGACCCGGGCACCGGCCAGATTACCATTCTCGGAGTGGTGGACCCCAAGACCCACAAACTGGACCCGAACCAGGGTCGCCTCATCGAGGTGGGCCAGCAAATCGACCCCATTGTGGAGGTCACGTCCTTGGCCGGCAAGTTCGACTCCAAGAAGAACATCGTGGACCCCAAGACGGCCCAAGTGGAGACCTCGGGCGGCCAGTTCGACCCGAAGGCCGGCAAGATCGACACCAAGTACGGACAGATCGACCTGGTCAAGCACACGATCACCTTCAACGACCCCAAGTCGGGCAAGACGGTGACCCGGGACATCAAGATCGAGCCCGCCACGGGCCAGATTGTGCTGAAGAACCAGGTCAACCCGAAGAACAACAAGCCGGACAAGGACTACGCCAGGATCATATCGCTGAGGATTGTGCAGCAGCGCGTGGACCCTGCCACCAAGGCGCCGATCGCCCAGGTGAGCGCCGCCAAGGACAAGGACATCGTGGTCGACCCGAAGTCGAACCAGATTTGGGTGCCCACCGGCGCCACCGATCCGGCCACCAAAGAGCAGCAGTACATCTCGAGCAGCGTGGACCCGAAAACGGGCTACGTGATCACCATCTACGGCTACCTGGACCCCAAGACCAACGAGATCAAGAAACAGACCAAGCTGGACCCCAACACGACCAAGATCGAGCCCACTTCCGGCAAGATCTACACTGCCACCGGCGAGTCGGATCCTGCCACCGGGGAGCCCCTGTTCGCGGCCACCCAGGTGGACCCGGAGTCCGGAGAGGTGTACACCAAACTGGCCCGCGTCGACCCCAAGACGGGCAAGATCGTGATCGTGCGCATCCTGCTCATCTCGAAGATGGACGAGCGTGGCCGTCCGGAGGAGATCGATCCCTCCACGTGCGAGATCGATCCCGTCTCCGGCCGGGTGCTTAAGTTCTTCAATAAGACCGTTTACGTATACAACATGATTGACCCCGTGACCGGTGAAATTGTGCAGGTGGACCCCAACGACCCGAGGTTTGCCGGAGCCCGGACCACGGTCACCCACACGATGACCCTCACCGGCGAGATCGACCCCGTGACCGGCAGGATAAAGAGCGAGTACGGCGACATCGACCCGAACACCGGAGACATTGACCCCGCGACGGCTGTGACGGATCCGGTGACCGGCAAGCTGATCCTCAACTACGCCCAGATCGACCCTTCGCACTTCGGCAAGCAGGCCCAGGTGCAGACCACCACGGAAACGGTGCCCATCACCCGGCAGCAGTTCTTCGACGGCGTCAAGCACATCGGCAAGGGCGCCCTGCGACGCGATTCGGAGGAGGGCGACTCTGAGGACGACATGACTGGACAGTACAGCAGCGACCAGGTCAAGGACATCGTCCTGGGCAGTCCGGCGGGCTCGAAGCTGGGCAAGAACGTGAGCACGCCCACGGTGGTGAAGACCACCACCAAACAGGTGCTGACCAAGAACAACGACGGCGTGACCCACAACGTGGAGGAGGAGGTGCGCAACCTGGGCACCGGCGAGGTCACCTACTCGACGCAGGAACACAAGGTTAGCATTGGACTAGAATCTACTCCGAAGAGCGGTGTCCTCTTTGGTTGACTTGATTGAATTCGATTTGTTTTCGGGAGTGCTCTTGGACTACAACCTAGTCCTTGGATGGGAATTGTAATCCCTTGTGGGTCATAACTCCAACCTATACAGGCCACAAATTACTGTTCCCACCTCCATCCAAGCTAGATGTATACCCCCCGTAGCCCCCTAGATCGAATTCAAGTCGAAGCGACTAAAGTAACACCCGTATCCTTAAACGCTTTGCTTTCCAAACCAAAAACGCTCTACTCTATTCCTGCCTCTGGCCTAATCCTGCGCCTTCTAGCTGTTGTTGTTGTCCTTTTTTATATTTTGTTGTACCGTTCTTGCCGCAACACGCACTAACCCACTTACCGAAAACCACTCCACCACCTAGGCTGATGCTACACCCACCGACCTCAGTGGCGCCTACGTCACGGCCACCGCAGTCACCACCCGCACCGCCACCACGCACGAGGATCTGGGCAAGAATGCCAAGACCGAGCAGCTGGAGGAGAAGACAGTGGCCACCACCCGCACCCACGACCCCACCAAGCAGCAGCAGCGCGTCGTCACCCAGGAGGTGAAGACGACGGCGACCGTGACCAGCGGGGATCAGGTAAGAGTCCGGCCGGAGTCCGGAGGCTGCATGGCAAAGCACTTTATTGTTATTTTTCTTGCATGATTTTTGATTTTGTGTGTATTGTGTGTTGCGTAGTATCAGAGAAGGGACAGCGTGTCCTCGACCAGTTCCGGGGACTCGGGCACGCCCATCGACGGACCCTACGACGGTGCCGCCAGTGTGGTGCGCACGGACAATCAGGTGGGTCAAGAGCATGCCACTTTGTTCGGTTCATCAGTGCAGATCGATGCATCCTAGCGTTGTTTAGTGCCACCTTTTGGTTTCTGATTCCTAAAACCTTGACTTCTCGTGCTCCCCCAGAAATCTCCGCTGTACACGACCTCCGCCGGCACCACCACCACTGGACCCCACGTGGAGAGCACGCGCGTGGTGCTGGGTGAGGACACCCCTGGTTACTCCGGACACGGCGAAATCATCTCCACCCAAACCGTGAGCAGCAAAACCCGCACTGTGGAAACCATTACCGTAAGTACTGGCCGGGTCGGGGATGAACCAGACCCGGGAGCGTAAGTAGCCAGAGGTAGGCCCACTCTCTATCCGACAGATACTTCCTGTGACCGTTCTGCGCCCCACACTGTAAATTCCATGCATAGTCCTTTGTTTTGAACTGGGTTCTGGTGATGTTTTCTGGCACAGCACGAGGAGGAGTAACTAATCCATGTCCTTCTCCCGTATTCGCAGTACAAAACCGAACGCGATGGCATTGTGGAGACCCGTGTGGAGCAGAAGATAACCATCCAGTCCGACGGAGACCCGATCGATCATGACAAGGCTCTCGCCGAGGCAATACAAGTGAGTTGCCACAAAGATACAGTTTGAGTCCTTTCTGATCCTTTGCCTTCGCTTGCAGGAAGCGACGGCCATGAATCCGGACATGACGGTCGAAAAGATTGAAATTCAGCAGCAAACACAGTAGATTTAATGCAATTATTTGTAATAATTTTGAGGATTTTCTAAGTAAACCAGCACACACACCCTACACCCTACACCCTACACCCTACACCCTACACCCTACACCCTACACTCTACACTCCACACCCACATACGACATCATACGCAGCACTTGGAGTACACCTTTTATACAATCTATACATAAATGTACCGAATATGTAATACCTACGAGCTGAGGCCCTCATGACATACCCCGTAAGAGATCAGATTATTCCCAGATATCCAGGATACCGAGCTACCGTCTACGAATCAAATGAAAATGAAAATGAAAATGAAAACGCATCCACGCATGTTTATTATTTGTATTTTTATTACAACTGTTGTTTATAATTACTTTATTACGTCTATTATATATTGAATGTGCAAAGCGATGTTGAATTGAATTGAATTGAATTGAATTGAAACCCTATATATTGTAAACCACGATTGCATTCAAGAATTAAAAGAATAAACCTAAATGTACACACGAAACGATTACGGATGTGTTCCCTCCTGGGCGTTCGCACTTTGCTGAAATTGCTGCCGCCGGCATTCGTTTCCAATAAGCCACCACGGTCCTGCGGTAAATATTTGATGAACCATGTCCGTGGCCCACGGTTCCTGCTGATACAAATCAGTAATCCACTAAGGGTCGGACAGGTCCGGGCCGGGCCGGGCCAGCGTAAGGTTTTTTTTTTTTGCACACAACGTCATCGCAATTAAGTGAAATTACCGGCCGAATAGGACACAAATGAACCCATTGCAACCCGTCCGACCACATGACCGGCGATAAGGACTAAGGACTCTGCATTAACATGAAATCCAATTCGCAATTGCAGTGCCCTCCCCGAAGGCGACAACTCGCGAGCTCCATGCCCCCGGGGCTAAAACGATTGTAATGCAATATTTATGCATTGTCGAGTGGAGCAGGTCCTTGCTAATAATATTACGTTCTCTGTCAGGAATTTCACTTCGCTATTCTTACCCTTTAAAACTGGTAAAATGTGGTTTGATGGACATTTAAAAAAGATTAAAACAGAAATTGAAGTATCTTTCCGAACGTTAATCTCAAGTTCCGCCACCGGCCGATAGATGGCGGCGTGTCAGAGACCAACAGGCTTCTGAACAATGTTTGAAAATGATGTTAAGAGTTTTCCACTTTCAGTATATTATTTTTACCATTGGAACAGATTACTTAAACCCATTTCATTTTACGTTTTTATATATTTAATAAAATAAGATTTTCATTAAAAAAAACCGAGAATAGATCGTTTAGCCAGTTGCTCTCAAACTGTATTCGAGTTCGGCCATCCACCAATAGGTTTGGGACTTTTCATACTTATGGGATTTTTAGAAATATTCTGAATTGAAAACGTTATCCTTCGAGCCTTAATATCCATATAACATGTAGTGCTTAGCCAGCAAGGAATGGGTATCTCAACGTCCAGATCTTACCGCAGAGTTGGTTTCCGTTTTTTGTATGCAATTTTTAATTCGCCAGCGAAACATGCAAAAAAATGTCAGCTCATGGCTAAAATAGAAACCAAAAAACGGCAGCGGGGTCTGGAAAGCGTAAAAAGCCGTAATTAAAGTAGGGCGTACAAGGTGACTGACTAATGCATTGATTCGCGGCTTAGATATAAAGCGCGCTCTTTGCCGATAAAATGCCAGCCCGTCGAAAGGCGTTCACATGCGGAAAAGCGTGCGGTCGATCCGTCAGTCAGTCAGTGGCTAGCTGGTTGGCAGGTGGGCAGGTGGGCAGGAGTGGGGTGGCCAGGAATTTGCACCTGCATGTCCTGCTCCGGGCATATCCACCCCGAGGACACGATAACCGCGTGGACTCATGAATTTTTTAGCGAGCGCGGCTCTGGAAATCCATCCTCTTGCGAAAATTTCGTGGCGCATTGTTTTTGACGAAGCTCCTGCATATTGCATGTTGTTGTGGCCGGCGAAGGATACTGGCCAGTGGTCGGGGCTGGAAGTTGTGGCAAATTATTGCATCAACTTCGGCCCGCCTTGTTGTTCTTCACAAACTAATGGAATATCTAAGTACGAATCATCGATCCAAAACGCCTGGCAGGGGAGTGAGCCGAGCTGGGGCCACCCCGGGATGGGGTTATCCTGGGGAATAGGATCGGAATCAGTGCAAAAAATCAAATGCCAACCGGCAATTTCGGGGCATTTGGCGATTCGAGCGACGCGACGCGACGTCGCCAATTAGATTTGATGACCGTCCGAGTGCCCGAATGCACAAATGTTATAAAATAGAGGTCCTGGGGGGCGGTATCCGGGAAAAGCGAAAAAGAATGTCGAGCAGAATGTCATGCGGAATGCGAGTCCAATTCGGGCTCATGAAACTGCAATTTACATGTCTGTCGATGTCTGGTCGTGCCTCGACCTGCCACCCAAAGTGGCTAAGTAATTGCACCACCGCGGCCGGTGGAAGCAACAAGTTGGGGCAGCCCGGGTTGGTTCCCGGGGGCCCCTATCCGGCCATCTGCATGAGCGGGCACTGCAAGCCCCGTGCCTCCTGCACTTTTGTTTGTAAACAAATGCCCGAACCCCCGGACACGGAGTCCGGTTGGAGGCAAAAGCCTAACGCATTGGAAGTCCTTGCGCTCGCAGAAGGAACAGCGCATGCGCCTTCCGGCCTTGAGTTTCCTCAACTGTTATACCAGCACTTCCCCAGGTGGGGGCTTCGATTGGGGAAAGGAGCCAAGAGAGTTGTCTCCATCAATAGATCTATTCCAGATCCTTAATAGCCAGATCCTTGTGGCATTCATTTCCAACCAAACCCTATAGCTTAATGATATTCAAAAAGAGCCGCCATTAAAACCACTTAAGTGGGCTGACCAAATGGGAGGAGGCTCTAAAAAGCCCCCCCCCCCACCAGGACTCACTCTTTTTTGGCTAATTAATAGGACATGTCGGAAGCCTAATGGAATTTTCCTCCGGCAATCGCTCAAGAAATTATCATTAGGCCCGATTGACAGCGAAGTATGTTGAAGGAAGGCAAACGGACCTATTTGATTTGGCCAGGACAAATATTGGAAATGCGTAATTAGCGCAGGACACATAATAATGCACTCCGGTGATTAATTAGTCGGAACAAACCGACTGTCCACTGTCCGCTGTCCACTTGCCACCTTGAAGGACCTGCCATGGACTCTCGAATTCCCAGCACGCAGTTGGCATAAAGCCACAAAACGAATTTGCAATCAAATTGGAGGACCGAGCCTAACTGACCATTTGGGTTTATTGGGTGCACAAATATTGAAAAGAAATTTGCGCTAAACGGCCGAATGGGAATGGCCGTGGCCACTGCCGGCGGATGATGGCCGCACGTATCGAAATGGCAATAAATGCAAATGAAAAGCGATAAACACAATATCCCGGCCTATACGGCCTCAACCCCAGTTATGAACCGGCAAAGGGTTAACCGAAAACGCATTTTCAATAAATACCAATTATGATGAGCCCCTGGCAGGGCTTTCCACTTGACTTTGGCAGCTTAGATTCGGGCATGCGAATTATCCCTGTGCCCCCGGGTGGTGGCTCGACCATATGGGCCATATGGTGGTTCATTCAGGTGGGTCACTCGATGGCCCATTTACGGAATTATGCCACGACATAAAAATTTGATGACTCCCAGCAACCCCGGGCCAAAAAATAAACTTTACAATAAGAATTGTGGGAAATTTCCACGCTTTTCAGCTCCGGAATTGCGTGGGTTCTTACGCAAGTCGCACCACCACCACCCACTCCTCAATCCACAATCAGGACTCCTTCTATTTTCTATCCAAATTGTCAGTTGGCCAGTTGCATGTCTTGTGGCATACGTGGACTATGAAAAATTCATGGAGCTGCCCCCGCCGCATTGTGCCACCGCCACATAATTAGACCCTGGGCCGTGGCTGCCAAAAAATAATGTGGTTCGCCATGAATGGTTTCCGATACCGTGTAAAAAAGTAAACAGGACATGCAGGAGACTTCAAGGGATTATCATTTTTTAAAAACTTTGAAAAACATACGAGAGAAAGCATATACTTCGGAGTAATAATCATTGCTGGTGGAATTGTTCTTCCCACTGGGGCTCTCGATTAATCGCATATACCTTGTCGCCCATTTCCCCCAAATGGTATTCAAATGGAGCACCTGTCCGGCGGACAACTCACCTTGGCAGGAGGCTATTAGCTTTGTGTATTGGCTGTCCCGGCCCCAATATATGCTGGTCTATAAAAAACAATACCGCAATCGCTTTTGATTTCCCCGCCAAGATTGCGTTTGTTTGAGGTCCTGAAATTTGCGCGCTTATCACTTTTATGTCGATTGTCCGGAGCCCTCAGTCCTCGGCCCTCGGCCCTCACTATCCGCCCCCTGGGGCGAAAAAGGGTCGTTTCGCGTAAAGGTCATTGTGTTATTAGTGCCACTGGCAGCAGTAACAATTTATATTATTAATGCCCCGTATGTGGAGGAATAGAGGTCCGCCGAAGGGTCCTTCCGTTCGGCTCTTTCGCTAAATATACATATATCCCATTATTCTTATTTTTAAAATTGTACTTTCTCCGATTTTTGGGGACACTGACGCGCTGGGAGGGCTTTATAAATAAAAGGCTCGTCACGGCAGCTAATTGAGGACTTTTGGGGGATCTGCCCCGCCCCCGGCCGACTTCGAAGGACGCCGGCGGGGCGGTGTACTTAGCAAATTGCTAGCTGCCCGAGGAGTTGCATAATAGATGAAGTGCAAACACAAGTGCGCCATGAACCATGAATACACATACCGAACGTGGACTCCATTTTTGCGATGCCAAAGAGGTTACTCCATTGGCATGCCGATGGCCGGGAATTGGTCAATAGAGCCTCTTCGCCCCCCTCCCCAGGTTCTGGGTAATTTTCGGCCTTTGTGCGATTGACACACGCATGTCAGGCCCCATTACCGGATCTCCATCAGGCGTATTACCCCCACCCCCGGCCCCGAGCTCCGGCCGAAATTGCGCACTTCGAGCCGCGTTCTCCCGCTTGCACCTGATACCCCATGCCCCCCCCCATGGTATACTAACCACCCGGACCCGCCCCCGGCAAACACGCCCACCCATCGGTAAAAACACAAAAAGATAATTTACCAGAAAACCCATAGAGGTAGTATCGATCGTGTGAAGCTCAAAGCAGCGCTTTCCCGAGTTGCGTGCCGCGATGTTCAATTTTCCTGGCAGCAAGTGGACAAACGGAAACCGCAAATGGAAAAACTAAACCACCTATTTCCACTGCCCCGGGGGTAGGCGGGGCCGAGGTGACCAGCATGTGTGCCGCACACATGAATTATTAATTGACAATTGCCGAAAATGTCCATTAACCAGCACAAGCGCTGGCCCAAACGCTGGTGTGGGCCAGTTGGAAAAATGTCAATTTCTGGCTAATGAAAATTATGGCAAACGGGGTTACTTTCCCTCTAAAATATGCAGGTGTTCTCCTTTTTTATACACCCTCTAAAATACGCAGAAGATAGCCTCTGCGAACTTCATACCTGCTCGGGGATGTTCTTTTCCTTTTCTATCTCTAACCAAGAATAGAATTTCTTCGATGTCTCCTTAGTTTTATGCCCAAAACGAAAGCTATATCCTACTAATTTACATCAGATCCCCAGGGATAGTTTTAAAGAATTTGGGTTTCGTTCTCCTCATCGTCCTCCCCTCATCGAAACACTTCCGCCAGAGGTCGACAGATCCTTTGACTCAATTTAGAAAGTAAATAAAATTAATACGAGGAGACTTATGCCCTCGACATTATTCTTATATCCTATATCCTTAGCCCAGATTATTATTATTAAGCCAGTTTTTCGCTTTTTTTATGGAAAAATATTCATAACTTGGCTTGTACTTGTCAGATCCACAAATGTTATACATTTCCAATCTTAGGTCTTCGAGTAGCACCACTTTTGATAAAAAACTGGTAACAAAAATTTTGACCTAATTTTCGAAATTTTTCAAAGGGGTAACATCATGATTTTGGTCAAAAAATGGTCCAAAATTTCATGTATCGATTTTAAAAAAATTTGAATGCAGAACGGAGGGGATTAGAACCCAGATTCATAAATGACATACCATTTTGGAATCGGTTACGAAATAGTTAAAATATTCCCTAAAAACTGCATCAAAACATTGAATTTTTAAAAATAAAAAATATTGAAAACGAGGTTCCAATTTTTCACTTTTTGTGGTGGAAAAATACTCATAACTTGGCTAATACTTGTCAGATCCACAAATGTTATGCATTCCCGATCTCAGGTCTCAGAGTAGAATAACTTACAATCAAAACATGGCAACCGAAATTTTGACCCAATTTTCAAATTTTTTCAAAGGGGTAACATCATGATTTTGGCCAAAAATAGGTCCAAAATATTATTTAGCAAATTCTATGATATTTTGATGCAGTTTGGAGGGGATTAGAACCCGGATTAATAAATGGTATTCCGTTTTGGAATCCGTTGCGAAATAGTTCAAATATTCCCTAAAAACTGCATCAAAACATTGAATTTTTAAAAATAAAAAATATTGAAAACGAGGTTCCAATTTTTCACTTTTTGTGGTGGAAAAATACTCATAACTTGGCTAATTCTTGTCAGATCAACAAATGTTATGCATTCCCGATCTCAGATCTCAGAGTAGAATCATTTTCAATCAAAACATGGCAACCGAAATTTTGACCCAATTTTCGAATTTTTTCAAAGGGGTAACATCATGATTTTGGCCAAAAATAGGTGAAAAATTTAATTCAGCAACTTCTACGATATTTTGATGCAGTTTGGAGGGGATTAGAACCCTGATTAATAAATGACATTCCGTTTTTGAATCCGTTGCGAAAAAGTTTAAATATTCCGTAAAAACTGCCGATTTTGACCAATAAAGAAAATCAAACGATTTTCCGGGGATGCAGTAGGGATCTGACCCAAATGTAGTAAGAATATATGTTTTTTAGAGTATTGCAGCACCGGATTCCCCACTTCTCCGGCAAAATAAGAGCGTCCGGGTAGACAGTCACACTTGCTGGGTTAAGTGGAGTTCCTACCGACACGGTCTATTGGCCAAACGAACAGTTTTGGCCGAAATGAGTTCTCTATCAGCTTGGAGCATCAATCGCAGCCATTAGAATAGTACTGCAATTATATCTAATACCTAATTTTGGGTTCCCGAACCCTTCAAAAGCGGCCAGCGCAGCCAGAACAGCTCACATTACATAATAAATCTCCCCGCGAGCGGTAGGGCCGAAAACAGCTGAACAAACGAACCATCCACCCGACCAAGAACTCCCAGTTGGCCAACAAGCCAAGTAGCCGGTTTCCGAGACCCCGAGAGAGAGAGAGAGCGAGAAAATAAGAGACTGCGCCGGCTTCACTGACGTGTCATTCAACTCGAGATCGGGAGCTCAGGTGAGAGCCCAGAGCCCAGAGCCCAGCCAGGTGAGTGAGTTCCACGGCCATTATGGCAACCAAACAACATTTCTGTTGAGCGCAGCAAAAAGTTGCCAAGAAGAAAACACATAGCCACTGCCACTCTGCAGTCTCCCCATATTTTCATTCTTTAGGCCAGTTTGAGTCGAGAACCGGCGAGAGAAAGGTCAAGTTCAGAAGGTCTCTGTTTTTCTCCTCGTTTTTGCCACGAAGATGATGCGGATTTTGGTGACTCTGCTGCTGACGGCCCTCCATCTGATCCAGTCCTCCGTGGCCATATCCTGCGGAGGCTGCGTCGACCTCGACGAGATCAATTTCCAGAAAACCGTGGAGCGTTTTCCCTACGCCATGGTGAAGTTCGACATCGCATTCCCCTACGGCGAGAAGCACGAGGCCTTTGGAGCCTTTTCCAAGGCCGCCCACAAGGTCACCAAGGACCTGCTAGTGGCCACCGTGGGCATCAAGGACTACGGCGAACTGGAGAACAAGGTGGGTGTATAATAATGCCCCTGGGTTTCATCTAACTCCTGGCTAACGGGCGCTCTGGTTTCAGGCCCTTGGGGAGCGCTACGAGGTGGACGACAAGAACTTCCCAGCCATCCTGCTGTTCAAGGGCAAGGCGGACGAGTTCGTGCGCTTCCCCAGCCACCTGGACGTGACCCTGGACAACCTGAAGGCCTTCGTCAGCAGCAACACCCCGCTCTACATCGGGCGGGACGGTTGCATCAAGGAGTTCAACGACGCCCTCAAGAACTACGCCAACCTGAAGGACGAGGCGCAGCAGAAGCTGATCAAGCAGTTTGAGGCCAAACAGGAGCAGTTCACCACCCCGGAGGAGCAGCAGAACGCCAAGGCCTATCTGGTGTTCATGAGGAAGATCCAGGACCAGGGCTACGGCTTCGTGGAGGAGGAGACCAAGCGCCTGCTGCGCCTCAAGGCCGGAAAGGTCACGGAGGCCAAGAAGCAGGAGCTCCTGCGCAAGCTGAACATCCTGGAGACATTCCGGGTGCACAAAGTCACCAAAGCCCCGACAGACAAGGAGGAACTGTGAGCGTAGCTAAGGAAAATCTGTTGAATTTTTAAAAATTATAAGAAATTGTTGATGGTCTGTGAGGAAGACCTAATAAATGGATGGGTACACCGATATGACTGTAAAATAACAGGATTTTAATTGTGGGACTCCGTAGGGTGCGATGTAGGACTTTCACGATAGATTTTTGCAAGGACATTTCAAACCGCTTTTGTAAGAGTTATCCGTTTATCCAACCTTATCCAGCATTTTCTATCCAAAGAGTATGCCCAAAAGTATGCAACAAAGAAGGAGGAAAAAATGCAGCCCAGAAACCGGAAGCCAGCAACTATAGCATACTTTTTCGATGCGGTGCAGACTTGCAAGGGGAGAGGTCTGTCCCCAACACAGCCCCCTCCATTCCACTCCCCCAAAACCGCCACAAGAGAGCTCCCCGTAAACTGTTATATGCTGCACTTGGAGGGGGGACAAACAGAGAGAGAGAGCGAAAGAGAGAGCGATCTTGCCAAAGCGAAAACGAACAAGAAAATGAAAAAATATGGCTGCGTTGGCCGTGCAGTTTTGTTGGGGGCAGGGGAGCCCTAAAAGGGGGTGGGGTGGCATTGCCGTTCGCGTTGCTGTTTGCTGTTGCTGTTGCTGTTGCTGGTGGCGCTGCGCTCCGCCATAACTCTGTATCTGTATCTGTGCCAGCGCCCATTGCTGTATCCGTATCTGTATCTGTAAGTGTATCTGCTTTTGCATTTGTGTGCGGATCGCGTTGTTATCGCTCATTTTCACTTTAATGTAATTTTTATTTTTCGTTTTTTTTTTAGTTTTTTTTCATGTTGTGTGTGCACTCTTTGGGGTTTGCTCTTTTGGGTATTTATTTCTGTCCGAACTCCGGAGAGTCGGCGGGGAACTACGAGTGTGTGTTGCATGCGAAAGTCAATGAACTTTTTCGGTGCTGTGCCAACGAATTTTTCGGTTCCGGCTGTTTGCGATAACAATTTGGGTGCACTTTTCAGAGTGGGACTTTTTCCCGTCCATCCGCCTCTGGCTCTTGTTGCTCGCACACTTTTTGTGAATTCTGATACTCTATGAGTCTATGAATTCTTTATCGCAGCCCGCTTTTGGCGAGCGCAGGGCAACCTCTGACCCGCAGCCCTGCCAATTGGCGATGTAGAAACACAAAAAAAAAAAACGAAAAGGAAAATCTGCTGGTGCTGGCGAAAAACTATTTTCACACACTTTCCCAAACCGCAGATTAAATCGAAGGCTTCGGAGATCCCCGGAGTGATGCAAATATTTGCTTTACAGGCAAGTGCATCCATCGCTCAAGATCAGTGAGAGATGAGATGATATGCAATGCGAGGGATTGAAACCCTTTAACTCTGGCCTGGGAAAATGGAAACCTCCCCCACGCAGGAGAGAAAACCCTTCGCCCCTGCCACTGCTCCTGGCATTACCTTGCCCCTGATTAACCATTCAAAAGTGCACTTCGAGCATCGTGCACCTGGCGACATCAAGTGCGCAGTTGTGTGCCTCAAAGGACTCGGGGGAGTGCATAAAATGTGCAGACAGGACAATCAGGAGGTGCAATCTGGAGCGTTTGGGAAATTGAGAAATTGATTGTCGCCAGTGCGACGGAAAGTCATCATCGCTGCCACGCAATGTTGCAGGTCGGACTGGGCAGCTAAAATATCACCACTTGATCTCCATCCAACTCCATCTCTGGGACTACCTGCTGCGAGATTTACGTTTATGCATTTCATTTTGTCGTTTCTTTATTTCGTTTTTGTTATTTTTGGTTTTTGGCCATAAAACAGGTTCCTCCCGACTCGAGACTCCCGACTCCAGACTCCGGACTCTTTCTTTATCAGCCGCTGCAGATCGCTGCACATTTTAAATGTGCATCCCAATCCCGATTTGAGGCCCAATCCCAGTCCCTGTCCCGGGCCCATTACCATTTCCAATTGATGATCCCCCGCCCTCCGTGATTCAACACGCCTACAAGTTGTCAACCCATAAAAAGTCACATCTACACTGAGGAAAATGATCCCCTCGCTATTCAATAATTCAATCCATTGAAATAATGATTCTCCATAAGTTGCAGAGTGATTGCTCGAGTGTATCCTATCTGTCAAGGAGTCGGGGGCCCGGGCAAGGGTTCGCGGCGAGGTTAGGCCTTCTACTTAGAGGCCCGGGCTCGGCAAATGCACAAAGTGTGTAATCCCCTCACCCCGGCCAAGGCGATATGGAATCTGGTCCGGCGGGTCCAACCCGGGTCTTGCTGACTTTTCGGCCGATTCCATACGAGATGCTGACTGCCAACCAAGAAAAACATTTTCACGACTCTCGCCTGACAGCGATGATCGTTTTTTTTTTGTGTTATGGCTCTTGTGTTGGTTTTTTGCGGCCGCTTTATTTTTTTGGTAGTAGAGGGGGGCCAGAAACCTGCACAGGTAGGCCCTAAACCCGATTTTCTTCATCGCGTAATGCGTTTTTCGGCTCGGAGCCGGAGCCGGGGCCAGGGCCGGGCTTAAGAAAAATGTTTCATTTTGAGGTTTTTGCTTTCCTCCAGCCTTCTCTGATTGCATTTTGGGGCAGCAGCTTCTCATGGCTTAATTGGTTAGAGAACCGGGGCGGGGAACGGCCGAAAAGCCGAAAGGGGGGTGGGGCGGCAGCAACAGCGTCTTGGTCGATTGGCGTTATGGGCCGGCCATTGCACCGCCATGCAGATGCGTTTTTCGTTCTTCGTTTTTCGGTGGTGCCCCAGAGTCATTGACTCTTCAGGCCTCAAGAAGCTCCGTGGGCCCCAGAAGCGCTTGACAGATTTACGCACGAATGGATATTATGCACGGAAAGAGTCTATACCCGATTCTGGGTAAATATTTTCATAAAAGAGTAGATGGAGTGGGGAGCAAAATCGATCCGTGATACTGTAATTTCTAGTGAGGGGACCATTAATCACCAGGCTATGGTGATATATTTACATAAACTTGTGATTTGCCGAGACTTGAAAGGTTGTAGATTCTATAGTCGGAAAACCTGGAAAACCTGGAAAAGCCTGGGAAAGTGGCGAAAAGCAAACCACCATAACCGAGCCGAACGGCTCACTGATTAAGATTCATGGGTGATCTGATAGCACCAGCATGCCATTCTCGGCCAAAGCCTAGAAGGTAGCAACCCTTTAGGCCAGCACGGCACTAGGACCCCCATGCCCAGCCTGATGGATCATAATTAATGTCAAATAATTGGCGGAAATTTGTTTGCTATTTAATTGTCCGACTTTCACCACTCACGCTTTCAATTTATTTTCACAATTTCTCAATCAATTCCCGAGTTTCAATTGGCCGAGATGCGGGCTGATAAATTTGTGTTTCTCGTGAATTGCAATTGCAACATTTTCTCCGTTCTCCGGCGTCTTCTGCGCTTCGGGTTTCCCATTTTCCAGGGTCATTGACTCGCTCTTCGAGTCGCTACTGTCGGGGGAGGGGGAGGGGGAGGGAGCGGCCGGCGCGAATAAAGTGAGCGAGTAGATAGCTTTTCCGCCATTCCCAGCGGAAGTCCATAAATAGTGCGGTGCGAGTGTGGGTGCGCCGCCTCGCCTCCCCTCCGTCCGTCCCAGAAGAATGGAAAACTGGGAAAGAATACAGCCAACCTGCATCTTTTTCTCGCCGCGATCGCTATCGGTCTGGCCTTTGTCCTTGGGGCCAGGACTCGCGGCGTTCCCACAGCGAAACATCTCACCCTTTGTCCGGGAACACATCCATTGTGACATCAAGCCGAAATCAAAGGAAAAGTCAGAAATGGCCCAAGGTTGCAACACATCGCAACGGCAAACAATGTCGCAGCGAGAAAATGGGAAAACCAGTTTCCAGCATCTTGTAGATACTTTTCCCGTGGGCAGCCTGTACCTGTTTCGGGGACCTGTTTCCACTCCAAGCCCATCCTAATTGAGCGTCTCTGGCTGAGGATTTCTGGCTGATTGTGAGTCAGCAATTGCTAAAAAATAAACAGGGGATCCTACTCCAGCTCCTGCCTCTTCCCCTGCCCCTGAGAGCTGCAAGATCGCGCAAGCGGGGATCGGGGGAATCGGGATAACAATTAACGATCGGCAGGACGGCGGCGACTGCAGGTGCCGAAGACAAACACCAAAAGTCACATACTCCTCAACAATGGCCAACAAAAGTCAGTAGGAAAACATTGGCCAAGGAAAAGTGACTGAGTCGAGGGGTGGGGGGTCAAGGCAGTGGCAGGAGCAGGAGCCGGGGAAAAGGTCCGAAAGAAAAACACAAAGAGGAACTCGAGGACGGGACATGCGAGTGCACATTTTCGACTATAAAATTTATTCGCATTAATCGCCGTCAGAGATAAAATTGGGAGGATAATGGACGAGGAGCGGGGCGAGGGATCGGTCCGGGAAACGCTCGGGTCCGGGATGATAAGGCAACATTGACACCTTCGGGCAGGTAGAGCCAAGGACCTGCATCCTGCGATTGCGTGAGTCGCCCTTTTGTGAGTGTCCTCAGAGTGGACTAAGGAGCAACGAATTTGCAGTGCAGGCAGGGTCCTTGAAGGACTGTACTTTTATTTCTTAATTGAGAGGAAATCGAGGGGGGAAATTCGAAGTTGAAAATTTAATTCTATCGCGGCTCTGCCCCAATTTCCTCTATTGATTTAGCTCGTTAGAGTGACCTCCATTGTCGGATTGCCGGATGGCTCCGGAGTGGGTGGCGGCATCTTTCTATTTCCGTTCCGGGCCTGTCCCACCGCGGCGCCCCAGTGGGTGGGGTGGGTGGAGTGGCACCACCCGGGCAGCCACACCGCAAAGTGGAATGAAGCGTATGCGTGTGTAATTAAGTGCGCAAAAAGACGCAGGAGGCTGCCAGGTGGTAGTGGTAGTTGGGCAAGGGGCTGGAGGCAGGAGGCAGGAGGCAGAGGACAGAGGACAGAGGGCTGGGGCGTGCCTCTCCGTATTTATGGGACACACGTACATATGTATGCAAATAGGAAAAGCATGTTGTTGTTGTTTGGTTCCTCCTTGCCAGGGGTGGCGGTTGTTAAAAATGTTGATGTAAATTGCAAAAAGCAGTTTTTATGTCCCATTGCCGCACTCTGGAAGATGGATGGAGTGGCAATGGAGGACAGTGTGGCGGGGGTGGTGCTGGCAGGACGAGGGCGGCCGGAAAAGCCTGTGAAGTGGTGCAAAATATTAGACAAGGGCGGCTGGCTGCCACCAGGTGGGCGGGGCTATTGTTTGCTTTGATGTGCCATTGTTGTTAGTTTCCCCATTTTCCCAGCCTCGGATTTTCCATTTTCCGATTGGCGGCCAAATTGGCAATTGGCCGTAAAGGCTGTGCAACACTTCCGGGCAGCTGGACAACACTGTTGGCCAAACGGCAGTAGGCCTAGAATGAAAGGCTTCCATATGTCAACGAGGAAAATGCACTTTCCGGCGAGAAAATTGTGTTGAGAAATCCAAGCTAAAAGACACTGGCAAAATCTCAATTGTTCGAAACGGAAAACGTTCTTTCAAGAGAATCTTTCAAGACTCCTGCCCGAAAAATCCTACCTCAGTATAGACCATGGTAAGTACTCTCGAGTCTAGCGTCTAAGTCGCTCAGAAGTCTTTTGCTCCTCGCCAGGATGGACCCAAGTCCTTGTCTGTTAAGCTGAAGCTTCCGAATCGCGTCCAGCCGGAGTTCATGCCCCCGCCGGGCAAGGGCGGCCAGTACACGAACAAGATGCACTACTTCAAGAAGCATCTGCTGGACGAGGTCTGCAAGAAGAAGTTCGCCCTCGACTTCCTGGAGCCGGTGGACACGGAGGCCCTGCAGGTGCCCACCTACTACACGGTGATAGACCGGCCCATGGACGTGGGCACCATAACGAAGCGGGTCCAGAACAACTACTACCGGCTGGTGGACGAGGCCGTAGCCGACTTCCGTCAGATCATCCGCAACTGCTTCACCTTCAACCGGCCGGGGGACGTGGTCTACCGCAAGGGCCAGATGCTGGAGAAGTTCTTCCTGAAGAAGATCAAGGCCATGCCGAAGGGGCCGGAGGTGCCCTGCAACAAGGACCCCCGGGCGGTGGGCAAGCCCCGGCTGAACGCCAAGGCGGTGGCCACCTCCGCCCAGACGGAGCGCATCTGCCGGGAGCAGCTCAAGAAGCTGCAAACAGTCACCAACCAGGCGGACACCACGGCCCGCAACTTCTTCAACTCCAAGTGGGACTCCCTGCAGAAAAAGCTGGACAAGCACTACTTCAAGACCGTCGAGGAGTTCCGCTCGCACGTGGACGGCATCTTCAAGAAGTACCACGATCCGGCCAAGATGATCTACGAGAAGGCCTTCGATCAGCCGGGAGGCTGGACCACCGTAGCGGAGCGGGGCATTCCCGGCCTGACGGAGTCCGACCTGAACGAAGTCCTCAAGGCGGCAAAGCTGGCGGAGGGCGGTCTGAAGCAGTGCCTCCAGCCACAGTGCCTGTGGGAGCCCGCCAAGGCCCGCAGCCTGGTGGAGGTCCTCTGCGAGTCCTTGGCCAAGATGAAGCAAAAGGTGGAGGCGGCCAGGCCGGCGAAGTCCACGCTGGAAACCCCCAACGACAGCAGCAGCCAAGGCGAGGACCCGGCCGAGAGGGTGGTGGTGCCTGCCGTGGACTTGCTCTCCGCCGCCGAGCTGGAGAGCCTGTTGGCTGTGGAGGCCGATGACTCCTCCGATGAAGAGATGGTTGAGAACCCGCAGGAGTCCGTCAGCGACGTGGAGCGTCGCACCATCCAGAAGCTCTTCGCCAAGCTGCCCTCGCCGGCGATGCGCGAGATCGTCCACCTCATCCACCAGATTGAGGGTCTGACCTCCGAGGACGGGGAACTGAGCTTCGACGTGAAGGAGTTTGCGCCGGACACCCTCGCCCTGATGAAGCGGGCCGTGGCGAAGGCGATGAGGGCGCACAGCAAGCTCAACTTGCGGGACATGGCGTCCTCGGAGAAGGGCGAGCTCCAGCGCACCCTGCAGACCCAGCTGGTGGACATCTCCAAGCTCCTGAACAGGAGTCGCCGCCGAAACGCTGCTCCCCTGACCAATCGCAACGTCAAGAAGCATCCCAATGTGGTCCGAAAGCGGGAACGGGCTCCTCCTCCGCCCAAACCAAAGCCGCCCCAAGTGATGGTATTCCATGGAGCCGGGGAGGGACGCAACCTGAGCGACACTAGCGAGGACTCCTCGGGTCCCCCCAGCCCGCAGAAGCCGTGTCCGTCGCTGGCGCCCCTGCCGCGTCTCCCCCGGCGACCGGACGGCGTCCCACCCCACACTATTGTGAACGAAGATCTCCAGATGAGCAGCAGCAGCAGCTCAGACTCCAAGAAGGGCAAGTCCGGATCGAGCAGCTCCTCCAGCTCCAGTTCCAGCTCCTCCTCCAGCTCCGGCTCGGGCTCCGGCTCCAGCTCCAGCTCGAACAGCAGTTCCAGCTCCAGTAGCGACTCCTCGGACGGCGAGGCGTCCGCCGCAGTCCGGGGACACCATAAGAAGCACCAGATGGGAAAGGGCAAAGGAAAGTGAGTTCTCAAAGCTTCTAATCAATATTAGAATAAATCTGAAAAAGGACTCGTAATCGAAGGGTTTATTGGGGGATTAATGGAATGGATCCCTGAAGTGAGATTTTCCTGATCTTCAAATCAGCATAACTTAATCAAATTCCGAGCGATCGAAGAGCTTTATGCCTTCCTACTTTCAGGACTTCAAGGACTTTTAGTTTTTCATAAAAGGGGCCAACTAAAAATCTGACGCATTTTTTCAAATTTTGTAAGGGGTACCATCATAAAAATTGACAAAAATCTAAAAAAAAATTGATGTCTCAGATTTTGATGCAGATCGGCGGAGATTTAATCTGTAATTCTTTTAAGGTATGCCATTTTAGAATCGGATTAAAATTGTAGGAGATATGACTTTGATAAAAGACCAAAATGTAGCTAATTCCTCGAAGAAGGTCCTGTTGTCGAAAATGTAACTTTTGAGAGATTCCTCTCGCCATATTTCGGATAATTTAGGCCGGATTTTAAAAAGTCATACCTTCTAGTCCTCAGTTCTTCCAGTACTTTAAAGTTCTATCAAAATCTGGCAATCCAAAATTTGAATCCTTTTTTTCAAAATTTGAAAATCATAAAAAATCGTGAAAAATCGAAGAAAATTTGTTTTTATATTTTTTATAAATATTTAATATATTTAAAGAGATAATGAAGCTAAAATTGTTTTAAGGAACATACAATTTGGATCAGAAATGTTTGAGTTATGGGGGTGATAGGGGGTTAAAGTTTGAAAAATGGCTTTAAGAACTTATTCAGAGCATAAATGGGTCCTTCTCATCCTACTTTTTATTCTCATCCTATAGCCCCTTAATCACTGAATTCTAATTTAATGATAATTTCACAAAAAGTCATTGACACAGCCCAGATCGACAAGGAAGTGCCAAGATAATGGAAAAGGAAAATCGCAATCTATGATCATTTAAATGCAGGATCCTCGATCTGGGCTGTCTTTGCAGCGATCACGTAGTCGGCAAAATTTTCACGGAAAATTATGCAAATTTTCCAACTTTCTCACGATGGCAAAGGATGCTAAGGATGCCCGCGCATAGAGGACCAGGACCCTGTGTACCTGTGACACCCAGCAGTCGAACTGGAGCGGCAGATCACGCAGTTTTCCACAAAAAGGATAATTTGCATAGGTTCTTCACTTGGCGAAAAGACGCAAGGAAGCCAGGACGAAAGGGTGAGGATGCACTCTCATTTGCATAAGGAACTCCTTGCGAAATGCAAGCGAAAGTGAAAATGGGAAAACACACGGACAGTGGTAGGGGTAGGGGTAGGGGTAGGGGCAGACAGGGGTTAATTACCGGCCCAGTGGACGGCGCCTCGCTCTCAGCATGCCGACACGCTCGCTCACCTGAGTATCGTGCCAGCCGGCAGGGGGTTGAAGCGGGACGGCAACAGCTCATTTGCATAAGGTCCACATGAGATGTGCATGCGATTTACTTTGTTGGGAAATTATGTAAATTATTCCTTGCAAAAAGGAGACTTTCTCACGCTCGCCGCACAACTCCTTCGTCGCCAGAGATAGAGCGGTCCTTGCTCACTTTTCCGGGGACTCCGGGGTGCGGTGTTTGGGTTTCCGCACACCGGGCAACAAATCAATTTTGATCGATTTTCGTTTATTCCCGGATTGATTTGGTCATTTGCATATTTGCATGCAGGGTCCCTTGATTTCTTCTCGTTTATTATGCAAATTACTAAGAAGCGAAGACTTCCTTGATTCGGGACTTAAGAAAGTAGTGAAGGATCTCCCATTAGAGGGTCTTGAAAGGGTTTCCACAATGCGGGTTCTCCCCAATCCCTGATCCTTGTCCAGTTTCCAGAGACTTTGCCAGAGTCCACCGCACGCTTTTCTGTTATACTCGCCCCCCGGCGTGTCCTGCACATTTTATTGGCTCTGAGAGTCCTTGGGTCAGAAAGATACATTCCATTTGCGGCAATAGTTTTCGCCAATCCTGAGCTCCTCCCCGGCACCCTCGGCTAGAACCACCCCTAGCCCCTGCCAAAGTAACTGCCACAAACTTGCGAAATCGCCAATGCGATTCGCCAAAAACCCATCCAGGAGTCGCTGCATTTCGCGATTTGCGAAGGACAGCCAATGCTACGTGCCAACCCCCTTCCAGGAACAGCCACCACCGGAAGCAGGATATGAACTTTGATGTTGCCACTGCCACTTCCACTGGCGCTGCCACGGCCAGGACATAAAAAATCCGCAAAACGAGGGTTGTCTCTCGTAAAGTACTTATCGAAAACACCCCAAAACACCCTCCCTCTGCCGAGCGGACGCACACATACGCATTGTGCATTATTAAAAGTGGATTTTGTGCGTGTGCGAGTGCGAGTGTCCTTGTATCTGGCAATTTCGCAGCAACAACAAGGCGACTGCCAACATGCAAATTTTTTGTAGCCGTCCTCCAGGGGTTGAATCCAAAAACGAAAAACGAACCAGGAAAAAAAACCGGAAAATAAAGCCAAAGCTGCAGCAGACTTGTGCCAGACATGGAAGCCCTACTACAAAAATGTACTATGTATTTGTATTTATGTCCTCTAGCAACCCCCCAGATGTCCCTTCTGCTCCCTGTTGTTTATGCTAAAAAGCGTTAAAAATGCGACAGGAGCTTCGGAGCTCCTGTTTCCTGCAACATTTTCCTGCTCTACTTAAGGGGCGAGTGAATTTTTGGCTTTTCGCGTTGCGGTTTCCAGGGGGTGGCCATTTTTTTCAATAGTTAACTGCCCGGGAAGACGAACATTTTCCTCCAGAAAAAAAGAAAAAAAACTGAATTAAATTAAGGACATTTTTCTGTGCACACAGATTAAATGGATGTGGAATGTCGTTATGTCGTTATGGATTTTTGCATCTGAGAAACACCACATGGTAAAAAGATTCTTTCACGATTAAATTGGAGTCTAATCCTTGATATTCCTGTAAAGAAAAAAAAAACAAAAATGCAATACAAACAGGAACCAATTCTCTGCGTGTAAATTTTAAGAGTTTCCAAGATCTGTTGCCCGGAAAACAGAAACTATGTGGCGGGGGGAGACTTTTCTTATCGCACTCGGATGATCTGCAACTGTCACTTTTCATATGGAAACACGCGGAGAAATGGAGAGAATGCAGAGAAAACAGAAAACAGAAAACGGAGAAAGGACGAAAACAGGGAAAACGTGATGTCTGTAAACACCCGCGACAAACATTCGGCTATAGCTGATATCATATTTGGCATAAATTACACGCCGTACGCCATTCCAGCGACCCTTCGAGGTGCGGGTGGGGATGGGGATGGTGGTGTCCTGGCCGGATTCGCTTTCAGTTTTTTACGCGACACCGCCATAAACAACAAGGAATACCAGAAAATGTAGTCGGCTTCGAGTGTACACAGAGACGCACTCGTCGCGCTTCACACGCGCAGGGATCTCGGTCCTATCCTATCTCCAAAAAAAGGATCCAATTACAATAGACGTCTGGGAACTTTGACTCGCACAGAGCAACAAAACAGCGAAAAAAGACAAAAACCAGGACAAAAAATACGAAAAACCAAACAAAAACTGTTTGAATTTGTCGCATCTCGAGGCCTCTTTTGTTTCCCAAAAAGGACAACAGCGTGTGTCAGTCTCGAGGCTATCGATCCTGGTTTCACTTTCGCTGGCATTGTATCGAATGCTGCGGGTCCTTCTGCTCCTGCTGACGGTCAAGGCATTGTGTTGACTTGTTGACCTCTGCGGGCAAATTAGGCACACTCAATAAAGAGATTGCATTTCATAAGCTAGTGCGGCAAGGAGCAGGGTCCTTGCTGTGCAATTTAATTGCAACAACAGGGAGGGCAGGGCTTATGGGAAATTAATAACTACTTGGGATGGCCATTTACATAACACCCAGATCCCCATCCCACAGAGTCTGAATTCGATGATCGCCGTGCTGTCGTGGCACGCAATTATGCAACCGATTGCGGCGTGGCCAGCATTTTGAGTTTCGAACGCCGCCACGATCGAAGCCAAAATCGTGATGTGGACTCCACCATTGTTGGCGTAGGGTCTCGCAGCGAGCCCCCCCTCCGCCAATCGAAGGGGCATGCAACAAATGAGTGAGTGTGTGTGTGTGTGTGTGTGTGTGTGTGTGTCTGGCTTCCAGCAAGTTCGGTACGGGTTGTGTTTTTACCAATTTCCCCTTCTGCCCAAAAGCCAAGATGGCGACCCTGCTATCGCTGTTTCTCCAGTGGGCTCCCCCACCATTCTCGTTCTTTTTCGTGTTCTTTCTCTTCTCTCCTCGGTCTTCTCCCCCATCCCCCACTCATTGGCATTTTATTTTCCTTTCGCGTTCGCCTCTTTGCTTACTTTGTTGTCGTTCCTCGGCTGCTTTGTTGACATTTCCAGAAATGTTTTATCTCGCTGCTGCCGCAGTTGCTGCACATGTTGCAGTTGCAGCTCCGCCGCGGCTGCCTCTTGCACTCAATTGCGTGGTTAATGCTAATTATTTGTTATTCCACAGCGCTGCATTCCTCTGTCTGCCGGAGAGAGGAGCGAGCGAAGCGGCGGAAAATGCAGGAAAATGAGCGACCCGAAGTGGAAGACAGACAAATTTTAGAAGACACGCACATGGGACGTGCAATTGCTGGCGATTTCCGGCTGAAAAACAGACTAAACAGCTGAAATTAAGAGGCGACTGTACCGGCGCGAGTACAGTTTAAATTGGCTACGACGACCTTCGGTGGGGGTTACATTCTTCTAACATAAGAAAGTGTCGAAATGAAAGACTTCAGACAGATTGCAGCTCTGCAATATTTACTTCATTGAAGGGATTTTCTAAGCACATCTTTAAAAGTGTAATTATCATAATACTCCTTAAGTAGGACTCCCTTGGATCGAATGCAAATATCAACCACAAAGGGGTTAATTAATTCGGCAATTGATCGACTGCGAGTGTCACTCGAGACCGAGTGATATATGATGATGCCCCGTGTGGCACTTTGATTGTAATTAATGGGCTGCAATATTTATTTAATAGAAGACACTTGGTCTGCCATCTCTGCGATCCAAGATCCTCCGAATAATGGCCTGTCACTCAAACTGTTGCAACTGCAACACTCTGGCAGGGCCAGAAGCAGCATCCCAGCAGTCGTCTTTGTTGGTGGCAGCGGACAAAGGAGGACAATTTCTCGGCCACTTGTCAAAATAATTTGCGCCTGTCTGTGGACACTCTGGACGCTGGGATACCTGCCGTGCAATTGTTGGTTTAGTGTGCTACGTGAAAAGTGTGAGAATTTCTTGGGCAAACTCTCGGACGGAGAGTGCTGCAGCATTCCCTCCTCCAGAGGGGGAAGACTAACATTTTCTCTACACTCGATTAATGCGATTATGCTTTCCACATTTCCCCCAGACTTTTCCCGACTATGTATGTATGTAGCTGCAACTGCGACAAGTGCTGCAACTCCGCGCCGTAAATTCCCTAAAAATTATCACCTGTGCCCTGCCTAGAGAGAATAGTTCAATAACCCAACAAAGGCCGTCCAGAAGAATGACGAAAAATTATGGCACACACAATAGGGGAGTGGTGGCATCCTTGGGACTGGGTCCTCGGGACGAAGGACAAACCAAAGCGAATGCACAAATCGATTGCTGCTCCTGTGGCAGCAACACACCAGACCAGACCAGAGGCGGGGGCGGGGGCGACATGCAACAGGATGCACACACGCATCTCAGACAAATGCGGGATGAAATCCCTGTACCCAAGTATCCCTCAATCCCCGAATCCCTGGGAAAAGTTAACTTTTTGATTCGATCGAGCAGAGAATAAAGGGCGCAGCCTTCGGATGGAGAATCACACGGAAAAGTCACACGGAAAAGAAAAGGGAACATGTTGCAAGTCAGGCAATCGCGCAGTTGCAATCGCAGCTGATCGGGTGCAGCAGGTTGCATCGATTGGGGAAAGGGCACAAGGATAATAATATATTATGGTGCCGAACAAAGGACTAGATTGGCTCAGCAATTCCCATGGATTCCATTAATGTGATTTTATGCTTGAGGTACTCGTGGGTTTGATTCTCTACTAGATCTCTAGATGGGACAGAAACTATCAAAAAGCTTTCTGTTTCTATTCGTCCGACCTATGGGGTGTTCTTTTAAGTTCATTTATATAGATAATGTAAAAGATTTCTACAAATTAGATTGTCGTGGAATCTACATTTTTATTCTGCCAAGATATATGAAAAGGTTTATAATTTCAAAGGTTTTAGTAACAAATACAAATAAATGAATGAAGATCATCAGAGGCAGTTAAGAACTACTAATTTTGCGAAATATGTTCTATCTTTTATGTTCTTGAATCAAAACATTATTTTGCAAAATATTATTCCACGTTTAATAACCTCTTTTGTATTTTGTACACTATCCCAATTCTTCTCTGATACATACTGTACCTAAGTAGAATCGCAATAAAGATTTGCTATTCGAGGAACGCTCCCAAGCTCCCCACTCGCGAGTTCTCTCGTTCCAGAAAGCTCCCCGGTGGGGCTCTCGATCGTTCTGGCATCTACTAACCACCATCAGAAAACCACGTGTCTGGGGCCAAGCTGGCGATTCTTTTAATCGCTTCTAAATCGCCAGAACACGCAGACTGGCCCCAACCGACGACAGCTTTTCGAATTTTGCGCAAAAATGGCGACGCCAGTTGTGCCAAAAATAAGCAAAAGCCCGCTCACTCACACCACTCCAGTGGCAGAGAAAGCTCTTGTTTTGCTCTTTTTGTTGTGTGCAAAAATGCTCTCTGATTGGTCGGCTTGCGAATTTCGGAGCATTTCGCGAACCTCTCAGGCGAATGGAAAGCTTGCAAGAAAGCGTCTCGGGAGCCGAGGCTGTTCGACGCCACTTCGGCCCCCATTTCGGGTCCCACTCGGGAGCGAGTTCTGTTTACGCTTTTTGTTGTTGGAGCCGAATAGTTTTTTGCGTTGTTTTTGCCGTTTTTTGCCGGCATTTTGCTCTTGAAATTTTTGTTTTCGCAGCCAAATTCAAGTTCAAGTTTAGGGACGGCTGCTATTGTTATTGTGCTTTCGCACGGGTTTCTGTGGGTGTGTGCGTGAAAGTATCTGGGTATTTGCGTATCTGCCAGTGTCTGGATTTGGGTTGTGGTTCTGTTGACGCAACTTGTTGCGTGCTGGAACAGAACTTTCTTTGGCCTCGGCTATTGATTCCAAAGGGTTGGGGCTTCTGACTAGACTAGACTCGACAGAGTACTTGTATCTTTTTATTGACGATCGCTGGGCTTTGCATCTGATAGATACCCCACCTCTTCGAGTAATTGGCATTGGGCACTCCGTCCTTCCGCGTATTCACGTAGCTGCTTTTTGACCCTGGCCCACCGAAAATGTGGTTTTCCTCGTAAACACAACACATCGAGAACCAAACACACACACTCTGACTAACAATTTACAACAATTTGCGCCACAAGCATAGTCGCATTTTGCTGTAAACAAAAATTGTGTAATAATCGAGGGTGACCCTGAAAAGTATTCGTCAGATAAACAAGCCGCCAACTGGCGGTTCTTTTTCCGACTCGCTTGTTGTTTTCGATTTTCGGGTCTGTGTTTCTGTATCTGTGTGTGCGTGTGTGTGTGTGTGTGTGTATTTGCAAAATTTGTACGTGGGCCCAAGGGCCGCTGATTATTCTATGCTCGGGGCAGGGAGCTTTCCCCCTCCCCCCACAAGAACATGTTGTTTTCTATTCCCTAGTACGAGACTTTGTTTTTTTTGCTCAGTCTGTGAGTCAGTCCGGCTATATACTAGGCGATGTGGTGTGTGTGAGTACATAGGACCACATAATGTACAGTCGGAGCTTTTCTACACACACGTTCTCTCTTCCAGAAGACCAAATAACCAAATGACAGATTCAGAATCAGTCCCCACTCGCGAACAGAAACAGAAACTGACGGATTCAGAATTGAAATTTTCAAAAGTCCAGAGGCCCAGTCCCTTGTTCGCGGCGTGAACCCAAGGTCAGTGCTCGGTCTGCCCAGAACTTACAGCTAGCGAGCGACACATGTAAAGCCCTGCCTGCCCCGCCCTTGGTCAGACACAGATACTCCGTGTATCTTACAGATACAGAGCGCGAAGCTCTGCGAAACGCTTCCGAGAATTTTGTTGTTGTGCCCTTTCGGTGTTTTTTTTTTCGTTCAATTCTCCGGCATTTTGCAACCAGTCGGCGAGCAGAACGCCTCGATCCGCCCCGGAAAGCCCAGTGGAAGAAAAGTGAAAATCAAGTGAAAAGAACCCCCATCCAGAATGCCGGGAAAAATCGCGAGTGCTAATCCGGCGAAAACGTGGCTAAGATACTTGCGAAAATGTGAATCGAACTACGGTTAGAGTCGAAGATCCGACCAGCCCACAGATACATTTGTAAAACGTGTTGTAAGCGCGCCAAGATACGGCTAGATATCTGCCAGATACTGTATTTACGAGAGGCGGAAAACAGAACAAGGTAAGTACTACCCCCAGGCCCAGACCCAAACACAGACCCAGACCCTGCCATGTGACCATGGCCGCATAATTCAAAGAAAATTCACAACGCTCGACTTGAAATTTCCCTCAAATCGCTAAAAATAAAATTCGAATTGCGTGTGTTGTGGCAGTGTGTGTGCCAGGGAGTGTGTGTGTGACTTTTTTGGTAAAAACATCTATTGTGGAAAACGCACCCCATGCGCTGCTCTAAATGCTAGCCTGTACTTTTCGGGGGCGTGGTCGCTAGTTTTCATTTCCATTCCCATTTTCCCGTATTCCCATTTTACGAATTCCCAATTTCCACATGTGCATCGAGCGGCGCAAACTGCAACTGCAACTGCCACACTCGAGTGGCGCTGGCGGCACAAATGGCATGCCCCTTGGATCGCTATTTATAGCCGGCGCATTTGGGTATCTGCGCGCTTCATGGAGAGCATATGTATCTGTATCTGTCACCCAGGGCTGTGCTGAAGATACAAGCGATCATTGCAAACATGAGTTTTATATTTTTATGGTCGTAAGCCCCTGAGATATGGAGTCTACACTGTGGAGGAACTCGTCTGCGAAGACTATCCGAGAGGCCCTTGAAAAAGTATCTCAAAACAAACGTTCTATCCATTTCTCTCCGTGCACGTTTTGTATCTTTTATCTGCGCCAGCGAAAACGCCAACAAAATGGCCGACCCCTTGCTAAAGTTGCAGTTGCAAGCGCTCCCCACTCCACTCCCCACTCGCTACACACGCACGGATACAGATGTATCTGTATCTTGTTTGCCTACTCCGTCGCTGTCCCGCTCACTCTCTCCCCATCTCCCACAAGTTTCTGTTTGCTTTCGCCTAATTTTTCGTGCCTTTTTTACACAATTCTCGTCGAAACGCTGCCGTTTGCTATCTCTCCGGCCCTCGGTATCTGTATCTGTGTCTGCGTAGGCTTTCGTATCTGTATCTGTGAGTGCGTTGCAAAAGTGCAATGACCCATGTGCGTGGCCCTCCCTGGGCCCCCTTCGCCCTCCGCCTTCGCCTTCGCCTTCGCCATTGCCCTGCCAACCCCCCACCACCTCCCACAGACACAGCACCAACACCAGCGCACACATTTTCGGAGTCTACGTGCCACTTTCCATAGTTGCAGCGGCGAATGACGCGCGCGATAAATTTCCAGCGTTTTCCGCTCCTCCGCTGCTTCGTTGGCCGCGCTCTCCCCCCCAACCCCCGCCTCATCGGGGCCTTCTTGTTGCATTTTTTTATTAATTTTCGTCGGCTGCAGTTTCTGTTTGTTTTCCGACTGTTGCTCTATCCACACAAACACCAACACACAAGCACACTCGTGGCCTAATGTGTATCTGATAGATATTTTCGCCGCTTAGATTTTCAAGGGAACGGGGGGGGGGGGGAAAGGGTAAGCTTCGCAGTATAGCCTCTGCATTTTCACCTCCATTAGCACCCGAGTGCGAGAGTGCCGGAGTGCAGGTCCTGGCGATCCTGTGTCGCTAAGTTACTCCCAGCAGGTCGGCGGCTCCTGTTTGCCTTTGAGCCTCGCTAATTGCTTTTGTGTTGGCGTTTCTGCCATGGAGATTTTTCACGTGTCCGGCTACTTCAAAGATGCACAGCTACAAAGGACGACACTTCAGCAGCAGGACCACCTCGAAGGATGTGTCAGGTAGAGGAAAGGGTTGCCTGGGAAGGCCTCGGCCGAGATAGTTTTTTACATTCATTTGGTTTTGCATTTTTTTTGGCTAGCTTGACAAATAGCCAGCATCTAGACATTGATTGAGTTCCAGCCCAGGACCTAGACAGGACGCTAATATATTTTCCTGGAAATCCCATCCCTCCACCCCGTTCCGCATGCAAATAGTCGCTGCCAGATAATGACCCGACCGAGTAAAGGGTTAAGGCCATAAAAGGGACGACCGTTTCCCTGAACTATTTTGGCACATTTTTGCGAGAAGCAATAAAGCCATAAACCCCTGACCCGAACCCTTTCGCGGACCCCAGGTCATCGGCGGCTGGTCACCAACCATGTGCTGACCATAAGCCGGACAGCACACAACCGTGCTGATAAATGTAATCGCGAAAATTCACGGAAACAATAGAAGCGCTCGTCGTGCAGTTTGCAAACAGAAACTCAAAATGCAAATTAAAGTGGCGATAAGAGGTATTTCTGGACGCCATCCACAGTCTTTTGTTTTACAATCTCTGCTGGATTATCTCTCACTTTTGGCAAGGATCGCGCACATTGTGCTGGGAGGTGCAATGAGTGTCCTGGGAAGCATCTACCTGCCCCTGCTGGTGCAGTTCATTAAGTTCTCAGCTTCATTGAGCGTCTGCCTTGCGGTTGGATTATGTGCGGATTTCTCCCAGCTAATCCCCCATAATGAGCGGTGGCTTAGGCCCGCAGCACGGAGAGCGTCTTCATCTCCGGCCTCGGCCACGTCCTCCTCCGTGCGTCAGTCAAGAAGTCAGCAAAGTCAACACTGACCGGCGGATAATCCAGTTAGGGGAATCGCCAGACACATGGGAAGGTTTAGGATTAGGACTTGAAGTGTTTATTATATAAAAAATAACAATATTAATCATCCATTATAATAGATACATTATATTTAAGGGAAGTATCCATTAAATACACTCTCGCATTACTGCGTCTTGTAGTGCATTTTTTACACTTTCACTAGCTGGGACATTGACGGGCACAAGGGGCCCAGTAATAACGATGATAAGATTACCAGTGGGGTGGGCTGCGTGGCATGGGGTTACTGTGAGCGACTGGAGTGTAAAGCCCCGGGCTCTTGTCCAGATTATGGAGTCCGAGTTGCGGCAACTTTCCGTTTTTTATGCCCGTTGCACTATCAGCCTCTGCTGGCGGGTGGCGGGGGGAGGTGAATGCACTTGCGAACTAGTTTCGGTGGAGAAGATAGTGCTGCCCGATCTCGCAGCTCCGCCAAAAGCAAAAACCAGCGGACAAAAATGCATTTTGGAGGAGGGCGAGCGGAGCGGGAAAAATGGATCCGTGAAATGCGGTTGACCTTAATTTCCAAACATGATTAATGGGTTTGGCAACCCGAACCGGTGGCGGGGCAACTGACTCGGCGGAGGCAACAACAACCAATGATGAACAATTAAAAAAGTGATCCAGAAGATGCAGAAAGAGAGAAATCCAAGTACAGCTAGTGCAAAAGGAATGCTACTTAATCGAAGGAATTAGGAATAAAAATTCAAGATTACATATTCCTCCCGTAGAGTCTTAACCCCTCGGGAGAATCACAGGTGCCTCGCATAAATTACGGGATTTCAAGGATATTCAGATTCCAAAGGTCCCTTGCAGGGACCGTTGTTTTGCAATTTGCATATTAAATCAAAAAAATCGAAGGGTTAACGGGCACTGGGTCGAAGGTCGCGTCCGTATGCAAATTAATCGCATTGCAGGCCAACTGCATTCAATTGCGCCCTGATTGCCGAAGGTCGTTACTTATTTTAGGGAATTTGCATAAATGAGGAGTTGGCAGGAGCCCGAAGAGGGTTCTTCGAAGAAAGCGCGAAGAAATGCGCCTGAAAACGCACAGCCCATAAATAGTATCAAAAAACGCATTTCAAAATGGCGACGTGTGATTGGAGGGAAGGGGATCCGCGTCAGAGTCCGAATTCGAATCAAAAAATACACATACAGCCATAAAACGACTGAAAAGGCCGAGACCAGTTTTCCACGCACCGACAACCTGCTTAAATGCAAGCGGTTCGGTCAGTTTAATTTAAAAAAAAAAAATGTACAAAAAATGCAGTCGCCAAAACAGGAGGGACACTGCAGAAGAGTAGCGGGCTCTCTGTCGCACCCCCACCTCCAAGACATGGGCCGCCATAGACGTAGCCAGGCCATAAGGCGCTCACACACACACACACATGCACCGCCAGAGAGAGAGAAAGAAAGGAGGAGAGTTCACAGTGCAAGCGCAAAAAAACGCACGCGACAGAGAGAGAGCTCGAGGGTGGAAATGGAAAAGCAAAAGCCGTGTAGGACAGTTTTCCCCGCCGGCGTCGAACAGTTTTCCTCTGCCGGCGCTCTCTCCTCTGCCGGAAAAATTTGGTCTTCAGTGACTTACTGCATGTGAGGGTTTCTGAGTTTTATTCAACTTCCAGCGCTCGAATCTGCAACATCGTGCACGCTTCAGATTTCGTGCGATTTTGAGAAATCAGATTTTGAGAAACGCAAACGTGTAGCCGATTCTTGGAAATATCTGATATTTGTGGCTCCAACTCCAGCTTCGCAGTCTCGTGTGTCCGGTTGTGTGTGTGCAAGTGCCTGTGGAACGAAAACAAAAACAATTAGGCCCAAAAACTAAAAACAAACTCACTTCTGAATAAGTGAATAAATAATCCAACGAAAACTCGACAAAATTTTATCAAATTGAAAGCAAAAGCGAGCTCCCAAGGCTGGTGTCCAAAAAGTAATTTTTTTTGGCCACTCAGTACCACCACCCACCATTTCGGGCCCCACCTGCGGCATTTTCAATATTTCGTGGTAAGATTTTACATTTAATTTACAGAGGTGTTCCATCCAACTATCAATTAGTAGCTGCAATTGTTTTAAACTCGAAAATTTCGCAATTAACCACCTGGTACGTGTCCAAAAAAAAACAGAAACTGGAAACCCAAAGACCAAAGCCCAAAGCCAGCCCTAAAAGCGAAAACCCAAGACCCTAAACCGGTTCCCAAGTGCATTCGTTTCAATGACGTTTGCCAGTTATTTTTTCGTCTCTGTTGTGATAATTTTAATTAAGCGATTTACAAAATGGTGGACCCAAGCTTTCGGCGAGCTTTCGGTCGCTCGCCGATCACCATGGCGTATACGCAACATGGAGCGCGGATCGTAATCGATCCGGAGGCGTTGATTTGCGAGGAATTATAGCCGGAGATAATGGTCTTATTCGGCATGCGAAGACCCTTACCTGCTGCCGCTGCCACGATCGACTCCGATCCTGTTGCGCAAAAACAGGAGCGGGCGGGGGTAGGGACCGCCGTCGCCGCCGCAGGTTGCCCATTATCCTGCCGGCGGGCCAGACAATGGCCCAGACAACAACAATTGATGATCTCTTGCGCATTTTCCGCACTCCAAAAAGGGACGACAGACAATCATGCGATCGTTTGTTTGGCTCCTTTGTCCTTTGTCCGCTTTTCTTTCCATCCTTCATTCCCATAGATATCCCTGTTTTTTTTTTTACGGGGCATCGCCCCTTTGACATCGGCTGTTCGATTGCCATTATTGCAGATTGGCCTATTGGGGCCTCCTACCTGTTGGCAACCACATGGCCGCGTCCTGTCTGGAAAATCTTCTGCCGGAGCATGTCCAACACATGACGCTTGGCTCTGTGCCTGTAGCATGTTCCGGCCAGAACATGAATCCAGCATATGGCGCCCACTTGAGTGGCCGAAATTCGACCGAAGTCATGCCAAGGGCAAGGGCATATGGCCACTTCCCTCTCCCCCGCCGCTCGCCAGTCGCAGGAATGAATGAAAAATATTGCAAGTTTTTCAGTTTCGTTTTCCCTGCTTCCCATTTCCATTTCCCGATTCCAGGCCAGAAAAAAGCCAAGAAAAAGGACGATACAGACCCAAATATGTATGCGTGAGGGAAAACGCGCGAAAAGCAGCCGGAAAAATAAGCGCACACACATCTTTCAGGGGATGTTTGCATATTTTTTTCCCTCATTTTTCGTACGCCACCACCGTACCGCCCACCTCCACACTCTCCATTCCTCTCGTCAGGACTTTCACTTTTTTATGGCGCATAAAACTGGGCCGGGTGGTGACGGCGGCGAAGGGCATAAATTTTACAAGCAAGATTTTCCGCCAAAAACGAGAAACCGGAGTGGGAATGGAACGGGAAGTGGATGTGGAAGTGGAAGAACTTTTGCAATGGTGGCTTGGCGACCCTCCCCGTTTTTGGCACACCTGTGTGTGCGTGGGTGTGAGCTTGATGTGCCTGTACCAGTGAGTGTGTGTGTGTGTGTGTGTGTGTGAGTACACCTGACTTCCTGGCTTCCATTTTTTAGGGAGCTGTGTATTTTTCCATGTCGATTTTAGCAACCCATGCAAAATTTGAATACCTACCTACTGACAATCGTGCCAAAAAACAAACCATTCTAATTGCCATTTTCCGCCTCTCTCCCTTTGCTCGATTCTATCGGGGCTATCTCAACAGGCAACCAGGTGATCCGTAGGCCTTAAACTGGCGCTCAAGGTCAGGAAGCACCTCTCCTCCTACTCGCCGACGCTGCTCAGCGCCGCGTTCACCAGCCTGAACGGTGCCTACCGCCACAGCAACAGCAACAGCAGCAGCGATCCCGCTCCGGACGAGGAGCCGACCGAGCAGCAGCCGGCCAGCCAGTTCTATCCCAGGAGCCCGCACCATCGCCACCGGCTGAGCTCGAAGCAGGACCGGGAGGACGGTCACGACGACATGGGCGGCCCCACGGCGCCTGTAGCCAGCAGCGGCAGCGGTCCGGCGGAGGTGGGCCAGACCTACTGCCTTCGGTGGAACAACCATCAGACCAACCTGGTCCAGATCCTGCACGCCCTGCACGAGGTGGGCAGCTATGTCGACTGCACCCTGGTGGTGGACGACGAACAGTTCCAGGCCCATCGAGTGGTCCTGGCTGCCAATTCGCCGTATTTCCAGCACATCCTCCGGGACGTGCCGCAGGATCACTGCAGCATCATTCTACCAGGGGTGAAGGGCTTCGAGATCGCCGCCCTGCTCCAGTACATGTATACTGGCGAGACGACCGTTACCAAGAGCCAGGAGCCGGAGATCCTGCGCACCGCCAAGGAGCTGCAGGTCAAGGGCTTGTACGACAACCTCATGAAGTTCAACCACCAGTCCAGTGCCACGCCCACATCCAGCTCTGGAGCAGTAGGGGGCAAGCCCTTGAACGGCTCAGCCTCGCAGCACCAGCACTCCTCGTCCGTGATCTCCACATCCACCCACATCTCGCCCAGTGCCGCTATCTCGAGCAGCTGCTCGCCACCGCCGCCGCCGTTCCCGTCCTATCAGCCAGGGTTCAGCCACTACCCCGCCGGCCAGCTGCCGGCAGGACAGATGCCCTCATCGGAGGCACCGCTGACCCCTACACATGCTCCTACACACTCGATACCCCACTCGGGGGCAGGAGAGTCCGGCGGTGGCCAGTGGCCACTGTCGCCCTCTGCCGCTGCCGCTGCCATGCTGAACTCCGTCTACGATTCCGCCGCCGACATGAATCCTCTCAAGCGCAAGAAGCTCTCGGCCATCTCCAGCATGCTGCTCAGTGGCACTCGGGACACGCCCATTCTGCGCAACGTCCTAGCCCAGGCCAACCCAGCAGACTCCTCGCAGTCCAGCCCCCTCCAGATCATGAAGGGCGACAAGACCCCGACGCATCCCCAGCCGCAGAACCCCCATCACGCCGGGGGAATGGGTGGGGGCGAGCACAGCTTCAACGGATCTGACTACGGTGGCGACAAGGAGCCGCTGTCCCCGCACACCGACTGCTCCTTCGATGCCGAGAGTGGCAACTCCGGAGGCAAGAAGCCGGAGTGGAAGCGCTACAAGCAGTACACCCGGGCTGACATGATGTGCGCCATCCAGGCGGTGCGCGAGGGGATGAGTGCTCTGCAGGCCAGCCGTAAGTACGGCCTCCCCAGTCGGACTCTGTACGACAAGGTGCGCAAGCTAAACATCACCACAGGTAGAGGCACCCACCGGACACCCAAGCGCAGTCCCCCGGGTGCCGAATCCTCCTCCGGAGCCCCTTACTCGCCGTACTCGGCCGCAGCCGCCGCCGCTGCTGCCCACAACTACGGTGGTCACTCACACGGCCACGGACATGGTCACCACCAGCCTGAGCACCTGGAGCGCAAGTCGAAGGCCGGAGGAGAGCATGTGCCTGCCCACCACGGCATGCCACCCACCATTCCCCACTCCGCGGCAGCTCTCCTCGACCATGCTTTCCTGCAGCAGGCTCTGGAGAACCGCGGCGGCGAAATGGCCGGAAGGGAGGCCCTCCACGCCATGGCCCTGGCTGCCGCCGCCCACGCTGCTGCCAATCGCATGTCCAGCAGTCCGCCTGAGACGGACCACCATTCGAATGGCCATCACGGCATGCGCTCGCCCAGCCCCGAACGCCACTACCAGGAGGCCATGGACCTGGAGATGGAGAAGCACGAGCAGCGCCTTATCAAGCGAGAGCGCGACCAGGACGAGCGCGAAGACGCGGACGACGAAGAGGACCAGGAGCAAGAGCACGTCGAGGATCTGTCCCTGGCCCGCAAGGAGCGTCCGGAATCACCCTACTCCCCGCCGCCAGCCGAGGGAACGGGCGTGATCATGCACGCCGGCAGTGCCCCGACCAACGGCAAGGAGCACGAGGACTACCATCCGGCAGGCTCCCCCCTGGCGCTGAAGCGCGAGCTCATCGGCGGCGAGGAGGCTCAGGCCCGGGCTGACTGATTGACGCTCACCATGGCCTGGCAGTATGCGGCCGACAGCCTCGACTCCCTGGAGTAGGCCGAGCTCCGTTTTAGACTCATTTTTTTTTTATACTTTCGTCCTTACTCTCGGCGGTTGGTGAAGCTTTAAATGAAAAAAAAAACCTCATCCCAGTCGCGTCCGCACCAGCGATCCCCGGAGATCCAGAATCAAACCCTCACCCACGAAACTAGATTAAATTGTTGTCAGCATCACTTTGTGCCTAAAATAAAAAACAGAATACGCTAGGATATAGGACACTTGTAGGACATAGGACACCGTTAGGATAAGGCTAGGCTTAGGCACTCGTAGGCCATAATTTGGAAACCAGCTAGTTGTAGGCCCTCGGAGCGGCCGCTTCGCTCCGCCAATCCGGGTCTCCGACCACCGACAAACATATCTTACATGAGACTGATCCGGAAGGGACTCGGAAGGGCGGCGCAGGAGCAGGCGCAGCCAGAGGGCAGGGCAGAGCAGAAGAGGCTCCTTAGCATGATTACCAACGTACAATGTAAAACTTTGTTAAATGCCAGTGATTTGTTTTAAAAATTATTAGCACTAGAATTATTTATAGCGAGCAGTATGTATATGGAGCGCATATACGCGGCCTTAAGTTTATGATTTTCCGACATGAACTCAACTACCTCAGATCAAGCGTACATACATATGTACTTGTTAGCCTGTCATGTTATCCTGTTAGAGATCGTCCTGGGTTAAATTTATAAGACTGACACCGACTCAAAACGTACCACAAGCAAGAGCACAACACATTAAACAAATTACAAATTACTAAGGAAATGTCACATCCCTAACCTTAACTATCCTACTATAAGTTCCAAGCAAATTGATTAGTTCTAAGAGTATCATAAGTTCGATCCCTAGACTACGACTACTTCTAAGCAAACAAAACAAAACGAAAAACATGCGCTGGGGGCAATGCAATAGGCTCTTTAAATATAAACACTTACTTATACACATTAAGTTGTTATTTACGAGACACTCTGTACATAGGATCACAGTCCACACCCGACTTCACATGCAAGTTATAGACCTAGACCCTAGCAAGTAACCTACAAGTTGTAATGCAATTTAAATTATCCTTATACACCCGAAAGAACGCAAAATAAACTGACTGAAGAATCAAAACAAAGCAACTGGCTTTCGTATGTGAATTTCGGTATAATTTATTTAAAAAGTACGCGATGGGATGCGAAAGTAAACGATCACATAGAACGTGAACATCAGACTTGATCTAAAGAGGAGAGACTTTACCTAGACACATTCTACTGACTAATATTGCGAACTCTGGCTGGGAGCAAACACCTGGATAAGTTTCAGTGGCATCCCACGCAGTTGGGCGGATTTCCCTCGTCAAACTCCACAACTCCGATGGAGAAGCGGAATGGCTTGTGATTGGGCAAGTGCATGGGGCGCAGTGAGGGGACTGCAACCCGCGGAATATAAAACTCCCGCTCCTGGTACTCCTGGTGCCTGTTCCGGACCGATTCTGGGGGTGGTCTATTGCTAATGGAGAGCGAGCGGTCGATCCGGATCAAGGGCTCATCGTTCGGACTGTGCCCGCTGCGCTTGCAGTGGGCCAGTAGCTTGGCCTCGCTTAAGAACTCCAAGCGGCAGAAGTTGCAGTGGTAGTTAATGCCCTTGCTGTGGAGCAGCAGGTGGCGGTCCAGTTGGTGCTGGAACTCGAACTCGTCGCGGCATTTGTGGCAAATGAATAGGCCTCGGTTCTGCCGGTACATGTGGTAGTCCAGGAAAACTCTGACACAAAGAACGTAACATAAATTTGAGGAATTACTAACATAGGACCATGGCACCCACTTGCTGGTGAAGACATCGCCACATTTGTTGCAGTAGAACCAGCTCATTTTCCAGTGTTTCATGTAGTCGTGCTTCATCAGGGCCACCAAGTTGTTCGTCTGATAACAACAGGACGGAGCAAAGCAGGAAAAGGCCTTCAGCCGAACCTGGGCCTTCAACAGGTCCAGTTGGTAGAGGTCTGAAAGGACGATGCTCAAACTAGGAACAAAGCAAAAGCGAAATTTTGGGGGTACGCACCGTACTCCTTGTCAGTTGTTATGTGCGTTTCTCCGGGCTCGTAGTCGTCGTAGAGGGCGGAGACATTGAGAGCACTGTTGCTGTTGCTCCTACTGTGGTTCACTACCCAGTCGCCTGTGAAGTTCATGCGCCGCGTGTACATGGCCGCCTCCTGATCGTCCTCCTCATCGCTGTCGTCCTCTTCCATCTTATCCCCTGTGTCGTTTTCTTCTCGGACTTTGGAACAGGCCCGGGAGCGGGAACGAGTGGCGCGCACTTTTTGCTCCGTCGACGTGGACTGAGAGGCATCCCCTTTTTGCAGAGCCTTCAAGGTCTTGTTTGAAACAAATTATTTAGAATCTATCTTGGGGCACTTACCTCCTGCTTGGCACTGCAAATTGTGTGGTGCATGTCGTATTCGTACTTGGTATCGCACTTGACGTCGCACAAGTCGCAGGAATACCTCGTCTGGTGCTTTGAACGCTCGTGCTGTCGCGCAATGCTCTTGCTGGAAAAATCCTCATCACAGAATCGGCAGTAAAAGGTGCGGCTGGGACTGTGCTCCTCGCCGTCAATGCTCGCCTCATTGAGTACCCGGCACTTGGGCCACGGTGCTTGAGTCGGGTCTTTGCGACGTATGCATCTTCGTGTGTGCTGGACAAAATAGTCCCGCCGGAAGTAGGCTCTTCCGCATCGCTGGCACTCCAGCCTCGTGCGCCACCTCCATCCCGACTGGGCGCCGGCGTTCCTGCCACCGGACTCTGTTGCCGAGGGGGATTCGGGTGGTTGAGCGGAATAGGCCTCCAGGCCATAGTGTGACGATATGGAGCTGCGGCAGCTGAGTCTGTTTCGCCGTTCCCCTTCCTCCTGGCCGTCTTTCAATGTGGTCGAGACCTCGGCATCGGCGATGGGCGGACTAAGCTGGGTGGGAGTCACTGTGGTGGTGGTCACGGTATTCGAACGTTGCAACCGCTGCATCCGTTGCATGAGAGAGCGCGTGACCTCCGAGTGCATGTTTAGCTTGCATACGCACTCTACGCAAATGGCTTTCAGTGTGGAGCGAATTACATCGGCCTGGGTAGGAATATCGAATTAGGCAATACGGTTTAAGTTTCCAAAGAGCCTCTTACTTGCATCTTCCATTCGCGGCTCAGGCGACGGTGCATTGCCTGGTTGGAGCGCAGGTCCAGAAGTGCCGATGCTTTCTTAGCTCCGCAAATAGTACAATTCAATTCATGGGCTTCCGCTTCGCGTCCAGAGACATCCATCTTTGCGGTTCCTCCGCCACGGTAATCTCCCTCGCTGCCGGAATCCGGCACAGGAGCGTCCGGCATTCTGGTTACGCGCAGCCGGCTTTCCTTGGCATTGAGCAGTCCTATCTGAACATCCTTGTACGCCAATTGGATCAAAAATGATAAAGAACTGACCAAAAGCTCTCAAATGCGTGAATTTAATGCAAAACTTTTTTGTAAATGTTTACCCATGCGAGGTAGTGTGACCAAAAGTCAGGACTTAGGAAATACCGGGTCCAACTGCTTCGGAGCAGTCCGCCAGGATCAGTTAACTTTGTGACATGGTTTCCGGACAGCTGCACTCCTCGGTCTATGGCCCTTGTGGAGTGGATGACCAATCCATAACTGAGATTTCTGGACCTCCAAACAGCGGGAAGAGCCTAGTCCTGCAACAATTAATGGCTCACTGCTTGGTACCATATGAGTACGGTGGTCGCCAGATGTCTATAATTCTCATCAACCTTAGCCACAAGATCACCAAGGAGTCGCTTGAGAAGGCTGTCTTAGCCGAACTGAGATCACACTCCAAGGCGGCAGAGGACCCATCAGCAGAAGCGAAGTTTGCAGAGATTTCAAAGAGGTGTGTGAGTCAGGTGAGGATCTTAGCCTGCTTTTCCACCGATGACGTGCGCAATAATCTGCGGAGAGTAAGCTTCATGGTGGCTTCCAACTCTACTATGGAACTAATAGCAATGGATACCCTCAGCGAGTTCTTCTGGCTGGACCACCCCAGCCGGAAGCAGTTTTTGTCAAAGTATGCATTTTACCAGCAATGGCTCGGCACCCTGAGCAATCTCTCGAAGAGGTGCTTGATTAGTGTAATGTTCACGGTAGACTATAGATTCCTGATCAACCAGCATGAGGAGAGCTTTCCGGTGGTTGAAGTCCACGAAGTTAAAATGGAAAACGGAAATGGAGCTTTCACTTTAAATGGACTGCCAGTTATTTTCGAAAACGGGATTAAAGTAGGTCGTTAATAATAGCAGAAAAGTCTGTAATATCTTGTCTATATTCCATAATAAACCATATATATTCGTTAAACGATGTTAATCGTACCAGGTGTCCACTGTAGCTGGTCCATGTTCCACCAATAGCTGTCAGCGAAAAGTTTTCGACAAGAGTGAAGTACCACCTGGCCACACTTCGCTCTGAAAATCAACGTGCTTGCAGTCCGCTCGGCATTTTGCTCTAATAAAAAACCAATCGAAATGGGCGTACAAGTTGTTCCAATTTCTCCCGGTGATGGTAAGTACTGAATAAAGTTAGATATTCAAAGATATTACCGAAACTAGCTTCAGATGCGCCCTTTTGAGTTAAATAAAGGGCATGACCTATAGCGTCGCTTGCGGTGCATGAGTCGGAAAATTACCCCTATCCCTATAGCCGTCCCGCTCAAATCGCATGTATTCATACGCATGTACATGTATGTGGAGCCCGGCGTGTGTGTATGTGTGCCTGCGGCAGCTTTTTTTCAGTGCACTAAATAAAAAAGTTCAATTGCTCCTCCATGCGGTTCACCATTTAAATATTTTTATGCTAATGCAGAGTTTTCTGTCCCTCCCGCAGGCAGCACCTTCCCCAAGAATGGCCAGAAGGTCACTGTCCACTACACCGGCACCTTGGACGACGGCACCAAGGTAAGTTCCTATCTTTAAGTTTGAAATCCTTTTAGTTGATAAATAATGTGACATCCCGTTGCAGTTCGATTCGTCGCGCGACCGCAACAAGCCCTTCAAGTTCACCATCGGCAAGGGCGAGGTCATCCGCGGCTGGGACGAGGGTGTCGCCCAGCTGAGCGTTGGCCAGCGTGCTAAGCTGATCTGCTCGCCGGACTACGCCTATGGCAGCCGTGGCCACCCGGGCGTCATCCCGCCCAACTCCACCCTCACCTTCGATGTGGAGCTGCTCAAGGTCGAGTAGGCTGCATCTGTGTTTGCTCATGTGTATACCAACACCAACACGGACAGGCGCAAACAACACCAAATCGGAACCAGAACAATCCAGCAGCATTTGAATCCAAACAACACTCAAAGCTCTAACTAGAAATAATTTATCCTCAATGGAAACGCATCTTCTACGCATACAAATAAAAATCTATTCAAGTCAATGACAACAAACCGTCTTCACCACTTATCCCGATCGATTAACACAGGGTTATATCTTAAGAACTTTATTTCAATCAAATTTGTAGCATGCCCACGTTCTATCCTCCCCAAATTCCTGCGGCGTCCACTCAGGTCTTGCAAATTACATCCATTATCTGGTCTATAACTTCGAAGCGCTCCTTTTCGTACTTTTGCGTATGCTTCAGCCAGTGCCCACGCACCTTCTTCCAGCGTGCCACGTTGGAGGCCAACAGGTCGGAGCGACTAGCGCCTTCCAGAGACTTTTCCCGCTGTTTCTCCTCCTTGCCAAACTCTAGGCGAGGCGGTATTACGGGCAGGTCCGTGGAGCGAGGCTGTGGCAGCGATGTGAGCACCTTCATGTCACCGCTGCGCAACTTGGCGAGGATCTCCTCGCCGTTGTCCTCACGCTTGACCGACGAATCAGAGGCATCCGTATGAAACGATGCCACTGAAGGGTTCCTAGGCTGGTTGGCCATCCAGGCACGGCAGATGGGATACAAGGGTGTGCCATCCTGATATTTTGAAAGGTCCAAGCTGCGTTCAAACAGTCGCATAACGTACGACTCGCCAGGAGCCTTTTGGGACACACTGCTTCCACTGCCGACCCCCTTCTTGTAGAGCGACCTACGGGCCTTGATGCGCCCTCCACCGGCTGGTGGGGATGATGCACCACCGGCATCGACCTCCACAGTCTTAGCCTCCGGCTGTGTCTTGGACTGGTACTGGCGTTGCTGCTGCTGTTGGAGCAGTAGCTTCTTGGACGGGCGACCCCGGATGGGCAAATCTGACTCCGCGTCGTCGTCCAGCGTCTGCTGGCTGGGCTCCGGCTTTGGTTCCTCCCGACGTTGCTCCCGCAGGCGAAGCGACATTTCCTTTTTTTTCGGCGTAGTCTTCATCTTTTTTGAAAGCAGAAAACGAATTCGAAAATTAAAATTACAAATCAAAAGAGGGTTGAACGTTATTCATCACTAAAACAAACAGCGGGTTTTCCAACACTGGGAATTTTGGTCATGGAAATATTTTCTGAATTCCAATGCGCGGCAATTTTAAATAAAAGAGTAAAATTAAAAAATGTATAGATATATATATGCGAAAAATACGTAATACTCCAATTAAAGGTAGTATGAAGCACCTTAAATACAGAAGGGGATACTGATTGTTTGAATCGTTAACAGTCTGGCAGCTCAGTCATGAAAATAATGGAAAGATAACACAGGAACAATTCCTTTGAACATGAAATCTTGTTTTCTGTCGCATATTTTAAAAGAAAACTCGTCTCAAACACAATAAAAAGGTAATAAAACTTGTACTAACCCGGGCTACCAGATCTTTAGCGAAAAAGATCGAAAAATGGGTAATATCTGGGCTGAGACCGCGGTCACACTGCTTTTAGTGGCGTCTCGTTTAATTTTTAGCAGTTAAAATAAGTGTAATTAATTTAAAAGTGGCAGAAATGTCCCAGGGCGATCAAATTCAACGATCGTAGGCTTTTAGATATTCAATATTCAATTTCATGTTTTAACGATCGAAGTTGTATTTATCCTTGCTGCGTACTTTTTGTTTTTGCTGTCGCCTCGATCGGTAGTTGTTTTTGTTGTTTGTGTGTGCCTGTATACAGGAAGTACTCGTTAAGAATGGACCGGGACCCCGATCACGTCAACATCAATGAGTTCCGAGATCGAGAATTGGCGGCACGCATGCGCCGCTGCAACTACGAGAAGTACAAGTCACTGGTGCGCATGCACCTGTCCTTCGAACTGGAATTAAATACGGATGAGTAGGGACACTGTTATGTGGAGTGCGTTAGCCCATACTGACCATTCGTCTATTGCAGATTCGACTTGCCCTGTCACGAGATCATTTACGAGGAAAAGGGAAAACTCAAGAAGTGGAATCGCTTGTCCAAAAAGCACCGGCTGGGGCACGGAGGAGCTGCAACCGCTTGCACCGCTGCCTCAGGATCGGGGAGTAAGTCCGTGGGGAATAGCCCAACCGAAACACTTCAGCAGCAGATCGATCCCGGCTTTCTTATGCACCTACAGGAGCTGAAGGAGTTTCTTATGCTGGAAAAGAGTAAGCATCTAAGGATCATAGCATTTAAAAGTTATCTCTAAGTCTTGCCCTTTCTAGATCTCACCCAGGAGGGTCTGTTTCGCAAAACTGGAGCGGTTTCCCGGCAGAATGAGCTGCGACTGCACATCCAGCACGATAAGCCCCTGGATCTGGAGCTGGCAGGCTTCTCCGCCCATGATTGCGCTACTGTCTTTAAAAGCTTTCTTTCGGAATTGCCGGAACCATTACTCACAGATGCCCACTACCCAGCACACCTGCAGATTGCCCCTCTCTGTCAGGCCCTGAGCGGGCAACTGGCAGCTCCCGCGGAGCGTCAGCAGCATCTGCTGAACTCAGTCCAGTTGCTGTTGTTATTGTTGCCCGAAGAACATCGAGAGTTGTTGCAGCACATCATTGAAATGCTACACGCCGTGGCTCAGCACGAGAAGAGCAACAAGATGAGCGCCGAGAACCTGGCCACCTTGTTTACGCCGCATCTCATATGCCCGCGACAGCTGCCGCCGGAGGTTCTGCACTACCAGGCGAAGAAGATGGCTAGCATTGTTTGCTATATGATAGTGCGTGGCATGGACATCTTCGAGGTTCCGGGGAAGCTGGCCACCGACATTCGGGCGTACTTTCTTGAACGCAAACGCAAGAAAACCATGTCGCCGGAACAAACGCTCGACGAGTCCATCTCGGACGTGTCGACGGTCAACACGGTGTACACTTTCGTAGACCGCGCTGCTACCGCAGCAGCCACAAACACAAACAACACGGACACAGAGTTGGCTCAGCTGTATGCTCACATACAGAGCATGCCGGAGTCCTCAAAAAAGCGACGGCTGATCAAGCAATTTAATAAGCAAAACGGGCAGGGTAATTATTAGAACTAACAGAGAGAGAGAACATATTTGTTATATATTAGCTTATTTTTCAGGCACGCCCTTGCAGTTGGTGGTGATGAATAGGCTTAAGAACAACGAGGCCACACGTAGCGCCAAATCCCTGGGTGACTCCATCAAGAAGCACATTTTTCACAAGAGTCTTATGTCCCGTACTCCGAAAAGAGTTCCGCCCAGCTTCCATATGGCCGGAGGCGCTGAGGTTTGTATTGCTGACTTTTATCTGGATTTTGTGTTTGTTGACTAACCGCATGTTTATCATCACTCTCATCTCAAGACGCCCAACATGTCGCATGTGAAGCAACCGAAACTTCGGGTGCTCTTCCAGAGTCCCACTCCATCCACTCCCACCGCCACCGTCTCGTCCACCATTACCAGCGTCACCCTCGCCACTAACCCGCTGCATCAGCTTCAGAAGTCCATATCATCCGCCTCGCTGAAAAACGAATCCTCCTTGTCCTCCTCCGATAGCAGCTCAAGCTGCGCTCCCGCCGGCAGCATCTCAGCTCCGGTTAGTCGGCAGCAGTCGAAGGAGGGCGGGGGAGAACCTATTGTAGCTGGACAGGAACTGGACGAAATAGACGCCGATTGCTGCGTCACCCCCCTGAAGATTATGTCGGCGGCTGCCAGACTGATCGAAAAGAAGAGCGTGGCCTGGGACGACCACCGCCTATTGGCGGTGGAGGAGTACTCAAATCCCTCCACGCCGGTGCAGCAGTCGTCGCGCTATAAGTCGGAGCCTAATCTCTCGAGCCTACTGCCACAGGTGCATGCCACGGAGGAGGAGGACGACGACGACGGTGCCTTGACCCCCATTGTGGAAGGGGCCAGCTCCATTCCAGCAAGCAGCCACCACCTAGGAAGGTCAATCACGCGCAAGCTGATGAAGGGCGTTAGCATGGGCAACTTACGGTTCCCGTTCAGCACGCCGGAGACGACGAAGCGGCTGGTGCGCAGTGTTTCGGCCACCCTGCGTAGACGGCCAAGCGGAGATGCGGAAACCAAGCACCAGGCTCCCTTGCTCGAGGATGTTGACGACAGTGACGTGGAGGAGGGGCATGATAATGACGAGGAAGACGACGACACCTTGTCGGAGAACAATGGCAGCTCCAATGAACTACCAGCCATAAGCATGGGCTACCAGCAGATCCTCCAGAGCAGTGTGTACCGCAACATGGATCTCATAACCAGCACACCGGCTCTGCACTTGGGTCGGCGGTCCATGTCGCCGATTACCAAGTCCACACAGCGCATGCCCAAGGCGATGCAGGTCCGAAAAATATATCTTTTTCCGGATTCAGTTATTCTTACTTTGCGTCTTTCAGGAATCAATCATGACGCCCCGATCCCGCAAACCCGTTATGCTGCTCAACGCCTTGGCCGGCAATGGCGACAAGCAGCTGAACTTGAGCCTGTCCGAGCAGGAGGAGCCCGACTCCATCGGCTGCACACCCACAAAACAGCTGGAACCGCCGTCGCTGCACAGCGAGGATGCTACCTCCTTGGGTGGCTACGCGGAGATTTTGGGGCAGCAGCACAGTTTTGGACTCCTCAACTCCAGGTATAGAACGACGAGCCGGAGCAGCAACAGCAACAGCCACGAGGATTCCAAGCCCTCCAATGCCTTATCGACTGATTTCAAGTGAGTTATGAAACAAGAAGCGTAGTTCTCTTTTTAATTAGTTAGTTCCCAGAGAGTACTTGCTTACACGCAGCGTGCTAACAGCCAGTCCGGCGGACTTGTCCTTCGCCAGCCGTTCAGATGATTTTGGCGGGGCGAGCACCACCCAGGACATCGATGACCTTGATGAGTCCGATCTGAGTCCCAGTCTTCTGTACTGCCTGGATGGCAATGAGCCCTCCACCTCCATGGCTTCGCCTTTTGCCAGCTCCAATGGGCGGAAGAGATCTGCCTTGAAGTCAGCATTGCCTGGCGACGCTGTGGGCGATGATAACAAGGAGAACATGGAAAATGGCGTTCAGGAGGAGCACTCACGAACCAAAAAACTTCTTATTACTTCTCCCGAGGAGTATCCTGGAGAGACAGCCCTTTAGCTTTAAATCTTGAGAAAATCTTGCTCCTAAGTTACCATAATCTAACGTTAAAACCGTTGTACGGTTTTAAAAAATCCCCTTCTCATCAAAATGTTATTGAAAAAGATTGCTTCCGTAAAAAAGAAATATTTTCGGCAGACCCGTTCTCTCGTTTTTACATTGCCGCGAACGAAGAAAACTAGTTTAAGGTTTAACATTATAAATGCATGTCTCAAATTTTACAAGAAAATAATATATAATTATATATAGTGCAAAGTTTGTCTTTTCTTTTACAATACATTATTTAAATAAGCGATGCGTTGGTTAACACTTGATCGGAGGGCTTGCTGTCATTTCCAACACTGCTGCTCTCGTAAACATATGATTATTGTTGATATTATTTGTAAACCCAAATTGTTGCCGGAAACTAACTTTTATTTACATTTTCGAGCGTATCCAGTGACCTAATTAAAAGCAATGGGTACCTGGGTGCTGGAGGTGGCCAAGATGGGCATGTACATGGCGTTTCCGGTGGCGATGTTCCACATCTTCAACCAGCCGGAGTACTTCGAAGAGTGGGTGACCAAGAAAAAGCGGGAACTCTATCCGCCGGAGAGCAAGAGCCACCATGAGGAGCTGCAGCGCGCCATTAGGGAACACCATGCTCAGCACGACGCCAAGATACTGCGCGCCATGGAGGAGGCGGAGCGCAAGAAGTAGAGACAGTGACTAATGCATAGCCCATAGATCCTTCATTATATAATCAATCGAACGGAATAGATCAGCTCTTGGTCATGATTAGGGCAAGGATGAGTAACCGTTTTGTGTAGAATTTGTATTACGACGTAATAAAGAGCTGTATTTACCCAAAAAACAACACTCCAACAAAAGATATGATAAGTGTTTACGCGGTGATGGTAAATCATCACGAAATTAGCCGGATCGATCGGCTCCAGTGGATACTCGAAATGCATTCTGCACTCTGGAGCCCAGTATTATCGCACCAAATTGCACTCGACTGCATTTTACCCAGAAGGCCCTCTTTTTGTGGGACTACGATAAGGCTTTTACCCAATGTTATTCGATTATTTGGCCCACAAGGAGAACTCGGGACTACTTGAAAATGGGTTATTCTGTCGAATATTATCTCACAGCGGCGCTTATCTGGGCCGAGCCTGCTCTCCACTCCCCAAATCCCGCTATCAGGAGAGTCCTCCACGCTGCCGTGAAGAACATCAATGGGCCAATCCCTGATAACCGATAGCCGCTTGACCGCCAGGTGACCGTCGACGTTATGTAGGCGTTTGGATGGTTCGCGGGTGTTTTTAATTTGTCACATCACTCGATTTCCGAGACGGGACACAACTACATGTGTTTTGGGCGTGATTCCTTCTATGATGCTGATTTTGGCTGTGAGAAAGATTAGATGCCCCTCCAAGCGAATTACGCTCATTCAATTATTTTCCGTAGGTTTGTATTATTATCTATCTTTCACACGGCAGCTCCGATCCAATTGTGCTGCCGTAAATAACAAAAATCCCGGAATTGATTCTTCAAATTAGTCGAAGATGGTTTACTCTTTCCTATGTTTCTGGGTCTATACTTATAATATATTTTAGGCTCAGTAATGCATAGTAGAATTCTATTCAATTGTATGTTATGGATCTAATATAGCTTTTTTTTTTTTATCTATAAGATACATATTTACAACAGTATGGATACATCTTTAGGAATTGAATTAGATGAAAAAAGGGTGATTAGATCGTGATTTGTGACTAGCTCGCTAATTGCCGACTATTATTTCGGGATAAAAAACACTAAAACCTCTCAACAGATCCCATTAAATATGTAAAGTATCTAAATTCCTACAACTCTCATTTGGAGCCTCGTAGCTTTGTCAACAATGGCACTACTCCCAAACCTAAAATGAGTCTGCACTATTGACGGATTTATCCCGAAGTGAAGGGGGGCTCATGGAGGTAGAGCCACTTTCGAGGGGGTTCCCAAATGAAAGGGCTGTCGGATAGGCCCTCGCTGCAGGGCATAACGGGGGGATCGTTATAGAAGCATTTGATTGCTCCGGTAATGACATGTGTTGGCGGAAGCGGGACAGCATACCGGCGGGCGTTTAATTAGCTGCTTCAGCTTTAAACTGATTTTGGACGCTTTTGTCCCCCGGATCCCCAGCTCCCTCCAATCTGAGCGCTTATCGTCATCTCCACCTGGGGAGGAATCTATATAGACCTGATTTACGACTACGACGTGTAGTGCTTGAGTCCGGCGTAGCAGTCGACGGCGATAGCGACGTCGACGCATCAGTTATCACATGGAAAGCGATTTTTCCAGCGGAATAATGGTTCCGGGGAGAATTCAGTTCGATTGCAACGATCAAGGAGAACACACCCATTTCAAAATGTCCAAGGGATCGGTACTGCCGCAATATATTGCGGGTCTATCGGCCAGTTTCGGAGCCCTCTGCATGGGCGCCTCCATCGGGTGGTCTTCACCCGTCGAGGAAAAGCTCTACTCCGGCCAAGAATACGACTTCGTGGTGACGTCCAGCCAATTCGGATGGGTATCGTCGCTCCTCACCTTGGGCGCCACAGTGATCTGCATTCCCATCGGTTTCGCCATTGACTGGATCGGCAGAAGGCCCACTATGCTGGCGCTCTTCCCCCCCTACATGGTGGGATGGCTTCTAATGATCTTCGCCAAGAACGTCACCATGCTGTACTTCGGTAGATTCATCTTGGGCATGTGCGGCGGAGCCTTTTGTGTTACGGCCCCCATGTACTGTACGGAGATCTCAACGACAGCCCTGAGGGGGACCATCGGTTCCTTCTTCCAGCTGTTGATCGTGTCGGGAGTGCTGTTTGGCTACTTGGTGGGAGCCTTCCTCGATCTGATGGCCATCAACATCGTGTGCGCCATCCTTCCCATCATATTCGTCGTCGTGCACTTCTTCATGCCCGAGTCCCCAGTCTACCTGGCCCTGAAGGGCAAAAACGACGAAGCCGCCAAGTCCCTGCAGTGGCTACGTGGCGCCGGTGCCGACATAACAGACGACCTCAAGGAGATCATCGAGGAGTCCCAGAGGCAAAATGATCAGGAAAAGGTAAGTCTTTCCTATGGAGTTTTTTTTTCCGATGTGCTGAAGTTTGTTGCATAAGAACCAAAGAAATAGTTTTCATCTTGATAGTGACAAATTTGATTTTAGAGATTAAACGTAAGCAAGCTATAAGTTGTTTATACTAAACTTTAAAGCATTAAACTATTTATTATATTTTTGTTTGTAAACTGCCGATTTCAAGCACCACTTGATCGTAAAACGCAACGATTAGACATTTTGTTGAAACTATTTTTACAAAACTGCTTATAGGAGAATTTTGCTGGGATTTTCTGTACTTAGAAAAAACAATTTGTAACTTTATTATACTCTTTTAGAGACTATTATAATCTTTTCCAAAAAAAGGTAGGGATGTCCAGAGAATGTACTCACAATCTCTATTTTTCTGGGAATTCCCCTTCGATTAATTCATGGGGAGGACAATATAACCCAAAAGATTCGTAGATCGCTTCTCCACTAATCTGTATGAAAACATAGGAAAAAAATATTTTATTAGTAAGCAATAGTAACCATCTGTGTTTCTTTCCAGATCAACATTCTGGCTGCTCTGCGTCGTCCTATTGTCCTGAAGGGACTTGCCATCTCCGTCCTGCTGCAGGTATTCCAGCAGTGTACCGGAATCAACGCCATCCTCTTCTACTCCGCCTCCATTTTCGAGGATGTGGGTGCCAGTTTGCCCGGCAAGTATGCCTCGATCATCATTGGAGTGACCCAAGTGGCCAGCACATTTGTGGCAGTGCTTATTATCGACAAGGCCGGCCGTAGGATTCTGCTTATTATTTCCGGCCTCCTGATGGCCATTACCACAGCCCTGCTTGGTATTTACTTCTTCTTGAGTGAAAACAGCCCCGGTTCGATGGCAAACTTTGGCTGGCTGCCCATCGCCAGCATCTGCATCTTCATCGTCTTCTTCTCCATTGGATTCGGGCCGGTGCCCTGGCTGGTTATGGCCGAGCTCTTCTCGGAGGATGTGAAGAGTGTGGCTGGATCTATTTCCGGAACCAGCAATTGGCTGTCGGCTTTCATAGTTACCCTGCTCTTCCCGATCCTCAAGGAATCCATCGGACCTGGACCCACTTTCTGGATCTTTACCGCTGTTGCGGTTGTGTCATTCTTCTACTCGATCTTCTGCGTACCGGAGACCAAGGGCAAGACGATACTGGAGATCCAACACATCTTGTCCGGCGGCAAAGTGAAGCATGTAGACGACGACGAGGGGAAAAAATAGATCTTCATCAGAAGTTAAGACTTATATTTCATTAGCGAACCTTATGTGTAAGATGAACCTATGTATGATCTTGATAAATACAGACTATTAATTTGAATAAAGTGCTGATTCAATGGGTTATATTAGGTTAATTAAAGAATAACTGTTAATTGCTCGGACATTTGTAAATTCAGACAATCGTTTTCAAATGTCCCGCCATTGACGATCGGGTTGCCCAACCGCTTGAGGAAAATGTGTCGCTAGGTGTCGCCACTGAACCAAGCCAGGTTTGAAAACCAAAAGCATTTTCCGGCTTTTAAAGCTATTTTATTTACGTTTGAAAAGAAAACCCGTTCACGTACGATCAAAAAGGAACAAATGTTAGCAAAGTTTTGAATGAAAATTGTTTACCCACTCAAAGATAAACGATTAATCAACGCCTCTGACTTATATAAGAGGCCATAATCATAATCTTAACGAGCCTTTGAGAACTGTGTGGTATTTTGGTCGTTCCTACAAGCCACTCCGGCTGTTGGCCATTATCAAGGCAATAACCACTTCGCAACCGACCACTTGGATGTAGTCATCGGCCATAAACAAGCCCCTTGCAACGAAATCCTGTCAAGAGACAAACAAACCTCACGGCAGGCAGGTGAGAAAAACGCGAGCATTTCATGATTGACTGAGTGGGATTGCCAAATGCAAAGTGGCAGCCGGCTACCAGCTCCCAGTCACGTCACTCTCTGGCTTCCATGTCCATATCCATATCCATATCCATATCCATGTCCACTTGGAACGACTCGATTCATTCATTAATGCAGGCTGGTGTTATAAATGCCACGCGGTTTCGGCTGTTTGTCTCTGATTTAATTAAGCGGCGTTTTTCCATTTTGCAACGTTTTGCAGCTCGTGTGGCATTTGCAAGTCAAATGCAGCAAGCAGCCGTTAATTAATTGGACCGCAAGGGGCAGGGGCGGGGGATAAATCGCATACGCAGCGTGCAACATTGCGCACTATGCGAGAAGAATTCTTCGCAAGCGGGCTCGCTGATTGGGCAATCAGCTCAGTCGCTGACCACCGGCTAATTAGGCCCGTCTTCCAAAATCCGCAGTATTTGGCGCCCATTTTGGAGTGTGCTCCGCCCGGTCGCCAAAAGCGGCTAAAGACTTGAGGCCGGGGCTGTGGGGCAATTTGGCATTCGTTTTAGCCAAAAAAGGGCTCAGGCCAACGAAGAGGCGTCCCAGGCTTGTAAGTCCAGCACTTCCATCCAGTTCTGATTGGATCGATGGCCGGAAAATTGCCTCCACCTGGTGGTGCCCCACCAAAATGTGGGGCAGTGGCTGGGAAATCTTTTATTTATGAGTCGGCGTGTCGACTGCTTTTTACTGATCTGCCCGCATCGGATTGGACGTGGAACACTTGTTTGGCAGTCGCCGGCCACTGGCAACAATTGCTGCGATTGACTTAATATTTGCTAATAGATTTCGCATAAATCACATTCCGATGGCATGATTTATGCACGAACTATGGTCAAAATAGTCACTCCGTCTCTCAGGCTGTCTGTGCGGCTTTGTGTGCCGAGTGCTTTCGAGATGTTGCTGCTGGCACGTTGGTGTTGCTGGTGTTGCTCTGTGTGGTGTTGTCGAGGGGGAACTTCAGTGTTCAAGTGTTGCACGTTGCTGCGGCCATCTGAGACAATATGAATTTTCACAAATTTGTTGCGGTTAACACCTTCGAGCCAAAGATCTTACGATGAGTTGCTGAGATGACTTTTGCAATTTATAGGCCCAATATACAAATAAATTGTACTTCGTTCAGTTCTTGTTAATTTGCTTCCCTCACTTGTCATCATTTCAATACCAGCCCATCCCATGGGGTTAATCATGGCTGCCATAAAAATCCCACGGACCGCCAGATGCTCAATCGAATGGCGATTTTCCAGCCGGAAAAGGAGACGGAGAAGGGGCGGCAGTCGTTTAAGTCGAGAAACAGAAATCGAGAGCTGGAGCTGCGGCTATGGCTGTGGCTGTGCTTTCTGATTCCCCGCCACCATGAAGTGTCCTCGAGACGAGACGGCGTGGCTGCGATTGCAAGTTGCAAGTTGCAACTGCAACTGAGAGTGCGTCCGAAATCGCCCATCAAATATGGTCAAATGTGGCACGCAGCGGCATTTGCGGCACGATAAACATAAAAAATATGAAGCTCGCCTAGATCAGCGGAATGCCAGGGATTGCTTGGCGCTCGCCGATTTGGCAAGACGTTCATTATGCAATTTGGGGAGAATTTCCCAGCAACACCAAGAACTATTTTGCCAGCACAATTAGAACGGCATTCTCCGGTGGCTAATTAAGTAGTTAGTACTGTGTTGGCGGGGCGTGGCATTGCCCGAAATTGGCCAGGTAATCAGCGAAATCAATTAGCGCGGGCTTTCCAATTTGGAGCACTGGGTGATGCTGGAAAATGGAAATACAGAGAAGGCCTTTCCTGCGGCTCCTTAGCCGGCAAGTGGTCTGCCTTCGGCTCTCAAGTCCCAGCTCTAGATCCAGCCTTAGCTTCAGTTTCACCAAGTTGCGTCATCCGATTTGGTGCTCTCCAAGCTCTGAGCTCCAAGCTCCAAGCGCCAACCTCCGAGCTCCGAGTGGCGATTGCAATGAGAATTGCAGTTTCACTTCAGCCGAGATACTTCACAAATTGGTGCTGGTTGGCCCGCTTTGTTGACTGTTTGTCCGACGCTCAGATCGAAATCTAGTCAAGCCATCTGTACTCTGTCCACCCGTCCGATTGTCCGCGAGTCCGCTTGGCCATTGAGTGCGTGGCCTGCCAGTGAGCACTATAAAAGTAACGCAATGCACGCAATCCATTTACAGTTGCAGTTCTCCCTCGAAGCCAAGCAATTCGTTTTTCAGCATGAAACTTCTGGTGAGTGCAGGAAGTGGCAAGGATCACTTGCCAGGATCAAGATTGGCGACAAGGAATAAATCCTGAACTGACATCACTTTCAAGGTCCTTACCACTCTACTGGCCGTGGCGAACGCCGCTCCAGGTCTCCTCGATTACGGACTGGGCCACACCGCTCCGGCCATCAGCTACGGCCACGCAGCTCCCGCCATCACCTACGCGGCAGCCGCTCCTGTGATCAAGTCCTATGCTGCTCCGGCCATCAGCTATGCTGCAGCTGCTCCAGTGATCAAGTCCTATGCTGCTCCAGCCATCAGCTACGCTGCAGCTGCTCCAGTGATTAAGTCATACGCCGCCCCGGCTATTAGTTACGCCGCTCCTACCGTGGTCAAGGCGGTGGCAGCTCCGGCTACCAGCTATTCCCACTTCAGCTCGGTGAGATCACAGGACTCGCAGGATTCGGCTCACAAAGTTATAATCTGTTTCTCTGTCCGATTAGGTCGTTAACCACGCCACGCCCATCATCAAGTCGTACGCCGCCCCCATTTCCGCCCCCATCATTAAGTCATACGCCGCCCCGGCTATAAGCTACGCCGCTCCTGCGGTGGTCAAGTCGTACGCCGCCCCGGCTATAAGCTATGCCGCTCCTGCGGTGGTCAAGTCGTACGCCGCCCCGGCTATCAGCTATGCCGCTCCTGCTCTGGTCAAGTCCTATGCCGCTCCAGCCCTGACCCTGGGCGGCCACGACGACTACTACGGCTATCACTAAGCCCGAGGAACAGCACCGCTCCGACCTGTAGACCAGCAGGGGGAGTGGGGACATCGGCGAGGATTCGCGACAGCCGCGGCACGTTCTCCTTAGTATTCTCCTCCTCTTCCCAACTCCACCCCGGACTCCCATCTTGCTCTCTGAAAACTTCTTATTTATTTAAGAAACCTCTAATACTCTGTCAAGTGCAAAATAAAGAAAAATCTCATTTTTCAAATGCTGGTGACATCCAGGATGGCAAAAGTGACAATCACCACGATCGAGCTCAGGTTGTTCAGGATCTTGGCGAGATGGGGCCAGGGCTTCTCCTGCACATCGCAGTAGACGCTCGACTGAAGGAATTTCAATGAAAATCATAATTCACTTCCAATAATTGCAACAATCAAGACTCACGTCGGCCAAGCGCATTCCCAGGACGCACCGAAGGACGTTTGAGTTCATAACGGTAACCAGACAGTTGGGGGCCTTGGCCCGGGGAGGATATAGCTCCAGCCACATGATGGCAATGTGCAGGACATAGCAGTAGGTGGTGATAATCATTAGAACCTTGTAGTCGGACACTGGCAACGATGGGAAGCGGTTTTGTAAGAGAAATTTTATTTTTTATTAAAAAATTATCATTTTTTCAACTTACTCAGGCCGGGGACATAGAACGGGGGGGCGTGGCGCGTTATGTACATCAGAGCCCAGGCGGTTATCAGGAGGGAAATGAGTATCAGGGCGCTCCTGCGGGTCGACCTCAGCACAAAGGACAGGATCACAAAAATCTGGCAGGCTGGAAGGGATAACATATGAGGGGGAACTACTAGGGAACCGGAGTCTGATAGCAACTCTTTCATGGGAAGCTCAAACATGTCTGATGATAAGGCAAGCTGAGCGGAAACCGGATAAGGCGGTTCCATTGAGAATATAGTTGAAAGAGTTAGAAGTGAACGAATAAAAATAAATACGAATTTAGCGGATGAGACGAAAGGTTACCTGTTAGTGGAACGAAGAAAACTGTCATGTAAAATTTGCTATTCCTCTGCAATGTGAACTCAATGGCCACGTCGCCGACCATCGCCTGGAGTATGTGCTTCGGGGAATACCTGCTCTGCGATCCGTTCACCACCTGCTGGACGCTGATGTCGTTGAAGGTCCAGCCCGAAGGCGTGTTCACGTGATCATTGGGTGCCACGGGACTGCGCTGATCATCGTAGATTAGCGACAAGCCACCCATTCCCACCTCGCCGACGACGCCCAGCTGGATGCCGCACGTTATCCGCTCGTGCGGCCAGTTGCGGGCAGTGTTCGCGCACCGGTTGGTCAGATACATTTTGTTTATGAACAGAGTTACATTTCCGTTTGAATAAACTCGCAACTCGGCTCGGTATTGCAGCAAATTTCCTGTAAAATAAAAATCGGCGCCGTTAAGGGTATGGATCTGGGGATTCCATATTTTCAAGTCGCGATGCTCAATTGATTCCAAGTGGCCGTAGTCCGCGGGCGTCCACACCAACCTCTCGTCCTGCCAGTGCTAGTTGAAGTAAATGTATCAATATATCAAATAATCGTAATACTCGTATGCCAGTGTGGCATGGCGTACCATTATGAAGTTGACAGTGGAGTGCAGCCAGGATTTGTCCGTCTCGTAGGCCACCGATAGCGGGCGGAAGTGGAACTTTATGGAGGTCAGATTTCCCGGCTGACTGGCCTTCTCCCCGCGCCGATTGATGTACTCCAGCAGCTTCTGCTCCACCAACGGCTCTGGCTTGTCTGGGGACATCTCATTATCTGAAATTTAAATAAGACTGGGCTGTTTTGTCGCCAAAATGGGTGAGGAACAAACCAAATCCGTCGAATCCGCAGTCGTAGAACCAACGGGCTGTGTTCGTGCCAAATGAGCTGAAGCTAATGTAGTTTATGGTGAGGGCGGAAGGGTCCACGTACTGCAGAAGCGGTTCCTTCTTGAACCCGGGAATGTAGACGAAGAGCTCGGCATCTAGGAGGACAGCAAGATGACAGGATGACATTTTATGATACCCTGAGGGACTTACTCTGAGTCTGCACGATTTCAATGGGCGTTGGCTCGTACAACGACAGCAAATTGCGATCTTGGTTGGTGGACACGCGATTCATGCCCATCCTTGTGCGGATAGCGGAAAACGTATTTCCGCCAGCTCCTATCACTACAGTCGTAGAAACGATAAACAATAAGTCCGTGAAGTGCTCAAATATCCAACGGCAGTCCACCCCTTACCTATCTCGTATACCCGATGGGTGGGGCGAGGTCGATCTGTCACCGAGAGAAGGATGTGGGCGTCCATGGAGGAAAGCACGTAGAACTTTAGGTGGAGCCTCTCCCCACTCCGTGCCTTGTTGTTGTCCAGGGAGTGGACCATGAAAAAATCTCGGTAGGCATATCCACTTTCCGAGATGGAATAGGTGTCGCATGTGTCCAGTTGGGCAAAGGAGACGTTGAATCTGCTCTTGGGTGTATTTGGAGAGTCTGCGGAACTTTGCGATGGTGCCAGGCAGAGCCAGCCTAGGGCCAGACATGTGATAAGCCAAGAAGAGTTGTGCATTTTCCGGCGAGCGAGGTCTGCTGTCGTTTGCGGTCTGGGTTGAACTGAACTCGAGACGAATAGGAAAAAAAGACGATAAGCTAAAGAGCTTATTTCAATTTAGGCTGCAGTTTAATTGATAAAAATAAAATTAAAATATGAAAATGTATGTGAAAAAAGGTTACCTATTTTTGAGAAAAGTAAATTTTGATAAGTCTATCTTAATTATATTTAAAATTATATATTCTTAGGCTAAAGCCAAGTAGGTTTAATTATCTCCGTTTGAAAAATAGTTTTCAAAAGTCTTAAAAAATATAACGGTCTCTTTGATTAGTGTTGCCAACTATCGGCCTGTCAATTTGAGAAAAGAAAGCCAAACAAAACACCAAACAATATCTTGAATTTTGAATAAATATAAGCTTATGATTGCCGTCCCTTTATAAGAGTATGTATATTTACAAACTATTGGTTTATTTTTAAAATATAATAATCGATATAAGTATAAAAACATATTCGATAAAACGATTTAATAAATCATTTTTACACAGAACATATCGATAACTATTGTGATAATCAACAAGCCCAAATAAAAAAAGGTAGATCCGTATCTTTGAGGTCTCCGGAGAATAAGAAACCCCCCAGCTGATCCCGAAGGCCATGCCCGATGACACGCAGGATGCCAAGGCGCAGAAGTTGGCCGCTGCAAGGAAGAAGGTGCGAATATGGGCTTGCCACACACACTCCACCGCTTTGTTTTGCTCTTGTGACGTGGACAACAATTGGTCTTATATTGATTTTGTTTAACCTATGTATGTCTATTCCATGTGGACACGCAGCTGAAGGAGTACCAGCTCCGCAACAACAATAACAGCCATCCGGCGTCGGAGGAGCCGCTGCCCTCCTACTCGTCCACGGTCAGCATAGCCAGCAATTTGTCGGAACGCTCCGACTGTGAGACGAGTCTCAATGGCGCTGCCGGAGCCGGAGCCGGCAGTTTGCCGCCACAGGAGCAGACAGCTGTGCCCACAGCCGCCTCCTTTTTCACACACAACCAGGAACCAGACTTGCCACTGGCAGCGCAGAACGGCGGAAGTGCTGACGCGTCCAATTTGCAGGCCTTCCAGGTGATTATTGCCGAGAAGGCGCAGCTGAATGCCGAGCTGACCCGGGCACGCCTCACATGCCGTGAACGCGAGCTGGAACTCGAGGAGCTGCGCACCCTAAAGGACCAGACCCAGCAACGGTTGGACCAACTGCAGCTGCACCATCAGGAGCAGCAGTCACAGACCGAACAGCAACGTCAACAGACCACGCTGCTCCAGAGCCAATTACAGCAGTCGCAAGCACAAATCGCGGACCAGAATTCACATCTTCTCGAGTTGGAGGCCCAGCTCAAGCAGGTGAATCTCCAGCAAGAGGAGCTACAGCAACAGTTGGCCAGCAAAACAAATGAGCTTGAGATGGCGCAGTTGAAGTTGCGCCAACTGTCTGACGAATCCAACATCAGTGCCGACAATCGCGTGGAGTCGTTGGTGCAGACCCAGTACATGTACGAGCAGCAGATACGCGATCTCCAGGCCATGGTTGGACAACTGGCGCAGGACAAGGAACAAGCTGCCGGTCAGTACCAAAATTATGTGCAGCACCAGAGCGGGGAGATCGCCAAGCTCAACGAGCGGAACGCGGAGCTTTCCGAAGAGCTAAACTCGCTTCGGGAGAGGGAGAGGCAACTGGTGGAGCATGTGAGCAGTCTGGAGAAGGACATCCAAAAGAACCTAAGTATGCAGGCCCAATTTAAAGAAGCCAGTCAGGAGCTCCCCAAAAAAGAGGAGAATGGAGTGGAACAGGAAAAGGTAAACCATTCTGAGACACTGCTGTAAAGCTCTGAGAGCAAAAGACATTTTTTAAACACTCTTTTCATTTTAGATTGCTTTGGAGGAGCAACTAGCCGCCTTAAAGGAGCGTCTCTCCGATTTTGACTTTGAACGTCACGAGTTTCAACTGAAGATCAAGTCGCAGGACGACCAGCTGAAGTTAAAGGACGCGACGGTAGCAGAGTTGGAGCAGGAACTTGAACGCCTGCAGGCGGTACAGCCAGACCAGACCAAGCTGCTGGCCACCATGGAGTCGGACAAGGTGGCTGCGTCCCGGGCCCTTACCCAGAACGTTGAGATGAAGCAGCAGCTTGACGAGCTGCAACAGCGGTTTGTCCAGCTAACGAATGACAAGGCTGAGCTTGTAATAAAATTGGACGCCGAGGAATTTGCCAATCGCGAAATACGTCAGAACTTCACGAGCATGGAGCAGAAGCTGCACGTCAATGAGGAGCGCTTCAAGTTCAAGGACGAGGAGATGATCCGGCTCTCACATGAAAATGTAGAGCTGCAGCGGCAGCAATTGATGATGCAGCAGCAACTGGATCGGCTGCAGCACTACGAGGTGGGTGGATCTCTGTCACTTAAGATGAGGCGTTTGTTTCACGAAATTGCTTACATTCCTGTTTCAGGCCAAGGCTTATCATAGCCATGAGGAGAAGCCAAAGGAAGATGAAGTAGGAGAGACAGATAGAAGTGTTGCTGCAGAGTTGGAAAGCCACGACCATGACCATGGCGATCACGCTGGCCATTCCCATTGCCATTCACAAGATCATTCCCACAATCATTCACATGGCCACGGAAATGAGGAGAACCATGGCCATTCCCATGATCACGACGGCAGCCACGAGCATAACCACGATCATGGCCACGAAAATCCTGTCCAAAAGCATAGACCTTCAGCTGGCACTCTGCCCACCGCCGAGGCCGTAGAAAGGTTGCAGTCCCGCTTCACAACATTGATCAGCCAGGTAGCCGACCTGACCGAGGAGAAGCACAGCTTGGAGCACCTGGTGCTGCAGCTCCAGAGCGAAACGGAGACCATAGGCGAGTACATCGCGCTCTACCAGACGCAGCGCCGCATGCTGAAGCAGCGGGAGTACGAGAAGGCCGCCCAGATGAGACTGCTGCAGGCGGAACGGGAGCAGCTGCGCGAAAAGATCGAGGCGCTCAACAAACTCGTTGTGAGCTTAGGTGTGGAGCTACCTCCGGATCCAGGGCAGGCAGAGCCACAGGAGGCGGCCGTTGACAGCCAGGGCCCGGCCGCCAACGGAGGACAGGAAAACTCGCAACAGATCATCAACAAGATTCAGGACATCATTAGTGAGATCAAGGAGAACACTGAGCAGCCTCATGCGCATCCTCATGCTGGCGACCACTTAACCTGCTGCCTGGGAAAGTTCGAGGTGGTCTAGATGGAGTCGCCGCTGCCCTGTCCCCTGCTCGCCAAGTGCAATTACCGTCTGCTTACGTAAAACCATTCAACTTTGCTACTGTATTTAAATTGTATATCGAACTCTGGTTCATCGGGAGTCTTTTGTAAATGTTTTCATCGATGTATCCGAATATATATAGTTTGCATCTAAGACGAGTCTTAATTTATCCCAAGTAAAATTTATTGCCAAACAAGTGTCGCTGAACGATGTTTTATTTGAAGAAGTCATAATTACTACAAACTTGTCCTTAAATATTTAATATTTTTGTGCTTTTTTATTTGGTTTGTAATTGTCACTTAATATTAAAAAAATCATGGCTACGTTTAGTCAGTCGTTTCACGCTTTCCCTCAAGTTCCATTCGGTTCGGTGTGCTATCCTTATCCTGAAAGGGGTCCTTTACCTGAAGCTAAAAAAAGAGCGTTGCTTATCAGCAACTACTTGGTTTTACAGACATGCTCTCTAAATCTCTATTTTAACAATAAAAACTAACATTAAACACTTGACAATACAAATACGAATAAAATTTGGACTAAGTTACTAAATGTCAAAAGAATATTGAACGACGAATTACTCCTTAGCCTTATTTCTCCTTTTAGTTGCAATGTTTGAGCTCGAATCGTTTCGCAATTTATCCCTCAGACTGGGCTCCTTCAGTTCGGCGGGTCGGCATCTGCGACTCGGCCTTTGGACAGGGCTTGTGCATGAACTCTGCAGGCCAGATTTATGTTTAGACGATTCCTTTCTTGGCTTGGCAGCCACAGACGTGTTGGGAGTGCTAGTTGTTTTTGCCGCGTGAGCCTCGAACTGGCTGCGCCGAGGGCTCTGAATGAGACTGGAGTCGTCCAAGGATATAATGCTTACGTCCGTCGACTCGCTGTTTGGAACGACGTCTAAGGGGATCATGCCAGTCTCTCCTTGAGTTTTTACTCGAGACGTGTTCTTCCCGACTCCAGGTGGATCCGCATGTTGCAAGGAGTCTGAACTAATCATCGCAGGCGAGTAGGAGTGCCTGCCGACTGCATGTCTTGCCTCCTGAATGCTCATGTCCAGCGACTCATCCGCGGTGACGATTATTGAGGGTATCTTTTTGGTGTTGTTGTGCGCCGTGGCCACTAACGTGTTGGTACTAACTTCCTGCAGAACTCTGCTCCGAACCGTAACATTCCGGACCGTCACCGGGGTCTTCACGACTGCTGCTTCATCCACGCATATTGAGTTTGAATTGTTTGCTGGAGACAGTATCTCCCTAATACAGGGCATGTGTCCTTGGGAACTGTATGTTTTCTCTGGTGTCCTTTCGATTTCGTCTGGGGACTGTGGCAGTGAGGAACGGGAATTAATTATATGTATGATTGGAATTCAATTGGACGAAAAGAACACCTACCGTTTTTTCAGCCGGTTGCTCATCTGGAGGCTCGCTCGTAACAGAAACCTGCGATTTAAAGGATATTAGCACGGGTTTAGAATTTATTTAACATTAAATTTTACCATTTCCGTAGCCGTTTGCTCCTCTGACGATTCACGGAGCCTGGCGGAGCCGCTCATGCGGCGGCTACTTGGTGACACGAATTTGGACGCCAGCAGCTCGCAGGAGCGACGGTTATCCCTGCTCATTTCCCTCGAGGTACGGCGGGTCTCGGTCGGCAGGGAATCCAGCTCCATGCTCTCCGTTATGTCCTTTATGTCTACGGAATTGTCCAGCATCAAATGCTTTATCAAGTTCAGGACCTTGTTGCGATTGACTTTGCGTTCCAGGGCCATTTCCTCCCGCACCTTGAAATAGTCCTGTTGCAATTGGACCTGATACGTTCTGTAGGCGGCCGCCTCCAAGCGCAGCTTCTGCACCTGATCGGTCAATTCGGCGTTGAGTAGCTTAAGATATTCCATTTTGCAGACGCGATCAAGATATCCCGGGTTGATGCTCGTAGTTTTGATTTTTTTCAGTGAGACCATTCGGAGTTGAAGCATCAGGACGAGTTATTCGATAACAGCCTAGCAGTGATGCTCCCCTAGCCAATTATTTTTCTTCCAGCCAGTTTTTGCTATTGACTGTTATTATCTAGTTATTAATCAAATCTTTATTTTTATCCATAATTTAATGCCTAGAATTAAACTAGATTATAACTATAATATGTTTAAATTTTTAGTTCCCTATCGATATCGATAACATTCACTATGGGTTCTGTCCAGTGGCCCATCTCTAGCCATCTAGCCAGCAGCACAATAAATTTATTGTTTTCTCAAACGATTGCGAAGAAAAGCCTTAAAACCGAAGCAGATAAACGATGCTGCGAGGCCAGGGCCCCTAATCGCAGTAATTAGCTAATCCGAGTCGAAAAGCCGTCCTACGGCAACGAAATCGCCGAAATCCAGAGCCTGTGAGTGACGTATAGGAGTGAGAGTGCTGCCTCAGTGTGCGTGTGTTTGTGTAAAAATGAAAATTAATCAAATTTCTTACTCGTTATACGACTTTAGGCACTTTTGCAATTTAGCCAGACCCTAACACACTTCCACAATCATTTGCTAGCTAGGGACACTTGCTCGTTGCACAGCACAGCACACGACATTGATAGACACTCGACACCAGACCAGCACCTGTGCGTTCGCGATCGACGAAGAATCGAAGAATCGGGCGCGCGGATTGGAAATTCCAAAACATTTTGGATGCCCCCTGCTATGTTGTCCTTATTCGAACATATCCGAATTTTCGTTTGCTAGAAACCATCGACACCTGAACACCGAGAGAACGCGGACCAAGGCACCTGCAGCATAGATTTCCGAATCGGAGCAGTCAGAGAAGCACTTGTCGCCACCCCGCAGCTCAAGCTCCAAGCCCCAAAACCCGCTTCAAGGTGAGTTTGTTTGGAAATCCGCATGCCCCGTTAAGTGCATCTGTTTTGACCAAGTCAGTCGGGAGACTTGGTCGGGAGGGAGGGTGGTCCATTGTGACTCCCACTATCTTATCGCCTGGTCTGGAGAATTTTTGCCAAACGATCGTGTGTATTTATAATTGCATTTGCCAGATACGGCTGTATCTCGGGGCCTGTTTGATTAAGTGTTCCTGGCAATCTGCTCCTCCGGTTTCGGCCAGGCTAGCCGGCTAGAAGGGTGCAACAAACTCTCGGCCGCTTTGATTTCTGTTTTTCGCAGCTTTCAGCGGCTTCGTGTTTGTTTGTTGTCGCTTTGTCTTAATCGCATTAAGCAAAACGCTCGGCACGCGACGCATGACGAAAGCAGCAGCAGCAGCAGGGGCAGCCAGCCCCCCAAGGCACATACTGATGCAGTGGCGCACCACCCACCCATCACCCGCCAACTGACCTACAAAAAGTGCAATGCTCGCCGGCCAAACAGCAACTAAATTCGCCAGCTAGGGGTTGGTTGCGACAGCGGCGCACTTGCGATTTGCCAGTCGGCTTGCTTTATTTAATGTCTGTCGGATTGAAGTAATCATGGGCCTTGGTTGGTGGGGATGTGAACAACTCTGCCCCCCCGAATCGACGGAAAATATTTGCTGCACTCCTTGGGGCTGCTCGAAGGGCGCTTTTGTTTCCTACTCATCGCACGCGAGGGCCTGCAGGAGCTGCCACAAAAGGCGTCGCTGGGTTCAATGTCATTGGCGTGGGGTAGGCCTGGTTCCAGCCAGGAGTCTGTCTGCCGCTCGGTCTATTGTCGCTTCCATTATGCCCCCACTGCCGGGCCACAGAGTGTGCCGGAGAGTACATACACAGTATCGAGTGCTGCTGCAGTGACACACGCAGCGCGCGGCGGAGGAGGGGCACTCGTCGGCCTTGTGTGCGGCCATTTGTCAGTTGAATTGGCTGTCGTGCATATTTCGAGAGCTGCATCACACGGGGCTGTGATTGGCACGTAGTGGCCTGCTTACCCGACTCGTCACCCGTCCCTGGTTTATGCTGCACTTCCTCGTGCAACTGCAACCTGGAACTGAATCATGAAACTACAGTGGGCCCTCTGACACACAGCAGCCTGCTGTCGGGCCTCGCACGTCAGAGGGCTTTCGCTTCCTCGAAGTCTGTGAGTCACCCGCAGCCTCGTGTCCGACTTTGTTTACATCATGGTGCACTGGGAGAAACTGGAGAGAGGGTCTGTAGAAGGCACTTTTGCCAGTGGAACCCAACACCGCTGCTGCCATTGAGCTGCTGCTCCCATGATGTGTTTGCGTTAGTTATTTAAGCATTGTGCGACGGCGCTGAAAACCGCATTTTAATAAACCCCCACCGGCAAGTGCGACAATGCAATGTGTGTGTCTGGCGTGGTGTGCTGCTCGCTGAAAGCGAATATCAGTCTTACGCCATCGGAACCGACTCTTACTGGCCGGAGAAAAAACAATAATAAATAAAAAGCTACAATTACAAATGCAAAATGAGGCATGGCCCAGAACTAATGGGTCTGTACTAGATTTTCAATTAAATGCTGCGGCCAGCGGATTAATTTTAGAATCGTATTGTTCTCCGTGGAGATTGCTCACTCCATGGGCTGGCTGGGTTTCTCGGGCCGTCATTCACAAAAAATTGTATAAACAAAGTCCATTAAAGCGAAGTGGCTGGTATGGATTTTATAACGAGAGCGATTAGCACGACGGTCACATATCCACATCGTGGAGAGTGTGCTGTTGGAATGCCAATGATGCGTCCAGCCACGACCTGCAACTGAAACGCAAATGTTGGCTGTTAGTCCAGTGCCTTGGCTGTGGTAGTTGGAACTTGGCCACGACTAAGCGGCTGAAATAATTGAAAGAAATTGAAAGCGAAAGCGGGGCCTAGTTAGCAAGAGACCTGCAAGCTGGAAAAACTGGTTATTGGTTATTGTTTTGGCCAAGAACCTCTCTAGCCCTCTGAATCAGATCTAACAATGCCTCGGATCACTCGCTTTGAACAAGTAATGACTAATTCCCCTAAATGCTCCATAGAACCAGAGCTCCGAACCCAATCAGGCCACCTTGCGGAGCTGAAGGGTCCACAAAACGGCGCTTAATCGAAAGCTAATCGAGGAAAAAGCATTGCTGGGAAGAGGCCTGGCAAATTACTGTCATTAGGGGGGCCGAGGAGCCCTGGGAGTGACACCAAACTGTCCCAGCGAGATCAGGGGACACTTTACGGCCCAGAGACTTGCGCAATCTCTTGCGGTCACCCGGTATCGAGGTAATGTCGGCCACACCGCTTCCCCGGGGCGTGTTCAACACCCAATATTTGCCTTACATAATGGCCCGGCGATGGAAATTTGACAGTCGAGCTATTCACTCGGCAGTTGCCGTTTTCGTGCCGGGAATCGGAATGGGAATCGGAGCAGGATGACTTCCGCGCTTTGATTCAATTTGCGGCGCAGCTGGGACAACAACACACACCCATGTTTGAGTGGGCATTTGGGGCAATTAACTTGATGACAGTTTATTGGGGCAATCCGCGAGGCGTTCTTGGTAGGGAGAGGTGGATGGGGAGGAAGTCAGAGGACACACCTCTGAAACGTTAATTGAATGTAAGGGCCAGGCCGGTGTACCCGGAGGATAAACACAGGAACCTATACGCACTGGCCGCCTTCTATGGGGGAACGGCAGTACGAAATCATCGAAGAATGACTCACTTCCATATCAGGAAAGAAATGGCCAAAGAGTCGCCCCGATTTCAATTAATCGATTTGCTGTCAATGAACCTTTTATTTGGGTGCAGATTGGCGTTCTTATCCAGAGTTAAGTGGGTGCTACCAAGAGGGGGTTTCATTCCCCTAAAGAAAATACAAGCCAAGCAACCCATAGTGGGGGATTCCGTAAAAAAGTCTGTTTTATTTACTGGGTTTACTGGGTTCTGGGTTCTGGGTTTACTTGCCAAAATTCCTCTACTGGCCGTGCGATATGATAAGATATAGGAACCTTGAAATTACCTGAAAGGCTTATGCTTCAGACTTCCAGCGAAGCCATAATTCGCTCTCTGAATGAGTCACCTCTGGAAGCTAATATTTGTCGGAGTTCTGGTTCTAATGGAGGCATTGGAGATCCCAAGGAATATAGCGGGAAATTGAGTGACAACTGGGGGAAGAAATCGCACTGAGTACACATCCGCCAGATAGCCGGATAGCCGGATAGCCGCATCGGCAGCTGTTCAATTAAGCCGTAATTCGTCCGAGTGAATCAAGCGGAGTCGAGTGAGTCATCGGCTGTGGACAGCTAAGGAGCGATTTCCACCAGACCGGTCCCACTGTGCCACTTTAATGATTCAAGACAGTCGGCTAGTTCGCACGTTTCTTCACCAGATTCTTCTCATCACGGCACCCGGCTGATGACAAAGACCGTCTTCGTCTCAGCACTGAGAGAAATAATTGGTTGCGATCTACTTGATTGATTGCCTTCTCCCGCCGTCCCCGATAGCCAGCAGTGACGTCACAGCCCCACAGAGCCCGACCTTAACGGCTGTTTTATTTTCGTCAATGTGTTCACCGTGAATGGATATCTCGCCCTCCCAGTTTCTCCCGCCTCGTTGTCTCCTCTCTAGCATCGCATGCGCGACAGCTCAGTTGGCATTCAGCTCGCGAACTGAGCGCACCGCGCTGCTCCCCACGAGTCCGAAACAAGAGAAACAAAAACACTTTGTTTACGTGCGTGTGTGCGAATAGCAACAAATTAAAAACCACAAACCAAACAAATCAACGGGAAACGGCCATTATCAGAATGTAAATAAACCCCGAATTGTTGATAGTGTTTATCGCGAAATAGGCGATTTCCCATCGTCCGGGGAATGGAATTTGCTTACGGGCCATTCGTGGGCACGGCCTGCCGCTGCAGGCTGTTGGAGCACTTGGGCCGGATCAGCAGTTGCACCGACTTGTACCCGTAGTCGTAGCCCCGCCAGCTCATCCAAGTGATCCCTCGGCCGGACAGCTTCGCCTCGAACCGTCCGCCCTCCAAGTACTGCCCGTTGAGGTTGCTAGTCGGAGGTTACAGAGGGAATACATATATGAACTGGAATCTCCACTCGGACACTAAGCCTACGCACCTCCGTTGGCACTGGTCGTACCACCAGGCTCCCACGTACAGCCTGGCGCAGCCGTGGCCCAGGACGTCGTGGTCGAAGGTCGAGAACGGCTTGCCCTTGTGGTACTTGAGGGAGTCCCCGGCGTCCCCCGAGTACCTGCCCAGGGTGGCGAGCGGATAGGAGTCGTTGGCCCCGCCGATGGCGAACCTGTCGTAGTGGGCGTCCCGCGTATCCCCGTAGAAGTCCTCCAGGAGGACGTACAGCTCGTACGGCTCGGCGGCTGTGAGGAAGTGTATTTTGTCCAGGCCCAGGAAGAACTCCCCGCTGAGGCTGCCGAACCCCCCGCTGTACTCCTCCCAGCTGCGGTAGAAGTTCTCGCTGCCGTCCACCCGCCGCTGGATGACGGTCCAGCCGGATCCGGCGAGTCGGGTGTCGCAGAAGACGGGGAAGGGCTCCAAGCCGGGCACCTCGATGGTGTGGATGCCGTTGGTGTTGATGCCGGCGGCTAAGCAGGAGGAAGGATACGGCGATCCTGAAATAGGGGAGAGTTTATGAAATGGTTGATGTGGAAAATAAATAATACTTGCTTTCCTGAATGTCCTTTGGGGGAACCACCTCCGCCAAGCTCTGCTTCAGCTCCTCTAGACGCATTTTGAAACTTAAAACCCAAGTTAGAGACCATCTGGCACACTTTTTATTGTGAAACCGACCTTGACAACACTCTTTCCGCCTTCTGGAAAACCATTTCCTGCCTACTGGCACGGCCACCGGGAGGAGAACACCCCAAGACCAACAAACAGACCAAATAGAGCCTCATGATCGTGCTTCCCAGAGCGATCCTAGCAGTCTAGATTGGAAAAACAACCTGAACATCGGAAGATAGTTCGCCAGGCTTATCGCTCCCATCGGGAAATCGTAGGTCAAGTCCACCCCGAGCGACAGATAGGAAGTGATCGGTAGGCTTTCAATGCGAAGTATACTATATTTTCCGCTGATTAAGAGCTTGGTGATTCAATGACGAAGTGCTTTGCATAACAATTGATCCCAGCGGGCCGAGATCGCCGACGTTCGAAACGTTCTTGGGGTGCCGCCTTCGAGACTCACGGCTGAGTCACCGGCACGTTCCGGCACTTGGGGCGTATCATCATCTGGGTGATCTTGTAGCCGTAGTTGTGGCCGCGCCAGGAACGCCAGCACATGCCGCGGGCGAACTGCTTCTCCTCGTACGCCCCACCCGGCATGTACTGCCCGTTGAGGTTGCTGGGGAGCTTACGGGCTTTACGAACTGCATTTTGTGGGATATCAGTGGGCTTACCTGTCCAAACAGGCGTTGTACCACCACCCCCCCAGGTAGTAGAAGGCGCAGTTCTTGTTGAACTCCCGATCGTTGTCCCTGTCGTAGGTGGAGAACTTCATCTTGCGGTGCGAGCGCAGGGAGTCGCCCGCCGTGCCGGAGTACCCACCCAGGACATTCATGGCGAAGTCGTCCTCCGCGCTTCCGATGGCGAACTCGTCGAACTTGGCGTGCTTTCTGGCTCCTTCGAAGTCCTCCAGGTGGACGTACAGCTCGTGGGGCTCCAGGGCAGTCAGGGCCCGAATCTTCTCCAGGCCCAGGAAGAACTCTCCCTCGAGGCTCCCGAACCCCTGTGCGTACTCCTCCCAGTTGCGGAAGAAGCTCAGGCTGCCGTTCAGTCTGCGCTGGATCACAAGCCATCCGGGACCAGCTAGTTGCTGTTCGCAGAAGACTGGGAACGGGCTCAGACCCGGCACCTTCACAGTAACCTGGCCACTGGTGTCTCCGGAACTCAGACAGGAAGTGGGGTAGACCTCGTCAGGGGTTAGAGGTTGAGCCTCCTTTCTCAAGCTGAGGAGATCACTCTTTTAGAAAGGACTTTGCAGGACTCGTAGTTACCTGGCAAGGAGGCTCTCCGACATCTCGTAAATGGCCTCCAGCTGCTCGACCACATTCAGGGACTAGGAAGTAGTGAGATCCTTGAGTGTTTATGACTGAAAGGACACCAGAGACTCACCTCCACCCCGATAATCAGAAGAAAATAGAATGCCAAGCCGCCGCGCTTCATTTCGACAGAGAATCGAATGAGATTGAGTGCGATTTGCATTTTGTTTGGCAATTTAATCCACGGAGCTCTCTTATCAGTTATCAGCTTGCCACTTAAGATTCTTGATTCTGATTGCCAGGTTGAGTCGTGGAAGCTCCTCGGATGGGGGACAGTGACCAAAACAAAGGCACTACACTCGCCCATCATCGGAGATCTGTCATATGGACGTGGGATTGCCTGGTTTTGGGAACAAGTGGGCTGGAGTGTCTCAGTCCCAGTCCCAGTGCCCTCAAAACTGTGCGGGTATCATAAATAAGGCATAGTTGATGGAAACTTTTTGAATAAATTACTGCCAAATGCTAGTCACTATTTAGCTAATGGCTTACACCTTAGCTTATACTTGTGGCTCCAAATAAATAGTATTAATTGGGTTAGGAATCTCTCCAAAGATGCGTTTAACGAAATCAGAGCCGTAGAGAATTTCAGGCTTCGGTGCTTTTTGTCTCTTTGGTCTTTGGTTTTTTTTATCTGGGCGTCAATCGCAAGAAACAAGACATAAATAATAAGTATTAGAGAGACACCCAGTGAGTGTGCGAGTGTGCGCCTCGGGGTGTGTGGGTGGTGACAGCGGTCTGGGCTTTGCGAGCCGCGTCTTGATGAACACCGCGAGTGCTAGCCAGTCTCGAGCCGAAGCTCCGCAGAGGCGGACAGGGAATTGTTGTTTCTTCGAGAGACTGAAGACAGAAGACCGTAGAATTGTGTTTCAGAAATGCGACTTAAGCGAAGCTCCAAAAAAGTATTCCTTTCAGAAGCAGACTCTTTCCAAATTCCCCCTTAAACCAATACCAAAATCTCACACAACTCTCTTCTCCCTTCTTCCAGATGGCCATACCGCCGCCACCGGGTCCACCCCCGCCGCCAGGACCACCCCCGCCGCCGGCCATGGGTGGCCTCAAGCTGGGCGGGGGAGGGGGAGGCGGTGCTGATGCCCGATCCGCCCTGCTCAGCTCCATCCAGAAGGGCACCAAGCTGCGCAAGACCAACACGGTGGACAAGAGTGGCCCGGCGCTCGCCGGCAAAGTGTGCGGCTCCGATGCAGGAGGTGGAGCTGGAGGCGGAGCAGGGCCCAAGCGAACCCTCAACAACAACATCAGCACCAGCCACAACAACAACAGCAGCAGCAGCAACGGCCTTGGCAATGGAGCCCCCAAACTGGGAGGCCTGTTCGAAGGCCTCTCCCAAATGCCGAAGCTGAAGCCCGTGAACGGCGTTCGCGGTAGGTTAACAATGGCTCTGCCTCTAGATCTTTAGCTTTAGCTTCAGAAATCTTTAAATGGTTGCTCAACGTTCGCTTCCGCTTTCCGCCCACGCAGCAGCGCCAAACGCCGCGCCAGCAACGAAATCGACGGCTCCGCAGCGGAGCATCAGCCCCCCCACCGCCGCTGGTGCCAGCAATGGTGGACCCATGGACTTCAACACGGAGCTCACCAAGCACTTGACACTGAAGCGCCAAAAACAGCAGCAGCAGCAGCAGCCGCCGCCAGCCAGCAACTCACATATCAATGCCACGGAGGCCAACTTGAGGACGAATCGGGGACCTCCACCGCAGCCGCCAAAGGTAAGGAGGAGAGGGAGATGGTGGTGGACCCATGCCAAGATTGGGCAGGAGGGAAGTGGTATTAATAGAATGCAAGGGACAATTAGGTATTTTTAAACATTGTGGGCTTCGTCATCTAATTTGAATGTTTGGGAAGAGGGTGGGCCCAGGTGATCCCCCCGGGAGGTAAAAACAGGCATTTCGTCAGCTTCTCTGGATCATTACTGGACTAATTCCAGTCCGATCCAGGTGTAACATAGCTTCCCGTTCTTGGATTTCTCTGTACTTTTAGGTTTTATCAAAGACTGGAAATAAAATTTCTAAGCCATTTTTCGTAAATTTTGTAAGGGGTACCATCATAAAAAATCGTTAAAATTCCAAACAAATTTAATTTCGCAGTTTAGATAGATTTTTGATGCAATTATGTGGCTAGTAGTGTTGTAAGTATTTTGAGGTATTCCGGGTGTCAATCGGATGAGAATTGTCCAAGTTATGGACTGGAAAGGAGGTCAAAGTTCACCTAAATTTCAATTAGGAGAAAAAAATGAATAAAAGTGTATTTTATTAACTTCTCAAGACCATAACTTGCCTAATTTAAGTCCGATCAGGACAAGATGTACCTTCCTGTTCTTGGATTTCTTTCTACTTTTAAGTTTTATCAAAAACTGGAAATACAATTTTTGAGCCAATTTTCGAAAATTTTCTAAGGGGTACCATCATAAAAAATCGTAAATATTCGAAAAAATTTAATTTCGCAGTTTAGATAGATTTTTGATGCAGTTATGTGGCTAGTAGTGTTGCAAGTATTTTGAGGTATTCCGGTTGCCAATCGGATGAGAATTGTCCAAGTTATGGACTGGAAAAGAGGTCAAAGTTCACCCAAATTTCAATTAGGAGAAAAACATGAATAAAAGTGTATTTTATTAACTTCTCAAGACCATAACTTGCCTAATTTAAGTCCGATCAGGACAAGATATACCTTCCTGTTCTTGGATTTCTTTCTACTTTTAAGTTTTTTCAAAAACTGGAAATAAAATTTCTGAGCCAATTTTCGTAAATTTTCCAAGGGGTACCAACATAAAAAATGGTGAAAAATTTGAAAATATTTCTAGTCTCAGATATAAGGGCGGATGAGAATAAAGAAATATATGGGCTTTTAAAATCTGATTAGAGTAAAAAAATAGACACTCTGTTAGTCTTAGTCTGTTGACTAATTAAATAATGATTTAGGTGTTGGAGGAAAAGGCTACCAGTTAACCTTTAGATGACTCACTACTCTCTAGAGGCTAGGAGCTAGACACTTAAAAGTTGATTGGAAACGGGTTTCCACATTTTCGTAGGAACGCACCTCACTGCGATAAGCATATTTGAGGAGCTACTTGACGGCAAATTATGTTCCTTTGTCACTTCGGCTGATCCACGTCTCTTTGTTCCATTTACAGGGCAGCTCCGGAGACTCGATCTTGGACCGCATGAACATCCCCCGCACACCAGCCCCGCCGAACTCCTCCGCCGCCAGCTCCATCCACGCCTCCTCGAAGGCGGGCTCGCCCACGCTCTCGGACAGCGGGAGCAACAACAGCAGCGCCAGTGGAAACGGAAGCGGCAGCGTCAAGAGCAAAGCGGCCAATCTGAAGTGAGTAGGGTGGCTGGAAGAATCGCTTCTGAGATGGGGTTCTGACGTGGCTGGTCGAAGGACTCTTGCCTTGGGCCGCCACCTGGTTCGGTTGGGGTTTTTTTTGGTTTTCCATTTGTAAATGTTTTCGTTAAAATATCTCTTGATTTCTTCTTTATTTTCGGATTACTTTCCCCGGATTACATGGTTATCCTCCCACACCACCACCACTACCACCTACAACAACAACACACTTGTACCATACTCGCCCACCCACAGTATCTCGTTAGGCAGTAGTTTTGTAAATAGTTCAAAGACAACCTCGAGTGCCTCCACCACGTCGCTGAGCTCCAGTCGCACGTCCTCGACGGGATCGCTGCGCAACCTGGCGCCGAACAAGTCCACCTTGTTCGGCGGTGGCGGCGGTGCTACCAGCAGCGGGTCGGTCTCTGGTGAAGGGTATGCGAGCGTTCAGAAATCATCGCCCCCCTCCACGGCCACACCCACACCCACACCCACACTGCCCTCCGCGCAGCAGCAGCAGCACACCACGAAGCCGGCGATTAGCTTCGGGAAACCGAACTTTGCGCCGAAGCCGCCGGGGCTGCAGCAACTGGCCTTGGCCAACGGCCAGCAACGTCCGGCGGTGACCAGGCACCACAGCATGAAGTCCCCCAGGTATACCAGAGTCAGTGGCTAACTAAGCACGCAACTCCGCCGCTCATCTGCATTCAGCAATCCCACCCCCTAACTTGATCGCTTCCTAACCCAGCTTTGACTCCCCGCCGTGCCATTACCCCATTCTAATCCGGCTCGTCTTCCCACAGATCTCCTCCGGCAGCGGGCGGCGTCAATGGGCCTGTGTTCCCCACCCAGCAGCACTTCGGCACCATGAGGGCGCCCCTGCAGTTCCAGGGCAGCGAGTCCTCCAGCAGCCTCAACACCAGCGCCGGCAGCATGCGGTCTACCCCCAATCCTCCCAAGTGTAAGCATCTTTTTAAGTCAAATCCCGGCTCAGGAACTGACGTACCTTCTCTGTGCAGCCCGCCCCTCGGTGAAGCCGCCGCCACCCCCGACGCCGGCACGCAGCTACTCCAACAGCAATCTGAACAACATAAGCGGCTCCTCGACGCCGTTCAGCGCCGTCAACACGGCCCTGATCCAGAGCTCCGGCACAACCACCCAGGCCCCGTCGCCGCCCATCACCCAACCGCCCTCCTCCTCCAGCAGCAGCAGCAGTGTGGCCGCCCTGCGCGACCAGTTCCGCGTGGGCATGTCCAATGGCAGTGCTCCCTCGCCGCCGCCACCTTCCACCTTCAGCTCGTCCTCCGCCACGGCCAGCCCCAAGGCTACGATGCAGCGCGAGAATGTCAAGCCGATTATTCTGAACGGAGGTCCCCTGAATCCTCCAGCCCCGCCTCCGCATCGCAGCTGTCCGCCTCCGCCGCCGCCGCAGCGACAGTCTAGCAACGTAAGTAGCCCCGCAGGCATAACAATAACACAAGGACAACAGGTTGGCCTAAAGGACAAGGGTGACTTTCGGCAGGGCAGCCTCGGGTTTATTTTGGGTATAGAAGTAGTGGGAGGAGAATGCCAGGGCGAGTGGGCGAGAGAATCATTGTTGGGAATGTGAGGAGGAAAAAAAGAAGGTCATCTGTCCCTTCGAAAAGTCTAATCATCCGATTCAGAAGTCGAAACTGTGAGGTAAGCTGGACCTATCCCAAAGATAGTTTGCCCCCCACTTTGCGCAGCCCAGCGCCCACCCCCTTGGCGCCGCTCTTCATCCGAGCCTGGCACTCTCTCTGCGCCGGCGCCGCACGGCCTTCACCTGCTCAGCTGCCAGCAGCAGCTGCCACTCCTGGCAGTGCGCACGGTTCCGTTGTCCGAGTTTCGCTTGCCAGTCACCTATTTTCGCGTCGAGTGGCGGGAGGGCGGATTGATTTTCCACAAACGAGACGTGACCAAAACACAGGCCTCCTGGCACACATCCTCCCAGAGAGGTCCTATCGCTCAGCTGGTAATCCTGTGATGAGCTCCTCCAGCAGCAGGACCGAATAAGGCACTGGCTCTGCAAGAAGCTGCTGGCGATAAGGCAGATAATCCAAGCCCAGCGAAAAGTCAAGGTTACCGAGATGCTAATGATGAACAGCGGCAGTGGCAGTGGCAGGCGCAACGTAACTACCCCAGGATACTGACACCCACTGGTCTTGGTCCGAGCTAACCAGTTTCTCTGAATCTTTTGCAGGGCGGTTCCGGATCGGGAGCAGCGCCTGTGCCACCGCAGCGTCACTCTTCCATCAGGCCCAACGCACCGTCGACGCCTCCCACGCACATGGCCAGCTCCTCGCACCAGTTCGGCAGCAGCTCGGGCCTGTCCGGGTCCTCCGGATCCGCCTCGAGTGCCAGTGTGGGCCGGCTGGTCAGCGATCTGGAGACGAGGTTCGGGAAGCGGTTCCACAACGTCACGGAGTTCCCCAAGCCGCCGCCCTTCCTCAACATCCAAAAGGTCTATCCTAGTCGCACGTTTAAGGCCACCAACGGTATGTAGTCGTCGAGTGTGTGTGTTTTTGTAAGTGTTGTGGAACCATGAACTCCGTGGATGCATATGTAACACATACGACCCGACCCCCACCACACACACACACCCATGGAATGCTGTTATATAAGTACATACATAAATACATATATTTGTTTTAAGGCACACGCTCTGGCATTTTAGTTTGAAACTTGCGAACAATACAACGATTCTATACACAGTATAATATATATATATATGTATGATTTTAAAGTGTATTACTTACTATTATATATCATTTGATTTGATTTTGATTTGATTTAATTGTTTACGAGAACACGGCACAGTTTAGGAGACTTTTTGATTGTTGTTGTTTATTTTACTGTTGAACTGGCGCCGAGCCACGAAATAAATGTATATGAAGCGCCGGATAGTAGTCGCGGAGAGAATGTTATATTTTGTATATTTCATAATACTAAAGTTGAATAGCTTTATCCAAAACTCACACATACTTTATACGCATATTATGTTATAATTTGTTAAATTTCAAGCGATATTACCACTAAGCACTAAACACACTACACCCTATTATTACGCCTAGTTGTACTCCCAAATCTACAATTATATATTCCGTATGTATTTATCTGTAAATGTACGAAGGCCAACCAACCACACGCGTTGTATCCCAACAGAAACACTTCCGAAATACATATGTAGCGCATGCTTATAATTTTTATCTCGCTATCCCATCATTTCTATATACTTCCGTATTATATCCGATTTTAGTTTTAATCTCAAGTTATCATTTGATGAAAGAATAAACCAAAATTGATGGCAGACTATACATAAGCATAACTCATTTTGTTTCATTTTCTTGTTTTTCATTTGAGTTCCATGTTTGTGGGCGCGGAATTGATGGTAGTTTGGGGTTCGGTGTCCATTTGTCCGTTCCAAGATCAGCATCGCTGGGCGGCCCTGGCCCTCTTTATAAGTTTATACTTTTATTCAGTTTGTTAATTATTTTGATACAATTAATTATCTTACTTTCAGCATCCACCACATACTCCACTTAGTTCCAATCTATTCCACCTGATTTCAAACATTTGTAATCTGTTGCCGTCGAAGCTCGCTTGTCCGAACCGACTCATCCAGTCCTTGGTCCTTCCCTATCCCCTTGCCACCGCCACTGCGATCCTCGTTTGTACATATGTATATCTATCTACCCCGCCTTTCGCTTCTCCCCCACAGCTGCAGCTGCCCCGGCGCCCATCGTCAGCAACAGCAACAACAACAACAACAACAGCTCGCTAGCCAGCAACAACAACACGCCCACGAATCCGAATCCGGGCGGCGGAGGACCGCCAGCTCCGGTCCTCAAGCCGGCCTACGCCCCGATGAAGAAGAACCGAGCACCAGCCCCGCCGCCCCAGGCCGGGGTGGCCGCCGCCACGGTATCGGTTATCCGGCAGTCGAGCTTCCTCTACGGCGGCACCACGGCCGGAGGCTCTGGCGGCGCGGCAGGCATCCGGCCGCAGTCGCAGCCGGCGGGGAGCGGGCCCCGGAACTCCACCGTCTACTGAGGGGATCGGATGGAAGTCTCCCGATTTGTACATAGGTGTGACTGTGGCTTCGCTGTTGTGCCGGAGTGTCTGTGAATGCGAGTGAATGAGTGATGATGAAGTGCCGCTGGAACCGCTCTAATGCTACGATGGTCTATGGAGAGTGCGAAGAATTAACGAACACGGAAGCACACTGAATGAAATCCAATCCCCAGAGCCCCAAAGAGCACACAATATAATAATTCGTTGGCGTCTTCCCAGTTACTAAAGGACTAACCTTTGCCACAAACCTGTACATAGGATATAGCACCAGAAGTTAGTGAAATTATCAAGCAGCATTCTATATATCTTTTGCATATAAACGTACATAGGGTGTATATGATTGTATGTACTTTAGGAGCAAGGCGCCTCTAAATATTAAATATCTTACTAGACTGAACATGTTAAAGAAACCCAGAAACGGCAACAATTAATTAATGTAATTATATGCATACGGGATACTTAGTAGCGATACTTTCCCTTAGACAAATACCAAAGTACACGCAGAGAAAATGTTAACAATGCAAACAGAAAGCACAACTTGAAAGCATTTCCGATCGCATCCCAGCATCCCAGGTCGAACACGAGGGCAGCTTGTGTGATTATCTCAGAGTCTTCTCAAGACACCTGTCGGTGTATCGTCCGGGTGGGATGGACGTCTGTTGAACTCTCCTTATTGGGCAATAATACATTCATAACTATTATTCTTATTATTAATATTAAATTCAATCATTGTTGTTGGACTCGGTGTCATTAGAAAGTATTAATCAGCAATTGCATATTTTTTATTCCGACTCAGATTCATTGCAGTTATCAAGTAAATAAAATTATTATGAAATCATTCCAAAACTTGAGCGCTGTCTTTTCATGGGCCTGTGGCCTGGTGGTCAAGTCAAGTGGTCGGTGTCTTTGTGGTTTCCGTATATTTGAGGATATCGTAAATGCCGTCAAGCAATAACATTTCAGCCCTAACCCTAGAGTAAGTGTACAATAATAAAGCCTTTTCTCGGTTACACGTAAATAACAAATCGCACTTTTGAACTTAGAACCTAAATATGGCGTCGGCTCCTAGGCCGAAGACTCGTGCTTCTCCTTCAGGCACTGGACGGCCTCCTGGAGGCCCTGATCCTCTCGTTTGCGCCTCCTGTCGCACCTGGGGCACGGCTGCTTGTCGTTTAGGCATTCGGCATGGAACACGGCTCCACAAGTTATACACTGAAACGAAGCCATTAAGCCAGCATTCTTTCTGTAACCAAATCTCACTTACCCTGTAGGTCGTGCTAATATGAAACGGATAGAGCACTCTGGGGCTCTGGCAGATCTCGCAGATGAATCCCTTGAGCTGGCACAGCCTGCACTTCAGCACGTGCGCCTCGCCCAGCTTGAAGGCCTTCTGCAGCTGCTGGCACAGCACCCCGCGCTGAATGAGACCCAGATCCGCGATGGAGTATTGATGGATGTGCTCGTAAAGGTACTCCCTGCCGGAAAACTGGTTCTGCAGCACTTCTATACTGCCAGGGGCGCAGGTGTACAAGTACGCGCGTATGAAGTTGAGTCGAATGCGCAGGGATTGCAGCTCAGCCATGGCGTCGGAGGCAAAGTAGATGCTGGGGTTCAGGAGCTGCATGTCCAAAAAAGGCTGCGCCCGGAACTCGGCCAGAAATGTGGCGGCCCGCTTGCTGACGCTGTACTTCCTGAAGTCCCAGTTGTAGATGATGCGTGCTGGGATCAGCTGGGTCTCCACATCCATGCAGTTGTTGCAGTAGTAGCCGCCGCTAAAAGCGCACACTCTTGGGAGGAACACGTTACCAAAATCTTCTTAAAATGGGAACCCAAGCCTTACTGAAAATTTGAGTATCCTATGCCCAGCGGATGCTGGCAGCTCTTGCAGAGAAATCCTTGGGCGTTAAGTCCTGGCTCACGGGGCAGCTGGCACAACTGGGCCACCATTTGTTGCAACTCCGCCAGATCAAAGTTCGAGGTGACCAGTTCGAACTCCGAGTTGGTCTGAAAAAAGGGGAATTGTACATAAATTGCAAATGTTAATTATTATTTCTTCCCACATCGAGAGACTGCAGATCGCTCAAATCCTCCGAAACCGGAGGATCGCTATCGCGCTGCCCGGGAGCTATGTTCAGGGTGGAGGCACTGGCACGGAACTTCTCCCAGATCTCTGTCCAACCGGGAGTGCTTTCGCGGTTGCTCTCGTGCTTTCTCAGCACAGCATTGTAGCTGCATCTGTCCGTCGGGGATCTCAAGCTGGCGGCACTGCCCACGCTCACGGATCGCTGGAAAAACCGAGATCCGGAGAGCTCATCCGTTGGCGAGTCGCCGAGCGAGGTGCCCAGGTCGCCGGACCAGGAAGTCTGCATCAAGTTGGTCAGAGAGTTGCTGCCCTGCGGCAACAGACTGGGTGGCTCGTCGTCCAGCGCCAGGTCGCCGATAGAGCTCTCCAAGTGACGCTTTGATCTCTTACGATTCCTTGTCTTGCTGCCTGAAGGAACCTCATCGGTTTTCTTTTCTGGTTCTCCGGCCTCTGCCGCTTCCGCTGGGGGTGGGGACTGTTCCTCGCTTATCACGGCCATCTCGTCGAACTTCTGCATCAACAGGTCGAAGTTATCTCGCTGACTTGCGTCTGCAACCCCAAAGTTACCGCCCCTACTGAACGGGCTATTCGAGATGGACTCCGAGAACAGCTGATTGGTTTGCAGGGGCTGTGGTGTGGGGATGACCACAATGTCGGAGCCGAGAGAGCTGGCCACATCCTCGCCACTGCTGATCTGCAAGGGATGACGGGATAGTGGATGAATAAATATAACCCATGGGGACTCCGTTGAGGACCTACCGGACAAGCCTTGAGGGCGGGAGCCCACAGATCCGACTGCTGCAGCGACTGGTCCGGCCAGTAGTTCAGCAGGCTAGAGTTAACTGGCAGGTCGAACTGGACATGCGCCTCGAGGCTCTCCATGATCTTGGCCGCCGTCTCCAGGCCCTCCGAGTCGCGGAGGAGGGCATGCCGCTTGTAGTAGTGCCCCAAAGCGGATCCATTGCGCCGGATATTTGTGAAATAGGATGAGAAGATCGACTCGTTGAGCGACTGGCGGATCCAGGCCCGGCACTGGCCCGTTTCCGAAGTGATCTGGCTGAGACTCTGGATCTGCTCGATCACCTGCTTGTGCATGAAGACGAGGCAGGGCGACCAGAAGCTGGGATCAGGCCTGCGCTCCACGTCGCCTGCCAGAACATTGAAGGTGGCGGACAGGAAGGAGTCCTTCAGGCCGTGCAGGAACAAAGCCTCCAATGTGATGCATAGTGAGCTCGTCTGCTCGCACAGGCCCAGGACCTCTGAAAGAGACAGGAACCTTACAAATGGGAGGAGGAGAAAGGGGAACACCCCAGTCCAAAACATACCGAGAGACTTTTGCTTCACTTCGAACTCAATCTCCCGGGCATTTTCATTCAGGGTGTTGATGAGGGCTCCTTTGACGACATTCTCGCGCTTCGACGAGAAATGGTTCAGGCTGCGAAAGAGGGAGCTCATTTGCTTACAGTTTATTGTTTATTCTTTGTTATTATTCATTGTTTTTATAAGAGGCTCCAGTGTTGCCAGATGCCCATTTGGTTTTCACCCAAATTCAATCTCCTGATAACCCACCAAAAAATACCGATTTCATCAGTAAATTAAAAGTGAACCCGAATGAAATATAAAAACACTATGTCTGTTTAATAATTAAGGGTCCAATAATTAAAAAACAAAGAGGGGAAGCCCCGTAATATAAAAATACTGAAAAGCTCAGCTTAACAGTGTTGTACAACTTATCTGGAGAATTTTACATGTACATTTTATTTACATCTGTTAGTTTATGTTGGTGTGGCAACCTCTTCTTTATTGTAATTCCTATTATATATCCTTTGAATAGTTATATTTCTAAGACATAAAAGTCCCCAAAGTAGCACTTATCACAACTTGAAACTCCCCACCATTCACACAAGTTAAAGTTCGAAAATAAAACTAACTAGAAATGTCCCCATCTCATTACGTCCTCATTTGATGGCAGAATAACGGTCTAAAAATATGTAGAAACTTAATTAAAGTCGCTTATCTGCCAGCTTATCAAATTTGAAACATTAAACCTGAACAATCAAGGCTGGTAAAAAGGTCAGAACATATTCTGCGCACTTTGTGAATTTAATCCACTTGGAGCCGTTCTGGTTATTCTTGACTTTCTTCTGTCGCCGCAGATCGGATCGGGGAGATTATGTGTGAACGCTCGATTATGGGAAAAACCCCCACGCAAATTGGCAGAGCAAAGATACCGTGGACCAGACTGAATATTAATTTATTTTCGTTGATTCTCGACTATCTTGTTTGTATCATTATTGTGTTGTTATTCTGCCTCCGGGTATTTTGGGGTTTTGTTTCAATGGACCGTCATATATTCTCCGCTCAAGAATGAGTCAGACCGCTTGGGATCTGACGAATGCCAGCGGATTTTATTAATGAAAGACCCATCCCGTATTGGGGAAAAAAACCCGATGCACGTAGCCAGTTGATAAAACACTAAACTCAAAATTTGTGTTAAGGTCACGGTGACCAACAAAAGCGTATTTATGTTTTACATGCATCGGTGTGCGTGTGCGATGTTGGTGCTTTTTTTTTTAGTTGTTGTTGTCAACGCATTTTTCAATATTTTTGCAATAAAAATTGTGGTGTTTTTTTTTACAGAAGATGCTCCTCCGTTGGTGTTGTTGTCCGAACCAACTGGTTCAGCATTCAAAATGCAAACTGGTCGCTTAGTCGCTTCGTTTGAGTTTTTAACGCTTTTGGTTGAGCGGTGATGTTTTCCAAAAAAAACCTTTTCCATGTGGGCTGCATTCAGCAAATTGCATTTTATTGAATTTTATTGATCCGAAACTGGTTGCGAAATCGTTAATAACATTAATAATTTGGCAAACAACAGCATGCTTCGTTTGGGCTTGGTGGGAAAGGAATTCTCCAGATAAACAAAAAAGTTGTTTGTTTAACTTAACACAGTGTTGAAGTCTCGAAATGAAGTCTTAAAAATTAATCAAAGGAAAGGCCCCTGTGATTCATAGTTTATTTTCATTTTAATAGACCGTAATACTCAAGAGTGAAGCAGTTTGGGTAGAAACTGTAAATCGGATTTCGCGGAGAGGAAACCGTTGGAGTGTTATGTGACATTAATGATTATAAACAATTACTATAATATGGCCCTTGGGGCGATGGGTCGTGGTGTTTGGACACTGGGCGCTGGGCGCTGGGGTGTCGTTTCCCAACTGATTTCGAGCCCACTCCATTAAAGAAAATAGTAAATAATACCTGGATACACACTATACAGCCCATAGTTGCCGCTGACTCTGCGTTTTTCGCAGCGACGGAGCTGCCAGCGTGTGGCCATTGTTGCGGCGTGAAAGAAACGAGACGAAATGTATAAAAACGTTTGTTTTCGTAATACAATTTTGATGGCTTCTTCGACGCCGGAGCCACCCATTGATGGGCTTTGTTTCAGCCGCAGCCCGATCTCTTTGTGCGCCTCCCTAAGCGATTTGATTTATGAACTGGAGCCGGAGGAGCTGGAGGGAGGCCCCAGTCGAGAGCTACCGTTGGCCATTTGGCGGGATCGCCCATTTGGCAATGCCTTTGTTGTAATTGTAACAATAATAGCAGCCGGGCGGGCGGTGTTTAAGCCGAAAGGGGGCAATCATTGACATCACAGCGGAAGGGAGGGGCGTCCCCCGGCAGGGCCTACAAGCGGCGTCCATTATAACGCTAGGAAACTGGCTCTTTGATTGTCAAAAGCCAAATGCCGGCAAAAATGCTCAAATGCGGAACCAATAAGCTGACATAATTTCTTGTGATGGGCGCGAAAGAAAACGAAAATGGTAATTACATTCCAGAGACATCTCCGAGTTATGGTCACGGTTGGACTTTCGATGCGATCGTCAAGGGATTAGATTCAAGAGATGATTACTCAAGGACGTCGTACGCGATGGCATCGAATATTAACCCGAAAATTCCTCCCAACAGTCTCACAGATCGCTAACCGCTGACAGCTCCGTGTGACAACTTGGCAAGTTGACAAGTTGTGGATGATCTAATCGCCGGATCGCCGACCGAAATGCCAAAAGTTCATCGATCACTGACACCGCAGCCTCACCGGAGCATCTTCATGGGCCTCCCCCCGAAAGTCAGAAAAGTCTGATCGATCGATCGGTTCTGACTCAGATCCGTCGATCTTTCAATGCAACACAAGACAGGCTTGGAGTGTCAACACGAGGCGTTCAAAGTCTTCCGAAAATATATTCCGCAAAATACTAATGAGATCTCGAAAGTCGAGAACTTGCCGGATGGGAACAGGATCTGGTGAATCTGTGACATATGGGGCGCATAACTTATGCATTGTTAGCATAATACTTGTCGAAAATCAAGCCAAACCTGTCAAAATAAACAAACCGAGCCGAGCACGTTCGTTTTCAATATAGATTTGAATTTTTGTGTGTTTAATTTATGCAGAAGTTGTGTCTATTCGGGGAGCCGCTTAGGCTGGCTATTGTCTTGCAAATTGAAGGGGAAAAGCGGGAATGTTAGCCGACTGTTACCTGAATGTTACGGATAACCCTCTAGGGGCCAAGGGGTCCGGATTGATGATTATTCGAAGGGGTCAGAGAAGTTTCTGGGAAAGTCTACAATCAAAAGGGTAGAATTGTCCCTCGAATCGCAAGCCTCTATCGTGTCTCTCAATCTTTAATTGATTTTCTGTGTTTTTAGCCAGCATCAGATAAGGCCTTTAGGGGGTTAAGAGCTGGATGCGATCAGGTGAAGCGGCTGACCTTGAACGGCATTGGCAATGCGTCAAAGCGGTGGGGACAGACCAGTATGCAAAAAAAGGTGAATTCCAGGGGCAATTATCGCAATTACTTTACTATTTTTCCGGCGAGGGTGCACTGTAGCTTTCCCAAAACAAGCCTAGAACCGGAGAGAGCGAGAAAGTGTCTGAACAATATTTTCTTACCAACCAGGTTCAGCGATTCCTTTGCTTGTTTACCTGGGAGGCTGTCTCCGCTGCCGACTTCGCTGCTGATCTGCCAGCGTGAGCAGCAGCGTCACCGCCGCCTCAAGCCGCTGCCAAGTCGAGCTCCAAGCTGGGGAGCGTCGCCAAGTTTATTGAAAGCGCAGAACCCGTGAGCTTCGGACGTGTTTCGCTCGGCCGCATCTTTCTCTCCGTCCGCCTCCGACTTCGATCTCCGATCCAGCGATCCCGCGACATCGCGCCCCCCTCTCGGACTGCCCCCGCCCCAGTGGATAATACATTATTTTGATGCCCCAGCCAGTTCGAATCGTGATATCGTGCGGCGTTTCGATTGAGAAAAGGCGGTGAAAATATTACACATTTTAGTTGTATTTGGCAAGAGGCTGTCGCGCTGCGATTTTGTCATCGTCGCGATCATTGTTATTCTGCTCCTACGCGATAATTATTCCCAACTCGTCGCGGATCTTTGGGCAATGCCCAATTCTATATTTTTGATTGCGTGACAAATTCAAAAAACAGCAAAAAAAACCAGAAAAAAAGCGAAAAAAATATTAAGAAGCTGAAGTAAACAAAAATACAAGCTCACCCACGAAAATGCAGATCGATTCGAAGCCGCGCAGGCGCAGTGGCTTTACCGTTATTACGCTGCTGCTAATCATCAAAGCCGTAGCTGGAAGGCCTGGTATAAGAAACTAAACACTAAAAAATTCCAAAACCAAAAAAAATCGCAATTACAATGGCGATTGCATTATCGGCGTCGCATTCAATTTGCACCAGCATGCGAGTCCGATATTTGATCTGCGATCTGCGATCTGCGATCTCTTTCGCTTTCTTTGTCTTTATCTCTTTCTATTGCGGTCTACCGTCTTAAATGTTGTGTGTTATGTGTGCTTATTACGTGTTCGGGGCCCAAAGGGAAGCCTGAAGTTGGTGGTTCGAGCCTTTCACTCCAAAGACTTGAGACATAATTAAAGTTTTCTGAATTTAATCAGATAGGAACCATAACTTCAGGCTTCTTGAGGGCCCAAATGTAACTAATTTTACGTTCTTACCCTGCCCCAACTAAGTCCACCCCCAGTCCCCTCCCTACCCTCCACCTCTGTCACAATCTGTTAGAAAATCAGCACCTCAATCACCCATTCACTCTGAAATGCACTCCACGCACCTGATCCTCACCTGCATTTGCATTCGAACTCACAAAACCACCTCGCAGCGATCTTAGTCTGTGATCTTGACCCACATCGGCGGGGAGTCAAGTGGTAACCCCCCCTGCTAATGACACAGTCGGAAAAAGGGGGATCTTGAGTAGAATATAGGCATTATGGCCTGAGAGCCCATTGGTTTTTCAGAGTGTAGTATTGAGTTTTCCCAGGGGCCGGCACCTGGCCACTGGCCAGTCCCGAGGGTAAATTAGTGCAATTAGCCTTCGCTGGTCAAGTGGCTCATAACTGCCGCCTTAAGCTGTTGTTGTTTGACAAACACAACTGAAGCTGGCGGGGATCGGGGCGCAGATCATTAAGTTTTCGGCGGAAAGCGAAATAAGGTAGCCGCTGCAAAAACAAACATCGATGCGGTTCCCAAAGGCAAAGCCGCAAGAAAAACGAAACTCGAGAAGAGCCACAGCCGAAGAGGCCTCACAGAAAAGCAAAAGCCCGTCGCAGTCTCCAGTCCCCAGTCCCCAGTGCCCATAACTCCAAGTGGGGGTTATGTAAGCGGCCTGGCGGATAACGTGACTGGCAAGGCTTCGACAAAGTCGTCTTCTCGTCTTCTGGGACAATGCGATCAGAGGGTGGGCAGAGCGGGCGGTGGGGAGCGGGAAGCTAAACGACCTCCGGGACGAGATCTCCTCCTCGCAGCTTCCTCCCCACCAGGGGCTTCATGTAGTCTATAAATTAAGCGAGGCTTTTATCAAGACGATCTGTTAACTAAGTTGTTTACACCAGCGAGAGGCATTGTTTTTGGGTCACGGGGCCACAAAACAAGAAGCTTCAAAGGGGGGGGCTTCAAAAAACAACAACAACAACAACACCAACAATAATAAAAGTGAAGAAAACCGAAGAATCTGTGAATGAAAAGCCCAGAAATCGGTGGAGCAATCGCGACACGGGGCAAAACCCATTGACCAACCAGTAAGCCCAATTGGCCAATAACAATTATGGCTCAGACCTCATTAAAGGCGACCACTTAAGTCTATCTCCTTCGTAGATGTGGCCTGGACCTAATGCAGATCCATTAGGCCCTGGCTGTTCGATTTTCGGCAATCAATGAATCCAATCCGTCAAACTGAATGGTTCCAAGCAAACGTGATAATTAACAAATTCGCATGGATGTGAAAAGCGGGGATTGCTTGATTTATGATCCGACTTCGGATCGGCGTTATTAAAACACAATGGGATATCAACCCGTTGCGGTTATATATAGATGAAGATATGGGCAGCGGTAATTTGATTTCGAAACCGATTTCAAAACGCTGGCAAATTCCTCAAAACAAAGCTGCCGCTGCCGCCGCCGACAAAGGCGAACAAATAAATAGAACTCCACACAGAAGGGGCGATATCCGTTCTAAACCATAAATATTTATGCCTTTCTGTGTCTGTATGGGAGAGTGGATGCTTTGGCATTTGTGAGACATTGATGAGCTTATAATCATATTTCTTTTGGCGATTTCAAGTGCAATAAACACGCTCCAAGTATAATTTACAAGTTCGCCGTCGATTTTGGCACATTTCGTTAGTCGGAGCATGGCGTGGGCCGAGAGCCCAATAAGTCGATAACTCAAGGCCCGGAGATTAATAAAAATCCATTACATTTTTTTTTTGCCGATTCCGGCGAAGGTTGGCCAAGCACAGAAACATGTCGTCGATAAGTTAAGGAGAAGATGGTAAACAAACTGTAAAGTTGGCAAGTGCAAAATGTTATTCGTCAGAAAAATCCCATTGTCTTTGTGGTTGTGGGTGCAGATGATGTCGTGAAGCCGTCAATCAATTAAAAATTAAATTAAATAAACATAAACACCAATGGAGATGTAGAAGTCGATGGCGATGGCGATGGTGATGGAGATGGCGTTAGAGACAAGCGAAATTAATTGGCCTGAACTTGAGCCGAGTCCGAGACGGAAGTGGGGGGAATTTCAATTTCAATTATTTTGGCATTATCCGAAATCACTGGAGAGGGGCCCCCCAGCCGTGACTGGTATCTGGCCAGGCCATCTCACCATCCCCGCGGGGCATTCATATTTATGAGTTGCAGGCGAAAGTTCAGGGGCTTCCTGACCGGCCCAGCCCGTCGCGGAATGCAAATTAGGCGGCCGATTATGGCCATAGAATATGGAGATATGCACATGTGCCCGCCAGCCGGAACTGAAACTCGACTTGACTTGGCTAATTCAAAGCAACGCCCATCGCCAATCGCCATCTCGGCTTAGTCACATTCTAGTTGGCCGGCGAGTGGCAGAAGTCGCATTTCCAGATATCCCCAGTGAGCCCCAGCCAAATTATTCAGATATTCCGCTGTAAACAGGAATCGAAAATCACAAATGTGGAATCAGAAGCTGGCTGAGAATCTCTCACGTACTCTGCCATTATTAATTATTCGCACTCGGCACGAGTTGGGCGCAAATAACAAAATCGTTGTCAGTGCGATCATTAGCCATTAATTTGATTGTTGCTATTGTGATTGGGATCGAGATTGCGGTGGCCTGTCACATGGATTCCCCGACTCCCACAGACTCCCAGCGACAGAACAATGAGTGTCTATGGTTGTGATAAACCCCAGTCACTAATTGCAATATGCGTTCCACGACTGTAAGACAAGCTAAGGTTAGCAGCCGGCTGACATTGATAGAGGTTCCCAATCCCCCGAAAATTTCCAGACTCCCTTTGGGTTAAGTTTTTTGGTTTTCATCTGTTAATGGCTATTTATTGACCGAAACCCTGATCGAAAAATGTTAGTACTAGCCTGTAGCCCTTTTGCCCGATTCCGTTGGGCGCCAAAAACGAAAGACTTAGGCAACGAACTCGACGGCCGCACACCTGTCACACCCACACAATCATCCCAAAAACACACTCTCATGCATTGACTAACCGCCCGGGTAGCTTTTTAAATTGAATTTTATTTGGTGGCAGACCTTTGTGTAACTAACAGTAACCACACTACACACTGGCCGCACTCGCAACACAACACAACACAACACAAACACAACTATAATGGCAGCAGCTGCGGCACCATCCAACATCCAACATCCGAGCAATGTATGGCCCATCTCAGTCAATGTCAATCAATCAGCCGCCGCCACAGCCACCGCCACTGCTGCCGGGGCACCCAAATTGCCCAAGAGCCGCCCACGGCTGCCTCATCTGTCACCCAGCTACCAGCATCCACTGCCACACTCCATACACTCGAGAAAACAGTTGAAACACTTGTGTGGCATGAGAAAATAGCAAACGCAGCTTCAGACTACATTTGCCATCAAGCTGCATAGTATTTCCAATCTGATCCGTCCGAGTGTCCATCCTGCGCCCCCATTAACTTCTTCACCCGCATCTTCCACTCTAATCTTCGACTGTCACTTCCGCTTCCACTTGCCTTGCTTTCCGAGTGAATCCAAGAAGCTACAGCCAGAACCTTCTGCTCCAAACAGATGTGCGGGAGTCGCCCTTCGCCCGCAACCTGCAGCCACCGCTGCTGCAGCAGGACGAGTCCTTCAACGGCAGGGCGGTGGACAGCTACGGCAACCCCATCGACGCCCTGCGGCCCATTGACACGCCCGATGGGCGCAAGGTGGTCAGTGCGCAGGGCGTGCAGTTCGAGATACCCACCTACGCCTCGGGCATCACGGAGATCCGGCGCCCGGCCGATGATCTGCTGCCGCCGCACATTGGTGAGTTAGCCGGCAACGACGGCACCAACGAGGGACTCCAAAAACAGAGACCAGGGACCGAAACGAGCACAGACACTCCACTGACACCGCTCACGAGTAGTTCTCCTAGCAACAGTAACCCTAGTAGTAGAAACAGCACCCGCACCGCACTAGCAGCACCTCCACCCATCGCACCCACTAACAGCAAGCTGGCCAAGCGCGACTCGCAGGGCGGCCAGTTTCCCATTGCTCCACCCAGTAACCACCACGTCCCGCCCCCCTTTTCCCTGATCAAGTTGAATCCCTTCGAGAATGGCGATTCGCCCATCACCCAAATCGGTTCCCGTCCCAAACACGCGCCCTGTCCTGCTCCCTCTCCCGACGCGAATTGCTCCAAATACTCAACTCCGAATCCGAATACTCCTCTCCAACCAGATGCCATCGCTGTGGGCCTGGAACCCAGCTCCGATCCGAACCCGAATCCGAGTCGGAACTCATACTCTGGCACAACATCAGCATCTGCACACGCACCAATTCCAGCCACATCACTAACACCGCCCCACCATGATCCATTACCCGACACAACGACGCATGCGGATGCGGATGCCAATGCGGATGCCAATGCGGATGCAAATGCGAATACGGATGCTGCTGTGGAGGTGGAGCAAGCTCACCTGGTGCCACTCGCCCAGCAGCAGCGAGAGGAAAGTGTCCAGGATCTGCAACTGGTCAGTGGCTCGCTGCCGGACTACCTCAAGGAGCTTCAGCGCCAGGACGCCGACATTGATGGTCCCGTGCCCTGGAAGCCAGCCGAAGACGGTGCACCGCTGAGCGTTATTGCCTGGGATCTGCTGCCGCCGTATCCGGAGAAGGAACCGGCGATCATTACGCAGACGGAGCAACAGCCCGCCAAGCGGGTGCAGGGTGTTGTCGATCCGGTTACCCAGAACATACGGATCAGCCTCAGCAGCGGCAATGCCTTGAGTGCGGCGGAGCCCCAGCCACAAAGCCATCCGCCAGTGGAGCACGGCACCAATGCCCATGTGGGCAGCACCACGCCCAGCAATCCGGGACGTTTTCCCAACCGCCAACGCGGCACGGCCCACTACAGCACCACCCGAAGCAGCAGCACCACCCTGAGGCCAAGGACCACGACGACTACAACACTGAGGCCCACCACAACGACCACCACACCGCGACCCACCACGACGACTACGACGACCACCACCCCAAGGCCCACCACGAGGACCACAACTACGCGGCTCCCCACAACGAAGCCCACTAGAGCCACCACGACAACCACCGAGGATCCCTCCAGCTTTTACCGCCTGGAAAAGGCCGAGGAGTACGCCTACACACTGCCGCCGTGGCTCCAGGAGGTGACCGATCCGGATCTGGACGTGGCAGTCACCTTCGCGGTGCCCACCGACAACGATCAGTACAACCACACGGTGGCCAACGACCTGGAGCCGCCGTTCGAGCCATTCGTGGATCTGGACAACATCCAGCTGACGCCTCCGCCCACAGTCGGACTCCCGACGAGCACGACGGCGCCGACAACGACACCTTCGCCATCTCCATCGACCACCACGAGCACCACTACAAGCACCACTACAACCACCACCACCACCACTACCACCAGAAAACCAACCACTACAACGACGCAACGTCCCACTACGCTGCGTACCACCACCACAAATGCACCCACAAGGTTCGTATCAAAACTATAAGGCAACAGGGAAGCTCTTGTTTCAACGCTTAGGAGTCGGCCAGCTGGGAGGATCGTAGATTCTTTAAAAGTTAAGGTCTGTTACTTGGAACTATACTGTGTTCGGAGGAGCCTTTGGGGGAATACCTTATAGAGTTCATCTAGCAGACTGGGCTTTATCATTTGTATTGTGAATAAATCCGAATCCTCTAGAGAGTTTTGGCGATTCTACAACCGTTGAAACAAGACTCCATTTAGATCGGGTGGCTTATAGTTTTGAAACGAACCTTACCTCCCTCGCACAGCACTCGACCATCGCCACCGCCAGCTAAACTGATCACAACCACCCAACATGCAGATTCGCCGCAGCCGGAGAGCGCAGTCGGAGCGTCCTCCACTCCGAGCCCCTTGGAAGCCAACCCCTTCGATTCGGCAACGATTCCAGCCTGGCTGCGGGACTTTGACTATCCGGACGTGGGTCCCGGCGTTCCCTTTAACCCAGACAACTTTGGATCCGGATCAGGAGCAAGCAGTACTCGCTCTCCCCCCACCCCGCCTCCCACCACCATCTCCTCCTTCTCCCACTCCTCAGCTTTTCCATCCAAAGTCACGCTTCCGCTTCCAGCCAGCAGCGAGGAGCCGCCGCTAGTGCTGGTGCCGCCCGCCGATCACCCGGAAGCCAGTCCAGAGTCCGGCTCACCTCTACTGACCAACTCTGTCACGCCTTTTGCAGCCCGTCTGGATCCCCAGTCTACCATCGGGTCGCCCAACACCAATCCCAACTCCATCGGCGGAGAGCAGTTCCCGCCCCTCGCCAGCGCCGGCGGCAAGGTGGAGTACACGAAGAGCGGCGAGGGCAAGGTCATCAGTACTCCGGTGGCGGGCAGTAACCAACGCAAAGGTGAGTTCCTCCGTCTATCCGCTGATTCTGATTTCCTGATTCTGATTTTGTATTCGCAGCCGAGAGTGCCACGCCCTCCAGCAGCAGCAGTAGCAGTGGAAAGTATACAGGCGGATTCGGAGCTCCGCCCGGCCTTCTGAGACCGCAATCCGCCTCGAACCCCAATTCCGTCTCGGCCTCGAGCTCCCAATCGGACATATACGTGGCCGGAAACCAGCACGAATTTAGCCAGGTGTCGAAGGCCAATAAGGCGCGGCCTACTGTGAATCCGGGCCGCTACACGGGAGGATTCGGTGCGCCCACCGGCGTACTCTCCCCCCAGGCGGAGCCCCGCCCTTTCCAGCACCATTCCGTGCAACAGCCGCAGCAGCCGCAGCATCATCAGCAGCAGGCGGCGTCTACGGATCAGAGGCAGCGGGAACAGAGTCGCTTCGGTGGTCCTCCGGGCATCCTGGTGCCCTTCGACAACGTGCAACGCACCGGGGGGCAGTAGCCGGAGTAGCCGGAAGGAGAGTCCCTGACTGCCGATGCAGTCGTAGTTGCCCGCAAGCACTTAAATTATTTGTAGCCCACGTACATGTACCTTTTGCCAAAATACTTATCCAATAAACCGCCTCAGAAGTACCTATTTGTTGGGCTTTCCAAAGGGGGATGGGGGGATAAACGGACTAAAGGGTAATCCTGCAAGAGTGCGGCTGCCACTCTATGGGGGTGGTCGATCGTAGTTAGCCACTAATTAGACTTCGGGCCATCCAACTCGATTCCAGGCATTTCGTGTTTAGCTCTCCACTTGAACTCTAGAAATATCCTGTTTGTTGGCATTATTTTTTGTTTTAATTTTCGGACATGTGCAGGTCCTGTCATTGTACGCCCGAGAGGGGCACAATAGCCTACTCCTACATCTGCATTTGTGTGGGAATTTACTTCCTCTTGGTGCCAGTCATTGAGGCACTCACGGGCGGATTTCCGATACAGTACATCTTTGTGCCCATCTTGGGCTTCTCATATATGCTAGCTGGAATTTTGATCCAGGTCGGCATGCACTCGGTGAGTCATAATACTATATACAAGCATATACCATTAAAAGTCTGCAAATACAGAAAAGAAAAGTAGTTTTTATGATCGGCAAGGTTTTCAGCTACTTTCTGCCAATTGGATTCATTTTATTGATAGTCTTTTTGGGTAAGTTTGCTTTAGACAACACTTTGAAGACAAATCTTAACTAACTATTAACTTAACTATTTTCATCTTTTTCCACCCAGTTATTCATATAATATTCATATCTCACTTGTGCAAGTACAAAAAAGAAGTATTCGACTAAGAGCCATCCGGCACTTTCATATATATGCAGTCTTTCATATACATTTGTAAATTTCTAAAGTATTTTTAAATCCCAATAGTCTGTGCATATAATTAGCTGCTAGAATGGCTCCGAGTTATTGGAAAATTTCAAGGATCGAGGTCTGCCAGTGACTGTACTTTTCCGTCAAATGTCTATTTGAACATATCGACTTCAAATAAACGTGTTTATGTCAAAATTATATACATTGTTTTAAAATGTGCTCTAAAAATCCTTCACCAGAAACCTGGACACTGATATACTCAATTATATGCATTGTCCTTGGCGTTATCCTTGGTGGGGTCTTAATATTTTTTGGAATTCGTGAACAAGATAAGGTCAATAGTCTGAAGCCGTTCATGGAAATGGCCGCAGTAGTTGGCTATAATCCATACAGTAAGCAGTACAGAAGGTCACAGGCGATAGCAGCGGTCTGCTTCGCAGGATTCATATGCGCCATCTTCTACTTTATGGCTGGACTGCTTATGCTGCTGGGGATGAAGATGGTAAGGGCAACTTAAGTTGATTTATCAACTCCCCCTTTATTTAGTCCTTTGATTACAGGGTAACAAGGCGCTCTTTATGATAGGAAAAGTGCTGAGCTACTTCCTACCAATATTTTCATCTCCAGCTGTCGTACTGCTGAGTAGGTTTTCCTTTCATTTGGTTACCTCCACATCGAACCAATCCCTTCTTTCTCCATCCAGTTGTCCATATCATATGCATCCTTCAAATTTGCAAGTATGCGAATAAGATGTAAGCTGACCCTGTAAGCTGTAAGAAACCCTTTCACCCATGATAGAGGTGGATAGTAACTTAGGGTAAGTGATAGCGGCCATCCCTGTGGGGCATACATGTGCTGCTCCCGATGCTCCTTTCAAATTTCAAAGGGTGCTCCTCCTTTGAGTTCCATTGATGCAGATTGATGGAGAATCCATCTACAAATCTTTTAAGGAATTCCGCTCATGGATCGGATGAGTTTTGGCAAAGATATGACCATCACTGTGGCCCACAGAGTGCTCCCCATAGACCTCCATAGATCCAGTAGGTCCTCCAAAAAATTGTAGAAAAAATGTAAAAAAAAATGTGTTCCCAGGTTTTAATGCAGATTGGTGGAGAATCGATCTACAAATCGTTTAAGGTATTCCGCTCAAGAATCGGATGATTATTGGCAAAGATATAGACATCGCTGGGACCCACATGTGGCTCCCCATGCCTTTTTCAAAATTTCGAAGGGGATCTCCCAGAAAATTTGGGAAAAAATCTGAAAAAAAAGTTGTTCTCAGATTTTGATGCAGATTGATGGGGAATCGATCTACAAATCGTTTAAGGTATTCCGCTCAAGAATCGGATGATTATTGGCAAAGATATAGACATCGCTGGGACCCACATGTGGCTCCCCATGCATTTTTCGAAATTTCAAAGGGGATCTCCCAGAAAATTTGGGAAAAAATCTGAAAAAAAAGTTGTTCTCAGATTTTGATGCAGATTGATGGGGAATCGATCTACAAATCGTTTAAGGTATTCCGCTCAAGAATCGGATGATTATTGGCAAAGATATAGACATCGCTGGGACCCACATGTGGCTCCCCATGCATTTTTCGAAATTTCAAAGGGGATCTCCCAGAAAATTTGGGAAAAAATCTGAAAAAAAAGTTGTTCTCAGATTTTGATGCAGATTGATGGGGAATCGATCTACAAATCGTTTAAGGTATTCCGCTCAAGAATCGGATGATTATTGGCAAAGATATAGACATCGCTGGGACCCACATGTGGCTCCCCATGCATTTTTCGAAATTTCAAAGGGGATCTCCAAGAAAATTTGGTAAAAAATCTGAAAAAAAAGTTTTTCTCAGATTTTGATGCAGATTGATGGGGAATCGATCTACAAATCGTTTAAGGTATTCCGCTCAAGAATCGGATGATTATTGGCAAAGATATAGACATCGCTGGGACCCACATGTGGCTCTCCATGCATTTTTCGAAATTTCAAAGGGGATCTCCCAGAAAATTTGGGAAAAAATCTGAAAAAAAAGTTGTTCTCAGATTTTGATGCAGATTGATGGGGAATCGATCTACAAATCGTTTAAGGTATTCCGCTCAAGAATCGGATGATTATTGGCAAAGATATAGACATCGCTGGGACCCACATGTGGCTCCCCATGCATTTTTCGAAATTTCAAAGGGGATCTCCCAGAAAATTTGGGAAAAAATCTGAAAAAAAAGTTGTTCTCAGATTTTGATGCAGATTGATGGGGAATCGATCTACAAATCGTTTAAGGTATTCCGCTCAAGAATCGGATGATTATTGGCAAAGATATAGACATCGCTGGGACCCACATGTGGCTCCCCATGCATTTTTCGAAATTTCAAAGGGGATCTCCAAGAAAATTTGGGAAAAAATCTGAAAAAAAGTTGTTCTCAGATTTTGATGCAGATTGATGGGGAATCGATCTACAAATCGTTTAAGGTATTCCGCTCAAGAATCGGATGATTATTGGCAAAGATATAGACATCGCTGGGACCCACATGTGGCTCTCCATGCATTTTTCGAAATTTCAAAGGGGATCTCCCAGAAAATTTGGGAAAAAATCTGAAAAAAAAGTTGTTCTCAGATTTTGATGCAGATTGATGGGGAATCGATCTACAAATCGTTTAAGGTATTCCGCTCAAGAATCGGATGATTATTGGCAAAGATATAGACATCGCTGGGACCCACATGTGGCTCTCCATGCATTTTTCGAAATTTCAAAGGGGATCTCCCAGAAAATTTGGGAAAAAATCTGAAAAAAAAGTTGTTCTCAGATTTTGATGCAGATTGATGGGGAATCGATCTACAAATCGTTTAAGGTATTCCGCTCAAGAATCGGATGATTATTGGCAAAGATATAGACATCGCTGGGACCCACATGTGGCTCCCCATGCATTTTTCGAAATTTCAAAGGGGATCTCCCAGAAAATTTGGGAAAAAATCTGAAAAAAAAGTTGTTCTCAGATTTTGATGCAGATTGATGGGGAATCGATCTACAAATCGTTTAAGGTATTCCGCTCAAGAATCGGATGATTATTGGCAAAGATATAGACATCGCTGGGACCCACATGTGGCTCCCCATGCATTTTTCGAAATTTCAAAGGGGATCTCCAAGAAAATTTGGGAAAAAATCTGAAAAAAAAGTTGTTCTCAGATTTTGATGCAGATTGATGGGGAATCGATCTACAAATCGTTTAAGGTATTCCGCTCAAGAATCGGATGATTATTGGCAAAGATATAGACATCGCTGGGACCCACATGTGGCTCCCCATGCATTTTTCGAAATTTCAAAGGGGATCTCCCAGAAAATTTGGGAAAAAATCTGAAAAAAAAGTTGTTCTCAGATTTTGATGCAGATTGATGGGGAATCGATCTACAAATCGTTTAAGGTATTCCGCTCAAAGATCGGATGATTTTTGGCAAAGATATGACGATCGCTGGGGCCATAGTGCCATAGGGCCATAGTCCAAGATTTTTGAAGAGGTCTTTTATGAAGAACTGCCAAACTCCATCCCCCGAACAAAACTTTCCCTTGTTGCTTATCAATCGAATACACAAATTATGTTATTTTCCACTTTTCTACGTATTTGTTCAGGTGTACGTGCTACTGGCTGGATAAATTGATTTGTTTCGGAGTAATTGCATGCAGATTATGGCTACTCCTTGTAGTCCAACAGGTGGGTGACTGCTTAAGCTTGGAGCGGAGTCGATTAGGATCCAGAGGTCGTGTCTGGCAAATTGGAGTAGTCGTAAACGCGAATCGGCATTAGGGCCTGACATCCCTCCTCCTCCTCCGGTGTGTCGGAGGGCAACTTGAGCAAATGCAAATATCATAATTCTCAACGGCTGTCGCTAGCAGACGGGGGCGGAGGGTGGAAGCCAAGGGAGAGGAATAGGCCACAAATGGCAGCCCCACCTACCTGCCTATGGAACTGGAGCCCGAGCCAGAGCCAGAGCCAGAGACTGAGCCGGAGCCGGATCCACGGAGGCCACCGTTACGAGGGCAGGACAAATAAAATTGTTTCGGCACGCCACCGCGAAGGTTGCCAGTTGGCGCTCGAAATGATTCTGGTGCACGCAAGACCAAGAACAAGAGCGGACTCGCCTCCTGAACAACCCACCCCCCTCCCCTGAGCCTGCTCCACCTTTACGACCTGCTCAAACATCAAGCTTATTTATTTACTCTAAAAACAATACCGGAAAATTAATAGCAATTTGCTAGGTTCATAAATTTGTCGAAATAAATGTCCTTAACTGGGGAACCCGCTTCACGAAATGGAAATGTTGCTGGGTAGTGCATGGAGGGGTGGATGTTACATGTTCCATGTTACATGTTAGATGCCAGATGGTATAAGGTGGAGGGCGGGTCTTCCAAATGAGTTTCACCTGGCGCATATCGATTGCCCGACCGTAGACCCCTTGGCTTTGGCCTTTCCTTATCATCCTGGCCCGGATGCGTGACTCCCGATTCCCACAGGAGTTTAATTTTGATGGCTCCAATTAAGTGCGTGTAAATGCGGTCTGCCCGCCCCCTTTCCGGCCCACCCAAAGTTCCTACACCTGGAGAAACTTATTCGAACAGTTTCTGATTTTTTATGAGAATCATGATTGGAAACTAGCCTTTTCTCTGAGTGTCCATAAGGGTTTGCCGGGTTATTAATGCAACTTTATTGAAGTTTATTGCTGCTTGTCAGCGCATGCAGGCTGCGGCGGTACAAAGTAAAGAAAACTAAGTGGTGACTGCCTGGACGGGCGCCCCTGGCTGTGGGTGGGCTGGTGCCGGATGGCTGGATGGCTCAAAATCGAGTCCAAGTCGGAAAAAACGCCAAGCGAAGGCAGACAAGTCAGTTGGCCAACGGCAAGCACCGCGAACAGACGTCGAACAGTTTATGGCGGCGCGGTGGAGAGGCCCGAGCCCCGCCGCGGGGACACATCGGAAGTGATATTCGATAAGAGACTGAATCCGAAAACCGTAGAGATTCCGCAATGCCGCGCAAGAAACCCAAGGTGGATACTCTCGAGGAGATCGAGACCAGCATCAAGCTGCTCTGCGATCAGTCCAACAACCACATGAAGGTCCGGGCGTACGAGAAGGCCTTGTTTGGCTATAATCAGGTGGGTTTCCGAAGCCAAAAGTTATTCTAATCCTGTAGCTCTACAAGGACCTCTATTGGACCAATCTCCAAACTATAACTAAAAAAAAACTATTAACAAATAATAAAATGCAACATAAATATCAGCCTATGATAGTTGCTTCTATAGAGGTTATAGGTAATGCTCTTTTTTTAACTTGGTTATATTTTTTACTGCAATTTCGATCAATAAATTAGTTGTTAGTTTTAAAATGGATGCAGGAGTTAAAAGAATCTTTTGTTGCATAAATCTTTTAAATTACAATTTTATATTGCGCCACCTAGTGTGGGTTGGCAGTACTCGAATGTCGTCCTGGCAATGGTTATCCTGGCAAAAGCTCACAAAAAGCTTTATCTTAAGCTTAGCACAGTTTTGAAATCACCTGCAGGACGAAAACAGTTTGGAAGTCCCAGATCCTTGGAAGACAGCAACGGTTTCAATAACAAAACTTCCCAGGGGCGGCTTTAACTTTAAAAATATGATTTAAAATTAATAAACTTTTATGATTCTACTATTAAGAGTAAAGAGATTAAGACATAAGTAATACTTACAAGTACCTCTTGGGGTTCTAATAGTAATTCTAAATAGTTAGAAGGAACATAATATTTTAGCATAGATAGAGTAGAGTAGGTTGGATTTTGTAACTGATCCATCAGACTCCAAGTCCAAGCCCAAGGTCATGACCCACATCGAGGCCAACACGCTTGGCGTTCGGCCCAAGCACCTGACACCTGATGGCTGATACCTGGCTCCTGGCACCTCGCTCATGCTTGTTTGTATCGATTTCTAAGCCATTTGAGTTCGCCTGCCAGTTTCCTGGCAACAGAAAGGATTGCACAAATCAATAGGTTTCAGCTCCGGTCAGTTGGATTTCCGTACCGAGGATGTCGAACGTTCTGAACACGATCCTTGCCGTGGACAAGGAGCAGGAGCTGCTGCAGAGCTTCATCCGCACCGGGGCTGCGGCGGAGGAGGAGTCGCTCGAAGAGGGCAATCGCCGGTCCAAGGGTCGTTCCCACAAGACGCCTATCTGGGAGCGGGAGCGAGACTCCACGGAGCGCGGTGGGCGGGGCAAGGACGGCAAGGGAGGTGGCGGGGCGGATGACGGAGCCGGGGGAGGAGCTGGTGGCGACGGGGGAGGCGGCAAGCGGGGCAACCGCATAGAGGCCGAGCTGCGGGCCGCCCGGAAGCGGATAGAGGAGCAGATAGCCAAGAAGAAGAAGCCGAAGGAGAACTTTGTGGACTTCTACACCGACAAGGACCGGGCGGCGGCCGTCAGTGCCGGAGCCTTCGACATCAAGCAGAGTCTGCAGATCAAGCAGAAGCAGGATCGGAACGAGGCGCTGCTTATTCCGGACGAGGCAGACATCAGCTCGGTGATCGCTCTGGGTCTCAAGGAGATCAAGAACGCCAATCCGGAGAACGCGATACATTTCTTCTGCAAGGTTCTTAGATCATTAAGAGAAAGGATAAACATATATCCTGAATGGAAAACTAATATTTGTTCCTTCCCTTTTCCAGGCCTTGGAACTGAATGCCACGGACATCAATGCCTTGATCTCACGGAGCAAGTGCTACCTGTTGCTGGGCGAAGCCTCCAAGGCGCTCCAGGATGCGGAGACAGCACTGGGCGAGGAGAAGAACAACATCCGAGCCATCTACCAAAAGGCCGAGTCCCTCTACTATCTCGGGCAGTTCGAGCAGAGTCTCATGTTCTTCCACCGCGGACTCCGTGCCCGTCCGGAGCTGGCCTCCTTCCGTCTGGGCGTCCAAAAGACCCAGGAGGCCATTGAGAATACCATTGGGACGAAGCCTGCCTCGGTGGCGGGGGCCGCCTCGGCTTCTGGCCCGAAGAGTGGCAAGGCACGCCGGCCGGAGGAGGACACCCCAAAATCCCAGGCTGCTCCGGCCGCCGGAAGCAGCGCCAGGACTCGTCAAAAGCCGAGTCGAGCTGACCTGGAGCGCCGCAACGCCCGGAAGCTTCTGGGCGAGCTGTGCGTGGACAAGGAGTACCTGGAGAAGCTGCTGCTCCACCCGGATCTGGTGCGGGCCGACACCCACACCGAGAGCATATCCACCTACGCCCGCGAGGCCGTCGAGTTCCTCAACAAGAGGCAGGAGTTCTGGCGCCAGCAAAGGCCCTGCACGGCGCTGCCCAACCACAAGAATCTGCCCCAGGATGCTCTGCCCAAGTGGTTCTAGAGGGGAGGACCTCCTTCCTTACACACCTGTTGATGTTTTCCCGTAAAGCTAATAAACTGTTGCCCCCCATAACCAGATCCTTCATCCGCTCGGAGCAGTTTTTATTTGAGTTGTACGCTAGTTGTTCTTTTATTCGATTCGGGATTGGATTTGAGTATTCCTTAGAGTAACTTGTAACATTTTTAAACGGAGCAATGCGGTTCTCAATTCGATTGAAATATGTATGGAGTTGGGGAACGACGATGATTTCAACAGCGGGGATTAAATACACATATGTAGTTTAATTTATAATTTTACATTAACAATGGATATATATTTATGCATATGCCTGCGGGCGTCTACTTGTTCGTATCGGGTTGCGGGATCCGGGACCTGCTGTGTATTGCATAATTTGACTAGTACGACTATAATTCATTTAAACATTAGTTTATGCAAAGTAGAGTTTAATACTTTATCGCCTCCGTCGCTCCGTCCGCGGCATATCCGAAGTTGAGTACGTGTGGTGCCGGCATGCAGGACAAACAGGATTCAGAACCAATTCGACGCCAGTGTTCGTTCACTTCCCAATTTCTCTTTTGATTACAACTATAAACTCGCAAAACAAACGAAACAGGTAATACCCTATAGTAACATAGATTCCATCTAGAGTGCAGATATTGCCGGGGAGGGACCCTTCCTCCACGAGGTGCCCAATATATTCGAGTATATTTAACATTAAATACAGCGATTCGGAATGCAATCGGCGTGCAGGTTAGCGAGCTGCAAAGAAGAGGCCGCGTTAGAGGATTACTGTTCTGGGATAACCTTTGCCCCCCCACACTTACCCTCATGTGCGTGCTCAGTTGTTGGCCGGTCTCGTTGGCAGCGGCGGAGCATTGCCGCTTCTATTTGGTATCGGTGGCGGGCCCCGCCGATTTGGTAGCGGTGGCGGCGGGCCCATGGGCGGCGCTCCACCCATCACGGGCGGCGGCCCAGCTGGTGGCGGATGCCGCGGGGCCGGCACGTCCTCCTGAATCTCCTCGTAGATGTTGCTGGCCGTCTCGTAGGCGGTATCATTGACGGCCGGAGGCACCACCTGCCGTGTGGGCGTCGAAACAGGAGTAGCCTGTTGGCGTGGTGGCGTCGGTGGCCCAGACAGAACTGGTCCTGACGGAGCAGCTGCTATGGGCGAAGCCTTGCCAGAAGAAGAGGCCGAGGAGCTGGCGGACACCGGCTCTGTGGGGGATTGCGACTTGGAGGAGGGTGTGGGCGTGGGAGCGGGCGTTTCCATTGCCGGCGGACGTGGGGGAGCCGCCTGCTGCGGCTGCAGAGGTGGCTGCATCTGGGGCTGCGGCGGCATCGGTGGCTTTGCCGGCTTGGGCACAATACTAATGACGCCGGCGTGGGGCAAGTGGCGTGGCGAGTTCTTTGGCGACATGGGCATCGGAGGACGAGCCGGTGGACGCGATGGCGGCTGTTTGGGTCGCTGCGGCACTTCCGGCGTGAGGGCCTGCAAGAGTTGGGCGTGCTCTGAGGGATTGGCGCACAGCGGAATAGTGTTCGTGGTGCAGAGCTCGATCTCACTGTCCACCAAGTGCTGCCAGTCGCTGGACTTGAGCTCCAGTATCAGCTCCAGACCGCAGACCAGGATGCTTCGCTTGGCAGCCGCGTTGAGGGCCGATTCGCCGTCGCGGAATGTTACCCACATGGTGTCCTCCACATAGCGCACCAGGGTGACCTCGCCCATCTTGGACAGCTCGGCAATGAGGGCCGACATGACGTTCTCATCGTAGATCGTGGGCCCATCTTCTTCTCCGCCCGACGACTCCATTACGTGCACGACAATGGTCGAGTCGGGCGGTCCCAGGTCGCGGATCACCTGCTCGAAAACTGCCCGGCGGCGCTGCTGATCGATCTCCATGATCTCCGCATCGATGATTGCGATGACGGGCCTGTGATCGCTCTGCTTCAACTCCGATCGGCCGTAGTGGATCAGTTTGCCGGGATTCCACGCACTGGCCGCAAAGTCTCCCTCGGCCAGGGCCTTCCGCCGTCGCCACAGCACGCGGTCCGTCCAAGCCGGGGCCCGCTGCTTCTCCGACGTGTCGTAGTCGTCGCTGAACAGATCGTACTTGTACGTGGGATCGAATCCGATCTCGCCCTCGAGGAACTCGCCAAAGACGTTGCCCGCCTCCTGCTCCTTGCGCAGTTGATCCGACTCCAGAACAGTGGTCAGATCCCCGGCGCGGATGCATTCCTTTAGCTCGTCCTTGTCCATGTCGATGCGGTAGTTGAAGTCGCCACACCAGAAGACCCAGTCGTGCGACTTCAGAGTCCGACCCATCGGGAAGGCTAGCTTCCGGGTAATCTCAGCGTAGTCCGCATTGCGCTCCGCCACCTGGGACTGCCCGGCAGCGAAGTGGGCACACACGAAGCACATGGAAGTTCCGTGCAGGACGAACCGTATGGCACATGCACCCTTGTTGCCCGTGGCGCCGCCGAGGCCCGTCTTTACACAGTCGATGGCCACATCCCGGATGTGCGGTGCGTGCTCCGGACGAACATAGATGTAGAGGCAGACACCCACCAGCTGCTGGTAGGTGAGCAGGACATAGTCATTGTCCCGCGAGATCGTCTTCTGCAGCTCCTCGGCCCACTGCTTGGCATTGTCCGTACTGGCGGCCATGATGTTTGAGGCATTCAGGTCCACTATCTCCTCGAAGCCAATGGCGTAGATGTCCACGGGGTGATCGGCGTTCTCCGAGGGATTGTTCACGTCCACAAGGGCCTTGGAACGGGCGAGGGCATGGCAGTCCAGCAGCCAGTCGGCCAGCGAGTCCTTGAACACGATGCTCCGGAAGTGCTTGCCGCCGTTCACATTGTAAGTACCTACGGCCACCCGGGCCATCCTGGGACGCACATACTCCGTGTAGCGTCGGCACAGCTCCCTCAAGACGGTAGTAGGCGCGTGCAGCATATTCGAGGGCAGCAGGATGCGGGCCCGGTCTGCCAGTTCGGAGCTGAGGGTAGAGCCCACCAGCAGGACGTCAATGGCTTCCTGTGGGCGGTTCCAGGGATTACAAAAAGGATATCAAATATTTATGCCATACCATGCTTACCTGCTTGGAGTTGTCGAGCAGATTATTTTGGATGGTTCTCGCTGCTGATCTGGCTCCGTCCATCAGCTTCGAGCCGCCTTGGATGGCTCCTGTTCCGGCATAGATCTTGCTCACCTCGTTGCCGTTGTTGATCCACATCTGGCGAAAGATCTCCTCGAAGCGCGAGATGTTCTGCTGCTTGCCACCCATCTTCATGGCCTCCACCTGCAGGCTCAGAGTGTCCAGTCCGAGGTAGGTCTGCACGCAATTGGTCCTGTCCAGGCAGTCAAGACAGTTGGTGCGCACCACTCCGAACTGCTCGCGCAGTACCTGCCCGTTTGCCGAATGGAAGACACCATAGTTGGCACCACACGCCACGATGCGCTCCTTGAGCTTGGCCAGAGCCGAGAAGTTTCCGCCCCGGCACTCCTGGTGGTAGTCGAAGACCACATGCGGCACGTCCTTGTGGGCCGACATGCCGTGGTGGCGTTGGAACTCATTGCTCAGCATGGCCTCGCCCTCCTTGCTTCCGATCATCGAGCTGCCCAGCAGGTTCACCACTGTCTGGTAGCCGTACCGCTGCCTCATCATGCTCATGTGGCGGTCGAAAGCCGCGGCGGACGTCTCGAATCCACGCGACAGCTTCACCTTGTGCGAGCCCACTTGGACGCCGGGCTGTTCCCAGAAGAGCGGCACTGATCCGCGGGTCTGCACATAGCTGGTCACTTCGCCGTCCACATAGATCACCTGCTCCGTCTCCACGAAGTTGGCCACATAGCCCTCGTCGTTGGTGCCGCGCACGTTGAACCGCGTGCCAGCCCGCTCGCAGCTCAGGCGGGAAATTATGGCGGCGCGAGCCTGTTTGGCGCCGATGTAGACGGTACGCACCTCCACGGAGCCGCACATGGCTTGCAGCAGCCACGCCTGGCAGTCTATCCCGAAGCGCATCAGGTGGATGTGCATCATGCGGTTCCAGAAGAAGCGGTTGTCCGTCTCCGATGTCTGGTGGCGACGTTGGGCGCACAGCGTTATGTCGAACCGGGGGCTTGGGACGCCGGATGCTGCGCCCGACGCACTGGGATTGGTGTGTGCGAAATAGAACGTCCCGGAGTTCAGCAGCTTGCGCACCTCGCTGATCTTGTCCTCGTTGGGGGCGGCATTCTGCAGGGAGACGAACGTGGTCTGGGTGATGCGAAAGATCTCGACGTCGCCGATCTTGCCCATGGACACGCAGCCGGTGACCAGGACCAGGAAGAGCACTGTGCTCTCGCCGGCGTTCAGCTGCAGAGCTCCCAGGCAGCCGTAGGCGTCGCACACCTTGGTGTACTGCTTCCGGATGACGTCCGTCTCCTGCTGCGTGAGCAGAGCCACCGCGTGCGACTCGAACAAGATGCTATCGCTCTTGTTCCGGTGCTCCAAGAGCACACTGTGCGGCGAGGGAGCTATGGATTTCTCCAGCACTCGGATCACCTTGGACATGGCCATCTTCGGGTCACTGGTTCTCGGTTTCACTGGCTTGGAGTCTCTAGTTCTGTAATTGGTAGCGGAGGTTCCTCTGATGGCTGCGACTCAAGTGGCTTTGGGGCAGCTTCGCAAGGCTAAGACATCTGTTGTGGCGAAAAGAGGGAGTCATCAATGGGGGGTGGATACTCAGAAAGATAATAGGGTTATGTGTGTTCGAAAATGTATCATCTCATAGATAATCCAAGCTTTCCTGTATTTCAACAATAGCGATTCGATTATACAACTCTTTCAGATAGTCCTCCTATAAAGTTAATCCTACGCTTTTTAAAGACACTTGCTAACCAAATTTTAAACAAATCAGCGAAATACGAAACCTGGAAACTTTACACCGATCTGGCGGAACACTTGGCCGCGAATTAGCATTAAACTCTTGCGGGGGCTGCTGAAAATCAATAAACAACTGCGAAACATAAACAAACCGACGGGCCAAAGAATTTTTCCAATATTTCCGCCTCCCACTCAAGTTCACGTACACCAGTGCCTCTGATAAACACTATGGGGCTTGTATGGATTTTTCACATGCAGCTGAGCGTGGGAAAAACACTCTAAATCCCGGCCAGAACAATCGGAGCCTAGCGCACACACTTATTCCAGATACTCCCCTAGTTCCCATTGCCAGAAAGCGTTCCGAAGTAATTTTAGTGCACTTTTATTGCCCAATACCTTTGTTTGAAATTTTATTGCAAATTTTTGCGGAGAGCTTTGCTAGTGGTGTGACCGAAAAAGCTTAGCCATGAAACGCCAGCATTGTTGACCTATCGGCGCCAACTGCCAGTTATCGATAAGTTTTTGTGGGTCTATATTTGAATTGCCGTTAAAAAGATACAAAAACAAATCGAGTGCATAGGCTGCTCTCGAAGATTAGGCCACTTGAAGATAATATAGAGCCAGTACAATGCCCGCCAATAGCGTCAATATTGATTATGACAAATAGCCAATACACATTTTTGTCATCTAGAAGAATGGAGAGAAAGAAATTGGTATCTGAAACACCGGAAGGAGAGAGAGAGTCGTCGAGATATCTTCGCGGGTCGCTCCGCCTCCCCCCTTTCCAAGGCCGGTGGATGGGCGCTTCTCACGTGCACCCAATTTTAACTCCTCCATGATTGATTAGATAGCCACAGGTTAATTGCCGACATTGGGGGAGTACGTTCCATATAATCTGAAAACAGAAAAAACTAAATCACGGACGATCTGCTGTGACTCACCCAGTTGGCGTTATCAGGAACCCGAGACCCATTATACATTTGCATTACACACAGAGTACACAGAAACGCTGATTATGTTTTCGTTGTTTTATTACTCAAGGAAATATACTGAATAGCTTTTAGTTTCGTTTAGAATTCTTCATTTCTCAACACAATTCGATTTAAGTCGGCAAACGAATTCATACTTTATCTAATCAATTAACTTAAAACTCGAATGGAACGCAGCGATAAGGGTTCTTAGATTTGCATAATTCCCACCTGCCAGAGATAGGGCGATGATGGGTGTTTTCCCGCTTAGATTCCGGAAAAGTTTACCGCTCCCCCCAAGCACGTCATTGGCTTTAATTGCCGCATCCACCCATTTAGGAGGTGCAATATTATCGGCAGTCGCTTTATAGTGGCTCTCCGCCAGTTTGCATACAAGTACCCGCCCATGTTCGTTAATTCTTAATTACTTAATTCATAAGCCTAAGGCGTCGGCCAGTGGCCTTCATCCGACTGCAGCCCCCCACCGCGGGCCAGTGATATGGCATGTCCTATCTATAGTTGCTTTTATTTATAAATGTTTGTTTTGCTGTCATTTTCTTTGATAAGCTCCTCTCTTGGGCGAAGAGTCGAGCATTTTCCACAAGGCAGCGTCTCGTCTTTCCAGCCGAGTATTGTCGCTCGCTAATAAGATTCGCCTTTGACCCAACTCAGACCCACCAGATCGTTAGAAGAGTCGCGGGCGAAGTCTACTGGAAAGTGCGATAATTATTACGCTACGAAGTGAGTGCGCGTGGCGTGACTCAAGCAAACATATTCCAGCAACTTGGTCAAATCCCCCCTGACTCATCTGACCGATCTGATAACCGATCTACGGCACTGTCCAAACAAAGAACAAAAACAAGCTCTAGTCTAAGCGTACGTCGTTCTTCGATTTGATCTGATTTATTCAATGGCATTCCCTTTCAGAGCTTATAGCTTATGTACAGAGGCTGTGGCAAAATAAACACAAAAATTCAACTAAAACTAGGCATAAAGTATACTAGGGCTTAGGCGATAACAATACAACTACGGGTGCTTGGCCAAAAATAAATAATTACAATTCAATAAAGCAACAACTGAAGCGAGGGTGAACTAACTCAAACATAGGGCTAACTAGCAGCAAGTTCTCATACTCGTCGCAAAACGTCTGTACAGGCTGGCTAAATAAAAATTGCATGTATATATGCATGTGATATAATACACAAAGCGTTGTTAACCAGTTTCCACGAAGAAGCCACCAAACTGTGCCTGGCTGGGCCGCTGCTCTACTCACACAGCTATCCGTCTCGATCATCCATACCGTCCATCGCGATCTCTAAACCGATCTAATCAGTGTCTATAATCTAATCTAGGTCTGTTCCCCCCGCCACCACGCCCCTCTCGTCCAGTCGATTCAGTTCCAGGCGGAGTGGAGGATGTGCATCCGCTCTTTGTACAGCAGTCTAAGTCTAGGCTTACGTAGTGACTAAGGTTCAGGCTAATAATACTACTCCAGACTCCTGCCGCTGAGTGGCTTTCGCTCACAAGTACAAAATAACAAACTTAACTAGTTGCTGCTACGAGACCAGCAGTCGCTGCTTGGTAGTGGTTTCCAGTGATCCCTCGTCCGATACGCCCGATCCCTCCGATAACGTTGGCGCCGGTGGGGGCGCTTCGGGGGTGGCGGCGTTGCTCAGTTCGTAGGCGATGCCGCCCCAATGCAGCTTGTAGGTGCGGGTGCGCCAGCGAATCGCCGGGTTCCACAGGGCGTGCAGAAACAAGTAGGGCCCGGTCAGCTCCCGGAACAGCCATCCCACGACGAATTCAAACTTGTGGAACGGCATCGAGCCGTGCTGCACGATGGAGAGCAGGAGCCAGTCGGACAGGAACCAGCAGAGGACGTGAACGAGGTAGAACACCACCGGATCCCAGCTGAAGAGCAGCGAGGCAGACCATGCGGCCAGAGCCCCAAGGATCATGCACTCTGAGAGTGGTTCCAGTAGGATGGTGGTGGGCACCATTGCCACGCGCAGCTTGGCCCAGCGGATGAGGCGTGCCTGGAAGCTGCCGATGTCGCAGAGCCCACTGTTCTGCAGAGCTGGTTGGTTCGATATGCGCATCTTCCAGCCCAGCCGGGTCACTTCGCGGGCAATGAAGAAGTCCTCCGCTAGGTAGCAGCCAAAGGCTTTCAGTCCCCCCAGCTGATCGATCACCGACTTCCGCAGTAGGCAGGACATGCCCGTGTGGCAGTTAATGCCCAACACGTCCGCCGACAGATAGATTCTGCTCTGCACCGTTCCGAAGAACACCTTCTCGAAGGTGGCTGCGAATCCATCACGGTCGCAGGTGAAGGGCATCTGGTGGACGAGTGCGTGCTTCTCTGACATGTTCTGGACCATGTCGAGCAGGGTGTCATCCTTCATCTTGATGCCGCTATCCGAGATCATCACGAAGTCGTACTTGGCAGCCATGTATCCGGGATGAATGTTGTTGATTTTGGGGTTCACACCCACATCTGATCCGCCCACGAAGAGGGCGGCATCCACCAGTGGGTACTTGGCCAGGAGCCGTTCCACCAGCTGAATGGCAGGGTCCTCCTTATCCTCAACACAGAAGAGCAGCTCGTAGACGGGGTAGTCCATCGCAAAGAATGTTTCCAGGTTGTGCTGCAGGTTGGGATCCACGCCCATTAGTGGCTTCAGTATCGACACACCGGGAAGAGGCTGGGCCTCCGTGGGCAGTTTGCAGGACTTCTTGTGCAGCTTGTAGCGGCCATAGCAGATGGCTATCACATGGACCATCCAAGTGCCCAACCAGAAAATCATGAAGAACGCCGCGAAGCCGTACAGAGGCGCAGGTAGGTGAGACATCGTGTGTTCGCGGGTGTGGGTGCGGCTGCGGGTGCGGGTGGCGTATGTGTCCAGGTGTCTGTGTGTTCGCGAGAGGGGTTCGGGCTCGAATCCCAGTCCAAATCCAATCCCTGTGCGTGTATGGGTGCGATTCACGCCCGCATTTGCGTTTGCATTGGCTGCGGTTTAAGCAGAGGCTGCGGTTTGCCAGATCGCCTCTTCGAGTAGCACGTAGCACAGCGATCGGTCCGTAAGTTCAGTCTGATCCGCGCGACTTACACATTTTGCAGACTTCGCGTCGCGTTTGGTTCCTAAATAAAATTGCAATAAAGGCGGCAGTGTTGCAAAGGGTTGCAGACACGGAAGTAAAAAGGTGCTAAAAATTGCCACGGAACTGATAGTGCATTGGCGGCACTTTGAAGTACTGGAGAAAAGCTCTTTTTAAATTAGAATTTATAAAAACGAATATACTGTTTATACTAAAAAACATTAAAAACATTTTAATTGCTTTTAAGTGGTTTTATAACTAAAACAACAAAATTTTTGCTTTTATCTAAATTTTCGCTTAAAAACTTTACTAAGCCAAGCGATTAATCATTTAAAAGACAATTACTACTGTTAATTTTTTTTATAGAAAATAGAAAATATTTATTTTTTTTTTAAATTTAATTATTTATAAAACTTTATTTCCATTTAGGGAACTTTTTTTCACAATGTAGATGGGCCTGAAGTTAACCAACACTGGCTAACTGCTCCCTCGGAGCTTGGAATCATCCGTCAGAAAAGAAGAAACTACACTAGAATGCGGCATTGGACGCACAAAAATTAAACAAAAAAGCAGAAGTGGTGTTAGGATGAAAACGTCGATTCCTTCAAAGGAGGCCCTTGTTGGTGAGGAGCCGAGCGAGGCAGATGAGGAGCCAGTCAAGTCAGATCCGGACCAGAACCAGGCGTTGTCGCGGGTACTGCGGGAGGAGTTTGATTCCCGATACAACATAGTGGATCTGCAGACTCCATTGAACGCCTTCATGTCCGGCCAGTACAAGAAAAGCTTCGCGTACTACACTCTCCGGAGTCGCCTCCCAGTAATCCTCACCAATGTGATAGACACCCTTACCCGGGACAAGAGCGAGCTGGTGGCCCAATTCGGTGAGAGTTCTTGTAGTTGGCTTCGCCTTCAGCCACTAATTTAATCTCCAGCTCCCCACGACTTCGCACAGGCAGCTCGCGAGGAGCTGAAGATCGTCATTGGGCTAATCTCTAGGCTGAAGTATGAGCTGCAGACCGACAAGCCGTTCCACAATTTCACGGGCGAGGGTAAGATGGTGACAGTCCCACCTTTTCCATGACTCTATCTCCAAGTTGTACTCCATAGAACCCGACCGGGAGGCTTGGAACACTTTCATAAGTCACCTGCCGAGTGGCGAGAGGAGCTTCTACCGGGGATCCAGCCTGCACGCCGAGTGCTACCTCCACCGAAAGCTCTACTCGTTTGCGGAAAACAGCATATTTCTGAAGTCCTACGACTTCTTCGCTAAAATTAAGGAGCACACCCTGATCGACAGCATGGATGACATTCTGGCCCTGACGAAGCACACACGTCGTTCGGACAACAGTGTGGAGGTGTTCGGCGAGCTCCTGAAGATCAACATGTGGAGCAACAGCAACGACGTGTCCAGCAATCCGGAAGAAGCCAAGCAACTGAACTTCAAGGTTCTGCAGGATGTGAGCGCAACAGATGAATACATAATTGTGAATCACGCAGAGGACATTTGGAACTGTCTCGATAACAACAAGCCAAAGAAACTGAAGCAGGTGGACGTTATCCTGGACAATACTGGATACGAGCTCTTCAGCGACTTTGTACTGGCGGAGTATTTGATCGAGAAGTCGCTGGCTAGCAAGGTTCGCTTCCATGTAAAGGCGCATCCCTGGTTCGTGACGGATGTGACGGAGCGCGACTTCAGGTGGACTTTGCAGTACTTAAGCCAGCATGCCGACTATATGATCAGTTTGATGGGCAAGAAGTTCCTGCAGTTTCTGGAGGAAGGAAAGTTCGAACTGGCTCCAGTATCACATTTCTGGACCTCGCCGCACGCTTTTTACAGGTGAGAGCTAAGCTTAACAGTAGTAGTCCAATACCTACCTTTACTTCGATTTTCAGCATGGTCGAAGCAGACCCGGACCTTTATGGCCTGCTGCAACAGTCGAAGCTAGTCATTTTCAAGGGCGAACTGAACTACAGAAAGTTGCTCCAGGATGTCTGTTGGAACAGCAGCCAGGAGACAAGTGCCTGTCTGCGCGGCTTCCTGCCAACCAACATCTGCTTGTTGCGGCGAGTGAAGAGCGAGATCATCTGCGGCTTAGCGGAAGGCTTGGGCGAGGCTCTTACCAAACAGAATCCCCAGTGGATGGTCTCGGGAAACTATGGTGTCATTCAGTTCGTAGACGGATCGCGTGAATTTGGCTATTAGTTTTAGTGTCTCAATGTACCAAAAAGGCTTCGCAGTTTAAATTATTCGATATACATAAATAGTCGTTGCATATCCTTCAGAATTCTCAGATCTGTAACCTTAAATTAATACCTTTGTAGTCATGAAATTTATATCAATTAAACTTTTTTAAATAAGCCCTTCGTTTGGCACCATCGCGTTCCGTGGTATTTTTTCGCGCCCCCAATACGGTCACACCACCCGCCACATTATCAACTTATCAGCTTTCCTCAACAGCACCAACGGTCAATAAACATTTAATTTGAATTGTTCTTTCGATTGAGATGGCGGCCGATCCGGATTTTGACACAAAGAACGGGATTGTGGACGGTCCAACGCCCCCACACACCGATCTCTCGGCCCTGTATAAGCAGTAAGTAGAGTGCGGGTCGCTAAATATAGCGCCTAGTATAGATGTTGTCTTGTCTATGGGGGACCTCCGCATATGTAATAGAATATTTACCCACACACACGTGTGCCGTTTTATGAATTCTATTCATAACAGGAGCTTTGCTTATTACACCTTCCGTGTGCGATTGCCTTCGACCTTGGCCACCATCGCCGCCTCCCTGGTCAAGGACAAGGACGAACTGCTGGCCACCTACGGAGTTGTGAGTTGTTTTTCAGCCAACCTGTGTCCCTGACCTTGACCCTGACTCCTTTCATACGCAGGCAGCAGGCGCGGATATTGAACAAACTACGAAGGCCGTGACGCAGTTGCGGGAGGACATCCTGAGCAATGCTTCTCTGCTGCTGTTCGAGGGCAAGGGTATGGCCCCAAAGTACTTTCTGTTGCTTGAAGATCTAACATTTCCGATTTTAGAACCGGACACTGAGCTGTGGAATGCATTCCTCGAAAATCTGCCAGCCGAGAAAAGGACCTACTTCACTTCGTGTTGGCTGTACGCCGAGTGCTATATGTATCGGAAAATTTCTTCTATTTTCCGGGGGACCTCCCACCTGGCCCCCCACGATTACTTTAGTCCGCAGAAGCAAACGGCGACCAAGCTGAGCGTGGACGCCATGCTGGCGGTGGCGAAGGCGACGCGCCAAAACGAACGCAATTCGGACACCTTCCGACAGCTCATTAAACTGAACTTGTGGGGCAACCGCTGCGATCTGTCCATCACCTCCGGCAAACAGGTAAAGCCCACTGGCAACGCTTTCGATCAAGTCACGGACCTCGAAGAGAAGCTGCTGATAGATGGTACGTTGGACGTCTGGAAATCGCTTGATGGTGGCTCCAGCGCAGGCATCGTCGACATTATTTTCGACAATGCCGGCTATGAGCTGTATACGGATCTCATCCTGGCTGAGTACATAATTGACAAGGGCTTGGCGGCGAAGGTGCGGTTCAACCCGAAGGCCATTCCTTGGTTCATTTCGGACGTGATGGAGCATGACTACCACTGGACGCTGCGGTTCCTGGCGGAGCACTCGGATCCTGTGTTAAGCGAGCTGGGGAAGAAGTGGCAGCGACTCACGGATGAGGGCAAGTTCGAGCTGTCTCCCCTGGAACATTTCTGGACAAGCCCGTATGAGTTCTACCGCATGCCGGAAGTTAATCCTGGACTCTATGACCGCCTCAAGGAGGCGCAGCTGGTGATATTCAAGGGCGACCTTAACTACAGAAAGCTTTTAGGAGATTTCTCCTGGGACAGCACGGAGTCATTCGAAACGTGCCTGCGGGGTGAGTCTCCTCTTTGGAATGAGTATTTGATTATTCATTCTCTTACTCCGTAGGCTTCCGTCCTTCTAATCTCTGCACTCTGCGGACTGTGAAAGCGGATCTAATCTGCGGCTTGGCCGATGGCGTGGCGGAGCAGTTGTTCGCCAAGGACAAGGAGTGGATGCTGACGGGCGAATATGGCGTCATACAATTCGCGAGCAAATAACAAGAGTCGCTGGTTAATAGTTCAATTGTAACTTAGTCGTTAGAGAAGTTGTTAACAAAAGAGTGGATCGCTTTTTAGAAAGAAGCGCTGCTGGGGCGGAGGTCGAGTTCCAATCAAAAAATACTCTGTAAATAATACAAACTTCGTTTTGAAGCTGGGATTCCTGGGCGGAACGGCTTAGCCACTCGATCCACTCCTTTTGAAGGCCTTTTGCAATGTTATTCGAGCACATTAACACTCACACGCATGTATGTCAGTTGCCCAGAGGGCAAATAAATATTTCAAAAACTATATTTCGGATTCAAAATTCTCAAAATCTGAGTCATGGACTCCAGCAGCAATCAGATAAGCAACAAGGTGGGCGATAGCTCTGCCTCGGAGGAGGCGAAGTTTATCGAGAAGAATCTGATTGTGGTCACCAAACCAATTGTGAACGATGAACTGTCCGCCAGGTTCCTGCCCACCTTTGCCTATGTGACGTTCAAGAGGCGGTCGCCAGCACTACTCAAGGATCTCGTCACATTCCTGCAGCAGGCCGAGCCGCAAATAATCAAGGAGTGCGGCGAGTACGCCCACTTTGATCTGAAGCGCACCATCTGGAGTCTGGATCTGCTGCGAGATGACATAAAACACAACAGGGAGTTCCAGCCCATACGCGTCAAGAGTCCAGACACGGAGCAGTGGAACAAATTCATAGCATCCTTGAACCCCGATAGCCGGAGCTGGTTCTCGGCCGTGTGGCTACATGCCGAGTGCTACATGTACCGGCGAATCTGGTCCATATTCCAGCGATCCGACACACTTAAGAACTACGACTACTTCGCCGACCAAAAAATAATGGCCGCCAGAGCTACGGCTCCCCAAATGAATGCTATCCTCGTGTCCACAGTGGGTATGCCCCGCAGTCAGGAGAACTTTCAGCGCCTGCTGAAGCTCTGCGTTTGGGGTAATCGTTGCGACCTGTCCATCACCAAGAAGGGCCCCGACATGATGCTGCTGAAGGACCTGAAGCATTTCGATGCGGATTTGTTGGCTGACCAGTCGGCGGACGTGTGGAACGATCTGATCGAAGCCTACAACCCTGTCTACGTGGACATTGTCTGCGACAACGCCGGGTTTGAGCTTTTTACGGATTTCCTGCTGGGGGATTACCTAATCCAAGCTGGCCTGGCAAAGAGGGTGCGATTCCATGTGAAGACTATACCATGGTTTATATCGGATGTCACGGCCAATGACTTCCATTGGATGCTGAAGTTTTTCTGCTCGAGTACCATCTATCCGCAATTCAAGAGCTTTGGTCGGCGGCTGCGGCGCTATATCCGGAATCGAAGCTTCATACTGTGCGACTCCTCCTTTTTCTGGACCATCGGCTATGACTGCAGTCGGATGAAGGAAATCCTACCCTGCTTGTATGTCTACATGAGCACTGCCGCATTGGCCATCTTCAAGGGGGACCTCAACTACCGGAAGCTCTTGGGCGACATCAACTACAACTCCACCGACCCGTTCTCTGAGTGCCTGCGCGGCTTCCTGCCCACCAGCGTGTGCGCCCTGCGCGCCATCAAGTCGGACATCTACTGCGGCCTGCCGGTCTGCACGGTGGAGTGGCTAACCGAGGAGGATCCCGAGTGGATGATCACTGGCAAGAAAGCCGTTATCCAAATCGCCGTCAAGCACCGGCTGTCGGGCGACATAATTGCTTGATTCTGGGATGGATTTGTATTTGGGGGGGAATAGCAAAGATTAAAGGAGCCTTCGTGTGTATGTAGCTATTGTCGATTTATTCATTTTATGACCTAATTGGTAAGTAGTCGCTTTAAAATAAGTATTGCATTCCGTATAATAGATTACAACTAAGCATTATCAAGTAAGTATGAATGGTAGAAAAATATGTACGCTCTACGGCCGTATGTATAGCTATTTTAGTATATATTTTATGTATGTATGTATGATAGCTGCGATGCTTCGAATTTTCAAGTCTTATCAATTGCCGTTTACAAGAAAGTACTAAACAGAATCGTAATGGAAACAAAACAGGAATTTTAAATTTCAATCAATATCTTTAGCTCTCGGGTTTACACACATTATTGTACCAATCATATCTTTCTGGCGTTTTTCTCGTTTCAAATATTAATAATTAAATAAAATCCAGTAACTAAGTGGATATTCTGCGTTGCGTTTCATTAGCTTTGCGTTTTTTTGGAGGGATTTGCTGCTGGACGAGCTCACAATACGCAGTTGGCGTTGAGCTGCTGATATGGCGTCAGGTCTTTGGTGATCGAGAAGAGCGCTCCATCGCTCACCATCTTGCACATAAGAGCGCCCAGGTTCTTGGCATCGTCGATGCCCGAGTGGGCCCTGCCCTCGAACGCCAGCCCCACATGGGAGAGGGCGTCACTGAAGTTGCACGGACGGTACTTGTACCAGGATCGGTAGATGGCTCTCACGTCGATCCACTGATTGAAGTAGGCGGCCTTGCGCATCCGCTTGCGAGTACACTCCTTGGCCAGGCATATGCCAAAGTCCCAGTCTGTCCAGGTGACAAAGGCGCAGTTCCCCAGCACGTTCGACTTGTTCATCTTGGGCAGCGTCAGGTTGCGAGCTCGCAGCTCCTTGCGTAGCCACTCGTGGAACATCATCAGAGCCGTCTGCAGTGGCACTCCGCCGTCCACCGTCTTCTGCTGTATGCCAGTCAGCTCGGTGCAGTAGGTACTCAGCCGCGGCGACTCAATGGGCATGATGTACTTGTGGAACTCGGCCTCGATCTTTCCAGTCTTCAGATTGACAAGTACGGCTGGGAATTCTGTAAAGAGAACAATAATTAATAAGTAAAACAAGCAAATTACACAATGTCTTACCTATAATCTCCGCTTCTCGCCACTGCGGAGGAGCTTGCTTCTCCCAGCAAGTGGCCTCAAAGTCTACGGCAATCACATAGGTGTACGGTTGCATGGCCAACTGTTTGCTCTTTCTCGACTTCTTCGTCTTCAGGGGTACTGTACTAGCGGCAGCTGTGATTTCCTCCTCGTTCAAGGACTCTTCGGGGTCGTTGGCTGGGTCTGGTCGGGCTCCTTCCACATAAATGGTGTCGATCAGTCCAAGTTGTCTGCAACAATGCAAATAGGAAAGTTTAAATCACGAGGTGCTTAACACAATTTTTTTTTCATCTATTTCTTCTCTTTATTGTAGATGTCTTTTTTTGTCAATTTCTTGTGGATATTTTTTTTTTGTAGAAAATAAGTATGTAAGATTCGTAGGTTCTCTCCCGTCTGGCCTAAATGTACGAACGAACCGGATTTTGAAGGGAACAAAAGCTGCTACTATACTGTCTAGGAAATACTGATGATCCTAACCTAATCACTGCTGTTTGCCGAAGCACACGATCATGGGCTTTTGGTTCCAGACCAGACCGTTTGTTTCGCTCAGCGCCCTCGCTATGCCGTCGGCCCGGTAGCCCTCGAGGAAGGTTACAAACGCTTGGCCCTTCATGCGACCCTGCTGCATCACTTTGATGTCCAACTGGGAGGCGGGCGTGTACTTGGCGTACAGCTGCCGCAGCTGCTGCTCGTCCACGCTTTTGTCTAGGTTTTTGATGTACAGCTTATTGCTGGGATCCCCCATTTGGTAATTTTTGTAAACGGGCAGCTCTTGCAGTTCGCTGACAGTGAGGCGTTTCTCCGTCTCTGGGTGCAATCGTTTGGGATTTAGTGACTCTGGCAGTTTCAGTTGAATTCGCGGCGCAGAAAGTGAGGGTGCCGGGACTGTAGTCTTTTTCTCGCCACAGGACGGATTCGAGTAGCTGGCGGCCTGCTGCAGCATTTGACGGGTTCTCTTGAAGGTTTTCTGACGCAGTTCCTCGCTGGTTTCGGGTAGCATCAGACGCGGCCTCTTGATCTGTCTGGCCTCTGCTCCGTCGTCGCTCTCCAGCTCGCTCTCTGGATCGCTGGGCAAGTCCTCTGTCTGAGTGGCCACATCCTTCTCGTAAATTGGGGCTACTAGGCCCGGGGAGCGCTTTTGGAAGGGCGGCTCCAGATTCATGCGATTCATGAGGTGCAGCACTTGGTTGTAGAACCTTTTATTCCTCAGAAGATGCTGACTAATCGACGAAACAATGTCGGCATCGACAGGGGGATAGCTATAGCTGAGATATGGCGGCGGCGGCTGGGTAAAATCGCACTCATTATTACAGGCATACAACTTCCGAACGTACTTGTCGATTTCCTCCTGCTTCTGGGAGTCACTTGCTCCCGCCTTGGTCTGTGTGGACTTGTTGGGAGCGGCACCGCTCTCGCGTGGTCCAAAGAAGCTCACGCACAGGGGCTTGTCCAGTTGCGCGCTGAGTTCCAGAAGCTCCTTTAGCGCCCTCTGCGCTTCCTCCGGGTCGCTGTACTCGATGATCGTCTTTTTCCGGCCGTAGGGGTTCAGGGTCCGCGGTATTATCAACCGGCACTCCTTGATTAGCTGTGCCAGCTCCTCTAGGGTGCAGGGCATTTGCTTCAGTAGCAGCTTGCAGCTGGGTGCACTCATTTTTATATGAGAATTAGAAAAAGAATGGGAGTTCGATTCAAGGAATTTGGAAATAACACATGGAGTTGCAGAAAACAGCTGTGAGGATTGCATTGCCACCTGGGTGGCATATGGTGCAGGCGCTGCCACCTAGTTCGAATTTTCAGAGTATTAACAGTGGCGCTTAACAGTGACTGTTATCCCTGCTAACAGTAACTTTTAAACTTGAAATTGAATTTAAGATTAAAATGAAAGATATAGGAGACCATTGTTGGCCATTTGAGGCTGCAAGCTGACCACTCCCCACTGGAACTGCAGTGTCTCCGATGTTTTGATTATTGTTATGGCGAGGACTGGGAAAGATTCTCCGATTCCTATTGAAATTGATGTAATTTTCCGCTTTTCCACACACAAAGCCACGAGTCCGGACTGCGGAGTCAATGCACTTTTGGCGCACGCTCTGCCCACTTAATCAAATTGAATTGCATATGAAAGAGTGCCCTGGCTGACATGATCTGTTTCTTGATATATGGCACATATGGGCTATAAAAAGACCCGCACAGACACCCGCACCGAAGGCAGATTGCATAAAATTTGCAATGATTAAATGGACAACAACAAGAGCCGGGAGTGGATTTCACTTTCGCTTGGGGACAGTGGTCCACATGCGGAAGTCCCCTGCCACATAGACGGCGTGGAATTGGATGAATGAACTCTGTGCCGGGTCTGCGGCAATAAAACGGAAAACAACTTTTACTTGCAACGAGATTTCAAAACGAGTCCGCCGCGCGTCGGCTTTGCATTCTAAGTGGCTTTAATGGGTTAAGCTATATTTAGAAAATTGCACTGAATTGTGTTCTGAAAAGTGCCAGTGGAGCAAGGAGTGGAACTGGAACTGGAATTCCACAACCCTAACCGAGGAACTCTGCCTAGGAGGCGACTCAGCGGAACGGAATCTGAGTCATCAACAGGTTCCCCAAGGGGAGGGAGGCACCCCCACACCCAAGGCACCCCAGTCACCCGAAATAGCCGCGATGACAAGCCCCTTTTTGCACATTTTTCCCATTAATTGGCCAAACAATAGCCTAGTCGCCTGCACAAAGCCCGTTTTAATTAGCCATGTGTAGTTTCCGAGGCGAGATCGTCAGTTAGCCCGATTGTGGATGGTGTAATGGTGAGTTGTACTGCCGGCAGAAGCGTGCCTGGACACAGGGGAGCCCATAATGGGTCTATAAATAAATTTGCACAAATTACAACAATCAGCTATTTTGTTTGCTGTATTTAAAGTATGATCTGGCTGGCCAATTGATTTCCCCTTGGCTTTGCTAATTGGCACTCGCAGGTACTGGCCGTTTGGCCAGCTGCTTCTCCGGATGATTATAGTCAAGGTCCTGGAGGCAGACCCTAAGCAATTGATGGAAATTAGCAGAGGAGAGGCCTGTTGGGGCTTCAGTAATATATATATTTATTGCGCATACGACCCGCGTGCCACGCTCGAAGCCATTTCAGATTGTATGACGACCTTCCCGGCTCTATTCGGTGGTGGTGGCTGCCTCCTCGCCCTGCTCCCCGGCCCATTTCTGCTCCAAATGCAATATTCAGTTGGCGGTACCCTTGGCTCGGTTTGCGCCCAGAACTGCAACTGTATTGCCGCCAGCCAGCCAGCATGCTGGTGTGGTATCTGTGAGGTTCGTGTGCGCCATGCTCTTGACTTTGGATAAGTTTGGTGAAAACTGCTTTCAGCCGGATTTCCCGCATGGTGCAGCCATCAGAGAACCAGACGAGACGGACGCCGATTGCCGGCCCATGTCGGGGGAATCGAATTGCGCACAACGTTCGCCGGCCAGATCGGAATCTCCTCGAGCAATACCCTAGGCGGGATCCTCTCCAGCCCCGCTGCACTGGCGCTACTACTTCCCAGCGGAAGGGTGTGCGGTGGTCGAGGTGGGTCTGTCAAACAGAAACCTTTCTGTTTGATCTTTAATTTGTGCGCAGCGCATGTACTTCTGGATTGTGATTCGAGTGTAGTGAAGAATAATCCATAAACCGGCCAATAACAATACATTTATTTCAGCCCGACTGCCATTGCCACTGCCGTTGCCGGAGAGTTCTCACAGCCCCAGTTTCCATCTATTATTAAGTGACTTGTGGGCGGAACAGGCAGAGTTATTACTGCGTTGGAGTCAAGTATAATCGCAGTACTTAGGAGGCTCAGTGACAGTGGATCGCTACTATATTTAGAGAATCTTTTCGCGATTGCCCTTTCTGATTCAATCTCATCCAGATACAATAATAGAATCTCGGATCCGCTGTTCAATTCCAAACTGGTTTTGCGGGGGAACGACAACTAGAATTCTGGGCAGCTGTGACATGTTCATGGGATTGCGCAATTCGGCGGATGATGATTTACTTACGAGTGGATGGCCAAGACCTCCCACTGGTCGATGAGGTGCATTTTGGCAGAGACCTGGTGGAGATCAGGGATTGGGTCCGATGCGGTCTCGCCTGAAGTGGACTCTCCTGGGGCGGAGTGACAAACCGAACTGATTTGGATTTATGGCTGGCGAGTCTTGATTGGAAGCTTTTATTTCTGACCGACAATGGCAGTAGCAGTAACAACGACAATGGCAGCGAAGCGATCGCCTCCGTTTATAGAATACTACGCAATTCAATTAATAAAATAGTCATAATTAAATTAAAGAGTCGCTCGGCCCGTGGAAGCACGAGTCGTATAACAATAAGGTCTTCCAGCATCCCAGATTCCACCAGTGCTCCACCAGTCTATATGGTATATGGTACAATATGGTATATGGTAGTAACTCGAGACCATGTCGTCATATAGATTACAAGCTTTATCAATGCAGCCTCCTACCGTGTTTATTATGTATTTGCCTTTCATTCCGGCAAACAAAAGATTCCATTGCGCAGGCATGGAATATACTATGTATATATTTGTGGCATGTGGCAATGGGCAGGTCAGGCGAGGACATATTGGGGCCAGATGCAATCGGCTGCACTTTTGCAGCTTCCCGTCTTGAACTGTCATCTGTCATCTGGAGCAATTGTAGCGAAATGTGGCCCCTTGGGAGGCTCAGATTCAATTACACTCAATTACGGAAGTAGCGCCCACCTCGCCCCACCTCTCGAGAGGGACCTGGGTGAGTCAGTCTCAACCGACTATCTGAGCCATCGGAAATCCATTCGAGAGGCAGATTCCACTGGAACCGGCCGAAACCAGCTCCAACCCAACCTAAACTCATGCTGTAATCTAAATTACAAAAATATTCAGCATATATGTATGTATGAACGTAGTAGCCCCAATTCCAATTCCAATTCAGATTCCGATTCCCACCACCACGCGGGCAATCACTCAAGCGATCTGTCAATCAAATGATCGGCCGAGTGCTAATTTGGCGTCAATCATGTGTGCCTGTTTGCTTCTCGAGGGCAACTAGCACCAAGCATAGGTCTCCCTCCTATCCCCCCAAGCTCCCCCAGAAGCGGCGATGAATGAAAGCTAATTACGCCATTGCTGGCAGGACTGGCAGGCGTTTGAAATTCAATTCTTCCCCGTTCCGTAGACTATGTATGGGAAACAACTGAAATCGAGAAGAACAAATAAACTGCGGCCCATGGCGGAGGCTTGTACGGGTTGCTGCGCCAGTTATTGAATCATTGCAAGATTGCAAGTTACTCGTATTAGCTACCTCTGGATCGTAGATACAATATAATATAGACTGGAGATCACTAAAAATAGGGTAGATAGCCCTCGACAGGTCTCGGGTGGAGTCTCGGGGGCGCCAAGGTGGTGGAGTGCGTTGACCAACAACCACATCGCAGTCGTGGGAAGCAAATATTTGTCTACAAGTTATTACACGGCCTTAGCCCGGCCGAGTCAAAAGGCCAGGGACGGACTTCGGGCCCCGCGGCCTCAGCGTTTATAGTCTTCCAGAAATGGGGTCAGTTCAGGTCAGCCCGGGACGGGGGCCTAGAAAAATCAATGCCGCCGAATTCCGCGAGAGTGATTTTCGGGAAACCCCCGGACTTAGGGGCTGAGCTCCGCCCCTGGCGACTTAATTACAACCGTTAAGTGCTAAAGCAAAGAGAGGGGAGTGGCGACGACCCAAAGCTGGCGCTTTTATCGGCCAATTTTGTGAAGCCGGTCTTTTTGGATCGGAGTGGGACTATAGGTTCATACACGGAAAGAAATAGTTCTAGGGGTTAGTAGACAGAGGATAATTGGTGCTTTGCGAAGGATTCTCGCAGTGTAGTCGGGCAAAAAAAACTCACCTTGCCAGTCTTATCAAGGCCATCGTTGCTGTTTTTTGTTTCGGTTCTCCGTCTATATGTAAGTGTAATTGACTTCTTGGCAAACCTATTTATATTATTCTATCAAAAATTCGTTTATTTCGTTTCTCAGAGTCTTGTGGTGTTTCGCTTTTGTTGCTTTTTTGTTTTTGGCAGTGCAGCGAGTAACGGTAGCTAGGCAGGAGGTGGTCGAGGGGGAGGAAGAGCCAGGCCAGCGCAATTTCTTTTGTTGTCTGCTCCAAACACACACACACACACAAACAAACACACAGCACACACACACATACACAGATATGCACGAAGGAGCACCCGCAGACACAACAACACAATTACAGTTATTCCTCCTCAGTCGGCTGTGCTTTTTCGATATTTTCTGGTCGCCTTTCTATTGTTATTATTCGCCTAAATCGTTTGTTTACATCTTTCCACACCCACACCACACTCAGTAGGCCAGTCTCTTCTCTTGATTCCCTTGTAGAATTTTTTTGGACGCCGTGCGGCAAATAGCATTGATGGCGGTTCTTGCTATCAGTCGGTCAATAAAACTGCACTTGGTGGCGCGTCGCGTATCGCATTTATTATTTAGCTCGCGCGCCGGTTCACAATGCATACAAAAGTCAAGGTGCGCTTTGCGACGGAGAGCGGCACGTCCGAACGCGTAGAGTCTTAAAATCGGTTTGATTACAGGGTATCAATGAAACTTGTTTTTAAAGGCCGTTTCTTTCCCGCCCCTTTCTTGCCGCTAGCGATGGTACAGGTACCCCCCTGGACCCATAACAGCTGTGCCGTGTCATCACTAATTCTGTTCCATCTCTCGGTATTAAATCTATCGATTTGTCTAGGGATGGAAAATCTGTAGCTTTCCAGCCACTGTACAACCTTAACAGAGCTGTTAACAGAATTCTTAGCGCGCTTCTTTTATCAGTTTTGAAATTTGAATTGAAACGGAGGTGGCGTATTTTGAAATAAGACGAAATAATTTGACAAAAACGGCTGACACGGCTGAAATTCATACTGATTTATATATTTTTCCGTACATAGGCGATATGTGGGAGCAATTGGAAAAGTACCGCAATCACTTTTTGCAGCACGAGATCAAAGATCTTTTGAAGCCCAGCTCCATAAACAACAAACAGAATGAAGAGTGGGCAAAGTTCATGGAAAAGAGAGACCTGTGCCGGTGTCTCCCAGCTGGGTGCACCTCCAGTTCCACCCACTTCGAGGATCGGGCTCAGTTGGCCTACGGCTGGTTCGCTCTTCCGAAGCTGATGAAGGAGCTGGACAGCGACCAGCGCCTCACTCACTGGAAGGCCATTGTGTCCCTGACGGAGTTCCTGCTCAACCCTCTGAATGCCCAGAGGGCCATAACCGAGATGGATATTGTGCGAAAGTAAGGAAATCAATTGATTGCGGCTAGTTACTAAACTAATACTGATTTCAGGCTTAAGAACGCCTTCATGCGCATGAGACTGAAGCACCACAAGGAGGAGTACAACGAAATGGAGATGTATCTCAAGATATATAGTAAGTATGAGGTTTTCCAGATTTCCGGTTAATAACTATGTGATGTCCTTGCTAAGATATCCTCTCCCGCAACTATAATGGCGCTGTGGACATAGCCAATCGCAAGTGCCTCAGAGTTGAGTTTTACAAATTCATTCACCACCAGGAGGCCGCGAAGGATGAACTGGCCTCGGAGATATTGAGAAATTTAACGGGCAAGCCAAAGGGTGAGCATCAACGTACCTCAAAGGAATATAAACCAAGTTTCCCTTTTAGTTTTGAATATTGTCTTGGAGGATCCCGAGAACTTTATGGCATTGGCTGCGATTTTCAAGAAGGATCCTTGTCGACCGCACTACCCACACCACTTGTGGCATCACCTCTGCCACCTGCTGGAGGTGGCGCCGGAGCAGGGCATCGAGCTGGGCTTCTTCGAGCTCATGCACTCGCGCATCCTGAATCGCCTGGCAAAGTTCTGGTGCATGTCCACCAAGGCCTTCGCCCTGCTCCTGCGCTGCGCCGAGGGCCAGAAGCGCTTCGACGCCGTGGACGGGGTTAAGCTGCTCTACGATGTCTTTTGCCAGCCGGACGAGCCGTCGTGGAAGCTGCTGCCCAGCCAGAAGGTGGAGAACTGGGAGTACACAGTCCTGGCCCTGCTCAACGGCCTCCACAGCAAGCGGGCTCTGTGGCGGAGTCGGGAGTTCACCCCCCTGCCTTGCTATGTGGGCCGCCTGATGATGACGGACAGCAATCCCCGCCAGCAGCTATACTGCCTGAAGGCGCTCCGCGAGCTGGGAGTGATGCCCTGCATCAAGAGGTACATCATCGGAAACTGGCTCGACGACATCACCCAGTTGTTCTGCCTGGATGCGGAGGCCGAGTGCGCCCGGGACTCCCTGCTGGACTGGCTGCGAAGAGACATAGCCGACTCTAGTTAACTCGACCTCCTCCTGCAAGCCTTTCATTCATGCCAGTTCTATTTCCCCGCTTAACCGCCTCTTAACCGCTTAGATAAATCCTAACCGTTTAAAAACTACCCCTCCAGTCCTGTCCCAAAGAGAGGTCTTGGGACACGAAGCTCCTTCGTGTCGGCGGGAGAAGTAGCTTTGCCGAGCTCCTGTCAGCTGTTTATTTTGTGAAGTTAAATAAAGGAAATTGTAGTAAACAAATCCAAGCCGGTCGGGATTTAGTTGCTTAAATAATAAATAGCTCGATCCTGGCTTAATCCTGCCTTGACCCTGATCCCCTTCTCTTCGTTCTCCACTTTATGCATTCATGGAGCTGGCGAAGAGCGAGAACTTTTCCAATTTCCGATGCCTGGACATGTAGCGACTGTAATCAGCAAGGATGCATCGTTTCCAGGACAACAAAAAAGGCATAACCACAACTGTCTGACCACAGTGGCCGCAGGAGCCGCAGCTTGTGGTTGCTGTCAGGCCTTGGGGCTTACTCTACATATTTTGATATCCACATAAAGGATAAAGGATGCACATTTTTTCCATATTATTTTTCTGCGGCGACAAACTTGGCAGCCGGCTGGATTCTTATTTTTCCATTTATTTGGCTTGGCATGGGGGAGAAGGAGCTGTGTCCTGCTCCACATTTCCCGTTCAATCGGCAAGTTTTGTGCTCTGTCATCGGCTCCTCCGGAATCCTTGTGGGTAGCAATTTTCCAAAGTCCCCGGTGCCCGCCCGGACTCTTTGGTGAACTTTTTAATTACCGCCGCGAGTTTGCCCGGCTTTCTTTTCTTCAGTCTTCACTCCTATTGTTTTTTGGTCCTTTTGCTTTTAGCTTTTTAGCATTTTTCAAGTTGTTTATGAAATATTTTATGGAAATTATGCGAAACTTGTTTACCAGACTTCTCATTCAGCAGCCGCCGCGGCCGCTATTTGGCGCCTTCGGACAAAGTTCCTTACTTTTTGCCACTCAAATTAATTGCATAACAAGTTGCGTTGATGAAGTGCCAGTATGCCAAAGTATGACTAAATAAAGAGTGTATACGCTGGGCCTAGAGTGCACATAGCCTGGAGTCTTGAAAGGCAAAACTACGGCGAGGATATGGACACCAGACGGAGCTTTGTTCCAAGCTGCAGCCAAATATTTGCTCACATGATTAATGAGCTCTAAGCTCTTTGTTGGTAGCTAAGTTGCTCCTGTATCCTTTCCAGGCAACGCCAGGACTCGTGCATCCTGGAGGACGGCCATTCCTCATTCCGTTTGATTAACTTTCTCGCACAACTCGCGGGCTGCTCCAAGACATTTATCATATATTTATTGCACTCGAAATATTATTTGTTCGATGTAACACGCACTTTACATCGCCTGGCTGGAGGACATGGGGATCCTCCTGCTGGTGGGTAATTTTACATAATTTATGCATTCGCCCCCGCTGCACAAAAATAGCCGGGAGGCTATTTGGGGGGAGTTGGAGGTCCTCCCATCCCTGCGCAGCATCTCCGCTGATATATGTAATTGCATGGCTGGCCGAGCACTTGAGGTGCCGGGTCCTGAATACCCACACACACACACACACACACTCATGTCCTTCCTTCCTGCCGTTCCCTGGCTCTGTTTTCTGTTTTCGGTTTCCCCCGTGCCGAGATACCAGAAGGAGCTGTGCCGGATCCATAAATCATTTTTAAAACATTACCTCAACGAATGCGAATAAGTGGAAATATTTTATGTATACAATTTTGCACCTTCTAAAGCGGGCCAAGATTTATAGGCGAGTTCTGGGGTGCTCGAGTGGCTAAGGGAAGGATCTCCAACTAAGCCCGAGATTGTCGCAGTGGGGGTTGATTAAATTTCAGGCGCTGACTTCGGGCCAAATCCAATTTATGGCCACCGTCCGCCCCTCCCCGCAAATCCTTTTCTCCTTTGGTCCCCCATTGCCGCATAAACATTGAAAATCAATTAAACTTTTATGCACACAAAGACAAACATAAAATGGGACTATTGTCGGCGCAATAAAAATAAAGGAATGTCGTAGCAATTTTAATTGAATGTAGCGGGGTTCTAAAACAAAGCACTCTTGTATCGGCTCTTAAAGCGAGGGAAACTTTGGCATCGAGTTCGGTTTAAAGTTTCCACATTAACTTCTTATCTCCGGGAACAAAGGACAATGGGGTGTGACAAGCATCCCCGCCCTCACACTTGTTGTGGATGTTGTTGTGATCCGCCAACTGGGCTGAAAAGCCAATAATTTGCCTGCGTCCGGCCAGAGTTATGCCCAAGCCAAGGTCCCGAAGGATACGGGGGGGACTTAAGCCAGAAAGCAGCCACAGGCGAACGGCTTTTGTATAAATCTCTTTAATTTATTAGATTTCATTAGACATTTTGGCGTTGAGTCTGGCCGCGGGTGGTGTCAGAATTCGGTGGCTGCCGCACCAACTCCGCCACTCCGACCGTCGCGGTTCCCCAATTTTTGTATTAGGAAGCTCGAAACATGACTTTCCCTTGTGCCGTCATAAAAAGTAATAATGTGGCCGTAAAAGCGTTAGCCTCCGGCTCCGGCCCCGGCCAAGATGGAGGCGGGCCCTGATAAAAAGGACAGCATAATGAAGGTGGCAAAAAGTGTAGCATACTTTTTCGGGCTTCTGTTTTGTGTCCTTATTGATGCTTTCAAATATTCCAACTAATGTGTATAATTTGGGCTGTTTAATAAATGCCATCCACTTTTAAATAAATTTAAGCATTTCTTTGGCACTCCTCCCACGCACACACACATGTATAATTTAGGATCACTCCAAATAAATTACACACTCAACGATGTCATGCTCACCCACACCCACACACACACACCCACACAGACACACACACCCACACACACGCACACACAGACGGGGAAGAAAGGCAACAACATTGTAATCAACAAAATTACACTAAAATACAAAGCAAAAAAAAAAGGAGCAGGGAAATAAATTTGACACGAATGCGTCGACGAGGATGACACAAAAGCGGCACCTACCGAAGCCCTTACCGCTGCCTGCCCTCCCTGTCCTACCCCTGGCTCCCTTTTTCCAGCCATCCCCCACACAACACCCTGAAAGCCAAAGTAAAAATGGCACAACGCTCGAAGCCAAACAATGTAAAAGTTGCTGCCGTGACATGACGAGGCGAGCAAGTGGCAAGCTCCTGTGCACTGAGCGAAAATGCTTATCCGAACTAATGCCCCCTTCTTAAAGCTTGCATCTTTAAACTGTAAAGTGTAAAATAACAGCGCTCTGAGTTTAGGAGCAAGTAACAAGAGAGTGGACACTCATTTCTCTCTCTGCATCTCCCGGCTTGAGTGTGTGTCTGTTTAGGTATTGGTGTGCGTGAGTGTGAGTGCGTGAGTGTGTGTCATGTGCGACACTTTGTAACATATTTTTTCTCATTTGTTTTCACGCGCATCTGTCCGTGTGTGAGTGTTGCCTCTTTTTCGGCGTCACTCGTCAGTGTCCCTCATCCCATCCCAGCCCTGTCCCCGCACTCCCTGTCCCCTCACCAACCACTTCACGTGAGTGTTTGTGTTGGTGCTCTATATTGTTTTTGTCACGCAACCCATACACTCACCCACTTGCCCCGCACCCCGCGCGTATCAATCAGTTAAAAATATTTTACGCTGCCAAAGGTCCTCCCTGCCAAAGGAGCAGATCCTTACCCTGCTCCAAGCCCTCCCCCTTCCCATTGTTGTTGTAATTTTTATGGCTACATTTATAACATTTATTTTGTATTTTTACGAGCTGAATTGTCTTTTGTTGCTTTATTATTATGTCTCACTTCGGCTTTTTATGAGAGTTTTCCGGCTTCATGCCACAAAAAGAGACAAAAAGGAAACCTGGCCGAACTGTAGTCGCAAACCAAATTGCCAGGCCGGGTAATGACATTTTAAGTGTCCCCCGGAGGAGCTAGGGTGTACACTGAACAGGAACACCCTGGACTGCGTTCCAAAAAAATTCTTTAAAAACATTTGTTAATAACTGATGACCATAAAATTTGGGAAAAAATTTGAAAAAAAGTTGTTCTCAGATTTTGATGCACATTGAGGGAGAATCGATCTACAAACCGTTTAAGGTATTCCGCTCAAGAATCGGATGATTATTGGCAAAGATATAGACATCGCTGGGACCCACATGTGGCTCCCCATGCATTTTTCGAAATTTCAAAGGGGATCTCCCAGAAAATTTGGGAAAAAATCTGAAAAAAAATGTGTTCTCCGATTTTGATGCAGATTGATGGGGAATCGATCTACAAATCGTTTAAGGTATTCCGCTCAAGAATCGGATGATTATTGGCAAAGATATAGACATCGCTGGGACCCACATGTGGCTCCCCATGCATTTTTCGAAATTTCAAAGGGAATCTCCCAGAAAATTTGGGAAAAAATCTGAAAAAAAAGTTGTTCTCAGATTTTGATGCAGATTGATGGGGAATCGATCTACAAATCGTTTAAGGTATTCCGCTCAAGAATCGGATGATTATTGGCAAAGATATAGACATCGCTGGGACCCACATGTGGCTCCACATGCATTTTTCGAAATTTCAAAGGGGATCAGCTCACAGAGGGGACAGAAAATTAGGGAAAAAATCTGCAAAAAAATTTGTTCTCAGATTTTGATGCAGATTTATGGGGAATCCATCTACAAATCGTTGAAGGTATTCCGCTCAAGAATCGGATGATTATTGGCAAAGATATAGACATCGCTGGGACCCACATGTGGCTCCCCATGCATTTTTTGAAATTTCAAAGGGGATCTCCCAGAAAATTTGGGAAAAAATCTAAAAAAAATGTTGTTCTCAGATTTTGATGCAGATTGATGGGGAATCGATCTACAAATCGTTTAAGGTATTCCGCTCAAGAATCGGATGAATATTGGCAAAGATATAGACATCGCTGGGACCCACATGTGGCTCCACATGCATTTTTCGAAATTTCAAAGGGGATCAGCGCACAGAGGGGACAGAAAATTAGGGAAAAAATCTGAAAAAAAAATGTGTTCTCCGATTTTGATGCAGATTGATGGGGAATCGATCTACAAATCGTTTAAGGTATTCCGCTCAAGAATCGGATGATTATTGGCAAAGATATAGACATCGCTGGGACCCACATGTGGCTCCCCATGCATTTTTCGAAATTTCAAAGGGGATCTCCCAGAAAATTTGGGAAAAAATCTGAAAAAAAATGTGTTCTCCGATTTTGATGCAGATTGATGGGGAATCGATCTACAAATCGTTTAAGGTATTCCGCTCAAGAATCGGATGATTATTGGCAAAGATATAGACATCGCTGGGACCCACATGTGGCTCCCCATGCATTTTTCGAAATTTCAAAGGGAATCTCCCAGAAAATTTGGGAAAAAATCTGAAAAAAAAGTTGTTCTCAGATTTTGATGCAGATTGATGGGGAATCGATCTACAAATCGTTTAAGGTATTCCGCTCAAGAATCGGATGAATATTGGCAAAGATATAGACATCGCTGGGACCCACATGTGGCTCCACATGCATTTTTCGAAATTTCAAAGGGGATCAGCGCACAGAGGGGACAGAAAATTAGGGAAAAAATCTGAAAAAAAATGTGTTCTCCGATTTTGATGCAGATTGATGGGGAATCGATCTACAAATCGTTTAAGGTATTCCGCTCAAGAATCGGATGATTATTGGCAAAGATATAGACATCGCTGGGACCCACATGTGGCTCCCCATGCATTTTTCGAAATTTCAAAGGGAATCTCCCAGAAAATTTGGGAAAAAATCTGAAAAAAAAGTTGTTCTCAGATTTTGATGCAGATTGATGGGGAATCGATCTACAAATCGTTTAAGGTATTCCGCTCAAGAATCGGATGATTATTGGCAAAGATTAGACATCGCTGGGACCCACATGTGGCTCCACATGCATTTTTCGAAATTTCAAAGGGGATCAGCGCACAGAGGGGACAGAAAATTTGGGAAAAAATCTGCAAAAAAATTTGTTCTCAGATTTTGATGCAGATTTATGGGGAATCCATCTACAAATCGTTGATGGTATTCCGCTCAAGAATCGGATGATTATTGGCAAAGATATAGACATCGCTGGGACCCACATGTGGCTCCCCATGCATTTTTTGAAATTTCAAAGGGGATCTCCCAGAAAATTTGGGAAAAAATCTGAAAAAAAAGTTGTTCTCAGATTTTGATGCAGATTGATGGGGAATCGATCTACAAATCGTTTAAGGTATTCCGCTCAAGAATCGGATGATTATTGGCAAAGATATAGACATCGCTGGGACCCACATGTGGCTCCACATGCATTTTTCGAAATTTCAAAGGGGATCAGCTCACAGAGGGGACAGAAAATTAGGGAAAAAATCTGCAAAAAAATTTGTTCTCAGATTTTGATGCAGATTTATGGGGAATCCATCTACAAATCGTTGAAGGTATTCCGCTCAAGAATCGGATGATTATTGGCAAAGATATAGACATCGCTGGGACCCACATGTGGCTCCCCATGCATTTTTTGAAATTTCAAAGGGGATCTCCCAGAAAATTTGGGAAAAAATCTAAAAAAAATGTTGTTCTCAGATTTTGATGCAGATTGATGGGGAATCGATCTACAAATCGTTTAAGGTATTCCGCTCAAGAATCGGATGAATATTGGCAAAGATATAGACATCGCTGGGACCCACATGTGGCTCCACATGCATTTTTCGAAATTTCAAAGGGGATCAGCGCACAGAGGGGACAGAAAATTAGGGAAAAAATCTGAAAAAAAATGTGTTCTCCGATTTTGATGCAGATTGATGGGGAATCGATCTACAAATCGTTTAAGGTATTCCGCTCAAGAATCGGATGATTATTGGCAAAGATATAGACATCGCTGGGACCCACATGTGGCTCCCCATGCATTTTTCGAAATTTCAAAGGGAATCTCTCAGAAAATTTGGGAAAAAATCTGAAAAAAAAGTTGTTCTCAGATTTTGATGCAGATTGATGGGGAATCGATCTACAAATCGTTTAAGGTATTCCGCTCAAGAATCGGATAATTATTGGCAAAGATATAGACATCGCTGGGACCCACGTGTGGCTCCACATGCATTTTTCGAAATTTCAAAGGGGATCAGCGCACAGAGGGGACAGAAAATTTGGGAAAAAATCTGCAAAAAAATTTGTTCTCAGATTTTGATGCAGATTTATGGGGAATCCATCTACAAATCGTTGATGGTATTCCGCTCAAGAATCGGATGATTATTGGCAAAGATATAGACATCGCTGGGACCCACATGTGGCTCCCCATGCATTTTTCGAAATTTCAAAGGGGATCTCCCAGAAAATTTGGGAAAAAATCTGAAAAAAAATGTGTTCTCCGATTTTGATGCAGATTGATGGAGAATCGATCTACAAATCGTTTAAGGTATTCCGCTCAAGAATCGGATGATTATTGGCAAAGATATAGACATCGCTGGGACCCACATGTGGCTCCCCATGCATTTTTCGAAATTTCAAAGGGAATCTCTCAGAAAATTTGGGAAAAAATCTGAAAAAAAAGTTGTTCTCAGATTTTGATGCAGATTGATGGGGAATCGATCTACAAATCGTTTAAGGTATTCCGCTCAAGAATCGGATGATTATTGGCAAAGATATAGACATCGCTGGGACCCACATGTGGCTCCACATGCATTTTTCGAAATTTCAAAGGGGATCAGCGCACAGAGGGGACAGAAAATTTGGGAAAAAATCTGCAAAAAAATTTGTTCTCAGATTTTGATGCAGATTTATGGGGAATCCATCTACAAATCGTTGAAGGTATTCCGCTCAAGAATCGGATGATTATTGGCAAAGATATAGACATCGCTGGGACCCACATGTGGCTCCCCATGCATTTTTTGAAATTTCAAAGGGGATCTCCCAGAAAATTTGGGAAAAAATCTGAAAAAAAAGTTGTTCTCAGATTTTGATGCAGATTGATGGGGAATCGATCTACAAATCGTTTAAGGTATTCCGCTCAAGAATCGGATAATTATTGGCAAAGATATAGACATCGCTGGGACCCACATGTGGCTCCCCATGCATTTTTCGAAATTTCAAAGGGGATCTCCCAGAAAATTTGGGAAAAAATCTGAAAAAAAATGTGTTCTCCGATTTTGATGCAGATTGATGGGGAATCGATCTACAAATCGTTTAAGGTATTCCGCTCAAGAATCGGATGATTATTGGCAAAGATATAGACATCGCTGGGACCCACATGTGGCTCCCCATGCATTTTTCGAAATTTCAAAGGGAATCTCCCAGAAAATTTGGGAAAAAATCTGAAAAAAAAGTTGTTCTCAGATTTTGATGCAGATTGATGGGGAATCGATCTACAAATCGTTTAAGGTATTCCGCTAAAGAATCGGATGATTATTGGCAAAGATATAGACATCGCTGAAGGCCCTTTGTTGCTCCTCCCGGATTTTTCTGGATTTCGAAACGGGTCTCCCGGAAAATTAGATGATAAACCTAAAAAAAAATCGTTGCTAGATTTTAATGCAGAATGATGGAGAATCGGTCTACAAATCGATTAAGGTACACCGTCCTGAGATCGACTGAGAAATGGCAAAGATATGGCCATCGCTGGGGTCAGAATGTCGCCCAAGGGACAATGGATGCCTATCGATATGAAATAAGAATAAAGTTTGGGCATCTCCTTCTGAAATGGGACATGAAATAAAAAGTAAAAATGTATAGTCTCGTTAGTGCATTATTCATGCCCGCTTAGACAATAGCGGTCCAGTACTCGGAGTCCCTGTCCCAATGACGGGCTCTTCCATTTTCACACTCCGGGGCACTTTAGAAAATGAACCAAGCCCAGTAGAATGCCAAACAAAGCAAGTATTTTTAATAACTTTTTAACCATGGAATGCTTTGTTTTCGCTTTGATTAAAATACTTTTTTCCCCACTTGAGTATATAGCGTACATAAGTACGTATATTGTGCATAGATAAAATGGAGGAAGCGGAGGAGGAGCGTAGTTATAAAACAAATTATGCATTATTAAAAGCACAGGGGGAGGTGGATGGGAGTGGGAGTGGGAATGGGACTTGCCAGGAATAGGATGTAATGCCATGGCAGCAGCATAGGCATCCACAGTCGGAAGAAATGGAGAAGCTGACAATGAAGCCGCAAAAACTTGGCACAGCCAACACAAAAAGCAAGAAAAAGAATATATTATATATAAGACAAAAAAGAAGCACAGAACGGAATGTTAAATTTTATAAATAGAGCACAGGACGGCAGATTGGGGCTGGCGGGGAAGGGCTGGAGGGAAAGATTGAAGTGCCAGCAAATTTATGGAATACGAACATTTCCTATTTTGCTCCACGATTTTTTCCTTTTTGTTGATTTACTTTTGCTCTGCGCAAATTGAATCAAATGCAATGGGAAGGAGCAGGGCGAGGAGCAGGCAGCCCGGCTGCCAGGCTGCCAGGCTGTCAAGGATTTGGTTGCCGGGGCTGGAAGGCAAACGAAGTATTGTTCCTGCGACAATTTGTCCTCTAGTTGGCTGCAGCCGGGGCTAAAGATGGATCTGAACCTGACAGGCGCAAAATATTGTACTCTATCTGAAGGTGTGTGTAAACACAAGGACCCCCTTGCACTCAATCCAAATCCAAATCAGAAACTTCATCAAGCCGAGCTAACAAAGAGAGTCGGCTGAAAAAGGTATAATAATAGCCGTATTTATTGGCTTAACTTCATTTATTTTCATCCACCACAGCACTGCGAGCCTTAATTTAAATTTTGCTCTATTTATAAGCTGCCTACTTTGCATTGAAATTTCAGCAGGATAAGCCTGGCTCCTCCTTTTGAATTTCCACACCGTGTTGTTGGCCAAACAAAAGCCGGTAACGGTATATGCGGCATTAAAATGTTAATTCCCGCTTAGTGTTGCACATACACGGCGTATACGTAATATCGTCCCAACTGATTTTTAGTCGAGGTCCTGTCCCTCCTGCACACACACACCCTCGTACAAACACTCTGCTGACTGACCACATTTTGAAGCGAGTTGATTTTACAGTTCATTCAGCGTGTTGACCGAAATTGGCGTGGTTTTAATGCCCCTCCCCCCCACCCCCCTGGTTTAAATAGCCACCCCCACCCTTTGATATGAAATAAGTTTTAGTTTCTATTTTCCGTATTTTTTGCCGTTCTTCTTCATTTGGCAATTTTCAACCGGACCCAGAGTCCGGGTCCGGAGCTCGAAACAATGTGCGGACTATTAGCCAAAATGTTAAATGACACGATTTGTGTGTGCGGGGGAGGGGGGGAGTTAGTTTTTGGGGCGTTGTTAGTGGATGATTGGGGCTTTAAATGGTTGTGTGGACCGCTCTCGGCGCTTAGCTGGTAAATAAAGCATGCAGTACAGTTGTGCCCGGAAAACGAGTCAATTAACTTTAAAGGATAAGAGAATCGGCGCACAGTTCCACAGCTCAACCCAATCAGATCAGAAATCCGGCCGGAATTCCTTTTCAATCCTTCGCCCAGAAATTAAATAGAATTTATCATTGGGTTGCCCCGTCGAAAGTAAGCAGCTGCTGCTGCTGCAGTTGCAGCGGGACCTGCTCCCGGCTGCAGGATATCGCCTGCAACCATGGCAAATGGATTATTAAATTTTCATGCTTCAGCTTGGCTGATAATCCGGCAAAACAAACGAATATTGAAGTGCAACTGCCAGGAGCTGTATAAGAGAAATAGAAAATAGAAAGATTCTGGCTCCAGCTCTGGCGAAGGGTCCGCCAGGATACTCCCCAGCCAATCTTGCACTTTCTGCACATGTCTCGAGGGACAACGGATTTTCTGTTCATAATGATCTCTATCTGTGTGTCACTTTGTTGTGCCTGCACTGCGAGAAGTCGAGAGTCCTGGCTCGCTCTGGAAGGAGGACTAAACAGAGATTTCCGCACAGTGCTGTTCTGTGTGGGTTTCTGGGCGACAATCCTTGCAGGATTGCAACTCATTTGAGCCCAGCTCACGGGGCATGTTGCCAAGGTTCTGGTGTAAATTTCAATTTGACTGCCATGGCGAGACTCGCCACATAAATCATACTTAGTGTCCTGGCTGGTGGCGGCGGTCTTGCTGCTGTTGCTGTTGCTCTTGCCACTGCTACTGCTACTGCTACTGCTACTGCTGTTGCTATTTATCCTTTATCCTTGCTCATTTGTTGGCAACTGTTTTTGGGCTTTTGCATTGTGTATGTACAATGTGCATTACTCGTTTAGTCACGCGCCAAAGTCAAAGTTTTCCCATTTCCCATTTTCCACATTTCCCCCCGTGAATTATGCAACCAAGTCGAGGTGTTGCTCCGATCCTGGCCAGGACATCGCGTGGCGTTTTATCCTCATCTTCGCCGCTAAAGGATGATTGATGATGATGGCAATTGCTGTGTCCTGGCAAAGAGTACACAAAGATAGCTTAATTGCTTTCGAAGCGAACTGAAACCAAATCGCTGCAGGTTATGAACCTGCAATTGTCATATTTTCCGTATCAGTGACCCTGCCCTGACCTTTCCCCTTCTCGCACGGACCGGGTGTCCTGTGAGCCGGGGTGTTGACCATGGCCATTAAGCGCAGCCATATGATGTTGCCAGGACAATTGGCCATTAGCCTGGAGCCAGTTGGACTTTTCCCATCTCTATTTCGTGGCAATTAAAGGAGCAGGGTGCAATAGCGAGGGATATAGAGGTCATATCCAGCTTATGAGGCGTAAACACGGCATTACTTGTATGTGGTTTGGTGTTTAAAATCGGTCTTACTCCTGGCCAGAGTCCTTAAAAATGGCCGCTTTCAAAACCACCTGTTTCAGAGTGAATATTCCAGCTCCTTGGCCTTGTAGCCAAGAGGAGCCTTAGAAGAGGACACGTGCTAGGACTTTTGTCGGGCCACAGCTGTTCCTGGTTCTTAGCCCTCTTATCTCTCACTCTTTTTCCCGCTTTTCGCCGGAAAATTAAGTAAGTGAGACAATAGAAAAGGAGCTTACATAATGTATGTGTTCGAGGAGTATTTTTCTTCCAGGACTTGCTTTTTTCGCGCCGCTGGCCGGGCAGCTGGCTGCTGTTATTAGAGCTCCTTAAGCGGAGCCATGTTTGTGTCTCTTTCTCGCCCCGTTGAGCCCCTCTCTTTCACACTTTCTCCGCCGGCGGAGTAGTGAGTTATACTGGCGTTTTTAGCCAACGTTTAGACGCTTTTAATGGCCTCCGAGGGCCCAAACACACTGGAGGACGGCGACCACGTGTTTGTTGTCAGCCGCCTCCTCCCGGAGGACCTCCTTCTTTCCTCTGTGTGCGTCTTAATTTCATTTCTTGTCTGTCTCTTTCTCCGGGGATTCTATTTTATTATTTCTTTCTTCCCGGCGCCCTGGTTTTTTGTTCTCTGTGGCTCGGGCATTCCTTTAATTATCCAATTACGGAATGCAAAAACAACGAGGAGCGAGTCCAAGGAGTCTCTCTTTTCGGACTACACTCTTGGACTTTTATGAGCTTATTTAGTCCCGTTATTTGCGCCACTTGCACCTCAAGTGTTTTCAATTCCTTGGACTCTTTGCCCAAGTCTCTGCCTGTCCTGCTCGCTCATTATCGGCTAACGGTAAGCTAAGCTACTTTCGATAACTGTTAAGTCCGGGGCAGGAGCTTCGGGAAATCTTTGGGAGCCTGGCTTTTCAGGCTAATCAAAATCGAATTAGTTTTGTAAAATCATCATCGCCCTCACGATGCAGAGAGGGCCTTCCAGAGAAAGAGAGAGAGAGAGAGGCGTAGTGGGTGGAGCCAAAGGCGGGATAACTGGTGTCCTGACAGCTCGTTAAATCCTTACGCCAGAGCCGGCCAGATCCGGCCAGACGAGAATTTAATGCCGTAAATTGACTGCGTGAAATGAGGTTAATGCTCAATAATGCATGCGAGTAAATGCAGAAGCCTCTCCGACTCCGACTTCGGTGGCAGGTCCTTCCTCCCTCCTCGTCCTTTCATGCCTCGTCATGCCGTATCGCAGTGGCCTCTCTGATCCTGTGCTGTTGTTGTTTTCGTTCTTGTTCTCGGGTTATCGATGCATTGACACAAATGTTTCCCCAGCCCATATACACACCAGCACGTACACGGATTTACCCCCACAGATACAAGCACAAGGATGAAATGTAAAAAGTGCCTGGCGCTGAGGATTTTTGCACCAATAACTTTTGCTTTATGCCGACCCATAAGCACAGTGGGTCGGATGGGAGATTCTTCCTAAAAATAGGGATATATATGTTCTTCACAACTATGCAGTTTATCTCGCGATCTAGTCATCTAAAAAGGATAATAATCATTGCCCAGCACAGTTATTCTTGTTTCCATCCCACTGTCACTGCGGCAATCGGATAGCAGTAAGGTAAGCCAGAGAGAAAATCATTAATAAAGCAGCTTAAAATTGCATTAACACTGCAAATTTATACTTGTGCGCAGGATGCGTGTGAGTGTCCTTGTCAGCCGGTTAAGGATTGAACTCGATTCGACCGAGAGAGATTTAAAAGTCGGTAAGTTGAACAATTTGTAGGGCAGGAGCGAGACAGGACGCACATACTGGCTCCTGCCCGCAGGCATGCATTAGCCAAGGACATAATGTCCTGCAAATTGTAGACATTTTTCAATTTAATGAGGTGCTTTCCTCTAAATTTTTCACATGCAACCAGAGAAAGAGACGGCCAAAGGCTGAGTTCTAAGTGCATCATTGAAACCAGCCAGTGTCCTGTCCGCCGGTCCGTCTGCCAAGGCCATTAAAATGGTAAATTGTGGCCTGGAAATTGCATCATTCTTTAGAGAGAGAGAAAGAAAGAGAGAGCGTGTTAGAAAGAGAGAGGGGGATACTTGGCCGACAGCCTGGAAAAGCAAACGAACTAACTAACGCTGTACATTACTCATACGCCGCGTGCCCAATGACTGCAAGTGGATTGCGGGCAGGACATCATTATCCGCCCGCTTTTGGCCCTGCAGGCCCCAAACATCCTTGTGCAGGCTCATCCTGATTTCCAGCCCCAGCCAACGGCGTCTTATCCACAGGCTCGTCACCGTCAAGTGACTGGCACTCGGTGTCTTTCGTTTCGTTTCTGGCGCCGAGAAGAGGATATCACACGGCGGAGTCCTGTGCCTTTGCATGTGCCAGTCGACTGCTAAATGTCAGCCACACCGAGCGAGACAGCCCGAAAGAAGGCAATCCTTTCTGTGGGCCAGGCTACAGTCGATCCTCGTGGCGTAGTCATGCTCTATTTTTAGTAATTATAGGCTATTTCATGTACCATTCCAGTGCTACTCCATACAGCGTCTGTGGAATTATTTTAGTTAGTATCCCGCTTACCGAGCACCCACTGTACCGCAGACAGCAGGCGTGAAGTGAGCTGAAAAGTGAGACAGAAAAGGGGGGACGCAGAGAATGTATGGGCCCGATAGCTACGTCTATGTCTCACTGAATCCTTGTGGAATTTATTTTCCAGCTATTTTCAGTGATTTACTGTTCACACACGCTTCGTCCTGTCTCTTCTAGCTCGCTTTCTGAGCTCATCTTTCAGCTCACATTCTCCACTCAAAAAACAAACTTGAAGCGTGTCCCACACCACTCGACAAAGTGTTAATGAGCACCCAACACACACACTCACACACTCACACACTCACACACTACCACTAACACTCACACACGGACACTTCAATATATTGCGCCCTGGTTGCTTTCATTATACGTGTTATTTTCGCAGCCGTGCCACAGTGCGTATGCGTAATTTTTGTCACTTATGTAGTTTGCAGTTTGGCAACGAAGCCCGCACTTCCCCGCCGCCTTGCCCCTCCCGTTAAGTGCTTGCTGCAGATTTTAATTTCGGCCACTTGATGTCTGCCCCACCCTGGAAAAATAAAGCGAGGAATTGAATTAAAATTTTAATTAAAACAGGCTCCTGTCCCCGGAATAAAGCAGCCACGATCTTGTCCCTGCCTGAGAGCCATTTAATGAGTGGCCAAGTGTGGCTTTCGGCCATCTCTGGGGCCGTCAGCGAGCCGTCGGAATGTGGCTCGAATGACAACTTGACGGGTTCTGGTTCGGGCCTTCAATGGGGCCTTCAGGTGGAGAGGATGGCAAGGAAAAGTTTGCCTTACTTTTTAACCTTCTATTAATGGAACGGTAACAGTACCTTTTTTGGCCGGCTTATGGCTTTGGAGCGGGCCATTTTTAAATAAAATTGTATTGCGGTTTTCGGGCCTCAGCTGGAGAGCCTCATTGTGGGCCATCATCTTCATGGCCGGCAGCTAATGACCCTGGAAAATGGCCAAAACAAACGATAACGATGCCTGAAGCCAAGGCCCGGTCCAGACGGCAGGGGTCCTGGGCAGCCGTAGTTGGTAAGTAACCAGGATTAGGGCCGGCTTCCAGCCATGTCCAACGTCATAAATAATATTCCAATAAATTTATATTTGCCCCCCGACTGCCCCCGCTGAGCGCTTAATTGTGTTAAGATGACAAGAAGGCTGCCTCGTCCTGGCCCGGTCATCTATATTGTGGCTGCAACTGGGAAATCATGTTGCACGTTTCATTAAGATTAAGTCCCACTGACAGGACAGCGTCCTGCTGCACCTTAACAATGCCGGACAGGCCACAGCTGTGCCGGACAGGGGGCAGTCTGTACGGAGCGGGGGAGAAAGTAATAATTGAATTGATTTCTTTCATTCATTCTCCGCTTTGTTTCCACCTCCTCGGGCCACTCGATGCGCTTAGCAGGATTGCGCCCTCGCCCCCGCTTCGTCCTGGCAGCGTCCTTTGTTTTCGCTTGCCAATTTTTGCTGGCCAGTGAAATGAAAATGGAAAATTGAATATTTCCGGCGACACAATGGGATGACCGCAACAATAGCAGAAAAGCAGCAGTCCAGAATAGCTGACCTAACCACACGGTCTCTCCCCTTTTCCAAATTCAGGCGTGACCTCTGCTGCGTTTGGTGAGATTTTTGCTTTTTCCATACTTTCTGTGACTTGGAAACCCGGACTGCTGAGGTAAAAAAGAGCCAAGAGCAGACAAACTGCTCCGATGCTCCGATGGTCCGAGAATATGGCAGCGGGCGGAAACGGAAATAAGCCAAGCGCCTTCAGACGCCCGAATGCGGTTCGGGGCTACGTCCCCAGGGACTCAATAAAGCGAATAGTCCTTCAATGGGCATTGGAGAAATGAGTTTTCTAAAAAATAAAGCCAGTATTAAAATCGGAATAAATAATACTCTGAAATCCTCTTTCGCAGCTCCCGTCAAACTGAAGAGGACATGCATGTAGTTGTCTGAATAAAATGAATCAAGTATCTATTCCGCGTAGAAAAAACGAGACTGAAGAGGATTATCCCACTTTGGCCACAATTTAATTACATTTGCCGCACTAGGGACTCCCCGCCCTGTCCTCCCCAGGCCCAAAGCCCTGCAATAGAACCGCCTGGGCATTGAATTAAACTGACATTAAAATAGATCCCAAATGGGAGCGGTGAAAAAAATGCAAACAAAGTGGAAAGCAGGCGGTTGACGGGTGGGTGGGTGTGGCCGGGCTTCAGGCTACGGGCTACAGGCTACTGGCTACAGGATGCATTAAATCCACCACAGAAAACAATGCACAAATCCTATTTGAGCGCCGCTTGCAATTAAATACATTCAGGGGCAGATGGGCTTGGGGGCTCGAAAGTTGCCAGTGGTTTTGGTCGCCAGACCGAGTGCTAGAACACACATGAGTCCTGTCCCGTGGTCCCTCCGCAGAGCCACTAAAGCCGGAAGTACACAAATCGCATAAAACCCAAAAACGGGGAGGCGCCACAAGACGGAGCTGGGAGCTCAAAAAAAGCAAAAAAGTAAAAAATAAAAAAAAGAGTGACATAAAAAGTAAACAGCGTCGACACTGATTCAAAAATGTATTCAAAATGCGCGCCGAAAAGTGGGGCGGAAAGGATTCCTTTTTTTCCCCACCAAGTGGTGAGGGGGGGAGGGGGATATAAAGCCCTGGATGTCCCTGAATGGGGTCCATAAAAACGCTCCTCCCTCCATCCCCACCCCGGCCGCTCTCTTTTAAGCCGCATTACAAGTGCAGGAAGCTCTCGGAATCGGGATTACGAGTGGCCAAAATGCAGCTGGGTCCACCATTTGGTGACCAAGCCCGAAAGGGGTGTTGGGAGGCGGGGTTCAAGGGTCAACACCGAGTAAACAAGCGACTTTGCGGCGCTTCTCCCCTGTTATCGAGCGCGTCCATTTGAATGTTTTTTGTTTTCGGCAAATTTATGCCAAGTGTCTGATAATTGAAATGGTCAAGGGGCCAGGGGAGGAGGTCAGGGGGTCAGAGGTCAAAAGGGCTAGGAGCGAGGCATGCTTTCACGAATCCAAGTAAAAGAAATGTGGAGAAGCCAATGGAGGGTGAAGACTCGGGCCATCCAATTGGGAACTGAAGTGAACTGTTTACTTTTAAGCGGAAAAAGATCAAAGTAGATGATGGCATTTAGGACTCTTACTTCGCTGCACTTATGTTCCCTGGTGACCCATCCTTGAACACCCATGATTTCTACACTAGAAGGTCCTTCCAGACGTGAAATATATAAATATCACTCATTCATAGTCCTTGGAGAGACAGTGGTTTCCAAACACTGTTTCATAATCAAGTGAAATGAATTTCACGGCAGGATGGTTCGAAGGAGGTTAAAGTCCTAATGTGTCCTAAAAATATCAGGACATAGGAATGCCTTATTCAAATAAAAAAAATTGTTTAAAAAAAAGTTCCAATATACCAGAAACAGTAGGCACTTTTTTGCGAATACACTCAAAATTAAAACACTCCCAGAAATAAAAATAAAAAAAAATAATTAAAATAAAGTCAATGTCTCGTCGCTCGACTTCCATTTCGTTTGGCAGGGAGTCCGCCAAGATGAGGGAGGAGAAGGAGGAGAAGCAGCGCATAGCCCACCTGGAGGGGATCATCCAGCAGCTGAGGAGCGCGGCGGCGGGCGGTCGCCGGGTCGGGAATCTCACTGAGGCCACCCTCATCTACGTATGCAATGCCTCGAGAGCCCTTTTCCTGGGCCAGCCGATGCTCCTGGAGCTGCGGGCCCCGGTGAAGATATGCGGCGACCTCCACGGCCAGTTCCGGGACCTGCTGAGGATCTTCCAACAGTGCGGCTTCCCGCCCATGTCCAACTACCTCTTCCTGGGCGACTACGTGGACCGGGGCGAGAACTCCATCGAGACCCTGACCCTGCTGCTGGCCTATAAGCTGCGCTACCCGGAGACCTTCTTCCTGCTGCGCGGCAACCACGAGTCCGCGGACGTCAACCGGGTCTACGGGTTCTTCGACGAGTGCAAGCGCCGCTACACCATCAAGTTGTGGAGGGCCTTCGTCGACTGCTACGACTGCATGCCGGTGGCGGCCGTCGTGGCGGATCGCATCTTCTGCGTGCACGGCGGCCTGAGCCCCGATCTGAAGAGCCTGGACGACATCCGGAGAATCCAGCGGCCCACCGAGGTGCCCAGCGAGGGCCTGCTCTGCGATCTGCTCTGGTCGGACCCGGACGAGAACGTGGGGGCTTGGGCGGCGAACGATCGGGGCGTCAGCTTCACCTTCGGGCCCATGATCATCGAGGGCTTCCTCACGCAGAACAACTTCAACCTGATCGTCCGCGCCCACCAGGTGGTCGAGGACGGCTACGAGTTCTTCGCGGACCGCCAGCTGGTGACCATTTTCTCGGCGCCCAACTACTGCAACATCTTCGACAACAGCGCGGCGGTCCTGGTGGTGGATCCCAACCTGGTCTGCCACTTTGTTATCATCCGGCCGCGTCCCGCGGTCCGAGGGGTGGCCTATGAGACGGACAGCGGCACCGGGACCACACCCCCGGCCACGTCGTCCACGTCGTCCACGCCGCCCCCCGCGGCCCGGGAGCGCAAGGTGTTCTGAGAGGGGGTGTCCTGGGGCTTCAGTGGCCTGTGCGAGTGTGAAAAGTGTAAAGTATTCGAATAAAGCTGATAATCGCTTTAGAGCCCACCTGTTCTGTGATCATTGGCTCCGATTGGAGCCTAATCGAAGGACAATTGGAGGTCGCTGGAGCCAAGCAGCTCCTGGGCGAGCCGGGGCTGAGATGTGTAATAAATCTTCATTTAAATTTAATTAAAATTCTCAATGGCCTGCCGGGGGGCGGGAAGCCCCAACGAGGGATAGAATAATGGCGCCCAGACGGGTGGCAGGAGTGGTGGGAGCTGGAGGGCAGGGAGGTGAGCCAACAAGCGGTGGCAACTTCTGTTTGGCTTTGTAAAATGTCTACCTGGCCACACTTTATGCCGGCGAAAATAATTCCAAGCGCAAATATTTAAATGTGGCCCAGGGACGTGGGTGGCCCGGGGGGAGGGGCGCCCACAGCGGCAGGGGCGGTGGTGGTGGTGGAGGCGGAGCCCGCAGGCCAACTCGCATTGTTTACAAAAACCAGGCATCGTAATTTATACATTCATGTGTGTAAACATAAACAAAGGCTGCCAAGGCAAAGAAACCGGCGGGAGTGGCCCAAAGAAAATAACTTTAATAATCTCTGCAAACACAAATTTTCCCAGGACCTCGTCCGTGTATGTGTGTGTGTGTGTGTGTGCAATTACAGTGCAAAAACAGACCCAACTGTCTGCATAAATATTTATTATGTGTTCGATTGCAGTGGCCAGAGGCAGTGGCCTCCCCCGGACTATGATTCCTGGCCTCACCTGCCGCTGCATGGGGCCCATAAATCACAACTGCGGGCGGCTTTGCGGCAGCCTGCGGCCGTTCTGGATTGTAATTAATTTGTAATAATTTTTGTAAATGTTCATCGAACAGTTTTCTGTCATTTGAATCAATTGTGTAACGATTTTGTTAATATTTTACGAGTGCGTGTAAATTATAGAGCCAGTCAGGGGCGTGCGTCGCTGGGGGGGCTTTGATATCGAATCCCTTTGATGGAAATTAAATATTGATCAAAGCGAGTCTGCCTTTTCGCACTTGGGGGCCAATCCGTCGCCCGTATGCTCCTCATAAAATAAAACCGAAAGCCGAGGCACTTGCCTTTATGGGCCAACAAAAACTTTACGCTGGCATTTCGGGCCGGGAATGGCGCAACAAAAAAGACAGAGGCTAAAATTAAATAAAAATGTAAGAGCCAGCGAAAGGATGTGCGGGAAGGGGGGGTGTGTGTACCCTTAAAGGTGCGGGATGCGCCGGGCTGGGTGTCCTTTTTCCGCAGGACAGATGATGTATAAAAATGTCAACGGCAACAGGAGGCAAACTTGTAAGTGTCACTGGCACACAAGAGTGGTGGGGAAGCGTTGAAAACTTTACCAAACGGTGTCAAAACATAAAACGAGAATTAAGCAAAGGAAAAAAGGACACTCCCGGACTTTTGTATTTTTTTTAGTGGCCCAACCTCTGTTCCCGACACCTGCGCACATCCTTGAAGATGGCCAGGAAATGAGAAAATAAAGAGAGCAGCGGCGGGACAAGGTAGGACGCCAGGACCTGAAGCAACCTGCACCTGAAGCTGAAACTGAAGCTGATAGCTATAAAAAAGGACCTCCCGTTTCTTTCGCGCCATCTTAAAATTCGACCATTACCGTAATACTTAAAGGTTACCGTGGGTGGTGGTGTGACACGGGTGGGGTGGCTGGGCGCCGGACCTCCGCAGTGGAGCGCATCAGTCCGTGTCCCAGTCGCCGAGTTGGTTGAGATCCCCAATCTAATTGGCATGCAAAGGTCGTCACCAGCTGTCCACGCAAAGGGGCGCCCTTGGCGGTGACCACTGGCTTCAAAGGGAGTGGGTAATATTTATGAGCTGTAACTTTAAAGGCGAGTTGGGATTTTCCTCAGTGTGGCAAGGAGGACTATGTCACAAATAATAATAAAATAAAATTCATAAAATGTGTAGTAGAGTATTTTCTCAGTGCATATCCCCATTCAAAGTTTACGCAGTTTTTACCGTTACACCGTTTCGGGCTTACATAATTGAGAATCAAAACAAGGACTTTGTTTTTGTTGTCCCCGCCGCAGCAGCCACGTGGAGCTGCAGAGCTGCGAACAGCTGACAAAGCGTAAACAAAAGTCAGATGGTCGGGGGGACTGAGAGAGCTGAGTATAGAGAGAGCGCCACAAATCAGAGCTTTCGCGCTCTCTCGCCAATCGGCATAACCGATTCGCTCGCCCGCTCCCACGCCGGATGCGAAAGCAGCTTCACTTTCATTCACTTTCTTCGTGGATTCCATCGGGGGTGTTTCGGCTCGCTGCCAGTTAGCCGAGCTCAGAAATCGTTTCGCTTCGTCCTGGTCCTGGTTCAGGTCCCAGTCCTGGTCCTGTGCCTCGCCAAATCCGCGCTTAGTTCGTCTGCAGAAGTCACCAGCTACGGTGCGGAGCTTGCTGTGATTTGTTCGCCAGAAACGGAAAAGAGTGATACCTTCGTGGTGCGTGATCCGCAGCTTTGTAATTGCAATTGATGTCCTTCGGCAGGATTAAATATTAAATTCAGAGTGCCGTGCGCTGGCTTGCGTGACTCCATGGCGGCTACGTGATTTTTATGCAGTGCCGCCGCAAATAAAAAATAAGAGAATAAAACAAATAAAAAGGGAAACGCGTGCCACATCCGTCAATGGCCATCAGGCCCCAGTCCTTCCCATCCCCATCCTTGAATTTATTTTTGTGTATGTTTCCCTCGGTTGGCTTTTGTTTTTGTTTCGCTCCCCCTCCCTCCCGCCTGCTTTCGTCCTTTTTGCGCCATATGCCACAACCGAATTTGGCCCGATTTTGATTTTTATTGCCGCACACTTTTCGAGCGCCCGCCAGGACCTGCCTCAGCCCTTTCGGGTTTTTGTTGCGAAGCGTTTGCATAAATAATTGAATGCGCCTAGAGGTGCAATAAAAAGCGGAGCCCCGAACCATTCAGGAGTGGTGGAAGGACCCGAATCCTTCGGATGTGCGGCTGGCTGGCCAGGCGCCCAAGCAGGCATCCATCATCGGCATAACGCAGTGGATTTATTAACGAAACATAAAACCCAATGGCCCGAGACAGATAAATGCATCTATCAAGCAATTAAGAGAAGTCGCATAAAGTTGAATTGCCAATTTTTTTCAATCCGAGAGCGGCATAAATCACTGCAATTGATGAGAGGCAATAAGTGGATGCATTAAGAGAATAAATAAAAGAATAATTGTGCCATCAAGAGCCAGGATAAACAGGACACTCGACTTGTCCTGAGCCATTTCCCTGCCATGTGCCCGAAAAGTGGCGCTTTAAATTCTGGCATTTCAGCCACATGGTTCTTGGCCGGCCAGGTGGCAGGAGCAGGCCCCGTGTCCTTTTTGGCTCGCTGGTTGGTTGACCTCCAGGCACCACTAATTGCTGCAATTTTTCAGGCTCCACAGGCCACGGGCCGGGCTCCACCCCGGAGCTCCTCCCCGCCTGGCAGTTGGCTGGCTGGCCAGAAAAAAATGTTTCCGCCCTGCATTCCTTGCTGGCATTTTTTGCTCTTCGGCTTTGCCAATTTCCATGGAAATGCAACTGTGAATTTTTGATATTTATCAAAAAGGACACAGCGGCAAAGGAAAAAATAGAATCCGACGAGGCGGCGGAGGAACTGCGAAATTTCTGCGGTCGTCCTCGAAAAGTCCTTGACATGCTGGCCCCGTCTAATGAAGAATGATTGCCAGCGTCACGCCTCCAGGGATTCCAGCCCCCCCGGCCTCCCGGATGACTAATGATCGGGGCTCGCCATGAATTACCGAAATATGCCGCTAAATTATTGCGAAAGAACAGCTCGTCCTGCGATTCAATTATTGGGCAAATTGGTTTTTAATTAATAACAAATACACGACCTAACACGCGGCAATAATGAAAATATTTTCAGACTTTAAATGGGATTGTGACGTGGATGTTTTTTTTTTGATAATTCATGCAGTTTTTCCGCCGCTTATTTCGTATTATTTCCAGCAGAGTTCCGCGAAATGGACAAATAAGTGGTGAGGAGTTCAGAGATACCGTGCAATTGTGAGAGTGCAGTGAGAAAACAGAGATGCCGCAAAGCGAAGCACGCCACGGCACAGGATACCAATACCAGAATCAAAACCGAAACCGAAACCGAAACCAAAGTCAAGGATCCGCCAGTCGTTCCGGGCTGACGATGGTGCGGAACAAAGGACACACCGCCGCCGGATCTGGGGCCTCCCACTATCGCCTGTTGATGGTGGCGGTGGCGGGGCTCCTGCTCCTGCAGCTGGTGGCGAAGGGCCTGGCGACGCCGTCCCCGTCCTCCATGCAGGCGCCACAGAAGCGAGGTAAGTGCGCCAGTCCACAGGACACAGAACAAAAAAAAAAGACACACAAGAGACGCGGATCAGGACATTTCAGATAGCCGAGTAGCGAAATCAAGGAGCAGGAATTTCTTTCTGTTTGGATCTGCGGTTGGCGTGGCAGGAGGCTCATGTTGGCCGGGGTGCGGGGCCAGGGGCAGGGAAATGGCAAATAAATGTCAAATAACACAGCTCCTGCCGCCCCAGCCTGTGTGTGTTTGCTGTTTTGTGGGTAAATACTCGTAGGCAGGACAAAGGCGCACCACGTTGCGTATACGTAACGTAACGTTGCCATGGCAGCTGCTAGGATGCCATTGTTGCCTCATAGTTGAGCTCTATTGCTCCGATGCAGAGTCTGAGGCTGGTGGCAGTATTTTATTAACATTACATTGCTTTCAACTCGGCCCGACATAATAGAAAATTGAATTGCCACGATGGCAGTGAAGGAGGAGGAGGCGGAGGAGGAGGAAGGACATTTGAACCAGGGCCAGCCGCTCGAATGGGAGCCAAGGCTAACCACACTGCCTTCGGTCCTCGGCGAGTCCTGCAAGTGATGCAATTAAGTGAACAGCTCTGAAGGATGCAAAACATAATTGAAGCCAGAGAGGGTCCTGGCATCCGATAATGATGAGAGATGATGGGGCGTCGGAATGTTGAGTGGCTGTTGTGGTGCCCCGGTTCATGGGGCAATGGGGCAAAATCAATACTACATCTGGAAAAAACCCTGCACCTCTGCCTCGGTGTCCTCGAGAAAGAAATCGCAGAATGCAGAATCGAAATAAAATTGATGGACACTCCATCCCTGCATCCTAGCTGGCGATTTATCCTCGGAACTTTATTTACTTGCTGCTCCATTGGCTGCTAGGTTACTCGGACCAGGACCTGCCCCGGAACTTTTGCTTTCATTTGACGCTGGGGAGCCATATTGTGCCGAGTCGGGTTGGGTCGGGTGGCTCTGTCGGATGCCTCCTGCCAGCTGCCGCGTCTCGAGAGCTGCCAGAACATGCTTCATTTTATTATGCAACAACCGGGGCAGAAGACAAAAAGACAAAAAAATATTAGCAAACTTGCCACTTTATAAGGGCGGGAGACAAGAAGCGTGGCTGGAAAAACTTGACGCGACATTGTCGTAAATAAGAGGCACAAACTTTGTCCCTGTTCCTCCAAGGAGGGGGGCAGGACTCGTGAATGAATATGATAAGTTTCCGACCCGACTGGTGGATGGGATGGCCATGTGTGAGCAGCAGGCATCATAAATTTCCAGGGCCAATCCAATGAGGGGCCGGGCCACACTCCACGGGGCAGGTGGAGTGAACTTAACGGGCACTTGAGCCGGCCCCCGGTCCATGAAAGTTTTATGGTTTGTGGAGCGTGAAATGTGCAACAAATGGAGGGGAAGGATGACCAAAGTCTGGGCCCGAGTGTCAATTGGTTCGATGGGATTAGAAGGCCTTGTAGGGCGCAAAACTTTAATTCAACACGTCTCTCAAACCACCCGCCTGACCTCGAAGAAGCGCTTCATGTAGAGGATCTCCAGGACAGTCATGGCCAGCAGGAGGGTGGGCCCGAAGATGGACCAGGCCAGGATCCGGAACTGGACGCTGTCGCTGACTTCGAGGTGGCCGCGGTAGCGGAAGTGCATGTACTCCTGCTCCATCTTGACGGCGCCCATCTTGGCCGACAGCTCGTTGATCATGCTCTGGGCCCGGGCCTGCTCGATGACGTCGTCCTTGCGCTTGGAGGGGTCCACGTAGTAGTCGAGGGCCCGGGCCACCTGGAACTTGAACATCACCACCTTGGGGGTCATCGTGGAGAACTGGTTGTCGAAGCAGAGCTCGTACTGGCCCTCCTGCATCGCCGAGAAGGTGAAGCTGCCGGAGGTCTCCTTCTCCGACTGGTGCAGGCTATCGTAGTTGGGCCCAGAGATCGAGACGGCAATGTCCTTGAAGCCACCCTCCATCACCTCGAAGGAGATGGTCACCTTGTCGCTCACGTTGGCCTTATCGTAGAAGCAGTCCGTCTCGTGGGCGTCCACGGTGACTATGAAGGCCCAGCCTGATCGCACCAGCAACAGGACCAGTATCCCGGGGAGCAGGACGGAGCGCATCTCGATTGTTATGTTTTTATGTACTGGATTGCCTTACGGGCTGGTGTGTGTGACAGGCAGTGTGTTTTCTGGTGGAGTAGACTTTATTGTCTCGGCCATCCCCTCGGGCTAAATAATTGAATGGCTTGCTAATTTAACCAGCTTGGATTCATTATGGTTCCAGAGTCCTGCCACCCGCCCTCCCACTTCCACTCCCAATTCCACTCCGACTCCTTCTCCCAGGACCCTCTGCAAACACCCTTCAAATCAAATTAAGTTGATAAAAGCAAATTGCAAATTGTCAGACCAAGCAGCCCCAATGCATATTTGATGTTATCGATTCCTTGGCCCATCAATTGTCAAAATGTCATGCATTTTTAATGCCCCTCTCGGACGTTCGGCTCTCCCGACTCTCCACTCCCCTACCGCCGTCCATAGATTCCATTCAATTGCAATTTATAACTTTTTGCTGGAAAATGTTCAAATAAATCCCAGTAGTTGGAAACATTTCAAGGGTGCTCTTGTCCAAAAAAGCGTAAAAACATGTTGAATTATTATTATTGCAATTATTTTAGCCATAATTTCAGGGCAGACTGCTGTAGTGGACAAATTAGATTTGTAATTTCCCGAAATCACAGCTTTTGATAATGCTATTCCGCTAATTGCTAATGTTATTAAGGGCTTTGAAATTCAACGACTGTTTAAAAGGGCATCAGGTCCTGCCTGTATGTCGGGGCTCGAACTTTACGAGGGGCTTCCCCAGTGAACAAAGTGATTCGGCCACAAAAATTATCGCCTTGGCAAGTAGCCGGCAATCGATTCCATTGCGATAAAAATTTACTTTCCCAACAATTTGTTTATCGCCAGGACTCGTCGTCCTGACACCCTTATCCCGACGGACTTTATAACCCACCTTAAAACAATTTTACGAGCCGTCGACTCTGGAGGAACTCCTCAAACTCCCCACCAACTCCCAACTATTTGCCAAGTGTGCCTGGCTCCCTCCAACCCACTCCCCGGCTACTGTCTCTCTGAGAGTCGCTATCTCTTTCCATCGAAACAGTTTACAACTATTTGCTGTGCGCTCTCTTCCTCGCTGCTCTGTTTGCCTTTCTCCTTTCTTTCTCGCCGTGGGTTCGAGCCCGCACTTTTGAATATCTTTTATGATATTCAATTTCAAATTCTAATGCTTTAAGCGATTAAGTACACGCTTTACGCCACTTAACTTCATGTCGCAGACTGTAGTCAGTGTCAGCTGCTCTATGCTTTGCCACCTCCCACCTTTCTCTTTCCGGAAAGTTATCAGGTTCCGTCCCACTCCCACTCACACTCCCATTCCCACTCCCACTCCCGCCGATTCGCGGTATTTGCCGACTACAGTTACTTTAGGCGCCGCTGCCAACACTTGATGCCTGCTTTCGGCTGCACTGAGAGAAAAGCACATATTCTAACTGAATCTTATGCTCGGAAACTTACTAGTCTTCGTTCGGTGTAGTCCCAACTCCTTTCACCTTCCTGCTGGAGGGCCTCCGTCCTCCATTCTTCGTGTCGACATGACATCGACGCTCTTAAGTGCCAGTTCGAGTTCACCCCTGGTCCTCCTTCTTTTTATTCCTTTTTCTTCCTTTTTTTGTTCCGTGCTCAAGGACTTTTTGCTGGATATTTCATGTGCGTGCAGCAGCTTAGCAGCAGATGTGCGTGTGTTGGTGTGCTGCCGGAGCATGTCCTGCCCAGCCTCCTGGCTGGGATAGCTGGAATAGATGAGGGGACAGATTTCGCTACGGTTGCCATTCGCAATGCTCCGGGCCGGGCTTAAAGCGGCTTAAATTACGTATACGCCCCGTCGGTCAGCCCAGGATCTGTGGGTAATGGTCCTCCTCGCCTCGGAGGCCGCCACGCCCCTCCCCACTCGCTTTGCATCTCCGGCTAGTAATTTTGTACACCTTTCGGACTAGTTTCGGCCTCCACTCAATTATTATTATGCCGCTGCGGCAAACTTTCGAAGGACTCACGTCCGCCGGCTTTGATCTATTTTTCTGGTTTTCTTTTCTCCTCTGTTTCTCCCACGTGTGCGTCTGTCTCGACTTCATCAAATTGCTTTTGTGGCCCGTCCGTTCGTGCGTGTCCTAATTTGTTTGCAACAGTGTGCGTGCGTTGATTGCCACTTTGTTGCAGGTCCCAGTGTCCTTTAAAGGTGCAAATCATTTTATTTCTGTTTCAATTTTTTACAGCATCCCTGCGGGTGGCCCTGCAAAGTATTCTACAATTATCATAAATTAGCGACTGCCAATGTAGGACAAACAGGATGTGTTTTTGTGAAACTGCCAACGCTTCCTGCTTATTGTAAGCATCTCAAATCGAGTTGGTATTTGCCAAACAACTGGAGGCAATCCGAGAAAAAAGGATCCTGCCAATCGAATGACAAAAGGGGGCCACATCCTTCTTATAAGTTGGTATGGGAATCCTGCTAATCTTCACTTGAAAAACACTCGAAAGGGACGTGGGAGGGGGCTGGGGAAGCCAAGGAAATGGAAGAGCCATGAGCAATGAGTCGCAGGACCTTCGGCAGGGGGCAGGGGCGGCTTCGGCCTGTGAATGAGCTGTAAAAAGGCTCAAGTATTGACAATGCCTTTGGTCGGACTCTTAAGGAATCAATGCGATATTTCCCCCCTCTATGTAGTAGGGGGGCAGGGGCGTGGCAGGAGTGGGACATGGCAACAAATTGACGAATTCTGCCCCCTTTTTCTCACTCTGTGGGGTTGCGAGGACTTATTTCAATTGTAAGTGCCGCCATGAGCTGTCAACATGATTTGCCCCTCGCCAGAGTTTAGCAATAAGTCAGCTAACGAGCTCCAATGAGGCATGCCAAGTATTTCCGGTGCACACACACACACACACACACACACACTGCCAGACACTCGCACACTCACACACGAGAGGGAGAGGCCGAGAGGACCAAAGCGAGATGGAGAGATCAAATGGCTTGGCATTCGAGTTAGTTCTGCACTTTCCTGTCCTGTCTCCTGACTCTGAATTTTTGTTATGTGTTGGCATGAAATTTACATTAGAATTTCCTTCTCGTCCTTCCGCCTCAAATTTGCATCCTCGCCCAAAAACAACAGAGTGACAGAGACGGCAGGAGCTGTCGGAGACAGAGACGCAGAGCTATGGACATTTTGCATAATTTCCAAAATTAAATTTGCTTGCCAAACGAATACGGTTATTGAAGTTTAAATTTGACATTTGCTTTCGAATTAGCTTTGTTATGAAAATAAATTAAAGAAGGTCACTATTGTCTTTTAGAGGGTATGGCCAGTCGAGAGTAGACAGCCCTGAGCGCTAATTGGCAGTGGATTTTCCAGCTAGGCCCCCGCAATTAGTCCAAGTTTTCGGGCGAGGAAGTTTCCGACGCTTGTGGCTTTTCCAGTGAAGTATGGCTTTTCCTCTCTCCCCGCCAGACACCCCCCAATCAGACACACATATCCTTGTCCATCCATCCGTCCTTGGGCGGCGTTTGACATTTGCAATTTGGCGTCACGCTTGGAGGCCCGGCAAAAAGGTTTCTGTGGCTTTTGTGGCTGTCACTTGGCGACCAAGTCGATGGCAGCCGGCCGTCGGACACTGAACGGCCCTCGGCTCTGATTGAACTCAAATGGAGCTTGATGCGGTTAATGGGGGGGAAGTGCCGGCCGGAATTATGTAAAGTGTGTGGTCGGCCGAGTAATGGAATCAGCCCGAAATTAAATCGTCTCCAATTATAATCAGCCATAAATATTAAAGTTCCCCCAGGAGCTAAGCACACACACACGCTGCACTCTTAAGGCCCGAAAGTCGTCGCATAAATCAAAGGACGAGTTCGATGGATAATCACTTGCTGTGGCGCTTTCAATTAACAAATGTCGCCTGGCAGCAACAACAACAAGCAGGCCAGGATTTAATTAAATATTCCTTAAACAGCGGGCGGGGGTGGGTAGATTGAATTAAGTTTTATTCTTCACGCCCCTTTTCGGTCGTCCAGGGGGAGGGAGGTGCGGGCACTGCTTAGCAAAAATGGCAGACGTGTGTGTGTAATCCGCACACACACTCGAACACTGGGACACTCGTACACTGGCACATTCGCACACCCAGACAGACCGACACTTTTGCGGGAGCCACGAAAAATTTAATTTTCTCACATTACTTGTGCATACTTGGAACTGCCGGAGGCGAAAAACCGAAACCAAAAACCGAACAGAGAGCACCGACAAACCGAAACGAGCACCTCCGCCCGCACCAGGACCTCTTTCCTCCCCCAGCCCCCTCCCTCCCTTGCTCACTTTAACGTATGCGTGATATTGAAACAATGTGAAAATTGCGCATACGCACAGTTGTGCCACTTCGCACGCAATGTTTTCTGGGTGAGTCCTCCCTAGTCCCACTGCCAGCCTCCTTAACCCCATCCTGGAGCAGGACCCGAAAAATACTTTATTTGATAAGCAAGTCATTTGCATATGGCAAGTTGACAACCCCAGGATGGCAGGACGTCAGGAGGGCGTGAAATTAGAAAGTTTGCTCGAATCAGCGTCGTGTCAAATATGTTGCCAGGATTCAACTGACTGAGTTTAGTTTTAGGGCAAGTACAGCTTGGTCCTGTGATGGAGTTTCCTCTTAAAGCCTTCGTGAACCATTTTTTAAATTAATTGGGAAAATGGAGAACCAAAAGCGGTATCGTTTATCGAGCAGTTAGCCCGGCTCAGGGCAGCTATTCGTCCAAAATATGGCTCCCGCATATCAATGTTTTATCGATTTCGGTGGATTTTCCGCAAAAATATCCAAAAATCAATTACTCTCTTTTATTTTCCATTTCCAAAAAGCCCCAGCATGGCAAACGATGAAACAGAGCTCAGAGTAAACTGATTCTCGTCATAAAAGTGGATTTAAAACAACAACCGGAAAAGGATAAAGGATGTGTGGACCGACCGCCGCACATTCATATTTTTCCAAACAATTTCTCGAAAGATTCGCTGTCAACACAGAGTCTGAGCCCGGCCAGGACGTACATCATCGGCCATTATATAGTTCCCAGTTAGCCGGGCCAAGGAACCGGCTTAGCCAGATACCCTCCCAGGGATGCCTGGCCACTCCCCCTCCACCTGCTCCTGGTCGAGGCGACAATATTTTTGCACAATTTCCATTTTATTATTGCACATAACCCGAAATGCCATTTATTTTTACAAGTGCTTGTTGAAGTTTTCTCCATTTCTGCGCACTTGTCGGCTGTGGGAGCGGGCGAGGAACAATGAGAGAGTGGGACGGAGAAAGGGCAAAGGGCGGCAACAACAATTGCGATGCCAAACACAGAAATTTATGGTCATTTGGGGAATTTTACGCTTTTTCAGCTTTGGAGCGCCGCATTAAATGCTTACATGTTGATTTAACATCCTGGAGCATGCACAGATCCTGGCCCGGCTCTGGCTCTGGCTCTGGCTCTGGATTTCTTGGGCCTCCCTCCATCTCCTTCTGCTGTCCTCTTTTCCGCTTTACCCGGCAACTTAAAATGCTACTTTGCATGCACTCGTCCTGGCCCCATTCCGCCAGGACCGCCATCCTGTCCTGCCTCCTTCTGCTTTGTTTCTGCGCTCGGTCTTCGTTTTCGGCTGCAAATCTTTGTTTATTTGCAGCTAAAATGCAAGGATTTATCGTAATTTTATACACCGAGAGAGCCCGAGACCGGGCCCGACTCAACAAATTGTCCAGAATTATGGCCCAGAAGCCGGGTCGTAGGGCGCTTTCATAAACATATGGTCGCTACGACCAGATTTGTTTAAAGTTTCTCCATAAGCTGGGAGAACTTATTGGAAGGGAGCCTGGAACAGGACACTCCACTTTGAATTTTTTGAAAATATTTATTAATTAAAACTTTTCCCGCCCCTTGAAGCCAGAAGGCTTTTCCAATCCATGCCCTTTGTGAGGACCGCAAATCAAAGTCCTCGCCTAAATGGTTTCACTGTAAGAGTTGCAGGACAAATAAAGGATATGGGGAGGCCGGAAAGAGGGGGCATGGCTCCTCTGCGGAGATTTGAAGAGGAAATTGCGCTTTTGCACTCGCACTTTTACTTGGCTGCGTATTTGAATGTTGATTTTTTGAAAGGAATTTCAGTTCTGCTCTGAAAAGAAAATGCCAGCGTGCTTGTGCATGTTCGAGCATGTGTGTGCATGTCTGTGCATGCTAGAAGCAAAGTGAGCGTGCACTGAGAACCGCATCTCTTGACTGCACCGAGGTGTGTGTGTGTGTGAGGCAAAGTTTGTTGTGTGTTAGTTGCGCGTGGAGCTGCCATTTTTTGTGGCTAAAAAGCGAACACACCCCGGGAGCGAGACAAATGGGAAACTGTATTGGGACGGCGGTGGGGCCAGCGGGCGGCGAAATGGAAAATCGGAGGGCGGCCACAAAGGCAGGAGGGCCCATATGCAGTTCGAGTGCCCTCGGCGGTCAAAGCAAAGCACCGGGCTTTGCCTTTTGTGCTTTGTTTTAAATACCCACACAGGGTAGAGTGTGTGTGTGCGGTTGTGTGTGTGTGAGTGTGTGTGTGAGTGTGTGTGTGTGTGTGTGTGTGGGTGAAATGTCAAAGTAAAAGTTTGGCTGCTCCTTCGGGCGCTAGACTGTAATCTCTGTCCGCTGTTTACCATTTTCCATTTTCGCCACCGCCGCCATTCGTCCATCCTGCGCCGTCTTTTGCTCGCAGCCATATGGTTGGTCACGCCCAAAAGTCGCTTCCGCCCACACATCCTGGCCTCCACATCCACACACTCACACACATACAGACTCACACAAGCACATGAATACATAAATACGTGCATATATTACTCGGATATTTGTCCCAAAAGTGCGCTGCTTTCGGTTAACAAAAAATTAAAAGCGGGAGAAGGCAGAGAAAGGGGCGAAAGAGGAGAAAGCGGAGAAAGCGGGGAAAGCAGGGACTGCGGGGCAATCTCGTATATTTTTGATGAGTCCCGGGGGGGCAAGTAAGTCCATGCGATATGCAAGACGGTTTTGTTGCCCGTTTTTTAGCCACTATTTGTTGTGGCTTTGTGTTGGTTGTTTGCGGCTTTGAAACGTTAGCTTCCAAGGTAATGGCTTTTTAAATTCCCGCCTTAAAGTGATCTGCCTAATAACCTGCTCGAAACTAGTCCACAACTACCAAGATAATTTGCCAAAATGTTGTGGCAGCCCCGGGCTCTCAAAACAATAAAAAACTAAAGGCCAGGACTCAGGCCAGGCACGCATAGAGCCAACTTCTAGCAAATTTGACAACACCTGGCGATGGGAAAACTTTACGCAAATTATGACGTTTATTAAAAAGCTTTAAAACGGCTGTCAGGCCAAAGGCACGTTTTGGCCCCAATCCGTTGGGCCAGTGGAGATGCCAAGCTTGGTGGCACGCACACATTGGCAGAGGCAGAAGTTTTGCGGAAGAACAACTGCAAGTAATTTGCACAGTAATTGGGTATTAACCCAGCGGCCAGATGGCAAGTTGAGTGGCTCAGGGCCTGAAATCATCCTCTTACAGCCCGGCTAATGAGCGGCTAAAGACACGTTGCTCATACGCTGTGTGTGACAGGAGTGTCCCGTCTGCTGCGGTCAGTTTGATGGACAGCCCGTCCCAGGAGACCACCAGTTGGCTGGCATGTCCTCTTTGCAGTTTCACATCCACAGCCACCTTTCCCGCCTTTTTCCATTGCCATTCCCATTCCCATTCCCAATGCCGATGCCTTTATTTGATATTAAATATTAACAAAATGGCCTCAATGTACAGGCACAGTTTGCGGCAGGGGCGTGCCCAAGGGGATGCCCAAAGGGGGGCGAACAATGAATTGGGCATTCCCGGCAAAGTGTTCCGTTTAATTTTCGCAGCACCTACGCCCCTGCCGCCGAGCGTGTGTCTGTAAACTGGGCGCTTTATCCTTAAACACACAAAAAACATTACATGCTGCATGTGTTTCGCTTATAAATTTATATAGACGTTGCCTGCTGTTTGCTCCGCAAACTTTGCTATCCATTTTTCCCCTCCACACCTCCACACCTCCAGACCCCGCTGTGAATGTTGTTTATTTGCTCAACTGACGCATTGCCGTTGTTGCTTTCTGTTTTGGTTGCCGTGTTGCCGTTGCCGTTGCCGTTGCAACTGGAAGAGTTGCACGCGAGGTGGCGCATCTTCCAGCAGGCAGACACTTTGCATGTGATGTGCCAGTTGCCAGGACCTGCATCCTGCAAACGCTTTTTATTATTTGTGCTTAACTGTTTTGGCTGCCAGTTGTTTAACTTGATTTCGCCAGCGAGGCAATGATAGAATAGTGAAGGATACAGACACGAATAGACTTGCACTGGATCTGGTATTTATTGATAGTATTTTGGTACTTTTTAAAATGGTATCCTTCGTAAATTAAAGAGAATCCTGTTGCCAACTCATCGCTGGAACAAAATGAACTTATTTTTATGAACTTGTTGGCCCAACTGTGCTGTTGTTTTCCCCAGGACCTCTGTAAGCATTTCTCCCGGTTCTGCCCACATGCCAACCCATTGTCCTGTGGAACACTGGCAGTCGAGTCCTCCCCTCCCCCCGAGCTCCAACCCCCACACATAACCAGCCATATTAGCAGCTGTCGGCAGCTGTTCAGACCCCGGCTCTGATAATCACATTTCGCGAAAGCTTTTTGTTTTGGCCCAACTCCGGCCAGTCCCGGCATATCCCTGCATATCCTGGCATACCCTGGTACCTCCCCTTCTCTCTCTGCATGGAAATTAAGTTAATGTTTGCTTATGAATAAGCAAATAAGCGTCTGCAGTTGGCTGACTTTGGGGATGGGAAAGTGATGGACTCGCTGACGTTTACATTTTTGAAATGGCCAACACGTGTTCTCCGGCCCAGCCTCCCAGAGGGTCCTTCAAGGACCCTGCCCCCCCTCCTCCGTACTCACACACATTTCAATTTGCTTGCATTTCAATGCAAAACTTTTTCCATTTCGGCCGGCCTTCCTTTCTCCCGACTCTCGCTCACGTTTCATGCGATTGTGTGCAAAATACTTTCTGCGTCTGCTTCTTCCCTCCCATATCCTGCCAGGATGGCCGTGTGTCCATGTGTCTGTCTGCCTGTGTGTGTGTCTGCGTGGGGGGGAATAATTAGCATTCTCCGTGCATTAATATTAATTAGTTAGTTACGCTGTTCCGTCTGTATGCGGATCAGTACCGGTTCCGTGGATGGTCAATGTTGGCTCTACAAACAAGGATATACAAGGATATACGCCTTAGACCCTTGAACTAAATGCTTAGCAAGTCTGGGGGCCTTAAAGCTGCAACAATTGAAGCCATCTTCTAATTAAAAGCCAAAAACTTTCTCCGAAAGACAACACCTTCAGAGGCTTTCGAAACATTTCCCTACTTTATCCGATTTTCTCCATCATTTGAAGCCAATGTGTAAATCCTGGTCTCTAAGGATATCAAGCTGCAGGCGGCAGAGTGCAGCAGGTCATTAGGCCCCATAGAGCTCCCTCCTGAGACCGGCAGAAACCGACAAACTTGGCCCGGCCATAAGACAAAACTTGGAGCAACCAAAGCCGCTTAGCCATGTCTACAGCATCCGGTTTCGAGCTCTGCATTCTGGCCTTTTTGCAGCCACAGGCCCGGGTCCTGGCCGGAGATACAATGGCAGAGAAATAGAAATGTGAATGCAAATTTTATGGCTCCACAAATAAAATCACTTGCTGCGACAATTTTCGTTTTTCCAAAAATCGGGGGAAGGAGGAAGGAGGGTTGGGCATTTAAATAAATAACAAGAAAAAGTATAAATAATAATGGCAAAGTGGCAAGCAAACAGACGGAAGGGACAAGCAGATAAACAGACAAACAAACAAACAAACAAACGGACAAACAAACAAAACGGACAGCAAGGTGCCGGGCCACACTGCGTATGAGTGATACGCCAGGGTGTGGGCTTTGGGTTTGGGCTTTATGGCTTGGGTTTACGGCTCGGGCCGGAATCGGGGCGGGCTGGGTTTTAATTTATGCCATTGTTGGCTGAATTGAATCCGGGCCAATCAAGTGCAATTTATATAGACATTTGCCAATGAAACCGTTTCCCAGTTACAGCTTCCCAGTTTGCAGTTGTCAATTTATTATTTACTCGCATATGGAATGGGGAATGAATGATGCGGATGCCGGATCGGTTGCCGAGGGCGGCTACACTTCTACGCAGCCCATCCATCCTGTCGAGCACAAGCTCTGAAGCTACCCTCGCTCGCCCAAAACACTTCATAAAAAGTAAATTTTTAACTTAAATTCCTCGGCAAGAATACAGGCTTAATTGCTTTTTGTTCACATGTCAATTTGCCTTGTTATTCAGTTGAAACCGAAAAGGTCCTTATCGAGAGTGGTCCAGCAGCAGAATCCTGCACTTTTTTTCCCCAGGACCTCTGCCCCTGTCTCCGGCAGTTCTCTCTGTTTTGCCAGTCCTCCTGTCTGTCTGGTTTTAATGCATTTCGACATGAAGCTGCCAAACAAATATGCAAATTCTGGCAAACATCTGCAATGCCTTTGAATGTTTTTGAAGCTGATGCTCCTGCCTCTGCTCCTGCTGCTGCTGGTCCTGTCGATGAACATTCAATGGCGTTGGCATGGCATATTGTACCGACAGACAGGCTAATGGCAACTTTGTCCGCTTTGGCTCCAGGATCCTCCAAAAGGCAGGACCTGCACTGCGCCAAAGAATGACAAACATTCTTCGTGGAGGGACTATGGAGGCTATGGAGCAACCCCCTTTCTCTCAGTGCACTTGCAAAAGTCAAGCAGTCGGAGCAACAATATCTAATCAAGTCGCCATGTTTGAATGGCTAACGGTGTCTGCCACGCCCCATGCCGTCACTCCTTCGCCCCCTGTATCCTTTGTTTGCATTGACATTGGGTCGTCACAGGGGCCATTGGCACGTTGCCTTTGCATTTGAATTAACAGTTATTTTTGGCACCCTTCCCACCTGCCCCCTGCCATCTACCACCTGCCACCTGGGCGCCCGGGCTAATCTCGGCTCATTGCAGTTTTGGCCCGGAATGCCCGGTGCTGATTGCGCTTGGCCAGGACTTGTGATGGAAGCCGGGCACAGGACTGGGCTCAGAGCCCGAACGAGCTTCTCAAGCCTCTCCAATATCGATCGGAGTGGAATAATCCGAATCAGAGCCTGGCAGATTCCTTTCTCAACTATTCTTTTTTTTGCACTCCCGGAATTATATTTCGATTTCGCAAACAATAACCAAAGCCACAAGCCAAAAATAACTCACATATTCGATGGGATTCGAGATGAGCTCCAAACACAAACACCAAGGGGTGGTTGGGAGTGGGCGGGGATCGATTTCAACAAAATTTTAATTAACAAACCAATTAGTTTTGTGTTATTTCGAATAAAGAACAAGGGTAAGAACTCAGCCCGTTGCCAAAGTTATAAAAACAAGTCGGCAAGGAAAACAAAGGCAAACAAACAGCAATGACCCAAATCAACTTGAAAGTGGGGGGCGAAGGGCCCGGGCGAGCGTGTAGAAAAGCAAATACCTAACGAAGCCATAGATACAGATGCTCAGATACGGAGATACGTATCTACGTAGACACAGATACAGATACAGATACAGATACAGATACAAATACAGTTGTGGATAGGAAGGGGTCGTGGTAACTCGAGAGGAGTTCAAACTTAACCGCAGGCCACAAGCTCCGGATCCGTTCTCCACATTGCAGCAGTCTATACGGCAATTTAGATAAACTTGTTCTGGTCGTTTTTGCCGGCCATGTCCATGATGTTGTTATTGTTGTTTTCCTGCCATTGACCAGGCCAAAATCAGCATCGGCAGCAGCATCAGATGCTCACCGCAAAAAGGCAAAAGTCAAGCCCCGAATGCAAGTCCTTGCGAGTTCATAAAACGACAATCTCGACAAAGCAGCAGAAGGCAGGGCACGGTGGTAGTAGTAGGGGGGCAGTAGCGGAGAAAGGACGACCACAGGACTTTGATTAGACCTTTGACCTGAGCTGCCTCGGGACGAAAAATCGAAAGTGAAAAGGTTGCCTCCTTGATTTTGTTGTTGAATCAGCTTGACAAATAACGCAACATTTTCGGGTCTCGATTCTCTCTCAGTTTTAATTAATTTTAAGGACTTTTCCGCAAGCCAAGGACCTGTCTTAAGTACTGTGTCTTCTTCTATATTTCCAGGTAAATATGCATATCCTTGGAAACGTGAGTATATGGAATGAGTTTTTGAAAAGCGGCCAGCCCGTCTCATCATCGGCTAATGAAACCGCCAGCCAAGGACCCCGCCTAGCAGCTCCTGGCACTGGTGTCCCTTCTACCCCACCCCTCATTGCCATTAAACCGGCGCAGATTGCACGTGAAATTCGCAAATTATGCAATTAACCCATTTCCAGCGAGATGGCCGCATAAAAGGTAACTGCCAGCAGGGCCTGCCAGCCTTCTGAAGCCAAATGAAGTGTGCACACACGCGAGGGTGTGTGTGGTGCTTGGCGGGCCATTGTGCGCCTTTTTAACTTTAAATAGCCGCGGGCAGGCAAATCTTTTTCATAAATTCGCACGTCCTTCCTTGCCTTTCTGTGGAGAAAAAAGCGTCGAAACGGTGGCAGGAGGGCCGCGAGACTGAATCTCGGTTAAAATCAAACTGACGCTGCAATTAAGCATAATGTCCTTGCAGGGATAATGTTAAGTGGCGCGTGAAATTACATTAATCATTGAAGGGATTTTTACATGCAACGACCAAGGAGGCGACCGCAAAGGCAGCCGCAACGGCAAAGGCCCAGCCAGCTGCACCTGAAGGTCCTTTTCGTGTGCTTCCTTTTTGTTTGAGCAGGATGGGCGGTGGGTAGTGGGCGGTCGGCCTGGACACTGCCCTGACCCTCTTTTTCGTGTTTGTTTTTGGCAGCCAGCGAAAGGAATGAGTTGGCAGGAAAAAAGGTAATTTTTAAGGACCACAAAGGTAGCTGGCTGTAGATGGCGGGAAAAAATCAGCAAAATGGATGTGTTTGGAAACGTTACTTACTCTAATGAAATTATAAAGTTTTCCCCACCACCAAGGCCAGTAAAGGATACAGACAAGGACTCCACAGTCCATCTGCACATTTGTTAGTTTCCATTCTGAAATCCAAACTAAATGCCCGTCTGTGTTTGAATTGTTTAGCAAATGTTTCCAATTTTGTTTGCGATGTTTCGCATTCGGATTTATATTTCAGCAGTTGGGATTCCAATTGTAAACATTTTGGCCATCGCTCATCCGCCAATCCCACAAATAGGCCCTCAATTGCAGGCCGAATGACTTTCGGGCCCTCCACATGCACGTCTACATATGCGGGCAACCACTCTCGCAGGATAATCAAATTTTGTCGGCAAGCAACAATTTCATTTCGGCGCCACGTTGCCAGCCATCTGGCCTTGCTTCATATTTTTTGGGCGCCTCTTGCAGGGCGCACAGCGGGGCGTGGCGAACCAAACTCGGTTAGCGCCAAAGTCCTTGAACTATGCAAATTCGTGATATGAAACGAGGGATCAAAAAAGCGAGGGGGACTGCGGCACACAACGCATGATGCAAACTTTAATTGCCGCGAATTCTGCTGCGGGAATGGATTTTTCGGGGCCTGTTACTTGATAATTGATTGCTCAAAGTAAGCCCAGGCCAGGGGGCCAGGCAGTCCTTGATCAAAGCCGCCGCGGACTGGCAGACAGCCCGCCTCCGAATCCTTTTTGCGCGTCAAGCAGAATTCTCCTCCAAAGGAAGGCAAACACATTTCAATTAGCGGCGCCCCCTTTTCCTAATGAAAGTGCAACCCCAAAACAAATGCAGCAGCGGGGTTATACTTTTGTTCAGATTTTCCCACAGATTTGCTGGCATTTGCAGAATTTAAGCTCCGTCATAGTTCATCCGGGAAATATATCCCCCATGGATATAAAATTTAAAATAGTCGCATTTTCGCCGCCAGAGCGATTAGGGTTTTGAATAATTATTGATGCATCTGACAATGCAAAATAGTTTCAGAAACAACATTTACACACAAAATAGAACAAATCAGGGCAATCTAATTTAGTTAAGCCAATTAAATTAAAGTAAAGGGGTTTAGGACAGTTTAGTCGAAGCCGGAAAGCGCTGGCCGAACTTTAAGCCAAATTTAAAAATAATTTATGCAGTTTTTAATAATTTCGCAAACTTTTTTCTGGCCGAAATGGAAATGCAAATGCTGCCCCCAGACCGGAGTTGCTGCCATCCAGTGAAGGGGCTTTTAAATGCAGTTTACCCGAGCCCCTCTGCCATGTCCTTTTCGCTTTTGAGAGGCCTCCAGCATATATGTACTTTGTATATGTTATATATATACATGAACTTCATTCGTAGTTGCTGCCGACTTTGGCTTAGAAGGGACACATTGCGCCTCCCTGCTGCCTGACGGTGACGTTGATGATGTCGTTGCTGTTGTTGTTGACAAAGGATAAAGTGCAGAATGTTATAGAAAGGAGCAGGTGGTCCGCACCTATAAAAAAGGCATGGGGAATGAGTTTTTATTATGTGGCACAAGTGCTTCCTATGACACACAACTTCCTGGTCGAGGTGCAGGGCGCCGAGTCCTGGAGAACAAGAAAGGATGCAGTAAAAGCAAAGCTGAAACAAGGAAGGCTTGTTTGTTTGCTTGCGAAGTGCACTGGGCGAAAGGAGGGCCACAAGATCGGCCATTTTTGTTCTAGATGCTGGCCCGGGGAACTTTCCTCCATCGAGGGAGTCTATTATGAGTGGCGAGTCTTTTGTGAGGCATAAGTTTCGAGTCTATATGCCCCTTGGGAAGCCTCACTAGAATCCAGGGTCTGATGTGAATTTTTCGGATGATTTCCAGCGAAAGTTGTGGCCCAACTTTAGATTTCTTGCCTGCCAGTTATCAATTGCCGGCACACACGGCGTATACTTAATGCCTGCGACTCTGCGAGTGACTACAAGGAGCTTTTCCACACTCACTTAACCCTTGGGCGGACCGCTCCTTGACTCTCCCCTACCCTTGCAATCAAGAACCACACGAAATTCGAAACATTCTCAACTGCTACTTACATAATTGCAAACCACGAAGAGCCCACACCCTTTCCTTCCCAGCCCCTTTTATCCTGCGGATCCCAAACTGTTGCCGAATTCCCGCCGAACTTCATCAAAATTCCAATTAGCGCTTACACTCAATTACAAGGCGAGAGGCAGTTGCCACGCCCACTCCCAGCCAAATACAAATACAAATACAAATACACAACACACAGAGCTGGGAACACAGAACCAGAACACAGGACCGCAAAACACAACGCGAGTACATTAAAAACTTTTCCACGAAAATTGCCAAAGATTTTCGGGTGGAAAGAGTTCTTGGCAAATAGAAATAGGAAATGGAAAGTTTTTGGCCGATGGATGGGGAGCTTTCGAGGATGGAGGACTCTCAGAGAACTGAGGAAGCCAAATAGGAAAACCCTTTTGTTGCGCCTTGTTAAAGCCATTTGGCAACATTTTAAAGCCAAATATAGAAAATGTCATTAGGCAGCCCGGCTGGGTAAATATTGACGGGAAAGGAGCAGAAATGAAAGCCAGGCCTGCCGCAGGATATTGAAATTCATGTGTAATTATAAACACAAACCGACGCACACAAGGACCTCTTACTGACTTTTCTTCCCGACCACCATCTCAACCCGCTTATCCTTTTGTTGCTGTTGCGCCTGCCGCACAATGTGAAACAATTCTAGCAGCAAATGTGACTTGCCCCTTCCCAGGACATCCCCCTTTCACATCACACACACTCGGAGTCCTTTGTGGTACATATAGATTCGCCAGCCAATGGGGAAATTAAGCGAGACGAATCCTGCCAGTCGGAGGACACCGCCCACAGAACCCACTCATGTGATTTCATCAACGTAATACGATAAATTTCATAATGAAACGATGCGTAATTGCCTCGGGCTGGCTCCTTGGCTTCGTATAAGTTCTTGGCACTTTAACTGGAGGTTCTACTCGGCACTCGTTTAACTTTTGAGGAATATTAATTAAGGAATCTTAATTGGCATGGATTTGGTTGGAAAAATTATACGGAAAGTAAGCACCAGGAAATGTAAAACAAATATGGCAGAAAGTGGGGATGGGACTTCTAGAGCCCAAGGGCTATATCTTCCTTATTAATTAAGAGATTCATGAGTGATGTACCTTATACGATTTGTGGATGAATTCTCTATCTATCCCCATCAGAATCTACAATCTGATGTTGTTAATCGGAGTTTAAGATATAAATATATGTATATTTATATGTCCATAAAATCCTGCAAACACTTTTCGGAATTATTTCAATTTGAATTACATTCACAAATCGTTTAAATATGGATGAAACACCTTAAGCACATGGAATGCATTTTCATGCACGAACTGCGAAATGTATTCATAATGTTCAAACTTTTCAGGTGAAAAAAGTGTCCTGCCGATCCCCTGGCCCTGCCAGTTACCCCCCTAGCCATCGCCCTAAAATGTATGCTGAATTTTTTATGGGTAGGCGTGAAATTTGTTTTCATTTCATTTACAACAAAAACATTTTGTTTTCCATTATTTCGGGCCAGAGTTTTTGTTGGGCAGCGCAGTGTAATTGTTTTATGTGCCGCTCGTCGAGGCAGGATGCTGGCAGCTGAGGGGGTGACAAATTCAAATACAATAAATTTTTATTAATTCCATTCGGTGTGTGCGGCATGTGTGTGTGTGTGTGTGTGCGGGCCGGCGAGTTTGTTTGCTCTGTGATTTTGAGCAATTTGTTAAAGCAAATATTGAAATAAATTTTGTATCCATGGCAGGGCTGTACGCCGTTCCGGTGGCTCTTCGAGCGATTGTTTGCCTTTGCGATTATGCAGCCTTTGATTTGATTTATTTGTGTGCTCGACTGGCTCTGATTTATGCAGATTTGTGTTGTTCACTTTTTTTGGAGTATACGGTGCATAATGCAGCATAATGTACTAATCCCCGGAGCGGCTTATATAATACTGATACCCGCGATGCTCCGACTGGAGGAGGCTAAAGGTCAAAGGAGTAGCTGTCGTGGCAACCGCGGCTGGAAGAAGAGCTTTACAAAAACACTCCCAACTTTTCCATACAGTAATTTCCTGTCAAAGTTTCTGCATTGTAATTGAGTGTAAAAGCAAAACTTTGCCTACTCCTCCTCAAGGATATTCGGGGAGGTCCTAGCGTTGTATCTTAACTATGTTGCCAAGCCGAAAGCCGCAATTGAGGAAGCTACTCAAAAAAAAAGAATACATAAACAAAAATAAGGGAAAACTTCCATAAACTGTATGCCACACAATGGGAAGAGGGCGGCCGGAGGAGGGGCCTGCCACATGCCACATGCCACACATATGCTGCGGCTTCAATTTATGAAGCTTTTGTTTTCTTGTTTACTTGAAGCGCACGAATAAAATGAACAAAAAATAAAACCAAATTATGGTTAGAGTTTTAACTTGTTTATTACGCGAAGTTCCCAAAGAAGCCCCTCCTCCGCCAGACAAGTTTTTTAATTTAATTTTCATGGAAATTCATGCATATTGCCTTCGCACGTATCAGAAATCTCTATTGGTCTCAAAAGTTTTCCTTCGCAGCCGAAAGCCCAAGTCTGTGAGCTAAACTCTTCAGTCAACACATCTGCGGCGAGTCTGTGCCGAATTTGCAATTAAAATGCAGGCGAAGAAGTAAATCCCAAAGTTTTCCAGGGCAGGCGGCGGTAGGTGAGCTAAGTGCTTAATTGTCGGTTTGGTTTTCCGCCTGACCACGAATTTGAAATGTTTATAAGGATATTAATCGATTCCAGGCTAGAACTTAGCTTTAAGCAGTCCGCTTTAAGCCCAGAGTCCTGGAACTCCAAGCCCACCGTCAAAATTATCCGCTTGGCAGACAATTTGGCAGGCAGTCCTGCAATCGACATCCACATTGCTCATACGCCCCATTGTTCCGTCCGCAAATTAAACGCCTTGCGTTAATCGGCCGCCTCTGCCGCCGCTTGGCTGTTTGGCTGCGCTGCCACAGACCGTTAGCTTTCAGGGAGAGCCGTATAAATATTAATAACCTTTCAAATGGCAATCTCGGGACAGAGATCCCTCCGCAATCCCCTGAGAGCCTGTCAAACACGTCAAAGATGCCGGGCCAGACCAGGCTAGGCCACAGACGCCCGAAGGGTTGCCGGGGCGGCTGATACGCGATACAATTGCTACAAATTGCATTCGCCTGGATTTGCTTTGGCCGCTCCCCGGCATGAGGGGCAGGGGTATGCCAAAACATCGGCCTAAACAACATTACAACATGCATCATCAACATAATCAGCAACAAGAGCGACTACACAACGTCACCCTGCGGATGACTGCGGAGGCCGTGCGAGGGAGGGGCCTCATGAAGCTAAGCATCGCAACATGTCGTGTCATTCAACCGATATATCGCTTGATCTGGAATGATGATGGGGCTGTGTGTGTGTGTGTGTGTGTGTGGAGGGTTGTGTGTGTGTTTGTGGTTGAGAGAGCGGCAGGCGGCAGGAGGGTGGGACAGAGGTTACCTAGTTCGTGGATAAATTTAGTCATGTGCGTGCCGGTCGCGACTTCATCATCTGCTCCGTTTCTTCTACTCTACTACACTGTGAAAAAGAGAACAATATTTCATGAATAAATAAACTTAAAAGCTTACCAAGCCTATTTACTTAGTAGTTTCTTCCATCTACTAGTAGAGTCTAGACTTTAATCCTTTTAAACTTTAACAACTTCTCAAACTCCTTTCTCGCAGTGCATCACTTGTTATCTCCCTCCTCTCGACTGTTTTCTTTGTGTGTGTTTATCTGCGTATTAAATTGCAAGCTCGTGCCTTTCCTTGTATTTGTTCTCCGCCGCCATTGTTGTTGCTCCGCCGTAGTCGCTATCTCTAGGACTCGCTCCCCCCCTCTCTCTCTCTCTCCACGACACTCTCCATTTCTCCACGTGGCTGCTGCCTTTGTCATTTTTCTGCCGTTATTTTTATCTGCACGTGAGACTGGCGAGTCCATTTCAGTTTACTTAGCCTCTCTTTTCTGTTTCTCTTCTGCCTTAAATTGTCTGCTATAAGTTTTATTATCCTGATCCTGGGAGGGAAGTCTCTTCCATACACAACTTAGGGGAGGGGGGAGAGATAACACAAATAACCGTAAAAATAGTCGGATATGCGCCGGCGATTGATGGCCAGGAATAAAGTTGATTTATAAACGATATAAACTTGAAAAGAGCGCCCATGTGCGTGAGAATTAGGTGCATCCATCTTAATAAATCACGACTATCGGGGCCAATTAATCGGATATTAAGGGGCGGCAGTGTTGTAATACTCCATTTCATACAAAAATGGCCGCCTAGCCACAAATTCAAATTCCCAGAAACCATAATGTTTATATTTAATTCAATAGGTATATTTTTGCTAGCCCCGCCATTGATCCGTGCAAATTCCATTGAACTTGTACTTTTATTTACACAAAATTGTTTCTTGAAAATACTTGAGGTTCTCACCGAATTCCCAGAAACCGTTTTTCGAACCGAGCCCATCCCCTTCTGGCCGGAGGACAACTCAATCCTGGCGCCTGGCAACATCTCGTATGCCACAAATAGGAGCAACAACAGGATGTGGCCGAGGCACACAGGGATACGTGAAGGAGCAAATGCCACGAACAGAGAGACAAGTGTGTCTCGCCTGCGACTGACTTGATTGTCTTCTGTCATTCGGACTTGAGGCCTAGAATCCTCCGCTCCTCCAGATGGCATTTCACTGGGCGAGCCGTACGATGTTCATGCTATGCATGACAATTTTCCGGAGGGGGGTGGCGGCTTTTCGGGTAAACATGTACGAATGTATGTATGTACATGCACGCACACAGTCACCAACATGCCCCACTCACACGTAAATTTCATGCAATTTGTTATGTTTTATGTGAGGGGCTGCGATGTTACGCCTGGGAATCTCAAAATGACAGACTTCAATTTATACAATTTATTTTATTAAGTCAAACGTTTGTCTCTGCCGCTGTCCCTGTCTCCGCCTCTGGCCTCTCGCTCGCACCTTTCACTCGATCTGCCCTCGGCGGGCTGTGTGTGCGTTTTATTAACAAATTGATGAAACAATTTCCGCAGCGTTAAATATACGTAGCCAATTTTTATCTCTCTTTTTTTCTGCCTTTATCCATCAACATTTTGGATTTCCGTTCTGAAAAATCCCCAGCAAGAAAAAAGCAGTGGAAACAGGGTATCAGAGGAGGTTTAGGCAATCGGATTTTACAATAAAAAGTAATATTATTATATCAAGTAATCAATTCTGAGGTAGCATTTCAAAGGAAGTCTTCCCAACGAGGTCTGGCATTTTTTCAAGTCCAGAATCAAGTCGTCTGAAAGTCAATCCCTCCCTTAAAAATCATAAAACATAATTAGAGAGCATGTAGACAATATTCGGGGCCTTTATGGGAACGTTAAACTCTCATTTTTAGTGTACACACATAAAAATCAACGAAATTGGCAAATTTCAATTGCTCCTGGACGAAGGAAGCGCCGAGGCTGGTCAGGATGCCCGGGATGGCCACCTAAGCGGCCTTATAAATCTCAATTTATGTCGGCTATTTAGAAATTTTGGGCACGCAGCAGCCATTCCGACTTAGGGCTCTCCGGATAGGCGGTCGAAATGGCATTCTGGCCATTTCTGTGCTTTAGGCCTCAAAATTATTGAATCTAATTAACTTAAATGAAATGAATGAAGGCAGTGGGGGGGCGAGGCCTGGACTCGTTTAATTTATGGACGTGTATATAAATTCATTTGAAGCTCTTTAATTGCTGCCAAATGGGAAAACGTTTTCATGCCTGACTAGCTCCAGTGTGTGTGTGTGTGTAGGTGAAGGTTGAAGGTCATCAGATTGATTGGGGGATTAAGGATCCGACTCTGCGGCAAGATGCGGTTTGCCCCTCTTGTTGCTTATTGAAAATGGTTCTGGGCTCTCGGTTTCGAGGAAAAGGAATTCCGGGACCGGAGCAGACCAGCCCCAATGTGGCCTGGAATTGATGGGACAACAAAACTGTACTGATACCTTGTAATTAATCATTGTAAATGGGTCTGGCACGACCGGGCCGAACCGGGCCGGGAGAGGGTGGTTTTTAATATTTATAATGCGATTTAGGGCAGATTAGGGAATTGTGTAGCGCGATGATGGAGGGAAGCGCGTCCGACCCAGAGAGAAGGGTTCTCACCCCTTGCTGTTTAGATTTTTGGCTGATAGCTTTGGGAAGCGGCTTAGAACTTGTTCCTCGGATGTAAATATTCCGAGAGGAAAAGCTACTGTTCCTCGAAAATCGATATTTAACATTCCTTGGCCTCTGCTCCCTTCCGCTTCCTGCTTCCTGCATTAGCCACCACTTCTGATGAACTTGTCAAGTGGAAGAGTCCGGGTTCCGCCCTCAGCATTTTCCGATTTTTTAACTTTCCTCCTTTTGAACTGTCGCTCAGGTGGCCCCTGAACCTGAACTGCTCCTGACATATTCGATACAATGAATAAATTCGGCAAAACTCGCTCCAGGTACAATTTCTGTGACTTCATGCTGATGAGACTATTTCTTGCCTTGCTTTTCCTGTATCCTGGAAATCAATGCTGGGAAATGGGAAACGGCCCAGGCCGAACCCTTCGAGTCCCACGAAATGGGGTGCCAAGCCCCGGGCCTAGACCATGGACGGCTATTTAACTAATGAGGGGCCTGCAGTCAGTTCCAATCTGAGATTTCCTCCGCAGTTGTCACCCAGAAAGTGGAGAGAGTCTTACAAAAATCATGAAACGTCTTAAAAAAAAAAGGACGAACAAAGCAAACAGGAAAAATCTGCAAGAATCAGCATAAAAAGTGTAAGAGGTCGCCGCACAAATATGGCCCTCGAGGCTGGCCAAACAAAATCTGGGTGGAAAAAAGGAGAGAAACTTTTACGCATCGGAGCGCAAAGTGACCCTGGCAAAGGACATTCAAAGGAGCGGAAGCTAGGATCTCAAACTCAGGGCAGCCGATACACAGACTCGCCTGTGGAAGTGTTTCAGCCAAAAACGAGAAAACTTTTTAATGGATATCCATGTTGACAAAATTATCGCAAAACAGACAAAAGTGCGGGAAAATATAGAAATCTATAGCAGATAGGAGAATACTCTAAAATTGTGTTTTAAAAATACAATAGACTATATTATACCACTATAATTATGACAAAAGTGTGTGTTAAGTCTGCTGAGCGACTTCTTTAGACAGAAGCCCCAACTCCAAGCCATCAATCGGGCATTCAATCAGCCTGTCAGTGAAACAGTGAATCATCCGCTGAAGCCGAAGCTGGGGGGCTCTCCGTTTGTGTGTGAAATTTGAGTAGGCAATTTTAATAATTTAAGTAAATGATCCATCACCGTTACAGTTAATCTATCAACGACAGCCGGAGGAGCATCCCGGCTTCCTGGAGGCGGCCTGGAGGAAGGGAGTTCGTTGCTCCGTCGCCACTGGCTTTCCTTTTTAACAAATTGTCTTGTTCAAAAGTTTTTTTTTCATTTGCACAAAGGAATCCAGAAGAAAAACATCGAACGAGATAAAAAGTGACAGGGAGAATGTTGAGAAATGTTTTTGCTCCGATAAGAGGGAATTTGCTGGCTATTAGTATTTAAAGCGTCAGGTCATTTATATTCATTTGATTTCGGAAATTTAAGGGGGCGGCGGCAGGGTCCGAGTGCTGATGGATAATCTTAATATCCTTGAAGTGGACAAGCCAGAAAAGAATCCTTGAAAGCTTCCAATAAAAGTTATGCTTGAGATTAAAGCCTTGGCAAGTGAGTTTAATGTGTGAGATTTTTGGGGCAAAAAGGACCTGCTTCGTTTTAATTTAATCTGTCGATGTCCTATCAAACCTCAAGAAGGACCCTCATCAACCAATTCAGCTTTTGATGGCCATCTATCTTGTGGAAAGTTTCCTACCTATTTTTGAGTACTGCCGGCTGGCAGTTCCTTTTCCAATCTTATGCAAATGCCTTGTTGTCTGAGTTTTACGAGTTTCGGGTCCGCTCGTTGTCGTTGTCCTCAAGTGCTAAATCACTTATTTGAATAAGTCAATTTCATTTCATCCGTGTCCCTTTTTGAGGGCCTCCTCCACATTAAACATCAATCTTTGCGCGGGTGACTGGGGACTGGGGACTGGGAGCCGGCTCAGCTGCAAAATAGTCAAAGCCGCTTTGGGGACCGAAATTCTATTAAAATATTTATGCAAATGCAAAAAAGAAAAGCGGAGCCAGCGACTCGGTTCTCGATCTGTTTCCCCACAGTTGGATGCTGCCATTTTTCTCTCAGCGGCAACAGCAGCCATGGAAAATGCGGCAGCTTCTGCTGCGTATCTGCCTGAAAAATGTTGAACAAACGATTTTCATAATCGATTTTCATGTCTGCCACGGCAAGGCCTCCTCAATGGCTGTTGACAAGGACGAGGACCGAGATAGGGGCGGGTGGGGGCCACCGGCTTGTCAACCTTTATCAAAAAAGGGACAAGCCAGAATCGAGGGGGCGGGAAAGCCCAACCAGATCCCCCATTCCCTCCAAAAACCAAAGAGGAAAAGCCGAGACAAATGCGATGTGCGTCTGTTGACAATATATCAACATGTGGGCAGGACACAGCAATCGGCAAAGAAAGTGACGGGGATATGCAAAGGACCAGCGACTTTCAGCATTTTTCCAGCTTGACTTTCAGCTGCCCCAGGATCTGGGAGCAGGATGAAAAAAAAAAAACAGAAAGCAGCTTTCTGAAGTCCGCTGGTTGTTGCAGCTTCTCCGTACGCCCCAACGCATATAATCGATTCACTGAAAACCTATTGAGGAACGGGCTAGACGGGCACGATAAGACTGTGTCCTGGCCTCCTGCACCAGGCTCTTCTTTTCCTCAGTGTCCTGTCCTCTATATGGACTAGTTGCTGCTCCTCAATGGTCTTCTTGTAGCCCATTGAGTGGGTGTATCGCATGTGACAATAGTTGTGTGAACTTTGCGGGACGAAGATTAAGAACCATGGCAGCACGGAGGATGAATCGTGGCAGGGAGCACCAGAGGGGCACGAGCCGACTTAAGGCTTAGCAAGTGAGTGAGTGCCACCAGTTGGACTTTGCCGTCTGGCACTTGGCGAGTGTTTAAATCATGGCTCTGGAGTCCTCGGTCCTCCAGTCTGCTTTCTTTCGCAGCTGCAACTGCTGACGAGGCCAAAGGCCCCCGGCTGAGTGATGATTTTCCTTTTTTTTTCCCTGGGACTCTCCCTCAGAGAGAGTCTGGCAGACTTTAAAGGAGCCTTTCATCAACGTTTGGCCATCGACTTGATTTATTTATGGCATGTTTCAGATCCCCAAAAATTCGTTAGCAGCAGTTTTGTTGTCAGAGGACTCTCTATCCTGTATACCTTTCGGGGCTCCTTCTCTGACCGCTAATTACCAAAAGCTGTGTTTCAGGCTACAATTTCGGCGTTTATCTTTGACAGGCGACCGCAGGAGGGGCGCCCAGTGGGTTGCATTTCCATAGAGGGGTATTACATAATGAAACTGGCTGATAAATTAAACAGATTTGTTAGACGTTGAGACCATTGCGCTGGTGGCCTTCGGCGATTTCCATCGGAGCCCAGCCAGCCACCCATCTGAGGAGTCGTCCCCCCTAATCCTTCTTGATTTCGGCTTAAGAAACCCACAGGACAGGATGGGTAGCCTTGTTAAGCTCCACGGACCACATGCCGTGCTTTTGGCGGTGGCGATATTGGCTGGTGGTTTCAGTGGTTCCGGGCGGGTGGTTCGCCACTCGGGGGGCTGTGTGCTTGGGTGGCGGGGTGGCTCGCCGGGATTGCCTGCAGCTAAGCTGATTGCGTTTCGTCAAAATTCTGATGTACGTTCGCGTATATCGATTTGCACAAAGGCGTCCCTTCCTTTGAAGCAGCATCCGCAGCTATATCCTTCCGCCACTTGCGGTTCCCCCATCCATCCCGTAAGCCAAATGAAAGTGTATGATATTTCATTTAATTAAATCCTTTTTGATGTTGCTGTGAGCTCTTTTTGCGAACCAAAAAGCTCTTCTCGTATTAATTAAGTCACCGATTCAATTAGGGGGGCTGCCAGGGATATCCTTGACGAGGATATCCCTTCCTTTGACTCGTAATTATGCTAAGCATTCCGAGAACGCTTAGGGGTAAGAAGCGGAACAGGAACAGCGGTCCTCCTTCCAGGCACTCCAGGATGCCCAGCCCCAAAAAGCAGGCAACGATTTTATCGACTCGATGAATTATCAGAATTTTGAGTATTCGCGGCACATAAACCGAACGAGATTTGTCATTCATAATTCAACTAAGCAAGGCAGGAGCGCAAAAAATTTAAAACAGAGGAAAACAATCAGAGAAACACAAAGTGACAGCCGAAAACCGAAAAAAGAATTATTTTGGTCACGTAACCTCCTTGTTTGCGGAGCCAGGCGACCCAACAAACCGCAAACCCAACAAGTTCCTCTTCTCTGATTAAAAAGTTGGGCGCAAGAATATTTTTGCATTATAGGCGAAAAGATCCCCGGCAAGGCCTTGCACTCGCCTTTGGGGCAATTTATAAGGAAGGAGGGGGGCCCTGCCACACAAACACTCGTCGCGAAACTCGACGCAACTCTCGGCGAGGTTCGCTCCTCCGTCGCTCCGCTCCTCTTCTCCTCCGTTTCTCCAGTTCTCCAGTTCTGTCCTCAAAATTTTACGCGCGTTGACTGCTAAAGTGGGCGCTGGCAGAGGAGGGCGGGGCTGTGGCAGGACCTTCTCTCTTTTCGGTCTTTGTCACAGTCAGGGACAGCGACGTCTGCGTCTTTTGCATCGGAGGGGGTGCTCCTACCCCTACACTCTTCAAAAGTATTACAAATTTTCTATTCTGGCTCAGGACTCTTTCTTATATCCTTGCCAACTAATACCTATCAGCGCAATTATTTTCGCAGTGCATTCCGTAAATACTGAAATTAAAGTGCGAGTCGGGGGCCACAACAGCGGGGCATTGTCGACAGCCAGACTTGAATTACAAATTCAGCACAATGTCCTTTTGTCATTTATGCATTTCGCTGTATAAATTAAGGACAATGAATAGAAACGGCCGCAGGAGCTTTGTGCGAGCGCCGTTTTTTGCCCTCAGATGGAGGCGGAGGTGAGCCGGTCCAGAGATTAATAAGCTGGCTGGTTTCAGGGCCAGATTTGTGGCCTGGAACACCCACATGGAGGTACATTGCGATGACTTAAAGAGATAGGAAGGGACCCCAGCTGGTGTGTCCTAGGAGTTTATCAAGAGATTCCCTGGCACAGATAGGACATTAGTTTAGGGAGTACATGTATGTGGTAATTTTAAAATAATTGGTTTACAAATAGGAGCCATAAGCTCCACTGCTTCAAGGACATCTCAAGGACTACATTGTAAGGCATTCAAGTAAAATCATTTTCTACTTTCCAGGTGGCAGTGGCAGCGGCGGCGGTGGAGGCGGCGGCGGAGGAGGAGGCGGCGGAGGCGGTGGCGGCGGCAGCTCCTCGGACATCTCCAGGGACCACTGCAACAAGACGGTGGACATCTTCGAGGACATCAGCTCCCCGGAGGTCACCAACCAGAACATGGGCCGCCCGCTGACCTGCTGGTACAGATTCCGGACCCTGAAGGGGGCGCCGCGCGACTTTGTGCTGCGTCTGCGGTTCAAGAAGTTCAAAGTGGGTCAACTGCTGAACGCGACCCACTGCGAGGGCGGCTACTTGCAGGTGGGTGTGTCAGTGTGATTTATCTCCGCCCGGTCAGAGCTAATTTATATGACTAAGCGATGACATATGGCGACATCCTTGGCCGAATTGAGTTTGCAGCACTCCTTGTGTTGTTGTTTCCTTGCAGATTGTTGATGGCAACGCCAAGACGGATGTCTCCAATCGCCGGGAGCCGGGCATGTTCTGCGGGGAGGCGGAGCAGCCGCAGACATTCATCAGCGAGACCAGCTACGTGAAGGTGCTCTTCCACACGGACAACTTTACGGATCAGGTGAGTCCTCCCTGGACACCTCCCTGGTCCCTGCCCCTCGCCCCATCCACCATTCCCCGGGGATCTCTTGGCGGGACTTTTCATTTTTGTGAAACAGCCAGAGAATTCCAATTACTGTTACGGCAACAAAAGCAGGCATCCTTGAGGTCCTGCCGCCTCCCGCTTTCTTTTTGTGCTGTCGCCAGAGCCTTGCCACTTACACTAATAAACAAAAGTCTCTCCTTGCCCTGGATCCTTGCATATTTCTAGCCGTTTCCAGATATATATTGTACACTGGAAGAGCACTAGCCCCCGTCCAGAGTGATCTGACACTTTGGTAGTCTGACTTTTCCTCAGTGTGCCTGTATAAATGTCTGTGTATTTATATTTATCACATAATTTAGGGAAAATATTACAGTACACGAGTCCTGGCTGGCTGTCTTCGCCGCTTTCACTCCAGTCGCTCCTCAGCTCCTGCTGGCACCTCTGCCGCCATGTCCTGACCCATGTTGCTCTATCTGCTTGGCTGCATCTATGCAACTCACTTTCGCACTTAGCGAGAGTTATACACACTCACACACCCTGACACACAGCATCCTGCTGCATATATTTTATTTTTTTATTTTTATATTTTTCCCCCTTTTTGTGTTTCGTTTTTTGTGTTTTTGCATGCATTATTCAGGAGTGGGCGACTGCCCCGCCCCGTGTCTGGCCTCCGTCTGTCGGCGTGTCCTGTCTCCTGCATCCTTTTTGGCTGGCTGGCGCCGTCACTCCTTGCAGCACACACACACACACACACCTTGCAGCTGTATAGCGACGCGTATCTCTGTGAATTTTCAGTTCACAACTTGAATTCTATTTAGCTTTCGTTGCCCCGGATTCCTCGCCGGATTTTCCCCACCAGTTCTCGTTTTTGCCAACTGCTTGGATGTTGCGTTTTTGATGCGGTATTTGCATTTATAAAATGAAAGATAAGTTCTTTATGTCACATAAAGAATTTCAATATTTATAATGGGGATTTTTTGTTTCTTTTCTGTCGGGGCAGGAAGAAGGACCCTTGAACGGCAACAGACGGGGGAAATTATACGAAATACGGCGAGGAAAAATAAGCCAAGGAAGCACATTATTAGATGGATGAGAGTCCTGAAAGGATTTCTGATGATTAACATTTTTTGGGCGAAGGCGGGGAGGGGAGGGGAGGGCATGTGATGTGCAAATCCGGTTTCGCCATGTGGGGCGGGAAGAGTTGTGACTGCCAACTCGAATGCCGGCACTTTCGCAACGATTTCGCATTTTCCAAAACCAATTCCCAATCCCCAGCGTTCCATCATAATCACGTCGTTGTATATCCATAACTCTATTCGGGCCGGAGGTACTGATTCCATTCAATCCCAAAGTCAAATAGTTACCTCCTCTCCGTCTTCGGGCGTGTCCTTGTGCGTAGTCGATGCAGGCGATTGGCTTTATGGCCCGGCTTACAACAAGTTGCAGGGATGCGCAAACACAAACAACCGACTAAAGCCATGAATGAGTGCTAGTGCCAGGAGGAGACGCACACGGGCGAGGTGCAGGACTAGCGGAGTAGTAGCAGGAGCTGGAGCTGGAGCAGGGGCAGGGGCAGGGGCAGGAGCAATCCTCTGGCAGGACACCCGCCGGAGTGTGTCTTATGCACACCTTAATGGAGTCATAAATATTTATGAAAACTCTCCAAGCTCGCCGGGAAGTTGCAAGTTGAAAGTTGGCGGATGCTGCGCTTTGTCGTCCTTTTGCCATCTTCCATGTTTTTTTTTGCTTTTTTTGTTTTTTGTTCCTGCCTCACGGACGAAGAGTTTTTGCCACTTATTCGGCGCGAGTGCGTCGGATCGGAGCTGCGGAGCCGGCATGGGCATTATTCAGTAATAAATAAAAATAAGCGACAGCTCTCTGGCAATGTAATAACGCGATTTAATGAGGGCCGGAGCCAACGCAAAAACGGAACAAAATAACGAAATAATTTCGCATTCGCATTAACATAAATTCAATGCGAAATAAATCAAAAATAATTTCACAAAAACGCGACGGACGCCAAAGAGCAGGCGGCAACAAATCAGTTTGAAATTTTAATTTATTCGAGCGCAAATTTGTCAGGACATTAACAGGAGTCTGCCCAGGGCATCAGCAGCAGCATCATCTGTCCCCAGGACCAGGACCAGGACCAGGACGAGGATCAGGACAGGCCCAGCGCCACAACCATAATCATCATCGTCATCATAACATCATCGTTAAAATCAGGAGCTGCTCTGCCCGTCCCTGGGTCCTCTAGGAAAATATTCGTTGCGTTCGAAAATACACTCGGAAAAAAGTAGACAGTAAATAGATAGTAGATAGAGAGTGTGGATAGAATTTCTCTTTGGATAGAATGGCTCTATAATCCTTCAGACTAGGCTCTTCGAGGCTCTCTAATCCTTCAATTATCATCTAGCTCTTAGGATCGATTAGTGTATTCTCTCTGTGCACTTAACCAGTTATATCGGGCAGGATATTTCGGGCAGGGATGGGGTATCCCCCGGGGCATCCGGTGCGACCGGGACAACCGGAGAGGCATCCACGTGAGCAGCATCTGGATAAATCGAAACGAGCCTGCGTCTGCCATTGTTCCCATCGTTAAGTGGCGCTAACGTCATTGACGCCGGTAACGCATTTAATATTGACATGTGCATTACGTTCATCCCCCCTAGCCATCCCCCCTCACTCCGGCCCACCTGCACATCTGATGGAAAACGGCCAGCAGGGTTTATGTGGCCATCACGGCAGAGCGAATTGATAACCATGACGTTGACTTTGCGGCATGCCTGAAATTACGGGGCACGGAGATGCGGCACGGATCGGAGGTGGACCCAATAAGGAAATCGCTTTGTGGGTGTCTGCTCGATAATTTCGACTTTGATATCCGTAATTGAAATGAATGTTTTTGGCCAATCGATTTGGCCAGCGCAAATGGAGTTGAATCAATTCCCGCAAATTGGCCCAAATTATTGCGTTTGTTCGCAGCCCGAAATGCATTATCGCTGGCTATAATGGGGGATTTATGCGTCTGATTATGATGCAATAAACCACTTTAATCTGGAAGGATATGCCTGTTCCCAACCCAAAACTTTTCAGCTTAATTAAATGACCTTTCGCCCGAATCCCATCTTCTTTAAAAAGTGAGACCCATTCTTGTTTTCAGTTTTTTCCCATCCAACCGAAACCTTTCTGTTGCCGACTTTATTTCTTTTGGGGCCCAACAAAGGGGTGCACTGCCAATGGCTAAGGGGCGAGGTGGGCGTGGCAGCTGCCTACGTCACTGCAGCACGTCATTAGCGCTGATGAGGCAACGGCAACCGTTGCAAGGGAGCAGCAGGAGAGAACAACAAAAACAGCAAACAGGATGCCAGGATGGTTGGATGGTTGGGTGGCTGGGTGGCAGGGGCACACGGAAAAACAGAATGTCTTCCGAGAGAGTGGGTGTGCGAGTGTGTCGGGGAGTGTGTCCTTGTGTGTGTTTTCGGATGGCGGGGCAAATGACATTGCACATTTCCATGCGGCAAGCCGTGGCATGAAAATGGGGGCGTCGGGGCTTATGCCGGCGAAACACGCAGTTCCCTGGCAGCCGGGAAATTGACAAAATTCATCAGCAACAATGGCAGGCACACCCACACCCACACACACACACACACGGCGTATACGTGATTTTCTGGCATTGTCCACTCATCCCGCGACTCTGCTCTCTTCCCATTCCAGACCTACTTCACATTCGATTCACGCGCCGAGCAGCAAACCGAAGTCTATCTGCGATATGGACAGCATCCGGAATTATATCCAAATCGTCGCGGCGAAGTTGTCCAGGGGTAAGTAAGTGGCTTACGGAGAATGTCGGTAATCGAATGGTCTCTTGTATCAGCCTGGCCCGCGCCAGATCCTTGCGTTTTACAGCACGGGCGTTAATTCAATTCAACGACTAGGGCATCGACTGTTTGACGAGGTCCTTGGGTGTCGGGATGGGGATAACCCCCGCTTATAATCATATGCGAGCCGGAGGAACAGCCGAAAATCCAGGCGGCGGCAACAGAAGGTCGCATTAAATTGAATTACTTGTGCTTTCTGCACTGCGGCAAGCATAAAAATTCGCGAGGAGGACCGGGTTGGAGGGGGAATCATGCCCGAAAGATGGCTGAAAAAGTCAGCAATTGAAACCAGGGCCCAAGGACTCCCACCCAGCTCCTGGCTCGAGGAGCGCCCTGACAAAAATAAAACTTTGCAGACATTAAATTTTATTTGATTCTCGTTTTGGAGTTGCGTGCCGCTTCTCTGCCTGTCTAACTTTTATCTTAATAAAATAAGTTGCGAGCTCTAAGTAAAGTCCTGGCAGGAGTCCTGAAGGTAGCAGTGGGAATATGTGGAAAGGAATATATAATTCGAAAGGAAGATAAAACTTAAGATAGATAGGGAATTATCCGGCCAGGTAGGAGGCTCCTTCAGGGGAGAAACTTGAACTAAAAGCGAATTGATTCAGCTATTAGGGACTCTTTCTCGGCCGGTTTGGCCAATTCGTTCCTCAATCTTTTTCAAGTTTAAACAAAATCAAGAGCCAGGCTCTGGAGGGACTCCCCCCTGGCCGCACCCACATGGCCAATATGATTTTTATGCTAATTTTGCGGTCACGCGCGCATCCATCGACACCGAAGCCGGGGCCGGGTCCGGGTCCGGGGCCGAGGCCGAGAGCAGAACCAACCCAAATCCAATTGAGGAGCAAAGGAAATTGCCAAAGACAAAGAGCGGGGCAGGGGCAGGGAATGGGGTCCTGGGAGTATCCTAGCAACCCGAGAGGGAGAAAAGAAATAAAAATGGTAATCATATTTACGCTAGCTTCGCCTTTGAATGATTTTCCGTTTGTTTTACTTAAACAAATTGAAAATTATACGCGGGGCGCTCGGGGAGATTGCGGATTCTACACAATTGTTCCTGTTGCTGTAATTTAACAACAATTTTACAAGCTCGAAAAAAAGTCCCATACATTAGGATACGGACCGGGATTCGGCGAGGACGTGGGCCGACGGGGGAGCACAAATTTCCAAATCAGTGAACACAATTTTCTGGCTTCCTTGGCTCAGTTCAGGAGGTGGCTGTGGGTCTGGCCGAGTCCTTGCCGAAAAGTCTTGGGGATCATTTAGGACGCCGCCTGGTGAGAACATTTATCGAGGCCTAGCCCGCCGAGTGATACAACCAATTCGAAACAAATTAAATTAAATATTTCCAAGCCTCTAATTCGATGATTTTCTACAAATATTCCCCCCCGTCTTCTGCCCCGATTTAGATCCTATTGTGAGCGGGAGTACCGGGACTGCCGCCTGCAGACCTGCTACGTCCAGAGCCCCGCCTACCCCGGCCTGTATCCGCGGGCCCTGAACTGCCGCTACAAGCTCCACACCCGCCAGCCCTACATAAAGCTGTATCTGCAGAACGAGCAGTTCGCCGTCGACGGCCAGAGGTAAGTTTTTCACTTTTTCACTTTTTCACAATTCACAATTAAATCGGATTGAATTAGTTGCTGGCATTGGATTTTGGGCGATAATGCGTTTCTGGTTCGCTTCGCCCGCAGCCAGTAATTTAACAATTATCGAATCGAATTACACTTTTTGGTTTCTGTTCCAGTCTGAAAAGGATTTATTTATGCAAATCTTTATCATCGATTTTTTCCACGTTCCACGTTCCACGTCCCACGTCCGGTCGCTTTCCTTTTGATCCGAAATTAGTGTTAAGCCCGACGACACCCTGTAATTTGTCATTTTGGCACGCCGAGTGCACCGAATCCACAAAACTCCCTGGCCTGACAGCTCGCCCAAAAATGTTGGTGTTTCTCGCGTTGTTGTCGTCCTTTCGTTGTTGTAATGCATTTGGCATGCTGACAATGACAATTTGACAGAGCGCTCGTCGCAAAAATTGGCACCAATTTGCTGGAAACCGTTGGCGACATGTCCTCGGCTTGCCATCCTCGCCGTGTCTGTGTGCGTCATCCGTATCTGTGTCTGCCTCGATGCAGCTGTATCTGTATCTGTGCCTGTGCCTGTGCCTGTCTCAGTGCTTGTATCTGGCAAAATTGGCTAAAGGATTACGTTTTGAGTGAGGTTGCCCCCACGTGCCGCAGTGACGGGGTGGAGAACCTCTTGCAAACCGAAATGCAGCCAGCACCCTTCTTGTATTATTTATGCCAGAGCGAAGAGGCTTTTATTGGCTTTTAAAACCCACAGATTTCCAGGTTTTCATAATTCGTCAACCCCTGCAGGTCTAGGACTCAATATCAGCACAAATCCCAGCTGGAGAGAGCCGGCTCTAGAACTCTCTCCTGACCGTTTTGGCCTCCCACCTGGCGCCCGTTTTTGGCTTAAATCAGTACTTTAATATTTCATGGAAGAGCTACCCTTGAGTCCGGCCCGGGCCGCGACAAATACAATTTACATTTGCTTAACCGGAATGACCTTTCACAAAATATTTGCTTTATCATGGACTTTGGGGAGCAATGGGGGCAGGTCAGAGGTCCTTGGTCGCCCAGGCCGGTGGGGATTTTATGGCTGGGCGGCGAAAACCTTCAGCTTTTAACACTTTGCACTCTACTGGGCGAGGGAGAACGGACAGGCACAAGGATCTTAAAGCCTGTTTGATGTGCAAATTGTGGGAGTCAGCATATTTCCCTTTCCCAACCCACCCACATCCACACCCACCTACCTCCACAGTTCCCGCCCAGCACGTGCACATCAAGCAACAGCAAGTCGGAATTAGATAAGCAACATTCAATTTATTTTTATAGATTCAATTTGAATATTTACCTTTGGAAGTCCACAGGCAGGCAGGGCGACAGACGACAGGACGTCAAAGTTGGCAACTTTGAGTTGGGTTCTCAGCTCAGCAAAGGGTTCGAAAGTGGGGCAGCATCCCCACTTAAGTATGTATTAATTTGCAAGTCTAAGTCACTCTCAGGCAGGAGGCAGGAAAGGATTAGACAAACAAGTATTCGGCAGAGGGCTAATCGTTATGGCAGTCTTTAAGGACACATGGCGTATATTTAATTAGGGCACTTTGCTGCCTCCATTCCAATAATCGAATAATCGAATGGCGGAAACCACCTAGGCTCAGCCCCCAATCCGGACGAGTCCTGCATGAATCCGCCATAAATCCAGTTCATAAAAGCCGACCTGCCTGGCAGCTCCAAATGGATGTGTCGAGTCAGCAGAAAAGCAGAAAGTTCCCCTGTGTGGCTGTTGTGTTATTTTATAAATCACTTCATTTTATTGCAGAGCTCCTTTGGCTGTCAAGCAGGCTCCTATCTCCTGGCTCCTGGCTGGGAAAAAATGAAATACCCCCAGTGGGAACAGTACAGATCCCCCACAACATTCCTAATTTCTTGCGCTTTACCAAAAATATTTTGTGCCATACCAGCAGAAAAATTCTGACGGCGAAACTTCGACGGCCGGATGCCAAACAAATGCAAAAGTCATCGAGTAAAAAAGTTTTTTAATATGCCAAAATTATTACCAGTCAGTAGATGTTTTTTTCCCAGCTCGTCCTTTGCTCCTGCCTGCCCGCCTGCTTCTTGCGATGATATGTGTGCTGTGTTTGGGGAGCTTAGCGGAGGAAAAAAATAAATGGAAGGAAAAGTTTGGGGCCCAGACTAAACAGTCATTTGGATTGTCCCCCCGTCCCAGCCCCATTCCCAGCCCCATTCCCAGCCAGTTCTTTGTAATCAACTTTCTGGCCAACAACGCATTTATTATCAATAAGTTGGATTAGCTCTTGGCAGAGTCGGCAGACTCGGGGAAAAACTTGCTGACAAAGTGATTAAATTGACTGAAACGAACTGACTAGCTAATAGAAATCTATCTATCCGCCGGCTACACACAGATATAGATACAAAAGTTGCCAGAACTTTGTTGCCCAACTTGCCGGATTGGCCAGGACACTGAGCCAAGAAAAAATGACTGCCGATAAAGCGAGAGGCTCAATGGAACTGTCAATTAAATTGCTATTTTTGTTCCACTGGCCGAGTCTCCGGGCCGGACTGTCTGTCGGACGCACTGTCTATTTGATTAAAGTTCAGTTGGTAATTGCCAAAGTTAGCTTTCAATTAGAAAGTTCACACATACACTGGCACATGCCCAGGTGAGAGGCATTCCATTTGCCTTTTGAACAGCTGCCCCGCCAATCAGAGCGCCCCTCCAGGCCCTCCTGGACAGGCATGCCTCGGCGGGGCACAAAGGTCACTTTGTTGAGGGTCCTGCCACTGCCCCGCAGGACTCCCGCCGGTCATTCAGGCCTAGGTTATGCCGGCCGGCCAGACAGCCGGCAAAAAATTAAAAGCATCCTCGACTCCTCGTCGGACGCAAGAAATTAGAAAAGGCTTCAAAACAGACGCTTTGGATTCTGTCTGTTTGCTTTTTTCACATTTTTCCTTTTCTGGGAAACTTTTTCCAATGCCTCCCCCGCCGGAAAGTGCAAATGAATGTCATGGCCATGGGCGGCTGCGAGGGGGCTTGGCTTATGCCAATCACTTATTCATGTCCATTTTAAAAGCATTTTAAATCCAAGAACGAGCTAATTTTTATTTGAATTTTCGAGTCTGTGACTGGGTTATTGGGAACTGAATTATTCTCAGTGATACCTGGGAGCTCAGGCTTAGGAAAAACCTAGGTCTGCCCCCTTTTGAGCCACCACTGGCCGCCCCAACATTTTTTCACGGATTTCCGCCAGACACTAAAAGCTTCAGCACTCAGTCAGTTATTCAATTGCCAGCCCGGCTCTTTATGCATTCCTTTTCATCCTTTTATTTTCCTCGTTATTTGTGGAACGTGAGTTTTTTAATTGTTCAGTTTTTCGCAATTGCTCAGTCCAGTCCAGTTTATTGAGTTGTCAGGCGGCGGATGAATTGAATTCATCCTTTCAACGCCTCCGCGGCAAGCAGAGAGTGACGACTACTGACCTATCGGTTGCATTGCAGGTGCGAGAACGTGATGACCTGCCCCATCCGGCCCATCGGCTCCGGAAATGAGCACTGCCCCTTCGACTGGCTGGCGGTCTACGATGGCCGGGACGAGCACTCGCCCCTGATTGGAAAGTTCTGCGGCCTGGGCAAGTTCCCCTTCAGCATAATCGGTGAGTGCACTGGCCAACACCTAGCCCCGTATTGCCTCAATAACTATTTTCGCATCCCCCGCTTGCAGGCACATCCCAGTACATGTACGTAGAGTTCGTCACCTCGCCGGCGGGCCCTCTCCTGAACACAGGCTTCCACTTCAACGTCGGCAACTGGCCGGGCCACGTGGAGACCGCCGGGATCAAGCACGGCGTGTGCGACTGGCTCCTCAGCTCCGACTCGCTCAAGGACAGCAGTGCCAGCGAGGGCATATTCCTGAGCATCGCCCACTGGTATCCGCCGAACACGTCCTGCAGTTACCACATCAAAGGACATGTCGGCGAAATCGTACGCCTCTACTTCCCCAGGTAGGCACTTCAATGGTCTTAGCAGCACGGCATGGAATTGTTTCGTTTCAGATTCTTAAAATTCGCGGAAGAAAACAATAAATTAAAAAACAAAAATAGGCCCCTTCCGGTTCCCCGATCTTTGGTCGAACGTCTCGAGAACAAAGTTTCGGACAAAGTTTCACTTCTAATCAAAAATCAAATAACTTTCAACTTCCTTGTGCTGTACTTTTTAAATTATCCTGTCGGTGTCTCCTGAAAACATGCTCCAGTCCGTCTCAAGATCGGGGTCACCGGCGCCTGCAATCGCTGTGCGTGGCGCAAGTTTTTCCATTAAAATTTCCATTTTTGAACCAGTTATCCCGACAAGGAGCAGCCCAAGTTGATCCCTCACCAAGTCCGAAATCCGTTGGCCAGTCCTTGGCTAAAAGTGCAAAGTTTTGCGGCTTTGTGGGAGGACTCCCGTCCCTTTTCCAAAGCCCAAGGACGAAAAACCCATTGCCTTCTATGCTGTAAGCGTATTTTAATGAAATTTTCCGCAAAGATTTATGTGACATTTTAATTTAACGTGTCGAGTTGGAGTTGTCCTTTGTGTACAGACAGTGTATATGTATGTAGAAAGGATATATGTAGATTTTTAGTTTGTCGCCGGGGCGTTGTTTTCCGTCTGGAATGCCGGCGAGCAGTCTCCGAGCTCCGAACTCCTCGGCCAAGTGTCGCATTGATTGTGCATTTCATTTTGAGTGTTTTCCACTGCATTTTCCCAATGCCCTGCGAAATATTTTATTGTGCTGCGGTTTTCGGCTCCCAGAGACAATGGCAAAGTTTTCCCCCAGCCCTCTGCCCTCTGACACATCGGGGGCGACGGCGTCGGTGTCGGCGTCGCCGATGGCAGGAAGTTTTTAAACTCGAATTGTGAATAAACCCTCGCATTGAGAGTCGGAGCCGCAGTCGTTGTCGGATTTAAGCTGGCTGAGCGGTAAACGAGCGGAAATAAATAGGAAATCAAAGCTATTGCAGTTTCCATTAACGAATAAATTTATTAAGATGTCATGGTCTTAGTTATTGTTCCAAAAGCGCAATTCCAGGACTCCATTCCGACCCGAGATTTCCAGGATCATAGTAAAGCCTCGACATGGAAAAGTCATATTTCCAATCCATCTCATTACCATATCTCATCTAATAGAAGTCGGATCCAGGAATGGCATACCTTTCCGAACTCAGCACACCAAGTACTTGCCTTTTCCGTCAAAAACTGGCAATCTAAAATTTGATCGATTTTTCGAATTTTTTCCAAGGGGATGCAGTCTGGATTTCATCGTACCATCGTCAAAATTCATCGAAAATCGATCAAAAAATTGTTGCTCAGACTTTGATGCAGTTTAATGGGGATTTTTAGTACGATTTCATCGGTGTTACTCTCACAAGGATCTGTTGAATATTAACAAAGATATGGGCTTTGACAGGTTCGAAATATCACATCCGGGGATATCCAGGACATCAAATGCCAGGACATACAAAACTCATATTTCCAAGCGTTCTCATTACCATATCTCATCTATTAGAAGTCGGACCCTGGAATGGCATACCTTTCCGAACTCAGCACACCGAGTACTTGCCTTTTCCGCCAAAAACTGGCAATGTAAAATTTTGTCGATTTTTCGAAATTTTTCCAAGGGGTACCATCGTCAAAATTCATCGAAAATCGATCAAAAAATTGTTGCTCAGACTTTGATGCAGTTTAATGGGGATTTTTAGTACAATTTCATCGGTGTTACTCTCACAAGGATCTGTTGAATATTAACAAAGATATGGGCTTCGTCACGTTCAAAATACCACATCCGGGGATTTCCAGGACATCAAATAGCCAGGACGTAGAAAGTCATATTTCCAAGCGTTCTCATTACCATATCTCATCTAATAGAAGTCGGATCCAGGAATGCCATACCTTTCCGAACTCAGCACACCGAGAACTTACTTTTTTCATCAAGAACTGGGTATCTAAAATTTTATCGATTTTTCGAAATTTTTCCAAGGGGTACCATCGTAAAAATTCATCAAAATTCGATCAAAAAATTGTTGCTCAGATTTTGATGCAGCTTAATGGGGATTTTTAGTACAATTTGATCGGTGTTACTCTCACAAGGATCTGTTGAATATTGACAAAGATATGGGCTTCGACTGGTTCAAAATAACACATCCGGGGATTTCCAGGACATCAAATAGCCAGGACGTACAAAAATCATATTTCCAAGCGTTCCCATGACCATATCTCATCTATTGGAAGTCGGATCCAGGAATGGCTTACCTTTCCGAACTCAGCACACCGAGTACTTGCCTTTTCCGCCAAAAACTGGCAATCTAAAATTTGATCGATTTTTCGAAATTTTTCCAAGGGGTACCATCGTAAAAATTCATCGAAAATCGATCAAAAAATTGTTGCTCAGATTTTGATCCAGTTGGATGCGGATTTTTAGTACGATTTCATCGGTGTATGCCTTAACGGAATAGCTTAAAAACTGACCAAGATATGGCCTTCGACGGGGTCGGAATGGAATTTCCAGGACATAAAAAAGTCATTCATATCTTAGAAATCGAATAGAAGTCTGATCCAGGACTGGCAATAAGAACGAGCGGAAAATAGGAAATCTATACCACTGCAACCGCCATTAACGAATAAATTTATTAAGATTTCTTGGCTTTAGTTTTTGTTCTGGAAGCCGCTTCGAGTAATCCAGCTGCAATGGCGCTCGGGACTCTGGGTCCTGGCGAGCTCCTCCTCCCGGAGAAGCCAAACAACCGCCCTGTAATTTATGCAGAAATTGTTACCGAACATTGCCAAGTTTTTCGAAGGAGCGACCAAAGAAAACCAAGTACACATGGTGGATGTACACGATCGGAGGTGCGGGAGGAAGGCTAAAATATCAAACAAGTTTTTGCCAAAAGATAAATATTTATGTCCACCTACAGGACGGAGCAGAGCCATGCAGTACCCATTGCAGACTCATTGTTGGCCCGGAAAACGGGGAAAAGCGACGGGAAGATCCGGGCTGGGGTTGGAAAAGTTGTGCGCACGTTTACACCGATTGCCATTAAGAGTTCAGAAGTGGGCAACATGATTGCGTGATTACAGTGCACAAAATGCAACCGAACAGAGTAAGCGTAATCGAGAGAGAGTGAGCGAGAGGTCCTGTACACAGGACGAAAGAGACGGATAGGCCAGGTCCCTCCTTTTTTTTTTGGGAGGAGAAAAGTTCAAAGTAAACGAAAAATTCTATGGCAAATTCTGCGTTCGACTTGGCTCACACACACACTCACGTCCTCGTGCCTTTTCTGGCCAAGTTTCTGGCTCTGTGGTTGTTGTTATGGCCGTTGTTGTTGTGGTTGTTTGGTTGGTTGTTGCGTTTTTGTTGTTTCTGCCAACTTTGCTCAAGTTGTAGCTAACGTCCACAATAGCAACGGAGAAAGTAGCAATAAGAAGGGATAGCTCCAAAGGATCCGAAGGGGAAGATACTCTCGGCTTAATTTTTATGGAATATTCATTACATTTTGAATATTCTATATCATTTGATGTATAGTTGGAACAGAACACATAGTAGATATTCTAAATTTTATGTATTTTAAAGACTCCAATCCTATGAAGGAAATCTAAACTACCTTCTGCCGGAACACATCAACAATTGCAGCCCATTAGGAGGGTCTTCTCGCAGTCCTGGCTGTCAGTTTACGTTTACATCGGCCCCCACCTCCCCTTGCCCCAGACCTCAAGAGTCCTTTCTACGTGTGTGTAGGAGCTGTTGTCCTGCCGCTGCTCCTGTCGCAGGAGTCTCGAGCTCTAGTCTAGAGTCTAGACGCTGTCGACATTGTTTCCAACAAAGTTGCTCATTTAAGTAACATGTCATGGCTTTGCTTTTGGCTGCTTTCTCGTTTTTTGTTTGCCCGGGCTTTGTCTTCCACCGACTACTGGCCCAGCTCCTGCTCCTGCTCCTGCTCCTGCTCCTCCCCTCCCACCTATCGCCCCCGATTTTTTCCGAGTGAGATGACCAGATGTTGAACTACTCCTTGAGTATATTGCACTTAAGTTTTCCCACCAGGAGTGGCGGAGCAGGAGGAAGCAATCCATTTGCTTGTGCTGGGCACACACTCTTCCCAATAATGTTGTGAATGGTCGAGTGGGCGGGTGGAATGTGTACTATGTAGGTTTACTAGCTACTAACAACTCATCAGCGTCTGCTCCAGTGGGCCATTATCCGATAGATTGTGTTACTGCTCTGGATTAATGTCCACTATCGTTCCGTTATCTGTTATCCGTTCTCCCCCATCTTACCCCGGTTTAAATGTCGCAGCAAGAAATCAGGTTTAAAGGATGGCCAACACGTACACTTGTTTTATCTACTCTGGCCCAATAATGACTAATAAAAGCAAGCCCTGCACCATTTCTGGCTATGTTCTTCTTCTCCCTGTAGGCCATCTCCCAAATAACCAAAATAAAATCAATTGTATCCATCCACTACCTTTTGCCGCCCTGCCCCGCACAAAGTGCCATTCGGAGCCCCGAAAACGTACCAAAAATCCGCTTGAAATGCGCAAGACATGGCCTATACTTGGGCTATTTATAAGCCTTATGGCCACATAAACTGACGCCCTGGGCTGTGGGCTCTGGGTTTTGGCCACGGCACCAATCGACTCCCATATGCACATAACCGGGCTAACCAGTTGACAACAATCCCCGCGCGGCCCCAGGATCCACTTCCTCTCTGCCCCTTCCTCGTGGGAACCCACCCACTGAGTCAGCAAAACGGGAAGTTTGGACCGCTAGTTCAGAACTGTGAGATACAGTGAGGAAAAATGTTACTATTAAATGGATTCTTAGTTAAATGAAATCCATAATAAACCACTATCCGCTATATCCCAGTTATTGGACCCAAAAAAGTATGCTATGGTTTTTGTTCGCGAGGCTAGAAGTCCTTTAAAGCCTAAATAATAGCTTTTCCCCTTACCTATCCCAATAGTTTGTAATAATTTCTCTCCGTGCACCAACTGTAACTGGGCTAGGCTGCAAACGGATTACGAGGACATGCCGCAGGGTGTCGGAGCTTACTTTTCGACAACGCGTACGTGAATAACGGTATAGGCACGTCGAGAGGCGCCATGGGGCGGCTAGGGGCTGGGGGGTGTTAGGGGTAAGCGGGTAAAAAAAAAGTAGGAAAATAGTAACTCTGCTCTATTATGAATAGTGAGGGGGAGACTCACGGGCATAAAAAACAAGAGCGAAACCAAATGAAATTTGTGCCACACTGCTGCCTGCCAGCAACGTAGATTAGGGGGCGTGGCGGTGGCCCTCCCCCCAGCCCCTGACCCCGCCGCTGGCCCCTTCAAACTGCTGATGATGGTGATTTCGCTTCGTGCCCCCAAAATGTCCCCCAGTCCCCCTGTCCCCCTTTTTTTTTTTGCCAACTTTGTGAGAGTTAATAAAATGTTGTATTATGTCATATTTTCGGATAGAGCCAAATGTAATTGCATAGAATGTATTCACCGCACTCTGAATGACGGATGTGTAAAAGGATATAGGGCTAAGCCGACATGGGAGGCTAAGCAGGACTCGGGTTATATAACAATTTGTGGCAAGGCCCTCGCTTTAGGCTATGACGGCAGGACTATAATTTCATAAAATGGAATATCCATTTCCAGCTGCAGGGCTTGCTGTCTTTGCTGTCCTTTGTTTGAAAAATATGATTTGAATTTTGGAAATATCAGAAAACATGTCCTGACAATGTCCTCTCCCATTTATCCTTTCTCGAGGTTGATATTTCTATTTCCGACGAGCCAGCCCGATTGCTGTCGCCCCAGAAGGACGGTCGTAATGCAGGAAAACTGCAGAAAATTGGCCTTCCACATCAACTCCTTTCAAATATCCTTGTACCGCCCCCTGCCCTCCGCTCCTGACACAGCCGCAAATAGTTTGGGAATGCAATTTGATGGAGGAAAATGCAACTCACATCGCGACCCCAAAAACCCTAACGAGGCTACGTGTGTGCGACAGGGACGGTGGCGATAGAGCCTTAGAGAGCGAGCGGGGGGCGGGCAGGACTTACCTGTTGGCAGGCGGAATTTTTATTAAATTGTAGAATGTGGCGGAGCCGGCAGAAAGGCCAGAATTGCGGCCGGAAGCCTGGCAGAGAGCCAGCCGACGAGTGGAGTGTTATTTCAAAGGAAAATACATATTTCTTAGCAAATTAAGCCCGAATGGATGTTGAATTCTTAAAGTAACAGTCCCCGTAATCTCCTTATCTTTCCAGCTTCCGCATCAATCGGATCGAGTCGCCAATCCTCAAGTACGAGGGCGACTGCGGCGAGTCCTTGACCATCTACGACTCGGATCACGCGGATCCCGCCCGCATCATCAAGACCTTCTGCGACACCTTCTCGCGCCCCATGGAGAAGGTGGACTTTGTTAGCACCAGCCCCTCGCTGTACGTGCAGTTCGACTCGAAGACGGGCAGCTACAGCGGCAGCTCCCTGTACTACTGGGCGCACTACGACTTCTTCAACAACACCCGCTTCGGCGACCCCGTTCCCAACACCCTCTGCGACGAGGTGATGTACGCCTGGAAGCATCCTGGCGGCCGGCTGCGGTCGCCCCTGAACTCGCTGATCTTCAAGCGGACGGGCGGCAGCGACGTGAGGTGCCAGTACAAGTTCGTGACCGACAAGAGGCTGTACGCCCGGGCCATCATCGAGGTGAACGCCGTGTCCTTTAAGGAGCTGCCGTACAACAGCAATGCCTGCACCCGCTGCCACGAGGAGCGCGTCGACAAGCTGGTGATCTGGGAGGAGCGGGACAAGTACCAGAACAACCTGGCCTGCTTCTGCGACAACATCCCCCGGGCGGTGCGCGTCATCTCCTCGGCGGACCAGATGAACCTCGAGATGATCGTGCAGGGCCAGCACGCCATCACGTCCTACTTCAAGAACCCCAATCCCCTGTTCGAGGCCACCTACGAGTTCGCCCACGGACCCCTGTGTGGACCCATTACCCTGGGTCCTTCGCCGGACGGCGAACTGGTCTTCCCGTACAAGAAGGCCCTGGCCATGGTGGCCGGCCCGATGGCGCCGCCGGAGCATCACTACCGCCGCGAGAAGTGTATCTGGGAGCTGAAGGTGGCCGCCCAGAGAGACCTGTGGCTGAACCTGGAGAAGGCCCGCTTCGCCGACCGCAGCTGCGAGAGCGCCAAGATTGAGGTGTATCTGGCCGGGCGCCTCGAGCCCCGGTTTGTGGTCTGTCCGGAGAACATATCGCTGGCCCGGGACCTGCCCATTCTGACCACCGCTGAGCTGGGAGCCACCGGCGCCGATCAGGAGCCCCTGCCCGTGCTCATCCAGTACACCGGCGACGGCCAGCCGGGCCGCAACATCTTCCGGCTGGTGTGGACGGAGCTCTTCCATCTGCCCCGCAACCCCGACGGCAGCCTGGCCGCCTCTCTGCTCCAGGACGGAGGCTGCGACTTCCGCTGCCCCGGCGACACCGAGGTCTGCATCCCCCGGCACCTGCTCTGCAACGGAGTCGCCAACTGCCCGAACGTGACGCACACCTCGACGCTGGCGCAGCTCACCCGGCACATCGAGTGGAACCTGGAGCAGCTGGGGCTGCTGCACCACGCCGGGGAGTACCGGCAGCTGGTGCTGCACGACGAGTCGCCGGAGATCTGCCTGCGGCGGGACCTCAGCGAGCTGCCGTACGGCAAGCTGGCTCTGATCACCGTGGGCCTGTGCCTCATGTTCGCCCTGATCTTCGCCATCCTGCGGAGGATGTGCCGGAGGTCGCCCAGCCACCAGGGCAGGCATCACCTGGAGGAGGACTACTAGGGAGCGGTTCGCCTGTAAGAGGTTTTGATTTTGGCGACAATTCATCCCGAGGACTCCCTTTAGTTTGAAACTAGTTCCCCCACGATGCACTGCCAGGCTAAGCAACAGTCTCCCATTCTTCGCCAGAAACTATTCCCCTGTCCCGCATTCAGAGTTCGATATCCTTAATATCCCGAATATAACTATGTAAGTAGCTCTGCCCGGTTGAGTCTATAACTTTTGCTCTACGTGACAGCTAATGAATATTAATTGAAACCAGTTGTACGATAAAAACTACGAAGGGAAAAAACTGAAACACATATAGAGTTTGAAAAACAAATCGAAAAAATGCAAAAAAAAAAAAACACAAAGGAAGAAATTAAAACTGCCCTGCATAAATTAATTAAAGCATAAATTGTCACGTGATAATTGTTGAAATGAAAAAGGAATACTTTAAAAAGGCATAAAGAAACTAGATTTTAATTAAGGTAGACATGTAGACAGGACAGAGGTCGAGGGGGTAACCAGAAACCAGAAACCAGAAACCAGAAATCAGAAACCAAAAAATACACATTCAATTCACAGTAATAGGAGTAATAATGATAGAGAAGTTGTTGGCGGTTTTATTAGTTAATATTATTGATAAACTACAATACGATACATTGTACTATTATTGGCAAATTGTCAAGCAAATCCAGGCATATACGCGTATATGTACACGGACACATTCATGTGTACATATATAATGTACGATATACAATACATAGGCTATATTTTTTGCACATAGTTTTACCTAGACCTTAACTGAAGCGGAACTTCCCCGACGTGCGACAAATTGTGGCAGGACCTTCGGAGCGAGGAGGCTTCCTCCCGAGGAGCAGGACCCCGGATAAATTGTAAATTGCAGCCCCGACGGGGCTCGTAGAACGTAAGTCAATATAGAAGCAGAAGATCCTTACGGGAGTGATTCTCCTGATTCTCAGTTCCTCCTCCCCCGGCCCCGGCCCCTCCCCCAGTACCCCTCCCAGAACGTGCTCCGCCCTTGGAGGTGCAGTAGAGCCCCGAGTTGCAAGGAGCTATGTAAAAACCCAATAGAGAGCGGTCGGAGAATCCCGGATCGTATTTCAAGTCGAATACCCACAAGTCGAAATAGAAGGAAAAAGGAAATTAGGACACATATTTTAGTGTACGTCAGAATTAAATGTATAAATAAAAGTAAATGAAAATAAATACGATGATGAATAAAAGTGAAAAGTGAAAGCTTGGGATTTCGATGGGCAGGCAGGCAGGCAGGCTGTTCATTCCGTCGAGTTGGCAGTCCGGGGGCCAATGCATCCCTGCCGCTCTGCAGAAAGGCTCCGGGCCGAAAGACGGCCGAAAAGAAGCCGAGAAGAACGAAGAGAAAGTGGGTAGAAAGCTGGGGAAAGAGGCATGCGGCGAACGCGAAGAAAACGGAGATGCCGATGACATCGCCGCTTTAAATGTCAGCTGGCCCTGAACCCCGAGCCGAACCCTTCGAACCGAGGCGCTGTCAAAAACAGTGTGTCGAGCAAATCAGACCGTCCGGCAAAGGCGACGCGAGTGAAATTGTGAAAATCCGTAGATTGTAGCCCTCCCAATAGCACTCGAAAGTTCTTCAGCTCTCTTCCGTTATCCGGTATCCGTTATCCGTTCTCGTCTCTTCTCCTCTCGTGCTTTCTTTCTTCGTGCGACTCGACCGGCTATGGAAAGGTTCGGAGTGCCACGTGGCAAGCGGCCGAGGGTGCAAGTCTCCCTGGACGACAAGGAGCGGGCCATAGCCCGTATTCGGGGCGGCGAGACCAAGGCCGGCATCTCCCGCGAGCTGGGCGTTCCGGAGTCCACCGTCCGGGGCTGGGTGAAGCGGGCCGAGCAGCGGATTGCCCGCGAGGCGGCCGTCCAGCAAGGTAAGTTCCTGTGCCACTCTATTGGCTTCTCTCCTTTTAACTCCTCCGATGGGCTCCTCCGATAGGTGCCAGCAACTATCCCTCGATCCTGGCCATGGCCATGGCCAAGCCGCCGATCAGCATCGCCCAATCCAGCGCCACCTCGAACGGCTCCTCCGCATCCGCGGCCTCTTCGCCATCACTGAAGCCGCCCCAGAAGCGCTCCATCAACGGTCATCCTGTGCCGCGTCCCCTACCGACTCCAGTCCTGACCACAGCTCTACAGAATCAGATCGTACCTGTGCCGCTGCCGCTGCCAGTGCCACTGCCCTTCCCTGTGCCTCCTCCGAGCGACGGCTCGGCCGACAGCCAGCTGCAGATCAACGCCTGGCTGCACATCTTCAACGCTGGCATCCTGAACTTCACCCTGATTACCACCGCCGCCCTGTTGCAAGCTCGTGCCCGCGGCGTGGCTGACCGCCAGCCGTTGTGGCAAATAATCACAGATTTCGTGGAGGAAGCGGGCCGCAATGTGGCCGCCAACGGGGGCCAGTATGTGGATCCGGCGCCACCATCGCCGACCGCCACCACCGCTGCTCCGCAGGTGACGAGTCCACGGCATAGGCAGAGCCATCAGCCGCGCAGCAGCTTCGCGGCTCCACGCCTTCACATCACCGCCGAGGACGACGAAGATGGGTCCACGGAGCACGATGCGGATCCGTGATACGTGGTGGAGTCTTGGAGACCTTGATTTAGATTTAGTAACAGATTAAATAAACATTTGTAAAACTCAAGCTAGTCATGCAGCTAGTCACGGAACGCAAAGCGTTCATCGTTCATCGTTCAATCAGGACGAGATCCTTTCAGTAAATCCCCAAAACTGTTTCTAATTAAATAACTTTTTGAGGTAAAGAAGCGGGGGGACACCTGTCCGGTGCGCAAATAAATCGAAATGCCAGTCAGTGGGATTATATTGTTTAAAGCAAATAATTGCATTTTAATTAGCAGCGGAATAAGTGCGATAATTGGCCTGGAGCCGGATTCTGGATTCACGATTTCTGGCCGGGAATCGGTGGGTGAGCAACTGAGCTGCGGCGTGGTGTCGGCGGCTAGTGAATGAATCAGATGCGGCTGGCTTTATTAACCATATTATTATTTCATTTCGATGCGTGTCATGCAAATTTTTCCTCCTCTGTCCTGGCCGCCGGGTCGCCCTCGTCCCCGGGCCTGCCAGGCTGTCTGCCTTTTGGCCGTGTCACGTAATTAAGCGGTTTTATTTGCGGCTTTGCCGCACATTAATTGGTCATGTTAAATGTAAAATTTCATTTAAGAAAAAAGTTGTGCGAGGCATTCCATAAATGAAATATATTTGCCTTTTTTGCGCGCATATTTGGCCATTTATGAAAAGCGTTTTGTAGTGGATTATGGATGAACTCCTGCGAACTGTTAGTTGCGCTTTGTCAGTGGAAATGCAGGGCTAGGGGTCGAGGTCTGGGTCTGGGTCCCTGCTATGTCTGCCCCTTTTTGGATGTATCCTTTTGCGACCTGGCCAATTAGTGTGTTGTGACAACACTATGGCACTCGTTGTCCGGCCGAAAGTTATTCGGTTAGACAGGAATTTAATTTGTATTTTTAAGTGATTGCTTTTTATTAGGAATGCTACTTTCCATTAGGGCCATCGAGTTGACAGCTATTTGGAGTACATGCTATGGCAATAAACGGAGTGAGTTCTGCAATAAAAACAGCCTCCATATAGCCGAGTTTCCTATTTTCAAATTAGCTTCCGAAAAAGCAACTTCAATCGACCGGGCTCTGCGGCTTCTGGCCAGCTCTTACCGATACCGGAACCGTATTAACTTGGCCCACAAACACAACCACGGCTAACGGGCCGAACTAAGCCACTGGAAATGGCCGAGCAGAAGGCCCCGCGATTATCCGCACAGTTCATCGGCGAAGGCGAGAGTGGCTTTAACATAAACTTTTTCCATTTTCCTCCCTGGGCCATAAAAAATATGGATAAGGGACACAGAGGTTCTCGAGGCGCTCGCCTTGGCCCCGTTGATGTTAGCCGGAGATTTGTGCGGCTGCCTTTTCCGGATTTCGTTCGCTTTTTGCGATTTTCCCAATCATTTTCGGCATTTTAATGCATGGCAGGGCGGAAAAGCCTACAAGGCACAAAAGAAGGGCAAAGGCGAGAACGAGGACGAGGACGAGGAGGAGGGCCAGGACTCTCGCAAACGTGTTCCAAGTTGATTATCGTGGAATATTTTTCAGCATGGATTGAGCCAGAGATTTGTGGTTGTGGCCTGACCTGATTTGCGCCCCAAAATCCTAAGCCCTGGGCTTTGCGCCTAGATTGCCCTTCGAATCCCACCTGCTGTTTGGGAGCTATAACTTTGATGATGAACTTGTTGAGGAAAAGTTTCCGTGTTTGTTTCGTTTTTCGTTATTTTTTTGTTTTTATTGGGTGGCCGGTGGGTGTGGGAGGTGAGAGTGTTAGTGGCAGTGGGAAAATGCAACTTTAATGGCCACGAAAACAATAAACGCTTAATGGAATACTACGGCCAAAGATGCGACGCTCGCAAGGTGGCTGGAAACTGAAAACGGTGTGTTGAAACGGAGGCGGAAACGGAAATCATATGGCACATGACACTCACACACCACACACTGGCACTCACACACACCCACACCCACACATCCACACAGCTGCAGGTGCCATAAAGGCTCCGGGCTTTCGGGAAAGCGCCGAAAAGCGGAAAACTTTCGCTCTGCTCCTCTGCGGAGGAGGACACAAGCGAAAATAAAAGCATTAGGATTTTTGGAATTGGAATTGCGGTTGCAGCTGCCGACTGCCGAATGCCGAATGCCGATTGCCCAGAAAGTCATAAATCAAACACGTTTAATTAAACTTTACGCACAGGACCACCCTCCCCTCTGGCCAGCCACCTCCACGGCGGCTCCCCTCCGGCCACCGCCAAGTCAAGGAAACTTTTTGGCTCGGCACTAAGTAAAAATGCAATTAGAAATGCCGAGTCCTGGTCGATCCCCTGCTCCTTCCCTGCTCCTCCTGTGGCAACACCTAGTCACGTGGCAGAACGTGCATAACGGTTACTGGCAACGGCGGAATTGTAAACTTGCCCCAAGTACCCTTAAAGTTGAAGCACCATCGAATGGGATGCTATCTCCTAAATGGATGCAATGGCCACCAGATGCGGCGGGTTCCCTCAATGCCAAAAATGCCAAAAAATAAGTCGAAGATGCCACTTCAGATTTTGATTACGGGGGAGGACCCGTAACCCGTAACCCGTAACCCGTAACCCGTAACCCGTAGAAACTATAAATCAGGTTTAAGGAGCTCAATAAAAACCAAAATATTATTCGGTACGAAATGAAATCCCATCAGTTTATTCAGAAGCCAGCTTTCCTTAAAGTCCCGCAGACCCCGTTCCGTTCGACGCTTTTTTCCCAAAAGGAAGCCACAACTTGTTAAAAGCCACACAAATACACTGGCAGAAACTGAATTATGTGGCTGAATGTTTTCTCGCCACCTTCTCGCCTGCGCCTTGCAGTTATCACTCTGCCACTCAGACCGCACCACCCAACCACCCAACCACCCCACCCACCCAACTACCCACCATCCACAGCCCACTAAGCCCAGCCCAGCGCCTGTCATTGCGAAGGAAATCACGCAATAAACTAGCGGCGAAAACAAAACTTTAACTACTTTTTCCGCTGGCCGCAGAACTCGGAGGGAAAACTTTTTTTGAAACAATACAATTTATATTTATGCGCCGAGGCGACGGGAGCGGCGATGACAGCGGGGTGCTAAGGGCGGGGGTGTGGCATATTTAGGGGGTGGTCTGGTGATGACCCAGAAAGCGGGCGGCCAAAGAAAGAGCCAGCATTTCGGCAAAGGACTGGAGACTGCGGCCAGGAGTTTATATCAAGTGTTGAAAATAACTTGACCCACTTTTATGTGGTTCCCTCCTGAGCCTCCTCCGGCCGCCGTCCTCTGTCCCCCGGTGTTGATAACTGTTTTCCCGGCCCCCACACCCCAGACCCCCGGAAAACTTATCCATGTCCATTTGGAGGGCTCAATGCTGGGCGAAGCTTAGTCCGAAACTATTGCCAAAAGTTTATAACAAATTAATTGCATTTTAAGGGCATGCAAAAACCAGGGATGCAAAAAGTATTCCGTATCCCGTCCAGCTCACTGGGCTGTGATGGAGTCTCCGGGACTCGGATGGGGAGCTCCGTCTTGTTTTCGCCTCGCCAGGATGCCAGCGACATTCTCTCGTTAAAGTCTGGCCTCTAAAATGATGCTTTAATTACAAAAACATTCCCAACTCGACGGAATATTGATTTTCAGAAAGTTTCAGGGAATCCCAAATATATATTTCGGTGCAGAAGGACGAGGTTGCAAGTTAATTGCAATTTCAGGGCCTGCTGAGTTGGCAGTGTGTCGGGATACAAATTTTCATAATTTCAATTCCAGTTTATTAGTGTCAAAGGACTAATTATATTGGGCCAGGGGGAGGGGGCGTGTTTGCAGGATAAACTTGCCCAGCTTGCTAATTAGTTACCAAAAGAAATCTTATTTGTTCTCCTTTTGTGGTTGCGGCCATGTCACAAGAACAGCTTGCAGCAATCGATACACAAAACCTTGGCCAATTAACCCCATCCCGACCGTCGCTCCTTTTTCCCAATTGGGCCGAGGATGGACGTGGACTGAGGAGGAGGAGGCCAGGATTGAGGGCTGGGGGCTGACCTGAACTAGTTCGGAGCCGCAAACAATGAAAACAGAAGGGCGGCTGGAGAACAGACGAAGAATGATGAAGTAGCTGCTCATAATGACCCAAAATCCTTTCAGTCCAAATGAAAATTCCCCAGTCGTGCGTATAATTGGAATTAATACAAAAAGCAGCTGGCGCATATCGAACCGGGCCGAAAGGGGCGTGTGGGCCAGAGTGGGCTAAGCAATCGGATAGATGATAGTTTGAGCCCCGCAGGTCAGATTTAATGGCCAAATCCTGCTCGGGGGCCCTGACTTCCTGGCTGCAAGCTTGATTAAATTTGATTTGTCAGCCGACAAAGAGGAGGCACTGTGTCAGGATTAGGACACACTGGGACAGAGGAGGCATTACTTCCATGTTCATAAAACTACTGTTCCTTGCAAGATCCGCCTTGCCTTTATATAGGTAATCCTTCTTTCAGTGCATCCTCGTGTAGGTGATGTAATTTTGTGTTTGTACCCGATAGCTGGCTGAATTAATTGCCTCCGGCTGGGGGCGGCTTAATATATTATGATTTTTGGCCCAGGCGCACAAACAAGCACATATTTATTTATGTATAATCAATGAATCACCTTTCTCCACTTCCTTGGTAGAGTCCATCTGCCCCGCCGGCTCCTCATCCATCCCGGTGCTCCCCGTGAAATGCCTTTGGGGTTTTTATAGTGGCACGAAAACTCATTTGATTAATGGCTTTTAATATTTAATACCTTTATGGTATGTGCTGAGCAATTATTCAAGAGGAGACAGCAAAATGCCAGAAATAGAACTTTTCAGGGTATTATTCGTCTCAAGAAATGTTCATAGTCCGACCATAATGCCAATTTATTGTACAGGGATCGCCAGGGACTTTGAAACGAATACTATTTTGCTGTCGGAGATCTTCCATCAGAAACTATCTCTGTTTGCACTGACTTTGCCGATCTTCTGTAGCTTAAAAAGGGACAAGAGAACTAAAAGCTTCTAATCCACCTCTTCTAAATCGGCGCAGAAAATCGTTAAGAAGCCATCAGGTTGCCATGGTGAGTTTCATTTCCATTGTTCCCCACAATCAGTGTTGGTATTTATTTTCTCAGCTCATTTTCGCCCCGTTTCTCACTTCGTCTTCATATCAAATTGTATCAAAACCAAAACCTGAACCAAAACAAAGAAAAAGTAGACCAGACTTGTCTGCTTGCTGAGCACAAATAGGCCACAGACCTTGTAAGTGGCGGGGTGACAACGCAAATGGTCCGAAAAGAGTTCCAACTGAAAAATACTGCTGTGGTGAAATAGTTGCATTCAAAATGTGGACAAGCTGTTACCTCCAACTGGAAATCTCTTCTGACCAACTCTAGGTGACTAAATTGCTTTATAATGTGGGCCGTTTTGGGGCCACTCCTTTGGGTGAGGTCGTCCACAATGTTCATCAGCAGTATGCCACTCCAGTAGTGGAACATCACGACCAGTTGACCCAAGATTCTGGTGAGGATGGTGGTCTCTATGGAATGATTCCCAAATTGGACACCGTGGTAGACCAGATTCACGTTGGTCACAAACATTTTCAGGAGCAGCATAGCAATGGGAACGTCCAGCTCTTTGAAAATCTCACGCAACAGTCTCCGGTTTTCCGAATGCAACTGGAATAGATGGCGCACGACTTGCAATGATTTTATGGCTATGGTTCTAGGCAGGACCAGAGAGTTTCGCTCCTCGTGATTCAGTGCAGAGCAGAGATCCTGGAGCGCCAAATTAACCCGCTCCTGCTGCCAGAGGAGCAGCGAAAGAATCACATACAGGGTCGCCGTCATGATGACTATGTAAGCAAACTGCAGGATGTGGACCAACGTCATCAGGTTGTAGCTGAATTCCAGATCCTTATCTATTCGCGTAAGCAGCAGAGCCGACACCACAACGTGGAAATTCAGGAGGAAAAATTGCTGACGCAGCAGGCCACGAATTCTCCGCCTCAGCTTGAAGAAGCCAGTAGAATCATCTTCCAAGTCCCTGCAATCCAGGCAGTGGGCTAGCAGTGCCTTCTCCAACGCTATTAGCTTCTTTCTCTTAACCCAGGTCAGGAAAAAACCAGACAGCATGGCCATTATCCTGGTGATGTTGGTGAGACTGAAGGCCCACTGGAGGACCAGATTTCGTCTCATGTAGCTGGCGTCGTACATATATCTGGGAAACGTAAACGGCAGGAGGACGAGGAGCAGACCTTGGAAGCAGGCGGTGTAAATGAGGTAGGTCCTAGATGCCTTGGAGAACTGCTTCTTGCCGAGTGGAGCGGGGACGAGGCCACAGGCTAGCCCGTAAATGTGAAAGTATTTCAGCAGCATTTCGTCCAACTTTCGCCGGCAAGGAACGAACGGCAACTGGCCGGCAATCGATGGAAGCGCCCGTTATCCTCCTGGAAATCAACGAACCTGTCAACTCATCGCCCTCCTAATGAAACGAGACCAACTTTTACCTAATGAGTACATTATATAACCAGTTGACCGGTCACCTTCACCCAAACAACATGTTGCATCCGAAACTGGGTCGCGTGATGAACTTGGTCTACTTGCACGCCGTGGGCTTCGGCCTGTTGGGCACCACCTTGAGGATACGGTCTTGGCGGCGACCTGTTCGCCTGGAGAAGCTTTCCTGGTCCTATTTGCTCTACAGCCTCTGCCTGAGCAGTTGTCTCTTCCTTAGCATCTACTTCTTGTTTCCCAAAGCCATTCTGGATAGCTACATCAAGTACAACATTATTCTGCAGGGGAACTTCTTTATGATGATTGGACTCCGGGTAATGGCTCTTCTGGGCTGCTACGGCACCATTTGGGTGAAACGCAAGGAAATCATCGGACTCTACGAAGATGCACTAAGTCATTGGAAGAAATACAGAAGCCTTTTGAGGAGCCATGTGGACAGGAAGGAGCTCAGGGAGCTGCAACTATCATTGGCCCGGAAGATGTGGATGCAGATTTTAGTGAGCTATGCCACAACCATGTGCTCCACGGTAATCCAGTACCAACTTCTCGGTGTGATCAACAAGTTCAGCCTCATGGCGCTGGCGGCAAGGGTATCGCAGTTCCTCCACTTTATTGCCTTCAAAATGGTCTTCTTCGGAGTCCTCATATTGCTGGAGAATCAATTCGGGGCCGTGCACCTGGCGCTGGAGGGTCTGCACAGCCGGAAGGACAAGAAAGGAGTGAGTGCCCTCCGTTGCATAGCTGCAATGCACTTGGAAACATTCCAGCTGGCCAGGAGAATCTTCGCCCTCTTCGACATAGCCAATGCTGCGCTGTTCATCAACATGTTCATGAGCACCGTGAATATCCTGTACCATGCTGTCCAGTACAGCAATGAAACCATCAAGTCCAGTGTCTGGGGCGTGCTCTTTGGCAATGGCTTGATAGTTTTTAATTTTTGGGGCACAATGATCATGATGAATATGGTGGACGAGGTGGTCACTTCGTGCAACAGCGTTGGACACCATCTAAGGCAGTTCAGCGATCTGCCACGAGTCAGCAAGTCCTTCCAGCGGGAGGTGAGACTGTCCTGTTACAATTATGTTTCAAAATTTAAGCTTCTGCCTCGCAGTTGGACATTTTTACCATGGAGGTGAGGCGCAATCGGCTGGTCTACAAAATCTGCGGCCTCGTGGAGCTGGACAAGCCGGCTTGCCTCAGCTATATTGGCTCGGTCCTGACCCAGGTTATCATCCTGATGCAGTTCGATTTGAGGCTGAAGAAACAGCCATACGATCATACATACCTCACACATTTAAGCAAAAATATTAGCAATGTGTGAGGAGCGCTGAAAGTTTCATATTCATATTGTTTCTTAAATAAACCATTTATGGTAGCTTTTGTCTTTTCGAAAATAAGGATATTTATGGCATAAAGCTTTATTTTATGGCGGATACACCTAGCAAGTCTCCAAATAACACAAAGATGTCCTAAAAGGATACCAACCCTATGATGTTGAAGCTTTCGAAAAGCTTTGAGACATGTGCTGAAAAAAAGTATAGTAGATTTTAGTCCTCAGCCATATATCTTGTACGCAATCTGACAAAGAACCAGGACGTTGCTCAGGACCGAGCGGGTCATTTGATGAACTGAAGAGTTGCTCAAATCGAAGAGCCCAGCTATGTGAAGTCTCCGCACCCTCTGAGGTTGTCTCTCAAGCTTCCGACTTAGATACAAAAGGAAAAACTCAAGCTATGACAAGAAAAAGCAGGGTTTTTAAAAATCACCAATATTTAGGACCACTTACCTTTCGGGAGAACACCAATTCCTGTCGGCTTTCATACTGGTTGCCAGGACAAGTCACAAACCAAAGTTCTTCGATTTTATCGAAAAGCTCCTGCCATTTTTGCCGATTTATTTCAAATACGGAAAACTGCATCATAATTTCGACGTGGTGGACGAGGAACATAGCCGCAAAGACAATAGCCTTCCACAAATGGAAATTCTGATCGTACTCCAGGTAGATCCACATCCGGAATAGGGTGGCTATGTTGAAAATGTAGGTGGTTAGGAGGTTGAAGAGCAGCTGCCATTGAAAGATCTCCAAGAGCTGCTGAAGAACTCCATCCAGAAGCAGACATCTTTTCCAAACAGTCTGCCACGCGCCCAGTACTTGCCTCAATCCCATTTTCCGGACATTACCATTTCGTTTGGGCAAAGTTTTCAGATCCTGGACCATTTCGCGGACATTCAGCGACATGTTCTCCAGCAGCCAGTTCCCGTTGACCACGATCATGTACACAGTGAGGTCCACATAGCTCACAAGGAGCAGCATGAGAAGGGCGAACACCATGGAGGCCGAGTAAATTGGAGCCATGAACGCTAGGAACTTTGAACTGATTTTACATTTTATGAGCGAGTCCTGAATCATGAGCTGCTGCGCCATCAGCACAAAACGGGAGCTGGTGAGCAGAAGCTTCCACAGGCAACGTTTGCGGCAATCATTTCCCAACGCGGACCTGAACATGCCGAGCATGGCCAAGAGCTCATTGCCCAGGTTCTGCAACCGGCGCCGCTGGATCCATACACTGGCCATGAGGAGGAACACGGTTACCAGCTTGACCAAGCCCACTACATTGTAGACGACTCCAAACATGCCCATGTCCGGACAACTGTAGATGTTGCCTGTCAGAATGGCAGTGGCAACGGGCAGGGCCAAAACGTAGGCCACATCGAGGAGGAGACAGTAGGCAATGGTGGGCACATGGTCATGCCTGAAGAACTGCTTCCGGGGATCGTAGTGCAGGTTGCTGAGTCCAATCAGACGACTGACTTCAAAAAAAATCCGCACGAGAGACAGCCTGGCCATGCTGCTGAAGGATCAAGTCCCAACTGAGCCCTGAAATCAATACCAACTTGTTTGTTTAGCAGCCAATGGTCGCAACAGTCCCGGGGGACGCTAGGAAGTGTTAATAATGGCAGAACATGCAACAGGAAGGTGTTATCTTCGATTCTAAATGGGGTTTAAATACTACAGGAGTCGAGGATTTTCAAACTAAAAGTAGTCGAATAGTTATTGGAAATACATGACTAAAAGCAAGACTATAATCAAAGAAGTTTTTATTACAAGTAGTATAGTACAATCTCCAAAATAATAAAGAAATTTGGGCCTAAAATAAGAGTAATACATTTCAGATAAAGTCAATAAATTCATAATAAACAAAGTCAACAGAATTTCAATTTTGAAAAGTTCGAATACCAAATAATCAAATGCAACAAATAAGTGGGTACAAGGGTTCCCACTCACAAAAACCCATTTGATAAACGAAATGCGGTGTGCCACTAATCAGTAGCGCAACCTGGGAAACAAATCAAAGACCCTAGTGGTGTACTTATCTAAAACTTAGTTATTTATTTCACTATCTTCGCTTCGTCGTTCCGGGTTTTTTTCTTGTTTGGTTTGTTCTTATCAAAATACCTCTTGGTTTTTGTGGGAGTCGATGCGCTTATCTTTTATAGGTAGAGTCGGTGATCGATTAAAATGTGTAGACCTAAGCAACCGAATGATGATGCTGAAGCGTATCGAATCGAATCGTTGTCCTATGCATTACCATAACACTAGAAACTAATCATAAATTCAAGCATATTACAATAAAAATCACACAACAATCTTCGCTAGACTTCGTTGTAGGTGGCTACTAACTACATATGTGGAATATACACGCAGATAACTAGCGCAGAGTGATCTTCGAGGGGACAACAAAAGGTTACAGCACTGAGTAGATGACAGAGCAATCAGAGCACCTCTGCGAAACCAACCTACTCTAACTCTGCTATATCTATGGTTATGTGACAGGATGGCTAACAATCCCTGCTTCCTTTTAGCACAATTGACTACTACAAATAGTGTTTAACCCGTGGGTTGCATCTACGCTATAATGTGGCTGTTCTTGTTAAGATCGGTGAGCAGCTCCGCGTCCAAATCCTCGGCCTCCAGCAGATCGTTGCACGCGTCGCCGTTCAGCGAGTGGGGAATGCTAGTGGACAAGACCATGCCCCGGCCTCCACTCCCAGTGCCAATGGATATATCATCGGGTGGCGAGTTCCGCCGCCTCTCGCGCTCCCTGACAATGTGCGGCGCCTCGTTGAACTCGTCTAGTTCGTCCATGCCTGCAACGTTTCGGGTTCATTAAACTGTAATATTTTTCCATAAATTACCAATACCCACCAGCATATTTAGTGCCCGCCAAGAGCAGGTATTGCCCCGCCCGATGTGGCCACAGTAAGCCGGTCATCACACAGTAGGCCATGCAGTCGGCCGAGTTGGTGATGCCTTGCAGCAGTTTGTAGCGCCACATGGGACTGACCTGCAGCGCCACGATGGCCACGATGGGCAGGTAAATAAACCATACCAAGCTGGAGGCGCCCAGGTGCAAAAGGAAGTCCAGTTTTTTACTGGAGTGCTCGTACTTCATTGTGTTGCGCAGCTCGTACAGGAACCACATCATAAAGGAGGTGCTAGAGATGGGAAAAAGTCGTCAGAATGGTGAGCATACTTTTCAGAAATACTTTAGACCTACCGGAGTATGAGCACAATCCATCCCGGCCAGGTCTGGTACTCGTCTATATCGGACACAACATCAACTTCCGTCTGCAAACATACCAAAGGTTTTAGTTGCCACATTCACATGAAGGTCGAGCTGAACTCACCCTATCCCAGATGTATAGGAACACATGAAACGCGCAATATGGCACCCAAATAGACATGAGTATGATCCAGCCGGTTCGACTGATCTGCTGCCTTGTGACCGCCCAGCCTTTGGCCAATAAGAGCAGGATAAGCATGAAACTGGTGCGACTGAGTATGTCCAACACATCGCCCGCCGCCTGCAGTCGCGGCTCGCCCACTCCGTTTGCAGCAAAGCGTATCAGGTGGGCTGTGATCAGAGCCAAGCTCACAAACTCGCTTAGCAGACTTAGGGTGAACAGCTTCGTTACCGGATGCTTCTGTCGTCTAACCGCGTAGATTTGAAGGGGCAGCAGGACAATGTAAACCAGAAGGAATACGAGGTACATCTCCAGCAGATTCTGCTGATCATAGGGAAACTGGTAGGTCAGAGGGTGTGCGGCAGAGTTGTTGGGATGGATGTTAACCAGGTGGATGTCGTAGCTTAATGTGTTTAGCATCTTGTTAGTCAGGTTGCTCAGCCGAGGGATGCTTTCGTGAGCGTGCCACTGGCAAGTGCTTTGGTTCTGGTAGCAGGCTACCAAGGAGAGGTACCAGAATCTAGCAATGGATGGGTTATAATAAAAATTAACAAAGGGAAAGTTCTCTCCAGCTCACCTGGGCTCCGCCTCCAAGTTAATAACATAGGTAAACTGGAAACCAGGTATAACGTTGCTCGGCGCATCTTCGTCGCTGCAGAGTTCGCCCTTGGGGCAGGGAATGTGCCTGAGGAAGTCGCGTTTGGCGTGGGGATTACACCGGGCATCGTAGGCTATGTGCTGCAGACGCGAAAACATCCCCGCGCAGGCGGCTTCCCTGCTCCGCTGACTACGATTGCTGTAGAAATCCACAAAGGTGCTTCTATCCAAAACAGCCAGGGTCAGTGGGGCCGCGTAGTGGTCCGAGGAGGTTATATTTCCATATATGTATCCGTAGGGATTTCTCCTCTGGGGGTCCGCCTTGTTGAAGCCGAATTTTACCAGGAACTGAAAGAAGTCTGCGGTCTGGAACCTCCCGCTGATGTGCGTCGCTTGGCAGGAGGGTAGTGGCATCATATAAGTCAACAGAAAAAGCCCCATGAGAAATATTCGCTTGGGATTTCCAGAGATTTCCTGTCTTATCAGTTGTGTTGATGCTGTTACTGCTTCTTCTTCCGCTCCCTTGTGTCTTCCTTTCACCTCCATTTCCGCTGCTTCGTTGCAATCGTGGAGGCTCTTTTGCCAGGGTGGCGCACCTTTGTGCATTGCTCTGCAGTTTGCAATGACTTTTGTCTTCCGCCTAGGCTATTTTTATTTTGTTTTGCGGAAATTTCCACAATCCCCCGTCTCCAGAAATGGTTGTTGTTGTTTTTGTCCAGTCCCTTAGAGGTGGCGGAAAGTCTATGTCGGATATCGATAGGTCTTATCGATAGTTTCGGTGTTTCGGAAAAGTAGCCAAAGATGGCGCTGCTGTGCCGACGGTCTAATCAGAATATTTGAAGTTTTTATTTTAAAATTGTAGAACAACTAATAATTTAAAAGATTGAAAACCAAAGTTTTCTTGTATTTTAAAGATTTTTAAATTGTTATGACCATATACTTTGAAAAACTTTGTCTACATTTTAACGCAATCTTGATTTTAATTTCAAAGAAAAATTCAAAAACTATCTTTAGAAATATACGTTTTTTTAACATTTATTTTGTACACCTCTTCCGAAATTTACAAGATAATTGATTAAATCTCCTCTAACAGCCCATTTTTTAGAATTATCGAACAATGAAAGTGGTTAGCTTTTCCCAAGATGACGTCCTAACTCTCATTTTCTTTAAAATTTTTTAAGCCGCCATTGCCAATGGCAATTCTGAACAATAAATTTCAATAATTCGAAAATTTATGCGGCGAAAAGTCTTTCTACCCCTTTTGAACCTGAAACTTCAAAGTGCCAGGTGTGGGTGCCCACGTAACCCCCATGTCCTGCCAGGACAGAGCATCCCTTTCGCTTATTCATTTAAAATGCAGCCGGCGGTGGCGAGAAAAGTCTCGTGTGGATTGTGGTTGCCCCGCCCACTTTTCCTTATCCCCTTTGGCAAAGGTGCAAAAAAAAAATTGCACACACTCTGACAATTCCTTTGAGCTTTGATTGTGCGAAAATATTGCCGGCTGTGGCTTTGCATAAAAAAAAATATGAGAAGCCATTGAGATGTAGATTTTTTCATTGTGTTTTTGTTGAAAAATAAAGACTTCGATTCTCGGAAACAAGGAGTCGGAGTCCTCCTCCCTCTCCGTTGACCCACTTACTCGACCATTACTCACTCATTTATTGATGATGCGGCACAAACCCAAAAAAATCCGAGAAGAGCTAGCATAAATTCATGAGCCCTTCCAAAAGCATAGTTTTGGGCCAAGTTTCGGCGTTTTTGTTGACAGTCACAGTTCACTCAGTTGGGCAAAAGTCAGGACAAATACAAGAAATATGATGGGGAGGTACTTCCTCCCAAGTAAACAATGGCCGGAGCAAAATAACTTGCCACTACAAATTATTCGGCAAATATTAAGCACACATAACAACATGTGAACAAGACGAAAAGTTCATTTCAATGTCTGCCAACGACGATGGCGGCGACGACGACGACGACGACGACCCCAATAATAAAAATCGACAAGGTTAGCAGAAATACAAAAGGAGACCAATTTGTCGGCCCTTTCTGACGGGCTGGCGCTCTCCTCCGTTGGATTGCAGGATCAAATAGTTCATTGAAATGCCAGCGACGAAACATGGACAATGAAGGTTCAATGATGATGAGGTGGAAAATCCAGGGGGGGGGGGCTCGGCTGTGAAGTTTTTCGGGTGTGTTTTTCGCCAACTTTGCACAAAATGTATTTTATTATTGATTAGGCGCGCGGCGATGTTGTTGTTTGGATAATAAAAAGATGGTCCTGTCGGTGGGATGATTGGGCAGAGAACCCTGTTGTGATGTCTGGCCGTAGCCGTAAAGGTTTTGTGAAAATATGAATTTACTTTATTTATTGAAATGGTTAACCGTCCGACAGAGTTAATTAAAAAACATCCGACGCACAAATCTGGCCGTGAAGTAGTAAACGATTTCGGTAAAGCTCAAGGCGCTGCAGCCCAAGAAGAAACCAACCAGGCCGCCAATGTAGACTGAAACGACAAAGTGGCTTAAATGGGCCGGGAAAGTAATGTCAGTTGGCGAAGGACTCACCCAAAACATCGGCGAAGGAGAAGAGGACGTCCCGCCGCAGTTGCATTTTCGGATAATCAATTATGCCCCATTGCAGATTAGCTCCCAGGAACCAGACACGCGAACGCTAAAGATGTTCCCCGGTAATGGGGAGTACAATGAAGATAAAGAAAACGGGGGATACAGATATAAGCACATAAAAGGCGCAAAAGCTGAATGAGAACAACATCATTATCGTCAACGCCGCACTGGCAACATGGCAAGTAAGCAAAAATTATTATTAAATGTAAAAACTTTCGCCGCACACAGCGCGAAAAAAGTTAAACAAAACTTTGGTTTCCGCCCGCGACTTTCCCTCTGCCTAAAATAATTGCATATTTCAAGGCGCCCAGTTCCTGCAACTTCTGCGCTTATTATTTTTTATAGCCCCGGACTACAATTTTGATGTTTGTTTAAGGCAAATGCTCCCGAAATGCTCGGGCAGCTTTCCTCCGCATCGAGCACCACCGCTTCCCTGGCCCGGCGGATTTTTCACAGTTTTCCGGGCAGTTTTCCACTTGAAATGCGCGACGCAACGGCGTCTGCAGTTGCCACTTAACGAGCACTAGATGGCGCTTCTGTTTGCCATAAACCTTTTTACAGTTAAAGTTTACTTTATATTTTTAAAAGCGGATTCCCCAATTTTTTCATTTATTTTTACGACCATTATTATGTGCGTGCACTTGTACTTACGTAGGATTGGACGAAGAAGTTGGAGTCATCGCAGTTGGCCAGGCAGTTGCAATTGATTTTGTACTTGTCCGACTTCAGGGATATTATCTCGCCTGCGAAAGAGAAATTCGCATTTAATACTTAGCTCCATATGGGCCACTCGATAATGTCCTGCTATCGTAAATATTTCGGCATCCTGTCAACCTGTCCGAATTCTTGTCAAATATTCAACAGGTTGACAGCCAAATTAAATTATAGTCACGTTGGATGAGAGTGCAAATCGAATTTCAGGGTCCTAGAGAATATTTGCATGTCCCGGGAGGCGGCTGGAATCACTCACGTTTAATTTTGACCAGGCATCCGATGCCCTCGAGTCCGCAAACCGGCAGCTTCCGTCCGTTCCGCACTGGCCAAGAAAAAAAGGACGATTAAGCTTAGAGAAGCGCGGAGATGGATAATCGTGCAAAAGTTGCCACTTAAACAAGCCAGTATTTAAACCCTTTACGACCGAATTCGTGCCATAAACCGGACAGCTTTGATGCATCCTGGTGCAGGACACCGGACGTTCGGGCAACCGGGACGTAAAAGTTAACTTTAATGGCGGCCAATTAAGTGCAACTCTGTGTCCGAAAATATGATTATACCCACAGCGGTTCCGGTAGAAGTGCGGAACGCAGCCGCATACGCGGAGGGCGAAGAAGAGCCGGCACTCGGAGAGGCAGAGCCCGAAGCTGTAGATGGGCACCGTCAGCATGTCCTCCGCCTCGTAGTTGAAGCGGCAGCTCCTCTGCTTGGTGTTGAACCTAGAGGAGATACATAGATGAAATAAATAAAATAGCCCCGAGTGGCGCAACTCACGCTCTGGCCTCCTCGTTGGTGTAGATCTCCAGGGCTATCAGCTCGACAGTCGTGTAGTCGCTCTCCGGAAAGGTGTACCTCTGCTTGGATATGCTGGGGACATCGCCGGCCCCGTGGAAGTAGACGTCGTAGGCCGTTGAAAGGTTGATAATCTGGGCATAGATCTCGCCGTCCAGGGGATGCACCGTGACCCGATCCCCGTGGTCCATCAGGCTCCAATCGCCGGAGCGCCAGTAGCTGTCAAAGAGTCGTAAAATCAGTGCCACTTCCTTTTGTCAGTGGGGATAAAAGTGTCCTGGCTCACTCAAAGGAATTGTAGCGCGCCACCAACGAGTTGACGGAGTGGCAAATGCCAAACTCCGTTTGCGTCTCGTAGATGAACATTTTGACGGCGGCGCCGCTGCTGATTTCCGGCTCGAAGGGCCATTTCAGTTCGTAGAGCAGATCCAAGTACTTGGAACTGGGGATGCCGAACGACTTGTTCAGCGGCAAGGTCTCCAAGTTGTCGTATGTGAGGCTGGCAAGTTTCACAATAAAATCGCGGAAATCCTCTTGATCCTCTTCGGACTCAAACTGCTCCGGATGGGTGCTGTAAGAGGGGACTCCTTGATTGTTTTCGGCCAAACTAGCAGGGGGAAGGGGAAAACTCACAGGATATAGTCCTCGACCTTCAGTTCGTCGATTCTCTTGTGCGGGCACACTGTCAGCGAGGGAAAGCTGGTGTTCCAGACCAGCTTGTTCCGATCCATGGATATGACCATGGGAGAGGTCTGGAAGCGATGCCAGGTCCGCTTGCTCAGGGAGATGATGCTGAAGAGAGCCACGCAGATGAAGGCGAACCAGAGCATCCTGAAAGCAGAGGTTGCATAATTTTTTGAATCAAAACCAAAGCCTGGAGGTCCGAGATGATATATGGAAATCGGCGGAGTAATTCGCAGAGCTGTTGTGTGTTCAGTCTGGCGCAGAACATAAAAATCTATTGCGTGTAAATTTTTAGGAGAAAAATTCGCCGGAAAAGAATTATGGCTGGGAGTCAATGAACGCATCTATGCCGTTGCAACCCTTTCCTTGTTTCCTTGGTTCTTATTCCTTTTTTCCTTTCCTTTTTGTTTTGTTTGTTTGTTTGGTCCTGCTAACTGGCGAGCAGGACACAGACAGAAGTCGCCAAAAATCCTTTGGAGAATTTCCCATTTTCCCGACAATGACACTTTGATGCCAGCAATGGTTCATGAAGCTTTCGGGCACTCCCGAACTTGGCTTTTAATTTCCCGCCCCAAGCATTTCCAACTCTTTATTATTTCTGTTCCTCTGACAGCTGAGTGCTGTGTACTTTGTCTAACACCACAAAATTCCTTTCGGACATCACACATATGACAGACTCATTGTCATTTCCACACAGCCATTTTTCCATTTTCCTCAACCCATCCGCATTTCCCCATTTTCCGCTTTCCCCCACTTTCCCCCACCAACTCGGGTCTGACTCGTGTCTGGCCTGCAATTAATGTATTTGCTTTGTTTCATCATCTCGACACTCATATGCATAAAATTTGTGCGTGAATGAGGCTCAGTGATGCATGCTTGATGCCCGACAAATATGTCCTGATGCTACAGGAGGCTGAGTCCTGCCGAGATCGTGCCCCCGAGGGTTGTTTTCTTATTTCAGGGAAGCTAGGCAGGAGGCTGATTTTCAGATTAGAGCCTTTCACTTCTCACATACTTTGGTGCAGAGCTATGTGATTGAAGAGCATGTGATATATCACTAAATATGTCAAAGCCATCCAATTGTGATTCCTTGGGAATTCAATTAGAAGAAGTGTGAGGGGGCTCCGCCTTTAAATATTTTAAATATCACTCCGAGTTCCCTAGTTTTCGCTTTTAAAATTAGAAGACAGTTCAAATAGCTGCTGATATTTATGTAAATTTTCCGATTTCCAAATATCCGAATTACCAGAGTTGAAGGATTTAAGATGCGCACAGTTAAGGACACTCGAACGCTCGATGCCCTGCCATGGATTTCAGGACCCCGACCAAAACCATGCAAATCCTGTGTGTCCTGGGCCGCTGCGTGTTTTGCATTTGCATTTGCAGTTTTCGGTTGTGGATTATGCAATCGTGCACCTGTCGCAGCCACCCGGAAACTGAAGGGTGGGTGGTGGTGGATGGTGGATGGTGGATGGTGGGTTGGTGGGTTGGTGGGTCGTGCTAAGCCCTCATAGTTACCATATCAACGCTAGTGAAATTGAGGTTATCACATGTCAGCGACACAGACTCTTTCTCTCAGGTTTATGCATATCTCCTACCCTTTTATTTTTTTCCCCAGCTTGTTTCCATACACCTATGTATATTTTTTCCTAAAAATACTTTAGTGCCGAGGACGTGCAAGGGTGGCCGGGAGCCGCTTAAGCCTGGTCGGGCATGGAGTTGTGCATAATCCAGAAATTTGTGCGTCACAAGCTGATTTTTTGCCATGGCGAAGCATATTTGGGCGATCTGTGTGCGGGGGTTTCGGGGTGGAGGCCCAAATAAATCTAAACTGTGCCAAGTGGAATCGGTCGAGCAAATAAATTTCCGAGAAGAATGTGCCCTCCGAATGCCCATCAAATTATTAGCACGCGGGCTTTTGGGGGAAAGTGTATTAATTAAAGCAGGGCTTTGCGTGACCTCCCCTACACCTTCCACTCCTGCAGGTTCACCTTCGCTTTCCCCGGAGTCCCCCTGAGCAACACCTGTCAGTTCAGTCTCAGGTATTGCAGAAAAACTAACAATAATTGTAATTGAGCTTCATGATTTCGAGGGGGAATGGTACACAGGAAGAATATTAGGAGAAACTAAATAAAAATTGAAAATATCGTCGGAGTTCTACCCGACCTTTTCCTCAGTGCCTTCTTGGCCGTGTCCTTGGCCCGGCTGTTATCCACTAATTAACCCTCAGCCGGCAGTCCTGACAGATTTGCCACCCGCCGCCCACCTTGGCCGCCCCTTCCTGTCGGCCGTGCCGTGGAGTGTTGCCACTTTAAGCCTTGCCAGGGCCAAAACGGGACGAAAGCTGGCCAGGAGTCTCCCTCCTCCCCGAGTGTGTAATCCTGTTTGTCATGTCATGTCAGTTTTAAGGATTTATTGCACAGCACAAAAATACAAATTCCAGCAACAAAATTATTACTACAGTTCCATTCCCCCACAAGATATGTAGAAAAATGTATTTCTCCTCCGAAAAAGGGGCCCGACACGCACTTCCCTCTCCCTGTGAGTTTGTCCTGCTCCAGGACTCGTATCGGAATCTCTGCACGTGGCCGCGTCCTATTTTAATTCCTCGACTTATAGTTTCCCACTTTATGGAACCCAGAAGGGGTTAGTTCCCGGCGTAATCCTGTGTAAAAGTTTAACTTGCGGTCTCCAGTGGCTCGGTTATGGTTCTGGTTTGGTTATGGCCCGTAATGAGGCTTTGCTTTAATTTCCCTGGAAAATTAATTGAGTGGAAATGTTGACTGAGCTGTTGTGGCCGCTTAGCCCAATATTTGACTAACAAGATCAAGGCGGAAGGGGTTCTGACATTTTCGAAGAGATTCAGCGGAGCCGGGGAGAGTGTATCTTGAATTTTAAAATGCGAGTCCCACCCTTGAAAATGAAAATGGAACACAAAGCCATTTTCCCCCTTCAGTTCCTATTGCGCTCATGTTCATTATGTGTGCAATTCCATTAACCAATCCCATCCAGCGGCACAGGAAAAGCTCTCTATCGGGAAACTGCAAATCACAACTCACCGTTCGATGAAATTCAGGCCTAGTTTGGCCAAATAAATGAAGCCGTGTATGGAGGAGCCCTGCAGGAACTCGATTATAAAGGCCTGCACTTTGGCCAGGCAGGCCCCTCGTCGATCCCTCGCCGTCTCATCGGAGCGTTCGTCCTGCTCCTCCTGCCCTGGGCCCACGTGGCGTGAATCCTTTGACGGCGGCTGCCACAAGGGCGGACGCCGAAAACTCCGAATGCTCCGGACGGGAGCAGTCTGATTAATGGTTCCGTTGTCGTCATTAGCTTTGGCAATTGTTTTGCCAGTGGTATTGTGCGGATTTCTTTGCGCGGTGCCCGGGAAGAGCAGCAGTCCGGGTCCCGACCTCCGGGAGTATTCCTCCGGCTCTTGCGGTTGCAGCGACGCCGTCGACGATGTCAGCAGCGAGTCGGGTCGGGATCCAGACCCCGATCCGGATCCGGAGCCATCGTTGCCATCCCAACTGCTTCGTCCCGATGTCGATGCCGTTGTCCTTGCCGCCGCTGACGGCGAGCTTTCATCGTTGAGTTTCAAGTGCATTTCGTGTCCTGTGAAAAGGCCGGATTGGTTTGTAAGGCGAATTAGTCATTAGAGTAATGAATAGACTAAAGAGAGCAAGAAGGGTTTTCATTAATTCATAAAGATACTCGGAATATTCATGGCTCCGAGTCCATGAATACCTAAAACGATTCGTAGGACGATTCTCTGTCAGACTGCAACACAGAAAATAATATCCTGCGGAATTAGGGAGACACATAAGCCATGCAATCAAACACCAGCCTGCAACATTCTCTGGCTCGGATTTGTGTTCCCAAATGCATATGTTTGGCCGCCATTAAGCCATATCGTAGGTCTTGAACATGCACATATGGCACCGCAAAGTCCCACTTCCGGGAAAACCTCGGACTGTAATCGTCTGTCGATGGCACTACATTACACACCAAATACACACGGTCGGGGGGAATACAGGAACACACTCCCGCGCACAGTGATTACCGAGGAAACTTCATAATTTGTCCGACCCCCGAGCATTGTAACATGGTTAAGCCCTGATTTTTTATCCGCCCCTTTGCTGTTCATTAAATATAAATACGTTGGTTTTAAATATGTTTTTGCGGTGGAGCGGCAGGTCGCAGGACATGGCCGAACAAGGACAACAATAAATCATCATCGGCGGGGGCTTTAATGCGCTGTAAATTATGCCTGATGGTGGGCACAGCTCCGCGCGAGTAAATCCATTGAATGACACAAAATGCAATCAGTGTACGCTGGGGGGGGGGCGACCCGATGATGACGATGCTCCCAGGGATCGAAAGTCTATATCCCGCCGCTGCAGGTGCAGAGGCAGGGCGGCAGCATCGTCATCATCAGCGTCATTATAGCGGAATTGTGGTCGGGCATTAACTTAGTTAAGGATTTCCATCCACGAGTGGCTGGCGTTGAAGAGATTGCGATTAAACGGTAATTGGATGGACCAGATATTAAGGAGATTTCGCTCCGATCAGAGGGGCTTTTGTTTTATTTTTTAAAACAACAAATTAACTTGTAGCGTACAGTCATCATTCCTTGGAACATTTTTGAGTTCTAGCGATCAGCGGGCTCTCCCGAAGGCGCCACAATCGAATATCTTTCCGATAAACTCCCCCAAGGCAATCAGCGAGATGAGCTGCAACATCAAAGGCTTGGGCCTCGCCCGAGTGTCCAACTGGGTCCTTAAAACCGGATTAAAATTTCATTTAAATTTGCATTTAAATGAGCGTCGAACACTCAAAGTAAATGACCCCATTCGAGTCACAGTCCCAGGTCCCCAGTCCCGGTCGCAGGCTGGAATCCACTCGGCTCTTTGCAAAGGACAAAGGTCCAGACGCGAACTTGTGTTTCCCAGACCCAGACAAGGGCGGCGGCCCCCAGACTTTTCCCACAACGCACATGGACAACATTAAAAGGATTTTTCCACTTTTTTTCAGCAGTTTTCGTTGCGAATGCGACTTTCTCCCGGTAGTTGATTACCTTTGGCAGTTGATACTGGTGTCGGGGATGGGTGGCGAAATGCTACTGCAACTTAAGCAGCAACTGCCACTTTTAATGGATATTGTTTAAAAATGCAATATTTTGCAATTAAATAAAGGCATTTGCCCGAACCATAGCTCCGACCCGGAGGCGGCCCCAATTAAAGTCGATTGCCAAACATTGCATACACTTTCCCGTGCATGCTTAATTTTTCTGTGACTCTCGGGTGCGTATGCCCTGTGCATGTTAATTAATATTGCAGAAACGCTTAAAGGACGCTTTAATTGGCCTTCGCTTTGCAGGCCAGGCGAATTGTTATCGAGAACAGGGAAAAAGGCTATTGAGGCGGAAATGGGAGAGCTGCTGGCCCTGGGAATGCATTTAACCCGGCACTTAACCTTATGGAGGGGGACTGAGCAAGGTCGGAAAACTCTTAAGGGAGGAGGGAAAAATCCATAAAATAAGTTTGTGGCAGAAAGGTCTCGGCCCTTCAAGAATATCCTACACTTAAGAGACACTATAGGTGCACTTAAGAAATGGAAATGTGTCCGATCAAATTAAAAGATATCCTGTCACTATAATGGACCAAGTAACCGACCCCAAAAACCTCAACCAATTCCGATCAATTTATTCGCCAGCAAATCGAATCCTTTTAGCATTGTCTGAACTAGCATTTGCCGGCAAACTATTCCTGTTCACTCGTTGAAATAACAAATTTTCCAATTTATTTCTTGATTTATTTTCACGCCAATTTCTTGGCTTTCGTGTCCGCCCCCTGCAACATGGCTTGACATTTGTTTATTTATTTGGCTTCATGTTTTGTCTTGCCATTCCTCTTCATTGTTTTCCGCAGCGTCTTCGCAGCATCCTGCCCCTGCTCCTGGCCAGCCTGCCAGCATCGCAGCTCCCCAGTTCGTCGGTTGCGTGAAATCACGAATGAATGAATGACTGCCCCGGCAAACGCCATGAATATTCATGGTCCCTGCCACCAGACAGACTCCTAAAGGCAACAAAAACAACATCGCCAGGTTCGGGCGGAGCAGGAATAGGAGCAGCAGCAGCAGCAGCATCGGCAAGGACTACAGCATATAGCCGACACAGCTTGCATTTCCGCTGAATGTGGCAACAATTCGCAGAGCCATTTTGCTGTCCACGAACAGCAGTTTCTCACAATACCCTAAATAGAAATAGTTTGGTTTTAGGAAATATTTAAAAAAGCAATAATATTTTTTGACAAATTGTAGTTTTTTTTTAAAGGATTAAAGAGTCTAAGAATATCCTTTAAAATCGATAAAAGTATAATCTTTTCAAGTAACAGTGGAGAGTCTATCCTATTCGATACTCGGTTGGCCAGGACAGTGCTTACACTCGTAGTTTGTGTTTTCAGTGTGTGTGTTCGAGTGTGTTTCTTGGCAAGATGCTGCAAATTGTTTGGGTTTAGTAGTCGTTCTTGTCCCCGGCCGTAGATGTAGCTGATGTTATTGCTATTTGCGCTAGTTGTGCAGCAGTGGCTCCGAGTGGCTCCCAGCGGCTCCCCGGTCGGCGGTGGTTGGCGGCTGCTTTCTGGCGGTGTCAGCAGCAGCCAACATTTTGCGGCTGCATGTGCAACAGTTTCTGCTCCTTGCCTCGCCCCACTAAGTAGGCAATGCCTCCTGCCGCACTCCCGCCCTCGCACAGGAAATTTAATTAAATGCACTTTTCTTTTGTCTTTCGAATCGGCAATACCGAAATGCAGTGGGTACTTTTTGGCAAGACCGCAGATTTACCTTCACCGTAACCGTTACCGTTACTTTAACTGTTACTGCTCAATGCGATCTGGTCAGTGACGGCGGTTAACTGTTCGCCGTTCGCCGTTGGCCAGCCAAGCGTTTTTGGGTAACTGTAATCAGCCAACTACCAGCACTTGGCTTTTGTTGGGAGTGTACACTGGGAGGAAACTCAGTGACTATCCCAACATCATTAGGCGCCAATAGGAAGGCAAGCATTTGACCCATTTCCTTAACGAAAATCATGTACTGCCCCTGAGTTTCTCCCAGTGCACCTGCCATGGGAAACTTGGCAGCTGGACGAATGGTAGATTTTGATTTTTCTACTTGGCCACTCGCTCTCGCCTTGATTACCCTTTGGACAATTTGGCATTTGTGGCCCGCAACACGTAACTTGGTCCGGATTCTGATTCGGACTCGTTTCGGCCTGCGCTTGTTGATTGTTCCAGCTCAGATTGTATTGATTTTCCTCAAACGCTAATTACTGCGGTACTGCCTGCCGGAGGGCGGAGGTCGTGGCACTTGCTGGTAAACGGAGGCTTGGGGTGCATAATTGTGGCCAGATAACATTGCGGGCTGATTAGGGACCCTAAACGGTCCTTAAAGGGCAAACAACTAATGCCAATGGGATATGATACCCCGATATCCCAGCCACTTTAAAATGTTTCTATCCTTCGCCATGAATCTCAGCCCAAAGCCCGTCCTCTCAACACTAATCCAATCAATTCGATTACTGAAAATTAATCATATCCCTGCTTCCATGGGGTATGCTAGCCCCTCTTTGAAATCCCACCACTTCGGGGTTCGATAATGGTTCTTCTTTGATTCTGCATTCCGGTGGCTCTGCTTTCTCTGGGCACTGCAGCTGTATAAATTTTACATTTGTTTCCTTTCAATTTAACAATGTGTACTTTTGCTATTGTTTTGCTTTTTAGCGTGAAAAAAGCTGTGAGTGGGGGGCTCTGCTGCTAGCCTCTCTGCTTCTCCCCTCGTTCGGGGTTTTCGCCTGATTTCGCAATATTTATGATTAGCGATTTGTTATTCATCATTTTCGAGTGTGCAAACAGCGCAGGGTCCTGATGGGAGGTAATAACTCTTGTGAAAAGATATTTGGGGCGGCCGTGGCTGGGCGGCACTGTGCCCCTCCATTAACTTGCACTTAATTTGATTAACAAAAGCCGATGTTTACATGCGCTGAATGCGATGGAAATCTATCATCTAAGGATCCCAGGATTTCCACGAGGGCGAATGAGAAGAGTCTTTGTTGGGTGTGCTTGGGCATTCCAGGAGCGGGCTTAGTTGCCGAATTTAAGTGCATTATTTATGGGGAGTAGCTAGCCGAGAAATCTCGATTGTGTACTTAATCATAAGAAATTCACAGTCCAGAAGATTCAATAAGTTTCACATTCCATTGCGATGCCGGCAGTCCTTTGCCTTTTTTGCGAGAACTCCTTCCTGATCTGTCAGACGCAAGTGTTCCGCCGAAAATAAGCAAATGACTAATAGGAATCTAAGGACAAAGATGTCGAACAAGTGGCGGGAAAGGAGTGGCAGGACAAATCGCAGCACATGTTAGCATTAGCTTCAAATTACGCACAAGTGCAACAGCAAGACACCAGGGCGTCCAGGACACCCCGGAAGAAAACGTCCAGCCGGGGAGGGACTCTGGCTCACAGAGGCAACATTTTATTGATGTTAATTTAATGCAGAACAAATAAAAAAGCCAACGGCGGCGGCCATGCAACGGAAATAAGAAAAGAAACGGAGGCAACGGCGAAATAAAAGATTTGCATATAAACAGTTACTCACACAGACACAAGCAAAGGACTACACAGGGAGAAACAGTTCAGGTTGCTCAGAATTTATTTTATCGGAATGAAAGCTACAATATCCTGCAATGTTTATTTTTGTAACAACAACGATCGTAGAAAATGTAAAGAAACATGATCGAATTGAATAGGATTTCCGCACAGTGCACACATATTTTTATATATAAGGACATTTGCATAACAGACGTAGTCCGGATCCGAGCCCAAAAACTGTCATTGCCAAGGTTTTTACATCCGCTTGCCGCAATCATCGTCTGTTCTTGCCGCTGACGCTGCTGCTGTTGCTGTTGCTGTTGCTGTTGCTGTTGCTGTTGCAAAGGGGGCGGACACTTCAGCCTGGTGCTGGAGGCGGGGCAGCCGGGGGTTGGAACAATTCAATAATATTTATAGCATCGTCTCATTCTCGAAATGTCCGCGGCAACATATGCAAGTGGATATTGCTCTATTTTCAAGTGGGATTCCATTATAATATTGTTGTAAGTAGCGGAAAGAAAGGCCCCCCAATATTGCGAAAAGGGTAGAGGGTGGTTCTGGCGGGGGTCATAGCCTATATATGTGTATGCAAAATAGGTGGAGGGCTCGGCCCAGTTGACACTTTGTGCCTCGAAATTTATTGGCATGTGCGAGAACAGACAGAGCCGGCTCCGGGCGAGAAAGCCGCTGAATGCAAGGATATTTTCGCAGACACCTCCCACTCAGTGGCCGGTCTGAGTGGCTGAGTGACTCAATCCGATGTCGAAGCCGAATCGGCATCCGAAATCGAAATCCACACATGGCCAAACATTTAAATGTAATTGCAAATATTTAAATTCAATGTGCCCCGTTCCAAATATTGGGGCATTCAATTTATTACCGCCATCGGGCGATTGGGAGATTGGGAGATTGGGAGATTGGGCGATTGGGAGATCGGGAGTGGAATGGGCGATTGATGGGCTTTTATGGGAGCATGAGCGCTGCCGGAATTCGTTTAATGGCTCCTAAAAGGCGCTAATTATTTAACCACATAAATCAGGGCGAATTTATTTGCCAAAGTTGAGCAAAGGACGAGTTGCACGGCCAAGAGATAATTAAATGAAATGATTCGGCGCACTCGGATCGGATAAATACCTTGGGGGCGGAATTAATTGGCAATCGAACAGGTCTGACATTTTGTCAAGAGTGTCCGCATCAGTAGGCCCTCTCCATTATTTCATAACCTTCGAAAGATAGCTATACTTTTTGTAGTTTTATCTTACTAAATTGATAGTTTTCTCTTGGGTGCCAGCTCACCGCTTACTGTAGATCATCCACTGCCGATCATCATGAAGATGTTGAGGGAATATGCGGATCTACATTTCGAGACCACCGAAGCATTCCATCGTGCATATGAAAGCGAACCCAATTGGCCAGCTGTGTACGTCGCACTTGGCATGTCTTTGATCGCCGTCCTGTTTCTGATTTGTTGCTGCATCATGGTATGTTGCGGCTGCGGGTGGTGGTGCTGCTGTGACGAAGAAGGAATGGGTAATATTCATAATGCGTGAAAAATTATTTGTATCTGTGCCGAGGTCTTCGCTCAGCTATAATAAAAACATTTGGTTTTTGTTCAATGCTCCTTCTGATTATCCACAAAGAGCGACTTTAATCGCACTATCTTATCGCCTTCAGCTCCAGGGGCTCGGGCTTCGGATCTTGTCTGGCCGGGCTGCTGGAAAACAAATAAAAATGGCCGTGCAATATTAATATTTATGCACAAATATCGAGCCGGGCAAACAAGTTTGCTTTATCTAAGTGAAATGGTAAAAGATTGATGACTTTGCCGCCCGGGTTGCGCTGCCGACACGCTTATAAGAATTTATGGCAATCGAGGGCGAGGCAACGCTGCGTATACGCAATATTTATATTTATGTATTATGAATCAATGCGAAAAGGGGGCCAGTCCGCCAGTCCGCCAGTCCGCCACTGCGCCAACCACCCAGCCGGCTAGGATGGGCAATAATAGCAAGTATAAAGGATGCGCACTAAAACAAAAGGATAACAATAACTTTTCTCAGCACGCGTGACGTGGCTGGCTGCTGGGAAGGATAATCGAAGGGAAAAGGGGGCGATTCCTGGGCAAGGAAAGTAAATGGTTCTGCGGAAGGTCCATTGGGGCGGATTATGAGTGAGATTCTCGTTTGGCTTCTTACGGGAACTTATGGGGAAAAAAAAACCGTAGCAGGCATAGCCCCGCCAGCCGAGCCATAAAAATTGCATGAAAATGGGACAAGAAATGCGACCAGCTCTTCTGCCACTGACTCATATGGGCGGGATAATCCAGGCACGGCGTCCCTAGTCCTCTCGGCTTGTTTATTTCTTTGGCTTTTACGCCAAAAATTATACTATTACAATCAAGTTTACGATTCCAATTCGCTGCCTTGCTGTTGAGTGCCAATGAAGGCGACGATGGGCCAGGAACGAGCCGGATTCGGGATTCAGGATCATTCCGCTGTGTTTATCCCCCACGATGATGATGATGATGGCGATTGGTCGGCGGGGCGAAATATCTATTTTGCAGGAAGTGCCCACCCGTACTTGATGGAGAGAGGAATAGGAAAGAAGTCAATTTTTCCAGTGCACGCTTAGCCTTCTATTCGGCCGACCTTTCCCTTTCCAATCTCATCCCTCGTCGCATTTTAATGTGCAAGTTGACTTTGTGCATCCGCGCGTTGCATACCACGCATTTGCCCCTGCCCCCGCCCCGTCCTCGAAGGGGTGCAGCAACTACAGCCGCCACAACAACAAGGACAAGAACGCGTCAGCGACAGGATGTGGCAAGTGGGCAACTTTGGAGCGGCAAGGTTTAAATTGCCAGAGCTAAAAGGGTTGCCAACAACAACGTCGGGCAAACGTAACTTTTTTCTTGCCTCTCGCTGTTTTTTTTCTACTTCGACAAGCGGCGCTTTTGACTGCCATTACACCCGTTCCAGCCCCTCCCTTCTCCTCGCCTGTGCAGCCTGTTTTTTTTTGTGGCACAAAACTTTGCACTTTGACATGCAGCCACGTGTGGCACGATGCTGCGAATCGAGAATTGAGGGGGTGTGAGGTTGGGTGTGTGAATGAATGAGTGTCTGGGTGTTAGTGCGGCGTGGGTGGGTATGTGTTGCAGGATTGAATGGGCTTTCAATGTTGCCTCGGAATTGGCTGGAGAACGTGTCTAATAGTTCCCGATTCCAATCAATGATTTTCGAGGCGACCAGAGAGAAATTCTCACAGCTTAGCCGAAATATGAGAAAGCTAATTGGTAAACAGGAAGTGGGAATATATTTCAGGATAATACGGCAATCAGACTGCACAAATTCCGCCTTAAATCCTTTCTCCTGCCTGCCCTCTCACGTACTGTCGATTCATTGTCCTTGTTTTCTCTGCGGAGTAATCAGCCCACAAAATACAGTCATTATAATCAGCAGGCGAGGTTCTCCTGGTACAGTAAGCACCTCCGCATAATGAACCCTTGCGCACACGTGTGCACACTTGAAAAAAAACTGACTCTACTCGCATGAATATTTTAAAGCTCGCATTCAAATTATGATAATGATGCGGAGCGGCGAGTGTTTTTTAACATATGCGTTGCAAGTCTTTGGGGCAGGGTTTTGAGTGGTTGGATGGTTTGGATGGTTTGGATGGGTGGGTGGTTGCATAAGCGCTAACGAGCACTGGTCCCCGCCCTCGCCAGCTCAGGGACATGCATGTATCCCTCAGATACCCAGATTCGCAGCCCTCCTCCAGAATCGCTTTCGATAATGCATTTCATTAAATTTTATACAATTCAAATGGGCATTGTGAGGTCCGGGTGTGGGTGCGTGTGTTTAATGAGCACTGTTGTGAGGACCAAGGACCTCCAGTGGAGACGATCATTAGAAGTCACTTGATGTGGCAATCCTCAGAAGGGTTGCGGAAAGGTGCGATTCCTGGCCTTGCTGAGTCCCGGAGCGATTGCCAATCTGAAAGTGAGTAACTAGCATCGGAGAAATGTAAGCCACCCTAGTCTGGGCCTAAAATGTGAAATCTATGCAATTACCAGCATATGTTCGTAGGAAGGAACAAAACAAAAAAGAGAAAAACAAAAGCACAAACTACAAAACATCAGCCAGGGAGAAAGACTGGGGTATTAGGTAAATAAATCTGAATGCTTTCTAAATAATTAACATGCCGGGAGCTCACTTTCATTTAAACTGGGTCTCCGCCACTCATTGAGTTGTTCAACTCGACTCGACGCGCGGCTTAGACGGCGACAAATCCCCCGTGTCTGCTTTTGAATGATAGCAGAGCATTTGTTGGGAGCCACCACCCACCAATAGAACCACCCACCAAACAGAACCACCCCATGAAAATCCCGAGGAATCAAGGAAACACCTGAGTCTGCCTCCGAGTCCTGAGGCCCGAGTCCTGAGTCCTGAGTCCCATGGGCGTGTGTAGGCGTGTGAATAATGGCGAGTAATTAATATTTCGACATTACTTTTGGAGGATGCCAAAAAAAAAAAAAGGGACGCTGTCGCTGTTCTCCCGCTTAATTGGGTCGGGAAAGTGTTTCGGAAACCTCGAACCGGAGCGAACGAAACCATAAGTCATAAAGTGCAGGACACCGAGGGCGGGGTGGTTGGTTTTCTTTTCCATTAAATGCAGCTAGAAGCCATCTGAATAACGATTGCCAGAAGCATTTTAATTGCCCGAGCCAAATGAAATTTCGTTATTCGGATACAGATGCCATTAAACGGATACAGATACAAATAAAGATGCCGGAGCTGCTCGCATACAAACACGGCCAAGTGGCACATAAAAACTTAATGTCCTGCAATTTGTTAAAAGAGGCGCAAACTGCCCAATAAAACAGGAGGCTTTAATGCGGGTGAGCCGCTCACTATATAGTATATATGTTCGTCCGATGTTAAAGTGATTGAAAATCAGAAGCCCCACTTGAGCTAATTGTTTGCCTGCAGTTTGGAGCATGCGGGCTCCTGGCCAACAACAGCTGGGTCCACAGATACAAGACACAAGACTAAAGACACAAGACACTTTGTTTGCACTTTGGTCAAAAGCAAATTGCTCAAATAATGGTCGAGGTGGGTAAATAACTCATGCACCATGATAAATCAAAGTCACTTAGCGTTGATTTGAAATTCACTTACCGAGGCACTGTCGCCTAAGTACTGGCCAAACAAAGAGCATAAAAAGGCTGCCGGGGCCGAGAAAAAACGAAGGACATATCATTTATATCAATTTAAATAACGAGCTTTCAATGGATTGAAGACAAGGAAAGCGCCACAGTCGGATCGGATCGGATAGGACTGGATGGATGGATGGACGGTCGGACGAGGCATTGACAGTTGTAAGCCATAAACCACAGAAAATTGGGCATTATATTAGTTAAGATGCTGTCAGGCTGAAAGATATCCCGGCTGGAGGGTAAAAAGGACAGCCCACAGCGCAGACATATCGCTTTCAGCACCGGGATGCCGGGAATCCAGGATGCCAGGATAAAAGGCCACTGAACGGACAAGAGTATCCTGTCCTGGGCACTAAAACACCGTTTGACAGGGGCCCTAGGAGGAGGAAAGTGACCACCAGATAAGCAGGAGCATTCATCTTGCCGGAAAAACACGAGGAGTCAAAGGACTGGGAGGCGGCAAAGTTAAACAAAAGTTAGACTTACATATTAAGGGCTTAAAGTGTAGCCGAAATCCTAACCAGGAACTTATCTTGACAGCCGGACTGTGCACTTAACCAGGTTACCCCGAAACACTCACACAATATGTATACCTATATATCTTGATCAATTTGGAGGTGGCACAGACAAGGAAAAAACTTAAATCATACCCCGGCTTTTGTTTAGCTTCTGCAGCTACTCGCAACCTGGTTTCGGTTGCCCCTTTTTGTGGCTTGTTTGCGGGCTTTGTCTGGGCCACTTTGCTTATCGTGGCCACACTTTTTATTGGTCGCCTTTATTTGGCACGACGTTCCCCATATTTCAGCGCAGATAAGTGGCCAGGTGGAAGGACATGCGAATTAGTTATGCTGGGGGGAGTGCCCAGCGAAAGGGTTGGCCGAAAGTGAGAGTCCTTCAAGGTATTACACAAAACTTCGCTTCCCATTATCTGAGCCAAAAAATAAATAAATACGAAGCAATTCACAGACCCATAAATTAAATCTGAATTTTTATAATCTCTTTACATACGCACCGAAAAACTCACAGCTCGATTCAGAATTATCGCAGCAATTTTTCACGGGAAAAAAAATTGGCCAAAATCAAAATTTCATTGCCACCACAAAAATCAAATTTCCAGGACTCGCTCCGGATGAACATTTTTCTCCTTTTATTCAAGCTTTTTTTGTCGGTCCTGGGATATTTTCAAACATGACACCTGAAACTTTGGCATACAAATTTATGAAAATATTTGCGCATCAATTTTACAGCCGGGGCAGGGGAGTATCCAACACCTTTTGGCTTCATTGAACTTGCAGCTTCGTATTACACAAGAGTCTGCCAGCCCAGGAGTATATACCCCGGAATATGTACAAACTGAATCAATTTTTACCGCGATAAACTTCGGCTACGCCTTCTGCCGGGGAAGAGGATTTTATGGGGCTGAAGGTAACTGCAAAATGTTGTGTAAAATTTGCAAATGCAATAAATAACTCGTTTCGGTGTAAAAAAAGGTTAGCTCTTGCTGTTTACACCCCCTTACAAGGGCTTGTAGCGGCGCTTCCATTTTCCTGGCTTCCTCGGGATTTTTTGGTCCTGTTTTTTTGCTCCTGGGGCCTCCCCGCTAAAACCAAAAGCGCGCCACATGTGCGAGTCTGCTTGTAGTTCCTGTGGGTTCTTCCTTTTCTGCTGGAGATACTCTATCCAGGTTGGGGCTTATGGGGCAACTATGGTAGCAATGGGGTTTCCAAATTGGTCAAATAATCTTTTATACTTCTTCTATTGAGCTGAGGCAAGGAGTTCTCCTCATTTTCCGAATAGAACTTGCATTTTTATTAAAAGAGTAACTAATGCGTCGGTGCGATATAGCGTTAATATATTCCGAATTTTTTATTCCACTTTTGTTTCGCTTTGCGTGCTTTTGGTTTGGAGCAAAGCATCCCCGAAAGTATGCAAATAATTTTTAGCTCCAACTCATATTTGATATTCAGTGTCAGTTGCTCGGAAGGGTTACCCGAATACAAGTTATTGAAATTTGCATGCAACCGGGTGGCAAGGGGCGATGGGATGCGGTAGGTGGGGCAAAATCAGAAAGAGGAAACAGCAGCAGGCGCTGTTGAGGCAATTTATAGCACTTGTGTTCCGGGGCTGTGCTAAACAGAAGGGGTGTCCTGCCGGAGGCAAAGTTTTGGTTATTGTTTCGCCGACTACGAGGATTTCCCATTCCCCAAGGAGGTAATTGTTTCGGAGTCGTTGGGTTTGATTATGATACCCTGATTGCCGCCGGAATAAGTATCAATATTTTGACTGTCACTTTCAAAGACACCTAGGTCGCTAACATATAGTGTGGCCGAAGAATCTCAACTTTTAACGCAGTTTTGGACGAATATTTGTACTGTTTTGCAACCGTTTATAATACGGAATACCATTTATGATTTAGGGTTTTTATCCCCTTCGATCGGCATCAAGCGGGAGAGCGTGAGTGTATAGCATTTATGGATCCTCCGAGTATTAACCAAGTTATGAATATTTTTCCACTTCGGAAATTAAAAAATTGGAACAGCATTTTGAATGTTCTTTGTTTTTGCAAAAATCTAAACTTTTGAGATGGTTTTTAGCGAATATTTTTACTAGTTCGCAACCGATTGGAAAACGGAATACCATTTATGAATCAGGGTTCTAATCACCTTCTATCTGCATCAAAATATTATAAGGGTCGTTAAAAAAATTTTTGTCTTATTTTTGGCCAAAATCATGATGTTACCCCTTTGGAAAATTTCGAAAATTGGGTCAAAATTTCGGTTGCCAGGTTTTGATCGAGAATGATGCTACTCAATGATCTGAGCTCGGGAGTGTATAACATTTGTATATCTGACAAGAATTAACCAAGTTATGAATATTTTTCCACCATAAAAGTTAAAAATTGGAACAGCATTTTAAATATTCTTTATTTTGCAAAAATCAATAATTTTGAGACAGTTTTAAGCGAATATTTTTACTATTTCCCAACCGATTGAAAAACGGCATACCATTTATGAATCAGGGTTCTAATCACCTTCTATCTGCATCAAAATATTATAAGAGTCGTTAAAAAATTTTTTGGACCTAATTTTGGCCAAAATCATGATGTTACCCCTTTGAAAAATTTCGAAAATTGGGTCAAAATTTGGGTTGCCAGGTTTTGATCGAGAATGATGCTACTCAATGATCTGAGATCGGGAGTGTATAACATTTGTGGATCTGACAAGAATTAACCGAGTTATGAATATTTTCCCACCATAAAAAGTTAAAAATTAGAACAGCGTTTTCAATATTCTTTATTTTTAAAAAATCTTAACTTTTGCGACAGTTATTAGCGAATATTTTTACTATTTCCCAACCGATTGAAAAACGGCATACCATTTATGAATCAGGGTTCTAATCACCTTCTATCTGCATCAAAATATTATAAGGGCCGTTAAAAAAATTTTTTGACTTATTTTTGGCCAAAATCATGATGTTACCCCTTTGAAAAATTTCGAAAATTGGGTCAAAATTTCAGTTGCCAGGTTTTGATCGAGAATGATGCTACTCAATGATCTGAGATCGGGAGTGTATAACATTTGTGGATCTGACAAGAATTAACCAAGTTATGGATATTTTTCCACCTCAGAAATTAAAAAATTGGAACAGCATTTTGAATATTCTTTATTTTGCAAAAATCTAAACTTTTGCGACAGTTTTTAGCGAATATTTTTACTATTTCCCAACCGATTGAAAAACGGCATACCATTTATGAATCAGGGTTCTAATCCCCTTCCATCTGCATTAAATTATTATAAGGATCGTTACAAAAATTTGTTGACCTATTTTTGGCCAAAACCATGATGTTACCCCTTTGAAAATTTTCGAAAATTGGGTCAAAATTTCGGTTGCCAGGTTTTGAGTGAGAATGAAGGCACTTGAAAATACAAGTTCGGGAAGGTATAGATTTCACCGATCAGACAATTATTGGCCAAGTTATGGCTAGCTCTCTGAATTTAATCGAGGCATAGATGCGCATATGAATGTACATTATAGATAAGTATGCATTCAAGACCTACTATCTTATAACAAAATAAGTTAGAAAAAAATGTTGATGGATTCCGCATCAAGGAGAGTGAATTCTGGCAGGGTATATGAGCATCGGTTGTGCTTAGTGGCTTTAAGGCCTTTAATGATACTAAACTTCGCTTATCAGAGTTGAAATTGCAGTTGCGCGTTTTGGGGATTTGTTGGCCACTCGAAAAAGTCTAAATGGTGGCTGGCTGGGGCAGGGGCGTATCAGGGCCTTAATTTCAAAACTCTGATACGAAAAATCGCCGTTTTATTTCCGGGTTTTCTGCCGAGTTCCATCATCATCCGCCACTGACCTAGTTCAGGCATTTATCACAGGACACAGACTCACATACACACACATTCCATTGTCCTGGGGGCTTTGCTGACTAAGTGGACTTTTTATTTTACTATTATTGTCGGGGCAACGCTGCGTATACGCGACGAATAGTTGCTGCCTAGCACTGGTTTTTTTTTTACCGATTGGGACACATTTCTCACATCACAGCTGCCATGAGGAAAGATAAAAAGCGTTCCGTCTACAACTGAATAACAGAAATCCCAGCAAGTGGAGTCCCATTCATGGATTGTAAATCTTTTAATGCCGCCCCTTATCTGAAGGGGGTGCTTCACGCGAAGAAACGTCATTAGATTGGTGCCGTCATGTGTCATCTATAAATAAAATAATTATAAATTCTATCACTTAGACAAGCGCCTCTGAATCGGCATGGAAATTTCGAACGGAGATAAGACTATCTGTGGTTTGGCGCTGCTTCCGAGTTGATTCGGCGCGCCAACTTATTTCAGTAGACAGGCGTCTGTTGAGCGAGGCAGTTCACAATGAGCTACACCAAGATTCCTGTTTTTGTGTTCATATCGATGGTAAGTCGGGTCAAAAGTAACTATCTATATCCCTTCTGCAACATTTTGTTTCCCTCCCTCAAGATGTATCTCTCGGTAATCAATGGCTCCGGGGACCAGAGTCGCCACAGGTTATACCAACAATCGGACGAAGCCATAGCTTCTATTAGCAATCAGTTAGTGTCCCAGGCCATTGAACTGGTGGACAGTGTAGTCGAGGACCTCCTCGTCCTGGACTCCCAGAACCCCATAGTCCTGGGCTACCTGGATAGATTCGACGCCTTTACCGCCGTCAACGAAACCAAGACAGAGGAGAAGCTGAACGCCTTCTACGATGTGGTGGAGGACTATCTCGACTCAGACACCAAGGGGGATCCCGTGGAGTTATCCAGCATCGAGAGTCAGTTGATTTCCCTTTGCCTGGAGCGCAATGGATTCGATCGCTGGAAGCGGACGGTACAGACCCGGACCACCCAGTTGAACAGGGTGATCTACAGAAAGCTGAAACGCCATATGGATACCCTGGACAATGAGGACAGGCTGGCGGTGGAGAGACGCTGGAAGCGAACCCTCAGCCGGGGCGGCCCCCGCAGACTCGAAAAGCTGAGAGACTTCGTCCAGTGGCTGGGCAAGTTCACAGATTAGGCCCTCGGGTCAAAGGCCTTTGGGTTAGACTGATAAGAGAGTTAAACATTCACACGCGTACGTACTAAGCGAAAAGTATATAATAAAAAGTATTTATAACATAAAGCTTGTTCAAAAAAGTCGCCATTATTGCTGGGAAGCCTAAAAATCCAAAGAGTTCTTTGGCCGTAAATGCCATTTTTTAAACACGTCCTTTCTGCACTCAAACAATGTTTGAGAGCTTTGTTTAATGCACTTCAACGGCTGAGGGAAACTGTGCTCTGGCGGCAATGAAAACTTTGTCATGTGCCTCGGAAAAAGGAGAAAACTTCGGGCCAGAATTATGAAACTGAATATGGAAGCGTTGGCAAAAATTGAGACGTCACAACAACAGACTGGCACGAAGACACACTAGCCGTGTAGCCATTCTGCCATTCTGCCATGTTGCCATGTGAGAACTAAAACTGAAACTAAAACTGATACTTTTTATGGATGGCAAGTGAAAAATGCAGACAGTTGGAGAAATACTTTCCGGGGGTGTGGCTGGTGTGGGTGGAAAGTGCCGGGTATAAAAGAAAAATGGCAACTGCATTTCCTGTCTGAGAGCTGACAAAGTGCTGAGTGCATTTACGACTTGGACTTGGAGTTGGACTTGGGCTGGGACGAGTGTTTTGTGTTCCTTCGTGCAGCTGCACAGATGCCCGGAATTTATGCACTCCGTTCCCCAAGAGGGAAATCAGTGTGAAAATTCCTTCCCGGGGGCAAGTGTGCTCTGGTAATCAGCCGGAGCTGCGGCTAATCGGCTTACATCTGTCCCACTATCAATGGCAGGCCAATTTCCCAAAAACACATTTCCATATTCTACAAGCGAGAGATACTTCCGAATTTAGTCTTTGTAGCAAAATGATATATTTTTCCCAACACATTAATTTAATAAGTAATTTAGTGTCTTTTTAAAAGTTTAGCTCGCGGTTCAGGAACCGACAGCGATGGCAGGCTGTCGAGCAGCCCAGGTACGTCAGGAGCATCATCAGGAGCGTGCATACTAGAACGATGCCGGCAATAATCAAAAGAATGAACAGTAGGCCATAGGCGCCCATTATGGGTGCATCTGCCGTGGTGGTGTCAAACGATGATACCAGCGCTATCGTATCCCACATGGTACTGTTATTGGGAGGATCGAAGCCACCCGGCGGAACTTCAGAATGATCGTCCATAGTGAATTTTTTTTGGTAAAGTAAAAAGTTATATATGTTTAAAATAAGTCAACATTATAAATCAAGTGCAGATTTGAAAGCCTACTCACTGTAGTACTCTAACCAAGTTTACTTTGTGATGGTAAGCTTTCCGGAGGATTTAAAAACAGAAAACTCTCAATCTTCGCCTGGGTCACAATCACAGCCGTGACATCCGTCGCAATCACCACATCCGTTACATCCGTCGCCGCAGCAGAGTCCTTCCTCGCAGCACGCAGCACAAGCCAAGCAGCCGGAGCAGGCCATCCCGCAGCAGCCGCACAAGCACAGCAGCGACATGCAGAGGATGCAGAAACAGATCAGGATCACCACGATCACTATTAGGGCTATGATGCCTCCGGACGGATGGAAGGACTTTTTTGTGGTTGCATGCGCCGCCTTGGTAGTGGCAGAGTAAATAATAGTGGCAATCGTGGTTGGCATTTTTCGGACCTCTGATTTTTTTCTTAATATTTTTATAAACACACAAAAAAAAAAAATATATACAAAAACACACACACAATTTATAATGAATCAAAGCATACTACATAGGAGAGAAAATTTTAGGAAATTTTTAGGAGATCCCGACTGGCTGTCTAGATTCCTTTGCGAAACTGCAGTAGCTCGCAGAGACTTAAAGGCTTTGGCGAAGACCAACAAATCAACACAATTGACTGGCCAGTAAATATTTTACTTACTTTGGTTTACTGAGCTACATTTTGGCCTAGCCCCTTGCGCCCGTCCTTGAGGGTGTCCTGCCGGAGGCATTTCGGGCTACATACTTATCCATACAAGGGTGTGGGCTGTGTTTGTTCGCAGGATTTATGCCTTCGTTTGCAGTTCACTGGGGCCACTAGCAGGATGCAAGGAAGTACAGGCATTTTATTTGTTTTTACATGGATTTCTTTTGTTCTGCTGTCTGCCGTCCGCCGGCAGGACCCTACATTTGTCGTATTTTATGCTACAAATGGCGAAAGGACTTCAAGGACCTGAGCAGTTCATCTACGCAAATCCTTGATTTATTAGAAACAGGCCCACAATTTTCCAGGTTGTCACTTCTGCCTCTGCTATTTGGTATTTGAGATTTGGGATTTGGCAACAGAAAGACTCGGGTTTTAATTTCTTGTTTCTTTTTATTTCGCTTCATCATTTTCTTCAGTCTTCGTATAAGAAATAACATTTTGTTGCTGTTGCTGTGGGTGTTTCTATCATTTAATTAAATATTTTTGCGTATATCGTTATTATTAAATTTAAACTTACGCCTGCCTGGCTCTTGCTCTTGCCTATCCGTTTATACACAAACTCGGGTTTTGTTTTATTTTATATTATTATTTAGATTTCATTTTCAGAGTCCTGTTTTATGTTTTCTATGTGTGTTTTTCTAAATGCCATCCGTGCAGTGCTGCTCGGCTGCTCGGCTTTTGATTTTGCTTATTTTATTTTTAGTATACAGACATACAGTATGTGTACTTTTATTTCAGAAATATATATTTTTTACACTCGCTTTTCCACCATATTTTTTTTTTGTGCCGTGTGAGCTTGTGTGTCTGTGGCCATTTTATGCAAATACCGGTTAGTTGGCTCGCTATTTGCGTTGCTGTTCTTGCCGCTTTTAATTAAATTATTATTCGCAAAATCAAACTCACAATCAAACGAAAAACCAACAACAAACGACAAACGAACGAGCTTTGATTCCGAATTATTGCTTTTTCAAAATTATTTATTCTTAAACCAATAATCTGTGCATTTGACTAATGCCTTTAAATGCATTTCATAAATTATTTACAGCACTCGTACAGTGGGGCTATTTACAAATTGTATTATTATTTTTTAACTTTGAGTTCTGGCTCACTAAGATTTAGGTTAAAGTATGTGTTATAAGTTAATTTGTTTAGATTCTCGCTTACTTCCTCGTATATTGTCATTCGAGATGTTTTTGTTCTCCACAGATAGGAAACTTTGGAACGTGGCCCAGAAGAGAGCGGGCGACGACCCCGTTGGCAGTTGGGTCTTTCTGTTAGTTAGTTTCGGGCTGGACTGGACTATTGGTCCCCATTTGGTTTTTATTTTTCTGCCGGGGTCGACCCACCCTCGTGGGTGGGCCACGTTCTGCAAAGTTTGAAAATCGTCAAAGTCAAAGGTCCTTTAGCTTGCACACTCATCCCTACATGGCTACTCTGCGGACATGCAGTCCGTATTCATATTAATAATTATTTAAATTCACTTGTAAGTTCCTTACCCACTAACGCTATCTAGATATTCGAATGCAAAATGCCGCTGCAACTGTGAGTGTGAGAGAAAGAGTGAGTGAGACTTGAATGCAGCTTAGCTTACTTATGGTATCTTGGGGCCAGCATAGGTGTTTCTTTGAAATCGTATTCCCCCTACGCCAGCGGTTAGTATACGTATCTTATGCGTAGTATCTGTTATGCGGTAAGTCATTAAGAGTAGTTGTATGCTTCCTATACACGTAGACATATCCCTTGTTTCATTTGACGCTTGTTAAACTTTGTTGCGAGTGACTTGACTCATTTCTAATTTTCTCGGTAATCGAAACAAAAAAATGCAATGCAACCTAAACCGACAGAGTGTATTTGGCAGACGGATCGACCTCTCGACTCGATAACTTTTAAATTATTTACATAATCTTCTAGGGGAGCTGCTTTGTAAATTTAAACATCCTGTGACTCGAATAATCCATCATAATTTTAGGTCTAGTGGGGGAATTAATATTCGAAATTAGAGCTGCAATTAATCGCTGATCTCTCTGCCAAATACGCCCAGTAATCTTCTCCCTCCATCCTCCTCCTTAGGTGAGCCCCTGACGTTCCCTGTGTTGCCTTCCTCTTCCTCCGGATGAGCCCCCAAAGTCTCCAGCTCAGAACTGCCCATTCTGCATACAGCCCCTGTAGTTGTTGTTGTTGTGGATATGGTGGGTGTGGTTCAGCCCCACCATCTCCATATCCGTGCCCACCTGGAAACCCCTCTTCTCTCCCTGGCCACGGCCACGTCATACGTAGACCACGTGTGGCTTCGGCACCGGAGAGGGGGCCCCTCCGCCGGAGGAGGAGGTGGTGGAGTGGTTGAGGGCCGCCGCCTGCTTCAGCTTGGTCATGGTGTGCGTGTCCGGGTACTCGTAGTGGTCGAACCGCTCGTAGAGGTGCTCCGGCTCGTCGTCAGCAGCCTCCTTCACGGGCAGCTCCCAGGGCTTCAGGGCCCGGTACTCGTTGGCAATGGTCTGGGCGGCCAGGTAGCGCTCCAGCTCCAGCTTGTCCAGCTGCGGCAGAGTGGCCTGCTGGTACTCGTGTCCCACGCCGCCTCCGTGCGCCTGCAGCGGCATGGTGGCCTGGTGGTAGTGGTGGTGCGCCTGCAGAGTCTGGGCGTGGTGCGGATAGTTCAGGCCCATGCCCAGGCCGTTGGTGTGGTGGTGGCCTCCGCCCAGAGTCATGCTCATGCCCAGACCCCCGGAGGTGTGGCCCTGCAGGATGCGATCGTGCACGTTGATGATGGACTTGCTCGTCCTCAGGGGACCCCGCTCGTGAAGCAGCTTCCTGCGGCGCTTGACGAAGCGCAGGTAGTACAGGACACTCACGCCGATCATCACCACCAGGAGACAGGTGATGACAGCGCACACCACCGTCACAATGTGGGCGGGGCAGGTAATCTCGCCCTCGCTCATCGAGAGCAACTGCCTCCGGGTGCGGACCTTGTCCCGCCAGATGTCACAGCCGATCTGCTGGCGATCCATGCGCAGGATTCCGGTGTTCCGGTTCGAGGAGGAGGTGGCCAGCTCGTAGGCACTCGGCTCGGTGGTGTGCAGGGCGTTCACGATGTGCTGGTCTGCTATGTAGGCGGCCAGGGCAGCCACCCCGTCATCCGTGCTGGCCACGGCGGTGGCGTCGTCCGCCTGCTCCTCGTCGTCAAGCAGGCCAGAGTCCGCCTCCTTGGCTAGGGCAGCCACGGCTCCTCCGGCCGCGTGCTCCAGTGCAGGGTCCACTCCCTCGAAGTTTCCGGTCACCAGCCTCCAGAGCCAGAGGAGCGAGCAGTTGCACTGGAGCGGATTGTCGCCGAGGTAGAGTTTCTGGAGCTGGTCCACGGGGAACTGGGCGGAGTAGAGCGTCTGCAGGCTGTTGCTCTGCATGTAGACCTCCAGGATGTTGGGGTTGCCCTGGAAGAGGCGCATGGGGATGTCGCTCAGCTGGGGATTGTTGTTCAGGTGCAGGGTCTGCAGGTGGGTGTTGTCCACGAAGGCTCTGGAAGGAAAAGAGAAAAAGAATCAATAAGCCTGGCTTCCATAATACTTCCAACGTTTCTAACTTCTCCCAATCCATCCAAGTTTACCCAAAACATGGCATCCCCATCCTCGGGGTCATCAGTCACTTTAATGAATTCCGCCCCCAGTGGCGACAAACAATTTTCGATTCCATTGCCACTGCATTTGGAATTCATCACTCCCGTCATAGTCGACTGAACGTCCCGAAGGGTCTAACAAAATGCGGCCACTTATCAAATCAATGCGCTTTCGGGTTGCAGGATATACGTATATATCCAGACGCAGGAGCGGGGATCCTTGAAACTGCAACTGCGACTGCAATAAATGCGTTCATTTAACATGAAATGCAGCCGGCAAGTATTGAAATGAAATGTTGCCTGCTTGAGAACGCTTAAAAGCGACAAATTCGCTTTGTGTCAGCGGAGCAAGTCAAGTCAGGACCTCCCACTCCTGCCGCTCCTCCTCGCCGTCAAGTTGCTCATACGCCACGTTGCACTTACTGCGTTCTGCAGCAGCAACATCTGAGACTGGGTTCGGAGGGGTTTTGGTTCTGGCGTCTTATCCATCGAGTAATGCACTGCCCTACTCGGAACACACATCCTCGCATCCTTGCATCCTTTTCTCCAAGTCAGCGACTTAGCGCGTTGACTTAACTTGGCAGGGATTTACGACAACGCTCCACGGAGCCCGAATAACATGCAGCTTGTGTCAGCTGCCGCCGTCGTCCTTCCTGCTGCTGGTTTCAGCTCCTTTAATTCCTCCCAGCTCCCTCCCAGAGCCCCCTCGCTCTATGCCCGGCCCTTTTTATTTCCCCTGCATTCGTCCTGCCAACGCCGTTCCTGTTCCTGCTTTTATTAAGTTGAAATAGACGCAGGCAAAATAAATCCATGTCGCTTAAGTCGGAGCTGACGCTGTCATGTGTCCCGGTGGGGAGGGCGTCCCGGCCGAGCTGCCGGATCTATGTATGTTATTCATGTATTTCATTGCTTGGCATTTAAGTTGAACGCCGATGCTGCTGCTGATGCATCGTGCATTCTGCATAATTAAAACGAACGGGAATAAAGGATGGGCCGAGTGCCAGGACGAGATAGCCGGGCGGCTAATTAAACCGCACACCGAGAAAAATACTGGTTTGAATCAATAGCGGAGGGACTGAGTAAGGAAGTGCGACCACTACCTCTCCATTTGAAAGTTCTGTCCTGAAAATCTCTACTTGCAAATCCCCTTAACCTTAATTTCATCCCGAACTGATTCAGACTCCCCCCGCCAGACACACTTATCATACGGATAGCTGCTTTGCGGGCTCACCTACTCCGGCACTATCTTTCCACCATTCGAACATTCAATTTCATGGCAAGTTTAACATTTAACGTAACTACGTGAAAAAGGAGCTTCAATTGCAGGCTCTGGCTGGGACCTGCACTCCCAAAAACAAACTCCGTCTGCATACGACATAAGCCGAAATTTACCCAAAACAGTTTAGCCGGCTGCGGGCCACACGAGCAAAAAATAAATTCAATTATTTGTGCAAATATTATGCAAATAGCCCAGCCAGCGAGCTAGCGGGCGACAAACACAAACAAAAAACCCCCAAAACGTGACACCGAAGGAGCAGAACCACGTAAGAAACTTTTTGCAGGATTTTGCGGGCTATGGACTCCACAGGTTGATGATTTAACTCATCGCATCGACCTGTTGTTGGCTTTGGGCCTTTAAAGTGCAACTGCCTAAAAAACCAAGTGACAAGGCAAACAGAACGGAGGTCCTGCGGGGGGACTTGGCAACTGGGATCCACCTCTTTGCTGTTTGGCTTTGATTTTGGTTGGGGTTTGGTTTTGGTTTTCGTTTGTTCGCCGCGCGATTCAAACTTCATTTTGCATGTTTCATGTTTTTGACTGACTCCCGTCGCCCTCCTCTGGGCCTCCTTTATTTCGGCCTTTCTTTTTTCCTCCATTTTGTCTGCGTTTGCCAACGTCAAACGTGCGGAAACGGAAATGGCTGCCATGTGTGTGTGTGTGTGCGGAGTGTGCGACGTGTGTGTGTGTGTGTGTGTGAGGCATAAATGTTTGCCTTGTTCCGTTTGCTTCTTTTGGGTTACTCATATGCAAATGTGTGTGCGAGTCTGAATTGGAATTGCTGGGAATCCGATTGAAATGTTTGCTGTCCATGTTCGCTCAGGGTTCAGTCACGATTTCCAGGACTTTACAGCGTCAGAGTTCACTCACACCGCCATCCCGCCGTCCTGCCAGCCTGTCTGGACAGTCAATCAGTCAGTCTGTCGAACAGTTTGTCAGTCGCTTTGGATATAGTTTTGAATGGCAGTCGATTCTTTCGTCGATTCAACTCCCGCAAATCCTCTTCTCTCTATTCATTTGATTGACATTTCAGCCACAACAAAATATGAGACGAGATATATGCTAACTTCCTCCACATGCGCCCCATTGACTGAGTCCGGGCACTCGATTTTGATTTGGACCGTAGGTCCCGGCTCCCGAGGTTCATTGAGCTCCACGTACTTGCCAGGTTGTCAAGTACCCCGCCCCAGCCTTTTTAAACCCGTAATCTTGCCTGAAAGCATGCAATCGGCTTGGCCCAGAGACACATTATCAAATAATATGGCTTCGCAATTTGTTAATGACATTTTAAACGTTTTTAAATTACGCATACGCCCCGTCGGGTCCTTTAATTTGCCGCACCCATCCCCCCAGCCAAGTGGGCGTTGTGACAGGAATGGCAGGCACACGAGGAGCTCTCCTTCCCGACCCTTTAATTCCACATAATTATAGATTATTTATGAATAACATTGCAGGAAAGTATCCTGCAGAAAAAAGTCACTCAAGGTGGAAGTTTTCTTTTTTCCATAAAGTGCATTGGAGGGTGAATGCTCGGGAAGAATCTGTTCTGCAAAGTTTGATTGGAATTTATGAAAAGAATTCTGTCGCTTTAAAAAAAAGGGTAAACTTTGCATTTGTCATCTAATTATGTCAGAAACTTGGAAAAAACTATACGTGGAGAGCTAATTATGACAACATTTGTGTTGGCGACATTCTCCACGTTTTCGATTGGACGACAAGAGGCCCTAAAGTGGCCGTTAAATGGAACTTTCAATACAAACTCAATGGACTGCCATTTGCAGGAGAGAGCCAGTTTTTTCTGGCTCCTAATTAAATGAAATGCTGCAGCATCGAGGAGGAAAATGTGTCAGCTTAATGAGCCTGGCATCAGGGCGGAGATGCCAGGATCTTAATAAACAAAGGCAGGGCCAACAAAAACACAATGGCAGGACCCTGCTGAACCCGAGTTCGTCTATTTGTCTTTCACAAAAGTATGCAATGAATATTTTCGCGAGACTGAGTGCTTAAAAAATGCAAGCTAAACAACAATAACAAGGGCCGGAGAAGGGGCTGGAGAAGGGGGAGGGCAGGAAGAAATTACGGAAACAGGAAAACATAAACATGTTGCCCTGGCCTGGCCTGGCCTGCCCTGCCCTGGCCTGAGCTGCCCCTCCTTGCTCCTTTCTTGGCCATATTTTTCCATAAATTATGAGCTGGGAAGTATTTCAAGGCGGCAGCTACAGCAGCAGCTTGTGAGTAGCTATTATGCGTATTTACCCAAAAAACAGAGGCCAGGGGGTGAATTCTAAGACTGTCTATTTATGCATATGCATGTTCCGCCCACTTTCCCAGCCCTCGGGTGCACTTGAAGGGCTGACAGGAGTGCGGAGAACTTATATAAAGCTAAACATCGCAATAATGAGGTAGCAACAGCTCAAAAACGTGGCTACAGGTGAAATATTAAAAAAGTAATCGCCAGAGGAGTCATCTCACTTAGCATTCTTCTTTAAGGTTGTATTTTATAATACTAGTTTGATAGTAATTTTAATTGCTTTCCTAATCCAGTCTATACTTTGAGTTCCAAGCCATTAAAGGAACAACTTTCACACCATTAAACTGCACTTAAATTGGATGAATTATCCCCAGGATTCAGAAGCACGGCCAAACATTTTTTGGGGAACATGAAAGCCACCCCAAAAGCTGCCGCAAAACAAATGTCACACATGTCCTTCCTCCCCGCGCATAAATTTTAAAACAATTAGTTTCAATTCTGAAATCCGCAACCAAATAAACCGACCGACACCTAAGGTCCTTTTTACCAGACACTGGCTTTCTGGCTATTAAGTCATGTTCACTTCATATTCCCTTTGATATCCTGCACCTCTGTCCTTGTGCCGAAGGGTTGTTTGCCCCACCGAATGGCGGGTGGGGGATGGAGATTTGGGGACAACGTGCTGCTGCCTAATGAATTTTGCAAGGACTCGCGCTGATTGTTTAGGTGTAAGGTTTCCATAATGAGCAGCGATCTGATGAGGACGAGAAAGGATGGCAAAGCACACACATGCCCGGGTTATGGGGAAATGTATCCTGTCGCCCCATAAACTTCGGTATCACCGTGCCGCCATCGCAGCTCTTCCGTCGTCCTTCCGCCCGCAGTCCTTGACTTTGTAACAGCCCAACAAACCTATCCGCATTTCAGATTTCCATTAACGCATTTGCATAAATATTTACATGTCCCTGTCGCTTGTCCTTTCGGTCTTTTGGGGCTTGCGATTCCCTCTTCCCCCTTACTCTCTGAAACTTTAAAATGTTTCGCTATTTCCTTAAAGGAAACTGCGAGGGTAGGTGTTTTATTTTCCCAGGACGAATTGTTTGGCCAACTCCTTAATATTTTCTCCCTTTGGACAAATGAATTTCTACTCGTTTCCTTTCCTTTTATCCGAAGCAGGAAATTATGTCATGTTCGGAAAAGTATGTTTTTGAACCAAAGGATTCGGCAGGACATATTTAAAAGAAACTTACCTAATATCCTTTATACTGGCTTTCTACACATTCCCTTCCAAAATTAGCATAAGGAAGGAAAATCTGGCGAATTCGACAGTGAATCCTTTGGTTTGTCAGAAATTTAGTTTGCAAATCAGTCAACACAGACAGGACATACCGCCGTACAGGACACACATGACATGGCTGAGTATGTGTGTGTGTGTATGTGTGTGTGTGTGCAGATTGAGCAACAATTTCAACAGTCTGCGAACAAGCCTGAACAGAGGGGGAAGGCAAAAGTTTACACAAGACTGAGACAGAGACCAAACAAAAGCCAAACAAAAAGCAAAAGCAATTACAAAGGCCAACAGACGGGGCTGAGGGGCGCAGGGCAGCCAGCCGGGGGAGGGTGGCGTGTGGCGTGTGGCATGTACATGCATGAGGACAAGCTTCCACAAAACTTGGGGCAAGAAAATCAAACGAAAATTCCAAATTAAACTCATTTAAATGGCGTATGAAGAGCTGCCTCTCGCCTCTCCTTCTGCACATCCTCTAGCCCAGCCGTCTCTATCTCGCTCGGCACTTGTCATGTAAGTCATGTTAATGTCATTGTAAAGGCGGCATGTCGCCCAGAGGGCGTGGCACGGAGGCATGGGGCTGATGCTGATGCTGCTACTGCCTCAACTGCTGGTGGTGGGTGATTGACATGGCCGAGTCAAAGGGGGTCTCCGCCCGCCTCGCTCATTTGATTTGATATGAAAATTGCCTGGAATTATTGAATTAACATATGCTCGAGTTGAGCTCAAGCATTTCTCCCATGCCACGCCTCCAGCCAGCCGCCTGCCGCCTACCGCCTACCGCCTGCCACCGCCCACACCCACCCGTCTGGCGTTTGTGCGGTGGCATCTTATTACCAAAGCGTATTAGGCATGATTGATTGCATTGAGCAATAATGATTTGTCTGCCGCTTAGTTCTGCAGCTGAGCAATACACTGAGATAAAAGCTATCTCACTTCTACTTTGTTTACAACAATAGTTAAGAAGAAATAACAACTTAAAGCTTAGAGAACTCCACCTATACAGCCTACAAGTAGCATCTTGTTTAATAATTTATTTTCAGTGCACTTATTGGCTTTTGAGGTCCTGGGCGTGGAGGTCACGTGCAAGTGTGTGAAAGTGAATTGCATGATTAGTCGGAGGCCCAAAGAGTGTTCGAATTTCCAATTGCCATTCTATGCGCTGGGGGTTCGAAATCTATTGCCTACTTAATGGGGCATTTAAAGATTCATCTGCCAAAGTGAGTTTTGGGGAAAATAGTGAGCGTTTAAACTCTACCCAAGATAATTAAGAGCTTAGACCGGCTTTGTGTTGACTTTAGGTCCTTGGAGTTAAGTTCCAAATTATTTTATAGCCACACAAAACTGAACTTTGGCCTCTCTGTCTTTGGAAGAGGAAAAAAGACGTTAAACTTTCAAGCAGCCCGACAGGCGCTTAGGGTGCCTGCTGTCTTGTTTATTGTTAGCTCTCGCCCGAGGAGCAAATAGTTTCGTTTTCTCTGACCCAGTTCGGGTGTTTGCAAAGTTTGGAACAGTCGGGGGCAACTTACCTCGAATCGATGCGCTGCAAATAGTCCAGGCGGCTCAAGTGCAGCTCGCGCAAATGAAACAGGTTGAGGAAGGCGACGGCGGGCAGCTGGGAGAAGCGGTTCCCGCCCAGGTTCAGATAGGTGAGGTTCGAAAGTTTCGATAGCTGCTGGGTGGGCACCATCTGCAATAAAAAATGATAGAGGTATTTCGTTTTAGAGAGCATTCAAAACAAAAATGAAAACTTTTATCGAGCTGAATGGATCCCATCAAATATTAATGCTGGCCACTCAGCTCACAAACGGTTTGCGGTCGGCCCGAGGGCCGTCCCCCAACCCAGCCCGAAAAATATAGAGAACTAGGAAAAAACACAGACCAAAAAACAAGTAACAATCAATAGTAAAGCGACTGCAGCGGAAGCGGAAACGCGCGTCATGTACTTCCTTTTTGGCCCTGCTTTGGGGCCCCTCCTGCTCCTGCTACCCTTTTTTCGTTACCAATCACTCGCTGGCCAACAAATTCGTCTCTGTTTTCGGGGGCAATAAAATCAATCTTGCAACGAATTTGTTACAAGCAGCAAGACAGCTTCGAGGAGTGTGGCATGCATAAAAGAAAAGGCTTCCTTTCGGGCGAAAGCTTTTGGCTGTAATTTTGGGCGCCCGTTGTGTTCACCTACACCTTCCTCTCCCCGCCTTTGTTCTCGCTCCATCCCTCTGCTGCTTCTGCGTCCTCCAGCTCCCTCCCTTGGCGTGTCGGAAGCTACGTGCCAGGCGTCCGGACACGAACACACTCTGCGATAACGTAATGAACTTCTAGGTTGGGGGCAGCAGCAAAAAAAGTGGCATGGAAAACCAGGAAAAACTGGGAAAACACAAGGAGCAGTATGGCAGTATGATTCTAAACGCCGGCTCAGCTCATAAGGCACTGGCGAAAATGGTTGAAAATTAAAAAGCATTACGCATACGCAATGTAGGCCAGGCCGGGCAATTGTTTAACCAAATGGCAACAGTTCTTTCTTACCACTTCCACCCTTTGTGTTTGCACTGCTCTCAAAGGGAAAGCGCCGACTGCTGGACTAATTAAAAGGCTTTCTCCCCCCTGCTGCCCCCTGTGAGGGCAAACTGAGGAAAAGTGGCCGAAAAGAAAGTGAAATTATATTGACTTTGATTATTCAACTTAATTTCCCATTTCCCCTTTGCTTCGGAGTCTAAACAGAGTCTAAAAATGGGGCATGAAAGCAAGAATCTGTTAAAACGAAAAACTTGAAAGCCAACACACTTTAACCCTTTCGACCTTAAACGTTATTTATTTTCCACCGACGCACATATGCGAAAATTCTCAGAAAAGACAACATGAGAGACTCGCACAAATGTTTCCAGTATAACGATTCTGCAGTTGTGCATCGAAACGCAAAATTTATGCAATAAACGAGTAATAAAAAGAAAAAAACAGAAAATAAATACACGCAGTTCATAGCAAAAATAAAATCAAAGCTCTACTCAAATTTATTCCGGAATATTTCGCAATTATTATGTTTAATCTGAGAGATGAGTGCCGTGTTTGTGTATATTCATGCACTTAGTGAATAAAATCATCTTCCTGCCTCCGGTTGGTGAACAAACATTTTTTTTCCCCGAATTATGAAAATGTAAAATTGTGCAAAAGTTATTCCTGGCCATGTTTCCTTTTCAAATAAATGATTTTATTTGTCCAGAGTTTAAAACAGATTCAATTGAATCGAAAATGATGAAAAAGTGGAATCACATTTAGAATTGTTGGAAATGTTTACTTTTGCCATTTATTTCATTTTATTTTAGATCTCTGTTCAGCAAATTGAGCAACATGGCTCTCTGAAGATCTCCACCTAATGGTAATCCCTTCGAAATTAATTCCCAGTCAATGGCATTTCTTTTCAGAGAAAGAACAGCTCATGTCTGAGCTTCAATTCAACACACTTCATAAATCATATTCAACTTTTGCATTTTACAGACTCCAGACACAATGCCCCTCAATACCTTAGTCCTCTGCCACCTCCTCTGGTCCTCCTTTCCGGGAAAACTATGCAGATGCAGACAACAATTTTATATACTAGCCGCATGCCGAAATGGGGCAGAATGTTGGTGGGGCAGATCCACGGATCCTGCACTCACCCTTCCTGCTTCCTGCATAATAAAACAACAATCTGTCCAATGGGAAAAAGAATGCCATTTGAAAATACCCAAACAGGTTGGCAGGACTCGCAGGATGTGCGGTGAGCGGTGAGCGGCGAGCAGCGAGGAGGCGGAGCGGAAAGGTGGGCGGCAGACCATGGCAGACCATATTTCAACTACAAAATGCCAAAAGGTATTTTAAGTAGTTTCGAACTGATTCCGAGCGCCATAAATTCCTCAGCAACGTCAGTTGCCGTTGACTACGCGGTTGCTGCTTTGGCTGCTACTGCTGCTGCTGCTGCTGCACCTGCTTAGAAATCCTTGTGCAGCCATCAGACAGGACATACACGCACACTTTATCCCGTCGTAACGACCATAAGTATGTGCCGGCCCAGGATTCCCGCACGTCCGGGCACGGACTGAAAGGAGGAGAGTCCTCGACTCGGTTGCGTTGCATCCATCAGTTTGCATAAACAGTCGGCTGCTGTTGCCAACTACACCTATAACTGCACTGAGGGATAGCTCTTTGCTCCTGCCACGAGCTATGTTCCCCGAAACCCTTTTCCTGAGAGATTTCTCTCGGTGCTGTCCTGTCTCTGATTACATAAAAACGCATATCTGGAGACTTTCTGGCTGGGGAGGCCCCTCGTTTCCATGTCTCTGGCTGGAGAGAAGGACGCTGGACATGCAATTTCACCTTTGAGCCTGGGGATTTGGGCTCAACTCGACCGAAAGTTCTGCAACCGTGTTCTAATGATTTGGTTTGCCAGTTTAAAGGACTTTCCTTAAGGCAGATTTTAAAGAGCGATAGTGGGAAGCATTTCTCAGCACTATTTGGCGACTAAATCTCCCAAGACTGCCAAGACAAGCGCAGTTTAGGCACTCGAGTTTGAGATCTCTCGCATTTCTTTATCCTGACCCCGCAATTTAAGTTCGACGCTCTGCTGTTTCTGCAGGACTGTCTGGTCGTAAAGTTCCGGGCTTAAAGCCAGCTCAGTTGCCAGGAAACGGACGAAGTAACTAGAATGCAGAGGAGGGGGGCCTGAGCAAAGACCATGCAACATCGCCCACTGGACTGGAGCGGCAAAAACGGCAGAAATCAGCCCGACACGGACATGTTTGCATGCATAAATAGCAGAAAGGACATGGGCCGGCCGAAAGGACTCCATTGCCGAGTGCGTGTGAGGCAGTGTGTGTGTACGAAACACGAGAGTTATGGTTATTAATTTTGCGTATGCAAAATGAAGGCAAAACTCCAGTTCAGGAAGGACGAACTTAAACGAGGCAGGGGGATAGGGAAATCCGCTTTGGCAAAGTGTTGCTCACAGGATTTTGTCCTGGCAAAGTGTCTGAATTTATGAGTCCAGCCAGGCACGAGTGTTTGTTCAATTTCACACTTGGGGTTTACGTTTACGTTTAAACAAAACGGATTTTAAATATGGACTAGTTGGGTTGATTTGCGATCAGAAAACTTTAAAATATATATCATAAACTATACCAACCGTTAGGTTATTGTCGGCCAGGTCCAGATGCTTCAGCGAGATGAGTCCTTCGAAGGCGCTGACGTCGAGCTCACTCATCACATTGCCCCTGAGACTTAGGGCCAGCAGTTCCTTCAGTCCTTCGAAGCTGTCGTTCCGCACAAACTCCACCAGGTTGTCGGACATGTCGAGGGACTTGAGGGCGTGCAAGTGCCACAGATTGGTGGCCGGAACGTCCAGCAGCCGATTGTTGCGGAAGACCAGCACCTCCAGGGTGGCCATGCCCTTGAAGCTGTTGTCCTCCAGGCTGACAATGTTGTTGTTCGTCAAGTCCAGCTCCACCAGGGCGGCCAGATCACTGAGGGCGGTGGGATGCACTGTCTCGATCCGGTTGAAGCTCAAATCGAGCAGCAGCAGGTTGGTGAGTCCTTTGAAGGCGTGCTTGTGCAGCGAACTGACCAGGTTCCGGCTCAGGTTCAGAGTCCGCAGCTCCGACTGGTACTCGAAGTTCTTCGAGCCCAGCGTCTCGATGATGTTCTGCGACAGATCCAGGATCTCCAGCTTCATGTAGAAGGGCAGCGAGTACGCCAGGTTCCTTATCCGGTTCAGGGTGAGATTAATGTACTTGGTCTCGGGATTCAGCTGGATGGGCACGTCCTCCAGGGCGGCGTCCACGCACAGGGCCCGACTGTTGGCCTCGCCGCCCAGGCACTGGCACTTGGAGGGGCAGAAGGCCAGGCTTTCCAGGGGCAGGAGGATCACGAGAACCAGTAGGAGGCAGTGTCCTGGTACCCCGTCACTTAGCCAGGACCTGCTCCTGCTTGTGGGCTTTGTGGTTGATGTTCTTGTTGTAGCTTGTGCTTTGTTTGCGGCCATTTTGTGTTGTCTACTCGTTCTCTTCCGCTTCCGGTTCAATAATTATTCCTCTTTTCCGGTTTGTGGTGCCCTGCAACGTTACCACTTGTTGTCGGACATGATGGCTTCCAAAGAGCTCTGTTTGAATAAAAGAGAAAAGACAGAATGAGTTAATAATAATATTACAGGACAATAGGTAAAGTATAGGCCCTTTTTCCCTCCATCTTCTACTCCCAAAAACCCCAGGTTCTTGCCACTCCTGCTGCCAATAAAGTATCCTTGCCACTTGCTGTGCAAATTAGCGTAAATTTTAATGAAGATACTTGGCAATTTGAAATGGGATATTTAAAAGGTCTCAACGTCGGCTCCTGCATTATTTTCACACCTTTTTTGGGAAGAATCTTTTATTTCGAGGTCTTTTTTTTTTGGGGCATTCACGAAAAACTTTTGCGGCAAGTACGACACTGCAAGATTTATGTGCATAAGTTGGTGGCTAATATTTCATAAAAGTCGAGACTCAGACGGAACCTGAGCACTGCCAACTGGAAACTGGGAGGCGAGAAATCTACGAGAACCGTAGAGTCGGCTTAGTTGGGTCTCTTGGCGTTAACTTTTTTGTGCTGACAACTTTGCATTCGAAAGTTGCTGACTTACCCGGACAGGAGCGTCGTAAGGGGCCTGCCGACAGGGTCTAGGCCCAGTCGGCTGCATTTTATGGTTTATAAGTTTTGCATAATGCAGTCTGCCGGAGCGTCTAATAGTTGCGGCCATTCCGAAAATACATATTCATAAAAATCAAGGAGCAAACGTCGGCAGACAGGACTAGATATTCAAGCCCGGAGATGCCTGGCTGGGAAACCCATTAAATTGGAGCATACAAGTCCCCAATCCTCTTACCCGGCAGCCCCCATTTAGATGGAATTACATGTTTGCCGAAAGGCAACACTCAATTAAGTAATTAACAAATTATGAACGAGGGGTACTGCGGCCACAGAGGCTGGCCTTTCAATTCCACTCGTGTGTCTGTCTTTCGGGCTCCGATTTGCATACAAAAGCACAGACAATGGACCGAGGAAGCCCTGCCCCCTGCCCCCTGATCCCGCCCAGGCATACATACACTGCGAACAATAGCCCTAACTAGCTGTAAAGCAAATAATAAAGAGTTAAACGCAAACTTTTGCGGCTCCATAATGTCAACAAAAGTTGGAAGGCCTCACACAGAAGGCGTGTGTGTTCCGCAGGATCCTCTGAACCCTCCCGGTCCGCCCACTCTCCCATTCATTCATTCAGTTTTGTGGTTCTGGTTCATATTTTACGCTTCAATAAAATTGGCAAAAAAAAGTCCAACCTCCTCTTTGCTATTTTTGCCTTTCGCTCGCCTCTTTGGGCTCAGTGGGAAAAAAGTGAAAATTGTGAAAAATTCACTCCCGTGTGAATTATTAAGTTTCACATGGCAGTTGCTCTTGTTGTTTTCTTCCTTTTACAAAAATATAAGAGGGGTATAGAGGGGTGTAGGAGGTGTAGGGTTGTGTGCCAGTGTGTTTGTGTTTGTTTGCAAAAAGCACACAAAGTTTTTAATAAACTTTCGCACGCCAAGCGAACTCAACTTTGAAGCAACCCTCTGTGGCCCGCGCCGCCAAAAATGTTTGGGGCGTGGGGGCTGGAGGCCTATAAGTGGTTGGAGGGGCGGCTGGGCGAGGGGGGTGGTAGGTGCCACACACAAACAAGCATGATTTCATTGTGGCAAATATTTTGAAAGCAAGCTGCCGGCCCGAGGGGCAAAGTGGCCAAAAGCGGCAGTCGAATGGGTTCGGGCCATGTCAAAGGCCAACCAAAAAGTCCAAAGTTGGCCCTGCACTTTGAGTGCAAGGCAGGAACAGATCGAACCGGGCTCGTTTTAAATGGTTAATTAAATAAGGCCAACTAAGAGTGTCAAAGTACCAACAGAAAGGACATGCTGCACTCTTTTCAAGGCAAACAAATCCTTGTTTTCCCCACAAAAAATAAACTCCAGCCTGGCAGAAGCTTTTTTAATCAATATTTTCACTCTTAGCAGGCTTATCAATTTTTGTACAAGTTTTTCTCCAGGACTTACAGTTTTAAGCCGGCCATAATCGGAGATATCCTTCCGGGATTTTCTCATCTCATTTAGGCTTGTCTTGTGCCCCATTGCCCCTCCCCCGAGCTCCTCCACCATATTCCACTATATTCCATCATTCGGTTTATGACTGCAGCTAAACCAAAAATCCAATCAACAAAGTTGTATGTGCTTGCTGGGAATGCCAGGACCCAGGACACCTCCCTCTTCAGTTTTATAAGCTTCATTTAATTATATTGACATTGTTGGAGTCTGTTTTTTTGGATTTTTTGTCTCCAGGTGGGGAGCCTGGGAAATGCTCGAGGAGTGACACCCGAAACCGGAAACCCGAGGGGCTGCCAGCAACCTTATCCCACGTTCCTCATTTGAAGTTAAACGCCATAAAAATGGGAAAATAATGCCAAAGCGGGGGCGGCAAGGGGAGTGGCAAAAAAGCACCGGAGCAGAGCAGAGCAGAGCAGAGCGGAGCAACAAATGCTGATAATAGAAATAGCGAGCGAGGAAAGCCAAGGACTCTGTGTGCCACGCATAAAGTTTGCACATAAATTTTCCAGGAAAAAGAACCGCTGAGCATGCCATTGACTTTAAAGGCCACAAATGGCAGTGGAGGGGTCTCACGCCGGGGGGCCGGAGGGATTCGAGGCGAGGTCAGGGTTCAGGCAGGCAGCCAGAAGGAAGGAAGGTATCCTAGGAGGAGAGCCGAGCCGAGTCAAGTCAAGCAATCAAAGGTGAAAAACTTTTGTGAACTATGCGAAGAGCACACAAAGTCAATATTAATATTCACTTAGTTGGCAGCCGGGGTCTGGGGAGGGTCTGGCGGGGGCAAGGGCTTCGTGGAAGGGGCGGGGTGTCCGACTGACAATGGCCAGAGTGCAGGCAAATGCCAAGCAAATTGAAAATGCGACGAAAAACGTGAGATGCTGTCTTTGCTCGCCCCGCTTTGGCTCCGCACCGGAAGAAATAAGGAACATAACCAGAAATCTAAATAATACAACTGCGAAGAGTTCTTCTCCAGAAGAAATAAGCTCTTTGGTTGAAGAAATACTTTAGGCTTTTTTATTCACTTTTATTTTCTCTCTCTGTAGCAACGTGCCCGAGTGCGTTTATTTTTATCAAGATTAGCATTTGCTCCTCTTCCCAGAGACCGGAGACCGGAGGCTGGGGATGGGACCTCCTCCTGGTCTTGCCCCGCAGAATTATTGGATAGCCAAACACTCTGCCCTGGCAAAACAAAGAAACGAATTCCCAGATTTCGCACGCACAAATTGTCCGGGGTCTCGGCTGTCTATGCGTCCTCCTGGCACTTGCCGTCAAAGATGGATTGTGGTTGTCACCAGGGAGTGCAGTGGCCAGAGCTTTCCCAGCATTTTCGTGCCCCCTCCCCCGACATAATTAATGCAATTTTCGGTCGCCTGGCTAGAAGAGTCTTGTGTTGTATGGACAATTAGGAGGCTGCCAAAAAACCAAAACAGCTAAATGGAAAATGGTGCCTTCTAAACAGTGGATGCACTTTGGCTCAATGGTTCGGTGTTTATTTTAGGAATACTCTCTATAGTTGTAGAAAAGACATAAGCTCCTTATCCTGACTAATCTTTAAGCTGAGCCAGGAAATAAATAATCCCTGAGCCTGGGAAAATAAAACTTTGCGCATATGTGATGCGGCGGCAGGCCAAGAATTTTAATTTAATTTAGTTTTTTCAACACTTTGCCTGATTTGCAACACCCTGCCACTCCCAAGAAGCACGAAAATGGCTTAATAACCAGAGGCAGTTCCCCACTTGCCACAACCGGCGGCAAATGCAGACGCCGTGGCAGACGCCAGACGAGACGCCATGCGGCAAAATAAAACCCGAAATACAACAAACTGCCATCCAAAAAAGAGGAGCACGAATGAAAAGAATAGGAGCTCGTGTGAGGTATTTAAAAATATATATATGTTCTTAAATATATCTGTCGCCGTGTACACTTCATTCCGCAGAGTGTTTCGCCAAGTGGCCGGAGAAGTACGAGAGAAATAATGCGACAATTGCATTAAGTCTACGGAATAAAAAAGACACAAGAGCCGGCGAATGAAATATTTTATCTTTATATGCAGTTTCTGTGTTTATTCCAGGCTCCTCTTTTGTTTCGTTTTTTTTTTTTTTTTTGATGCTGCGGTCCACTAAATGTTTAAAATGGTTTAGAGATCCTTAACTCGTTTTTATTGTGCCAGGACGGAGTTGAGTTGTTGGGAATTGGAGCAAAAAGGCGGAAACTGCGGAGAACCAAGTTTATGCTTCCGCCAAAGCCTCAGATGATATAGGATACGAAGGAGTTGCAGTCCTTGGGCGCTTACCACATTTTTGCGGCACTAGAAATTAAGCTTCAAGAAATTTCCCAAAAATTCACGTCTTTAGCCCACTAACATTGAACAGTTTACAGGTTGAACAGTTTCCCACCAGAGACCCCTTTCCCGTGGCGCCCCAACATCGCTCATACGTCCTGTTGGACAATCTAAAAATCGATACTTTTTTGGTAGTCAGTTCACGAACGAACACATATACAAAAAGAGAGAGTACAACGCACTTTGCGTTTGGCTGCTGGCACGGAAAAAGAACCAGGAAATAAATGAGCCAGTTGGAATGGTGGCTAAAAAAACAAGCTTTAGGCCACTGGCACAATAATTTGGCACGCAAACCTTTTTTTTCGCCTCCCAAACCCAGAGCACATGCATAAAAAATGAAGAGAAATACATTTTGGGCTGCGGAGTCCCGAGTCCAGAGCCAGTGGCGTACATTAAAAAATTGCCAAAGTCAACTAGAGGGATAAAGCACACACACACACACACACACTGAGAGAAAGTCCTCGGACCAGGATACCCCCTAGTTTCTAGGTCTCTCCTGGTGCGGTCATAGTTTGCTTTGCGGATAAACATATAACAATTAGAGTCTCGCTTTCTGGGTTCTTTTGTTTTGTTGGATTGTCCACTTGGGGGTTGTTTGTTTTATATTTTTTTTTGGAGGGGCAGAGCTTCTGCTAGGGGGTTAACGAATGGGTTAAGGGAGCATCGCATATACGAGACTCTGCGCACCGCTAGGGGCAGTCAAATATTTAAGTAGATTTCATATTTAATTCACTTTAAGGGAGTCCCTATTTTGTGAGAGGACTTTTTTCGAGAGGACGACTATGCAAATGAGCTCCGCCATTTGGGTCAAAGTTCAGGGGGCGGGCGTGTCTGTTCGAGGGGCGGGCGGCGAGTATTTATGGGCCCGAGTGTGTGTGAGTTTAGAATTCAGGATAATGTGTGTGGGTCAGGTCGGGAAATATGGCTGGCGAGTTAAAAGGACGACTTAAATGTACCAGAAAATTAAGTCGAGCAGTTCCCGCACCACTCTCCTATGGCACTATTTATTAACAAACAAAAGTTGCACAAGTTGGCGCTTTCCCAAGCGCCCAGTTTCCATTAAGTTTCTGTCACAAAAATATAAATTCCCCATACATCAAAAGGGTTAAACGAGAGACATACTTTCCCCCGCTCCTCATGCGAAATATGTTGTAAAAATTTTACAGTCAACAAACATAAATTAATTTAACAAATGAACAGCGCCGCACCGAACTGAGCCAACACCGAAATACGACAGGGGAGAATCCCAGGAATTTAACCTGAGCCCATAAATTTTCCTTCCCCGGCGAAGAAACAAATGTTCATTAATATGCCAGACACATCTAGGGCAGCCCGGCAGGGGGCAGAGTGCGGCGGAAAACCGAAGAAAAACCGGGGAAAACTAGGGGACATGGAATTTTTGAAAATTTATTAATTGGCAGCTAAATAAGTGGAAGGAATTAACATGTTCATAATTTTATTAGCCGAAAAATAAAAGGGGTACGGTCGCTTTTGTTGGGCAATGCCAGAAGGGGAAATTAAATTATGCAATAAAAAAAAAAAGGAAAATTAAAAAAGTGAAATGTTTTAAGAGCATTTCGCAGATTCCAGTCCGCCGTTTAAATCAATAAATTACAAGGAACCATTTTGGAATTGACATCGCTTAATGCCAGCTGTTGGTGTTCAATTCCGCTCAAGTGTCTCACTTTCCAAGGCAGCCCCGCCCCCACACTGCCGCCAGATGGGCGCAGAGGGCGGGGGCGTGGCTGGGGGAAGCACAAAAGATCTGGATTCATGGCCTTTTAATTGCAACTGGCAGCCAGAATCGAGAGGAATTTTTCGTGGGTCTGTCCATCGATTTTCGGGAGTTTTCCGCTTGGCTTTTCTCGCTTTTCCCTTCTTTTTTCCTGACACATATAAGGGGAAAGCAATTGTTAATTAAATGGGCTTGGCTCTGGCAACCTGTTGATCCAAGCCGAGTGATTTACGGCCAAAAGTTTCTACTTGACAATTAGGTATTTGGCTGCATGGACTTCCTCCCGCTTCAGTTCATTTAAAAACATGCAAATCGATTTGGGCCATAAATATTTTTCATCGGCATAGGGAGAACCTTTTCCGGTAAAAATAAATCAAAAGCAAAATCAATGAACTGACTCCGGCAGGACCCGAAAAAATTGTTCAAGCCATTTATTTATAACAGGAGGGCAGCCACAAAAAGGTCCTTGGGAAGCGGTAGGATCCCTCCACACACGCACATGTGAGGCGCCTATAATTGAATTATTTTACGCATAAAGTTTATTTATTCATGGCTCCCGAATGCAGAGTAATGGCGGCGGAAGCACGTAAATGTAATTTAAATTTATTTAGTCAAAGCAACCCGTATTTCCAGGGCAACATGGAATAATATTGGCCGAGCCCACAATGGGAACTTCCAATGAAAATCGGCTTATTTGGGCAACTTGCGCGGAAAACCCAGAATATTTGGATACTTGTTGCTTGACATCGAAGCCAGTAATGTTGAGTTTCTTGCCGCCTGACTTTGACGTGGATTTAATTAAATTTTTGTCAAAACTTTGGCCAAAGAACTAGGGCAGGAGGGCCCGGAGTAGCAACTGTTTACTGGAGTGTGTGGCCCCCGAGGCGGTTAGCAGATTCGCATTGTTGGTCTTGGACTTTTACTTTTGCTTTTACTTTTGCTCGGATGCTCGCCCATTTCCCTATTTACCTTTGCCGCCCAGGACCCACATCCTCTTTGCATTTTTTGCGGAAATGGCAAGAGCTTCTGGAAAATTTCTGGAAAAGAGCTCCGTTCTGGCATTTCCGTGTTGCATTAAATTCTCCTCGTCCCTTGGCTTCCTTCTGCTCCGAGCTCAGGAAATTTGATGAAAAGTTCCCTAAATCTGCTTCTTCAACAGGTGTGAGGGCAGCAAATTGGTTTCATGCGCCATTTCCGCCCAAAACTAGGACTACTGGGTTTCAAACAGTCCCTATGTTTCAACTGCAACTTACCTTTCAAGGATGAAGTGTCCTCCAGTGGGAGACTATCTGCCTGGCTGGCTGACGGCAATTATTTCATCTCTCTGGAAATAGAAAAGAAGGAAAATCTAGGTCAGCGGCAGAAGTGGCAAAGTTTTATTTGAAAATCCATAAAGTTGTGTCTTGCAGCCTGTAATTGTATCGATTGCTCGGTGGAGTGTGTGGCTCTCCAGGACCCTCATCTTGCCGCTGGTGAGCAACCAATTTGCCGGCAGCTCTGGCCTGTCAGCAAAGTTTTCATCACTGTCAACGGGGCTAACAACTTAACTGGGGGTTTGGACATCGAAAAGGTTGTTGCACATGCAAGACGCTGTTGCACGCCGGAGCAAGGGGCGGTGGCACGCAGGCCAGTCAGGGTTGCAGGCAATAAAGATTTACTTTATTCGGAATAAAAAGGGCGTACTGTTTGTCAAGTCATCTGGGCTTCTTCCACTTTTAATAAGTTGTTTGTTTTTAAATTAAAACACAGAGTATTAGGTTGCCATCCCTGACTCCTTGGCAGGCCCTCGAGCTCCCCCACAACCCAGGACACAATCAGGACACGAACTAATCGCCACATCAAAACGTCAGGTGGCATGTTATAGATTTCCTAGTTTCCCCGTCGAGGCACCACCAGCTTTCCTTCGCAGCTCTGAGCTCCGACATGACGTACTGTGTATGACCTCTTGTCGGGGGGAAAAAGTTGGTTGCTTTGCTGTCAGTTGGGTTTACGTTTTGGAAAATGTTGAAAGACTCGCAGCAGAGGCAGCCGCGGAGAGAGCGGGGGACGGGGCAGATTCGATTAGAGGCAAGCAGGCGAAGCCACCATGCAACATTAATGAGCAGCATACACTGTTTGCACTGTCGAATCGCTGGCAGCGGAGGCACCGTTGCGTATACTTGATCTTGTTACACGCACAGCTAAATGTCAATTTATTTGCCACACTCCAGAACACTAAGCCGACAACCTTCGTCCGTCCCTTCAGCCGCACCTCCTTCATCGCCTGTCTGTCTGCCCGCTGACGAGATGATGTAATCGATGGCTCTGCGGCTCTCGACTGACTTTCAGAGTTCTCGGCAATTTGATTAAAATTCATCGCCGGCAATTGAATTATGCTGGAAATTTATGCGCTTGAGCGAAACTTTTTAATGATTTTAATCATCATTTATTCTAATTACGCAAAATTATTATAACGAGAATCATTTGGAAATGTAACCACTTGGGAGGCATTGGGCGGCGAAAAGGGGTTTGCTTCTCGCGGCTTTACGACCCGTTTGAGTGGATATGAAACACTTTTATTGTCCACAAATCCGTGTATGTATTACTTTTTGCTTCTCGAATGTCCCCCCTCAAAGGAGCCCCAGGGCCACCTTTACCTTTTCTAGCCCATTGTCTGCAGTTCAGGTGCATTTTACGCCCTGTTTATGAGGGCGGGGGTCCAGAAATCCCCGTAAATTGAAAACGAAAGTTGAAGTGCAAACAAAGCGTGGGGGGTGGGGAGGGGTTCGCCCCACAAAGCCAGAAATATTATTTTTACGTAACCTTTAGTGTGTTTTCCCAAGCAAACCGCAGACGCTGTTACTTTTTTTCCATTCATTTTGTCGTCCTTTTGGTCACAGCTGACGGTGAGAGCCTGAAAGTCAATAATGCCGATAGACGGCAAATAAAAATTCCCTTTTGGGCAACAGCACGTTTTTCGATTTCATTGCTTTGTTGTTATTGTTTCGGGCCAGACAAAAGGGCGGCCGTCTGGGCCACGAAATGAATGCCAAAAGCAGCCACGCAGCAGAAATTCTGATCCAGCCATCCCTTTCGGCCATTAATAAAACACCAATGATGGCTTAGACCCTCCCGTTGAATCCTTTCTCCCACTTACCAGCCACTGGTCGCCTATTCGCTTTAGCAACTGCCAATTTCTCGCCTGGCTTTGGCTTGGCTTTGACTTTGTGGCTCGGCTTTTGTTTTCATTTCAATGCCAGACACCGAGACCAAAGCTCCAGGACTCTCCAGGAGTCCGAGGAGTTACAGTTACCATTGGGACTCGAATAGCGGAAAGGTTCGAAAGCGGAAACGGAAATCGCTGGACAACTAACAAGCAGCCGAAACAATTGGCAAATCTCCGGGTTCTCCATTTCGAAAGTCAAAGCCAGCGACCAGATGGACCCCTAGAACTTTGATTGTTTGATGTCTAGTCTGTATTGTCCCTCCGTTTTTTGTTCTCGCTTTTTTCAGCGACCAATTGGCAATTATTTTAGACAAATAATTGCTCTCGCCAGAAATTGTTTGGGGAACGTGGCTGAACTCCCAAAGCCAGTTAACTTTGTGTCTCTTTTGGGTAAGCGAAGTTGCTTCTTAGCTGGACTCATTATACACTTCAAAAACACAATAGTAGGTAAGCGAGGTTTTATTTAAGATTAATGCGCCAGTCATTCAAGGTATTCCGTTCCACAAAGTGCAGAAAATGTGCAAATATATAGACATCGCTGAGGGAAGGGAACAAATGTTAATATTAATAGAAATTGATTTAAAAATTTGGTCAAGGGTTTGATGTAAGATGATTGCGGAGAATCGATTAAGGTATTCCGCTCAAGAATCGGTTGAAAATTGGAAAAGATATATTTATCGCTAAAGGCCATATTTTGCTCCTCATGCATTTTTCTAAATTTCGAACAGGATCCTTCGGAAAATTTGATGAAAAATCTCAAAAAATTATTGTTTTCAGATTTTAATGCAGAATGATGGTAAATCGATCTACAAATCGATCAAGGTATTCCGCTCAAGAATCGGATAAAACCTGACAAAGATATGGCCATCGCTGAAGGCCATAAGTTGCTCCTTATGCATTTTTCAAAATTTCGAAGAGGGTCTGTCGGAAAATTTGACAAAAAATCTCAAAAAAATTTTGTTTTCAGATTTGAATGCTGAATGATGGCAAATCGATCTACAAATCGATCAAGGTATTCCGCTTAGGAATTGGTTGAAAATTGACAAAGATATGGCCATCGAGGGAGGCTATATGTTGCTCCTCATGCACTTTTCTAAATTTCAGGTGGGGTCCTCCGGAAAATTTGATAAAAAATCTCAAAAAAATATTGTTTTCAGATTTTAATGCCGAATGATGGCGAATCAATCTACAAATCGATTAAGGTATTCCGCTCAAGAATCGGTTGAAAATTGGAAAAGATATGGTCATCACTAAAGGTCATATGTTGCTCCTCATGCATTTTTCTAAATTTCAGGTGGGGTCCTCTGGAAAATTTGATGAAAAATCTCAAAAAAATTTTGTTTTCATATTTTAATGTAACGTGATGGAGGATCAATATACAAATCGATCAAGGTATTCCGCTCAAGAATCGGAAGAAAGCCGCCAGAGATATAGCCTCCGCGGTGATTCCCATCCTTTAGTTCCCCAAACAGTTGATGGGGTCTAACGACAAAAAGTGACAAAGGAACGAGTTTACGAGTCTTAAATTATATTTCAGGCGTCGCAAATCAGAATGTTTCCGAATGTAACCTGAGGAACTCCTTCGCACTCGTGAAAGTATTTAGTTACCAGAGCAGAGGAGCAGCAGTAAGCGCTTGTTGTGACGGAAGCCGCTCAACTTAATTCAAAGTTCAGTTCCACTAACTGGTCCGGGTCGGGGAGGTGTGGTTTCTCCGATCCAGAACCTTGGCGGGGGAGACTCTGCAACATGAGACACTTGAGAAAAAATTCGCCTCTGACGGTCTTTCAACGGGAGAAACCCAACACCCGCGTGGGTGGAACTGGGCTTTGAAAGGGAGGACGAGGGCGGCATGCTCGTATTTTGAGCTTCATTTGTGGGTCATTTGCTTAGCAAAATCCGATGCTAAGCGGATTTTAAATGCTTCCTAAGTGGCCGGGCTGGCTTGTTGATTTTACACGAGTTGTGAATGGCTAATTGTCCCGAGAGTTAAGCTGCCAGATTATTAAATTATTAAATCTTTATGGAGTTGAATGAATTCCGAGTCCTGGAAGTCCAACAGTGGCAGCTAAAGATACACAATGTATCTGGCAGATACATACTATATATTCAATCTGCTGGAGGAATCGAGCTCGCTGACAGTTGATTGAACACTTTTTGAAATGACAAAAACGCCCCACGGGTGACATTTCTCAAAACACTTTACTGCGTCTGGCCAGGAGTTTGGCTTTTCCGCGATTTTCGAGCTCCGAGCGAGCTCCTGCCCCTTCCGCCGGGCACCTGGTTAGGTGTTGCAACCTTGATTTACGAGTCAGAGGATATACAATTTTTGCATAGCATTGGAGCGAGGCGACGGTGGAAAGAAGCCAACGGCCAATCATTAAAACGTCGGCATGATGACTTCGCCCCCTCGTCTCCCACTGCCGGGTATCCTGAGGCTCCTCTCGCGGTTTTAAATTACCATTTTAATGTTGCCCAGTGCTGCTGATTGATGTGGTATGATGCTGATGCTGGATGGCTGGATGGCTGGGTGCTGGATGGTGGATGGTGGATACTGGATGGAGGATGCTGATGCCGAGATGCTGTTTTCAGGGGCAGCAGTCAAAATGTAAATGCTGTCGCTGGGAGATGAGGAGCGTTTTTCCTCCTAACAAGCTTTTGGCACTTTTTCCGTCTACCGTTTTTTCGCTTTAAAGCCATAAAATAGGCAGAGAGATTCTTCTTTTTAATGCCGGACCATAAAAAGTAAGGCTTTCTTACTCTGTTTCCCTCTAATTTGGTTTTCCGTCGCCGTCGCTCCTCACCTATTAACAGATACTTTGGGACACTTCATTAGGCCCCGGCTGCCGTTCAGATGATTTGAGTTATGGGGCTCCCACCGCTGCCCCGCCCCCTTTCACCACACCGCACCACTCACACGCCCCCGCAGCGGGGGAGGGGCACCCTCTGATTGAGCACAAGTGCCTTGCTGACTGACAGCCTGACACTTTGGGCTTTTAAAGGCCTCGAAATCCACTTATTTTCGGATTGGCTTTCGAAGCAGCTTCTGTACGCTGCACTTTTTCGGGGCTGCCCTCGCCGCTAATGAACTCTTAAAACGAAACAGGGAATTAAAGTTTTCCCAGCTTTCGCAGGTTCCATAAATAGTCTCATTAGCGAATCTCGTAAATTACATTTTCCCATTGAACTGCGCTTTATTGGGGCTCCTTTACTGCTAACGAAGTTTGGCATTTGCTCGTAAAAAATGTATAAAATATTTCAGATAGTTTCAGAGGCGAGACATTAAAGCAAAATTCCGAGCACCCTTTTAAAAGGCACATGTGTCACCTTTGGGGGAATTTATTTTTCGACTCAGACATCTTCACGCCCCCGGGCAGCCGACAAACAAGCATAAAACTTGTCGCCTTCTATTTTACTCAAAATGGGGAAAAAGAAATAATTTTAATGGCGCCAAATACTTGTAAGCAAGAATGGAGACTGCACCCGTGGCAAGGTGACACGGCAGCGGGCCACGGCAGCAAGTCGACACTAAAAGTAAAGTCGGGCCAAATGCACTTCCTGTTGGAGACGAGACTCCTCGGCTTCCGTTTCGATTTCATTTTTTCGCCCAACATGTGTAGGTGTGAAGTGAATTGGTTCCTTGTGGCGAACAGTTTTCCACGCAGCTCTCCCCCATTTTTCCTGCAGCGCAAAAAACTGTCTGCATATGGGGAGTGGCAAGCATCCTTGACTTTTGGTGCCACGGGGAGGTGATGATGTCTCTTCATACTTTGCTTGGCGTTGACATGATTGCTTATAAATGCAATTTTATATATCATATCAATCCCGGGCCGAGTCGAGGGGAACTCGCTCCAGTGGCTGTTATTGCTTTTGATGAATATTATTGCAAACAGATTTCATTCTGGCGAGTGAATGCACTTTTTGAATGTCGCGCGAATAATGGGGGGTTTGGCTGTGCAAAATCGGATAAAAGTGTAGGAGATTAAAGCGTGTTTGGTATATCCACCATGTCTGGATATGAGCCTGCCTTCAATGCTAATGACCCACATAAGTCATTAACTTGGCCTCCGATAAACGCTAAATAAGCGGAAACGAGAAAAAGTTCCCAGAATCCAGAGCAGGAAATTCCGAAGGGCAAAAAAAAAATGGTAGATTTTTCACAGGACCTCATCATCATCATCATCATCATCATCATCGCCATTATGGGTGGCAGGAGCAGACACATGCCGCACCCTGCCGGATCTTCGGCCCGTCAGTCGCTCATCATATTGCGTGCCGCCTCCAGGAAATTAAATAATTTTGTGTAATGAAAAAAGGCAAAAACAGCGCTAATGTTAATGCATTTTTTTATTCCTCCTCCGTCCTCCACACTCGCACTCCCCCAAAAACAAAGGCAAACACTCAAAATGATTGTTATCGTCCTCACATAAAACAAAAAAATGATAGCATAAATTCTGGCTTGTTTTGGCCGTTGTCTGAGTTTCATTGCGAATGTGCGCACATTTTCCAATTGAAATGCCAAACACGGAAAGCGAAAATTTCACAGCTCCTATTCGGCGGTGTTACGTGGCAGGTATATGTGTTCTCATATATGTACATTTTGTTTGCACGGAGGCGGCAAGTGGCAAGTGGCAAGTGCAGGTTGCCGCCTCGGTCGCATATTTGATTTATTGCCAGTATTTCGCACTTGCTCGGTATTTTTGTTATTGTTATTACTATTGCCAATAGGCACAGACAGTCGAATAAACAAGAGAAGCTGCTAGCTGAAGGTCCTTTTAAGCCAAATGGGATAAAATACGAAACAGGACTTTAATAACTTTTCGCTTAAATCCATCTCCATGCATCCACAATTTGCAGTTCAAATTAATTTTGACAGCCAAGTACGGACAGTCCGGCCGAGCCAGGGGGTCAGGGGTCCGGAAAACCAACAAGCTTTGACCATTTGAAGGGCACGAACACGCAAAACGAGCCATCGGGAGAGACGGAAGGACACACACCTAAATTATGGCCCCAAATGATTTGAAAATAGCAGCTGTAATTTGTTTGCCAACACACAGACACGCACTCAGACCAGCACGCACCCAGTAAGCAGACAGGGCCGCTCATCCGGGGTTACACCACCCCCACCCCCACCACCAGCACCAGCCCCAGCTGCCCACTCCCCAAAAGCCAGACCCAGACCCCAAAAAGGACGCAACATATGCGAGCATTTTTCCATGCACTCCGAGACCTTGGGGACTGCATTATCATGGTGGGTGGTGTGGGCGGCGGCGACAATTAGACAAAAGCGGGGACGAACTCGATTCCTGCCATTGTCAGGCTTCGGGACGAACAAAAAGCGTACAAGCCGGGCGAGAGTGGCTGGTTTTTATTATTTTCAAATTAAAATTCTCCACTGGAAGAGGAGGTCCTCGTGAAAGCTGCACATGTGCATTTGGGGTTTTTTTTTTGTTTTGGGGCATTCCTGGGGTGGAGCCACAAATGTGCACGTACACCCATTTTTTAATTGATTAAATGCGAGAGGAGCAAAAAGCACCAGAGTCCTGGGACGAGAAGAGCCCGATCCGAGTGCCATGAATATTAAAGAACAAATAAAACGAGTTTCGTCAAACGAAAATAATATGATTTTGAGTAATTTTTATGGCCAACATTTATTTTATTTCCATCAGCTAAGCCGGAGCGAAGGTAAATGCCACAAATGTGCCATATCAAATGCCAATTTTGCCCAAATTGACAAATACAAACATGAAAGCCATGTTCACTCGAAACAGAAATAGAAAATATGCAGGCAAACAAATTCCGACTGTGTCCTTTGAGCTGCAGGAGTCCGAGAGGGGAGAGTGGCAGCAAAATGTCTGTGAAGTGTATTTATTTTTGGCAAACTATAAAAGCTCAGTCGGCTGCTCTTGAATCACTGATTAAAGTGGAAACCTATCCGGCTGGCTAACAGACTCACCACTCTTCTCGCCGCCGTTCTATTTTAGCCAACTTCCGTCTTCCGGATAAAGTGACAAATTTGCACTTAGCCCTGGCACTTGTTGAGAATCGTGAGCTGCATTTATCCGCTATCGGATTTCAAGCCACAAGGGTTCTGAATGGCCCTCCTATTCAGAATATCGAAATTTATAGCTCAGATTTGTCTTGATTTGTCGCTGGTCTTACTCGAAAGGGAGTTACTCCAAAGGACGGGAGTTATGGGGGACGATCCGTTTCCAAAATGAATCCCTGTTATTTGATAATTACCAACTGGGCTGTTTTAATTTTTGGTTTGAGTTAGCTAACCCACACACTCTAATTTGAAGGCCCAGCTGTTGTCCTGCCGCGATTAAGTTTCAACCTCTCAACATTCCACCTTTGCCTCGAAACCGGCAATTTAAACTTATTCCAAATGTACATAATTTTCTGAGGAAATAGTTCAAACGGAGCCTATATAGATGCCCTATTCCCCACTTCCAGGGCGCGGAGCAAATCCCTCACAGTTCGACGTGGAAATATCCAGTGACTTGACTGGCACAGTTCACATCATGAAATATTTAGGGAATGCGACTCCTTAAAAAGAGACCAGGACGGAGCAGGAGGAAGCAGGCTGTGTTCATGGCCCAATCGTGTGTAAAGTGACAACTTTATTCCCGGGCTTTTTGGCCTCCAAAACAGAAAAAGAGCCAACGACAATAATGTCAACTGGAGCTGGCCCGAACTATTTTCGGGCTGTCCATTCAAATATTTAAAGCGTTTGTGGCCAAAATAAAAAATAGAGGCCGGAGACTAGAGAGCTCCCCGAACCGTAGATATTCCGGGTTTATTGGTTAGCTAGACCGCCTGTGTGTTGTTTTTGGGCGCTGGGTTTATGGCCAACTGGGTGTCCTGTTTGTCCAAACAAGCCCAAAGCTCGGACCTGGCAGGGTCCGGCATGGCTGTGGTTGCCATTAAATCCTTAAAACTACCTCAATGTACGAGTTTATTTGAAAACAAGGACCCACCTCCGGCCGACCGGCCGTCCGGCTGTCAATGCTCCTCATAAATTGTGAATAAAATTCTGACCAGTTAATGGATTTAAATTTGCATGTGTGTTTGCTTTGCTTTTGCCAATACACAAATTTTTCCATCAGAGGTTTCTGCGGTTGCCCCCTGCCCCCTGCCCCCTGCCCCCTGCACTCCGCCCAAATACCTAACATTCTCGGCCCAAAAAACAAATTTCATTTAGTTCGAGTTTGTCTTTCGGTTTTTTGGCCGAATTTCCAGTGCATTTCTTGGCCCAGTTTTGACGAGCACAAATACCTTGTGTCTTGACACAAATGTAATAGAATTTTTGCGGCTGCCTTTCGGGGGAAAACCACAAGAAAAGCTCTTTGCTCCTAAATAGTTTCTGGCCAGAGGCGTTCAAAAACTGTTAGGATCTGAATCAGGATCGGGGGCGTTTTGCGGTGTTTTGTCCGCATTTAGTCCCTGAAGAGACAGTTCCATGTTTGGCCGGAGTTTAGTCCGGAATTAGCAAGCCAAATGGGCAACGGCAACGACAACGGCAACGGCAGCTCCTAAAGGTCATCCCTCGACTTAAATGCCAGCAATCAAAAACTAATCAATATGACTGAATAAACTGCTGGATCTGGCGGATCGGCCAGATCTGCCAGATACTCGTATCCGAGCCGATTTGAATAAATGCAGCCGCAACAGTGAGTCGGAGGAAGGTAAGTCGGCCCGTAGTTCAAAACATTTTGTGGGTAAATGCAAATTTATTGCCAGTAGTTGGGGCAGGGAGGGGATCTCCGATGGGGGAAATAAAAAAGAATTTGCGTATTCGAGTCGAAAGCCCAAAACGAATCGAACTGTGAATGCAAAAAGTCTCTCCGGTGCATGTAGTAAAATATGCTAAAAGTAAATCCAAGTTGAATTAATGGACAGCAATCTTTGGATAAATCTTATGCATTTTCAAATGCACACACACACACGGGGCAGTGGGGGATGGGGCAGGGGGTGTAGGTCGAATTTGCATAACCGCAGAGCAAGCCAGTAAACCAGAAGGAACTCAACTCCGGCCACAATTTATGCAAATTCAATTGCAACAACTTTAGTCGTCGCCACTTGGTCTTCATTTTCCAGTTTTTTTTTTTTTTTTTATCGGACTACCATGGCTCAGACACACATCTGAGCAGGGCCAATCGATGGTTTATAATCCTGATCCCCGGAGATAGCTTTGTGCCCGGACTTTGTTTGATTCCCCCTCCCCACTGGGGCATTAAACTTAATGAATGAATATACATTTCTGGGCCGCATACACCAATGGCTGACAGCTTACACTGATTACAGTTCAATGCCAGCTGCCCAAGAGCTTAATCCACTGCCCCGCTCATGTGGCAAGTTGCTCAACATTCAATTTCAGCCTCTGGAGCGGGTGTCTCTGGAGCGGAGAATTCTCGCCTCAATGCAGTCCGCAGGCAGACACCACAAATCAACACCTACACGCCCTGGCGGAGTCTCTGGCGGAGGAGCCTGGGCAAGGCGGGACAATGTCTCCATACGGAGGCGAGTGGATAATAATCACGGCTAATGCGACAACTGGCTTACTTACTTAGCTTTGATGTTGCTCTGAATTCTTCTCGGAGGCCATGTATTCTCCAAGAATCTAGGGCCTCGGGCTAATGATAAAATGGGAAAACTTTAAAGGCATTTTCGAAGTAAACTGAGGAAAACTACTGACAACAATTAGTTGGGAAACTTCAACAGCTACTCCTTTCGATTTTCCGGAAGAATGCTGCCACTTTCGCTGACATTTTGAACGACAAGTTCATGCAGCTCCTTTGGGCCAAAATAGTTGGCCAGGAAGCATCTCACAGACGTCTTACACATCATTGGCTTCTTGTGGGAGTGGAGAGTGTGGAGGAGCTGAGCATCCTCTTCAGCGCAACATGATTATTTCTTGCTTATTGTTATTTCACGCTACTTTCTCCTGTGTCCTCTCTTCGCAGACAGAGTCCTGATTCCCGGGAGGAAATAGTTTTTAAAGTTATTCTTCCCCACCCCCAGCCCAGCCTCGAGTTTGCCCCAACTTGGGTAGCATTTTGAAGTTGCTTTTGAAGTGCCTTTTCGGAGGCTACTGTTGCCACCTTATCTTCCCAGATTTCATTTCCCCGCCAACATCATAAATCGATTAGCCAGACGCTGCTCCGGATCATTAACGGCCGGCAGGCCAAGTCTCAGACAACGAGACGCGACCCATTAGACCCTTTTCAATGTCAAGAGGGCCGGAGGCGCTAATTTGGCTACAACGGCTCTCAGCCAGTTGGCCAAAAACGAAATCGTTTGGCACTCGGAGAAATAAATGAATAAATTAAACGGATTTTTAACTATAAGTAGATACATTTCCCATCTGGAGTATCAACTCTCTAACCTAAAGATGGCCGCATTTCTCCAACTGTCTCCAAAGTGCACCAAACTAGTTACAAATATTTCGCCGCCGATGAAGGCTGGAGATGCCCAGCCCCGCCGAGCACTTCAGAGATACAAAGATACTGATACAGTCGGACAGCCAGAAAGCAGCAGCTGTCATATCTGACGTTCGAAGCTAATGCATTTGAATATCCAGCCAGTCCGCCAGCCAGTCAGTTAGTCAGCCCCAAGTGATTTGGTAATAAATAGTTAAAGTTTCGGTTTTTGGCACAAAAGGCGTTGCTCTTGTGGCTGATTGGGTTTCCAGTTTTCCGCCGAGTTGGTTTTGCGGTGGAAACTGTCTCGCCCCGAGGCGGCTGGGTTTTCTCCCCAGTTGTGGTGCACAAACATTAATCTGAGCATCATTAAGACACATCGGCAGGGAGGCAGCTCCTTCCGACGGAGATCTTCCGACGAGGCCAGACATTTGATTCGAGGCGTGTGAAGCTATTTTCCCCGTGTGGGTTTCCCCGCCTCTGGACGGATGGATAATCGCGGTTAAATGGATTCTCTGCAGCTGTCATCTCCAGGACTGACATTCCGATGCTTACTTTTAACCAAAAAAATGGCAACTGATTTGCCAACTCTGTAGTTTTTCGTCTGCCCCACCCAGTTGATTTATGGGAAAAATCAAAATCGAAACCGAATTGGATTAGTCGCACCACCGCCGCGTGTCACAACAGAGTGACAACACACACCCAGGTGCCTGAGTGCTCCGCCACATAATTTATGCAAATCGCATTAAAAACCCATTCAAAACTCACTCTGGGGCATCGGCCGATTCCGATTCGTAACTCCGATTTGTGGGAAAAATAGTGGTTCGTAGTAGTTTACCTGCAACGAGAGGAGATAACAAGATGAGTTATGCGCCGTGCGTGGAAAACTAAAGCTAATTTTAATAATTTGCATGCCATTAGCTGATGCTATTTGGATATCTGGTGTGAAACGCATCTGTCGGGTCGGAGAGCCAGCGCAGCGTGAAATTTTTAACAAAATCGAAAAGATATACATGACACACATACTGCATGCGGGGGCGGGCCCCCAGCTGGCAATTATTTGGACACATACTCGAACTATAAATTGTAGCGCGCCGCATGCTACAATCTCATTTGCATCACAAAGTTGGCCAAAAGTTTGAGGTCCGGCCGACACTCCCCCCTGAAAAAGGGCGTGTTAATTATCCACTAATGTTGTCTGCTCCAAAGCCCGATTTTTGACATAATTTGTGCCTGTATGTGCTCCGGGCCAGGGGCAGGGGCAGAAATAAAAGTGAATTAATGATGTAAGCTGGAAACTGTGCCTAATTGATTTATTCCTCTCTGGGTTAATGGTACCCTTATGTTGCACAAGGTTTTCGGGGCTAAGGTCTCAGGTCGGCGGTGCCAGGTAATGGAAAGTGAATTAAAGAGCATTAAAGCGATACACAAGCTCCTCAAAAGTTTCCCAACGACACTTCTCAAACACTTTTTGATTCGGAGACCAAGTTCTCTGTTCTTGCCCTTAGGAGCCCATTGCCCATTGCCCATTGAAGCCATTCCAGAAACGTCTCTATCCGTCCGGCATCTTACACTTCTCACTTTCCAGCTGTGTTTATGAGTTGCCTTTAAATTTTACAACTTAAATGGAAGCATTTAGCCGGCGGAGTGACCAGCATGTGTCCATTGGCATCTTCGGTTTCGGAGATTCGGGCTGGGGGCCGGAGATAATGACCCCAGCGGTCCGGGAGGAGATATCTGGGGGCCGGGGATGTGATATAATCAGAGACACACGCCGGCAAACAACAAGATGCCTGGAAGCGAGTTAACTTTTTCTCATTACACGTTGATGGGTTTCGCTTGATGGCCAGGAACTCGACTCCTCCTCGCCCCCACCCCAGCCCGGCAGTCGTCGTAATCTACGCTTATTTTCATTGCCAATTTTAGTTGCGCCCCGGGCCAAGCTCGCACATTTCCGCTGACTTTTGTCTTTGACCCTCGTTGGGGCTGCCCCGCCAGAACCCACTGATGACACCAAATTCACACTTACTAAACGTAGCCCCGGGACAAGGACTTCCCCCGCCTTCTTCGATCACCAGGCCTCACCTTTGTGCTCCTCCTCGGGTCTGTTTTCCCTGCACTTGTGCCCTGGAGTTGCGTGGAAAAGTTTGCGGAATCGCAGGAGGAGCCCTCGCACCTCCGACATCCCACACATCCTTGGAGCAACTATCTTAATCTCTGGTAGATTCTCCCCCTTCCTTACTAGCAGCTTATTAGCAATTTTCCGAGCAATTAATTTTTGTTTAAAGAGCATTAAAGCAGTCTCCCAAGAAGACGATGGCTTAAACATTAACTTCCACAACGATCTGATCTGATTACCAGGAATAATGCAACCGGATCCGGTTCCCCTTTCGAACTCCCTCATCACTTATCGATTGCCAGTCGATGGCTGTATAGATTCCCCTAAATAACTATTAAAGCCAAACCACCTCATCGCTTTCGCACAAATGAGGGTTCCTTTCTCCAGACCCTCTCGCCGTTGCCAATTTCCGGAAAGGGGTCTCCGAAACACCGCAGCAGTCCACATCGTTCACTCGGCTTGACCTCATGCATTGCATTCTGCAATTTTCGCTATACCAAATGTGGCACTTTAAGTGGACAACAAGCAAGCTACGAATTGCGGCGGCAACATAGCAGCAGCAACATAGCAGCAACAGCAACTTGCAACTGAAACAATTGCAATTGGCAAAAGGTTCAACGCACAGCTGCATTGCGACCGAAAGCAGAAAAACCAAAACGAAACAAAAGAAACGCATTAGAAGGAGGCCGGGAGCAAAGAGCCAGAGGAGCTGGAGGAGCCAGGAGCCGTCAGCGGGTTCATGGCCAATGGCAAAAAAATAAGTCCGAAAACAATTTTGCACGCCGAATGAACGAAAATTGCAGCAATAGCAGGCAGGCGGGCAGACGGGCAGTCAGGCGGGAAGGCAGTCAGGCGGCCAGGCAGACAGACAGCAACAGCAACGGCAAAGGCAACGCAGCCGAAGGAAACCGACTCGAAAATCTATTATTGAAATCTATAAAGAACCAACAGGGAGCAGCAGCAACAGAAGTAGGAGGCGGATCAGCAGGAGCTTCAGTCTGGCACTGAGAAGAAATGGTGGAACTCAAAACTAGATGACTATACTGGTACTGGTACTGGTACTGTCATCTCTTGAGTGGAGAGTCTATTGCAATAGTTACAAATCACAAATTTCAGACAAGTATTTCTCTCCGTGCAGAAGGGTGTGAGGTCAGTGGCCACTGACCATTGACCATCTCAGCTAGATTCGGCCGAGGAAGGTTTGTTTAAGAGTTTTATATACATTTTTAATATGGCCAGAGGAGGAAGAGAGCAGGGCCCCTCCGCCCTGCGCCCTCCCGACTAACTAACTTGGCCCAGAAGGGGTCGAAACTGGCAGATTGCGAAGCGATAACAGCAACAACAGCAACTATTAAGTAGCAAATGCTGTTTTTTGGTATTGGACCGAGCGACTCCGAGCGAATCGGAGGTGAAGAGGTGAACTCCTGGGCGTTGTCAGTTGACTGATGCATTGAGAACCCGAAGGAAGCCCGGCAAGCACGCGCGAGGAAAGTGGTTCGATGTAAAGGAGGGAAAACTGGCGGAGTTGGGGGAGTGATTTCTGGGCAACAGCAAATCTTTCAACTTGAAAATCTGATAAAGGCGGCAAAAGTTCCATTGAAGCGGCATGAAAAGCAAATGTAGAAACACAAAGCAGCGCACAAAAGAAATGAGTTGAGGAAAAGCGGGAAAAGTGCCCGGGCCAGACCAGAGACTCTCGAGCAAAGAGGGACGTCTTCGAGCCAATTCATCCATGGTGGAAGTCTTTTGGCCGCAGACAGACGGAGCAAAATTGATGATCTGGATGAATGAGCATTGAGCCAAGTGATTAAGATTACGTTAGAATGATAAGATGCAGCCAAAATGGTCAGAGCTCTCAAATATCAGACAGCAACAAAGGCCACTATGCGGGGAAATTGCATAAAGTATACACAGAGGTGGATCGGTGACCGAAGCAATCTCCGAAGTGGGAGATAATGCCCCGACTCCATTAATGTGATTTGCCCAACTCGGTTTCTGCATAAACCGAATTAAAGCGAGCTCCCAAGCCTGGCTTGGGGCCAAGCCCAGTATCACTTTACAAGACCCACACAATCCGCAGAGAAATCTCACATTACCCGGGGACTGCTGCCAAGAAAAGGAAATCCATTTCAGCACAAAAAGCCAAGTGAATTGAATGAGTGACTGACTGGCTGGCTGGCTGACTGGCTGACTGACACGACTGTCGGACTCTGAATCTCGTGGCCGGCGTGGCGTGGCGTGGCGTGGCCTTCTCCTTTTGCAGATTTTATGCACTTTTAGTTAACATAAACTCCGATTCGCCCATATATATATTTAACACTTGACTGCCCCGACTGACACCTAACAAGAGCTGCCCGCAGACCGCTTCTGCCCCTCCAGCAGGAGCCATTGTATCCCGATACTGACAGGCAATCAACACAAATCGATCAAATCAACAGGCAGGCAGCAGCAGGCAGCAGTCTTTTGTGGCTGGAGCCAATTTAGGAAGAGGGTTCAAGATCCCCGACGCCGCTATCTGAGTGACAAACAGACAGAGAGACAGACAGCCAGGCTGAGTGGAAGACCAGGAGTCCAGGGGACACGGCCTGTCCCTTGCAGATCAAATAAATCAGCGTAAATTGCATGTGAAATTAATGCAAAAGCGACGATCGCCTCAGTGGCTTGCATTTCCCGCTCCTCGCCCAATAAAGTGCATTTAATGAACGGCGAGTCGCATCGAGTGGCTTTTAAATCAAGTCCGGAGTCCGGAGTCCGCAGTCCGGAATGCCTCCGAGCTTCAATCATTCAGCGCTGATTTTAAGGAAGCCCAATTTGCATATTTTTATTTTGTACTTTTTTGGGGACATTTAAGACACAGTTCTATTCGGATATTAAGGATATTAAAGCTGCAACTGCAATAAGTAAGGAATTCCTTTGTCCTTTGACAGAAGCCGTTGGTCCTCCGCAGGAATTCGGCGACGAGCGCTGAGCCCAAAAAGTAATTATTTCATTTTTCCCCAATCTGCTTTCGGCAGAACATCTCGCCCCATGGCGCTGATGAATGTTGCATGCAACATGTTGCACAAGCTGTCTCCGGCCCTCCGCTCTTAATTTATTGTTTGCCGGCAGCACCATCCGAAAATGTTAATAAACATGTTTATTATGCGTTCAGTGACAAAAAGGCCAGACAGACACAGACAACGACAATAAAGGCCAGATTCCTTTTTCCCCCGAAAAGCAACAAAAAAAATGCAAAAATTCCCCTTTTCCATAATTTAATATAAATTTTATTTTTGTTACTTGGCTCGTTGGCATGTCCTTTTTGGATGCGGCAAGATGCGCATTTCCCGATTCCCGATTCGCGACTCGCCCGTTTTAAACGCTGGAATTTTGATGAAATTTATATGCGTACGTGCTCAAAATTAGCCAGACCAGATCAATCCTGGCGGAGCCCCTCGGATTCACCTGGCTACGTGCGTCGCGAATGGGCCTGCTTAAATTAGACTTTAAATTGGCTAAAAATGCGGCGTAGCAAAAATGTGAATCGGAGCCGGGGGAGGAAGGCACTCGGGCCCGGCCAGATGACCATCTTTGGCCGAGATGCCTGCGACTCCGCTCCCCCAATATCTGCCGATGCGATCGATCGTTCAATGGCTCATTGACTTTTGGTATGCGCCAAAGTTTTTGCCTCGCTCCCATCCCAGCTCCCAGCTCCCAGCTCCCATCTCACGTATCTACGCCGCTTGCTGGTCTCCGATTCCGATTCCGATTCCTATTCCTTCCCAGAACCCAGACTAGGCCTTTTGGCTTTGCGGCTGTCACGGCATTTAGCGCACAGTTGCCGTGGCCAGAAACTGATTTATGTGGCTTGTTGGCGAAATTTGTAAGTTCTTTTGGTCATTGCAGGATAATGAATTAAAAAGGAGCTGCCCGCGATTGACTTTATAATGGGCTGGCCACGAGTTGGTAACAAAAATAATTGTTTTCATTAAGCTCTCCCTTAGTTTCTAATTTATGAGTGGAACTCTATTTAAATTAGAAACTCATTAGTTGTCTGTCTAAACTCTGCGCCACGGAGTGGACTCCTTTTGTCTGCCAGGACCCTCCAGAGGGCGACTGTTTCGTGTTTATTTCCGTTTGCCGAGTGGCACGTCGGTCTGGACTTTATTACATTGTAAAGTTGCAAGCTGGCAGGTGGCAGGTGGCAGGTCGGACAGGAGCTCGTAGACCATGCAATTGAGTCATGCTGCGGCATAACTCAGCCAGGACCCGAAGTCGTTTGTAAGGATTGTCCGGCGTGTTTGCCTTCCTCTCGAAGAACTCCAAGGGACCCAATCAAACATGTCATAAATAAAATTATGTAAGAAAGCCTAAACAAACACTCGCCGAAAGTGGAATGGAAAGTGGAGAAGGTTGCCTGATAAATTAGCAGAATGGGTCGCCCGAAACACTAATTTTCAATTCAAATGCAAACAAAATAATGGAAAGCCAGTGAAAAAGGCAACAGGACTCGGCAGCCCGAAACAAAAAACCCAAAAAAAATAAAAGGGAGAAGGCCAAAAGTTTACAAACCGCAAAATTGTGGCGGTTAGAAAGGAACTTGCCGAACAAGAAAAAAAACCAGCTTTGTTTCTGTTTTTGTTTTGGGGCGGTAAGGACACCCGCCCCGTGTCAAGGATACTCGTAACGTGGTTGTTGTTCTGGGGTTTGACTCGAGTGTTTGCGATGGCCATAAAAAATTAAGCGCCATTTCAATTGTGGACTCCCTCGTCCTTGTAGAACATAAAATTTAACAGGAATATTTGTGGCCCTCTCCTTGCAACGTGTCTGGAGCTCCTTGTTGGCAAATTAAGTAATTTGTAGGCCCCCTTCCCGGGACTATACATACATATATCCAAGTAGCCAAGGTCCAAGTGTTCACAGTTCCAACCCGAAAATCAAACTTGAAATTTTAAATCAAACTCAATTAAGACCCCCCTTCGGCCGCCACTCAAAGCCTGTCGATTTGTTAGACTTTCTCGCCCCTCCAATAGGTACGGGGGGCGTGTCTGCTGGGGTTGCCCATTTGCATTTCAAATGCGCCGTCGCCGTGTCGCTTGTACTTGTCTCGTCGACATGGTTGTGTCGTTCTCCTCGGCTGCTCCCGTGCCGTGTCGTCAAATTGTGCGACATCTTTTCAAATTGTTTAGCTATTTTCGTTGCCGGCTCGGCCCGGACCGGGCTGCGAAGACATTTATGCGGTTTTGCTCGAGACGCCGCCACAAATTGCAAAAGCGGCACGTGACCCAGGAAGATCCAGGGGCCGGGGCCGGGGCCGGGGACGAGGGAGTCTGCCATGCCAAATCTCTCCACCTCACTCTGCGGCTCGCTCCTCCTATATCTTAGCCTACTTATTAAGCCTCATTTATTATAATATATGGTAATAATAATTTTATTAGATAAATTACCTGCAGGCGCAGAGACTCTTCGTTTGAGGCTCCTGCCAAATGCTGTAACAGCTGCCGCGGCTTGCTCGGAGGTGGTTGTCTATAAAACACATCCATATGGCTGAAAGTGTGTTTACTCTCGGCCATATAAATATTGAAGATATATGGGAGCTTCGTGCATGACAATTTTTGCCCAAAGTGGTGATTACGCAAATAAAAAGCATATTCGGATTCCCCCTATTGGAGGATATTCCCCGGGAAGTTCGAGTTCCATATTCTCCTAATTACGGGCCTCAGAACTCGCCGACTCAGAACTCCCAGCTAATTGAAAGACGGCCAGGCCAGGCTACTTGAACTTGTTCTCCAACTCGAATCATCTATCACCCAATTTGGAATTAGAGCCCTCGTTTCCCCCAGAGGCGGAGAATTAGGCAAACAATGGTCCCATAGTCCCGGGGAGTCAGGAGCAGCCCTCTCCAAAATTGGCAAGGAGGGCGGCGGAGGAGTGGGGGAAATATAGGAGCCAAAGTTAAATGCTAAAACACAATTATACGACGCCGGTCTGGGCCAGGTCAGAAGCGTATGTGAGCTGGATTAACTTCAAAGGCAGAGCCAGTGCCTTTGACGGCTGGAGGAGCGCTCAGGCAGGAAACTAAGCCAACAAGAAGCGGAAAAAATAGAAGAAAGGCCCACAGCCACATACATCCATGTCGGCCGGGGGCTCCGGCCCTGCCAAGTAAGCGAATTAAAGCACCCAGCCAGAAGTAATGTATACACGAGCGAGGATACTGGGACATACCACTTACCGACTTGCATAATGAGGAATAAATCTCCTTTTGAAGGTGGCAACAAAGTCGCTGGGTTAGTTTGGGGCCACTGCCAGTTTCGGCTTTAGCGGCGGATCAATAATTTATTAATATTTCGGAGATGGAGTCTTTAAATCAAAAATGAGGATGAAATTAAAATAAAATGTTAATAAACCATCGCTTATTTTCCCTTCGTGTTGGACCAATTTCCCAGGCACCTCATTAAGTTAATCCTTTGATGCCAGCCCCTCCTCATAAATAATTTAAATCCGATTGATACTAATTTAGCTCCCCCTCTCCTGCCCCTCCAGAAACCATTTAATCAATGCATCCCACGATGGAAAACAGGGCCTGTGGTGTTTATTGGCGGTTTTGGTAACCTGAAGCCGCCGGAAAAAGCGACTCCACGAGTGACACCCACGGCGGATGATTGCCAGCCCTGATTAGGGGATTTGTTAATGCGCTCTTAATGCACCGCCCCCTCTGGGCCTACGCCCACTGCCCTCCTGTGCGAATCATTATCGACAAATCAGCGAAACTGCTGCCGTGGATGCTTAACCCCTTGCTGGGCGGATGGGTTCAATGGGAGCCCCTCCGCCGGCAGCAACGACGACAATACAATTAATTATAAAAATTCGCTACAATTTATTTGCGTTGTCGTTTTTATTTATGAACGAGCAAGAAGGCAGGCAGGCAGCCAGGCAGGCAGGCCGGGCAGGAGCAGGAGTCGCCTTTATCCGCAGCACTTTAGCCTAATTATGTTCGATTGTTTCCATTGTTCACGCACCTTCCGCTCCGCGATCGCAATCGCAGTCGGAAAGAGACGGGGCAGGCCCTGAGAAAGAGAGGGGCCTACTGGGCTCCGGACTGGGGCCCAGACGATCGAATTTGGCATTGTTGGGTCGTGTGTTACCATTGTAGTTCCTCCAGCACCCTGGGTGTGGGTTCCTGTTTCTGCTTTGCCTTTTTTGTTTTTTACTTTTCGGGCTTCGGCTTCTTTGTCGCTTGTTGGCGTCGGCGTGTGTTTAAATTATATGCTTTTAAAAAACGTTTAAGGATTAATTGGATTATATCGTTTCTGGTTCTCCTCATCCTCCACCTCTTCTCTTTTCACTTTTAACGCATTTTAGGGGTATTTTCGAAGGGTTTTCGGGTTTTGTTAAAATGGGTCTAATGGCTCAACATGTTCGGATCGGGGATCGGAGATAGCCGCGCGACTGAAAGGTCAATTAAGATCGATGAAAAAGTCCGATCTGGCTTGTTCTCCGATAAAATGAATATGTTCTGGGACGGGACTAACTAATACTATTCAGACGACTCTGAAAACTTGCTTTCGGCTACCAGATCCACTTTCATTTCCATTCCATTCGATCTGGAGCTCCATTCAACGGTCCATCACGAGAGGCGGAACATGTTATTTATGAAGCCGTTCGAACCACTATTGATGCGGATCTGGGCCGGGGCTTATAACTGATGGCAACCGCAGAGCCGAGAACTGTAAAAATCAATTACAAACCCAAACAGACACTTACCATAAATAATAAGCCAGAAACCGAAAAACCAAAAAACCAAAAACCGAGCCAGCTCTCCGTCTTCCCCGATAGAAATCTTTACGAGCCGGCTACAAACTATGGTATTCTGTGGTGTCCCGGACACAATCAAACAAAGTAGCCCCCCGGACGGTGGGAGTTTCGGGCCGGGAGGAGCCCGCACAATTTTGATTGCATTTTGATCGACGGCAACAACACACAGCACACAGCACAAAGCCAAGAGAAACAGAGCTAACGATGCGTTTTTGTCTGGGTTTTGTGGCTTTTGAAATCGAAAGAAACCGAGGCCCAAACTCAAGCCGAAACCAAAGCCCAAAACCAAACCCAACCGAAACCGAACCGAAAAGCGTAACCAAAGCTCAGCAAAGATGGAATTCATAAGCCCGAAACCGAGTCGAGGGGGTCTGTGAGCGGGTTGAGGCCTAATCAGATAAAAGTGGCTTTGCATAAACCCCAATAATATTTTACAGTGGATGGCCAAGATAAAGTGAGGCAAAAAATGTATGCAGATGGTGGAGAATAATTAAGAGAACTTTCAGGAAAAATATATGAACCAGTTGGGGAAAAATATTGAAAACCATAAAGTATTTATGCTTTGGAGTGCTTACTTTAGGCACCCACTGTAGACTCCCCAATCGATTATTTGCCTACCTGCTGGCCCCAAAAAAAAAATTCCAAAGAGAAGTAGGATCCCCAGCCTGACCAAGTGATTTGTGCGCATATTTCATCTCTCCAGCCAAACTTTAATGCATTTCCATGGAAAAGTAAAGGCCAAGCCGGATAAACTAAGCCCGGCCGGCTATCGGGCGATTCGTTTCATTTCATTTTGAATTTGCTACGCATTGGCTCTCCTCCAAGTCGGACTCAGACCGAGACTCGACTCCGATTTGAATTTGCATTTATATTAAGTTTTTGGGGTGAAAGGGGCAGGGCGTGGTCAACCTCAATTTGATTGATTTGATTATGGCTAACTTGATCGGGCAACTGGATTCCGGAGGACTAGCAATAGGACTTTTAAATACTTTTAAAACGATGACCCCAATCAAACGTTCGCTTTCGGAGCCCCCAGACAGGCTCCACGGCTCATCATCATTAATGCATTATATTTCCATACAGGCGGAGTCGGTCCTCCGCTCGATTGTATGTATGATTTCTCTGATTATCATTTCGGGAAATCTCCCCCGACTCAAAGGAAGCAAAGCAGCCAATACGTGCTATAATTTTTCATGCCTCGTGAGCGCGATGATCCTCATCAGACGTCAGACGGCTTGAAATTGCCATTGTAATCGACACATCTCGAAGGAAGAGGCAGGAACGGATGAACGGCTGAAGGAATGAACTCCAGCTCCAACTCCAACTCCAGAGTCATCCTCAAATGCTGCCCACGGCCCTCGTATATGGTATATGATATATAATTCTGGGCGCCTTATCAAAGTTTAATAATCTGACATTTCGAGTTTAAATGAGAGGAGAGTGCTCGCCTCTTCACTGCAATGGCCTGGCATTTAATATGCCGCTTAGTGGCGTTGATCTGACTTCGGTCTGACACATTTGTGGGCCGCCGGAGTGACAGACAGATCGATTTATGGATTCAATACGACTCCGCGGATGGGTGCGAGACGAAAAAGAAAGAGTCAGCGAGCAAACATCATCCAGAACACACACTGGCCCCACCCCCTAAACTTTGACCCACTTAAAGGACTCGCAGCAAGTAATCCGACTGGCACTTCCTCCAGGCCTTCATTACTCGCTCTCCGCCTCCCCCCACCCCTTGGCGGCAGCAATTTTCCATTGCTCGCAGCTGACAAATGGTGGCTCCAGTCAGCTACCCAAGTCGCTCCCCGGCCGGGGAAATATGCAAATGAATTCGAATTATTATACACTGGGGCCTACCTTCCCACCAGCCGCCGACCAGAAACAGGAGAGAAAAAAGCTCAAAATAATCAAAACGAAACCTATAATTTGTTTTAACAAGTGAAACGCCCCGAGTTTCATAATTCACCCTCGGCACATATTGAAATGAATAGAGCGACAAGCGCCACAAAAATTGGGGGGTGACTCCACTCGGAATTTGCATATACGTTTCGGCTTCGGCTTCGGCTCTTTTAGGACGGGTCTTTGAAGTGCCTCCCTCGGAATCAATAATCAGACGGAGACACGCGCCCGATCCAAAATCTGGCCAAGACTGGCCCGAAAAGTAGGCCTAAAGAGTCTAGACTCTAGACTCCGAAAGACAGAGGGCGTGGCTGCGTGCGGGGGCGTAATTAGAGCCTTAATGCCACAATTATTCCGGGGCGGAGCTGCCGAAGGTAAATAAAAGGTATCATTGGTAATATGATTGGTAATGGAGAAAAGTCTGCATACTTGACTGAAAAGAATACGGCCGTTTGGGGGCTAAAAAAAAGAGAATTACAATTAAAGTTTCAACTTCAAACCACCGGCCTACCCTCCGCCCCAAAAATAGGCGTTTGGGAGCCAACTTATCAAATGGCAACCATAAAACTTCAAAAGCTGCCCTCGGCTCAACGTGAATGGCCGCTCGAAACATGCAAATTTGTGCGATGTATCGAATAAAGGGCCTCAGATGTTGGCTGGTCTATCCGGGGGGGAGGGAGGTTATCCCGCTCCAGTTTTCCCTGTTTTTCCGTTGGCACGTTCTATTTTCTTTTTTGTGTTAGACTCCCCTGTGCGGAAAAACGCTTGCACACGGCCAGGAGAGCCAGGACAATGGAAAGGCGAAACCGCACCTAAACACATTTGGCAATTAAGCCAAAGCCTGGCAGGGGAAATGGCAGCAGGAACGAGCACGAGCACGAGCATGAGCCCCCGAGTGGCGGCACAAGAGCAGTAACCGAAACAGAAACAGGATGCCAGGATGGCAGGACATTGAACAGGCTGCCGCCATCTACTGGCCGAAAACCGCACGACAGGGCTCAGACACATGAGCTGGATCGGTTGATATATGGCGGAGCTAAACGCCGAGGACGAGAAACCGAAACCGAAACCGAAGCTGTAAATACCGAGTGTACACTGGGACAAAACAAGAGTCCTTTTTTCCAATTAAAAAAAACTAAAAAACCGGAAAAGGAATAGGAAATCTATCTAATATTCAAATATTATTCCCAGTGCAGATTGCTGTTTAGAAAACTTGAAATGGGCGTCTGATAAAAATGTATCGCTCGGGAGGACAACCTGCAACATCCACACCCACTCATAACGCCCATTCCCCCAAAACGTTCCCGGTTCTTGTTCGAACATGTTTAATGGCGTTATTTATGCGGGCCAGACCCGGAAAAATGGGGGGACGGGGCCTAGAAATTAGTGGGTGGGTGCCGAGACCGTGTAATTTGGGCCAGGAGGGAGGAGAGTGGGTCTGGGGAATTATATGGCACTTGAACCTGAAAATTATTTACTGGCGGGGGAGCGAAAAAAATGGCAACTATTTAATTCGCGCCCCAGACATTTGTTGTGCTCTTGGCCATCTAGATGCTCCTAACTCGGCTCTGTTTTTTTTGGCCCGGAAGAGTGAGAAGTTTTTTCATTACATTGTCTGGGACGGAGGGGAGAGAGGGAGGCTGGTGAAAAAGGCCGGGGGCAGGAGGTTGGAGCATGTCCAGGGCTCAAGAGGCACCCTCGCGTGCCATTCAAATGAAGCTGTTTCGCTTGTTGCTCGTTTTTATTGTGTTTTCCATTTCTTTTTTTCGGGTCGTACATTTTCCGAGTGGTGGGCGGGTGGGTCTGCAGTTCTTTTTGCTATTCCCGTTGTCTGTGCTGTCTGGTATTTAATTTAAAATTCTTTTTTACATCCGTCTGTGTCCGCTAAAAAACTTTGGCTTTCATAGTTTCCATGGCGATGGCAGTTGTGCGTTCCTTTTTTTGTTGCATTTTATTTAAATTAAAATTGATATACGAATATGTGTTGTATGGATATTCATATGAGCATAAAATGGTCACCTAATTGATTTGTCGTGTTCGGGATTCCCGTCCGAAGTAGGGTTAACCAGGACCTCCACAGGACACTGCAGGACAACAGGATACAGAAGAGAGGCCCCTGGAAGTGATGAAGCCACGTGACAAACGCGACGATTCCGTGCCGTAAACAAATTAATCGACAATTGCACGGGAAGAAAACTATCCTTCCAAGTGACAAAACAGAAGGAAGGCAGTGACAGTGAGGTGGCTGAGGAGGCCAACATCAAAATGGCCATAATAAATAATTAAATAAGCGTAATTATCACCTTTCCACCGGAGGACACACTGTTGGCGCGTTGGCAGCATTAAAACAAATTTTATTACTTTAATTACTTTATTTACATTTCGCCAAATGGCAGACACGAATGGCAGGCCCCGGCGGAGGCAAACGGAAGTCAACATAAGGATCCAGGACAATGCAGGGAAGAATAACAAAGGCTGGGGCGGAAATGGAAGCCGAAATTACACCATTTTTTGGCGGGCTATGCGTGTGTGGGTTTTAGTAGCGATTTGCGGCTGATGAGCTGGGACATGCAAAGCCACTAAGAGGAAGGGGAGTGGGAGTGTAACGGTACATTAACGTAGTCATAATTTAATTAGGAGTCCACGCTTTTGTTTGCGCCGACTAATGACTGCAGCCAACGGCGGAGACGGCTAATATGCCCGACGAGAGTAGCTGGTTCCAAGGAGGTCCTGGGCAGGGGACTGCCTAGACTTTAAGCCCCACACTAGTTATGGCTATAATTTCAATTTCCTCCAATTTCCAATTATTCAAAATTAATTAGTTTGTCCAAATATTTAAACTTTCGACAGCTCAATTTTGTTTTTTCCTCTGCTCCTGATTATATCCCGAAATATCAAAGGAAGCCGGAAACGAGTTAAACGAAATCCCCAGCAATTTCGATTGGATTTCCGCCCCCGGAACCCGAAAATTTAAAAGCTTCCCAGGATGGGAGGCAGGGAGAGGTGGTCTGGGGCGGGGGGGGAGCTAGTGCGAATTAGTTCCACACGCACACTGCGCGGAAAACGCGTTTTAAATGCGCTCTTAAAGGCAATTAACCATCAACCGAGATGGGATGTTGATGACCCAAAACAGGTGGCGGCAAATTTCCTCGGCCTTCCTCAACCAAATTAGTTTTTTCTGCAGCCGGCTCGGGTCTTTGATGTTTTATTGATGATTTGGGTAATTAAGGAATAGAAAAAGACACGAGATGAGCTTGGGAACCGGCAGAACACCATTAGTTGCGGAGTGATTCGTTTCTGATAGTCGCAGATTGGTGGCCTAAACTAAAATTAAATTGGTTATTTGAATAGCAATTAGCAGTATTTAGGGGCCATAAGTGCATTCAACACACCATTAAAGGCCAAATTAAATTAATTACGACCCAATGACAGCGTTTATTAGAGCCATGAAACAATTAAGGGCGAGAAGCCACAAATAGTGCGATTTCAATGAAAGAAATGTGGTCTATGCAGAAAGATTTAAATTAATTGATTTCTCTGTCTAGTGTTTGCACTGTTTTTCATCCTTAATAGAACCGGATCATCGCCGTAATACCCCAAAATATTTAATTCCTGGCAAACAATTTGAATATGTTCAATTTTAATATGAGAAGTGGCGGCACAAATGCGCTTTTGCTACTTAATTGTGTGAAATTTTCAATTAAAATTGATGAAATGATTATCGAATCTGAAATTCGACAATCTGCCATTCTCCAGCTGCGCATAATTTATGGAAATTCCGGCGCGCTTTGCCCAGCCAGACTAAGCCAAGTTTGAATGTGAATTTTTTATTTGGCATTTGGCTCTCATTTGGCATTGTTTAAATGCATAAATATTTTGGCCACATGCAACATGCGGCACCCGGCCCAGGACTCCCCCCTGGTTGTGTGGGTTGCATTTGGCAACAATTTTCAATTAACAATTATTCGGGCAGTGGCAGTGGCTGGCTTTTCGAGGGGCATGCAACGAGACCGAGCCAGACGATGGGGCCCCGAGACTGATTTTGACATCAGCCAAATTGAAATGTAATTGTTTCTGCCAGGCCCTCGATTGTCTGCCAAAGAAGAGCCCTTGACCCCCCGATCTTCTCCCTTTTTAGGACGCCCCTGGCTTCGTGCTGTTAATGATGCAGCCACAAAATGCCGTTTGCATATGTTGCCACTCCCATGGGAAATGGCTTTCCATGGAGCGCGGCGGCAGGCGCCAAAGCAGACATCAAAGGCGCATTTAAAATCCGAAACATATTTGAAAATTGCATAGCAATGAATTGGAAATGGAAAGGCCTCTCCTCACCGACTGGCCGCGATATTGATTGCTGGCCAAATATGATATGGTTTTTATTTGATTTGCGTTTTTGGCGGCAATGCGGCATTAACGAAATAGCAATTGTTTTGATTTTAACTCACGGGTGGAAATGGGTTCAAATATTACCTGAAAGTAGAGAGAAAAGAGATATTAGTAAAAGGAAAACATATTCTCCCCCAGGAGAGCCCGCATGTCCTGTCATAAATCAACTCCCAGCTTATTGCCACATAAGTGACCACACTTGATTCAACAAAAAGGCAACACCCCTATGACCTTTGCCATATGTTGCCACCACACCTTCGAGGGTCGAAAGGGCACCCCCGCCCTCGCCTTCGGGGGCAACCGAAAATGCATTTCATTATCGCACCTAATTTCAATTAAAGTCGAAACATACGATTGTAATTTGTAATAATTTTTCGGTTTCTGTTGCCGGAACGAAAAATGCTCCAAATAACTCACCGCGGGGGCGAGGAATGTCGGCTTAATGCTTCCAGGTGGTTGAACATTATTCATTACCTGAAACAACACACACCCCCGAACTAGGCGAGTGTGTGTTTTTGTGTGTGTGTGTCCCGTATTATCCATTATTTCGGAGGGGGAATCCCCAGACAGCCGCCCCGCCCTTCGGCTCCCATGGCTGTTGCCCTTTTAAGTATTATTAATTGTCTGCCGAGCTTGTAGTCTGCCGCAGGACATGTTTTGCGGAGAAAGTAACCATGTCTCCCACACTCCTTTCATCTTTGTGGTTTGAGGTTGTCATATAGAATGTTTGATAAGAATCTCACTTAATTTTGGCTTACAGCTGCCAGGTTTAAAGGGACAAAATGCAAATATGTGAAGTCAAACTTAGGCCTGAATTCCTGGCATCAGATAGTGGCTTTTTTGTTAACTTTCTGGCACCTCAGTTTATTCTCGCCACGACACCGCCCAAAAATATGACAGAGTTCCCCCGAAAGGCAGGGAAATTCGAACTTTCCAATCGTAACAGCCACAAAATGCAATGGCCAAGTCGTGTCCAAAGTGGAAAGAGCCCGGGGCGAAACCCACCGAGGAAATGGCACGGAATTACAGAAGAAAGCCAGGCCAAGAAAAACAAAGCATCCGAGAGCGGAGGTCTGAGGGAAAGGTTCTTTTCGATGCCAGGAGCAATGTGACTGCGATTTACGGGTTCAATTAGCTTGGGGAGGATGATGGCTTGATGTTCGACTCGCTGGCTGGCGGTCTCTGTTTATTTCTCCTAGCCTCCGGTCGGGGACAGTCACTTTTTGTGTTTCTGTTTCAGGGGGAGCTCACATAATTTGCGAAATTTATTCATGCAACCAATGCCGGTCAAGATTACTCTGGAAATCGCTGCAGTCCATAAGTTAACTATTTTATTTCACGTCCAGGGGTTCTCTCCAAAGCTCTCAACGCGAACGGCTCGCCGCGAATGCTACCATAAATTTCGGCATCCAATGGTCACAATTAACCATCGCTGGCACGATCCGTGGCCCCCATCTTGTGTTGTGACATCTCCTAAGTGGACACATCTTTGTGGGGCTACGAGATATTTACGAGAACTCGTTGAAACCGGCTCGAAGTCGGTGGGTTTTAGCCGCTAATTTATGCCATGCGCTTTCCAATTACTTGCTGACGCATTCCCATTTAGATTTCGAGGCCTCTTCCTCTGGACCCAAATGTCTTTATTATGAATATCGAAGGCGCTGAGCTTGGAGCCTCTTTGGAGATACGACTGAATGAAAAATCTAGTTTTAATCGGGAAGAGATGCTTTCAGAGTGGATCATTTCCATAATCCCCAACTGTGTAGAGACCCCTTTCTCTGTAATAAAAGCCAACATCAGCTGATGGGCAAATAAATCCTCCAGACACCAGGACATGTCCAACATCCTGGCGACTTAATTAGTTATGCAAAGCAGTTGCCGAACAGGACCTGGACCTGCCCGCCCCCCTCACAATGATTTGTCACACGCAATAAATTATGCAATTTCGGATGCCAAAAAATGAAGATAAAGTCGTTGCGTGCCATTGCTCAATCATCATCAGAATCATCATCAGCATCATCCGCAAGAAGTGGATGGTATGATGGCATGATGGGAACTTTTATGCCCACTTTTGCATGTTAAATGCCGAATGAGACGTCTCTCTTCCCCACTTCCCCCACCGTGTGTGTCGCCGTATAAATAAGTAAATACTTGAGTTGGCACACAAAAGTCGACTTTTTATGTTGATTATAATGCTGATGAACCTGGAATTATCACATGTAGTTTGATGGACTGCGAACACGCACTGCATGTGCCTCCAAGTCACTTCCAGTTCCATGCGAGCGCGGCGGCTGTTGCCATCTCTATCTCTATTTGCCGTCTCGGCCGTCGAGTTGATAATCTGCCTGACACTTTGATGAAATGCTTTCTCTCGTCTCTTTATTTATGCTGGCATTGATAAATCGTCACAAGTGACAAACAACAGAGGTCTGACCCCTGGAGGACCCACCGCCCCCACAGCCTCGTTTTTGTTATCTTTGTAGGCCTCTTTTGACTTTCCGCTGTTGTTCAACTTGCTCTACATACTCGGACATTGATTAATTTCATAGTTAATTTGTCAGCATTAATCAGTATTAACTTAAATGGACATCAACACGTCGCTGGCTTAGAGGGCCTGCCCATCGCCCATCGCCCATCGCCCACCGTCCGTCCCTCCCCGCAATTGTTTTGTGATTTTTTGTGATATTAATTAAATTTAACTTCCAGCCAAGATCAAGTTCTTTCCTGGGATTATCGAGACACGGAGGTATGTTTGGGGTAATTAATTGCTTCAGATTTGTGCGGATAAACGAGTAATTACGCCTGGCTTGACTAAGAATGGGAAGTTGTCTTTTTTAAGCCCCTCAGACTCAATTAGTAGAGCCAATAGATGCAGTATTAGTTGACTTACACAAAGTACAGTCTCCCCAAAAGTGCCTCCTGTCCCACCGCCCTGAGAACCCTAGAGGCTCCGGTTGCCAGAGTTGCTCCATTTCCGCTGTTTGCGTGCGTGTGTGCGTGACTCTTTGACGGTTCGGAAAATGTTTGCCAAAGCCCAACTGGCACACACACATGCTTAAAGCACGTTTATGGGTTAAACAGAGCAAACATTGGCGACGGCGGCAGAGTTGTTGCTGAAACTCCTCTTTGCGCTCCTCTAACTTCCTTTTTTCCGCGATTTGCTCCCCACCTCAAAATGGCGCCTGCACTTAACCGCAAGCTCTGACACACACACACACACACGCACACAGGAAGAGCGAGAGCGGCGAACTAATGCAACGCGGCGAATTCAAGTGCCGAATGTACATAACGGTAAACATGCTAAGCGGTTTTTTGCGGCCCACCTTTCAGGGAAAAGCGAGGAAAAGCCCACTTACGAGCGGCGGAAGGCCAGCAGAGTCAACGGTAAAAGTGTTTGCCGAAAAAAGCAAAGGAAAACCTGAAAACCCGAAGACAAGGCTGAAGAACAGGATGGAAATGCAAACACTTTGGGCACACCATCATTTTTCAGGAACTATGTTTTTTCATAAAAAATTAAAAAGTATAAACTAAAATATTTTTTTCCTTTTACAAAAGTGTTTGAGTTCTAAAGTCTTCTAGATGGCCTATAATAATTACTATGAGAGTTCGAAATAATTATTTTTCTTGGTGTATAGAGCCTTTCTGGCCTGGATCTGGGCCGGCAGGAGTCTTTCTTGCCGATTCTGGTTAACCAAAGTGTCCCAACTCACTTGATGTCTGGGCCCCCTCCTCCGGCTCCGTTCCCCAGCAGCTTCTGGCCGTGTCGCCCGTCCAATTGACGGCTACTTGACATTTGGCGCTGCCTCAGCTTTTGTTTCCCTTTGCTGTTCCTCTGTTTACACAGCCCACACTCAGAAAGAGTGGCCCGCAGAGCCCGAAGGAGAAAGGGCGGGTGGCCAGGGCGGCGGGGGGCGATTTGGCCAAATGGAGTAGAGTAAACACTTCCTCCTGAAAGTCTACGCCCCACCCCGGACTGCAAAAATATTATTTTAGCGTGTGAAAAGTGTAAAGTGCTATAATGTTTGAAAAATATATAACAGATCTCCGCCCCCCGCCGGCTGGCTGGCCGTTCAACGACGTGTCGAGTTGGCTTGACTTGCTGGCTCGAATGTTGTGCCTCATTTTGTTTGATTTAAGCTGATCAAGTGCAGCACTTGCTTTTATGGCCAGCACTGCCACATTTCTCCAGCTTTCCATTGTTTACCCCCAGTTGCCTAAGTGCTGCAACTGAAGGAGGAGACTTACTCGGGATCAGGACTTAAGAAAAGGAAATGGCTGGCTGTGAGTGGCGAGGTCCTTTCAGGCTGTTTTCTTTTGATTTCCGTTTTCCGTTCAAAATCAAAATCTATCCGTGACTTGTGAGTTTCTAAACTCTGAGTTTGTATATTTTTTACAAACTATTGTAAATTATTTATGGGAAAGCAGTACAACTGCGTGTGAACATTTCTAGGCAGCGGGCTCTGATTTTACGATCGATTTCCGCAGCAGAACAAGTCAATAAAAAAGGAACTTTGGAGAGTCGTGTTTAAACCACTAAATATGAAACATTAAAAGCCATAAATATTAAAACATAAAAATAGCCATAAAACAGAGGAGAGCATAACACGCATCTGCAGCCACAAAAAACGAATATTAAAATTACAATGAAAGCCCGTTTAGCGGGGAAATTAATTTGGAACAAGCAGCGGGAAAAACAGCTGGAAATCAATGGAGACCGAAACAGCGGTGGGAGCTCCACCAACAACAGCTTCCCTAAAATGAGAAGAAAATGCCACCCAACGTCAGACACACACACGCACAATTAGTCGGAAAATAGGGAACGGGGAAGGGATAGGGATACGGAGTGGGGGCACCTTCGGTGGAGGAAAATCGACTTCCAATGGCTTATCGAAAATGCATTTCCATTTACAAGAAGTTTTTCACTCCCCTGTCCATGGCAGAGTATAAAAATCGATGAATAAATAAACAAAAAAACCCTCTATCTCCCCCTCCCATTTCATAGTTTTTTGTTCGTCGGAGTCTTTTGTTTCTGGCCAAAACGAGGCGAGTGGATGGAGGATCCTCCGGGTTGATTTATATTTGTTTTGGACCCCAGTGTGTGAACGGCGACAGCTCCGAAAAGGCATAAAAGCTACGGCGGCACACGTCACCTTTCTGTATTTTCGATTCTCAGCGGGAATCCGCTCTCTTTTCCAGCCAGAATCTACCAGATTCTTTCGGTTCTTCGCTTTAAAATGCTTTCAAGACTTCAACTACCAAGTGGTCCATCCACTCCCGACTATTTCATTGCTTAATTAGCAAACATTTTCGGGACGCAATAAACGGGGACAATTGAACATGTCAACAGTTGTCCTTTCCGAGTTACGCATAATTACAACTGCAGCAACAAACATGAGCACTAGGGGTCAGCCGAGTGGGTTTTCCCATTCTGTAGATGAGGGCAGTAGGAACCACTTTCCCCTGCAGGCTCATGTGTCATGTTTGTCACTCCATAAATGTGTTTAATTAGTCACAGCCCGCAAAAACTGCACCCATCGCACCCCGAGATGTCAAAAATCGAAATTATGATATGACATTTCCCCTAGCTCCAATGTTAATTTAGTCCGGAATTGTATACAGATGTACTTGATGTTCTCCAAGGGCAAATTGTAGGGGAAACTCTACTTTTCTTCCTCAATAAATATTTAATTGATATTGTATTTCGGAACAAGGAATGAGACAGAGCCTGATTGATGGTTTGTTGTGAAAGCAAAGAAAGAAATTATGGACGCTAGAATTAGAGAGTTTCATTCAGAAAAGACATATTAAATTTTTTGAACACTTTCTTTTCAGAATCAGATGCAATTTAGGCAAAATATACTCTTTGGACTTTCTGATTTCTTCCCTTCCAAGCTTTCAATTCTCGAAAGGGTTTGAAGGGTTCATTGAAGGGGTCCCATGGAAAAAATGAAGAAAAAATCGATTCAAAAATTGTATTTGAGATTTTGATGCAGAATTGTGGGGAATCGATCCACAAATCGATAGAGGTATTCCGTTTAAGAATCGGATCAAAATTGGCAAAGATATAGACATCGCTTGGGGCCATACTGGTCATCCCATGCATTCTTCTTTTTTGAAGGGGTCCCATGGAAAAAATGAAGAAAAAATCGATTCAAAAATTGTATTTGAGATTTTGATGCAGAATTGTGGGGAATCGATCCACAAATCGATAGAGGTATTCCGTTTAAGAATCAGATCAAAATTGGCAAAGATATAGACATCGCTTGGGGCCATACTGGTCATCCCATGCATTCTCCGTATTTTGAAGGGTCCCATGGGAAAAATGAAGAAAAAATCGATTAAAAAATGTTATTTGATATTTTGATGCAGAATGATGGAGAATCGATCCACAAATCGATAGAGGTTTTCCGTTTAAGAATCGGATCAAAATTGGCAAAGATATAGACATCGCTTGGGGCCATACTGGTCATCCCATGCATTCTTCTTTTTTTGAAGGGGTCCCATGGAAAAAATGAAGAAAAAATCGATTCAAAAATTGTATTTGAGATTTTGATGCAGAATTGTGGGGAATCGATCCACAAATCGATAGAGGTATTCCGTTTAAGAATCAGATCAAAATTGGCAAAGATATAGACATCGCTTGGGGCCATACTGGTCATCCCATGCATTCTCCGTATTTTGAAGGGTCCCATGGGAAAAATGAAGAAAAAATCGATTAAAAAATGTTATTTGATATTTTGATGCAGAATGATGGAGAATCGATCCACAAATCGATAGAGGTTTTCCGTTTAAGAATCGGATCAAAATTGGCAAAGATATAGACATCGCTTGGGGCCATACTGGTCATCCCATGCATTCTTCTTTTTTTGAAGGGGTCCCATGGAAAAAATGAAGAAAAAATCGATTCAAAAATTGTATTTGAGATTTTGATGCAGAATGATGGAGAATCGATCCACAAATTGATAGAGGTTTTCCGTTTAAGAATCGGATCAAAATTGGCAAAGATATAGACATCGCTTGGGGCCATACTGGTCATCCCATGCATTCTTCTTTTTTTTGAAGGGGTCCCATGGGAAAAATGAAGAAAAAATCGATTCAAAAATTGTATTTGAGATTTTGATGCAGAATTGTGGGGAATCGATCCACAAATCGATAGAGGTATACCGTTCAAGAATCGCTTTAAAATTCGCAAAGATATGGCCTTCTAGGAGTACCCAGTTTCTGTAAAGATGCTTTCCTGTGTTACTTTCTGGTTTGATAAATATTCTGGGGAAAGAATTCAAAGATATGATTAATTAGAAAAACAAAAGACTTGGCCCACTTTTAGGAACTGCCTGCATCCCAAAATCTTGAGAACTTCATAAAGCCAAGCAAACAAATAATTAATAACAAAACTTGGAGGCAGACAATTTTTACGCCGCGCCCACTTAAATATAAACAATTTCGAAACTCTAGCCACCCACCACCCACTCCCCTCGGCAAAGAGCACTTGTCATTAGAGACATTTGTAAAAATTCTCATGGGGCTGGAGAGCAGCGGAAAAAGACGGCTAAATTGGCAAGACGAGGCGGGTGGGATGGATAGATGGAGAGGAGCGGGACGGTCAGCAGGGGGCATCCCTCATCTTCGTGTACTCACACTCAGTCATATTCATACTCTTACTCATACCCTTACTCTTAGTCGCATAAACAAATAAAAACCCATTAAGCGAAAACCAACAACAGCAACATCAGCATGGGAGGCACTACCACATTGATGTGTGCAGTGATTAACCGGTGGAGTGAGTGCGGCGGGGTGGGGGAGTGGTGGGTCAAAGAAGTAGCGGCAAGCAATTAACAACCACAACGGCACACGCAATTAACGAGGGGACAAAATGCCCCAGACCGATAATATATTTAATTTAGTGCTACAAAGTATGGCTTTCTTAAGGTACTAAAGTTGAAAAGGAATTTTAAGTAATACATGTTTTATAAATAACTATGGGCTGATTTTTCTCAGTGCACCTATGTGTGCGGGCAACAGAGGAGCCCAGATAAGAGCAACGGGAGAGAGTCGCGAGAAAGAGTTGGAAGTATAGGGGAGCCGCGCCTAAGATAAGGAAGACAAGACCCCAGCGGGGACCCTTCCAAAAAAAAAAGAGAGGGCAAGGGTCCAGCTGTGTTTACTCGCCCCAAACAGAAGCCGCTCACTCAAAAATAGCAGCACTCTTTGTCTCCCCACTCTCTCTCTCTCTATCTCTCTTTGAATGCAAAGTGCAGTGATTATCATGCGTGTGAAATGCTCTCTTATTTACTTTTGCACAATACCAGCAGCCCCGAACAAAGACACATAATTTCCTCAGAAACTTCAAAGATTTCCCGAGGAAATCCAAAGGAAATCAAAGCCGGGTGACAGTGGCTGGATGGGAAAAGTCAGGACCGGCTGAGGGTCTGTGTCAAGGCCCTAAATAGTCTCCTTCAAAGAAAAATGCTCATATGTGGGCAGCGCGACAGTCCTGTCAGCTTGATGGATCAGGAACGAGCAATCTGGGAGTACTGAGTGCTAACCCCGCCCAGTAGCGCCCCTTTGCGGAATCCGTTACTAATCACACGACTTACATTTGCTGCCCGCTCCCCAGTCCCATCTCCCCACCCCCCTCTTCAATTTCCATTTCTCGGTTCAGGGTTGATGCATTCGCAGAATCTCGGCCTGTCACATGCTCGTAAAATCAACAAAATGCAGGCGACTGTTGTGACACTTGCCATGACAACAGGCCCGAAAGCAGCAACAACACTCCCAGTTGCAGTTAGCAAAATGTTTAATGAGTGGCATGCACTGAGAGAAATGACTGGATCTGAGGATATTTCGCTTCTTGGTCCTTCAGAATCACAGATCTTTAGGATGCTGTAAGCACTCTTAACTGAAAACCAATTGACAAGGTTGATGTTTTTTTTTTCTCCTGTACAAAAATTTGCATCTGCGGTAGGTTTCGGCTTAAGAACCGAGTCTAGGGGTTGATCCACCCTCTTGGGCTGCTGGTGGCTGGGGCTGGGGGTGGGGTGGCCCACCCACTCGCAGTGCGTTGCTTTCTGCATTCTGTGTCAGCTGTCAAAGTCCAAAACTGAAGTTGCCTTTATACATTTTTTTCGTCTATATGTATGCATGGACGGGGCCGGAGGGGGGCTGGCTAAACGCTGGTGGGGGGATGGCGGCAAGCAGGACTGACTGGCTGAAGCTGCCGTCGGGCAAAGTGTCCATTATGTTGATTTGAAAAATAAAAGCTACGGATGCGATGGCTCACACAAAGATGAAGGGCGGGCTCTGACAATGGGAACGGAAGGGGATCCCAAAGCCGGAGTAGGATGGGGCTGGTACTTCAAATTTAGTTGATTGAGAGACAGTAGATGTACTTTGATTATCCCAGATTTGGAAGGATGTCTAAAAAATGGACAGAAAGGTTCACATTTTCGTTTACTTGGAAAACAGTATCTCTCATTGATTCTCCCATCACATAGCACACCACAATCATCAAAAAAATCAGACCCTAACTACCAAGCCCAACTCCACACGGAAGCTACATATACTCTCCCACTGCATCCCACTACACCCATGCACTAAATTCCAATTAATAAACACGAAGAGGATCATCTGAAAGCGGGGTTTCCAGAAAAATATGACAAAATGAAGAGGGTATTCCAGAGGTCCGAGAGGAAGAGTTCAGATAGGAAAGCCTTAAAATTCGATGAGACAGTCAACCTGGACATGCTCATCGCCAAGCTGAAGCTGGCGGCGGACTTGGCCTCCATGGCCAACCTGACCACCCGGGAGATCGAGACGGTCTGCGCCCTGGCCAGGCAGCTCTTCCTGGCCGAGCCCTGCCTGCTGGAGCTCCATGCGCCGATCAATCTGCTGGGCGACATCCACGGGCAGTACATCAACCTGCTACGCTACTTCAACTCGAACGGTTATCCGCCGGACACCGCGTACCTGCTGCTCGGCGACTACGTGGACCGGGGGAAGCAGTCCATCGAGACCCTGACCCTGCTCCTGGCCCTCAAACTGAAGTACCCGGACAGGTTCTTCCTGCTGCGAGGCAACCACGAGAGCGCCAGCTTGAATCAGTTCTACGGGTTCTACGACGAGTGCAAGCGGCGCTACACGGTGAAGATGTGGCGCACCTTCGTCGACTGCTACAACTGCATGCCCCTGGCGGCGATCATCGAGGACAACATCTTCTGTTGTCACGGCGGCCTGAGTCCCCACCTGTTCAGCTTGGACCAGATCCGGGATGTGCAGCGACCCATCGAGGTACCCGACTCCGGAGTCGTCTGCGACATCCTCTGGTCGGATCCGGACGTCAAGATTATCGGTTGGGGATCCAACGAGCGGGGCGTCAGCTACACCTTCGGCTCGGACGTAGTCAGCTCGTTTCTGCATCGCTTCGGGTTCACCCTCATCTGTCGTGGTCACCAGGTGGTCGAGGACGGCTACGAGTTCTTCGCCAAGCGGCAGCTGGTCACCATCTTCTCGGCGCCCAACTACTGCGGCGAGTTCGACAACGCCGGGGCGATGATGTGCGTCGACGAGGACCTGCTCTGCACCTTTCGTATCCAGAGGCCTTTCACACCGAAAAAGCACCCAAAGTTGTAGGTTTTAGGAGTGGACTTAAAATTAGAAGTAGTGACTATTTTTTTTTTATAAATTTAGGAATCAATAGGAAGCACATTCTGTCTGGCCAAATTCTCCATTTTTCAGATCCGCATCATTTACGACCTGACCACTTACACTGCAATTAATTGTTAATTTATTATTTTGGACAAACGAGATTATACTTCAGTTGCTTTTTCGTTGCGTGTAAAAGGTGATATATGCATATTAATTTGATAAATGGCGGGCATTAATTCCCATCTAGTAAAGTCATAAAGGCAATTAAATTATGGCAAAGTTGGCAAAGAACTTTGTGGGGCACCGTTCCCCAGGCCCCTGCCCCCGCCGCTCGAATGTTAATTACTGCCCCCAACAAAAGTGAAAAGCAGCTAAAATAATTACTAAAATGCATTTCAACATGCACACATACCGGAGGGAAGTACAAATTGTTGGGGAAAATAAGGAAAAACGCTGAAATTAAATGACACTGCATTTTGCGAAAGGGAATAAATTAATGGAAACCCATTTCGGAGGACTGGAGTGATGCAAGTGGCCATTAATGGGAATTTATTTGAGGCAGTGAAAGGGGTCGGGAGGGCGGGGCACAGCCGTGAACTATTTCCGATCGGTATACACTCTTATTCGCAAGTGACTCATCCGGGGCAGGAGTTTATCCAAAAGTTGACTCTGCAACAAACATGACAACATCGGATGCTGGGGACTAATGACAACACAAGCATATCAGTGTCGCAACAGCCAAGGAAACGAAAACAACACATGTGGGACGGAGGACGAAAAGGACCCGAAAACAGTATTAACCCCACAGTGAGCACACATTTTGCAGCACCATGTCCGAGAAAAGAAGACCAGATGCAGGGAGACGATACTGGAGCGAAGACAGGGACAGGCGTAAGCCGAAGTATCCACAAAACTAATCTGCAGCCAGGAAGGGAGACGGCAGGAACAGGATTCCGGGGAGCAGGATTTACATATTAAGCCATTTTTAATTTACGACTTGCCAAAAAGCTGCCAGCCGAAGGAGCAGCCAGCGAAGGACTTTCCCTTTTCCCCGAGCATCAGCCGAGCACCCCCCCCTCCCGGCCTGACTAAACAGCAGATAACAAAGGACGAGGACGAGGACGGGGACGGGGAAATCAGATGGATGATAAAGGCGCCTCAGTCGCCGAGCCAAAGGGATAACGACGACTACGAATGCGGCTCGTATCCTTACGCAAAAGCCACATAACGGCAAAGGATACCGCCCACTCGCAACCCCCTTTCATCGCCCCATCCCCCGGCAGGAGGCAAGGAGCAAGGAGGACGAGCGAGCAACAATGACAGTAATAAAATAAAAGTAAATCCATGCTTTGGTTTTTTTTCTCCCCATCCGCCATCCGCCATCCGCCCGCCAGCTGCTTTCTCCTTTCTCTGCTGACTGGCTGGCATCTGTCAAAGTTTGACGTTGACGTACAAGTCCCGGAAGTGGAGAACCAGGAGCGGAGATCCAAGGAGTAGCTTGTTTAGGAGACTTAGAGATGTTTTTCGTGTCATTGGAGAGTTGCGAAGAGGACATGGAGAAGAGCCTTGAAATCTTCTGTAATTTTCAAAACCAAATAATCCTTATTTGAATCTCAAGAAACATTATAATGGACCAATAATATCGATTTCCTCTGGGGAGCCCAACTGGAAATGGCAACAATAAACATAATAAGGGACACTTCCCCCCGGGCTATTCCACTTTTATAGAGCTTCACCCTATCGAGGGCACCCTATCTCTCGACCCGGCTCACTTTTCGCCAACTTTTCCAGCGACAACAGGTGCGGAAAACTTGCAGAACCATCAATCATGCGGGCCTAGCAAGCCCCAAAAACCAACCCAACCATATGCCCAAGGTAGTTACAGTAGACCCTCGGAAACCACCCCGTCAGGCCGCACTAATCCCGCTTTCTCTGGGGCGTCAAATGTGACGCCAGCTTCTAGGACGATAGAAAAAAAAACAGGATGTGCTCCCCAGCACAGAAATGGCCACAAAAAAAGTCTCTAACAAGCGGAAGGATATGCTGGGCTACCCGATGATGATGATGATGACAATGTTCTTGGCTTTGGTTCTTTAAAGTTTTTGGGGATTTCGCCAATGGCATCATCGGCAGGGGGGGGGTGGCGGTAGTGAAAAGTCAATGTCTGTTGCGGTTTTGTCACTCAAAACAGACAAAACCGCTTTGTTTGCCGGGCGAAAGTAAAGGCTGGCTGGAAAAAAGAAAAGGAATGAAAAGGAAGTCCTCCCTATCCGCCTACCTCTATTGTATCTTGGTATCTTTCGGGTGTGAAAAGATTTTCAGTTGATTTGAGTTCTGCTCAATGAACGAATCCTCCTTTTGTTGATTATAAAGTTGTCTTACTCAGCAACGTGTTATCCCCCAGAAGTCCACTCACCTGCAAAAAATACAAAAGGGACTGGGTTATCAGAAGGTCAAAAAGAGAATTATGCTTGCTAATTAAAAGATTACAACGGAGCTGGCCGAACAGAACCCTTCTCAAAGCGGCCAACTAGCCTGGCATTTAATTAAGATGGAAAAAATCAACCGCAATCGACCCTTAAAAACGAAACACGAGTAACAACTCTATTAAAAATATAGCCAGCCAATGATTTATAACTTTCTGGTTTCCGTGAGATGGCACAAAATAAAGCGGGCAAATTATAATGGTTAGGAAACGGCATTGGCCGGTCACCTTTCTGGTCTTCACTTTTTGGGGTAAAGCATAAAAAAGGCAACACTTTTTGACAGGATAAGCGGGCAGGTCGTGAAAAATGATGACTTGACGAGATGGTGGAAGTTGGAGGGCAAAATGGAGGATATTTTAAAGGAAAAATTGGACAGAATACCATACAAGACTAACTATTGATTCAATGAAATTTTATTTCAACTAATTCCTACAAAAACCCCATTTCGGTTATGAAAACACAAGAAAATCCAGCCACTTTCACCGCTTTTGTAAGAACAGCTGCCTGATAACCCCCTCCAAATGGGATGATTAATCAGAAAAAAAAATATGATATATCCAAAAAATGAGGAAAACCACAAAAAAATTACAACGAGAGAAAAACAAACAGAGTTGCAGTTACGGCTCAATAAGCCAACAAAGACGGACCTCAGGTTCGGGGCCTCCAGCCCCAGTCCGCGGGATGATGAAGCACTTTCCCGGCCCGTCCCGGGGGCTGCCTCTTTTATTTTTCACCGAAAAGCCGCAGACAACAATAGGCTGGCCAAGAAAAAATTACCAACCACAATGAAAATTGGAAAACATTTATTAGAAGAGCGCCCAGTGATAAGGAGGACTGCAAGGCTGTGGCCCGCCATGTCCTTCTCCTCCTGAGCCCACACTCACATGCTAATGAAAATGAGGAGTCTGCGAGCTACTGTGCGTGCGGGGGCATTATTTATGAGGGTTAATAATCGCAACGCGATGGCCCCGACAAGATAACTCCCCGGGACTATTGCCAATCGCTCGCCGTCTCCCTCGCCCGGGCCCGGGCTGGTGCCCTCTCTTTCGCGCTATCTTGACTCGGCAGAATAATTTTTCATCCCGTTCGCCTCCTCGGTCCTCCCCTGGCCATCGAGGCGGATGCGGGCGCATCGTCATGCAACGCCCCCCTCCTGCCCGAGTGGTCTATTGGGCTCTGCACAAAGTGATTGAAGTAATTTATTGATTATTAAAATATTCAAAAGAAACTCATCTATTTTGGCTGTTTTTTTCGGCGGGCGTGGGTGTCGCATTAATGAATTATCCGAAGATAATCAATCATGGGATGCGCTTTTGTGTGGAGATCACCCACTTGGCTTGGGGAGCTTGGCTTGTGATGGGCCCAAGATTTATGTGCGAAAACTTCAGAGTTATGGCTCGATGGAAGATAAAGGTTGCTCATTTCAATGACAATACAGTTTCTTAGAAGCGGTTCTGTCTTGAGAGCCAGAGGTATCGGAAGGAAAGGCCAACAGCAGCTGGCCAATTACAAAGGAATTACCAGCCGCCAGTCTCTTTCGCCGAGTTTTGTCAATTGCAATAAAAATAATCAACATGCATCGCCCCGGCCTGGCTCTGGCTCTGGCTGTGGACTGTGGACTTTGGCTGTTTGGCTTGGGAGCTCGGTCGGTTGGCTTCCAGAAGGAGATGGAGTGAAATTTACGACCCGCATGGACAACACGTTCAGCCACAAGCCCGAGAACTGCAAACTGCAAACTGCAAACTGAAAACTGCAACTGCAACTGCATTTCGTTGCCATTAACATAATAATGCTGTGGCCGGGGCTGCCCCTTCTCGGCCGTTTGTTTGCGTTGCACAATTTGAAGCCAAAGTAAATAATCAACTCGCACTAATCTCCCGGCCAAACTGCATTTAGCAAAATGTTTTCTCCTCTGAGCCATTCGGCCAGTTCATTTTGCGGTCGAGGCGGCGGCAGGGAGCAGGGAGATATAAGGGGCGAATGGGCTTCTTTGTGGCCGACGACTTGGCTTTATCATAATTTAACGCAGTTTTCTATTTGGTTTCGGTTTCCAGTTCGGTTTCGTCTTGGTTTTGGGCCGGCGTGGTAGTAGCCTCGGAGCTCTCGGAGATCCTGACACCCGGGCGCCGACGTGAGCGGCATGCAAATTGCGTAATCATTGTGGGCAGATGGATGGGTTGAGTGCTCGGACACTGGCCGATTACTCACAAATTGTTTCCCACTGGCCAGGGTCTCGTAAAAGTGCAGTTAACTGGACAGAATTGAAACATTTAGGAGGCAGGATGTATTACTTTGATGGTTATTGGGGTGGAGATGGCACTCAAATGAGTGGGAATTGGATAGAAAGCGTTGCTGGATCAGGTGAGTTTCCAAGAGCCAATCATAAACATACCAGAGATATTATGAGTCCCTCATTTAAATTCAAAACCATAGTGTTTTGAACAAAGCCAGTTAAGATCTCAGCCATAACTCAATCATTCAAAGACTGTCCGAGTTCCACGGAAAATGTCACCAACCTTGCTCCGTCCAGCACTTCGCCTATCTGCTATCTGGTTGTTGGGATCTGTAACCCAATACTGGAACCCCATGCTCCTCCTCAATTATGCAAATTACGGAGACTCTAAACAAATTTGTTTGGCTGTCGTCATCTCGCCTTTTATCTTCATGTTTAATGATTTCATATTGGTCAACGCTGGCCATAACTTTGGGGGTGCACCACATGTCATGCGATGCTTTATCTGCGAGATATAAATTAGTCGGCCGACAGGTGTAGGCATCTGTTGGATTGTTGGGCAAACTATCTATATGGATTTCCCGGTTCAGGGCCCACTCGGGGCGGAGGCAGAGAATGACATCAAACCGTGCTACCCCTCCTCCTCCTCCTCCTGGTGTTGCTTTGTATTTGGCTGATAAGTCACGTCTTCCATGTCATCGCACATTTGTCACCGGGCTCCGGCTCCGTCCAGTGGCAGGGGAGATCCGTACAGCTCTGCGGCGGCGGACACTAGTTTGGCCAATTAAATTCGACTTCAACTTATTTAAAACTGTTATCCGAGAGCAGTGCGCTCAAAGCCAAAGCCAAACCGCACCGAGCATGCCCATAATCAGTTCAAACAAATCAACTTTCCCAAAACGAGCGCCAAACGAAACCGCCAAGCCGTCCAAACCGCCATTCGCCGACCGCCGAAATGCAACCACTTGGCCAGCAAATGCCACAGGGCGGGGGGATAATGTGCTGGAATTATTCACGTCACAAAAGGATTATTCATTCGCAGATAGTTTCTGGTGGCTGGTCTGGGTGCGGCTCTCGAAGGTGAGATTAGAAGATAGCGAATAAAGCGAATAAAATGTGGTTTCCCGAAGAGTCTGAATTAATTGTTGAAAACAAGAGTAGAGGAGAGTACTGGCGAGGTACTTCCCCCTCCCAGGGCAGCTGTTCACCCACATTTCCCGGGAACTACTCCGGGAGAGAGTCAACACCTTTGACACTCCAGCCGGAAGTGCGTTGGGAGGACAAGTACTTGCCTTTCTTAACTCCATTTACTAATGCAGCTCACATCCCATTCACACTAGGAGGAGGGGGGCTAAGACCAACAGTTGTGTCAGCTGTGAGCGATCCAACACTTGGACAAACATTGCACAAGTCCCAAGCTAAATATACAAAAGATACAAGATACATCCCAGAAGATCGGAGGGAGAAGGCAGATCGCTAATGCCCAACGAGTGACAGAGGCTGTCATCCCTCTCGCTTGCACCGCCACTTTCTCACTCGACTCTTAACCCCTGTCTGTCACTGGAGTGCGTAGGTGCAGGCAGGCATTCTTAATCTCTGAGTGGAAATCTCCTCCACTCCTATCCTCCGCACGCCGAAAATATTAAAAAGCAATTTCCATTCCTGCCGCACGGCTCTAATGTTTATAATTAACATGCTGGCGGAGATCCTTGGGCCTCTTTTGTCTTCCGCAGCCACTTGAGCGGCCACTTGGGGAGAATTCCGCGTCTCTTCTAGTGCTAGACCGCATGCAGGACCAAGACCATTCACATGCTCACTAATTACTCTCCGAGCACTTGAACTAGATTCAAATCCTCCCCAGCTCGTCCAGCTCCTCGGGAGCTCCTGAGCCCGTCACAAGTGACAGCTTTGCAGGTTAAGGTGAATGAAGGACCTTGCCTCAGATGCATTTTGGGAAACTGTCTGGTTGTTATTCGATTGTTTTGTCTTCCATCCGTCCCTCCATCGTTGCCCCTCCCCTGTTTAAACAAACGGGCATCGGGCTCTTTAAACTGTTTTCATATTGTTCGATTGGAGATCCACTTTAAATAGACACACGCACCGAAACACAAACAACCGACAAATAGAAATTACTGTTAACAACTGCAACAATAACATTGCAGGAGACTGGCTGTGACGCGTCAATATTTGTACATGCATTGCATTTTCACGCCGCATAATTAGAGAGACAGGCCGGGCCGAACACGGCCAAACGGCCGCCAACCTCCATTTAAATGCAGTGCACCGACGCAGGCATTCGCCTCAATTAGATGCCAGCTTGGGATAGCACTCCACAGTACCTTTATGCCGCGGTACTTATGCTAATTCTGGATGGATTCCCGAAAAAAGTGTCAGACCTGCCTGGCATGCCCAAAACTTGTCTATAACGGGGAGGAAGTGGCAGGGAGGGGCCGGAAAACTGTCACCCAATTGACACTTTCGGTGGCTCCTAGGAATTAGCATGGCTTTTTGGAGAATCCACACCTTCTTCTGCTACATATTTCCAACTCTGCCTTCATGAATTCTTAGTCTTTGACTTACCTTTCAGAAAACTATGAATGCGGCCAGCTCCTCTGGAAACACTTGAGACTCCTGACTCGGATAACAAACAACTCTTCAAGGCTCAATTAATCCTTTTTCTCTGATTGCACCGTTAGACACAAGTCCCTGGCAGTGTACTTCGGGATGGTGCGATTAAATTTAATTGAAAATTCCCCAAATTTGCACGCTCGGCAAAGCGTATAAACGGGCAGGAGGAGTAGCCGGACCCGGGTCCCCTCTTCCGCACCGCACAACTCTCGAACGCACTTTGGACACACTTTACGCCTGATTTTCGAAATACAATTGCGGAATCTAGGCGGGGGCTGTCAGCGGTTATCAATCAGGCCAATTACACGCACACACCAAGGCATCTAGCGAAGAATCCTTAAAGCCACTCTCTACTATTATTCGCTGGTTTCTTTATTTTTTCATGTTTGCACTTTCTAATTGTGTTTTATGGCCCAGAGCGTGCGAGGAACTTTTCGCTTCCTCCCTGACTCTGATTAAAGCCGAAACGCGCTGCGATTTTTTACGTAAATGTATCTTCGCGGGGCTTCCAATCCGAATCGGCATCCGACCTCCGCATCCGCAAGATACGATTTTCTGTTTGATACTGAATTTCCAAACAGAAATTCTTCTCGTCGCAGCACAGTCGTTTCCCGACTTTTGTTCGTGGGACTTCGGCCGTCCTCGGGTTTATGGCAGCGATATGGGGGAGTTTTTAAGAAAAAACCGGCTGCATGGGAATGTTTGCTGGCCAAAAATATGTAGGATAGGATATCACTCAAAATTTCACTTCAAAAATCTAGAAAATTTTCTTAATTTAGAGTTCTAATAAATAATTTCTTAAATGATTTTTAAGTAATAAATATTAATTATTATTCGAATACTCAGTTTTGTTTTCTTGATTATCGCATGAGTTAAAAACCTGCCATAAATATCCCTAATACTGGTTTCGTTTCTCTTTATGGCAGCGCTCTCGCTCTTGGTACTTTTTCTCTCTGAGACTTCGGGTTGCCGTGTGTTGTTGTTTGCCATAAACAGCTGTTTTTTGTTTATTCCACTAAATTCTCTCGCAAGCGGGCAGATAAGCACGTGGATTTTTTTTCCCCCCAGAGACTAAGGGAATTTGTGAGTTTGCCGGCCACAGGTAGACTTGGGCTTAGCCTGGCCAATAACAATGGTTCTACATGTAACAGTTTTGGATAAATTTCCTCTTGATAGATCTTTCTATAAATCCACCAACCAGCCATCTAATTAGCCAACATCCAATTAGCTGGCGAAATACATAAATACGTGCCCGCCATGCCCTGTTGAACAAATGAAATGGCACGCAGAATCGCTGAAATCATCCACACAATCAATTAAAAATATTCTGAAAACTTTCGCCCAGGAGGAGATTTCGGGGCGCCAGGCACCCGCTTAGAAAATATTAGAAAATATCGCCTCGGCGGAGGGCAAACTTCCCGCCGCCCCATCCCGAGCCCCAACCACGACGACCCGACCCCCGAGAAGTTTGCTAAATCAGCAAATGTGTCACAGAGGGAGGCTGCAAAAACTGCACGGGAATTCTGCTTGATGTAGAATGAAACGCATTAATTTGGCTCGTTATGATTATTGCCACGCCTCCGTCTCCGCCTCGACGCCCTCTTCGGGAGAGTCGGGAGATGGAGCCACGTTCAAGTAGACCATATGGAAATGCCTTGAGTAATATGTTTTGTCTGACTCTGCACAGACCAAACTCTGACCCCCTCCAGACCGGGTGCAGGGACGGGTGGCGGGGGGACTGGGGGACTGGTGGCACAACCGCCAAAGGCGCACGTTAAGCGAATCGTGCACACGCCCCATGACGATGATTAATTACCTTTTCGGGTGCCTCGTTCCTCGTTCCTACAGCTGTTGTTGTTGCCTGTCTTGGATGTATCTTTGTATCTTGTATCTTGTGCACATTTCACTTATGCACGCCTCACGCTTAGCTGGCAGAAGGGACTTGTGGGAGGTGGAGGGAGGGGCGAAACGCTTTCGGGGATTCTTCGTTCGTCGCTGATGAAGTTGTATTATTTATCGCAAAATGATTTTTCGCACTTTCTGCGTGTCTGCCACGAGCTCCCCACCTTTTCGAAAGGTGCCAGGCCAAATAAAAAGGGAAACGGATGCCATAACTTGAGTGCCGCCATAAAAAGTAGTTACTTTCCCGCTTAATTTGAATAAGCTATGTATCTATGAGATGTCTTATCTGCTGGATACCCACACACTCTATACAAATGCCAGATCAAAATTTATGTGACCCTGGGTTTTCAGAACTAAATGATCTATATAGAGATCTACGCTAACAACCATAACTTTACGGAATAATTCGGTTTTATAAATATACGACCTCGCGACTCATAACTCTAGATGGCACTATCTAGCGAAGGATCTCCGAATTTAAGACACACATGTGCTTCTCTCGGCCCCGAAGTGAGTGAGCACATATCAAGTTGCCCCATTTGAGGACTGCAAATCGATTGAGGGACCCCGGAGGAGTTTCCCTAGAAGGGTGCGACTCGGAAAGCGGGGGCGGAGTGGACTATTTCACAGAAATTCGAAACCGCGCAAAGTCAATGAACCAAAACAAACGAAAACAAAAGGGGCCACCACCACCACCGACGACATAGAAAAGAAAACAAATAGCGAAAAGCAGGAAAAAAATACAAAATGCACAACAATTTGACATCTGTTTCAACAATTTTGTAGCTCCAGGGGGAAGGGGTGGAGGTGGCATACCAAGGACTAAAAAGGAGTAACCAGGACCAAAAACCGGGACAAAAAGGATGTCACGTAGATTGACTTGTACGGGCAGACAAAAGGAGCTCAAAACTTCAACATCAACTCGGTATCCACTCGAGACTCCTCCGGTATCCAGTCGTGTCGCAGGACACGAAATCCCTCAGAATTTCGTGTGACAAATGTCAAGGGTTAATGAGATCCCTTTTTTCGAGTTCAGTTCGGAAATGGAGTTGCGTTAATTATCATCCATGGACGGGAGTTTAAACGCTTCATTAGACAAGACACTGGCAACCAAATGCGGAGAGAAAAGCAGAGACCGCGAGGGTGAAAGCGATACCAACACTGGGCTTAAACACATTTAGTGAAAAATGTTGTCGAAAACCAAAATATCGGATTACAGAAGCCGGGAGTTGCCTTCCCGTCTTGACGGGAGTGAGTTTTTTGGAGCAACAAGAGGGTGAACCAATATTAGGCGTTCAATTAGTCAGGCTTGGCTAACATGGGCGATTTCTGGTAGAAATTTCTTACTGATTTTTGCCAATAATATTAATTTTTTTCCCCTGGGCAGTTCCCAGAAATCCTCCACTTAATGATCTTCATTGTACACCCTTTGATTATGGCACTTCGTTGGAAAGAAATATGCAGCCAGATCATTAATATGCATTGTGTTTTGAAAAATGATTCTCTTACATGCCATACTTTGGCCGCTAATTGTCAAAGGCACACCACACTAGTGCGGTTACAAAATTATTCAAAATAATTCATTGACATTAATTAGTTGGTGCCAAAGGCGAAGAAAGAGTTTAGCGGAGAAGTAGGCTTGGTTGCTGGAACATGATTGATGGATCGGATCTCCATTACCCATGGGGTTCATCATGAGTCACTCCAGAAGAGTAAGTAGCCGAAGCTGCCAGGGACAGTATCTTTGGTGCAGTGACTCACTTGGCAGTAACGAAAATAATCGAAATGGAATCGGGATCGTAAAAATGCAATGACAGACGCCAGACGAGAGGGAAGACAGCCGGAAAAAGACGGGGTTGAAGGTCATAGCCGGGTTTTATTGCTTATTGCTTGGAAAACAGAAAAGAGTAGCGCCCAGAAGCCATAAAAATTCATAATCTATGACCACTTGACACGCATTAAATAAACTAAAACAAACAGGCGGCGGTGGCCTTTAAATGTTTTGCTTTCAATGGGAATATGTATGTTTCGAAAATATTGATTTGTCCGGGAGATCCAGCTGGGTGGTGGAAGCGATTCGATCCTCGGTTATCAAGTGTACCAGATAAGGGAACAGACACCGAATCGGCTTAGCTTTTTTCATGATTTCATGAAGGGCTTCCGTCACAAAAAACTTTGTCCATTCCGTCATCAACAGTGCAGGAAACTATGAAAAAATTCGAGGGTGAAACATTGTCAAAATCACGTGCGTGCTGGAACACTTTTTGTGCAGAAATTTTGCTTTCATTCTACGGCTTTTCATGGGCTTCCCTGTTCTTTTTTTTTGTGAGGGGAGAAATTATAACTTTGTCATCAAATAGCGACATTATTCCCGCAATAAAAACAACAATCAAACGGCGGAAATTTCGCAAAAATAGTTTCAGTTCAGTACAAGTCGTAAAAGCAATAGTAAAATGACGAAATTGTTCACTAATCAAATGAATATATTACAAGAGAAATACTCGATTTAATTCGAGCCGAGAAGACCCGAAGAGAAACACAGGCCTTCCAATAAATCCAGTTTCGAATTACAGCCCTTTGATATTTTTTATGAGGAGGTGACACGTGAAATTATCGTATGAATATCATACTACATAGTCCCGGCTTATTCACACTTCCCTCAAAAAAAAATTAAACCGACCTCACGAATCCATTGAAATCATTTCCATCAGTCGGAATATTTTAGGAAGTGCGCCGCGTAAGGCTCGTGATTAAAGGATGTTCATTAAATATTCATGTAAATGTCAATTTAAAGCTACTGCGATGGGGGAGGTAGGGCCGTTGGCGGCTTTTTTGTTGTCCCATTATTATTGATACAGAGAGCTCCTTTGAACACCACCGCGGATAAAGGGTGAGGGCGTTACGAGGTGGGTATATATCACAATGGATTTATGGCAAACAATACACAGAATGCATTCAAACAGAAACCAAGGGGCTGGGGTGTTTGTTTTTGCTCGAAAGTTTAATACGACGATTGGTTTGCAGTAACCATGGCAAGGTATTTGACTCCAAGTCACCTTTGTCTACACTATTCCATATCGGATATCACCATATTTTCCAGTTCATCATTTAAACATCAAATTTAATAATCAGCCTGTCATGTTCACAATTAAGACTCTTGGGGGGCAGGCAGCCCGGCCATCAGACCGCTTTCCCTTTGAGCCAAAAAGCCACCGAGAATCGGAGGACAAGAAACATTTCTCGGAAGGCAAAACATGACACATCTCATTATGATGACTCCCAAAAGATCTCTCCCAGCCGCAGAATCCACTCAGCCTCCGACTACCCAGTGTAGCCCAGTGTGTTGTTGCTGTCAGAGCGTTTTGTTTATGATTTTGTAGCTGTCATAAAGTTATTAAAAGTATGTGACATTTTTATGACATTATGACGTCTTGACTCAAAGTTCTTTCTCCCAAAAAAAAGCGTCTCAGGGACTCGGTTTCGGTTTCGGTTTCGGTTTGGGGATCCGCCGACCGACCTGGGCCGCGTCTGGGACCTTCGCAAGGTTCTCCGATTGGCCTCGGCCCGGGCCTTGAAATATGATATCAAATAAAAAGCAAATTAAAGACGATAAAATCGTGTCTGGGCTCACGCTGAGTTATATATAAAAGATGCTTATTTTTGCGCCTCTTGCCAATCCGACGCGAATCCAATCTCACCGCAGAAATCCGGAATCTGGAGTCCCTTCGACATGAACTCTCGATTGGCCCGCCTCGAAAATCGTTCATGTTTCGTTTTTGGCTTTGGTTTTTGGTTTTGGTTTCGTTTTCAGTTGCCGGTTGCCTGTTGTTCGTCTTGTTATTTGGTGGCTCATAAAACTTGTAAACATTCGACTGATTGTGCCCCTGATGGCTCTGTGTGGGTGCTGGCTCCGGCTCGAAGCGGTATGATATTTCCAGATGATATTACACTTTTGATGGGCCCGGTAATGGGGCACCGAGGGCGTGAGAGATCAAAGGGCGATAAGCGATTTAATTGCCCAGATGTCCCAGCCGAGGATGGTCAAAAGAATGGGCTCTGGCAGATCGAAATAAGATTCGATTCGGGGGGAATGGCCAAGACATACTCGTAGTTCGGAATAGAAAACAGTGTTTCAGAGTAGTAACATTTATTGGGTTGAGGGCAGAGTCTTCGCCCCCAGCATTGCAATTGTCCGCTTCAATTTGTCTACAATTTGTTTAAGTTTCTTCCTAACTAGGGACACAACAGTTTCCAGTCGTTCCGTTCAGAGGGAGCTCCTCTTCGAGTTGCGGAGATCGTAGCGCCTCCGCTTCGCCGGCTGCGGGTCGGTCCGGTACTGCACATTTTTGTCGTTGTAGTCATCGTCGTCGTCCTCCTCGACCTCTTCCTCCTCTTCCTCTTCCTCTTCCTCCTCCTCCTCCTCGTCCTCTTCTTCATCGTCCACCTCCGCCTCCTCCTCCTCTTGGTCCTCCTCCTCTTCTTCCTCGACCTCGGACGCCTCATCATCCTCGCCAATCCCATGGAGCTCCTTCATCTGCTGCTCCGGGGTGTCCTCGTTCTCCACCGCCATCGGCGCATCGTCCTGCACCTCGATCTCGACGATGAACGAATTCTCCGGATCCTCCTCATCCACGAGCTCGATTTTCTCCTTTTTTATGGTCCTGGCGGGGACCACTTCGTGTGTTTCCTTCACTGGCTCCGGCAAGAACTCCTTGTCGTCGTCGTTTTCGCTGGAACTAGACTGGAGCAGCTTGGCCAGGCGCTTTTTCGACTTGGGCTTGCCCCTGGACTTGGGCTTGGCTTTGCTGCTGCTCCCCGAACTCTTCTCGGGCTGGTTCGTGTTGGGCCCTTCGCACAGCTCCTGCATCGCCTGCTCCAGTTCCATGTCGTCCACGGGCTTGCGGCTCGAGGACTTGGTCTTGGCCGCCGCTGAAGTGGAGGGCTGGACGTCGACGTCCACCTCCATGCTGCACGAGGATATGGGCGGCAGGGCATCGTCGTCGTCGTCCGAGTAGTCCAGGCCGATGGGAAGGTTCTGCTGGAAGCCGTTCGACTTGTTGGTGGCCTCCATGACGATGTCCTTGTAGCCGGTTATCTTGCTGCCGTAGCGGGGCAGGTACTCCGAGAAGAACTCGTTCACCTTGGCCAGCTCCACGTTCCCATAGAACCCGGCATAGTCCGGAGCTTGGCCGATGCCAATGGTGATGACCGAGTCGTGCGGCTTCACGAACTTCGAGCTGGAATCCTTAGGAGGTGGTGTCTTTTCCGTGGACTGATTGTTGGAATTGTTGCGACATTTTTTTCCAGTGGGCTGTGGGGTAGCGGGGGAGTCGTTGCGATCCTTCAACACCTGCACGTCCACCTGGTAGTCCAGCAGCGTCTGGAAGCGGGAGCGGACGATCTGCAGGGGAGCGCGGTAGGCGTGGAACGCGGTGCAGAGGTCGCCCCGCTTGCTCATCCGGGCCATGTGTGCCCTGGGTGGCTGGTAGAGCGGTGGCAGCTGCAGTTCCTCCTCGTCTTCGTCCTCCTCCAGGTCCCATACCCGAGGTCGCGCCCGCTGTCGATCCCGCTCCAGATCTAGGCTTTCCTCGATTTGATTCTGGCCGGTCTCCTCCACCAGCGACTTCAGCTCCTCCAGTTGGCCCTTCGCGAACTTGGGATGCTGGAAGAACAGCTGGATGCAGCCCCCCGCGGGATCTTCGGGGGTCCTCGACCAGAGCCTCTCGAAGCCCAGATCCAATAACTGAGCGGTAAACTCGACGGCGCTGCGGGAACGGAACATTGAGATGCCGCTGGCCAGGTGGTCCTGCAGGCCCACGTAGTCCACCTCCAGTTCCAGACCGCTTTCGGACCACTTGAGGAAAGTAAGCGCCGCACTGCCGGCGGCCAGGAAGAGCTTCATCACAAACGGATATCCCTGGATAGGGTGCTGTGAGGGCGTCTCCGGCACATTCCTTCCCAGCTGCCGGTAGATCCTCCGTCGGTTGTCCACGGCCTCCTGATTCTGCTTGGAATTGGTGCTACTGGTGGCTGATTGGATCTCCGTCGGCGGGGTGGTACACTTCTCCTCCTCCGCTTGGCGCGTTGGGCTGTCGGGCGTCTCGCCGCCGCACTCCGAAATGGCCAGTTCCTGGGGCACCTCGAGCGTGTCCAGGAACTCCAGCAGGTCTAGGTGGTCCGTGGGCGAAGGCCGACTCGATTCGGCCAGCATCTCGACCAGCTGTTCGTCCTCGACCCTGACCTCCTCCTCCCGAACTCGCGGGGCCTCCTCGATGGTCAGGAACTCCTCCTCGACGGGTATATGCAGCTTCTGTTGGCCGCGCCGATTGGCCCTGTGCCTGGACATGATCTTGTTGGCTTTTCGGAATCAAATTTAGCCGGCTTGATAGTTTTCTCGATGAGAGTGGGAGCTAGATGAAAATGTTGTGACTGCGTCACCAATCAGCTGACAGAGAGACCAAAAAATGGGAAAGGGGTGAAAGCACTTGTCAGAAAGCATAGTCCTGCAAAAGAAAGTAGGGGTGTTGGTAAACCCCTCATTGTCTTGGGGCTCTAGTGTTGTCCCAACCCTGTTTATTCGATACTTAATCGTTATTTTCGAATTCAAAATTTGCCTTATATTATATATTATTACTTCCCTCTCACGCCCCCCTACTTGATACAATCCCCCGACACTCTGGAACACACACAATAATCCCCAATCCGGGCTTTCGTTTCGAAACATAAATTCGTTTTTGCGACAAAGCGCGCAAGTATTAAGTTATGGAACCAGAAATAAAGCCGGGACTTCGGGCTGCATTATAATGAAGCCGCCACCAGTGCGGGGACGGGCTGGGGGGGGAGCTTGTTGAGTTATTAAATGCCAAGTTATTTGTCGTTTAGCTGGAAATCCACGCAGGTCGGCAGTACTTTAACTTCAGAGGCAGAGACCCAGGCCTTTTCCTTTTTTCGATGATTTTTTTTTGGTTTTCGAGACTGCTTTATGGGTTTGAGTAGGAAATCTTTACGAGTTTTGGTGGTGAGACAAATTTATTGGCAAGGCATAAATGTTTTCTTTACTGTTCGCATTTCCCCCTGGGCTTTGTGCCTGGCTTTAATACGAGTCGTAAAGATTTTTAATGTTGCATGGCCGCTATGCTGGTAGAAACTATTTACATATGCATCTTTATGCTTTATGGAGCCCAACACGCCACCTCCAAGACCAGACGGGGTTTGGCGATTTGTCGTTTGATGGGAAAAGGCTTTGGGTCGAGTGGGGGTACATAAGATACTCTCTAAGCGGTTGAAACTTTACCCCAGATATATGACAAATAAAACTTCATAAATACATTCAAATTCAACTCCCGATAAGCCACAAATCGAAAGCCAATTTGCCATTTCCCACGGGTAAGTGTAATTTGTTGTACATTTGTTATAAACTTTTCGGCTATCTTGCGCCATTTCCGAGTCGTAAACTTCATAAATAAGCCCCCTACCTGGATTGCCGGAAACTAACCGCAAATATAAGTGAAATGAAACTTACTCCTGCGAGTTTGCCGTGTCCTTGGGAGAGAGTTACTTTACGATTGCACAAATGCAAAATGCAAAATGCAAAATGCATAACAATCACAATTGCACAAAATATTTCGCTGGCAAATTGGGATTTATATGTACGAGATACATGGCCTCGTTCCTTTGGCTTTCGAAACTTTCCTCCAAGGAGGCGGCACTAGAAGGGCCCGGGTAGAAGGCTTCAGCCTTCGAGTGTTGTAACCCAGTTTTCGAGTGGCGTTTTTATTTGCCAATAGCTGCAGTCGAGGATGTGGTTATGGATATGGATATGGATATGGGGGAGATGCTCCCCGGAGTAGTTTCTGCAGCATTCGCTTAAAATTGGCCAACAAGTTACAAACTTTCCATGATCGATGTTATGGGACATTTTTGTTCATTTTTATTCGACTCCGCTAATAATCCTCCTCCGGATAGGACATGCAGTGGCAGGCACCGGGCGTATTCTTGGCCAGCCAGTTCAGGTACTGGTTCACCCGCGTGTAGACCCCCGGGGCCTGGGGCCTGGCGCATCCCACTCCCCAGGACACTATGCCGGCCAGCTGGTACTGTCCCGGCCTTTCGTCGAAGACGGTCTGAAGAGGTCCTCCACTGTCCCCGCTGCACGCGTCCTTGCCCCCCTCCGCAGTGTATCCTGCACACAGCATGTTGTCCGTGATCTGTCCGGGCTTGTAGGATGTTTGATTCCGACACTCAGACTGGGTTAGGACCACCACTTCCACTTCCTTGAGGGAGGAATAGAAAGGGGATCGGCATCAGGACATACTATAACAGTTTGAAGGGATAGATTACCCGTAAAGTGTCGCTGGCAGGTCCTCCCTCCCTCCGAGCGCCCCACCCGGTGACGATGGCCACTTCGTGGTCGAAACTGTGGTAGGATACGGGCAGGCAGATCGGTCGCAGGCGCGGGCTCGTAACATCCATGGGCTGGTCGAGCCGCAGCAGAGCTATGTCGTTGTCGAAACTCCGGGGATTGTACAGCTCGTGCACCTTGACCCTGGAGACAGATCTCTGGACGCGATGCTCCTCGTTCGACTGGCTGCGATTGTGCTCCAGAAACTGCAGGACGATCAACTCCGGAGGCACTCCCTCCACGCAATGGGCGGCTGTCAGCACGTAGAGATCGTTGATCAGGGATCCGGAGCAGTAGAAGGTGTTGTGGATCAGGATCACGGCCATCCAGGGGTACTGGTGCACCGTGGTCTCCTGACCCCCTACGATTTTGTGCAGAGTATTAATCAGACCGCAGCGACATGAGCTGCAATCCCTCTCAATGGGGGGACTTTCCACAGGAGGTGGGGAGGTGCTAGTGGTTGTGGTTACTCTGGTGGTCCTTCTCGATGTGGTTGTGGCGGCGGAAGTGGTTGTCGTAGGCGTGGTTGGCGAGAATATTATGGAACTTATCCAGTTGAAGAGATCTCCCTGCAAGGGTCGCACTTTATTGCCGGGGGATCCCGAGCAGACAGCGGCGAAACAGACGATCAGGATCAGCTGAAGCTTCATCTCTCCGGGATGCCACTCTGCAACTAAGCCTGCCCCAAGATGAGCTGATTCATTTAAAGCGGAAAGCCAGTCCAGCCCGGCTGCTAATCACGTTTGTTCTACCGCCTGGCTGGGCAACTTTTCATTTTGGCAAACACACACATTTTCCGGGCTGCCGCGCAAATGAATTCATGAAATGTTTGCAGCCCCACAGTGCAAATGCCTGGCAGGTTGGCCAACAAAATGGTAGGCTCTACTTTTCATAAATATCTAATTTCGGGCTTTAATGAGAGCCAGGAGTTAAACCCAATTTATGGAAAGAGACATTTTTCCCTCTAATTGACAAGTGTTGGGCTCTCCCAACTATTCATCCAACATTATGCAAATAAGACGCCCAATGAGGGCTCCAATCAAGACTTGTCAAGAGTGTTGAGAGTCCCCCCTCCTGGATCTGAATTCCACACTCGACCACCACACTTGTCAGCCGCGTCTCGTGTAAGCTGGCACAATAATCTGTAATAGGCTTAGGCATGAAATATTGACGCTTAGTGACCGCTTAGTGGATGCCAAGTGACTAAGTAACATCATCTTGGCGGAAAACGGCTTCTCCCCTCCGCTTCGAGGAGTAATTAGAAGCCAGCCAGCTCTGGAAATTAGTGAAAGCATTTTCATAACCATTTTCGTATATTTTCGTGAGTGTTTGTGGAAAACTAAGCCGCTTAGGCGACACAGCGCGCAGAGCTTTACGACTTTGACTAATTGAATTTGGGGTATATCCATTGGAGCATAGCCTTAACCCCAGCACACGACTCCAATTTCGATGGAGACCCGCCCACATCGAGCAGTACTGTTTATGCTTCAACGCCCAAATGGTAGCATTCGCATTTTATAGACTCCGGAATACAAAACTTGATGAGCTCAATTGGATGGTCTAAGTGGAAATGTCAGGCGGCTAGCCGGGCTGGGCTGACTAGGCTGGGCTGGGCTGGGGTAACTTGGCAGCACCTCACTAAATTGTCCAATTATAAAACTGCGTAGGCCAGGTAGCCAGGCAGTCACCCAGTTAGTCGGCCAGTCCAGAAACCAGAAGCCAGGCACCCAACCAGCCGGGCAGCCCGGAGGCAACTCGAGACGCATCCACATGTTTCTGTCACTTTTGATAGTCTCTCCTCTCGCTTAATTGATATTTATGGAAATGGGATTCGGCTCCGGAAAGTGGAGCACATGTGGGGAGATTTACAAGCCACAACATTGAACTTCATTCCCCGGTAGATCTCATTAGAGAGTGGGCTATCCGAAGATACTGCAGCTCTGTGGAGAATCAGGTGACCTACAGAACAAGAAAAATAAAACAGCAGGAGGCTGCTTTTGTCTTTTTGTCTTTCGGCCAGAAGTATACGGCTTAATTGTGGGCAAGTAATAAACATGTCCGGAGTGGGTAAAAAGTTTGGATGGCCAAGAAGCTTGCTGTTGTTTGTGGCCGCAAAAGAAATCCAATTAAAACGGCAAAGAAGCAAGACTCGGAAATTAAAAGCAGAACTGAAACCGAGTGCAAACCGACTGGAAAGTGCAAACAAATGGCCTCAACTTATGCACAAGTTTAATACACAAGTCTTTGAGTTTGAAAAATGTTTGAAAAATAACCCTTCACTCGGCGTATTTGTTATTGCCAAATAAATGGCTAAAATCGGGGAATGTATCGTTATCTCGGTGAGAACTGTATGCTTCGCATTGCGTAGGCTGCCCGACTTGAACATGACTTAATGGGAAATCGAGGAAAATATTTATGCACTCGCACAGTATCTTGACTTGTGGCAACTACTTAGTTGTTGAACATGAGCTCTTTGGCTTTTTATCGTGACAGCATCGGGCTTTAAAATACAGCTTACAAAACAGCAGAAACAGCGGAGACTCAGCAGGCAAAGCAGCCGAAAAGCAGACATTCCGCAAAGCGGCAACGACTTTTAATTAAAATCAACATTTTCACAGGCCGCCGAACAAGCTTATTAACAGTTACTTGCCTCCCCTAAGCCGCCTCTTCCCCTCCCCCCTCCACGCGGTTTTTTTATTTCAAAACTAAATCTCCGCAACGGGCCAACAACGACTGTCAATTGATAAACAAGTCAACTGTCACTTAGGCCCAGTATTGATAGCGACTCGCGGCCAACGTTAATCAGACAAAGTGTCCGAGGAGTCCTGGAGGAGTCGGGCGAGGACCGGATGCCGAGAGCCCAGCCAGGCGACTCCTTTTCCCTCATTACACAGTAACAAAAGGAGGTGGAGCTCCTTGGGAACAATACTCCTGCGAACCTTTGCGTCAACGGTTACACCTTCCTGGAGTTGCAAACTTCAATCCCCACTCTTAAATTATTGTTTCCAGTGCTGTTGCAACTCCACTTGTTGCTGGCGGCTGATTGCGATAAGCAACGACACATGTCACAAGATTTTTCTGCTTTTGGTTTCTCTCCCCCCCCTGCTCCGCTGCTACCCTGTTTTTTGTCGTTTTGTATTTTTTTTTCTTATTTTAATCAAAAGTGGAAATTAAACGCGGCTAATGAAGATTTTAATTGCGTGCAGCAGCGAAATGGAATTGCATGTGGGTTTTGTGGCTGTCTGGGCAGCGGCATTATTCCAATATCTATAAAAATGTGTGTATCTGCATGGGGAGAGGGCATGCAACACATAAACTTGCAACTCGGGACTTACATGACCAGCATTTGTTGCAACACGCAATGGCTATGTGGGCAAGAAGGCCAGTCCGCTTCAAAGAGCTTATGACAGTTTGGAGAAGAAACTATGAAGCCAATGGGTGTTTTTCGTTGCAGACAGGACTGAAGTCTTTGTGGTGACTAGGATGCCCTCTAAATGATACTGTACTTGTTGGGTAATTATCCTTTCAAGGGGCAAGTATCCTTTCATCCTTGACAGATCATGAATGGATAAGTAACTGGCAATCACACTCAGACACAGCTCCCTTTGTCGCCCATTCATCAATGTAGTTTCAACCAGTTAAGAGCAATCGGTTGCTCAGACAGACAATCACACGGAAATCCTTTGTCGTGCACCCAATTTACATAGAGCCCGGCCCGGGCCCCGCCAGTTGCCTGACCTTTGCCGGGAAAACGAGAAGAAAATGTGAAAAATGTCACGCTTCATTTGTTTTAACGGTTCAAACGGACACCTGGCCAAAGCCGGCCGACCGGGCTAGAAGCAAATGGAACAGAAATATAAAGAGCATCGGGGAGTGGGAAGGCAGTTGGAGAGTATTTGGAAAAAAGTCAACACGGCACACAAATTCCATGAGCGACGTGGATACAAATCGAATCGGACAGATCGATTAGGCATACAAATGTGCAATTAGAAGTGGAAAGTTCGCTTTGACCAACTGGAGATGGGATTCGGGTGCTCGGATGTTTATGCAATCGGACATATGTATATGTGGGCCAAGTGTAGCAGCTACCCTTTGCCCAATTAACCGTTACAAATGGCCGGGATAGATGCCAGGAGGAGGAAGACAGGAAGCGGACACAGAGACCTAACGAGCCATGTAAGAGAGATGACAGCTCTCGGCTCGTTTTTCAATTTTTCAGCTTTTACTTCAATTAATCGAATTAAGTTTCTGGTGAGTAATTTGGTATTGTGCCCGTTTTTCAATTTACGCGCCATTCGGTTAACCAAAGTCTGCCCGGCGATGCCACAAATTTCAATAATTACGGACAGTTTTTAATTATCCAACAAAAGGCGAGTTCATTGCCCAAAATAGTTTGAGAAGAGCATTTAATTATTATTTATGATTGTTTAGCGCATTTTTACTGAAATTGATTTATGTGGTTTTATCGTGTCTGGTCAAATTTATTAATTTGTTAAGGCCGGCAGCGATTTTGACACCACCACCCACTGTCCACCCACTCGGGGCACGAGCATGTCGCCTGCCCATTACAATTACATATTAATTAATAACAATTTTCAATTCCAGTCAGCAGTTTGGGGGTGTTGAGGCATGTAAGGCTGTAATTAACCTCTATTGACTGGAGTTGGGGGGGGAAACGATCTTGTGGCAAGCTAGTTTCCCCCAACAAGGAGGTTCCACAGTCTCCGCTTAATTTGGCTTAATTTACATGCCAGGCCTAAATGACCACATTTCCTCCTTTCGCCAATATTAATCCTTCTCTGGGCCGGGCTTAAACAAACCCCTCGTCTTAACCCACTGACGACAATGCAAACAGCGGGACAGCAGTGCAAACTGAATGAGCAACGCCTGCGTGAAAAATGCAAATCAATTCAATTAAAAAAGAACAAGAGCAACGTGCAACAACAAAAGTCGGGACGCATGGCCGCAAGGTACGTGTATGCAACATACGATCCTCGTACTCCGCGGCTCAAGCCTCTCAAGGAAAACCCGGCGACGAAAAGAAAAGAAAAGGAAACAAAACACGCTCCATAAAGATCGCAGACAACAACAACAATAATAATGCAACACATGCCACAAAAGTGTTGCAGTTACAAGAATTTTAATCAAGCGTTTAACACTAAACGCGCCACAAGTTGCAAAGGCTAAAAAGCAAAATAAATAAAAAGGCGAAGGCGAAGGCGACGGCCAAGTTGCGGCTGCGCAGACGCATAAACAATTTTCAAATTGTTGTTGCCGTTGTTGCAACTTGCAACTAGTTGTTGCCGTTGCTGTTGCTGTGGTGTGTCTGCCTCGGAGCCTTTATTGGCATTGTGTTGTTGCCGTGCCGCCGCCTGTTGTTGCTGTTGCGCATAAATTAACTTGCCGCTTGTCTAGGCCCGGCAGCAACATCAACTTATTGCAGAGCCACAAAATGGGATACCTTCTTAAAAATTCAAATATTAAGTTAAGTTAAGTTAAGTTAAGTTAAGTTAAGAATAAAGATTTCTAAATTTTAGTAAGCTAATAAATAATATATCCTCTTAGGAATATCAAATCGCATACCTTTTCTCTCGGTGTTTCAATTTTTTTCGGTTGCGATCTGGCCTTCTTGTGGTTCCCTCTCCTTTCGTTTTGGACAAATTTAAATTTGCATGACAGACGCACATTGATCATATTGGCGGCGGGCTGGGGATGGAGGGCTGGCGGGCTGGCCACAACCAAACATGCCACAACGAGCTCCAACTGCGCCAAAAGGAGTCTTTCAATTTCATTCCATTCAATACGCGGTTTCCTTTGCTTTTTACAATTAACCAAACATGCGGAGCACTCAAAATGTCATTTGGCTTTGTCAAATGCTGTGCGTTGTCTTCTGGCCTCGTCGGGGGGAGCGACAAAAATTCAGGCCAGCAGCATGCGTGAAACTCCCATAAAAAATCATTCAATAAATCACAACAAATTAACATAAATCTTGTTCTGTCGTCGGGCGGCTTTTCGGCTAGAAATGGGAACCGAGGCGACCCTCCTACTTCTGTGGACTTCTTAAGCGCCTCGGCGGCTCTGGGCGCTGCTGGAGGATGGGAGACGACTCTCCTGATGATGATGATGTCGATCGTAAATCGTGAAAATTTTGACAAATGCACAAAAGCTTCCACACACTCAAATGGGCAATAAAAAATTAAAAAGTAAATATTGTGGAAGTGACGCTGGCTGCCTCGTCGGGCCACAAAGATGAAAAAAATCTTTATTGCATCTTTAAGAGCAGAAAGAACACAGCCCAGGCCACCAAGATGCGGGCTGGAAGAAGCCATCACAACGAGTTTGAGATACTCTACAAATTACGAAAGAAATGGGTAAGTTTCAGTGACGAGCGCACCTCATATGATTGAAAAATGGGATGTCGATTGTGGTGACAAATAAAGAGTGCAGGGATATATCTTTTATGGCCATATACTCTATACCTCTATATCTCTATATTTTTCTTTGAATTTTAAGTCTGAAATACAACCTTCCATGGTATCGTAATACCCTCTTTAAGTAGTGTATGAAAGTCGTGTGTAACAGCATCTAAAATCTAACCAAAACAGATGCACAAATTCTCCCAGTCTCGTCGACACAAATGGCACACAAAATGTATCTTTTAAAACGCAAAATGAGCTCCATAAATGCGGAGCAGACTACAATGTGAGGAGGAGATTGGGGGTCGGGAAAAGTGTACATGGTTACATGGGTATATGGTTATACCCCAAGGGAGCCAACCGCGCACATGTCTGCAGAGTGTTAATGTGAATTTATGATGCATTACGCGCCACCGCCGCCACTAGAGGCCCGGCCCTCGTATTCAGAGCCATATTCTTAAATTCCGAGACACCTAACTCGTCTAGATGGATAGATTCCTTTAGTGGTTCAATCTTTTTATTCTGGCGTAATGAAAAACAGATTCGGGGAAGTTTTTACGATTTGTTCCCAGTCTGTCCGTTTCTTTGGTGGTTTTTTGGTGCTTCTTATGATGGAAATTTAAAGTGAACTTTTATTATTGTAATAAATGCAAGAGAGCAGAGTGATGAGAGATCAAAGCATCGAGTCTGGTAATTAAGAACTTTCGAAATGTTAAAGGATGTTGCCCGAAAGAGTAGTTTCTTGTTGGTCTTTAGATCCACCTATGCCCAGCCTAATCCCCTCCCGGATCCCCCAATTTTCTTCACAGTTGACACCTATTGAATCAACCCGCCTCCTGACTAATTTCAACCAGAATCGGTTAACCCCAAATTTCCGCGGTTTCCCCCCCTCAACAGACGGAATAAAAACTCACACCTGAAGCCCATAATATAGTTCATTAAAGGCCCAACAAATGGCTCTAATATACTTTCAATTAAGACGAAGCCCAAAAATACACCACACAATAGACATGGGGTTGGAGCCGGGCCAAAAATAGGGGGCGTCTCTGTGCAATGTGCGTGTGTTTGGGTGGAACGCCCATTAAAATGCATTATTCGAGGGTGCGGCAGTCGGTCAATTTTCTCTTTTTGTTTGAAGTTGCAGGCACAAGACAATTTGCTCCAGTTCACAATTGTGGGCGGAAAATCGGACTCGGAAAGCGGGGAAATGGGAAGTGGAAAGTGGGTAGTGGAAAGTGGGAGAGGCCCGTGGGGCGGACGGGCGTTGACAGCTGCGCCTGGTGGCCGCATCTATGCCAGAATCGTATAATTTATGCAGTTCCACAACTTTAGACAACCATTTCACTCGAAGGGGTTTGGGTTCGGGGCACCAGAGCAATGAGCATGACAAATTTTTGTTTGGGGCGCACGCTGCTTTTGAAGTTTCCTGTCGCGAAACTCCTTAAGTCAGCTTCACAGATGGATCTTTACTCTACACAGCGAAAAGTGTTTATATTTTAGCTATTCGACAATGATCAGGAACTCTTTGGACAGTGGTTTGGATCATGGTACATAATTGTTCTCTGTGTATGAGTCCTCAGCTCACCCATTCCCTGTTCCTGTTGCAAGCAGCTCGTAAATAAAATCGTAAATTGCCATTTTGTTTTATTGTCGTCCAGTCCCGGTCGACAGACAGTTTTTATTTTTATTGGGCTCGTTCTGTTTGTTGCTGGACTGGAGGCTCCAGGAGGCTCCACGTTTTTGGCGGCTGGCCGGATGCCTTGTTGGATGCAAAAGTTACCGTGGCTGCCACGACATGTCGTTAATGAGCCATAAAGGTGTGCAGCAGGCACCACCGCCGGGCAACGAAATCGAAAATCAAGGGGCAAGGGAGGCAGCCACGAGGAACTCCCCCAGGGCCCCGCCGCGATGAGGTGGGAAATGAAAATTGGGTTCCGAAAGTGTTTCTCGATTTCCACCTCCTCCACGGGGATTTATGAGCCAGAAGAAGTTCTTTATTTTGATTGCCGGCTAGTCGATAATGATTTATAGATAGGGGGGTCTCTGCCTATAAAGTTTTCGGTAGGGTCTCGTCATTCGGAACACATTTGTCTAAGATAAACGAAGCATTCGGGACTCAGTGTCCCCACCACTCCCTGCTGATGATTTGCTGATGTGTTAATGCAAATTCCAGTTCTTCCAGTTGAGAACTATGATGCATGGAGTCCCAGCTTGATGCTCCTGGCGGAATTACAAATTGCACGCACCCAGAGGGAGAGAAGCAAAGTGCTTCACTTAATGATTAATGTAAGTCGCGTCCAAGAATCACAAGCGGCAGGCAGGAGGAGGAGTGGGATGCGACGCGACTGTGACGGAGCTTTTCTTTCCAGGAACCGAGCACAATGGCCATTGGCAATGTCATTGCCTGACTGCCTGACTGCCTGACTGACTGGCTGGCTGCTTGACGGACGCACGGACAGACGGACAAGCGGACAGTAAATAATCTATCAATAATTGAGAATGCCTCTCCGCCTGTCCCTGGCATTGGCACTGGCATCATGGCCAGAAGAGGCTCGTGCTCATGGACCACACTTGGTGACGTTAAAGGATTTTGCTCTTAGCCTCCGGCTCTCCCAGCTCCGTCCCTTTCATCTTTCAGCGATTATTCTCTTTATGGAGCCAATGCCGTTGATAGGATGCCGGCCCAAGGCCCTAGGCCCTAGGCCCTGGCGAGTGCCTCCGACTTCCTCCTGCTATGAGGAATACTATCTAAAGGAACCTCCTGGCTCCTCGGAACACATCGCTTTCATGGCTGACTGAGTTTGCGCTCGATTCGATTATTTATGTCATTTGCTTTGACATTTATCATTCCACGATTTCATGATTTTTTGCATCACTCCCCAACGCCGCCAAGCTGCACTGCCCAAAAAGGTTTCTATGTTATAGCTGCCCTTGATACTTAATGCCTTTTAGGATGAGTGGATTTTTCCCAGTGGATGCTGGATTTTTTGCGGCTATTGTCAGGGAGAGAAGATGATGACGACTCCGTCCGATAGCCACTCACTCCAGAGCCGCTTTTGGCTATTTATGGGCGCGCTACTTAACATAAATTTTATTGCTTTTCTGTTTGCTCATTTGGGGGCTAGGCTCCTTCGGAGCTCTATCGGCCCGGCTTACTCACCGGGCCAACAGGATGGATGCTCTCATCCCGGCTCCTGCTGTCTATGAATTGATGAGGATTCATTTATTGTATGATTAGTTTGCTTTTATGGAGAGTGCGCACCTCTTTATGTACTTGGCTCCTTTTTTTATAAATGGAATTCAGCACATAGGCGGGCAATATATCCCCTATATATTGAGCTCCGGAGCACCCAAATGAAATTATTATTCATCGCTGCATGGGCCTGTGGCCGGGACATACATACGTGTAGTTAATTGAAAATTATTTACCAGCAAGGCTGGCATTTCAGCCACAGGCAGGAGCCATGGAGCAGAAACGGCAACAGAAACTGAAACAGGTTAACATGGTTAGCCGGTTAACTTGGTTAACTCGGTGCCATGAGTCATGAGCTCTCCTCCGGATGACGGCCAGAAATTAAGGTCAGAGGTACATACGTTCGCCCGGCTCAGTTGTCAATCACACAGAGTGCAGTTTTGCACCGATTTACCAGGAAATTATTGATGAATTGGCCATCTCCCTGGATGGCCGAGAACTAATGACTTTGATCTCTTGAAGCCAATCCAGCCAATCCAGCCTACCGCGTCCCTTGAGCCTGTTCCTCCTAAGCAATTTCCGAAAGTTGCCAAGTCAGAAGGCGGAGAGAGCCAACAATTAAGTGGCCCCCACTGTCAAATGCAAATGTTACTGCCCATCAGGCGGTTCGGTCTTGGCCAGAGTCAGAGTCAGAGTCAGAGCCAGAGCCAGAGCCAGAGATTGAGTTTGGGCCATATGCGAAAACCTGCCGAGTCACAAATCGATGCGTAATTAATTGGCTTGAGCAAGTTTCGCATGCCGCATGCAATTAAAAATTCATATTCAAGTTCAATGTCTGGAAACTTAGACAACCGCTCTCTAAGTTGCTTTCAACAGAACGCCGCATGTGGCAGGGAAGGCAACTGAAGGAGGGTCACAGGGGGGGGTTTCTGAGGACGCGGCACAGATTTTGCCCATTCACCGCCAGGCACTGAAAGAATCCAAGATTATGTAGAGTCTTGGGCATCATTTGGACAGAATATCCATTACCCATTTGTTTCGAGTGTGTCCGGGCAGGTATCCTTTGGTTCTCGGGACTTGTTTTGACCAATTCCAACTTACTTAGTTGCTGTGTGTGGGCTCCCCAAGGTGGAGCATGTGGCTGAGAATGGAGGACCCCATCGACCAGGCGGGGGATGGAGGCATCTTGAAAATATATGGTCCGTTGATTACCGCTTGCTGTGATTTTTGATTATGCAGTTTCCGTTTCGTTTTTTACTGGCTCTCCTCCCATTCCTCAGTTTTTTCATGGCATTTTGCATATGTAATTTTGTGCGGAATGCATTTCAAGGACTGTTAAATGCCGACTTTTTTTGTAGAGCATAATTAGTTTGAAACGCGTACTATATGCACTCTTAAAGGCCGGCCATTAAACGAAGCCATTACGGTCGAACTGGCGGTCGAGGGGTTCTGGAGGAGCCAGCTTATTTGCTTTTGAAAAGTTATTTGCCTTTATTAGCTTTTAGTACAAGTTTACACATTGGAAATCGAGCGAAGTTCGATATAAATAAAGATTAACTCCATTCTCTTTCCTTCTTCGGTAATCCGGCATGACTGGACAAAAGAGTGGAACCTTGTTGGGCGATTAACCCCAAATAATAGACCCAATTAACCAAAGTAGACAACTCAATAGGCGAACCAACAAAAGAAATATAGAAATGGATAAATTACGGGCGAGAGCAACAGGTTTGGACAATTTCCAGCGCAAGAGTTGGCCACTCCGCCAATGACATCACTCGAAATCAGTGTCAACCCGATGTTCGCCCCCCCCCCTTGGGGCCAAGATGAAAGCCTCTAGGCCAAGCCGTGTCCCATCAATTATGGGCCGCCTAGAATGGCCGAAAAAGGTAGCCACCCGAAATGAGCATTCATTTGACGGATTTTGATGTATGGCCTGCAATTTGTTCGGACTGGCAGAATACTCACACTCGGTCTCCGTCTCCGTCTCCGTCTCGGCCTCTGTCTCTGTTTCGGATACGGGAAATTACCGACACGCTGTGCGCCGATCATACAAATTAATTAAATACTTTTGAGGGAGATCGATTCACAAAACCTTTAGGGAGTCCGTGTCAGAGATCAGACCCAAACACGACTCGGTTATTTAGGCTTCTTTTTACACGGCTCATTTGTGTTCCGGAAAATACTATACAAATAATAAAACATCTAAGGTTGGTGGGTAATAAATAGTTTGGCTCGTGGACCGCATGCTGTGGCCTGGCTTTAACCCTTTGTTGCCCAGTTTTCTGTCGGCTCCACTGAGTGGGTGTGTGGGTCTATTTGCATGAAAAAGCTTTCGGAGTCAACAATGGCAGTGGAACTAAAGTTGATCAATCGGAGCCAGCGTACAATTTATCAAATGCTTATGCCAGTTTGTTTTGTGGGTTGGCGTTTTCAAATTATATTAATTGATGCTTTCCCAATGCCTGCTTTAGATTTTCTCTTATCAGCACAAAAGTGTCGCCACAACCATGCCAAATCGAACTATTTAAGCCGCCGACTCATCAGAAACGCCGGATTTCTTCACAATTCCCGCTCCATCGACCCCATTTGATAAGAGAGCATCAGCGATTTGTTTTAAGCGCGACTGCCGACTATTCTATAAATAGAACACTACTCTCTCGGAGTTGGAATGAGAACGGGACCTATGGGGGTTAAAATTCCGGCTGTGTTCAACGGGCGTCGGTGGTGTAATGGTCAGCATAGTTGCCTTCCAAGCAGTTGATCCGGGTTCGATTCCCGGCCGACGCACAAGTAAATTTTTTTGTTCATTTACTTTCTTTATTTTTTTATATTTTTTAAGTTACCCATCCCTCCAAGTACTCCCATGGAAATTAAAATATTTGCATGGACATTTTCATTATGCCTGGCCTTGTTCCTGGCCTTTAAGATGAAGTTCTTTGCCCAGGTCCAAGGTCAATGAATATACCAACTGCGTAAGGTGGTAATTAGTATGCCGTTTGCGTTTGGCAAAGCGTTTTGTTTGCACTACATCTTCTACAAGACGGTTTTGTAGGCTCCCTTTACAGACAGCCAAGGATAAATGTTGGTACAACTTGGAAAAATTATTACTCTTAAAAATATATATATTTAACACCATTATAAAATGATATAAAATTTGAAAGATATGATAATATAATATGAAAGAGACTATAGCCGAGTACCAACATTTTTGCTCGGCATTTTGGAGCCCATTTACTATTCATTTCGCTGCTGTCCCCGCTCTTGAGTTATCCGTATTACTGCAAATATCAATTAATGCTGGGAACGTGCGTAAAATATTCATGCTGATCTGGGACCCGGGCTGACCTTGGATTATAATCCAGTCCCATGCAAGATAAGAACTTGCAGACGGGCAACATAATTGATTTGCAGCCCAATTTATGGGTCTGCCGCTCGGAAAGGGTCAAAGTCACGCACATAATCGGAAATTTCAAAACTGCCCTCCGATGTTCCGCCCGAATCTTGCTCAAGTTGCTCCTGTTGTCAATGTTGTTGTGGTTGCTGCTGTACTTGCGACATTCCAAGTGTGGAGTATGCTTCAGTGGACTCGTAATCACTTGAAGCATCAACTCCCTCGACATCTACACACTTGCTCCGGTTAACCAGAGTACAATTTGAATCTTGTTATTTAATTTGGTGTGGTTTCGGGCCGACAAATTCCGGGCCTATGTGGGTAACGAAGAATTCCCTTCAAACGTCATAAAATAATTCTGGAAATTTGACATTTTCAAACACCAAGCTATTGTAAACTCTTCTTATTAAACATTTTAAAAAACAATATCATTCTCGGTATGTGTGGCTTTTCCAGCCATCCCCTTCCCCAGCCATTTTAAAAACAATATTTGGTTTTGGATTCTCTCCTCTGGTTTACGTTTTTGGCATTTCAATGGCTGCCACGCCCCCTTTTCATTTGGCTCCCAGCACGTCCGTTTCGTTTCTGTTTATTTGGCTGCCATCGGTGGCATTTCGAAATTCGCATTTTCGTCGTTTTGCTGGCCGGCACTCGCATATTTATAGCCTCGACTGTCTATCCGGCTATCTGTCGTATTATGATGGCCGTTGTTTTGCTCTTGTAGCCCACTGTGTTGCTGCTTTTCCAACTGTTTGTGTTTGCTCTGCGGCATCTTCACAGCTGAGTGATTGCGGCCAATATTTGTCTTATACGTCCGGCTACTGGCTACTGTCCCACTGGCCACTGCCCACCGGCTGCCAGGGGGTTAAACGGAAGGGGTTAAAGGCCAGCGCCTGGGAAGGCTTCGATAGTCCGCAATTTGTAATTACAATTGCCACATACGAATAAATAAATTGAAAAATGAAATGGGTTTCCAATCAATTGACGCAAAAATAGTATTCAAACTAAATAAATCTTTTATTTCGAAGGAAATACAGTTTAATACATTTTATGTGTTTAATTTAATACAGGCACTAAGATGTTGATCCCAAATGAATCCGAGGTGGCATCTTTTGGCAGAGCTGAATTCCACTAGTGCCACTAGAAGCCAGAACAAGATGAACTTCATTTTTCGAATGACATTCAAAATAAAAAAAGCCATGCCTTTTATAACAAAATCAAAGATTTAGCAGAACAATTTTATTTTTAATGGTTCTAATTTGTGTGAAAATCTTTTCAAAAGAATTCAATACAAAGTTTTTTTTCACTCCATCGTCTATATGATAAAAATTTCTTAGATCCCGATATTGCATCTCATGACAGGAATCATGGCGTAAAAATAGAATATCGCATTAACTATTCATGGAGCTAATCCGAAAATACGTGGTTTAATACTTCACCTTCAATTATTTTGGCAAAGCAAGACAAACTTTATTTTGTTCGTCCCAATAGTGGAGGCCCTTGCAGTATTCCTTACTCTTTTGGGCAGAAGCGCAATATAGCAGAGCCATGATGGTCAGCCAAAGAGATTTCATGATTTCGTGTAAAGTTTTGGACTAAATTCTAAAGCACTACGTGTAGTGTTGTCATAAGCTAAGCCCAATGGATATAGGAAGCGGAATAGATTTGTTTAAGGTGGAACTAATAATCCAGAAAATGGGGAATTTTTAGCTGAGGGAGCTACCTACCCAAGTAGACCCACCACCAGACCTCCCTCAGATCAATCGCTGTCATCTCATTCTATTTCCACATCCATTTAGCATCTGGCCCAATCTCCGGCTCAATCGGCTGACCAGCCCGTCTCTCTTCGCGGCTTTAATGTCTCTGTTAAATTACCAGCTAAAACCCAACGAGCTGTGGAGTTTAATTAAAAAAAGGAAGGAACCTCGGCTCCCGCCTTCCAAACACACAGACACTCGCATATCAATTACGCAGGCGATTAAGCCAAACAAACTGCCAACTGATTGGCGATGCATGCCGATGCTAGAGCCAAAGATGTGACTGGGCACTGAAAGAAAACACCTAGCATCTTCTGCAACTAGTCTCAGATACTCACAACTAGTCAGAAGTGGTGTAGTCCAAGTGTAGTCGGCATCTTGGTTTCATTCCCAGCCACGTCGTGTCATCGTTAGAAAAATGGCCAGATCCCAAGCGACTATGGACCGCGTTACGCACACGAATTGTCAACTGGTTGGAAGAAACTGGTTAGGAAAATTGCAGCCTTGATTGCATGCGACGGTCCCCAGCACGCACACTCCATATATACACTCATGTTAGTATATATAGTGTGGCTATCGGAAGGAGGAGCAGTCGAAGACGGGGTTTGAGGCCAAGCGGAGCCTTAATTTGGCTTAAATGGCCGGCCAAATTGCTTGGCTACCCAATACTATGCAAATGCATTTTCCTCCATCTCTCTGGGGCTGCGTGTAATAATTTTCCAATTTCATGCAATTTAATTTCCGTTGTCATGTGGCGGGCCAAGTATTTTTGCGTTATTCAGGCTTGAAATTTCAGAGTCGCAGTTTTTTTGGACGGTCATGGTTCCAGTTAATTGCATTTTGTTGTAAATATGTAATTCTATAGTTTAACCGTTAGTTGAGAGGGGGAAAAGTTTCTCCCCAATATTATGGGTATAGAGAAGTGGCCAACATAAATGATATTCCACTTCAAACAGCGTTGTATTGTTGCCAAAACTAACAAAGTTTTCAATACCCTAACCCCTGAAGTTTGGACCAAGTTATCTTGGCATTCCCCATTCACATTCCCATTCACCCACCATTAAATAAACAATTCATGGCTCCGCGGTGGCGGCAACTGCATCTTCAAGATACAAGATACAACTTCGTTCTCACCTTGATCCCAATCAACCTTTGGTGACACCGGCCCCCTCCTCATGCCGGTCCTCCTGGCCTCCTCCGATCTTCGACATGGTCATGGCATAGCGGAGGAGACTCTCGTCTCGAATTTTATGCCGCCTGTTGCCGGCTTCATGGCCAACTAATTAGCTTGGCCAAGACAGGAGGAGGCTGCGATCTCCGTGGCCTCTTCGGCCGCAGCTGCAACGTACTCTAAACACACTCATACTGTGCGACAAATTTGCTGAAAATTGCCCATGTGGTGCACATTCTAATTCTATTAGCCGAAGCACCGCGAGGCAATTATGAAGACCAAGAGGATGCTGGTTTTTGTGGCCTCCGAACAGAGAAAAAAATGCATCAAATTGGCTTAAAGTAATGCTTTAAAATGAGTGTCTATTGGCAGATTAATAAATCTTTATTAAATTAAATTTTTCTCGGTGGGATTGCTTTTCGCTTGTTGCATCAACCTCCACACGCATATATTGAAGATTTATGCTGGGGATGGAGAAGGAGTCATTCCGATACCATGGCCGTTGGCCAGAAACTGTCCGTGCCTGTAATTTACTATCCAAGAGACCCCTATGGCTGGTCAGTGTGAAAAATAGTTTGTTAAAAAAAGTATATTGCTTATAAAAACTATTCCCAAACACCCCAAAAGTATGCCAAAATATAAAAAAATTAATAAACTATAACTTGGATTAGATTAGAAGTACTTGTGTCGCATCACACACTTTTTCTCTCAGTACCCCTCCGTACAAACTTATAAAGCAAAAATTTGCATACTTTATTATTTTGCCCCAAAAAAATATGTGCGAAAAAGGAAATTAATATAAATACACTTTTGGGAACATTTTTTAATTAAAATTGTTGGGCAAGCAAATGACTAGTAAACTTTTATGCAAATATTAATTTGCAGAAACAACGATAATGAGTATTTTCATTATGCAGTTGAACTTTGTCAGCCTTTTAAAACTATTTACATATTAATCACACATATAGACTGGCTACATTTCACTCAAATTGTAAGTACTCTATAAATTAAATAAGATATTAAAATAAGCTTGAAAATACTTAGGTAGAAGAGGGAAAAAGTGGATAGAGCATATGGAAAAGTGTTCGCCTTTTTCCTCTGATTCCGTCTGGGAATGACGAGTTCAACTCGGAGGGCATATGCCAAAGATAGCTGGGGCCGATTATGCTGGAAATGATGAGTCGCAAGAGGGAAATAACTCTGTACTAGCTGAAATGCAGATGATTACGATATTTGCCAACTGGCAGAAACTTTTTTAATAAGTTTGTCAAAAGCAAAGTCTGGCAGGCAGGCAGAAAACTCGACGTCGTTCCGTTTGGCATTTTGGAGCCGTTGAGCAAGTTTGTCCACAGACATTTTTCTGCGTCGAACAGAAAACCCATTGACCTTTGACACCTACGCAACACCTACGAGGAAGCCAAATGGGTTTCCACACACCAGTTTCCACAGCCAACAAATTTCAGCAATTACTCTCAAAGCAAATAAGCAATCATCATAAATATAATTTTATTTATCTTGCGGCAGATCGTAAATCTGTACGATACTTCCCATTTATAATCAAAAGACTAAAAACTTGTTGGGGTAGGACGAATTTGGTACACTCTTGATGTTGTTACAGAAAGATCAAATTAAAATAAATACATATATTTCGGAACTTACCTTAGAATAATATAACTTATGGAATTTTTATGTTAAAGACCTGTACATATAATACGGGAAATTCGCCAATTAAGACTCGGTTGTGCCCTTCACAGTACTCCGCAGTGCCGAATATGTGAAAAATGCTCTCGCCAAAATGGAGCTCACATTCTAATTTTTCTAAATATTTACAAGTAAGCCATCAATTCGGAATCCAAATATTAATCTCAACTTACCTCCGCTTACAGTTGTATGTATATTCTAAGAAAAACAAGACATACTCATTTTAAATCTTTTTAAAGCTTCCCCGCCATAATCAAACACGTGTCGCACACCGACCTTCAATTGAAAATAAATTATTTGTTTCTACGTTTTTTTTAGTCATTTATTACTGACGTACTCAATCAATTTATCTTTGACCCATTTACAACTTCATAAAATGTTAAAATTTTGACAGAAAATAGTAAATAAGCTTAAAGAATATTAAGGTCCGATCGCGTGCTAGCACTTTTTGCTTGCTCCAATTCCAACGTTCCAAAGTCACCACTTTTCCAATACTGATCTCGCATTTTCCAACATTGAAATACAAAATTTTTACTTCAAAACACTTTTTAAGGAAAAGGGAAATCTATATAACGGATGGATCCTTTTAGGATAAATAGAAGATTTATAAACATTCAATGAAATTATATTATTTTTTTTTGGCTCTATTTAAATGTAAGCCAATAAATACGTTAAATTTTGTATCTGTTTTGTTTGCTTTTTGAGCTGAAGTATAAAATCCAAACAAAAATGATTAATTTTAATTGCTTAGCAGAGATAAAGCTTATGTGCTCGTCTCCTCTTTAGCTTTCGTTATCACTCATACTCATTGCTCGCACTTTCTTATCTGACTTAGCTTGGGAAGGGTTATTCTCTGACCCGTTCCAAGGGGCGTCGGTGGTGTAATGGTCAGCATAGTTGCCTTCCAAGCAGTTGATCCGGGTTCGATTCCCGGCCGACGCACAAGTAAATTTTTTTTATATTCATGTTTTTTCCTTTTTATTATCGAATAAACATAATTTTGGCGTCAACCTAAATTTGAACCTGTCCCCTTGATTTTCCAACAATTTCCCAACCAATTTATGGAAATTGCCCAAGTCGGAGAACACCTTTTTGGTCTTCATTTCCGCTGCGATTTGACGTTTTGCATTCGAAATGTGATTGGGCTGCCGAAATCAAAAGCTGGCCGAAACACAAATTATCCATTAGACGGCACATCAACGTGGTCATAATGGGCAGTTTGGTTATTATCAATTCAAGGCGATTAAACGTTTACCGATTAACACAACTTGGCCGGTGGTCGGTCGCCCCCCACTAGACATTCTATGTATATACCCATATATATACTCATTCTTATTCTCAATCAGGGGCTCCGCGCCTGTTCCCGTTCCCAATCGGCAGCGGCTGTCAATGCTGTCAACATAATTAACGGCAAATGTCTGCGTCCGACTGGCAGCCCGAGTCTCAGGGCCATGACAAGAAGTTATGCGATGGATTGTGAGGAGGATGACGATGATTGCCATCGCTCCCGTTGTAATTTCCACGCATAATTACACGAAATATGTAAATGAGTGAAGGCGTAGCTACACGGCAACAAAAGGTTGAACTTGAAACAATTCACAAGACAATTCCAAGAACTATTCCTTGTTAGATCAGTAGACTTGTTTTCCTGTGCATCCTCATTCTTTGACTTCCGTCCTGAGACTTCTGGGGGTTCCACTCCCAGCTCCCTCTTATTTATATGAAAGGTGATTAAGCGCAATTAATGCATCAGTGCAATGCCGGCGAATATTGAATATATGTATATTGAATACTAATGCCACTCACTCCGGCCGGATAATGGCGGGCCGTAAATTGCCAAGTCAGTGAGATGCGTCGGAGATGGCCACCAAATGGAGGAAAACTCAATGGCTGGAGGGCAGAAAACTTCGGTCTAGTCGGTGTCATTCGCTGCAGACATTCTCCAGACGACGTTCACAGCCCGCCCGTGGCCATATCTCATTGTCATAACGGACAGTGCTGACAGTAAATAATCCATCAATAATTGCATCCTCCGGTTCGGATTGGGTCTGCCTCCTGCATTTCGAGTTTTTCCAGTTGGTCCGAATGCCTGGCACTGGCACTAGCCTGGCTAGGTCTGGTCGATTTCCACTCTCGCGGCCATGGCCAATGCTTTATGTCAATTGTGCTGACATTAATCATGGCAGTTTTGATTGCCCGATGTCGCGTTCTGCTCAAAATTGCCCACCCAAGGGTCTGACAACTAGCTAGAAAAAAAACAGAAACTATCTCTCTTTGGGTGTCCCGGGGAACTGGTTTAGTTTAGCTTATTATACTTGTCTTCTGTCTACTTGTCAGCGATTGCCTCTAAATGGGAGCATGGGAGGTATGTCTACTTTTTGGTAACCAATTCTATAGTTTCTGTTTAAAATTTGAGAGTGGAAGCCTTTTCAGGTCATCTAATGGTGGCTTTTCGGCAAAGGTAACCGTAACAGGTGAAAGGAAACTACATGTTACAGGTAAGAGGCACTAAGGAGGAGTACATGCATCCACAAAAACAACAACAACAACAACAGCAACTACAAAATAATGTGAACAACTTTTTTACTGGAAAAGTGGATTTTCTTTTGCGCCATTTTGCGGCATTTACGTTTCTTTGGCTCGGTTGGCTCCTCCAGAGTCTACTCTTCTGCACCTCCTGGCAGTTTTGTTTGTTTGCCTTTGCCCCTGGCTCTGGCTCTGGCTTTGGCTCTGGCTTTGGCTCTGGCTTTGGCTTGAACGTGTTATTTACGTTTTGCTTCACACAGCCGCCAGAACCGTAGTACACCCACCCACCCACTAAGCCGCCTGGCACAAAGTGGTGCTCGTGGCTGCGTCCAGGCGCAAAAATGTTTGTAGCCAGCCAGGCTGTGAGGCAGGCAGTCAGCTTATTTAGGCCCTCAAGAGCCGCAGCAGACGATGGGGTTGTGGGTTGTGGGTTGAGGGCTAAGAGCTGGCAGCTGAGAGATGAGAGCTGAGGGTCGGGGTATCTGGGTCAGGGTTCAGTCTCAAAGATTGCACCTGACATAGAAAAGTTGGAGGGCTGGAGAGCGAGGAAAACCAAGTGAAAGCACCGCCGGTTGTCAATCTCTTAATTTTTGAAAGTAGTTTGTGGCCAAAGCAACCATCTCAAAGGCAAGAGTTTGCAATCCAAATGGAAGCCCTGAATTAATGTGTATATAATTAAACAGTTGATGGTGGAACTTGCAGGCCCTTAACATCCGGTTACCGCATTTACGGCTCTTCCCACCGCCCAGCCAAATTCCACAAATCGCAAATGCCAAAACTCAATCCCATGTCGAACAATATTCAGCGACAACCAGACTACAACACCAGCAATCAAACCAGCCAATCAACTGTCGATTACTTAAGCCATTTTCAATCAACACGGCCAAAACCAAAACCCACACGCCGCACCATAGTTACAGATACAAACGCGCCAACCTACAGATACACGGATACAGATTCGGATTCGGATACAGAGGCGCAGCCTGCGAATTACAAATCTCAAACGCACAATAAACGCAATTACAGGCGCGAAGGGAAATGGACAGGGAGAGTGGGAGTTTATTGGACAGAGAGGGGTATAGTCGGTTAGAGGGAGATGGCGAGCCACCAGAACGTGGGCCCCAAAGGAAATTGAAGGCTGGACACCGAGGATTTATGCAATTTCGGGGCCAAAACCTAACCAGGCCGTTGGGCTTCATCAATCAATCAGCAGTCAATACATATGGCCAACATGATTGAAGTCAATTGTGAGCAAAACGGCATTTTTCATAAGTGGGCTACATGGAGAGAAATACTCCCATATTATATTGTTGGAGAATTGTGGAAATTCCCACATAAGGACATGAGTTCCTCCGCCATTGTGTCTGTAATGGTAAACTTAATTGTTTGGATATTAAAACGCTTAATCCAAACCCTTCTAATAAGTCGATAAATTACATACATATATAACACTCTTATGATGACCCGAAAATGGGTGGCAATTTTCACAGGACCTCCCGTCCAGGACCTGCCTCTCCCCAACTCCACCAAGCTTTGTTTTGATCAGATATTCACACACAAAACCAAGCAAATAAAACACCCATAAAGTATATATTCATGGGCAAAGTTCGATGCATAACAAATATTGTATCTTGTGAGCCCGTCTGCCAGATACGACTCTTGTTGACAATGCTCGAATGGGATAAGTACTTGCAAATTGTTTGTAGTAAATAAATCAAACTGTATCTGTGGCAGTGCGGGCTGGGCGAAGTCTTAAAGGGACTTAAAGTCTGTTATGGATTGCAGACATTGCGGAAAATTAAATAGTTTTCAAAACATACGTTTTATCGCAAAGGGAGCCATTAAAGTAATTAGGGAGTTCAAAAAAAAAAACATCCACCTAATGGAAGTCTAATGGAAGTGACTAATTCCTATAAAACCTCTTCTTTGACGAATACCCGGAGAACATCGGAAAACGATTCAGTCATGTTCCAGTTGTCTAGGGGACATGTGCTCGCCACTTCGACTGCTGATCCTCCGGCTGCTCCTCCTGACACATCCTGGCCTCGGACGACGCCTCAGATACAGAGAGTCCCAAAAGATACACTCCGTGGTGGTCAGCACCTGGAACTACACGGACGCCAATCTCCAGGCCTGGAGCGTCCTCAAGCAAGGCTCGCGCCGGACCCGCCAGGCGGTGGTCCAGGGATGCCGGGCCTGCCAGAATTCGCGCTGCGGCCGCCTCCTGGGCGGCCCTTATGGCCCGGATGAACGGGGCAATCTCAGCCTGGAAGCCGCCATAATGGACGGAAGAAATCAGAAATTCGGAGCTGTGGCCGGCATGGAGGGCATCCGAAATGCCATCCTCGTGGCGGAAGCTGTGCTCCGGTACACTCACCACTCTCTCTTGGTGGGTAAAGGCGCCACGGACTTTGCCCGGCTCATGGGCTACAAGGAGGAGCACGCGCCTAATCAGAACACCAAAAGCGTCATAGGCAATTGGACATTCGACCGCTGTCAGCCGAACTTCTGGCGCGATGTCGTCCCTCCGCCCACGACTCAGTGCGGGCCCTACACCCCCCTGCCAGGGCACCTTCTCCAGCGCCCGATGCGGCAGGAGTATCTCATCAACCAGGGCGAGCACGATCAGCTGGCCTTCCTAGCTCTGGACTCCGAAGGCCTCATCCACGTGGCCAGTCACTCAAGTGGCGCCCGTTTTCGGGTCCGGGGAAGGGTAGGCGACTCGGCAGTCCCGGGAGCCGGTATCTATGCGGACAACGAGGTGGGCGGGGCGATAGCCAGCGGTGACGGAGATGTTCTGATGCACCACCTGCCCGCCTTCCGCGCTGTGGAGGCCATGAGAGCTGGCCAAAGCCCGGCCCAGGCAGCCGTAAACGTGGTCCAGAGGGTCCTCAACTACAACACGGAGTTCAATGGAGCCGTAATTGCGGTCAACCGGTGGGGCACCTATGCGGCTGCCTGTGCCGGCATGGATGAGTTCCAGTTTGTGGTAAGCGGGGGCAAGGGCTCCCTCAGCATGGCCAGGGTGGAGCGAGTGAAATGCCAGGACCGGAAGGACGTGGTGGATGGAGGTCCCAAAGGATTCTTCACAAGAAAGCCCATGAAAAATAGAAAACTATAGTAACATTCGCTTAAAAAAATTTTAAAAATCATAAAACTAGAAAATGAAACAGCTTATTAAAATAACTTTTAAACAACTGCCAAATATTTCTAGTTTTTATCCGATTCTTAAAAGAAAGGCCTTAGAATAATCGAATACTGCTTATTCTGCATCAAAACAACATTTTTTAGATGATTTTTTGTTACTGTTTCCAATGACGCGCTTTCAAGTATCTTGGGATATGCTTTTGTGGCAAAATATAACCGCATCCGATTTCATATCTTTGAATTGTGGATCGATTCTCCATCATGGCGGACCACCTGTGCATTGCCAACCATAAAACTGATAGTTTTGTTTACCTGTGGAATAATTTAGTAATTATTTAGATAAGGAATTGTCCATAATTTTTTAGGAAAACTTCCTTAAAAAATTGGGACACATTTTGCTCCTACTGTCTGTTTATTTTGGTTATCGAATGTCAACAAATTCAAGGATCGCTGTAGTCTTTACATTGATAACAACGTCGATTAACTGTTGAGTCGCAATACTTCACAATTTAGTTAGATAAGAATTTAATATTTTTATTTTAAACGTGTCTAAAATTATCACCATATACCCTTTTTTCTAAGAATCTTCTTACTATGGTGCTTTTGTTAAATCTATTTTCGTTGCAGACATGTCTTTCGGGCAAGAAAGTCAAGTCTGCCAAGAAAGCCGGCTATAACCAGTGCCACTTGAGTCCCAAATTGGCACTCTCCGCCAAACCCCAGACTAGATTATTTCCTACGCAAATGGCAAAGAGATTCCCCTAATCAGAGAAAAATCACTGAAAGATTGTGCAATCCATGAGCCAGTTACTTATCGATGATGGAATATCAGGGAGAAGTCCTCTTCAGGGAATCAAACTAATTAAAAATGAAATGTATAAAAGGTCGGACTCCTCGAAGCCAATATCATTACCAATCCGAGTGCCAGAAGAGAAGTAACAATCCCACAACCATGAAGTCAACAATTGCTGGTGTAGCCCTGCTGCTGTTCGTGCTGAACGCGTCCTCGATGAGCGGTAGGTGTTTTTGTAAATACAGGATAAAGGATTATTCTAGGATAGATTAGAAAAAGGACTCAGACGGCCTGAAACTCGATGGGTGCTTTAGAAAATGAAAGCTATTGGCATTATCTACTTACTGATAAAACTTAACTAAAATCTGGAATTGTCAATTTTCAGATGCCTTCGTCCGCAATTTGCCCTTGTCCTGCTACCAGTGCTCCGGCTATAGTTGCGACGATCCGGCGGTTGCCACGTGCGGCTCCAACTCCGACGACCAGTGCTACATAGAGTACAACCCGGACTCCGGCAAGGTCAAGAACATGGGCTGCCGATCTGATTTGGATGAGGAGTTCGTGGACGACTACTTCCACTACATTCAGTTCTGCGACGGAAGCAAGTGCAACACCGCTGACATCATTCCCACGGCCACCAAGTGCATCGCCTGCGACTCCTCTGAGGATGCCAACTGTGCCACTGATCCCAGCAAGATTACCTTGGTCGGAAACTGCGGAAGGAAGCCCTACACCAATTGTATGGTGCGAGTTATTCGTAAGTACAAAATGTTAACATAATATTATTAACAACAAAATGGCGTTGAAAGAAAATGGCCACTCATACAAGGATACCCATTTTTTAAATCTTCGCTATGTTCCTTTCCATCCTTCTTAGAAATGTTGAATGCGTGGTTATTTTTTTATTCATCGCTGTTATTTTTAACTTTAGTTTCTAATAAGGTTGATTTATTCTGATTACAGGTGGTAACGTTGTCCAGCGCGGATGTGTGAGCAGCTTGGAACGCCCGAACCTGGAGAACTGCCTGGCCGGAGTTGGAAAATGCAGGACCTGCAAAGGCGACTTCTGCAACTTGAAGATCAATCCTGCCGATCTGTAGAGCTCCAACATGGAATAGAATCGAAAATGGTCACCCATGCCGATGCACTGCTACACCAGAGGTTCCAGGACACAAGTCCCGGCCCTTTCTCCAAATATATTAAATAATTGGTTAAAAAAAAAAATTGTTCCATCAATATTTCTAAAATATACTTACATATGCAATTTAAATTGAATTTATTTGATTACATACTTTATCATTATCAGAAATTATCGTTTATTTTATTGATTCTTTGTTTTTATCGAAGCTTCACATCGTTATCAATTGAAATACTAACTTCACGATCCTGTGATCTTAGATTTCTGGTAGAGCCTTCTCACTCGAAGGGCACTCGAAAAGATTTCATCCGATTCTTGAGAGGAATACCTCGTTCGAATTGTGGATCAATTCTCCATCATTCTGCATTAAAGCCTCAAATCAAATTTTTTAATCGATTTTTTCTAAATTTTTCCCATGGGACCCAATATATTCAAAATATGCAGAATGCATGGAACGACAAATATGGCCTAAAGGGAAGGCTATATCTTTGCCAATTCTCATCCGATTCTTGAGCGGAATACCGCAATCGATTTGTGGATCAATTCTCCATCATTCTGCATCAAAACCTGAAATAAAATTTTTTAATCGATTTTTTTTAAATTTTTCCCATGGGACCCCTTCAAAATATGGAGAATGCATAGAACGACAAATATGGCCTAAAGGGAAGGCTATATCTTTGCCAGATTTCATCCGATTCTTGAAAGGAATACCTCGTTCGAATTGTGGATCAATTCTCCATCATTCTGCATTAAAGCCTCAAATCAAATTTTTTAATCGATTTTTTCTAAATTTTTCCCATGGGACCCCTTCAAAATATGGAGAATGCATAGAACGACAAATATGGCCTAAAGGAAATGCTATATCTTTGCCAGATTTCATCCGATTCTTGAGAGGAATACCGCAATCGATTTGTGGATCAATTCTCCATCATTCTGCACCAAAACCTCAGATAAAATTTTGAGATCGAATTTTTGTAAATTTTTCTTGAAACCCCTTCGAAACAAGGAAAATGCATTGGAGGACCAATACGGCCCCCAGGGAGGGGAGTGCAAACTTGATTTGTTCATCAGTTCAGTGTCGGAAAGTATATAATACTCTCTGCTTGATATAAAACTAATCAAAGTCCTGACACCCGAAGAGCACCTGTTGCCTTCTAGACTTCATCCTGTTCCTAATTTCTTGTTTCGGTTTTTATTTACTTTTAAGTGGATTTACTTACGTTTCTGCCACACATACAAAGGCACCTTCCCAAAATCTGCCCCACTCTCATTTTCATTTGTGTCATTTGGACTTTCCCCCATTACCAAAGCTAAAAAGTTTTCCCTCGACCCCGACCTCCCCTTCTGTAAGCCCCAATTTTGTTGGTTGTAACAATTTCAGTTTTTTCCGTTTTCCTGCATTTTCATTTTCTTTCACGCATTTTTTATCCCCAATTCATCTGCTTTGCATATTTCTTTGTTATGTTTCTGTATTATTTTCGTTTCCTTTTCCATTTCGTCGGGGCTTTTCCGCCCATCAGGCCCGCCCTCTCTGCTTTTCCGGATTTTGTAACGTAATCGCCTCGTGTCGGTTGGCTGGGGAAAATCTGTTGTAAATGTATGCAAATAGTCCGGTTGGACTTTAATTTTTCGTGGCCAAGCAGGTCTGACCTCGTCCTTAAAGCTGTGTGCCAGGAAATCTTGAATTAAAGCAATCTTAATAGCAAATAGAAAGCACCAAGGCCATAAAACAATGCGAATTCCTACTCAATTATTATCTTAGAACACTTAGATTATAAGCCTGTCTGTCATAAAAACAATAGCCATAAGTCACATCGGTCGAGAGTCGATAAGTTCCAGATAAGTCGAGCGAAAATAAATTATCAAATTACCGGCAATCGGCCATTCAATGGCCTGTCCCGATACAGGGAAGTCACCATTTCCAGATAAGGTTTAGCCAAAAAACAGCCAATAAATACTTATAATAAAAATCAAAGCAATGTTAATAAATAATTGTTAATTATAAGAGCATCAAAGACTGTGGAGTCACAGTATTTTGCTTACATATTCAAAAAGCCGCAGATAAGATACTAAAATGGTCAAGAGAACAAAACAAATATTCCGTGATATAAGTTAAGCTAAACAGACTAATCTATGGGGGAACATCTCGAGTGTAGTGCATTGTAATGGCTTTTTATCAATTTCGTCGTCTGATTAAGGGAATTTTCTCAAGTGCCGCAAAACAAAGCTTTTCCAAATAAGTTTCGACATAGTTTCAGTTCGAATCGGTTGGTCAGTGTTTGAGGTTCTTTAGAATGTGGCGCTTTGGTTTGGCTTTTATTCTGCTGCTGGCTGGTCGGCAAATATCGGCGGACACAGCCCCAGAAGCCCAAAACGCCGTGGAGCCGCCAAAATGCTATAGTTGCGAGGGAATAAACTGCCTCAGGACTACGCTCCAAAATGTGACTGCCAATTGCACGGATAAACTGGACGTTTGTGTCACCATCTTCGAGGATTGTAGGCTATATTTCATGCTTTAAAGTTACCAATTAGTTATAGTTTAAAACTTTTCCTTTTCCTAGATGCTGTCAGCGAGCGGGGCTGCCTCTCCCAGATATCCCTGGCCGGTCAGGCGAAGTGCGAGGCGAAGGATAATCAGTGCCTGAAGTGCAGCGGCCAGTTGTGCAACAATAAAGGGCGCAAGGACTTTAAGTGCATTCAGTGCCTGGGATCAGAGGTACTAGGAATTAATTGAATATATTTTTATCAACTAATTCTGTAAACTTTCGGTAGTCTGCCACTTGCAACAAGGGTGCCACCTCCTCACTAACCGCGACCCAGTGCGGCCTGCCCACCTCCGCCAACTCCTTCTGCTACGTCAAGGTCGTCGGAGAGCACCTGCAGCGGGGCTGCTCCTTGACCGTCAAGGAGCAGAAGTCCTGCCTGGCCGATAAGGACTGCTCCCTTTGTTCTCCGGAGGATTCCAGCGATGGCGTGGCCTGCAATGCCTTTGATTTAACCCTCGGGTCAAAGTCGGGTGCCATCCAAGGTCAACAGGTCATGAGTCTTGGCCTGGCTGTCCTCTGCATACTCTTGCTTCGCTTTCTAAATTAATGTTTTAATAAATAAGCTAAAAAATAAAAATAAACGCAGCATTAATCATTCTATAACTTATCTGGAACTAGTGTTTGTTATTGGTTTTTGTTGACTGGGCATGTGATTGTAGGATTGTTCCACAGTTCAATCATGATGGAGTTCTTTTTCAATTTAAGGCTTATTTTTGTGACAATGTTGATGGCAAAAATATTGACACATTGAAGAGTTAGTTATGTAAAATGAATATAATACATACAATTTTCTTTGAAGATTATGAATTATGCCCCAGAGCGTTAAAACTGCACCACTCCGCATAACATATCGTCTGTTTTCAAAGGTAGATCTCTATAATCCATGAAATTTATTTAGTCTGATAGTCTACCTATTACCATTTTAAATACAAACTTATTAATTTATATATGTCAACGCCATTGATTTAATCCCCAATAATGAGTTGAGTCACTCACCCTCAACGTAACTACTTCACTGCCCTCTGCTGTCGGATTTTTCATAGAACCCTCTCAAGTGCTTGGCTATTTCCACACACATTCACACGCACTCGTCGAAACCGCACTCGAGGACCCTCGAATGGAGCTTTTGAAGTAGCCGGAGGTATAAAAGGCGATCGCTTTGGCCGATGGCCCGACAGTTGAAGCTCAAAAATGAAGGCCCAAGCAATTGCCAGTCTGCTGGGTGCGGCCGTGTTGATGGTCCTGGTGGGTCAAGGGGCGGCAAACAAGATTACAACTTGCCACAGTTGCGAGGGCGCCAATTGCCAAAGGAGCTCTCTGAACAAAACCCAGGCATGTGTGGATTCCCTGGACTTTTGTGTGACCATTTACGATGAAGGTAAGCATTGCCATAAATATTTCATTTGAACATTACCTAAAGATTGTTTAAATTTAAAGCCAAGGTCCTGTTCAAAGGATGCTCTCTGGAAATTCCCTACGAACTCCGCTCCAAGTGCGATAATCGCCACTCCTGCTACAAGTGCAACACAGATCGGTGCAACAACGTGGGATCTTCCAAGTATGCCTGCATTCAATGCGATTCCAGCAAGGTAAGTTCTCAACATCCTACGGCTTCAGAGTTTTCCTAAAATTTTCTTATCCCTCGAAGGACTCCAACTGCGCCTCCAATGCGGACACTTTGGCGGCAACTCGCTGTGCTGCTCCCTCCGCCCCCAACTCCTATTGTTATGTGAAATCCTCGAGTGGCACCATCCAGAGGGGCTGTTCCACCACGGAGACCGATCAGCAGTCCTGCCTCAATGATGCCAACTGCCTTTTGTGCTCCCCAGGCGATATCAGGAACTGCAATGCGGCCAATATCGAGGAGAGTTCCGAGGTTGGGAATCGTTTCATTCGATTCCTAAGATGATTTTGGAATTTGTATTTTCAATAATTAAAAATTTTATGAACAATATATGAACAAATAAATAAATCTTAATAACTTAATTGTTTTTTTTAACCTTGACCAAAAGCTTAAGGTTATCAGAGGAAAGCTAACTTCTGGCGGAGCCGAAGATGATATACCCTGACAGTAAAGTAGCATTTTATATAATTATATTTTATATATTTCGGATCGGATATTGCTTGAAGTTGATAGCTTTAAAAATGAGAAACTAGTTTGCATAGAAACAGAGAGATTATTCTAATCAATGTATATACATTATACGGTTGGAGATGTCTCCTCCACTGCATTGCCTTTTACTAAAATTTCAATACCCTCTGCAAGGGTATAAAAATAAATTGCCACATGATGGTTTTGTTTACCAGTGGAATAATTTAGTAATTATTTAGATAAGGAATTGTCCATAATTTTTTAGGAAAACTTCCTTAAAAAATTGGGACACATTTTGCTCCTACTGTCTGTTTATTTCGGTTATCGAATGTCAACAACTTTGAGGATCGCTGTAGTCTTTACATTGATAATAACGTCGATTAACTGTAGTGTCGGAATACTTCATAATTTAGTGAGATAAGAATTTAATATTTTTCTGTTAAACGTCACTAAAATTATCACCATATAACCTTTTTCCAAGAATCTTCTTACTATGGTGCTTTTGTTAAATCTATTTGCGTTGCAGACCTGCCTTTCGGCCAAGAAAGCGGGCTATAACCAGTGCCACTTGCGTCCCAAATTGGCACTCTCCGCCAGACCTCAGACTAGATTATTTCCTACGCAAATGGCAAAGAGATTCCCCTAATCAGAGAAAAATCACTGAAAGATTGTACAATCCACAAGCCAGTTATATCGATATCAGGGAGAAGTCCCCTTGAGGAAATCAAACTAATTAAAAAAGGTGGAGCCCATCGATCCGTCTGGCCTCGAAATGTATAAAAGGTCGAACTCCTCGAAGCCAAAATCATTACCAATCCGAGTGCCAGAAGAGAAGTAACAATCCCACAAACATGAAGTCAACAATTGCTGGAGTAGCCCTGCTGCTGTTCGTGCTGAACGCGTCCTCGATGAGCGGTGGGTGTCTTTGTGAATAAAGGATTATTCCAAGATAGATTAGAAAAAGGACTCAGACTGCCTGAAACTCGATGGGTGCTTTAGAAAATGAAAGCTATTGGCATTATCTACTTACTGATAAAACTTAACTAAAATCTGGTATTGTCAATTTTCAGATGCCTTCGTCCGCAATTTGCCCTTGTCCTGCTACCAGTGCTCCGGTTATAGTTGCGACGATCCGGCGGTTGCCACGTGCGGCTCCAGCTCCGACGACCAGTGCTACATAGAGTACAACCCGGACTCCGGCAAGGTCAAGAACATGGGCTGCCGATCTGATTTGGATGAGGAGTTCGTGGACGACTACTTCCACTACATTCAGTTCTGCGACGGAAGCAAGTGCAACACCGCTGACATCATTCCCACGGCCACCAAGTGCATTGCCTGCGACTCCTCTGAGGACGCCAACTGTGCCACTGATCCCAGCAAGATTACCTTGGTCGGAAACTGCGGAAGGAAGCCCTACACCAATTGTATGGTGCGAATTATTCGTAAGTACAAAATGTTAACAACAAAATGGCGTTGATAGAAAATGGTCTCTCATACAATACTCATTTTTTTATTGTTCCCCATGTTCCTTTCCATCCTTCTTAGAAATTTTGTATGCGTGGCAACTCTGCCACACTTTCTCATCATCGCTGTTATTTTTAATTTTAGTTTCTAATAAGGTTTATTTATTCTGATTACAGGTGGTAACGTTGTCCAGCGCGGATGTGTGAGCAGCTTGGAACGCCCGAACCTGGAGAACTGCCTGGCCGGAGTTGGAAAATGCAGGACCTGCAAAGGCGACTACTGCAACTTGAAGATCAATCCTGCCGATCTGTAGAGCTCCAACATGGAATAGAATCGAAAATGGTCACCTCTGCCGGTGCACTGCTACACCAGAGGTTCCAGGACACAAGTTTCAAATATATTGAGTAATTGGTTAAAAAAAAAATGTGTTCCATCAATATTTCTAAAATATACATACATATGCAATTTCAATTGAATCTGTTATTTATTTTATTACATACTGTATCATTATCAGAAATTATTGTTTATTTTATTGATTCTTTGTCGCTATCGAAGCTTCACATCGTTATCAATTGAAATACTAACTTCACGATCCTGTGATCTCAGACTTCTGGTAGAGCCTTCTCAAAGGGGCACTCGAAAAAAACACTTATAGTGCTTAGAGGTATAATAGGTACTTTTGATACCTTTGGCAGTCAAAGCTCCAAAATGGGTCAATAATTTAGAAAGTCTGCATGTGTATGAATGCGGACGTGTTGACAATTTTTGTCACTTTCAGGAAGAAGCCTGCAACTCTTTGCTGAATATCCTTCGTTCTGATTACTTCGAATTTGTTTCAACCTTATTTTTGAAAAGTTCCTTTTTTAACTTTCTCTGGTAGATTGGATTCGGAGTTTTGATCTTTCCCTTTAATTGATTTTAATTTTTATGACAGTTACTAGAATTCTAAAGGTTTTGGTATTTCTATCTATAATTTTAAAAAATTCCATTTCGACTTTTCCTTGTGTATTTACCTTGGGGCTAAATAACTACTCCCACTTGAGTTCAAACATGGGCTTAAGGGACCCCACAAAGACAACCGTGTTGTTTATGCAACTGCTGAAGAGATTCCCCATTCTAATCAGGGAAAAATCACTTGAGATGTTTGTTTACAGTCAGTGCATACTTACATGCTCCATTAACAAGTTAGTTATCGGTTATGGAATATCAGAGGGAAGGCCTCTTGAGGGAGCTGAATTTATATAAAGAGCTGCTAAGCTGCGGAGAACCCTCCAATGCTAAATTTTCCTTCGACAATGTCAAACTTGAATACTTCCCATATACTTTTCGCACTGTTGATTTGTTCAAGCAGTTATGTGCTGGCATCCGAGAAATGTATCTTCTGTCGGGGAATAAACTGCCAAAGGAGTAGCTACGAGGCGGATGAACAGTGTTCGGATAGCCTGGATGCCTGTGTCAGTGTTTTCCAGGCAGGCATTATCCTATCCCAAGGATGTCTGGAAAGTCTGGAAGAGGACTATAGAACAAAATGTCAGGAAAACAGCAAGGACAGTGGAATAGACTGTGAGATCTGTGTCACTGAGAAGTGCAACAGCGTGGGATCCAAACACGCTGGATGCCTGCAGTGCAACAGTGACCAGGTAGGTTTTTGAGGATCTTATTTAAATAATTAATCAATTTATTTCAACTTTCTAAGGACGCCCAATGTGCTGAGACACCAGAGGCTCTACAAGCCGATCAATGCTCTATTGCCAGAACTGGTAGAAGTTTCTGCTACGCCAAAATAGAGGATAACAGGGTGGAAAGGGGTTGCTCCTTAACTCTTTCGGATCAAGTCGATTGTCTGGCCGCGAGGAATTGCCATTTGTGTGATCCTTTGGAGGTGCCTCATTGCAATAATCAGCTGCTTCAAGAAGACGGATCTTCAACAACTACCGAAAAGCCAACTACCACCTCGTCCCCTACGTCTCCGGAACCAAGTTCGCCAACAGATACTCCAAGCTCCACCACTATTTCTTCGACAGATTCTCCAAGCTCCACCACTATTTCTACGACAGATTCTCCAAGCTCCACCACCATTTCTACAACGAATTCACCAACTAATCCACCAACCACTGCGCCAACTAATCCACCAACAAGTGCGCCAACTAATCCTCCAGAGATTCCTACTACAACAGCCAGACCCAATTCGGCACACAAGTTTCACTTTTCGATTTTGCTGATCGCGGCACAATTGGCATTTTTCCTTTATATTCACCATAAATAAGCCAAGAAGTCGCATTGGTTTTTAGCTTTAATTCCCACGACCTTCTCCAAAAGGCTAATCTATGTTTGAGTATTGTTTAACTAATTTTTACGATAGTCCAATAAATGGCTCGTCGCCATCAATTACAATCTTTTGGGTTTCATGTTCCCTTCAAAGTACGGGTGTTTATGTCACAGATTAAATGCAGATAAGCCAAAAGTCATGACGAGAATCCAGCTGATAAGAAAACCCATTTATATAATTATTATATTTTTTGGAAATTATCAAGCATTATTCATATAGAATTCAAGGATTGATTCAAAGATTGTTAAGTATTATTAAAAACTGTGACTTCCCCATATCAAATAATAGGAATTGCTTCCAGTTGAATCATCAGAAAGTTGATTGGCCGATGATTCAGGTTACAAATTTATTCATTTATTGGCACTTTTATGTCATAATTAAAATAAAATCGACTTAAAGTTCACTATAGCCTTATAAAAAGCCATAAAGTTTAGGAGATTAGGTTCTACTGAAGACTCTATCTGGGGTTTTCCATTTCTGGGTTAGGTTTGATGATTTACAACCGCCGACCCAACGGGCGCCATCTTGCAGGTATGTCGGTCGAACTATCGATCGGGTCGATAAACAATCGATTTCTTAGCTTTTTCGCAGGCGCCAGTAGGGGTAGTAGTAGATAAACTGCAGTTTGAGGCGTTGATAAGAAACTGCAATTTAAAAAAAAAGTAATAACTTCAGCTAGACAAACAGTTTTTATGGCCTAGTCCGCTAATCAGAAAACATATATTTTTGGCGGCTGTCCATTGGCTGTCCATTGAAGCGTTATCGTTCAGTGTAAAAACGACTCCATTTTCACCTGACTATGGCCGGCTTATCTGGGCCATTTGTAGTTGCCTTTTTATGTTAATTCCCCACAATCGGTTATAAATAACAACGGCTTTATCGGCTCTAGAGAGAGAGCTATGGCAACAACGTACCGCCAATATAATCGCCGTGGCCCATAATATAGAGCAATAATCTAACGGCCCGATAGGACCCATCGATCGATCGATCGATCGGCCTAGCCGCAAAATCTATATAAGGTCGCACTTCAGGCTGTTAAAAATTAGTTGCCCGAATCCATTTTTGTGGCTAATACGTAAGGACGCGAGTGTCAGGAGAGAAGTGGCCATATAGTGATCATGAAATCGACGGCAGCAGGAGTAGCCCTGCTACTTCTAGTGCTTAATACAAATTCCATAAGTGGTAGGTGTACCTGAGAAAGAGGATCAAGGATTTATCCATTCTCACTAACAAACTAACTAGCCGAAAACTATTCAATTAAAAACGTAAAACATTATATAACCTGTTTTTTAAACCAATAACCAAGTGAATAAGCAACTGTGAAAAGTGAAATACGAAAAACCGTTTGTTCAAGAAAAAGCACACAGAATTAACTAAATATTTACAAACAATAAAATCGAAATATATAAACTGCATAAAGAACTATCTAATCTACTCGACAATTATGGTATCTGCGCGTGTTATTCCCTATCGGACATGCTGAAAGGAAACACATGTCCATCAATATAACCGAAATCTGTGACTCATGTCCCGCCCGGACAATACTAAATTTTATCTGCGCAATAAAAAGTCCCCTTCATGATGAGACATACATGTGAATGTAACTTATTTTGATCACAAAAGTTAAAGTTTTGGACCCACTTCCTGGTCCCAGCTGTTGGGGGTTTGCTTACTAATGGAAATGGCGAAATACTTGGGAGCGCAATCACATTTTTCAAGTGGTTTTGAAATCTCTGAACTTGATTTATTTGGATTTAGTTATTTGGATGAAGATTAAGTGCCTTTTTAGTGGACTTTGCCGATTGGGAAATACACCGGCACCTTGGGGGGTTTTAGTACTATAGTCTTCATATAGAATTTAGAGCTTCTCAGCTCCCGTTCACTCGGCACACGTGCCCCAAGTTACTTTCCCTTTTCCCCACAGGAACAGTTGTACCGAACTATAAAGATTAGGCCCGGCGATCGGCATTGAATTGGCCAATTTATGGGCCACCACAAAGCAATTATTTATTTATAGCCCTGATTGCAGTGCCGAAAGATCGCCCCGATGCCGTAACACCAGCCGTCGGACATCGGTGGCCATAAATTACGTTAATTTCGATAATCAAGACGGCGAATAAACACTTTAATACGTAACAAGCCGCTGCCATTAATTACAAAATCATTTCGGGCATTACCTAGTCCTGGGTTATACTACGAGATTAGACTTTCTTAACGAGTGGAACGTCTGTTTTGCAGAAGCCTATGTCCACAACTGGCATTCGGGACCCATCAATTGCCACGAATGTTCCGGCCTCGACGAGTGCTCTGCAGGATCGGGGTCGTTGCGAAAGTGCCTGGAGAACGACGCCCAAAGTTGTGTTGCCATCTTCAACAGCAACGGGGCTGTCATTCAACGCGGCTGCAGTGACTCTCTGGAAGAGGTCTGCTCGTCGAGCGGGGAAGACTGCTACCAGTGCAGATCCCATGGCTGTAACTCGCTGAAGAACAACGAGGAGATCCTGGAGTGCGTATTCTGCGATGCCCAGAGCGATGAAAACTGCGTTTTCGACATTGAACTGGTCACCGAGAGGCGGAAGTGCAACCAGAAGTGCATCACTGCTCTGTATTCCACGAACAGCGAGGCAGGAGCTCCTTTGGAGTTGGCCAGAACTTGCCTGGACGACCTGGACTACGACGACAGCGTAGCCTGCTCCAATGGCGAACTGGATAACTGTGTCGCCTGCAACACAAACAATTGCAATAAGGTGGAGCTGGGTGTCCGGGGCAGTTGCAACTTCTGCCAAGGAGACTGCAGCAACCCCCAGCCCAAAACCTGCCGAGCTGTTCCCTCCGGAGACAAGGAAGAGCAGTGCTTCATCGAGTTGGACGAATCTGGATCAATCTACGAAATGGGATGTCTTTCGCAGTACAATGTCAGCGATGTTACACTGCTGGAAACCAGCAAGCAGTTGTGGTATTGCACTGGCGCTAATTGCAACACGCAATCTGCCCTGCCAAAGGCCCAAACCTGCAAGCTCTGCAGCTCCCGCACGGATGACGACTGCGCCGTGGATCCCCAAGAAGTGATCACGCAGACCACGTGCGATAGCCTGGTGAACACGGACTGCTACTCCCGAATCCTGGACGATGGCCACACCGAGCGAGGATGTCTGACCAGCTTGGAGCGCGAGGACTATCTAGACTGTCTGAAGGAGGGAAACACCACCAAGTGTCTGAAGTGTTCCGGTGAGAGCTGCAACAGTGGGGTAAGTTGCTCATCCCAATGAGTACTTTGAAGTGTGTTGACTCTTTTTCTTTAATAGCTCCAACCCAGCGAACGACTGAGCTGCCAGATCTGCGATTCCAGTCTGGATGGAAATTGCGAAGCCTCTCCCTCATCTGCCGCCCTTTGCCTGCTCCATACGGGTGATCAGCAGTGCATAACTAGCATCGACATGGCCGGCAACACACAGCGGGGATGCAGTGCCTCCCTGCAGTGCGACTCCAGCAATCCCCGGAAGTGTCAAACCTGCTCGGGCACCGACTGCAACACGGCGAATCTCAAGAGGGTGGAGGACGGCCAGCCGGGCTTGTGGGGCCAGGAGCTGCCCCTGAGCTGCCGAAGCTGCAGCGATGCTGCTTCCTGCGCCGCCAGTGAAGTCCCATCCGAAACCTGCGCCAATGAGGCCGACTACTGTGTAACGGTGTTCAATGCCGAAGGTGCTGTGGCTGCCAAGGGATGCAGCCAGGCCGTGGAGGCCACCTGGAGCACCTACTGTGATGCCAATGGAGCCAACTGCCACAACTGCAACTCCAATGGCTGCAACAACGCCAGCTCCTTGAACGACTACAACGAGTGCATCTACTGCGACTATGAAAACGAGGACTGTGCCCGGAATCCCGAAAATGTGAAGTCCCGACGACTCTGCAATGGCCAGTGCATGGCCGCTCTGCGCAGGAGAAGTGACGATTCCATCACTTACGACACCGTTCGCGGCTGTCTGGACGACAAGGACGAGGCGGATCAGCTCACTTGCAGCTCTGGCGCGGATGAGCAATGCAAAGCCTGCTCTGGCCCATCCTGCAATGTGGACTTAATCGCTGAAACGCCCCTTACCTGCTGGAAGTGCTCTGGGGACGATTGCGCCGATCCGGTGGCGGAGGAGTGCAGCGTATACAGTCCCGCCGATCAATGTTACATCGAGTTTAAACCGGACGACGGGGACATCCGTCACATGGGCTGCCGCTCAGACTTGGAGGAGGAGTACGTCGATGACTACTTCCACTATCTGCTGTTCTGCAACGAAAGCAAGTGCAACTTCTTCGACATCATCCCAACGCCCACACAGTGCATTGCCTGTGATTCCTCCGAGGATCCCAATTGTGCCACGGATCCCACCAAGATTTCCTTGATTGGAAACTGCGGCATTAAGCCCTACACCAGCTGCATGATGCGTGTGACAAGTAAGTACAAGTGCTACAAATAAATATAAGATACTTATGGGTACTTTAAGCTTTAAAATTTAAACTTAAAAATCCCTTGAGGTTGCCCAATCTATTTGTGAGATCTTCACCACGTTCCATTCCACCGTTTCGAGTGAAACGGTATTTTCGTTACGTGTGGCAACTCTGTCCAACGATCCAATTTAAAAGCTTACGATTCTAATGTGACCCCAATTCACATCCTCAGGTGGAGGCATTACCCAGCGCGGTTGTGTGAGCAGCTTGGAGCGCGAGAACCTGGAGAACTGCCTGGCTGGAAATGGGAACTGCCAGACCTGCGAGGGAGACCGCTGCAACGTGGAGATCTATCCGGCGGATCGTCGCCGTTGCCACCGCTGCAACTCCCTCACCGATCCCACCTGCTCCTCCACACCAGATGCGGCTGAGGTGTGTCCCGTCTACCTGGAAGACGAGGGATGCAGCGCCAAGCTGGTCGATGGGGAGACCTACCGCGGCTGCCTTCGGGACTTCACCTGCGACGCCTCCGACAGCCAGCACTGTCGCCTCTGCTCCGGCAAGGACAACTGCAATGTGGCCGATCTAAAGAGCTCCTTCATCGGCTATCCTGGCAAGTGGTCCACCCCGCCGGTCAACTGCTACTCCTGCAACGGAACGGAGTGCACAAGCACAAGTTCTGGCACTCTGCGCAAGTGCACCGGGAATGATGAGCAAAACTGTGCCACCGTTTTCGATGAGTCCGGTACAGTGATCCATCGTGGCTGCTCGGACACCCTGTACGGGGATGCAGATCTGCTGCAGTACTGCGATGAAAACTCCGCCAACTGCAAATTCTGTCAGTCTACGGGCTGCAACGACGCCCAGTCCCTCAACTCCTATGTGGACTGCCTGTTCTGCGATGGAAGCGACGAGGCCGAGTGCGTGCGCAGTGTGGGAGACGTCACCGGCAGCCGGTCCTGCCAGGGCAGCTGCTTCACTGGCCTGTACCCTCGCAATCGTTCCGAATCTAATCCCATCCTGGACCTGGCTCGTGGCTGCTTGGACGATCTGGAGTACGACGATAGAGAGAAGTGTGCGGCCGGAGAGGTGAAAAACTGTACAGCCTGCTCAGTGGACAACTGCAATACGGCAAATGTTCCGGGTGATCGTCTCAGCTGCAACTTCTGCCAGGACGAGTCATGCGAAACCACAATAAGCCAACTGTGTTTGGGCCACCGCGACGAGGATCAGTGCTACATCCACGTGGGTGACTTGAGCATCCAGGCCATGGGTTGTGCTACCGACCAGTCTGACAGTTTCCTGTACACCAACCGACGGAATCTGTACCTCTGCTCAGGAGACAATTGCAATACCAAAGACAAACTGTCCTTGGTTGGTGTTGCCTGTAACATCTGCAACTCCACCTTCGATGATAACTGTGTTGCTGGTGTAGGTGTGACAAGTGCAGTGTGCCAGCACTACATTTATCCGGACTGCTACAGTTACGTCGACGATGGTGAGTACATTGGTGGAGATCTAGATGGTACCAGGGTTTGACTTTAAACTCATTTTTTAGATGGCGTCTTAAACCGTGGCTGTCTCATGGACACGGACGACGAGGTCTTCGACGAGTGCTCCAGTTCCGGCAGCTCCAAGTGCACTGTGTGCAGCGCGAACGCCTGCAACAACCAGGTGTACCCTGCCGACTGGTTGACTTGCCTTCGCTGCGACTCCAACTCCGATGAGAACTGTGCCCTGGATCCTTCAAGCTACTCCAGCTACTGCCGCACCTACTCCGCCAACGAAACCTGTGTCACCTCCTTGTACAAGGGCCGCACACGTCGTGGTTGCCAGTCGGAGCTCAACTGTGACCCCAGTGAGGCTGGCAGCTGCAGGATTTGCTCGGGAGCTGACTGCAACACGGTTGATCTGCAGTCTGCCTATGTCGGAGAGCCCGGAAAGTGGCAGGACCTGCCACTGAGCTGCCACGTGTGCACGGACGTGGCTAGTTGTGCTTCGGTTTCCGATAGCGTGGCAACCAAATGCGAGGGCAACAACCAGCAGACCTGCTCTACTGTTTTCAACGCGGACGGTCAAGTGGAGTCTCGTGGATGCAGCGACACCGTTCTGGCAGCCCATGCCGACTACTGCGATCTGAACAAGGAGAACTGCCTGCAGTGCAAGTCGGACGGCTGCAACAGGGCCACCACCCTGCAGGACTATGTGGATTGCTACTTCTGCGACGGAGACGAGGATAGCAACTGTGCCTGGGCGACGCCATCCGGCACCAGGAAATGTCTGGACCAGTGCATGACTGGCTTGTACCCACGTAGCTCCTCCTGGGACTCATCCCTTCTGCCCACCCGCGGCTGTTTGGACGATCTCAACGAGGCTGAGCGCAATTCCTGCGCGGCTGGAACCCACGCCAACTGCACCGCCTGCACCGGCTCCCTCTGCAACTCGAACGATGTCATCGAGAATCCCCAGGAATGTTACTTCTGCACAGACTCCTTGTGCGAGACACCGGCTTCTGGAAAGTGCCTTTCCTACAGGGAGAACGACCAGTGCTATCTGGCCTACGACGAGAACGGAGTGGTGGCCATGGGATGTGCCAGTGACATGGAAACGGATGTGATCAAGGAACTGGTGGCCAGGCAGCGACTACTTCTCTGCTCGGGTCAGAACTGCAATACTCAGAACCTCACACCCACTCCCAACACATGCCTGCAGTGTGACTCTCGGACGGAATCACGGTGTGCCACTAATCCCAACCAGCTGCTGACCACTGGCATCTGCTCCACCCTGCCCTACACCCACTGCGTGACCCACATCGACGGCCAGGGCCACACCGTTCGAGGGTGCTTGTCCACCTTGGAAAGCGAGGAGTTCTACGAGTGCCTGACAGGCGATGGAGAAACCTGCGCAACCTGCACTGGAGACCGCTGTAACGGACTTACGGTGTTCCCCGCGGACCGCAGAAAGTGCTACCAATGCGACTCCTCCAGCGATCCCAACTGTGCCTCTTCCCCCGGCAGCAGTCTCAGCAGCACTGTGTGTCCCATCTACTCCAAGGACGAGTCCTGTGTAACCACTTTGATCGACGGTGTTACTCATCGTGGCTGCAACTCCACCCTGAGCTGCTCGGATCCCTCGGACCCACGCACCTGCCGCATCTGCAGTGCCACGGATGGCTGCAACACCGTCAATCTGGAGAGGGTCTCCCAAGACGGATACCCGGGCACCTGGCAGGAAGTTCCAATTAGTTGCCTGGCCTGCTCGAGTGCCAACGAGTGCGCCTCCGGCGGAGGATCGCTCACCGAGTGTACCGGCTACGATAACTGTGCCACCGTCTTCGACGAAACCGGAGTCGTCAGCCAAAGGGGCTGCTCTGAGCCTGTGTTCGAGAGCTCCTCCTACTGCGAAGAGAATCCCGACTCCTGCCCCCGTTGCAACTCCAACGGCTGCAACACGGCTGACTCCCTGGACTCATATGTAGAGTGCTTGGTCTGCGACTCCAGCGAGGACGCAAACTGTGTGACCGACCCCTCGAAGATCACAAAGACCCGCCAGTGCCAGGATCGTTGCGTCTCCGCTTTCTTGCCTCTGTTTGGCGAGACCGATAATCCCAGCTATGCTCTGATCCGCAACTGCTACGACGACTTGGAGAAGGAGGACCGAGACTCGTGCACGGCGGGCGGAAAGAAATTCTGCACCACCTGCGAGGGTGCCAAGTGCAACGATGACGACCTGGTCGCTAGCCGGCAAAGCTGCTACATCTGCGAGGGCGATGGCTGCCAGAAGGCAGAGGCCAGCAGCTGCCCCAACTACCGGGAGAACGACGAGTGCTTCATCCAGTTTGACGAGGAGCAATCAGTGGCTTCACTGGACTGTCTGAGTTCCCTGAGCCACGAGGACATCCTCCACCTGAAGCGTTCCAAGCGACTGCTGACCTGCAGCGGTGCGAACTGCAACACCATTGAGTCCGTGCCCGAGTCCCAGACCTGCACCTTGTGCAGCTCTCGCACAGACGCCTCTTGCGCCATTAACCCGTCGAGCGTTGGCACCTCCACGAATTGTGTCCTGGAAGGATTCCCAGAGTGCTACTCCCGCGTTCTCAGCGATGGCAGCACCGAACGTGGATGCCTCTCTAGCCTGGAGGACGATGAGTTTGTGTCCTGCTACAACGGTACCTCTGCCACGTGCAGCTCCTGCCAGGGAAGCACCTGCAACCAGGAACTGTACCCCCAAAACCGTCGGTCGTGCCACGTCTGCACCTCGGACACTGATGCCAACTGCGAGTCGAGTCCGAACAGCCTCACGGTCTGCTACCTCTACGAAGAGGACGACCAGTGTGTCACAAACTACCGGAACGGAGTCACCTACCGGGGCTGCACCTCCTCGCTGAGCTGCGAGGCGGACAGCAAGACCTGTGTGAAGTGCGAGGGCGATGGCTGCAACCAAGTGGACCTGGCGGCGAAGGCCGACGACAACTGGGGCAAGTGGCAGGATCTCCCACTTACATGCTACACCTGCTCCGGCGCCGATTGCCAGGAGGAGGAGCTTCCCTCGGTCAAGTGCACAAATAACAATGAGCAGGACTGCTTGACGGTGTTTGGCGAAGATGGCACTGTGACCAGACGCGGTTGCCAGGACGATTTGGAGGCGGAATCGAGCATCGCCAGCTACTGTGACTCCAACGCCGGCAGCTGTCCCTCTTGCAAGTCGAACCTCTGCAACAACGCCACCGCCCTAAGCCAGTACACCACCTGCATCTACTGCGACTCCTACAAGGATTCCTCCTGTCTGTGGGAGCCTTCAAGTGACAGTCACAGGACGCGACTGTGCCAAGGACAATGTATGACCGCTCTGTACGGCAGCGCCGACTCCGGACTCGATCTCATTCGCACCTGTTTGGACGACAAGGAGGCAGCTGACCAACTTACCTGCGACAGTGGCAGTGACTCGGGCTGCTCTGCCTGCTCCGGTGACTCCTGCAACGTTCAGACCCTGCCGGAGGACCGTCTCAGCTGTTACATCTGCGAGGGCGACGACTGCGAGGATCCCCAGACCAAGCCGTGTGCGGTGTACAAGTCCGACGATAGCTGTTTCCTGTGGGTCGACGAGGACAACAACCTGAAGCAGCTCGACTGCCTTAGCTCGTTCCGCAGCCAGGATCTGGAGAGCATCCTTAAGACGAAGCGCATTGCCGTGTGCGAAGGACCAAACTGCAACGTGCCCCAGCTACAGCCTCCCGTGCGTTGTGCCGTGTGCGATTCTCGAGAGGATCCCACGTGTGCCACCGATGCCACTGCCGTCGGCACCTTCAACACCTGTAGCCAGATGCCACATACGGGCTGTGTCACTAGATTGGAAAGCGGTGAGTTTTGGGGCTTTCACTTAACAATTAAACAAATTGATTAACGTTTGCATTATTTCCCAGACGGAGCCACTACTCGAGGCTGTTTGTATGATCTTGGCCAGTCTGAGTTCGCTGCCTGCCTCCTCGGAACTGATGCCAACTGCTCCGTGTGCTCCACCGATGGCTGCAACCGCGAGGTACGAAATCCCTGGTTTTTTTTCTAGAGAGAACTTTTAAAAAAATGTATTCCTTTAGATTTTCCCGGCTGACCGCCAAGTGTGCTACACTTGCACCTCCGACGACGATCGCGACTGCGAGTCGAATCCGTCATACACCCTGGCCTGTCCCTGGGTCAGCGAATCTGAGACCTGCAAGACCCAGCTGTCCGGCAACGTGACCACACGAGGCTGCAGCAGTAGCCTGGAGTGTAACCCCACCGACTACCGCAACTGCCGCAGCTGCTCCACCAGCGAATGCAATGCCATCGACCTGGTGAACCGGGTGGACGATGGACAACATGGGCTGTTCCAGGAACTGCCCCTGAAGTGTCATGCCTGCGCGGGTGAGCACTGCCTCCATTCATTGGGCCCGGCCCTGGAGTGCACCCTGAATCTGGAGCAAGACTGTAAGACTGTCTTCGAGGCGGACGGCGTGACAGTTCGCCGACGAGGTTGCTCCGACGATGTGGATGATTACGAGGACCGGTACTGCAGGGAGAACCCCTCGCTGTGCTTCACTTGCAAGTCGAATCAATGTAACGATGCCTGGAGCACGGAGGAGTATGTCAGCTGCACCTTCTGTAACTCGGCCAACAACGAAACGTGCATCACTAATCCCAAGGACTCCAGCCTAGCCCAACGGCAGTGCAAGGGTCAGTGCCTGGTGTCTCTCAGTGGCCAGGACCTCGTCCGAAGCTGCTTGGACGACAAAGAACTGTTCGATCGAGGAGATTGCAGCACGGACGAGAGTGGCAGCAACTGCGCCTCCTGCTCCGAAGGAGACTGCAACACCTTCGCCTATCCTGCCGACCGGTTGAGCTGCCACACCTGCGCAGACGCCTCCTGCTTGAGCAGCGTGTCCCAAAGCTGCTTGGCCTACGTACAGGACGACTACTGCTTTGCCAAATATGGAACCAATGGTGGTGTCGAGCTCATGGGCTGCGCTAGCAGTCAGAACTCCTCCGACCTCAACCAGTGGCAGGAGGAGAACAGCCTGTACACCTGCCAGGGCAACGAGTGCAACGACTACGGCAGACTGCCCAGCGAAGGCGAGTGCTTGTCCTGTGACTCGAGCAAGACCTTGCAGTGCGCCCAGGACCCGACAAACTCGGTTATTTCCACCATCAGCTGCCACGCTCCCAACTCCGAGTGCATCATTCGCCTGGAGGACGGGCACACCATCCGTGGCTGCAAGAGCGCTCTGACCGTCACCGATTCCAATGCCTGTGTGGCCAATGGCACCTGCTCCGCTTGCTCCGGGGCCAAGTGCAATGTGGACATCTTCCCCAGTGACCGCCGGCGCTGCCACATCTGCAACTCCAGCGCGGACAGTGACTGCAGCAAGAATCCCAACCACCTGGCCGTGTGCCCCATCTATGCAGCTAACGACGGCTGTATTACCAGCTACAACAACGGACTCCTGCGGCGAGGATGTGCCAGCGAGCTGGAGTGCGAGATCGACAACGAGGACCACTGCAACAAGTGCAACACGGACGGCTGCAACACGGTGGAACTCACGGGCTCGGCGGCTGGACTCTCTGGCATTGGTTTGGGCCTCACCATCCTCCTGGCCTGGTCCATCAGCTCCATCCAGCGGCTGTAGGGTATCCAGTAGTTAAGTAGATTTATATAGAGTACGATTATGTAATTATATTGATGTGCTAGTGCGGGAGGATCAATGTTTTGGGACTCTCTGCACGTTCCACCAACGATTTGTAAATAAATTAAACGAGAATTTCGAACAATTTACATGTATGTCGACCTTGAATGACGTCCTTTTTTAGCCTTCATTCAAATTTGAATCAAAGTAGGCGACACTTATCGATATTCGACCAGTTTTTGTATAAATAGAGCTGCCCCAGAGCTGGCATAGTCAGTTTTGTCCTGGGCCTCGTCGCCCTAACATCTCTCGCTCCGGTTTTCTGATTTTTATTTTAAAACATTTATTTATCAATGAAGCAAAAAATAGTAAACTGGCTTCTATTGGACGGAGCAGCTTTGTGTTAATATTTTTGCTCCTATACTTATTTTCTATTATTTTTAACAATTTATTTATCTCACCAATTGACATCCTCGAAGTGGGGTTTTGTTGAATACGATTTATGAGTCATCTTTTCTATTTTTTTTTTTTTCCTAATGTGCATTCTAAATCACTGGAAACCAGGCGTGCAGTCATCTGAGAATAATCCTTATTTCCTTATTTATTTTATAATTTTTTCTTGAAATCTTGATCTTGGTTCCAAGTGTATGGCGAAAAACCGCTCTTTTCATGTCCATTTTTTCTTATTTTTATTAAATAATTTTATATATTTAGTTTCCTTCCTAAAAGTGGAGCCTATTTCCGGTGAATATATGTTCCGGAAGAGCAAACTGTGTACTTTTTTTCTTCTTGTTTTATAATTTTTATTCCTATTCCTATTTATTGGGAAATTGCCATGTGTGGGCTGGTTTATTACTCTTACTTTTTAAAATTTCTTTTTTATCGTTCTTATTTATTTGAAACAATTTTGGCTTCCTCCGTGGAAAGCATCGCTTCAGCATTCTACAACTTAGCTCTCATAATGGGGGAGACGCTTATTTTCTTATTTTAATTTTTTTTTTAAATTTGTTTTTGGTTTTTGCCACTATTGTCTTGAAAGATTGCCGTGTGTGCTGTTCTTATGCATTGAATTCTGACCAAACATCTTAAAAATGTTCCTTTATTTCTTTCTATATTGGAACTATTTTATCATTGGATGATTCTTCCATGTGCTCCATGTTCATCCTCATTTTTGTTTACTCTGAATTTTTTGCTTTAAATATTTTTAATTTTTTCCATTCATGGGCTTTAATGATTCAGCTATTGCTTCGGCTGCAAATAAATGTTTAATGAAAACTTTATTTTCAAAGAATCTTGAATGGTTTCTGTGCATTTGCTTTAAAATACAATCTTGGTCCTTCAGCATTTTTTTCTTTTGTCTCATGGCCTGTCTAGTCCTGGACTCTCTGGGATTATACACCTTTACGTCCGTACAGTTTGAAGAGATCCCAGACAGCCGTTTTTCCCCTTTATATCTTCGGCTTAGCCCCACTCCACGATATTCACGTCAATTTCTCGCTTGAATAAAGTTGAAAAGTGAAATCGTCCTTTCTCCTTGCCGCCAAAAAACCCAAAAACAATAGGGGAAAAAAGTTGCCAAGAAATTGCAAAGCGCAGCCATTGGAAATAAAATGCAAATACTAGACGATAAGATGGTAGGCGTTGTTGTCCTCTGGTAAAAAAAATCTAGATATACCCTGATAGGGTAACATGATTTTTGAAAAATTTCCACGATTTTTTAACATTATATATGAAGGTTGGCTACTATGGCCTTGTCTTATCCAACAGACCACTTACTACGGAGTAGCTTCATGAAATCGGAGACTGAGTCTCGATCCCCGTCAGCGCCTTTCCAGTCCTGCTGTTCACCAAAAAGTGCCATCAAGATGGCAGAGACAGCGGTCTGTGGCAACAAACTTGTCGCAAGTCCATTTGATTTGATTTTAATTGCCGGCGTTCTCGGTCTGACCAGCAGCGATAAGCAATTGTGTTTTAGATTTATGGCGAGCCATTAAGTGGTTGACAACGATTTAATGGCAAATTACACAATGAAACCACAAGACATGTAGGCGGAAAGCAGTCCGAACAAATTGGAGTCCGAGTGTAATGCGAATTAAATGGACTTGTCGATGTTCAAGTTGTTCCTTTCATTGCGCTGAGTGATATAAACAGTTTCCTTCTGATAAAGACTATTAGTTTCGTGCAGTTTGTTAAAATTTACCATCTTGGCGGCCCTCCCAATTACCACTGACTGTCTGAAATTTATTGATTAAATTGTTGCATCGATCGCTATAAAAAATAAAAAATTATCTGCAACCTGTTGTTGTTGCTCTTTTATATTTGATATCGCCTTGCAGCTGTCACAACAAACTGCCCGTTAACCCAAGCTGCAAGTTGACCAATTTATTTTGTCGCGTTTATCACGTCGCCTGGTTCTTCGTTTCCGTAGCCCGGTTTTCCCCGCTTTTCCGCAACAACTTTTGGTCGCTGACAGCGACAGCCGCTTTTAAAATCTATTAGTTTCTCGAACTGCCGGACAGCCAGCAACGACCGAGGCCGAAAGAGCCTGTTTTCGGCGCCAGAGCAAACAAAATTTAATAAACCATTTTGGCCGACTTTGAGAGAGCCGAGCCAGTTGGCCAGTTGTGTGCCACAAAATAAATTATTTTCGGTTTTGTCATTTGATTAAAATATTTGAGCGCCACTTACAAACTATTTTACACATTTCCCACTTCATTAAATGTGAACTCCAGGCTTTAAGCACCTCTATCCAATTTTTTCTCCTTTATACCAGGAGGCCATCCGTGTAATTTCCGCCCCACTCTGTTGGCGGGAGGAGATTGCAACACATGTGTGACAGAAGTGCAACATGCGGCACGGCTCCACTCCACGCCCGACTCCCACTCGTCATTTTCATCATTTAAGGATGTCTGAGGCGCGTACGTGTCTCTGGCGCTTTATTAGTTTTCGGTGGACTCGCATCGTGTCCCAAGGAAATTAAAATAATTCAAGCAATAAATTCAATTTAGTTCTCGCAGCCAGAACATGAACTCCTCTTACCTTTAATCTGTGGCACATAAACCGGGAATATACAACCTTCCACTAAATCAGAAAATAACCATCTGCCATTTAAGCCAAAAACCCGGACAATTGAATTCACTCGCAACAACAAATTGTGTTAGATATGTACACTTGTGAAAATATTTTTTTATTGAGCCGCACGGCATTATTTAAATTGAATTTTTACGAAATTAAGTTGATTGTATTGGCGGGGGGTGTGGGTAGTTGAACTGGAATTTATATTCTATGTTGGTCCTGGGCTTATGCGATATTTATTTATGGCCGCCGACTTGTTTGTTGTCCCTACAACGTGGTCCCTACGCCCTACGTCCCACTCCCTACTCCACGGTCGATTCGTTTTCCGTGGAATTCAACCCAAACAGCAATGGATTTATATTTTATTTATTCTCCTATAGAAACAATTGAACAATTGATTTGCGTGCATACGAATTTGTTACAGGGATTTAAGCTGAATGATTTATGGTTACGTAGATTTGTTACACTTTTTTCCCCGCATTTGTTTCGCTTTTTGAAATGAATTTAATTGCAAGGGAAGTGCAACTCTCTGGCTCCCTCGTCGTTGGCTGTAATCTTAGTTCTAGGCTCATATCTTTCGGTCCACTGACTTTTTGTAGTCCAGAGGAATTACGCATACGCAGCGTTATCCAGAAATTGCAACCAATTTACATTGCACTTGGCAAACGTTAAACATTTTCTGGCACAACGCGTCTAGTTGGCACCATTTGGTCAGCAGCGGGAAAAAACCTAAAAAGGACATCTAACTTGAGGGGAAACGAAGTTGCGAATACCCACAAATATCGCACAAATATCGCCGAGACCCACAGCCCAGACCACTCCTTCATACCCTGTACCGAAATGTAAAAAAATGTTAAAAATATATATACAAATAAATTAAGCAATCACATGCAATAAAAACGGACCAAACGCAATGCGGAGTGGAATTTGGTTTGGCGCCGACCAGGGTTGCCAGGCGCCACGGCGACGGGGCCAACAACCCTGCGGCGCATCATCGTTTTCCATTAAATCCGCATCCTCTAGCATTTTTTCGGCTCGGTTTGGCGAGAGTTAGATAAATGTAAATAGGAAATGGAGTGCATGACTTGCGCCAAGGAAACGGCAACATTTTTTGCTGCGACTGTGATTCTTTTATTTTGGTTAATGGTGACCGATTCACCGAGGGTTCAAAAGGTCAGGATGCGAAAAGGATGGGTGTGAAAATTGTGTTAGTTGGACAGGCCACCCAGGGGACTTAAAGGGTTACTCCCAATTCAATTCAATTCCTCCGCCTTCTCGGAGGTTGCTTCTAACTGCAAGGACATGTAATGCATTGGGATGGCCGCTTAATTAACCAGCACGTACTCCTGACCCCCAAGCGGGTGTCAGCTGTTGCAAATATTTGGCATGTGGCGCCACTTAATTAGCATTTCCAACTCAGGTGATTATTTAAACTCGGAAAAATGGGTGAGAGTATACAGGAATTAATAGTAAAGGAGTAGGTAAAGTATGGTTCAGCTTTATATCCTTAATAATGTGAAATATTTACGCAACAAGTCCTTTCTCCCAGTGCATGTAATTTAATGAAATGCAAAACACGTGCCATTACAGTTTAGTTTAGTCGTTTAGTCTCTAATTTATGTTGGTAAATGATAAAGTAAATGGCAAACGATTGCCGAGGGTCATATGTTTGGATTATTCGATCTGGTATGGGGGGCTCCCGACAACTAGCAACTATTTTGGCTCCATTTTTTGCCTCGCTCTGGTTAAGGCGACGATTTATTGAACCCACTGACTTATCAACGACAGCAGAGGCAAGCCAAGTGGAACAACCCTCGCACTAAGTCAGTTGGTCAAGGCAAACACCCCCAGAAGGATCCGTCAGGATGCTGGCACTGGTACAGATACACAGATACACAAATACATTGATACTTCGATACAAAGATACTGGGGGCGAGATAGAAGAGGGTGTTCCTGGTGACTGGTGCCAATTTTCTGTTGATTACAACACTCAACTGTCTTCGCCCCCGCACCTTGGTCCTGAGTCCTGAGTCCTGTGTCCTCTGACCTAGGCGTGGGCCATCCCCTCTCAATCGATGACAAGGGTCAAGTGAAAGTTTTACGGCAAACAACTAAAGCTAAACTGTTCGGCACCCCGGGCTGGGCCTTTGTTTGTGGCTCCACTTTATTTATTTTTAAGTTTAATCTGTTTTGCTTTCGCCGGAAAGAAAGCATCCGGAAGGACAAAGCGATAGTGTGAAAAGGCGGTGGGGGAAACTCTAACTACCTGTCAGAGACATTGCCGATAATTAGGAATGGCATGGCTTTAGTTTGGCTACAAGCAAGGGCGACTTTAAGCCCACTTTGAACTTAACAACATGGCCTAGACTGCAAATCGGAGCGAGATAAATCATATCTGGCGAAAAAAGAGCCACAAAACCAGCGGCTCTGCACTAAATCTTCGACATGCAGCAGCAGCCCTCCACAAGGGAGACAGACTACCCTGCCCCAGTCAGGTTTTTGGCATCGCTGCCAAAATCATACATCAATTTGGGGACATTCGTCAGTGCCAGGCCACAAATGTGACATGGACCGAGCGGCGGCATGGGTTGCATTTGCCACGCGGAATATTTCACCACATCCAGGGGGCAGACACGAGACAGGAGGCAGGAGACGAGAGTCGAGAGAGGGGGCAGCTGGTACATACATACATAGCTGCAACATTGTCAAAACAATTAATCATTGATGAAGAAAATGCGCATGGAACCAGCAAATGGCCGCTTGACTGGCTTATTTGTATCCCGAAATGTCACGGCCCAGACGATGTTGCAGATTTCGGCCTGCATTCTGAATTATGCATGGGGACAAGCCACAAATTAGACAAATTTTCGCATGATTATTTCAATTAGTTGTTTGGACAACTGGATGAATTCTCAAATACGCCTCGAACGCCTTCGGGAGCTAAACCAAATATCCTGAATATCTAAACTTTTGCCGATGAAGTTAATTATCTTCCAAGCATAATTATTTGTTAAATATTGGCATTTAATATGGTAATTGGATTTGCTTATCCCATGGCTGGAATATACAAAATTCAAGATATAATATTCCAAAGCCATTTAAACCCTATTTTATTAATACTAATTAGTGGACGTTTTTAAATATTTTTTTAAATCGCACTACTTTTGCTTCGCCACCACATCCGTGGACAATAAAATTAAGTGCGGATTTAATTAATTGCGGTTTGCTTTTTTCCCCAAATGAATCGCTTTGGTTCGGTTAAATTTTTTATTATTTTATTAACGAGATTTTGTCGTTGCGTGTAAACAATTTACATGATTTCATTTTACAATTTTCCGGATGTCGGTCACTTGAATTCGTCTTACAAACTACCGAACGAAAGTTAACAAAGTTTGTGTTTGTGTTGTTTGCCTTATTTGTATTAATATTAATGCATCGTAATATGGCCAGATGACTCGATTAATCCCACAGCTAATTAGAACAGATATTGGCAAGCAGAAACCCATAAACCGGTTAGGGTTCCCACCGATGAGAGTGGCTTTTATGGATTATTGGCCATTTCGGGTTCATTTTATTATTCAATTTTGACGTCATTTAAATATGTCAACAAACAAGATTTTTTATGGCCCCGATTTATTTATATTCCGCTCTTTCCCATTCCGTGTAATAACGGCCCAGTTTTACGGCACGACTCCAATAGAATTAATGAGTCGTTATGGGAGCATAAAATATGCAATCGAGGGCAGTTCAAAAATCACCGAATCATCCAATCACCTGTCGCCAGCATTCGAATTGAATTTCATTATATTTCATTTCGGGGGTTACAAGAGCAATTAAAATTCAGTTTTATGTTCCCAAGTCATTTGCATTTTCGAGTGCTCGGGTCTTGGAGTCTCCAGGTTTTATGTTGGCGGAACAAGCTCTCCAAGAAGAGCCAAACATGTAACGCCTTCATTGGTAGTCGTCCAATAAACGTGGCTAATTGGTTTTGGGACAGGTAGAATGGTATGTCTTTCTGGACAGTCTGTCTGTGAAAAGTAAATATAGTTTCTCTCAAGTGATTTTTAATTATTTCATTTGTTTAAAAAGCCACTACTCAAACACTCGTCGCAGTTGCTCCAAGACTCCCTTGACGCTTACCTCGGGGATCGTATTACCCTGTAATTAATCCATTATAGCCCCTTGCGTGAGGAGTGCCCATTGCATGCCTCTCCGACGAGTTTCGCATGCAAATTATTGCAAGTATGTTGAGCATGCCCAAAAAATCATTACACATTTGGGTTTTTGTCCGGGACTCTTTCAACAAGTACAACTCATAATCGGCGTTTGTGCCACACAAAAAACTGAATCGCGTGCTGATGTTGCAAGTTGCAAGTTTGGCAGTTGCAACTTGAGACTCCGGTAGTTGCATGCCACGCTTAAAGTTTTTTCCTTGCGTGAGTTTTGATGCGATTCTGGTGATTTCCCAGGCAAGGTGTGGAAACTCTTGATCAGAACGAGACCCAGACTTTCGTGTCTGCTATGGGTACACTGGGAATAACCTCTTCAATGTATTATAATTATATTTCAGGGGAGTCAGCCCGAGGATTAAGATATTTTTCGCTCTGTTTTTGGCTACTCTTGGGACCCGCCTTCACAGACAAAAAATTCGAGTTCGCGAATCCTTTTGGTTAACCGGCTCCTGGCAAATGAAATGAAGGTGGAAGCCCCACAGACACACACCAGGATGGCCAGCAATGAAAAGTGAGTGTGGCGCGCAAATGGAATAACTAATTAAATTTTCAACTGCAAATGAACAGGAGCAGGACCAGGAGGAGCAGGAGCCGGAGCAGATCTCTCAGATAGTTCGCAGCCCGGCCAACTAACTGCCGGCTTTAATTAACTCGGCAGATAAAATTTTATGGCAAGAGCCGAAGCAACGTGCATAGCAAAACATAATCTATTCGCTCTCTGTAATAGCCATTCATGGCCAGAATGGCTGAGTGTCTGAATGGCAGGACGGCTGAATGGTTGTCCTAATGGTTGTCTATGCAAATATGTTGCAATATCCCTTCTATTCAAAGCACCCAAAAAAATTGGTTCTCGCTTTTATTATTGTGTTCTCAAATATTTTCTGGGTTTTTGGAGGGAGTTCCCATTTTCCTTGTTTTTTGTTGGAAGCAACACCTTTCCGCGTGGCAAGCATAAATCAAAAGTGAAATTTTTTACACGCACCCAACTGTCTGTGAAAAATGTTTCATTTACATGCGCGCATGTTGCCCGTCGCGGGGCCAGGGGTCGTGTCAGCCAGCCAGTGTCCAACAATTCCGTAATTGGTTTTTTTGTGGCTTTGCCATCCTTAAAGCAGCGAAAAATTAAGCTTGTTTTAGTCAGGGATTTGGTGAGAAAGTATTATAGAATTAAAACAACATTTTGCCATCTTATCGTATATTTCGAAGCCGTGCCAATTGGTCAAATTCTTATCGTATCTGGTATCTGGTAGTCATTTGCCAATATGTCCGAGTGTGATGCTTTGGAATAATGCCAATTCCAAAATTGTATAAAATAAGAGCCATTAACCTTTGGTGTGGTTGTAAATGTGTGCATATACTTTTGAGGGGGGGCCGGGACCTATTTTATAACCCATAAGTCAGGGCGAAGTCCGAGTACCTCCTGAGGTATTTTTTTTTTTGATACCCGGCCCCGCCGATTACGCCGAAAGGGGGTGTGTGTGTATGTGAGTGATGTAGACAGAATTATGTTCTTCACGCATTTCACCGGCCGGGCCGCTGGGTCCTGCCGCTGGCACGGCCACTGGGACGACCGGAGGGCGAGCAGCAGGATCCCTTGGTTGCACTGCATGGGCACTTGCCGCCGGGGCACTTGCACCCGGGGCAACAGGAGGCCGGGAAATCGCCATTGTAACAGTAGCTCTGGTTGAGGTTCGGGAACATGCCGCACGGGTAGTCCTTGGGATTAAGGGCACCCCTGGGCGGACCATCCTTCCGATACATGATCAATGTATCTGTACCAGGCCCTGCATTTCGAGGGGGTTCCTTGGATATTTTCATATCAGTAATATTATAATACTCACCTCTTCAAAGCTTAGTCAATAGGTATTGTTTTCGACTTAATATTCTCGAACTCCGAGGTTCCAATGTGGAAATGTGAAAAAAACATAAAACTGCCTCACTTACATGTCCGGTGTGTTTGGAAAATAAAGGTTAACTGACGATTGGGAGAACCGGGCCGGGGCACCTGGATTTGACAGCTGTCACTGGGGATGCCACAGCCTACTTGCCTGAAGGAATTTCTAATCAATTAGGTTTTCTCTTCAATTTATCACTTTCCTCCCAGCCGGCTGCAGTAATTGGCCCGTTGCTTCTGCCCATGTTTAATGAGTGCTTAGTGGTAGTTGGCAACATCTAATGTGCATATTACAATGCCAATTAACATATTTTGCCAGGCCGCTCCGCCAGGCCATCACTCCCAGAGTCACTCTGTTGGTGGTCACGTTTCACCGGAGTGGGCCTTGCATAATTGCGTCGCCAAGTGCAGGCATCCCAGGTCCCAGGTCCCAGGTCCCAGAGCTCAGTCCCGCTCCCCAACTCGTAAATAACCCCACTCCCCATTTAACATATAGTAGATGTTAACTCACACATGCAACTCCCCCAGTTGCTGGTACCTTTTTTCCAGTATTTTTCATTCGGTTTTGTCTAGCCAGGCATTATGCAAATGGCACTTTGTTTTAACTGCGTGCTCTGCGGTTGGCCGATGGCTTTCAGACTGGCTCCGGCTCAGTACCTGTAGCCGGCCTGGATAGGCAACAGCCAGTGATGGCCAAGGATGTACATATTTAAAAAAAATATGATCCAAACACGCCACTTTGAGGTATTTAATTTAAATTGAAAAGTCAGCAAGGTGGAATATTTTGCCTTTACGCCCCACAACCATTGTTTTCGGCATCACTGATCCCTGCAGCGAGGTGCCCATGTGACATTAGTTCATCATTATCATTACCAAGTTGCAACTCCATGTAACTACCAGCACATCTGCCTGCAACATTACGCGGACAATTAATATGCCAAGTGTTATGTGTGCGCATGCTAATGACTCTCTTCCCTGTCCAGGTCCAGAGACTTCTCCATAGTTTTTCCATACCAGCATCCAGCATCCATTCAGGGCAGACCCTCGACCAGCCTTCCATCAATTGCTGGCCATTTCATTCGCGCAGGCGCAACGGCGCCGCCTCCGCAGGCTCAAAAGTTGTTTTTAATGATCCAGTGGGTCGTGGCTACTTACGACTCTGGGACTCATGACTGGGATGTGGATGCCACGTCCCCTGTCCGGGTCCGGATCGTTAATCTCCGCCCTGACAGTTTCATGTCTCTGGGGGGAGGGCTGTTGGGCTTTACGACAATGTGATATTTTGATTTGTTCGCTTTTAAGTGAAATCTTTTATTTCCTTATTTTTTCGTATCGATTCCCATGGCAGTACTATATATAATATGTAGGTTTTGTCCTAAAAACCCAACCACGTAGTCGCTGGAAGTGTAAACATTTCCACAAACATTTCTCAGCTGATTACGCTTTTGACACACAAACAGCGAACCTCCAAAAAGTAGCCCCAATAATATAAATCAAAAGAAAGTAAAATTACAATGCGTCGTCGGGGCCATCGAAACACGAAACACAAAAAATAATCATTTCATTTCATTTTTAAAGTAGGAAAAAAACTTTCGCTACTTCAGTGGCGCAAAAAAAGAGCCAATGGATGAGTGGCTTCGATTCTGTTTTGTTTTCTGAGCCGATTGAAGTATCATGGTCAAGTGGGGTTCGAGTGGATGCCCTGGGGCGCCCACGCATGCGCAGAATACAAATGCAAATCAAGGCAAGAGGGGCACTATAAGAAATTGGAGGTTTCTCCAGTGTAAATATGTCTTTTTCGAAAAAATATCTTTTCTAAAGCAAAAAGTGTCAAGATATCCCAAGAAACTTCTTCAAATTGATCGCTCTTATTAAAGAATTGAATGTGAAACTATGCCCCGATTTTTCTCAGTGACAATTGAATTGGCAAAGTGGACGTGCCACCGGCCAGAACCACTTTTTTTCTTTCTTTTTTTTTGGTGAAATGCCGCTTTCAAATGCTGGCACCACCACTGCCCGATCAGTTTGCCGAGAGCCACGCGAGTCGGTGGTGTCGCCGTGGAGAAAGCCGCAAAGTCTAGAGAAATGTGTAGAGCCTGGCGCTTCAGTTTGCTGATCTTCTGCCTGGCATTCAGCAGCCTGGCTGCCCAGGATGCAGGACTAGGTCTGGGCCCGTCTTCTCCAGCCGAGGCCGCCAATCCCCTGCTGAAACAGTCCCAAAACACCTTCATCCAGTGGGTTTGGTCGCTGCTGCCCCAGAGACCCGGAAGCTCTGATGCCGAAAATGCCACTCTGGCTACCCTGAGCAGCAGCTCCATGACGCCCCTGGCCCCCAGCACCACCTCAACCACTACCACCACCCCGGCGCCGTCGACGAGCACCACCACAACCCGCAGGGCCGCCACGACGCCGGCTCCGCCCACCTTGGATCCGCCCCGGAACTGCAGCGACTGCCTCTGCGGAATCGCCAACATCCAGAAGAGAATCGTCGGAGGCCAGGAGACGGAGGTGCACCAGTACCCCTGGGTGGCCATGCTGCTGTACGGCGGTAGGTTTTACTGCGCCGCCTCCCTGCTGAACGACCAGTTCCTCCTCACCGCCTCACACTGCGTGTACGGTTTCCGGCGGGAGAGGATCTCGGTGCGGCTGCTGGAGCACGACCGGAAGATGTCCCACATGCAGAAGATAGACCGCAAGGTGGCCGAGGTGATCACGCACCCGAAGTACAATGCCCGGAACTATGACAACGACATAGCCATCATCAAGCTGGACGAGCCGGTGGAGTTCAACGAGGTACTGCATCCAGTTTGCATGCCGACGCCGGGCCGGAGTTTCAAGGGGGAAACGGGCATCGTCACCGGGTGGGGGGCACTGAAAGTGGGTGGACCCACATCCGATACACTCCAGGTGGGTTATGGTGATATCAATCCTGAATATTATCCTATGAATGCCACCTTTTCTTGCCACTCTCAGGAGGTTCAGGTTCCCATTTTGTCGCAAGACGAGTGCCGCAAAAGTCGCTACGGCAACAAGATCACGGACAACATGCTTTGCGGCGGATACGACGAGGGCGGCAAGGACTCCTGCCAAGGAGACAGTGGCGGCCCCCTGCACATCGTGGCCAGTGGAACGCGAGAGCATCAGATCGCCGGCGTCGTCTCTTGGGGCGAGGGCTGCGCAAAGGCCGGTTATCCTGGAGTCTACGCCCGGGTGAATCGCTATGGCACCTGGATCAAGAACCTCACCAAACAGGCTTGCCTCTGCCAGCAGGAGACCAAGAAGATCAAGTAGTGGATCGTAGATCTTGTCTAAAATATGAATACTCTTGCCTGGAAGGAGGAGGAGCATACCCACCATAACACCTCCTCTAAGTTCCCTTCCGAAAGATATGTTTTCATAACAAAAAGCCTATCATTTCCCCAGAAAGCAAACAGAAGCACCTTCCAAGTAATGAATTATTTTCACCGAAAATAACTTCAAGCTTTCTTGGAAGGTGTGGCCCCAAGGATCGTAGGTTTCTCCACTCTGGCAAGAGTATCCAGCCTTCGGCCTGGTCGAAGATCTCCCATTCTCAAGCTGTTTTATATTTATTGATTAAAAGAAAAGTTGCCACAAAGTGCGCTAACCTCCTCTGGGAAGCCGGTTTGGGCGGTGGGATCGGGATCGGGATTCTGGTCAAGCCAGTTCTGGGGTTCTATTTCTGGCAGACCAAGTCTTCGGCCAGGATGTCTATCTATTAGTTGCCAACTGCCAGTTGGCCAAGAAAGTTCGCCATGACTTACTTCGCACTCGTTCTGATCGCCGCTCTGGCTCTGGGAGACTTGGGTCTTTCGAAGCCCTCGGAACCGGAGAAGATTTTGTCCTCCTTGTCTCAGCTGAGGCAGAGCAGCTTCCTGGACTGGATCCAGTCGATCCTGGGCCCCGAAGTGCCCGCCGAGTGGAGCGTTCCGGCAAAGCGGGAGTGCGCCGAGTGCTCCTGCGGCAACATCAACACGCGCCACAGGATCGTGGGCGGGCAGGAGACGGAGGTGCACGAGTATCCCTGGATGATCATGCTGATGTGGTTCGGCAACTTCTACTGCGGCGCCTCCCTGGTGAACGACCAGTACGCCGTAACGGCTGCCCACTGCGTGAGTGGCTTCTACCATCGCCTCATCACGGTCCGGCTCCTGGAGCACAACCGCCAAGACAGCCACGTGAAGATCGTTGATCGCCGGGTGTCCAGGGTGCTGGTTCACCCGAACTACAGCACCCGCAACTTCGACAGCGACATCGCCCTGATCCGCTTCAACGAGCCAGTGCGTCTAGGCATAGACATGCATCCGGTCTGCTTGCCCACTGCCAGCGAGGACTACGCCGGGCAGACGGCCGTGGTCACCGGCTGGGGAGCTCTGAGCGAAGGAGGCCCTGTCTCCGACACACTCCAAGAAGTGGAGGTGCCGGTCCTCAGCCAGCGCGAGTGCAGAGACAGCAACTACGGCGAGTCCAAGATCACCGACAACATGATCTGCGCCGGCTATGTGGACCAGGGTGGCAAAGACTCCTGCCAGGGCGACAGCGGCGGGCCCATGCACGTCCGAGGTGCCGGGGAAGCCTACCAACTGGCTGGCGTCGTGTCCTGGGGCGAGGGCTGCGCCAAGCCCAATGCACCAGGTGTCTACACCCGGGTGGGCAACTTCAACGACTGGATCCAGGAGAACACCAGGGACGCTTGCTCCTGTGCCCAGCCGGAGTCTGCAGAGTCCTCGATGAACACTACCGAGCAGGGCGAGCCGCAACAGGGTACCTCCACCGAAGCAGACCCGGAGGTGGAAGAGGCCAACAAATTGATTTAAAAATTAATAAACTTTACTTTATGACGCAATAAAGCAAAATAAAAAATATCGGTGAAAAATATTTAATTTTATGTTTTGATGCGGAAAGATGGAAAATTGATCTACAAATCGATAGAGGTTAGACGATTCCGTTCAAGAATCGGCTCAAAATTGGCAAAGTTACAGACATCGCTTGGGGTCATACTGGTTATCCCATGCATTCTCCGTATTTTGAAGGGGTCCCATGGGAAAAATTTAGAAAAAATCGATTAAAAAATGTTATTTGAGGTTTTGACGCAGAATGATGGAGAATTGATCCACAAATCGATTGCGGTATTCAGCTCAAGAATCGGATGAAAACTGGCAAAGATATAGCCTTCCTTTGGGGCCATATTGGTCCTCCCATCCATTATCCATATTTTGAAGGGGTCCTATGGGAAAAATTTTGAAAAAATCGATTCAAAAATTGTATTTATGGTATTGATGCAGAATGGTGGAGTTTTGATCCACAAATCGATTGCGGTATTCCGTCCAAGAATCGGATGAAAACTGGCAAAGATATAGCCTTCCTTTGGGGCCATATTGGACCTCCCATGCATTTTCCATATTTTGAAGGGGTCCCATGGGAAAAATTTTGAAATAATCGATTAAAAAATGTTATTTGAGGTTTTGATGCAGAATGATGGGGAATTGATCCACAAATCGATTGAGGTATTCCGCTCAAGAATCGGATGAAAACTGGCAAAGATATAGACATCAATTGGGGTCATACTGGTCATCCCATGCTTTCTCCGTATTTTGAAGGGGTCCCATGGGAAAAATGTAGAAAAAATCGATTCCAACATTTTATTTGAGGTTTTGATGCAGAATGGTGGAGAATTGATCCACAAATCGATTTCTGTGCTCTGATCAAGAATCTAATCAAAATTGGCGAAGCTGTTGCCTTTGGATGTCATAAGTAGAACCAAAGGCCATGAACTGGAGGACAATTCTTCGATCAACTACAAGTTCAATTATTCGTCCGAAAAACAAGAGATAAATCTCAAGACGCTGGCAGCTTCGTCTGATGATGGAGGATAATGAATGAGTCGGGTAATGCGGAGATTTCTCTGAGGGGCTTCGGGTTTTTAGGCCAACTTCGTTGCAGCTTGCTTGTTAGCTGCTCCACTCGAGGAGCGCGCACCCTCGCCTCAATTTCCGCCTGTAATCTGCTTGTTTTCAAGTCCACCCTCGGGGCACAAGCCAATTTTTGCACCACGAAATTGCCACTAAATCAAAAGCGTACATGCAACCAGCGGCCGCAACCGCAGACACCTACAAGCGGCACTCGGCACTCGGAGGGGCATGCCCCTTACGATTTTTGTGTTGTGGGTCTGCCCCGTTGGGATTGCCGGGCCGCGAACATTGATAAATAACTAAATAATAGAATAAACAGCTGGCAAAAAGGTGCTAAAACTTGAAAGGCGGTTGAAAGGGAATCGTATAAATGGATATTGAACTTGAAATACTCTTCTATGGAAATGAAAATTAAAGAGTTCCGTTTAGTGCTCAGTTTAGTTGATAACTAATGGCCTGAAGACCACCAGGGGAAGGGTATACAAACTGATGCGCTTCCCTTCGGCCTCTATGCCAAAAATTTTTCTGCAATCGAGCGCGTTTTGGTTTATTTTATTTTTATCCTGGCACCGCCCAGCCCGCCGCAGGTTAGAAAGAGTTTATTGGGGCATAAAATTGTTTGATTGAATATTAGTGGGCCCTCCTCCTCCCGCCACCCTTTGGGGCTTCGACAGTAATGGCATATTAAAACGATTGGCGCGAAATATATTGCAAAATTTTTGAGTCACAGAACAGTACAAAGAGGAAAACTAAGTATATAGAGTGAGTGGCGTCCTCAAGCCATTCCAGCCGCGTGCAGGGCATTTCCCACCGTATTCGTAAGACGAAGGACGACAAGGAGGGCGGACACCAGGATCTTCTCGGTCACGAGAAGAGCCATGTCCACAATATTCGCTGCGGGCTGAGACACTTTTTGAATATAACATTCAGGTGACTGCGAACCTGGCTAGTTACCTCGATGAAAGTTATAGCCAGACTGATCGTATGTTGAGTCAGAATCACACTGAGACCTATGCAGGTAATGAGGCCCATAATTGTGATCAGGGTCAGGGCCTCCACAAGACGCACGGCTACGGGCATCCTTTTGGTCCGCGGGACTTTTGGATTTTGAATCACAGAAATCGATTTAATTTTTTTTTTCTGGTTTTTGATCGAAACAATAATAAAATATTCATTGTGAGTGGAAAATCAAAGGCTACAGATAACTTCAATTAATGGCGCTCTTCTGCTCGGTTCGGAACCAATTTAGATACAATATCCCTACGCTTTTGTTCCTGGGCCTCCGCAAATTATAGTTTTTCAATCATTTTTTTATGGGGGTATGCGACAGTTTCCAATTACTCTATGCAAATGCAATTTGTCTGGACTGCGTGCCATTTGGGTTCACCCATAAACCTCATCTGCCACGCCCCCTTTAATGGGTGCTTTGTTGTGTCTGGGGCGGGCTGGCATAGATTGCTTTGAATTATGGCACTAAATGGCTAGACATGTTACATAATTCATTTAGTCTGCACGGGGACAAATTCCATGTGTCTCGCTTCATTTCACTCTCTCTGCGCTTTTCTGTTTTCCATTGAAAATGCATCCCCATCCCTGAAAATCCATCGAACAATGGACCAATGGATTTATTCATAATACGAGTAGTCTATATAGAACGATATACGGCCAATTCAATTAGCAGCAAGTGGGGCAAAAAATTAATTGATTTTTCCCCACAAAGTTCGACGGACTCTCGGCCTAAGTTGGCTTTTATTAAGATATTTTTTCAAGTTTGGCAGTCATTTTCATAAAAATCCCAGAACAAATATTTGCACAGACTGGCAGAAAAATATGCCAAGAGTTCCATGGCAAGTCCCTGACAACGTCCTGCCCAGGGCCAAGTCCTGGCAAAAAGGCAAAAACGAAATTAAAATGAAATGTTGCTTTGGGTTGCTTGTGTCTTGCAATATTTACATCTTTTTGTATTTGATATCTTTTGAGATGTCAAAAGTCAGAAAGCTCATATTAGATTCTGTAGAGTGCCTTGCACGTAAACTCAAAAAGAAATTAATTAACTTTCTATTACCCCAAGTGTCAATACAACTTATTGGGCTGTGAGGAAGAAAAAGGTTTGTAGCCCCTCGTTTTGCTTTGACTTTCGGTTGCAACTTTTTGTTTTTAGCCGAGTTTTTTTTGATGATGATGGTTATGAACTCCTCGGACCAGAGATTGTACATGTGCAGTTCCTGTTTCGAGAGGTGCCGCTGGTGTGAGTTGTCCAAGAAGGAGCACCACTGCCCTCGCTGCCGCCTGCCCCCCAAGTTCTGTGCCAATTGCGACAAGCAGTTCGAGCCCCGCGAGAAGTCGATGCTCTATTGCAAGCGCTGCGATTTCTATATGCAGAAAAATGCGGCTGTGAGGCCCCAAGTCCTGGACAGGCCCGAGGAGGAAGCCAGGACCAGTTCCTCCTTCGCGGAGCGCTGGCAGGAGATCAAGACGGTCACTGGAATCGTGGACGACATGGACGATATGTACATGAGCGAATGAATGGAACGGCCAAGTTTTATTGATGCGTGAAAATAAATCAAAATTCAAGACCACCGGAAAAGCCACCTGCGATTTAAATATATATATTTGTGACAAAAAACGGAGTGCCATTCAAGGGATATGAACTGCCGCCAGATGGCCAGGAAGTCCATCTACGCTTCAATAAATCATTTTTTTCAATATCAGGGAAAGTTTAAAGGACTCGTCTGAAAAGGCAATTTAATACATTCGATGGCAGCGTTTTATAATTCAGACAACGAAAATGGTTTTTATTTCGCCGAGAAATCGAAAGCTCATTAGAATTCCCAGCGAAAGGCAAACAATTTTCTCAATGTCCTTCGAGTCCTATTTCACCAGCTAGTCCTGCAGTGAGTTTCTGTGTCTTTTGTTTTTATTCCTTTGATTTCATTATTGTTTTTATTGCTCCGGACTTGCTTCTTTGTGTCCAACTGACTGAGTCCGAAGCACAGGCGCCTTTTTAATTTTATTATTTCTGTTTGGTTTCGTTTCGAAGACCGCACCCCTCGCATAAAAAAGGGTATTCGAGCCAGGGCATTCACTCGGTTGTATGGAATATTTTTTTCTCCATGGCTTATTCTCATTTTTGTGCCACAGTTTTTGGCACATTTTCAAGGCAGCCATAGACACTTGCCCCATTTGCCACATTTTTATACATTTCGTTCGCTTTGAATTCTTTTTCCTCTTATTAAGAATTAATAATCTCGTTTTTTTTCTGCCATAAGCTGGCTACAAATTTGGCATTTTATATTTTTTTACGATTGTACGGGGTCTGGGGCGGGGGGCACTGGCGGTCCCGCCGCCCATGAATCATGGTTATGCCGGCTATAATTTAGTTTTAATAGCATTTTCGGTGACATTTATGCTGTCAGCGCGTCATCCAATTTTATTAATGTCCAAATGAGCCCCGCTATATGTGATACGACTCTATGATATCATAATGAAACGATTTAATGTCTTTGCGTTTTTGCTTTAAATTAAGTTATGGGCTTCTGGTAGCTCTATTTGGAGCAAGTTCGTGTAAACCCCTTACCGAAATGCCAGAAGATACAATAAGGAAAATGTAGTTGCCTGGCTTATTCCAGTTCACCCATTGTTCACACTCGGTTAAAGCCCTTTCGCGCCATTATAATGGCCCGTTTCTTCGTGGCTCGTTTTCAATTTGCCCGAGTCCGGTGTCGGAACTTGGCTTTTAATGAGACGCCACAAGGCAAGTGCAGCAAACGTACAGCGAACCTAATCATCTCTGGCTCACTTAAGTAATAAAGCAATTTACCGCCTTTCAATATCCCTTAACCATTTTTTATCTTTTTATCCGGCGCTGGTTCTGGACCTGAAGCTGGGACTGGGACTGGAGCTGGGACTGGAGCTGGGACTGGAGCTCCCTCCGTCCAAGAAAAGCCAACCCCCAGGGTGGTCAACTCCCACACAAATTATTTTCCCGCTGGTTTCCACTTTGTCGGGCGTATGTTTTCTTTTTTCCCGCTTTTTGTTCCTCTCCTCTTGGCCCGCTTTTTATTGTTGGCCCAAAGAGGCTCCGGCATGCTTTCGACTTGTCGCCTCACGTTGCCATTTTTATGGTCCAGGAGGAGTCGGAGGAAGCTCTGGGGGATATGGTGGGATGGGTCAAGATAGTGATGATTCACTATACTCATGACTTATTTTTTTTTAAATTACATTACAATTATAGACATAGTTCTTCTACTCACTAGAGGAGGAGTACCAGGTATCACACAGTCGTTAAAGCCTTTCGTATTGTTTTTTTTTAGTTACTGCATCTTGTCCATTTTGTAATCTTCATTTAGCCATTTTATTTTGGCCAACACTACCGAGAATATAAAGCCGCAGGATGCCTGTGGCGTTGCCGGACTCTTTAGAGTTTGATTTTAGTGCCAGGATTGGCAAAAGAAAGAGGAAAATAAAAAAGGAGAAAAAAGCAGAGCACAAGCAGACCGGCAAGCCAAAGAGCAGACTTTGTCCTGGACGATGTGCTTCTGGTTCTTGTTCTTGGGTGTAATGATTTTATTACACGATTTCCTATCGAATTTTATTACCTTGGTGCATGACGTTGCGCCAGGATTGCGCGCCATGTCCTTTATGCCCTTTTTAGCCCTTGCGGCCATCGAAATGGAATTTACGCACTCATAAAATTTCGCCCCAGCCCTCGTCCTGCGGCTCTCGTCCCTTTGAATTGTGTGGGAATATTTGAGATGGCCATCCCGTGCCCCAGCCCCCAGTCCATCATAATTCAATATCATAAAACGTTTATCCAATTAATTTCGCCTTGCCAATATTTATGATCGGTTCGTGCAGGCAGCTCTTTGAATATTTACAAGCCGATATGAAGTGGGAGAATATGAAAAACTATTGCCGGGAATATATGGATTGAATTAAAAATAGTTTCAAACCGACTAATTGGGGTGCTATTATTATTATAGATAGGGTCTGTCTGAGCTCCCTCTATAGAGAACAAGCAGCTGTCATTCATCGATCCAACCTGACTCGACAATTGCCGTTCTGTGATCTACATTGATCTTGAAAATCTATCCAGCACATGTACAGCTGACATGCTTCAATGGATCTAGAATTCTATATAAGTGACTTATATATACTATATACATAAGTGTAGATACATGGGATGACCTAATCGAGTCTGATTTCCAATTACGATTATGCTGGCTGGCACTTTTGCTAATGAGCCACCCATATTATCTGCTTCCATGTTGCTTTCAGTGTCAAGTTCATGTTGCCCGTGTTGGCCATGTTGGCCATGTTGCATGCAATGTTTCCAATGGCTGCATGCCAAAACTCATGGGCTTCCCCGGGCCTATGACGATGATTTGACGGTGTGCCAGCCCAGCCAGATACAGATACGTAGCTTGGATCCAAAACTACACTGATTCGAACTCGTATGTGGGTCGTGCTCAGTCAGAGTTGAAATTATGGCTTCGGTTTCCATATTTCCATACCCATTTTCGGATGTTGCAATGCAAGTCAAGGGGTCTGTCAAGGGGAGGGGAGGCCGGTTCAGGGTTCAAACAAAACTCTCATTAAATGCCAGTAATGGGTGTGAGAAATATTTTATAATGGTTTATTGTTGAACGATAAACTAGATGGGTTTAATGCTTCCTTTTCGCATTAATTTCTAGAGCAACTTTTGTTTGGCCTTCAAACTGCAGTGAGCGAAATGGCAGTCAGCATTTATGAATCTAATTATTCAATCCCTTTATAGCTTTCAGCCGATTTCTCTCTGTGTAACAGTTGGCAATTCGTTCAGGCAAAAGCAATGTCAGTGCCTCAAAATGAAAAACCCATTAAATGACATGCATACGTGCGGGAAATAGATTTAGCTTTGGATTTGGACATACCGACGGATATAGCCGACAATTTATATCTCTCGGTAGGTAACTCTCGGTAGATTCTCTCGGATTTCTCTGTTTTTCTCTACCGTTTTCTCTCTTTCGCGCCAAGCGATCTGCGCCATGGTGTGGCGCTTCATGACGTCACTTGCCAGCAAGCTTCTGAAGCGCAACAGATATCTGAATATCTGAATATGTACCTAACAAGCCACCTACCTACCTACCCATCTACCCATCTAACCGTCTATCTATGTATCTTTGCATCTGGCAAGTTCATAGTTAAATGATTCTATTCGCTGCCGTTCAAATTATTTCGCTCCGAGGTTCAGTTTTTGTGCGAACGCCGAACTGGGCAAATGTGCGCACTTGAGAGATCGAAGAGGATACAATAATGGCTTTCAAAATAGTCCTAGCGGTCCTAGTCCTTGCCCTCCACCTGACTGGGGGAGTGGTGCAGCATCGGTCCTTGGAGGATGCCCGGCTGGAACGCCAGCATCTGACCCACAAATACATCAAGTTGCTGAACAAGGAAGAGGGTGCCATTCGGCTCGTGGGAGGCGACAATGAATACGAAGGTGGGTTTCCGTCCATCAATCCTTTCACCCATATCCTTTAGCTTTTAACTATGTCCCTTTTGGCCAGGAAACATCGAGGTCCTGCACAATGGCAAATGGGGCGCCGTTTGCGATGATGAATGGGACTCCGCCGAAGGTCACATTGTCTGCCGGCAGCTGGGCTTCCCCGGCCTGCGGCGCCTTACCAGGAGCGGCTACTTTGGGCCCGCCCGTCGTCGCTTCTGGATGGACAACCTCTTCTGCGAGGGTCACGAGCAGGAACTGGTGGCCTGCCACTTCGAGGGCTGGGGCGAGAACGACTGCGAGCCCGGCGAGGCGGCCGGCGTGATATGCTATCCTCCGGAGAACGCTCTGATCCCCCTGCCAGTACCTATCCTGAGGGACGAGGACCTGCCCAAGTACCGCATCCACGCCCGTTCCAGGTTGTACGTCAGATTGAGGGGCGGTCGGTCCCGGAACGAGGGTCGGGTGGAGGTCAGCCTGGACGGAGGTCGGTGGGGCAGTGTCTGTGCCGACGGCTGGTCCCTCCTGGAGGCCAACGTGGTCTGCCGGCAACTGGGACTTGGCTACGCCAGCGAGGCCTTCCAGACGGACTTCTTCGGTGGCTCCAACGTCTCCCGGCCCGTTCTCAGTGGCAGCGAGTGTTTCGGCAACGAAACCGAACTGGCCGACTGCCTGCATCACGATGTGCGGCAGGGAGTGGTCAGCTGCCACGGCAACAGGCAACATGTGGCGGCTGTGATCTGCGACTTCAGGTCGCCGGATCTGGTGGTGGACTACCTGGAGATCGAGCAGACGGCCCACCTGGAGGACCGGCCCATGCTGCTGATGCAGTGCGCCATGGAGGAGAATTGTGTGGCCAACGAAGCCTACCAGATCCAAAGGGATGATCCCCATTGGCGGTACCGATCCCGGAGGCTGCTCAAGTTCACGGCAGCTGCCATCAACGCGGGAAACGCCGACTTCCGGCCCTTCAAGGAGAAGAGCCAGTGGGAGTGGCACATGTGTCACATGTAAGTGGCAGTCTGAGGACAGTTACTCTTCTTAACATTAAATCTTCCCCAGGCACTTCCACAGCATGGAGGTGTTTGCCACTTTCGACATCTTCGACCTGAGTGGCCGGAAGGTGGCCCAGGGCCACAAGGCCTCCTTCTGCCTGGAGGACAGTAGCTGCCTGCCTGGAGTGCCCAAGAAGTACAGCTGCGCCAACTACGGAGATCAGGGTAACCGCTAGAACTTGGAAAGAGGTTTAATTGTAAGTCTAATGAACGGTAACTTAACAGGCATTTCCATAAACTGCTCGGATGTGTACCTCTACAATCTCGACTGCCAGTGGGTGGACATCACAGACCTGAGTCCCGGGACCTATGTCCTGAAAATAGCCATCAACCCGGAGTTCAAGGTGGCCGAAATGAGCTACGACAACAACGCTGCCATCTGCGATCTGATCTACACGGAGAACCTGGCCCGCGTACTGAACTGCCAGCTGGGCAGACCTTGAAGGTGGACTGGGAGTGGAACCAAATCACAGTGCCAAAAACTATCTTTAACCAAAGGGAGCTTGTATATTTTCTACCATATATAGCATATATCTTTAACGAAATTAAAAGTGCACATCTCACAAAGGTCTTGACAGTCAGTGGGGTGTGATGTGTCGCCGTGACATTGAGACCCTCGGGTGGTCGGAGGCATCCAAGCATCCATCAAGTTGGAGGCGTTGAGGTGGAACTACCAGTGATACAGGTCAGGAAGCGGCAAAGGGATGAGGCTAACACATTTAAATAAAGATTTTGTTTTAATAAAAGTGTGTTTGTTTTGCGATTCAATCACTTTTAGCCCCACTTGGCCCTGACTACTTTTCCAACTATCTCAGACGGTCTCGGTTATTGATTACTTGGCAGTAATTTAGGAAACCTTTGACAAGCAACTAACCCGACTCATCAATAAGGAGTCCGACTTAACCCATTCGACACCCTCCTGCCTCCAGGACCAAGTCAAAAATGCAGATACACTTTCCGTTAAGCCGAGAGGATGTCTCCTTAAGACACTGCCTCCAGTTCGGAATGATTGATTGCGTTGGAGCTCTTAACCCCAAAAATTTAATTAACATAAGCGGTTTATGCGGGGCCTAGACCGAAATGGAGCCAAACAAAAAGCTTTTAATTTGTGTTTCGTTTGGAGATTAACAAATCAATCAAAGTGCGAAGAGGACTCTTCCCTCGGAGACTCCCATCCAAGGCAAGGATTAAAACCGAGGAACAAGTTCCCGCAAAGCACTCGACAATCGTCGAATCAGTCAAAGTCGGGGAGGAGCTAAAAAATAAATGATAACCGGGCGGAGGAGCAGTCAAGTGTTATGGAGCAAGTCCTTCGTGCTATCAGGACACGTGCACACACATACCCACCACCCGGCGCAGATCAAAAAGAGGGGCAAGGCCGAGGGTGGGTGGACAAACAAGCATATAAATAATTGAAATGTTCACTCACTGACCCTGCCAGGACACTCTAAGAAATATAAATAATAAATAAATGAAGCTTCCGTTCTTACAGCTAAGGATTCTCACACAACAAGTTCCCTTTGTTCCCAACTATTTTTGTCAGTGCCACTATCTCTTCTATATGCTTCCTCCAGAGACTTGTATATTTTTGCGAAATTGCAGCACTTGCGTGGTTGAGCGGTGCGGTGGTTGGTGGTGCAGATGACCCTTAGTCCCTGGCATTGAGCAATCAAACGTTTGATTTTCATTTATCGTGTAATCAAGCGTAAAAATAGCTTCGTGACCAAAGTGACTCATCATCATCATCCTGACATGCGGGCTCGTGTGTGTGTGAGGATGTCCTTTGGCATCCTCCTGCTCCTGCTGCTGCTGCTGCTGTGATCCTTCTGACCACTTATAGCTGGTGTTGATGACATTACGACCATTTGATTGCTCCTCCCATGCATGCGACCAGCCATCCATCATCCTCCGGTCCATCTGGGCTACAAAATTTGATAAGATAGGGTCAAAGGTGTTGGCCACGTTAATTGGGAATCCTATATGAATTGCTTCCAATTAACCCATTAGCCGTTCTATTTCGGCTCTCTGGCTTTGCCGTTTCATCGGGATATTTAAAAGGCCTCGCATCGAATTAATTGTAATTAAAAATTAAAACGAATTCAACATTTTTAATTATGCAATTTGCCGTTCGTAATAATTAAAACAAATGTTTCCGCGCCATCCGGCCAAAACTGCCATCAGCCTGTCTCTTTCGGCCCGGGCATAGTCCTCTCTTTCTGCCGCCAATGTGTCGCTCCAACCGTGAAAATGATAACAAGCCAAATGTGCGCCAAATTTGCCGTGATATGGTGGTGAGGACTGCCAGTGGCACAAGGACACACACCCTTGGTGGGAGGGATGCCATTTACACAGAGGGTTCTCGTGTCTAATGAGTTTATTCCCAATTAGCCGCATTTGAAATTCAAAGTCTTGAGCGAACTTTAAGTTTTAAGTAGCAGGAAGACGGAATTCCCTGCGAATATTATCCAGTAATATTATCCTGCAATCATTTCCCCAAATTGTCAACATCCTCCGCCCCCCAAGGAACAACTTGAACCAAATTCACACTCATGGGGAAAATTGACTTTAAAAACTGTCATAAAACTGCAAAGGACACAAAGCTAAATGCAATATACAAATGTCCTTAAACGCAGCACTTTGCCGGCAACAATTGCATTCGTCGTCAGCTGTGTGAATCCTGTGGAATTCCAAGAGTCCGAGAGTCCGAGTGACCGAGGAGGACATCGATTCCATATGTGTGTCACTTTGGGTGTCCCCCGCCTAGTCCTGCCAGTCCCATGGCCTTCTGGCCAGGACATGCCGTTTTAGTGAAATTGCACAAAATTGTTTTCCCTTTCGTTTCATTGGGCTTCGCTTCTTTCATTGGAAATGTGCATTTAAAATTTATTGCAGTCACAAGCACAAAATTAACTGCCAGTGCCCAGTGGACGGACAGTGCTGACAATTGAAATAACAATTTGCCGGGAATGTAAAGTGACTTTTGGGGCCCGAGGATACGATTTTAGATTTAGGACTAGGACTCGGACTCTGATTCGGATTCGATTGAATTTGCAACTGACCAACATTTGGTAAATATTTGCCACCCAGTCGGCTGCAAAATATCGCATTTTCTTCGATGATGTGTGCAATTATCGGAGAATCGTAGAACCATGGGGAGAGTGAGGCAATTTTGTGGCCTCAGCTCTTCGTCACCGGCATTAGCATCTAATTCATCTTGCTCTGCGGCGGAGAGCCTAATGGGGAGAATGGGGAAAATAAGGATAATGTGGAAATGCCTCCGTTTGACAGGGTCCTCTTATCAAAATCCTTTATCAGACAGCCAGGGCTTTCCGCTTTTGATTCCTTGCCGTAGGCGAGTTTCCTGCTCAGAGTCTTGATTACACAGCAGAAAACCCATGACATCCGTACCACTTGACGTATCCTTATTTAAGCTCACCCACGCAAAGGATGCACTGAGGGAAATCAATGTCAGGGGAATATTATTATTCAAAATTCCCAAAAAGAATATCAAGCTGAAATTGTTGGTAATGAGTTAGCTTAGCTTGCTCTTCTCGTCGAAGTTCTAGATCCTCCCAAGTCAGGAGACACCCCCCATAGCTGACTAATTTTTTCACAGTGCTGGCAAAAAGTCAAACCCATTGAAATGTGACTACCAGTCACAGTTCAGTCCCGTTCGCGCGAAAGCAAACAACACCGCAGGGACCCATATATCAAAAATCAACAGCTGCTCTGAAGACGAGCAAAAAAATCAAGAAAAATATAAATAAATGGAGGCGCCTTACTCACATGTGACAAAAGATAAACACAAGGAGAAACATTCTAAAAATCAACAGCAACAGCAGCAAAAAAAAACAGGAAAACCGAGTGAAAAACTTTCATGCTGGCGACATTTAAACATGGCAGGGTGGCCGATAAGAATGCAAATGAAACGACAAAGCAGCGCAGTCACTGGGCGTGGGGCGGGGACGGGACGGGGCGGGGCGTGGCGGTGCGACAGCTTACAACCCTCTGGGGCAAGAACAGCAGCTGCCACATGAGCGGAGCAATCTTAATTGTGGTTCAAAGGGCAAGCGAGCTGCAGAAAAGGGAAAAGCAAAAAGCCGGAAATAAAAATCTGAAGGCAAAAAAATGGAAATTGAGATGCATATGCAGATATACAAAGTGGCTGTAAAAAAATCACTACAAGATTGGCCACGGTTGGCAAACAAATTTAGGATTTAAATAGTCATATGAGCGTGGCATAGAACACCTTAACTTAAAGTTAACCCTTCATGTGAAACCTAAAAAGGCCTTCCATATATACTATAAAAATCTCTATAAAAATCGACCACCAACCAGCATAAAAAATAAAAAAAATACCAACGAAACTCAAACCCCAAAGCAGATACAAATCCTAGCGTATACACGTTACACCCGCTTAAGATACAATTTTCGCATTGTTAGAGATACATGACTGGCGAAAAACAAAAACAAAAACCTAGAAAAATAGACCGCCAGTCAACCAAACAAAAAAATAACAAAATGCGGGTAAAATGTGACCAAAATGCTGAAAAGGGGAGCGCGAAACGCCCATGGAAGGGGGGTGAGGGGGTGGGCTGCCATCCCCAAAAAGGAAGAGTCAAACAAGCGAAATGACAAACTCCGCCAACCCCCTCCCCGCGCACACAAAAGCCTTAACCCCAAAAAGAAAAAAAAACCCGTAACCCGGTAACCCCGACCACCTTGCAGAGGAAGCTTCCGTTGACAAAAAGTTTTTAACACGCATACGCCGCGTTGCCAGCGACGCCAACTTTGCGGCATTTCATTGCATACTTTCCGGCGTTGTGGCGTTGCGATTCTGCGGGTGCTTGTTATTTTTGTGCTCTCTTATGAATTATTCGAATTTTATGCGACAAATCACCTGCGAAATATAAATTCCTAGCACCGTTTCTGCCCGCCGCCCCGTGGGGAATTTTCTTGGGGAGGGGGCGGGCTCACCCCCGCCCCCCTGGTATCCCCATTGGGAGGACTTTGCCGACTTTCTTCCAAAGAGCCGAGCACGTGCTGGATGGCAAGTGCCACGTTACACCGTTAATCGTTCGTTAATCTGTCGTAAAATTTCCTGGCAGAGACATCAGGTTAAGTGGATGTAGCTGACAATTGCCTTGCGAGTCTGAATCGCAAAGTTTTTAATCGAAAAAAGATGTGACCTCTGACCCCTGGCGCTGATTGTCGTTGGAAAATGCCACCCATGACGAGGACCTTGTTTTGTAATTAAGTGCTGGGCGTGCTGGGCGTGCTGGGAGTGCTGGGAGCGAGGAAAATCTTAAAATAACATTAAATGCGCTGCAGGGCATTAAGAACTCTTTGTAACTGGATACCACAAAGATACAAATACATCTACATATAAATATAATGAAATTCTCAAAAGTCAGTTCTTCTCTTCCCAGAACAGATGCTGAGATTCTTTGGTTTTCTTTGTGATTTGTCAAAGACTAAAGCCTTTGGCCCAAAAAAATTAATTGCAGACAAGAAATGTATGTAACTCGCAGATAAATGTTGTCTTCTTATGCAACACCCTTGTCACGCTTCTTGGGAGACACCGAGCGAAATGGATTTTAAGTTTTCTTCAAGGAGAGTGCCAACCCATTAGTATTTCTCTCAGTGGCTACAAATTAACAAAGAAACATCAACACGAAGAGTCATGAGCACAAGCTCCTGCTTCTGCTTTTCGGGTCTTTACTCCGTCTGGCATGTGTGGATATAGTTGTCGTCGTTTTAAGCAACTCGAGAGGGGCAGCAAACGGGGGCACCACCGTCTCCCAGTAAGTGCAACTTAAACGGGAAAAATGTTCAAATGTCTCGTCATCACCCGAGCACTCCTCGTAGCATACCTCGTACGCTATTCCATTTGAATTTTGATTGTCTGCATAAGCCAGGGAGTAGATATATACACGCTCTTTCTATATATGTATGGTGGGACGAACAAAGTATGTCCATGTCTATGGCTGCGAGTTCTTGCCAAGCTGTCACATTTGATACGCCCCTTGGGAGAGGAGTCGAAAGTTGGCAGAAAGTCTGACGGCACTGAAGTCTATGATGAAGGCATTTCACATTTTAAACGGGCAACCAGCAGTAGTTTTCAGTGCAACACGGAAAAGAATTAATGTTCACTTGAATGCAAAATACAGAACGCAAACATAATTAAACCTGCCATGGATATATCGAGGGAAGCCCCCTCCAAGCTGGGAGGCCAAAAATAAAAGCAAATTTGTCACAACGCCCAGACAGGGAAATAAAAAAGAAGTCCACGCAGCCAGGTCGTCATAATTCGCGACTAATGAAACACGCGAGACACTAGCCCCGCCTATATCTTTTGACATTTATGGCCGGCAAAACAGAACTTTTATAGCGAACTGAAATTAGTGGCGAATTGTTGCCTGTTGGGTGTTTGCTGTTGCAAGTTTGTTGGGACGCCGACTACCGTTGGGCCAGCAGACTCGGTATTGAGTCATAAAACGCGGCTTGATTGGAAGGCGACGTGGGCGCAGATAGTCTGGCAAGGAGTCTGTGGGATAAGTGCAACTAATTTGAGATATACCCTCGGCTGGAGTTTATCTCCAGTTGGCCTGTTTTAATGGCCAGCTAATTGCACGGATCTGTGGGCGTGTCAGGGGTCGATCCGCCACTCGAAACTGTGGCCAATTTTCGCACTTAATTATGAGCTACAGGCCGAATAAACAGTTCACACACTGCCCAAAATACTGGCCTGGCTTTTCAAAGTGCCTCATGGTGATGTGCTGATGAGAAAGCAATTAAAATTATTCCCTGTGTATAGCCCCCTCCTCCGAGTGTCTGGCCAAACAATAAACGTAAATAAACTTGGCATATATGAAATAATTTCTAGCCCCTGGCAGCGACGGCGTCTGCTTTAAAATGCATTTTCAATTTGGTTCGAAAAGCAGTTTTCGAAGGGACGGGGGTGGCCCGGGAGGGTGGACACCCGGGTTTGTCGTCCTTTGTAAACTAATTTGCTTGGAAAAATGGCAAACTCCCTCGCCTGTATTGTGTGCGAACCCATCTCATATTGGCGGAAAAATGGGGAACGCTTTGAGGCCTCTTTGCATAACAAATACACGCGGACACCACTGGAGCCCCACCGCCTGGAACACTGAGTGCAAAATGTATGCAAACAATGTGAAAAATTCAAAAACAAGTAAGGAATCCCAAAAGGGGGCCCAAAGGGGGAGCCACGGCGGCAATCAACAAGCAAACAACGCAAACAAAAAACACAAAAAACACATCGCTGAAAAATGGAAAATGAAAAACAATTGCTCATTGTCTGAGCAATTATACACGCATTGCTGCGCCAGGCGGTGGCAGTGGTAGAGCCAAATAAAAGGGACTGCCAAAGGACTTGAAAAGGATATTGCACAGCACACTGATACACAGACACATGGGCGAGCAGGGAAGCGACTTCCTTCCTTCTGTTTTTTGGCCACATATGCTGGAAAAAAAAGGATCTCTGACCAAACATTTTAAATTAAAACATTTTTAGCTTAAATGCAAGGACCTACAAATGAGTGCCTTCATGGCGTTCGGTATCTGAAATAGCCCTGTTAAGATTTAGGCCTTATTGCCTCGCATAAAATTACGAAAGACAAAAGCGATCCAAACACGGAAAAGAATAAATATTTACATAAAGTAACATGGCTGGCCTCCTTTCATAACTGGGCCAACAATTTTTACTGGCTCATTAAAATGTGGCAGTCAATTTGACAAAATGGAACCAACCCTCTGTCCTGCCATCCAGCAAAAGCAGCATCCCCATAGGCAGGACGAAAGCCATTTGAACAGGGAATAAAAAGTATTATGGGCGCTAAACTCATTTATAATTATAATGGACCCTTTACGAACGGTTCTGGTTCCCTTTGGCAACATCAATTTTTTGCCTTCCTTTTCGCCTTTTTTTGGCCAACATCATAAAAGACAAATGAGCCGCAACCGAAAAGCAACAGAGAGAACAAAGGGTCAGAACGGGGCCTGTCATTGTCTTCTGTGGTCAGAAATCAGCTTGTATTGTATTGTATTCCTTTTCAAGTCATCTAATATTTTATGTATTTTCTCCAATGCAATCATTGGCGGCGACGGACGGAGGGGGAGCTATCTAGGGACAGCGAGGAAATGGCTACTTTTCTAAGCTTTTAATAATATCCTTTTTATGTCCACTAAATGAAGGATATAAAGTCAACACTTTGTACAATAAGGCGGCCAGCCAAGAGGGAGACCTAAAGCTTTGCACATTTTCAACGCCTTTCCTCTAATGGCGACACACTGTGAGAAAAGTGTAAAGATTTTGGGTTTAGCTTTGTATTTTGTCAAAACACTTACTCGCAATTTATCAAAGTGGACCATCCCTTCCTGGCACTTTTTTTCGTCCTGACCGCCGGCATATAAACTTTGGACAGCGTCTTGGTCCAGCCTGGATTGCTTCTTAGTTGCCTTTCCATTCCATGGGCAAGTTTTGTTCGCTTAGTTTGCATAAGTTTGCCTGCCAGGCGCTTCCGGTTAATGTGGTCGACAACAGCAACATCCTCCAGCCACATCCCCCCAGCCACTTCCTCATCCCGCATCCTGGCCAACAGCACCGCGGCTGGAACGGCAAATAAGGAAATGGATCTGGCCAAAGCCAAAGTAGACATTTATATGGCAAATCTTTGTGTGATTTCCGCTTCACTGGCGAAAGCTCTTTTGGCGCCAAAGGGCCAATATCATCCCCGCCCACTCCCCACTTCCCACCTCCCACCTCCCCCACCACGCACAAGTTAATGTGTCCATCAATCTTTCGCTTAGCCAACTTTAACTTGTTATTTGGCTACTTTAAGTCGGGGCCAAGCCAAATAAAATCAATCAATTGAAAGTAACAACAGAAATGGATTCAATAAACTGAAGAGCTTTTATCCTTTTTTGGGGGAGGACTTGGGGGGGCATCGATTTAGTCCTGAGTCAGCGGTTTTCGTAATCGCAAGTTGGCTTTTAACGATAAGGCGCGAACTCTAAGAAAATGGCCAATATGAACCATATCCTTTGTGATCACTTTTAATTCATGCCCCATGATGTCCCTTTTTTGTGATTGGCATCGTGCCGAGTATCCTGGAGCAACTAACTGCCACTAGAGGAAAAAATTTCAATAAGCAATTAGATGGCAATTACTTGCAACAACTTTGGCTTGACTTCTGCGAAGAGCGAAAGCAATTACTTGAAATTTATATGTGACTGCGGTGGCGGTTCCTGAAGGACTGCCCCGGCCCTCAGAAAACTCGAATCACATAATTGAAACGCTCAAGAGAGCTCGGCGATTGGCATCCAGTTTTGTGGGGGTTTGGCCCCAGTCTTGGATCAGGGGTGGGTGTTCTGGATGGATGGATGGACAACTTGGTTGCCTGGATGGCTGGCTGTTGGGCCACATTGGCCACAGGAACCGCAGGAAAAACAACAATGTAATACACACAAAGTTTGCGAAAGAACAAGGAGCTTAGCACTGAAAAAAATGGGGAAAATTGGAACGAAGATTGTTTCCAGCTCTGACTTTAGGGCCAGATCGAATGAAGACCCGTTTTCTCTCTGTGCGCCATGAATGACCAGCAATAGAGGGTCGGAAAAACTAATTGAGTTACATATTTGGTGCTGACATGCGGCGCCGAGTCCTGTTCCTTCTGCTCGCAACCAAAACTTTACATTGTTTAATTTCGACAAATGTTGAAACACTCGAAAAGCGATTGCCAGCCCAGACACTAATCTTCCCCCCTTTCTGGCAATCTCAACATGGCATAATCTCTGCTCCTTGTTTCGGAAAAACTTTCATTTGCACTACATTCTACTTAAGGACATCCATACATCCCATAAAGTGGCGAACAAGTTTTGTGCTTTTCTCGATTTCCTTCCGGCGGCGCCATCTTTGGGTTTTCTTAGCAAAGGAATACGTCTTCCTTTGTTTCTTTTTGGGCCAAAACTCATAAGTTGTTGGGAACTGAGACCAGCTCGAGGGGTGGCTTCGTAATATACGATGACATTACACTATCATTTGTCAGATGAGACCAGAATGGCTTGAAGTTAATTCCGTTTAAATGGCTTAACTTTAATTATAACGAGCGGAGTAATTAGGTAATATGTATAAGGCCAGGGCTCGGGTTCGGGTTCGGGACTCTTAATTAAATAATCAAAAATCCAATCATAGACAAACAAAAATTCAAAAGTCCCAAGCACCGAATTGGCTCCCAACCGGGTCTTGGCCAACTCCAGTCCGCACATCTTTATCTGTAGTGTCGGAGTGTTGGTCCTCGACCAGGACTCATTAGTATGCAACAATGTGTCCGCTTACATTAATTGGGCGTTGCAGCTGATTTGAATACCGGGTATCCGGACAGGGGCTGGGGTGGAGGTGGAGGCGGTGGCGGTGGCTGTGCGAAAAAATGAAACAGACGGAGAAGGAGTGCAAAAATATTTAGCCAGGCCAAAAGCAACCGGGCCAAAAGCAACCAAACTAACCGCAAGCAGCTGCCCGCCTGATGAACAGCGCTTTTAATTGCTGACTTCGTTTTATTCCCCCCTCCCCGGCTCCTGCAGGTCCTGTTGACTTATGGAAATTGGCAGAGCCGACTACTTATATTGGTTAATGCCAAACACGCTGGCTGCATAATAACGAGGCGGCTCATCAAGGATTCGGCTGGGAGGTGGAGCGACTAGGGGCGAGGGGCGTGGGGCGTGGCGGAGTTGGAGCATGTGTCTATTTATTTTAATTAAGCACAGGTAAATTCGACTCAACGTGGGCCCCCAGCCTCCCCGTGTTTGCAGTCAGGCGTGCGAGTTTTGTTTTGCTTTTGCGACACTTTGTTGCCGCTTTTTGTGGCAGGCATATTTTACCCTCAGCGAGAGAAACAATCGGCAAAAAATAATCACAATTAACCATTAAAAATGCAAATCAATTAATGCTTTAATAAAAGCTGTAATCCTCTGCCGCGTGATAAAAAATTTGTAAGCTTTTGTTGCTACATTATTTATTAATTTTTTCTCAGTGCTACAACTAGGATGCCTTTGCCTGGTTAGTGCTTAATACTAACGAATCACTAATTAATAAATTAGGACTCCCCCGAAGGCTTTTTGCCGTTGCCAGCACAATTATGCTGATTAATTTAGTGAATCTTTTCCAAGCTACTTGGTTTTGTGCTTTCTGGGTGGCTTATAGATTGACTTTCGTATAGTTGTTAACCAATAGTATCCCAATTAAAGCAAGAGCATCATGAAGTAGTTTTGGTCTTTAAGTCCCCATATGCGGATATCCTTCATTTTGAAAGGGGCTCCCCCACAAAAAGTGAAAAAATATCGATCCAAAAATTTGTGTCGGGGTTTCGATGCAAATCGACGGGGAATCGATCTAGAAATGTTTTAAGGTAATCCGCTCAAGGATCGGATATTGTTTGGCCGAGATACAGACTTCGGAATGGATCATATATGAGATTCCTGGATTTTGCAAAGGGCTCCCCCACAAAAATTGAAAAAATATCGATCCAAAAATTTGTGTCGGGGTTTTGATGCAAATCGACGGGGAATCGATCCAGAAATCTTTTAAGGTATTCCGCTCAAGAATCGGATGCCATTTGGCCGAGATATGGACATCGCGGTGTCCCATATATGAGAATCCTGGATTCTCGAATGGGTTGCCCCACAAAATTAGGAAAAATATCGATCAAAAAATTTGTGTCGGGGTTTTGATGCAGATCGATGGGGAATCGATACAGAAATCTTTTAAGGTACGCCGCTCCATGATCGGATGAAAATTGGCCGAGATTTGGACATCGCAAGGTCCCATATGGGGGAATCCTGGATTTTGAAAGGGGTTGCCCCACAAAATTTGGAAAAATATCGATCCAAAAATTTGTGTCGGGGTTTTGATGCAGATCGACGGGGAATCGATCCAGAAATCTTTTAAGGTATGCCGCTCCATGATCGGATGAAAATTGGCCGAGATATGGACATCGCGGTGTCCCATATATGAGAATCCTGGAATTCGCACAACAAAATTTGGAAAAATATCGATCCAAAAATTTGTCTCGGGATTTTGATGGACATCGACGGGGAATCGATCCAGAAATCTTCTAAGGTATTCCGCTCAAGAATCGGATGCCATTTGGCCGAGATATGGACATCGCGGTGTCCCATATATGAGAATCCTGGATTCTCGAAGGGGTTGCCCCACAAAATTAGGAAAAATATCGATCAAAAAATTTGTGTCGGGGTTTTGATGCAGATCGATGGGGAATCGATCCAGAAATCTTTTAAGGTACGCCGCTCCATGATCGGATGAAAATTGGCCGAGATTTGGACATCGCAAGGTCCCATATGGGGGAATCCTGGATTTTGAAAGGGGTTGCCCCACAAAATTTGGAAAAATATCGATCCAAAAATTTGTGTCGGGGTTTTGATGCAGATCGACGGGGAATCGATCCAGAAATCTTTTAAGGTATGCCGCTCCATGATCGGATGAAAATTGGCCGAGATATGGACATCGCGGTGTCCCATATATGAGAATCCTGGAATTCGCACAACAAAATTTGGAAAAATATCGATCCAAAAATTTGTCTCGGGATTTTGATGGACATCGACGGGGAATCGATCCAGAAATCTTCTAAGGTATTCCGCTCAAGAATCGGATGCCATTTGGCCGAGATATGGACATCGCGGTGTCCCATATATGAGAATCCTGGATTCTCGAAGGGGTTGCCCCACAAAATTAGGAAAAATATCGATCAAAAAATTTGTGTCGGGGTTTTGATGCAGATCGATGGGGAATCGATCCAGAAATCTTTTAAGGTACGCCGCTCCATGATCGGATGAAAATTGGCCGAGATTTGGACATCGCAAGGTCCCATATGGGGGAATCCTGGATTTTGAAAGGGGTTGCCCCACAAAATTTGGAAAAATATCGATCCAAAAATTTGTATCGGGGTTTTTATGTAAATCGATGGGGAATCGATCCAGAAATCTTTTAAGGTATGCCGCTCCATGATCGGATGAAAATTGGCCGAGATATGGACATCGCGGTGTCCCATATATGAGAATCCTGGAATTCGCAAGGGGTTGCCCCACAAAATTTGGAAAAATATCGATCCAAAAATTTGTCTCGGGATTTTGATGGACATCGACGGGGAATCGATCCAGAAATCTTTTAAGGTACGCCGCTCCATGATCGGATGAAAATTGGCCGAGATATGGACATCGCAAGGTCCCATATGGGGGAATCCTGGAATTCGCAAGGGGTTGCCCCACAAAATTTGGAAAAATATCGATCAAAAAATTTGTGCCGGGGTTTCGGTGTAAATCAATGGGGAATGGATCCAGAAGTCTTTTAAGGTGCACCGCTCCAGGATCGGATGAAAATTGGCCGAGATATGGACATCGCAAGGTCCCATATATGAATATCCTGAATTTACGAAGGGGTCCTGGATTTTGCCAGGGGCTCCCCCACAAAAATTGAAAAAATATCGATCCAAAAATTGTTGTCGGGGTTTAGATGCAAATCGACGGGGAATCGATCTAGAAATGTTTTAAGGCATTCCGCTCAAGGATCCGATGTTGTTTGGCCAACATATAGACATCGGAATGGCCCATATACGGATATCCTCGATTTTATAAGGGGCTCCCTCACAAAAATTGACTTTTTGATACAGATTGATGAGAATTCGAATGGTTAAGAACTTTTTATTCATCTCTTCATTTAAGAAGTGTTGTTACGATGTAAAAAGAGATATATACAACATAGATATTAAAACTTTTATTTAGCTTTTAAGCAAAAACATTTTCTGAATTATTTTTGTGAAAAATCTCATTTGAATAATACGTTCCTCGGAGAATTTGCATTCTCGCCCTTTTAAATGCTATAATAAAGCAATAAAACCATCAACTTTCTGACACTTGGCAGCCATTTTCGTTTCTGCAGGCAAATGATGTCATTAAAGGCACATGCTTATGGCGTTTTGAAAGGCATTACGCATACGCCATGTAGGACGCAACAGCTGCGTTATGACAACGCAAATGCGTGTCTCGCTCTGTCTTAGTGTATGTGTGTCTGTCTCTGTGTCCATATCCGTATCCGTTGAGATTTTCCGCCAAACATTTTACGTGCAAATATTTTAAGCCTTTGCCGGCTGGAAGAACGGCACCCTCCGGCATTATTAGGCGCATATTTGTTGAGCAAGTGTAAGCATACCATATGAACATATATCTCCAGCATACTACACAAGTATATACACACCATGTTGCCGCATGCCACATGTGCGAGCAGCCGTCAGCTGTGGAAGCAGCCCCATCGGGGGTTCCCCCCTCCGAGTTCACCCCGAAAAAAACGTGACTGCGTCATCTTCGGTTACTTATTAAATATATTTCCTTTTTCGCCTTACATTTTGACAATTTTCCTGGCCGCCTTTAACTCGGATTTAATTGCCCCAACTTTCCAGTTAGACTTTCCTAATTAATTAAAAAACTTTCCAAAACCGAAATGCCAACTCACCTAGCAGGATCCCAGGACTCTGTTGCTCTGCTCCTCGGTGGCCCAGGAAGTGTCCCAAAGTAAAAGTCATGCCCCAAGTCAAATAAAAGATTTTCGGCTGCCAATGAATAAGTGAGCGGTTTTTGCCAGCCTAACCTAACCGCAGAGGTGACTTTGATTCGATGGGCATCAGCGGGTTAAGGGTGGTTGAGCCTCTTTTGGGGGATATTTTGTGGGGAAAATAAGCAAAACCACAAGGGCATACAAGAATGAGAGACTCTAAGGAGGCCAATCTAAATTAAACCAAATATTATTATTTTCAGCCATTTTACAAACTATAAAATTTATATATTTTACCTACAAAATGAAACTGTTGGCAAAATGTGTCTCTTTGTGTTGAAAGTACAAAGATGGTATTAGTTAACATGCAAAAATAATCACACACACAGCAGATCCTTTTTCTATTTTTTGGCAGGATACTTTTTGTTTTGTTTGGCTTGCCAAAAGTTTATCTCGTAAACTTTAGATTGTCTGAGGGTAGTTGTATTTGTTCGGCAGCCTGTACAGATTTTATTTTAAATCTCTGTTTTTTTACATCGTCTTGGCAAGCAAATATTACTTAACAGACACATGCATCAAAGCTGATGGGATTTTGTCCTTTTTTGTGGCAGCTCTTTGTTTTTTAATGCGACGTTGCTAAGCGGCATCAGAAGCAGATCACATTCGCAGGACTCGTTGTTTGTTCTATTCCAGCGCTCTCTGCAATTGTTGGAGCACTCGAAAAAAATGTTAGTAACCTAGGAAGAGTTTAATAATATTATTCCTCGTCTAATAGTTACTTCCTCTCAGTGTACCATGTGTACATGTTTGTGTTGTCGCCATCTGCTTTTCTAGTGTTTTGTTCTATTCTGTTTAATTTTCTGCTTGCCTTTGCTTCCTGCAGCTGTTTGTCCTGTTCGTCCCCTATACCCCTCTCTTTCAGAGGCTCTTTGCCCGTCTCTGTCTCGGCATTGTTTTCATTAATGTTATTATTCAACATTTCTGTGTTTACGTCATACCATACGACGGTAGTTTCTAATTTGTATGCATAATTTACAGCCACACAGAGTTCGAACAGAAGGATAAGACATGGCAGAAGGGGCTTTTCCGATTGTCAACAAGGATATCACTGTTTTGTGTACGAGTGTGTGAGTGTGTGGGGAGGGGTGGGGCGGCGAAAGGACAACGTGTCTGTGAGTCTATCTAAAAATTGATGGGTTGATGCCTAAGTAAGTCGCTGACAAGTGGGAATTCATAATCAAAGGAGCGGAGGAAATCGATTAATTGAAGCTTAAACTCTCAAGTGCAATTGCTGCAAGTGATATATGGCAGGAAATAATGGACTTTAGTAAAGACAGGATGTCTTCTTTTTCACTAAACATTCCTCCATAAAAAAGTTCCACTTGAGTATTGCCAAATTGAAATAGTTTTGCACGATTGCCTGTCACACATAAAAAAAAAAGACGTAAACTGTAACGTGTAACTCAAAAGTCAAGTCCTTACTTACCCTTTCCAGAGTGTAAACAATATTCGGGCAAACTTTTAATTAAAGAAAATAGAAAAGATGCCAAGCGGATGCCACGTATTGTTATGGGGCAGCAGCACTAGCAACGGCATCTGCAACTGCAACAGCAACTGCAATCAATCTAAATGTCGAGCTGTCAATAAAATTGTCAGCCAAGCTGCTGCAGAGCGTCCAGCAGCAGCATCCTGTCAGGATACGAGGAAAACACGTTTGCATACCTCTTTTCAGCTGACTGCACCGGCAACCTTTTGCTGCCAATAGAAAATTGGTAAGAGGGGCAGAGCCGGGCTCCAGATTGGTTAGCCGACTTCCGAGCGAAGGCTAGTCGTGTGAAACAAAAGCAGGGACATGCGACCCAAAACTTGATTTGCAGGCGAATATTTGACATCCGATGTCAGTGCAACAATGCCAAAGGATCGAGGTCAGCTGATGGAGTCATGTTTGATTTGATTGGAATTAAAGGAAAGTGTATAGGAATTTAGAGAACTCACCTGCGTGACTAAGAAGAGAGTGCATTTTCTAAGAAACCTCAAACACCATGGACTCTATTTCCATTTCGGTGTCCTCTGACCTTTCGTGGCGACCGTGACTGGCGCATTCTCCGTGTGCACTTCAATGCTTTTGACATTTTTATTAAAAGCTTTAAGTTGTAACTGCAGAAAGCGTACTTACACACACATGTACATACGCTGGCAAATACATAAATGTCAAGCAGGAAGGATATTGGCTGCAGTGGCAACGGCTGCAGGCAACTTATTGGCTGCAGGACACACACACGCACAGGAATATGCACCTCCCTGTGTGCGGCTGTCTTATGCAACAATGTAATAATGCCAGAGAGCACTCTATATGGCAACTTAAACTTTTACCAGTCAGTTCTTAGTCATTTTTCTATCCCGCTGGGATTTACTTATGACACTAAAACTAGAAAGCATGCCGGGCATCATTTATTTCATGGGATTCTCCAGCATCCACCCAGTTTTCCATTTATTTTTTCGAGTTGAAATGCATTGCGTGATATTTTATGAAAACTCACTTGATAAATGATTTGCGGGGGACAACTGAGAGTGGCTTTAAAGCGATCTGTAAATTGGGCTAATGACAATGCATCCTCCGACTTCGATGTGCCGCCCTGCATGTGCCCCATTTAAATATGCCAAACACATGTCGTATGCGCAATATTCGCAATGCGAGTTTGTCTGTGGAAATTTTCGCTTTCGCACACATAATTTTCGTGCATAATTTGGAAGGATTTCAACTGGGTCGGATCCTGCGGCAAGCAGATTTGCAATGCACAAAACGTTTATGTGATGGGTATGTATGGATTGTGGACTCTGGATGGGGTGAGGGTGTGGGCTGGGTATGGAAATTTGAATGCCTGGCCCACACCCACCTTAACCTCACAATCAGACCTCGCCGCCCAACCTCCTATCATGCACTGGGCGAAGTCAGCAAATATATCGCTGATAGCTAGTGCTATAATTCTGGGATTATTTTTTTCAGTGTAGCCACACAACCAACGCTTGTTCATAATGAGCATAAACATTCTCGCATCCGTTGCCGTTGATTTGGCCGCCTTTGTATTGTCTTCCAGCTGTTGTACGTTAGATATTTTGACTATGCCGCTGCGAATTGGAGTTGTTGCATGTGTTCCTGATGCTGTTGTTGTTGGTGTCGCTTCCCGCATTGCATTTGTCGGATGTGGCAGGACCTGCTGCTATTCCTGCTGTTTCTAATCCAACTGCCATGGCGTGATAATGACGGCTCTGGTTCCGAGGCTCAATTTAAGTTTGAAATAATAATTAAATTTTGGCAAGGATTCGCCTTTCAGTGGATGGCCTCGGAAGGCCTGGCTTTATAATCCACTTACTTTTTAGCCAAACAACCGATAATGGGTTTTGGCTTTTAAATGGAATTTATGGAAACATTTGATTTTTAACACTTTTGCATAAATACCAATTCAGACCATTCCATAGCTCATCTATTTATTAAATATGCAGTGCTAGCAATAAATAGTACAATAAATCTGAAACAAAATATCTCTCCCTCCAGCAGCTAGCCAAGTTTGCAATTACGAGCATTAACCCGCAAAGTCGTTGCCAAATACATTATAAACCAAAACCAATCAATTCAATGGGCTTGTGGCTAAATGGGCTGGAGGCCCCCGGAGTATGCGGACGGGGAGGCGGCTGGACGTACCCCAATCACAATGGCAACTGTTTTGCAAACAACAAATGGTCAACATGCAATCGGGCAAACATTTGCATGCCAAAGGCAGCAGCCGAGCGAACAATTACCATATAAAATTTGAAATGATTAAGCAACGACCGCAGCCGGCAAAACGAAATCGGAATGAGAGCTTATTGTGCATGTTCTAGATATATAATAAAATGCCTTTCCTACCTCCGGTGATGCTGACAGCATAATCAGTGTATAATTTGCATAAAATTAAAATATGAATTTGCATGAGAGCCACATCAGAGGAAAGTCACGCGATTGGGGAAACGGGGATGTCCTCGATGGCTGATATCCATGCTAAGCACTTGATTCATTTTTATTTATAATTTTATTCAATTCCAATTGACAGTATTTGTAGAACTCGGCTCTGACCGATGTCCGATACTTTCTTTTTTCCGGAAAGTATTTTTTATCCATATTCATTCATTTCTCCGGAAACACACATATCATTCTTTTTGGAGAATCGTTAGACTTAGTTCGACTTACTGGATATAAAGTCAATACAAAGGGATATTTCAACTTTATAGGTTTTGGTGGCAGGGTTCCGGGTGGAGGAGTTTGTGGTTCGCCGCCTCCCACAGCTCCTGGGCGATGTCCGACTTCCAATGAAACTCCAGGGGAAAATTTGGCTTTATCTACATTTGTGTCAACTTCGTGGCCTCCAAGGTCATCCGGGACATTTACATCCTGTTTTGCGCCATCGATGGCTGCCGGATCTGATGGTTGCTCTGTCGGGATTTTCTTCGGTTTCGATTTCTTGGGTCGAAGACCAGATACACCCGATATATGTGGAATATTTATCGGATTAATTGAAATACTTGGAATGACCGATATATTCGGAATAACCGGAATTTTCGAAATATGTGGATTAACCACAATATTTTTAATAGCCGGAATATTAGAAATATTTGGATTGACGTAAGTATCCGTAATTTTAGAAATATTTGGAATGACCGAAATATTTGGAATATACGGAATTTTTGAAATATTTGGATTGACGTAAATATCCGGAATTTTTGAAATATTTGGAATATACGGAATTTTTGAAATATTTGGATTGACGTAAATATCCGGAATTTTTGAAATATTTGGAATGACCGAAATATTTGGAATATACGGAATTTTTGAAATATTTGGATTGACGTAAATATCCGGAATTTTTGAAATATTTGGAATGACCGAAATATTTGGAATATACGGAATTTTTGAAATATTTGGATTGACGTAAATATCCGGAATTTTTGAAATATTTGGAATGACAGAAATATTTGGAATATACGGAATTTTTGAAATATTTGGATTGACGTAAATATCCGGAATTTTTGAAATATTTGGAATGACCGAAATATTTGGAATATACGGAATTTTTGAAATATTTGGATTGACGTAAATATCCGGAATTTTTGAAATATTTGGAATGACCGAAATATTTGGAATATACGGAATTTCAGAAATATTTGGATTGACGGAAAAATTCGGAATTTTATGAATATTTGGAATGACTGAAATATTCGGAATATCCGGAATTTTATGAATATTTGGAATGACCGAAATATTCGGAATATCCGGAATGTTTGAAATATTTGGATTGGCGGAAATATCGGGAATTTTATGAATATTTGGAATGATTGAAATATTTGGAATATATGGAATATTAGAAATATTTGGATTGACGGAAAAATCAGGAATTTTATGAATATTTGGAATGACTGAAATATTCGGCATATACGGAATTGTATGAATGTTTGGAATGACCGAAATATTCAGAATATCCGGAGTATAAGAAATATTTGGATTGACCAAAATATTCGAAATATCCGGAATTTTAGAGATATTTGGATTGACGGAAATATCCGGAAATTGATTATTTTTTGGAATGACCGAAATATTCGGATTATCCGGAATTTCAGGAGTATTTGGAATTATCGAAATATCCGGATTTTTATGATTATCCGAAATTTTTAATGGAGGAATATCTGAGATACTAAATTGGGAAAGCGTAAAAAATAATCGTGGAGTGGCTGTAGTTTCCTGGGATTAGAAAAAGATAAAAAGTTCGATTAGGAAAAGAAAATGACACATCATTCGATTTCTTCCTACCTTCGTACCTCCTTCACTTCCAGGGATTAAAGTAGCTCCACCTCCTTCCGAGCTTTCAAAAGATAATGTAGATTCACCATCTTTTGCACCTTCAGAGGTACCAGTGTTTTGGCCTCCAGAAGCAGCCTCCAAATCAATTATATTCTGTGTTGTGAACGAAGTAGACTCACCACCTCCATCACTTTCTGAGGATGAAGTATTTTCGACACCTCCTTCACTGCCGGGAGGTATAGTAGTTACACCTACTCCGGAGCTTCCAGGAGATAATGTAGTTTCACCATCTTTAGGCCCTTCAGAGGCTACTGTACCAGGGTCTTGGCCTCCAGAAGCAGCCTCCGAATCAATTATATTCTCTGTAGGGCCTTCGTTAACAGGCACTGCTAGCAGGCACTTCGTTAACCTTTTTTTCGTTGGAACTATTTTCGAATCCATAGGTCGGAATCCCGGAATATCCGGAATTCTTGGAATATCCGGGATAGTGAATTGGGGAAGCGTGAATAATAACCGTGGAGTGGTTTTCGTTTTCTTTGATTAGGAAAATGTATAGGATTAGCTAAAAACCTAATAAATCATTATATTTCCTGCTACCTTCGAACCTCCTTCAGTTTCAGGGAATAAAGTAGTTTCGCCACCTCCTGAGGTTCCAGGAGATAATACAGCCTCACCATCTTTTTGTCCTTCAGGTGATGAAGAAGCTTCTCCTCCTCCCAAACTTACAGAGGGCGAAGTAGACTCACCGCCTCCTACACTTCCTGAAGATAAAGAAGTTTCATCTCCTCCGGGGCTTCCAGGAGATAATGTAGTTTCACCATCTATTGGACCTTCAGGGGCTTCTGTACCAGTGTCCTGGCCTCCAGGACCAGGCTCCGGATAAATTTTATTTTGTTTCTGTTGTTCCGTCGAAACTATTTTTCGTTTCTTGGGTCGGAAACCCGAAATACTTGGAATATCCGGAACTTTTGGGATATTGGGGATAGTGAATTGGGGAATTGTGAACAATAATCGGGGAGTGGTTGTGGTTTCCTTTGATTAGAAGAAAGAAAAAAGTTAGCTAGTTCCTGATATTTGATATCAATATTGACAACCTTGGCTTTTGTTGGAATAATGCAATTATCTACGGACCAAACATATGGGGGAATGCATACAAATCCAGGGACGGATTGAGCCGCCAATGAAGTCCACAGAAAACATAGGGATAGTATAAACAACATCCTATTCGGTGTAAAACTGTTGAGTAACTAATGGAATGACAAAACGAAAAATTGTCACAAATTAAAATATTATATAAGCCGCATTTGGAAAAGTTCAAAGCTAATTAAGTAAGGGGCGAGAAAATGCAATTGGTTTTCGTATAGACGGTAACTAATTAGAGCTAAGAAATTTTTAGATTTTTAGCAATAAAGGTCTAAACATTTCAAAATGGGGTTTTCAGAATGGGTGTTGGGAAAACAGTTAATTTATTTCCTTTTTTAGGCTTCTGATGTTTGAGAAAAAACTAAAAAAAACACTTTTAAAAACAAGGAAACAGTGAACAGACGTATAAAATGAAATTCATAAAACCTGCAGTGTAACAAAAACACGAATCAAATAAAAATACGGAAATAGTCGAATGAATTTCAAGTGCGAAACGGAGGGCTGAAAAATAGGGAAATTGGCACGCATCAGACGTGTCAAAGTGACAATTCTTTATTTACATATCCCCGGCTGCCATATCCTTCTATCCACATCCCCCACTTTCCTTGATAAATGACAAGAACAACAATGGCAGTTCTCATGACTCTGGTCACATTTGCGTGTGATGGCGACGTGAGGAGCATGCGAAAGCTGGATCGGGAATGGGTGGGGAATTGAAAAAGTGTGGCCATGACACAGGTAAAAATGCTTTGGCATTTATCAACAACAGAGTCAGTACACTGGGAGAAATTAATGGATTCTAATGGGAAGACTAAAGTAATTTTGAGGAGCAAATACCTTATCATATGCTTATTTTTATCAATTATAAAATCTATATAAACTATTAGACAAATAGTTAGTAAAACTCCACAAATTTCTTTTAGTGACTTCGGTATAAAGTCATCAAGTTGTGCACTTTGTTTATTTATCAACAGATTAGCAGGCAGTTTCGGTTGCTCACTTCCCATCTCTTTCACCCGTTCGAAGACTGTCTCTTTTGCTCTGCTCGGGTTTAATGGCACATGAAATCGCAATAAACATGGCACAGGGCGTAGTAACTTTTGCGGCATGTAGTTAAGTATAACTTACGCCCAGAGCGCTCATAATTCAAAAATTTCTTCTCCAAGGGGGCACGGAGGATGGATGGGCGGAGTTCAAGGGGGGCTTTCAAGGGGGTAGATGGCATTGGGATTCTGCGACTAACAGTCACGCTTTTGAGTGTGGGCGTATGGTGACAGAGGCGGCCCTTCCCAGGGGTCTGTTTTGTCCTTTTTCCATTGCCAGCTGCCTCGAACTGTGAAATATGTTGCATACTTTTCTGGGCACTCTATCTCTCTTCATCTCCATCTGCCTGCCCTCCGCCCTCCACTCCCTCGGCCATGATTCTTGCGGTTTATTGTAGGCGTGGCGCGTGCCAAACTTAACATACACAATCATTTTTATGCCACACTCCATTTTCGCTATCCACTCACGTTCCACAATGCTCCAAAGAGTGGGCGGCGGGGTAAGTTGTAGAGTCCTTCGGGTCTGGCGCGTATAAGTTCATAATTCATTCTTTCATTATTATTTTCATTTTCACATTTTCGGTTGCCTCTTCGTCCTGCTCTCTTTCCTTTCTCCTCTTTCTCTGTGCGGATTTCTCTTCTGGGTTTCCAGTGTCGTTGACAAATTGTTTTAAATTGCATTTTCATAAAAATATTTTCAGTTTTTTTGGGTCCTAGAGGCGGATTCTTTGCAAAAGTTTCTTGGCGAGAAGAATAAGTGAGTTTAAGAGAAATATTGTTTAAGGTAATGTTTAAATGTTGAACTAACGTCTGACGCTCTCCCTTTCTGTTCTTTTCTGATTTACTCTATTTACTGGGAACCAATGAGCCCTGAAAGCCACTATTCCTGATGCCAACCCGATCCCTTTATGGTTTCAGGATACGGATTCTCCCAAGCCACTGACGACATTTTGCGTTCGACAGCCAACGGCCATGGTGGTGCGGAAACGGGGGGAGTACAACCACAGACGCGTCTTTTGTTTGCTTTGACAGGCGGCCCCACCATCTCTAACGGTATTTCACATGTTCGTGTCCATGTACGGGTGTGTGTGAGTGTGTTCTAGGCAGGACTATTTGGCTGTTTTGGCATTGGCGGCTGCAGATTTGCTCGCCGGGGCACTAAACTTTTATTTCTTAAATCTGTGAATCGTTTGTGCGCCTCCTCCGCTCAAAGTCAATATGCGGGCGCAAATGTACGAAATGATGAGACAGAGCTGCCGAAGGGAAGCCAACTGCACTGAGAGAAAACCTACTAGAAAAAATGCTATATCCCATTGTACCCATGGAATAATATAAACTACAGAAATGTATATACAATGTGAATGAATACAAAATAAATTATTTATCGACAACCAAAAGCTTTTTAATTTTTTTCACACTGTTTCCGAATGGGCCTCTGGTTATTTCAGAGCTCCGGTGCTTCCTGTTTTTTGGAAAATCGGTTTTTGTTGATGCCAGTAGCAGTGGCAGTGGCAGTGGTAGTGGCAGTGCCAGTTGTTTAGCTCCCGACAGCCCACACCCCTGTTGGACTGGTGCTGGACTCCCCTGGATAACCACATCCCATCCACTGACTGACTGAGCTTCTGTCCGGCACACAAAACGACAAACGACAACTGAAGTGGAGTTTTGTTTGTTGTCCGTTTGTCAATTACAAAACTTTTATTGCAATTTACTTTTGTTTCAAGCTCGCAGCAGTCACTTCTACACGGAGCGGCCACGCAGCCCACTCTACCGCCCCCTTTGAGGTCGTTTCGATTGCCGTTCGTTGACAATTTCGTTGTTCGCCCCGGTTCAAGTATTTAATATAGCACTCGATGAAGTAATATCCATTCGCTTGTTTGACGAATTGTAACTGGCCGATGTCAACGATGTTTGTTTAGGTTCGGGAAGTGAAATGGTCGGGATTGGTAATTGGAGTTCGATGTCGGATAGATTAGATTTGTGCAATCCATTATGGGATTCCAAGTTATGGGATTCTGTCAGTGCATAGATTTAATTTGCATAGCCCCACAGTGACCAGTCACTTGGCGCCAAAAATGGCCAGCCAGACATTCGACTTAAAATTAAAAGGTTTTTTTTTCAATCTTCTTACAGGCAAGACCCCAAAGGAATACACAACAAACGATGCGCTAATTTGACAAAACCTACATGAGGTCCTTCATGAGGAGAGAGCACCTCATCCCCGCACTCGCCAGTAAACTGAACGAGCTTCAGGAACGCGCACTTAACGGGCACCACAGGAGGCTGCGGTAATTTGCAAGAGGTCCTGGCCAGCCAGAGGTCCTGGCCCAGACACACACAATTCCTATACAATCAAATCGAAATGAAATTGACCATTAATGTGTGGGGCAGGTACACACGGGTATGTGCTCTGTGCTCTCGGGGTGGTTATGTAGGAGGTCCTGGTAGTATATGGTATATGTATAAGCAACGGATTGAATAACCTCATGGAATGCCCCAGAGTTCCTTGCCATTGACAGCCATTGTGAATGATGTTGACAAATGAGCGATTGTAAGCAGGATGTCGGGGTGGGGGGACTGCACTAGATGTTTCAAACGTTCGAGGATGTTTGCGGGACTCCACTGTGACGCAACTGTGGAAAAAAGTGATGAAGAATGCCGACTAATGCGGCATCAATTGTGGGCCGAGGCTTTGCATTTATGCTTAAATTAAAAGTCCAATAAATTAATCGTGACAAACAGGTAAACTCCGAAATAAAAAGTTTCTCTCAACAAATCATCCGGAGTTCTTGCGAGGCATTTCACGGCATTTGGCAAACTCATTAAAAACTTTCTTCATCGCGATGCGAGCAAAATGAGGAACAAAAAATGTCAATACAGTGGGAACTCAAACAAAAGCCAACCAGTTGCCACCTGCATAATTTTTTGGGAAAACATTTTCGAAAAACTCAAGCGTTCTTCCTGCTCCCTCTTCCCATTTTTTGTTTGTTCTTTTCGCTTCAAACCAAGAAGAACAAGCAGAGCGCGGGCAAACATTTTTTTAGCGCATTTAATTAATTAGTCGGAAAGTTTTTTGCCAACCCTTTTGCTTATTTTCATATTCTTATTGCTTATTTCCCGGAAAGTTAGCCGTTCATCACCGGGATCATCATCCGTCCCGGGAGCGAACTCATTATCCCTTTCCCAGCAGGACTCGCAGGACTTATTATCTCGTCAGCGATAGCGGAACTCTTTCGACGGTTTGTCTGGAGCAATACTCGCTTAAATATTCATGCAGCCGCCAAGGTACGGATAGCTCCTGTCTAACACCCCCTTAAATATTCATAAAATACTTAATTAATTGATTAATGGCCCGAAAAGTTGGGAGTTTAGCCAAAGCGCTAAGCAAGGTATCCTCCCGTGGGACTCGGGCGATTGTTGGCCACAAACTTTGGCTGCAACTTTAGATTCTGATACAAAATTTATGATCTTGAACTGGAAGTTTCTATCACTGTTTTCAGTTTATCCCCCCAAGGATTCCACACTCTCCGCTTTATACATCCCGACTGTCAGTTATACGTTTCAGCTGCCTGGCATATCCTTGGTAATTATACACATACACATCCTGTTGCCTCCGTGCTGATATCCCTGCAAATAGCAACAATGGGCGCCACCCACTTCTGGTTCCGGTCGGCAGACCCCAGTTACAATGTCACGCACACATATTTCCTGTCACTCTAGCGTTTATTTCCTCACTTCCCCTCCTGCCACTTTTTTTATCGCATCCTTGTTAACACGTGCGTTGCTGCTCCTAGTGTTGCAATTTACACACAACAAAAAAACCATAAAATATATAGCTTATTTTCAAATGAGAAATGACGGCCGCTTATTCTTCCTGTGTACTCCGGCGAGCCCTCAAGGTTTATCAGCTGGACAGGATCTCGGTTGCATGGCCATGGCCAGCCGAAAACCTAATCCTCGCTCCAAGTCCCAGTACTTCGTGGCATGTGTAGAGGAACAATAATATAATTATATGTCGGCATGACATGTTACGTGCAAATGTCGTTTTGAGAAATTTTAACACATTCGCCACTCCCCCTCGGACTTGTAATTCAAACCCCTATAGGGGAGTCCGATGAAAAAGTCAGACTCCCCCAATCTCTACAGAATAGCTCCACCGACATATTAAACTCGCATCCATCCGAAGAATCCCCAACAATGGGGCTTATGCGGCACTATTTTTGGCTCGTTTTCGGTAATTACAAGTCCTGACGCCCGGAATTTGTAATCAAAAATGCCACAAAAGCCACCGAACGAGAAAACTAATAATAAAACGCTTAATAAATCGTCTATCAAAGGGCAAGGAGCCGCTGCAACTTCCACATGCAGCCGGGCTGGGCCAGAGTTGGTGGAAACTCTATGATATATGGATAAAAGCCAGACAGTTTTCGGGGAAAAGGGCCGAGGGAGAGCCACGAAAACTATTCAAGCCCGCCGCCCTGGTTTGGTCAAAACCGACAAAAAAAATTCGAATAAATTCCAGCAAAGTTTTTTTTATTCGCAAAGAATTTGCGAGTTTTATGAAACTTAACACACATACTGGTAATTGAAAGATAGAATGGCGCCACGCCTAATTTAATTAGCCATTAAAAAGCAGTCTGCTGGCAGCGAATTAAAGCCAACCGGCCAGCCAGACAGGACACAACAATGTTGTGTCCGGGAGAGGCCGAGATAATATCGTAATCAAAATACCAAATGCATTTTTTATTGAGTTAGTCTCCCGGAGCGACAAGCAGTCACATCCGCCGGTGGCAATTGCATTCATCCTTCAACAAATTAAAACAAAGTTATGTGCCACTGCAACACATTTTTTTCTGGCCGTAACAGACTGGCCGTAAAAAAATGCCCATTTCATTGCAGCTGGAAATGCGTTGGCTCAATGGCCATAACAAGTTTTCATGGCTGATGTAATAATACCACAGATTCAGCAAAAAGTTATCTTTAAGATTTGTTGTCACAGGATTATCTCAGTAAGACGCAAAGTTTAAAAAAAACTATAAATCGAAAGGATTAAGGGTTAAGTGATGGCTCAACAAAATGTCACAAAAACAATCAGATCGACAATGCCTACGCGGGATTCCAAATGAAATCGAAAAACAAATCGATGAGCCAAATTACGCATACGACACGTGTGCCGTGATATTTTTTATTCATTCACCTCTCGACCCTGCCATGCAACTGCCTCTGGCGATTTTCGTGACTGTAAACTAAATTCGGGATTGTTAAAGTAATTTAAGCAATTTTCGAAAACAAAGAAAACAATTTGCCAAACAAATTACAAGCAATTTGGGATCGGAGGCTTTCAATCAATTGAACCTTTCAATTGTCTCTACTTCTCCAGCTAGTTTCTGGGTAAAAACACACACACACACACGACTGGGAAGACAGGCAGGAGTAAATATGGATGCATCCTGTGTGACTCGTGACTGCCCTTTGTGAGCTGTCATCTTGCATTTTAAATCCACGAGAGCCTTGACCCCATGACGTTGACAATTTTTCATATGCAAATGGCTTGGAAGCGGGTTACTGGCGAACAGAAGGAGGCCCCGACGAAGGACTATAGACTGCAGATGAGCAGGTGAAAAGAAAGCCGGCAGGACTCTCTCCTTAATTGTTTTCCTCCTCCTCCCTACTGTTCCTCAGACGGAAAGAACTTAAGCGCCATATTGAGCAGATAAAAGGCAACGTCGTGTCTTCCGTTCTCAACATTGTCCTTTTTGAGAGGACAACAGGCATTAAAGAATACGTATGGAATTCCTTTGAGGGATATGGGGGATATGATGAATAGAGAATATGCCTTCCCCTTAGTAATAAACAATTATTTTCAAGATGCCAACGCGGGTCTTTTTTATTTCTTCAATCCAACTCAATGCAAATGGGAAATGGAAATGGCTCACTGGAAGTACTTCTGAAGGATGCCCTGCTCGTAGAGGCGCTTCACATCCGTGCCGCCGCCGACGAACTTGCCGTCTATGAAGCACCTGGGCACCGTCCTCGCCCCGGTCATCTCGCCGAGCACCGCCTGGATCTCGTTGCCGTCATCCCGACGGTCCAGCTCCACCACGGTGACCTTCACCTCCAGCTTCCGGAACTGCTCCTTGGCCATGCTGCAGTACGGGCAGTAGCTCTTGCTGAATATGACGACCTTGTTGTTCTGGATCGTGTCGCGGACGAAGTTACCCTGGGGACTGTCCATGGCAACGTAGAGGGTGGGTCGCTGCAAGGAACTGATCACGGAACCCATGAATCTCAGCAGTACTGGCAATCTGAACCAGGTTATTTACGACGAGCCTGTTAATTTTGGACGGAAATTTACGACAGACTGTTTTTTGTGGCAAGCAAATGTCAGTGGTCCGTCCAGTGATGGATTGCTTAGATCTGTGTAGAATATTTATGACAAGTAAGGAACTAAAAAAAATATTTCTCCTAAAATCTCTCAAAGTTGCTAAGCTCGTCTAACAAAATCGATTAAAATATCATTAAATTTTGAACAGAAACCGCAGAACAACAGGCCACAACTATTCCCCAGCTGTAACTGCGGTCCGTCATAAAGTCCTCTCTTTTGGCCCAAAGGCTTATGACACTTTCACGCATTCGGGCCCGAAAAGCCAACCGCAGAAGCCGATGGCTCAGAGAACCGCAAAAGGCGAACCCTTTTTCGGAAGTAATCGAGAATCGAGGAAGGCTGCTAAAGGATCTGATGAGGGCGAGACTCACTAATGAACTGAACGCGTTTATTTATGCAAAAGTTGAGACCCCAACTAATGGGTCGAGGACATCAAAGACAGGACTATCTGTGCTGGCGTCTGGCCGGAGTTTAAATATTAAATAACCTCCCACAGAGGAAGTGTTCTAGTGGTGGTGTCCTAGGTGGCACAGCTAACTGCAGACATGTGGATGCCAGAGAAATCCTTTTCATTAACGCGGCGCTTGTTGCTGACTTCCTGCCAGGATCTCCACCACCTCATACCAGCTCCCGTGTATGTGAATGTGTCCGTGTCCTGGTCGTAAGTTTCCGTGTAACAATGTAATTTATTGTGCGCACCTTTGTTTTCAGTCAACACACACTCAACGGCTCCGTTTGGGTAATAAAACAATTTCTAGCCAAGAATGCACTGAGAAAATCGGATTCAATAAATCATGATATTAAAATGTACTAATTTATGAAACAGACTTCAAGTTTATAGGACAAAGAGGCGTATTAATTATAATTTTTGTTTACATTTTTAAATATTTCATGCATTCCCTTAACAGCGAGATTTTTTGTTTTGTGCAATCGTTGTCGCCAGGACATCACAGACACTAAAGGCACTCCTAAGTGGATTATCCTTCCTTCAGTTGCTTCAAAAAGTTTAGACCCTCCCTCCTTCCAGCCACCTGTCCGAGAAAGCCAACTCATTATTGTTGTCTCGTCCTGTTCAATGGCCATCTGGCAACAATTTACACATATGTAAAGCGCTAGTCCTTCGCCCATAATCATCCTTAGTCCTGGTAAAATTTATCGCATGCTAGAAAGCCAAAATTCCTTGCTCCTGCGACTGCGCCGTAGGTCCTGGCCCTCTCGCAATTTCTGCGAGAGAAATAATTGTTTTGGGAAATTTACTTCACAATCATTTTAAATTGTTCGCGGTTTTTGCCGGGGATTAGTACTTAATTTGATTAGGCCCATAGAAGTCCTGGCTGAAAGTTGGCGCCTTTTTATTGTTTTCTTGGCTGGCATTGCTCAGCTCCTTTGGGGAGGACATTAAAAAAATGATTTTTCAAAGGATTAGATTATAGAACTGATAGTAATGGGATAGTTGCTTAAAGACTAAGTTTAAACTTGCCATCCTTCTTAGCAATCCTTCAAGGATAACTCATTAGTTACTGCTCCCTATTCAACTCCTCACATCTGACATCCAATGACCTTTCGGCCTTAGAACTCCCTTCCGCAATTAATCTAGTCCTCAATTCGAATCAATACTCAAACTCACACCTTACTCAGAGCTCAGATCGATGGTCATTGTCCTTTGGAAGGAAGCTAAACCATGGGAATCCTCGCCCAGGCTGTAGAGCCCGGCGAACAATGCCTTTGTCTTCGGAGTCCTTCCTGCTAATTGCCGGCAATTTGTCTACGCAATTGCGTAATCCTGGCCCTCCCGCCCCCCCACTCTCCCACCGCCCCTTATTCTGCTGACAAATTAATTTCCAATCATTAACTCGACTCTGAAACGCCAACAGATACTCGATAGCGCCAAAGTCAAAGGGTTTGTGGAGGGCGATTCCTCAATTGATCACCATTTAAATGTCGGTCATTTGTTGAAGGGGCGAGGGGCAGATAGGAGGGGGCAGAATGCGCCATTTTGGCTAATTGGGTTAGGCAGCAAATGGGCCAGAAGCTGGCAGTGGAGAGCACTTTAAACTGACACGCAGAGAAAATGTTGGAACTCGTGTAGAAGTCGTCGTAATTTCTATAGGTATAAATTATTATAATGTTCATTCTTTTTTTGGCCAAACAACCCTTTAGGTCTTAGCCATTCCATTACCAACAGCCTGCCGCCATTCGCCAAAGTTTGTTATAAATTTCTTCATTAAATATTTCCCATCTTAGTCCTCCCTGGAAAGCGGAGGTCTTCCACCCTCTCGGATATTAAATGAACTGCGTGTGCTGTAATTATTCATGTGGGGATAGCCCCTTTCGAGATTTCCCCGTCTCTGGAGAAGAACTTGGCCGAGTGGTTGGGTTTGGAGGCCTCTTCCGTATTCATAGTGCTGGGCGGAGCAGGGATTAGTAGCTCAGGTGAACTGTATAAAGTGCATAGTGAGAGGAAAGTGATTTAAAATTATAATTGCCACACAAACATTCTGGCCAAAAGAAAGTCTCTCCTCTTCGAGCTAGTACTATGTCTTTCAACTGAAAGTTTTTTAGCTTCAACTGGCTCACCTTAATCCCTGACAGGGAGGCCCACCAGGTGACTTGCCTGTCAGATACTCCTCCAGTGTCTCTGCCCCAGCCCAAGTCATCAACTCAAGGCACATCCGTCCAATTAATCCAGTGCGTATCTGGGAAAAAGCCAATCCGGCCGAGGAGTCTTCAAGAAAAAAGACACACCTGCGCGCCTGCCAACGTTTCAGCAATTTTCCGCACAAATTCCAAAGACAACAACCTGTCTCTGGCGCTGTCTCTTTCCAGGGTTGCAGTCCCCGTCTCTTTCTCCAGCAAGCCTAGCCTAGCAAATAAAAGGCAGACGCATGATCAAATGTCACAATCAATTTCAATTTGGCGCTCGAATTGAGCTTCGTTAGCGGCAGCGGCTGCCAAAGAAAACGAGCCTGCCGGAAAGAGATAGGTGGCTGGGGGCAGAAGGAGATGCCAAGGAGGAGAAGATGCCACAGCCACTTTTTCTAATCAACTAAGCCGAATAGGAAGCGCCTGTAATTTAACTAATTTGTGGCTGTGTCTCTGCAGCTTGTTGCAATTGTCTCACGTTGACGGAACCATTGCAACTGCAATTGCAGGCAAATAACTGGCCAAGAATAGACTGGGACTATCTTACTATATATCTTACTATATACTTATAAGAACTAACCAAAGAACCATCTCCCTATCAGCAATTATGCACTTTTGGTTGCATTCTTTGGTTGCCGAGAATAAAAAAACCACCTCTGGAAACTTTCAACGCACTTTTTAGGTTGGTTTCTGGCATCTTTTGTTCTACGCGGGCTACAGTTGCCACCAAGTCCTCCTCTTGTCCTTTGTTTACCAATGTCTAGACGTTGCCGGTGACTTGGCTCGAAGCGCTGGCTGCGTGGGTCGTCCCTTTAAGCCATTGTGCAAGTTTTAATGCAAAAATTGTGAGTGTGGCTGATAAAATTGAATGCAAAACGCCCAACTGGTTCGGTCGAAATTGGTTTTCTGAAAGTGTTTCATAACAATCAGCGTCGCACAAAGGCCTTCAGAAGGATAACAATAATGCGTTGAACAAAGTTTTAATGAGTTTGATTTTTAGTCGCTAAAAATAAGCAGAGAGTCAATACTTTTGTTTAGAATAAGCATGGCCTCCGCCGCCTATCTTGTCGGCTGCCAAAGAAATTAAGGATTGTAATTGCGCTCTGGCAGGAGAATAAAAGTGGCTGCAACGGTCATTGGTTTGCTGGCTAACAGCGGCAAATTAAAAACTTTGCGTAAAATCCATTTTAACTTTTCAACAACTCATCGCGCAGTGGCAGCTTGGATCTAAAACAAAAAATGGAGAAAAAGAGCCCCAATCTGAGTCTGACAGGCCAGCGTTTAATAAAGGCAATCGGAGTTGGGGCTTCAGAGGCGGAGTTGCAGTTGTAGCTGCTTCTGTGTTATGGCCCTGTCGACGGCCAGTTAACCAAAGTCAGTTAAAGCCAAAGACAAAGTTTTCGCACACTTGACGCTTGATTAAAGCAACTCTTTCTCCAGCTCCAGCTCCAAGCCCCAACTAGCGGGCTCCAAGTGGGCTGGGGCCTCTGGCATTTGCCTGCAACTTCCCATCTAAATGTTCATTTGTTATGCTGTCGTCGGCCGCGATCATCTCCTCCGCTATGTAGTCGCCATCATCATCATCATCGTAGTGGTAGTCATCGTAGTCATCCTCATCTGGCGAGCAGCCAACAAGTGTCTTCAAACACACACTTCGGCTCCACTTCACCCTGCCAGCTGCAGAAGAGGCGCCTCCAGCGATGTCTTCAAGTAGCTTGCAGCACACTGCTGAGCAATTGGCCTTTTTTTTCGAATGGAGAAAAATAGCCAACATGTAGGGGGGGTTTCTGAAAATCAGATACTTTAGCAATGGTCTGTTAAAAGTATCTAACAGATGGATGAATTACTAATTTAAGGCTTGGCTGATAGCAACAATTGTTTCAAAAAGGTCCTAACTCTTCTCATCTTATGCCATACCTTCTTCATAACTACAGCTTGTTCTGTTCCTTAGTACATCTGAAAGATCTCAAACTTTCTTTCAATATATCTTTCAAGTCCCATTGGCTTGTGAAGAGCATCTCAGTGACTAGCCAGCTGCCGGATCTCCGCATGCAAATTGCCAGTGGCCGCAATGTTTTGATTTTATTCCCATTTTGATTATTTCGTTCGCTCCACTTACACTTGAACGGCGATGGCTCGTCTCTGGTCTTCTGCGTGGGATTTTAGGCCCCAAGTCTGGATGGGATGGGGGACTTGGGCAGCAGACTACTGGCTGGACTGGCCAGCTGTGAAGTGCAGTTGAAATTGCCCGGCGCGTGGGCTTTTCCAGCTTTTCCCAGTTGTTTGAGAAGTGCGTGACATGTGTTCTGGAGTGCCAGGACGGTAGTTAACTTATGGAAATGTAGCGAGCTACTCGACAGGGGCAAACTTTGTTTGATTGACTACCCGATGGCCGGCAGAAAAGTGGTCGAGTCACGTCCCCAATAAAGATGGCATAACGTGTCCAATGGGAGACAGTGTATCGGAATTCAATTTAAGGCCGATACACCAGATAGTGTCACATTTGACCCTTGGAGAATTATCGCTCGGCATGCATAGACCGGATAAACATCCCAGGAAGCAATCTGTTTGCCAGGCCTAGTATTTATTGGCCCAAATCCAGTTTCGATTTGGCCATATCCGCTGGCCAAACTGCCGGCCAAATATTTACGATTATCGGCTTGGATTGTATGACTTCGAATCCGGTTCTCTAAACCTCTAAAATGTGTGCCACCAAGTCTACTTGCCACTTCCATATTTTCACACTCCATTTAGCTTCAGGGCAGTTGTAAAATTAATCACTTGATTTAACTGATATTAACCACAAGTTATTAATGGCTTTAAATAAATATTTCTGGCACTCTTGCCTCGTTTAATCCATTATTTTTAATGTGGCAAATTTTAATGAAAGTGTTTCCCCTTTATTCCTGTTCCTCGGGCTTTTTTGGCCCACTTTGTTGCGCCACCAGAAGCCTTTGAAGTATGTCAATGCAATGCTTGCCACATGTGGAGCCCTTCCCCTTGCCATGCCCCTTCGCCGGCGCTTTTGGCAAGTGTCTGCGCCTGGTTGGGCCGCGATAATTTATGTGGCTGCCGCATCTCGGTGCTTCTTTTCCCAGCTCCCGGCCGGCCGCTTTGATCATTACCGGCAACACAATGCCCGGGAACAGGCTGATCGCCCCTGGAATTCACCGCTCCCGACTTGAAAGCGAAAGTGACATTTTACTAATTTAGCATTTTGAATGCGTCTCGCGTCTCGCGGCAACGCTAAAAGATTTATTTATTCTGCAGTCTCGAGTCTACAGCCAAAGATCCTCCTAGCCAGAGGCTGCAAGGCCATCCATCAATATCCAACAATTTTATAGATGCTGGACATGTCTAGGGTCTAGAGTCTAGACCTTGAACATACCAAACTGAACAAAAATCGTAAGCAAGGAGAATAAAAGCATGTCGTATGCAAAATAATAGAGTCCTGAATGTGCAGATAATACAAACAAATTAATAGATTTGACGACTCGAAATGGTTTGAAAGCAGGAATCCAAGGCACAATAAAATAAACAGAAATCAAGTAGAAGAAACGGTATTGGGACGATGCATTGAACACGAATCCCGAGAACAAAAAATAAAATTGGAATTAAAAGCAAATTCATAGCTTAAAATAGAATAGAAACAAATTTTCAAGTCTAAATTTCTGGTTGCTTGCTCACCAGTGATAGACCATGATAGAAGACTTGGAGAAAGGATCAATGGCAAAATAAAATAAATAAAAAGGATTAGAAGAAACGGGCTAGGGACGGACATCTAAACGCTCCCTCCGGAGAGCCCAACACAAATAGAATATTAAAAGAAAAATAATTGATCAAATAAAGTAGAAGAAATTCTTTCAAGTTTAAAAGCTAGAAGTTGCACCATGATAGATGAGTTGGAAGAAAGGATCCAATGAAAAACAATATAAACAAAAAAAAAGGATTAGAAGTAATGGTCTTGGAACGGACATCTCAACGCTCTCTCCGGAGAACCCAACACAAATAGAATATCAAAAGAAAAATAATAAAATAGAAGAAATAGAAGAGAAGCTCCATCGCATTTCTTTGCTCACCAGTGATGGACCATGATAGATAAGTTGGAAGAAAGGAGCCCAGGGAAAATAAAATAAAAAAAATAATTAGAAGAAACAGTCTTGGAACGGTCATTTAAATGCTCCATCCGGAGAACCCAACAAAAGTAGAATATTAAAATAAAAATAATTGCTTAAATAAAGAAATAAAGTACAAGAAATGGTTTCAAATTTAAAAGCTTAAAGTTACCCCATGATAGATGAGTTGGAAGAAAGGATCCAATGATAAATAATATAAAACAAAATAATAATAAAAAGAAACGGCCTGGGAACGGACATCTAAACGCTCTCTCCGGAGAGCCCATCTCAAGTATAAATTTAAAGAAAAAATAATTGCTCAAATAAAATAGTAGAAATGCTTTCAAATTTTAAAGCTAAAAGTTCCATCGCATTTCTTTGCTCACCAGTGATGGACCATGATAGATGAGTTGGAAGAAAGGACCCAATGAAAAATAAAAAAGAATTGGAAGAAATGGTCTTGGGACGGGAACTTGGAGACGTCTTTACAAGAACCCAACATCACTGGGACGGCAGTCCACGAGGTGACGAACTGCATGCCTTTGCGTTGGCGATAAAAAATAATTTTAACGAAAAATAATAGATTAAAATAAAATAAATCAAATCAGCTTTCAAATTTAAGATTATGAGGAGTGGAGTTGACAGAGATCATAATAATTTCGTACAGAAAAAAATGAGTATTGGAAAAAATATAAGAAAATCAGAACAGAGACCACAAATACCATGTCTGAGCGCCATTAATATCGAAAGAGCGCTTTTGGTAGACCAGATTTATTTTTATCCTTCCACCAATGAAATAAAAAAATAATATATGAAAAAAAATAAAAATGAATTTAAATAAAGAAAAATAAGGAACTGCTGTAGACTTGAGAGCAGAAACTGAATGACGGGGAATGTCCGAGGGGCCTCTATTTATACCAAAATCTCAGAGCTTTCCTCAAAAAAGCAGTCATCGTAGAAGGCGTTCGAATTTTGAAAAATTTCAACGCTTGCTGTGTCGGAACCTTAACCCTTTGGACCCATTAATTCGTTATTATAGGATCAGGTAGAACCATTTGGAGTAGTGGACCACAAGGCATATTTTATTTGATAGGAATAATTAAAAGATAATAAAATCTATAAACCAATTTGCATTGAACCGGTTCGAATTGCATTTGGACATTTTTTGTTGGCTTTATCCGTTTATCGTGTCGAGTGCCATTCGCCCAGAAACAGATTTTTTGTTTCGGCCATCAAATTGGACTGGTAAACTGGCAAAAGCGATTTAACAAGACCAACAGCAACAGCAAGAACAACAAAGACCAAAAAGGCAAACACTGCTGAATTATTCAGAGGCAAACAAAAGGCATTCAATTAAAATTTGCACAGTTTGCTGGGTATGGCAAAACATTTAAACAATTTGCGCAAATTAATTTCAATGCAGGAAGGCACAAAAATGCAAACGGCGAATAACATTCAAACATGGGTGCAGATGCGAAAAACGCTGACAAAATTCCAACCAACACCGACACTCGCAGTCACACGATTTCGAGTGCAACACAAAAAGGCGATATTAATGGCCTATATAAATGGCAGATATAATATAATGGCTATGGGCTATATGGCACTCGAAAACGGCAGTTAAACGCAAATATTTTGCGTAAAAACAATTTGCGAAAATTGCAAAAACTGACAATGCAATACCAATTTGTCGTATTGTTCGGCCCAAATGGCCAAAAAACAATGGCTTAGGTATCGAAAGATACGGCCATGAATGATGTGTAGGGTCATCCATTTTCCAGCCAAAAGCTTCTGTTCGATTCCGTGTTCGCTCCGGATTTGGGTCAACGGATAAAAACAATAAATAGTCCTCCAAAATTTATGGCATTTTAAGGTGTTTGCACAAGAATAATTTGCCAAATTGATTGCTTTCTATTCACATGGCAATTAAAATAGTTTCGATTAGAAGAAATAGCTCCAAGACGTTGGTCTTTGCTAATGAATAAAATTAAGAAATTTACCCAAAAATTATCCAAAACTTTAAGGTCAGAGTGTTTATTTTTTTTTTTTTGCCCTGCCTCTGGCTCCTGTCTGGGCAAACATAGAGCGTGTGAAGTCCTTTGAGACGCACTAGACACACAAAACCCCGCAAAAAAGGCCAAAACAAAAATTCAGAAAATTTATTTTACGGCAAGAGTTTGCGTTTTGAAATTATTACGAGTTAGTGCAGCTCCTGCCTTTGCCATTCGCTTGAATTAAAATGAATTTAAGTGGCTTGTGTTTGGCCAAAGTTGCTGCCACATATGCAGGGTAAGGATATCTTGCTTTGAGGTGGCAAGGAGAGATAACTTTAACTCACATTTAGCCAGGAAGTGTCTGCAAAGTTTCAACACGTTATTAATTTTTGTAAAAGAATGCCAGTTGCGGGGGAATTTTAATAAAAACATGCTGGATCCACAGAGGCTGTAAATTCCTGATTTCTTCTATTAGGGAAGCAAAACCAAATATTAATTCCACCAGATGCCCAGATAAGCCGCACTCTCTGATAGAGTCATCAACACGCAATGGCCACTTGCGAGACTTTAATTAAACTCACGATCATGAGCCAAGCTGGCCGGCAATTAAAAGCCCAGGCTGGAAAAATCACTCTAAAAGGAGGCGGTGCTGCAGCGGTTTTTCAGAGGGGCTGGGGGACAGCGTATATATACTATCAGCCCGACCACGCCCCCTGGAAAGCGAGGGGCGTGAGTGGCAATTTTTCGCGCTGAGTGCAAATTGCGAATCGGAGGATCTCTGGATCGCCGAGCTGAGCTCTTCCCTGTGCAAATAAGCAATTAGTTGGCTTAATAACTCAATGGCCCCGGCAACCGGTTTTCATTTCCTAATAGAATTTTTCCACACAGGGGCGGAGTGGAGAAAAGTTTCGGGGCTGAGGAACTAAGAGAGAGGGGGACTAGCACCACAAGTTAACTTTGCCTTTTTACTAAACACAGTCCGCGCAAAAGTTTGCTGGCAACAAAGTTGGCCGGCACACAAAGTAAATGAAGCCGCCGCTGCAGCCTCAATTTAAAATTAAGCTCATGAAAAGTAGTTAACCTCCAAAGCCATCCCCCTGGCCCAGCGACCTCCCAAAAGCCGTTAACTACAGCACAAAGTCATCGCTGGCAGGGGGCGCTACGGTATAAAGGGGGCGCCAAATGCTCTTGTTCACATTAAAGTAACCATGAAATTAAAGCTAAACCGAAAGGGCGACCTACGGCCCTGATGGATGCGTGGCTTCCAAAAGCTTGCGGCTAGCAACCCACCGGGGGTTGTGCGAGTCATGAAGGGGGGCCCATGAGTGCCAAAGTGTTGCTTGCATTGTTGCAGCATCAAATTAGCAGCCATGCTGAACAAAAAGTAGCGAAAAATTCACATTTTTTGGCCTTTGTTGCAGGAAAACCTGCCAAAAATCTCAAATTCAGTGTGGCTGTGTTTGCAATTGTTTTCTTATTGCGTTGGTAAATGATGTGGCCAATTTTCGCATTAATTAAAGTTTACATTTTGGCGTTATCACATTAACCAGCCACCGTTTTGTATAAAAAGGATAGGCTTGAATAAATTGAATCAGTCTTTCGTGGGTTTCAAGCCTAAAATGTCTTAAATTTTATTTTTTATTTTTATTTGATTTTTAATTCAAAAGTAATAATTTAAAATTTTACAAATGGTTTTCTCCCGTTTGTTTGTCGTCTGATTAAATATTAATATTGTATGTTTATTTATTTATCACTGAACTGTTCATAAAGAACACCCACATACACTGAGACTCCTTTTTTATTTCATATTTCTTAGTTATAAATGTATTGCTTCTGTTCGATAGGGTAGTATGCCCTGAACCCCCAAGTAACTTCCTAGTTATAATTTTTATTGTAGTACTACTATGTTTTTTTTTTACATTTCTCAATTAAATATTTGATCCTAAAGAGGGACTCCTTAACTTTTTTACTATTTTACTTTTTTATTTTATTTTTAATAAGTACTGGAGCTCTTCTTCAGAATATTGGATTGGATCTACTTTTCTTATTTATTTTTTATTTTTTCTGTTGTCGGAGCAAAGTAAAATTACAACACCCTAAGGTGTAATTGAATCAAATGAGCAAAAGCCAACATTTTTGAGATTACTTCAAAATGTAAGCCCTGAGACGAACTCATTTTGGCAAGAGCAATCAAATGCAGTTCCCTTGTAATATTTTTTATTGCCCTTGGAATTTATTTTTTCCGTATTGGGGGCAGAAAGCGGAGCTCGCGCGGAAATGGGGGTTGCATTTGAACTGCCGAGAAGCTAATAACTGAAAATACAAATGAGGGGAGACGAAGAGCGGTCCCGAGAGGGGCGGATTGGGGAGCAGCAGCAGCAATCAGTGAAAGTGCCTGCCACAGGCGTCTGCCGCTTCCGCTGCGCCAACCGGAAACGGAAGTTGCACACGCCGCAGAAGCGGAAGAGGCGGCAAAAAGAGAGGAACACTTTTCACGCACATATGCGCCCAATCATCATCATCGCGGGCATCAGCATAATGCGGTCGAAAAACATTTAGAGACAGAATTATGACAGGCCCGGAGACAAAGCCCCCAGACAGGGAAAACTGCAGAGAAAACACGAAAAAATACAGATCGGGCTCCGGAGTCCGGACCAAATGCGATTGCTAAAGAGACCCCGAAAAGTAGACTATACAAACTGACATTTAAGCTGCTTTCTTGCTTAGCAGCGGAAAAATCGGGAGGGGCTACGGCTGCTACGGAGAGGATGGCTGGCAGCCCGAGTCCTGGCAACATCAGTCCGGTGATTTATGTGCACTGTTGAAGGCTCAAATAAGCGTTAAGTTTTCATTTCCGCTGGCGCCGCACTCAGCGGGCATTGGAACTGCAAAAGAAATATTGTTTTCTTTTCTCTGCCATTGCCAAAACAAATTAAGAGAAATGCTAAAACAAAGTGCCGACCTCTTGCCGCGAAATCCGCAGCCAGCCAAAAGCAAAAAACCCAAATAAAACATAAAATAGGAAACCCGAGGAAAAGAAAATGTTGAGAAAAATAAATTATGGAGACAGCGGGTTACGGAGCAGGTAAATGGATGGACAGTAAAGGGAAGTGTTTAATAATCTTTTTTGGAGTGGGCTACATTTTTGTAATTACGGTTAATGAGCACGCCTTAAGTGCGTTTCAATATTTAAGCTATTTTTCTCTGGATCCTGGATACTTTCCGCTAAATAAAACGAACACAAATCGACCAGCTTATAGCCTTCGCTTGGGACAATATTTTCCCTCAAAAAGTCTTGAATAAAAACGGGGTCTCATGGAAGAGAATCACTCAAGCATCGGATGAAAACTGACAAAGATATAGCCTTCCCGTGGGGCCCTTTTCATATTTTGAAGGGTTCCCATTGGGAAAATTTAGGAAAAATCGATTAAAAAATGTTATTTGATGTTTTGATGCAGAATGATGGAGAATTGATCCACAAATCGATTGCGGTATTTCGCTCAAGAATCGGATGAAAACTGGCAAAGATATAGCCTTCCTTTGGAGCCATATTAGTCCTCCCATCCATTCTCCATATTTTGAAGGGGTCCCATGGGAAAATTTTAGAAAAAATCGATTCAAAAATGATATTTGGGGGTTTGATGCAGAATGATGGTGAATTGATCCACACATCGATTGCGGTATTCCGCTCAAGAATCGGATGAAAACTGGCAAAGATATAGCCTTCCTTTGAAGCCATATTAGTCCTCCCATCCATTCTCCATATTATGAAGGGGTCCCATGGGAAAAATTTAGAAAAAATCGATTAAAAAATGTTATTTCATGTTTTGATGCAGAATGATGGAGAATTGATCCACAAATCGATTGCGGTATTCCGCTCAAGAATCGGATGAAAACAGGCAAAGATGTAGCCTTCCTTTGGGGCCATATTGGTCCTCCCATCCATTCTCCATATTTTGAAGGGGTCCCATGGGAAAATTTTAGAAAAAATCGATTAAAAAATGTTATTTGAGGTTTTGATGCAGAATGATGAAGAATTGATCCACAAATCGATTGCGGTATTCCGCTCAAGAATCGGATGAAAACTGGCAAAGATGTAGCCTTCCTTTGGGGCCATATTGGTCCTCCCATCCATTCTCCATATTTTGAAGGGGTCCCATGGGAAAATTTTAGAAAAAATCGATTACAAAATGTTATTTGAGGTTTTGATGCAGAATGATGAAGAATTGATCCACAAATCGATTGCGGTATTCCGCTCAAGAATCGGATGAAAACTGGCAAAGATGTAGCCTTCCTTTGGGGCCATATTGGTCCTCCCATCCATTCTCCATATTTTGAAGGGGTCCCATGGGAAAATTTTAGAAAAAATCGATTAAAAAATGTTATTTGAGTTTTTGATGCAGAATGATGGAGAATTGATCCACAAATCGATTGCGGTATTCCGCTCCAGAATCGGATGAAAACTGGCAAAGATATAGCCTTCCTTTGGGGCCATATTGGTCCTCCCATCCATTCTCCATATTTTGAAGGGGTCCCATGGGAAAATTTTAGAAAAAATCGATTAAAAAATGTTATTTGAGGTTTTGATGCAGAATGATGGAGAATTGATCCACAAATCGATTGCGGTATTCCGCTCAAGAATCCGATGAAAACTGGCAAAGATATAGCCTTCCTTTGGGGCCATATTGGTCCTCCCATCCATTCTCCATATTTTGAAGGGGTCCCATGGGAAAATTTTAGAAAAAATCGATTAAAAAATGTTATTTGAGGTTTTGATGCAGAATGATGAAGAATTGATCCACAAATCGATTGCGGTATTCCGCTCAAGAATCGGATGAAAACTGGCAAAGATGTAGCCTTCCTTTGGGGCCATATTGGTCCTCCCATCCATTCTCCATATTTTGAAGGGGTCCCATGGGAAAATTTTAGAAAAAATCGATTAAAAAATGTTATTTGAGGTTTTGATGCAGAATGATGAAGAATTGATCCACAAATCGATTGCGGTATTCCGCTCAAGAATCCGATGAAAACTGGCAAAGATATAGCCTTCCTTTGGGGCCATATTGGTCCTCCCATCCATTCTCCATATTTTGAAGGGGTCCCATGGGAAAATTTTAGAAAAAATCGATTAAAAAATGTTATTTGAGTTTTTGATGCAGAATGATGGAGAATTGATCCACAAATCGATTGCGGTATTCCGCTCAAGAATCGGATGAAAACTGGCAAAGATATAGCCTTCCTTTGGGGCCATATTGGTCCTCCCATCCATTCTCCATATTTTGAAGGGGTCCCATGGGAAAATTTTAGAAAAAATCGATTAAAAAATGTTATTTGAGGTTTTGATGCAGAATGATGAAGAATTGATCCACAAATCGATTGCGGTATTCCGCTCAAGAATCGGATGAAAACTGGCAAAGATGTAGCCTTCCTTTGGGGCCATATTGGTCCTCCCATCCATTCTCCATATTTTGAAGGGGTCCCATGGGAAAATTTTAGAAAAAATCGATTAAAAAATGTTATTTGAGTTTTTGATGCAGAATGATGGAGAATTGATCCACAAATCGATTGCGGTATTCCGCTCAAGAATCGGATGAAAACTGGCAAAGATATAGCCTTCCTTTGGGGCCATATTGGTCCTCCCATCCATTCTCCATATTTTGAAGGGGTCCCATGGGAAAAATTTAGAAAAAATCGATTCAAAAATGTTATTTGAGGTTTTGATGCAGAATGATGGAGAATTGATCCACAAATCGATTGCGGTATTCCGCTCAAGAATCGGATGAAAACTAGCAGAGATATAGGCTTCGGCTATTGCCATTTTGTTCCTTCCATTTGTTCTCCATTTTTCAAAGGCGTTTCATGAAAAAACAGACGAAAAATGTATTTTAAAAAATGCTTCAGTCTTTAAAGTGGTGCGTATTTCTGGCATGTTTAAAAAAATGTTCGATAATAAATCTTTGAATAGTTTTGGAAATAACCATTAAATGCTCAGCTTTTTAGCCCGTTTAAACTGTCATTATTAATCGCACCTGGAGCAGAGCAGAGCAATTAATTTAATGCCAAAGAATCCTTGTTAAAATATCCTTTCAGTTGCTAAGTGGCGGACAAACTTTCAGCCGAAGCCTCCGCCCTAATCCCACTGCGTTAATCAAAGCGAATGATATTCGCAGCGAGTGGAAAGAACTAAACTCGACTTGGCATCTTATTTATTGCTTAAATATTTCGCCGTTCATTCTCTGATGCGTCGTTCGGCAAATTGTTAAAGAACTCTCCGGCGTACACTGTGGCGTATACGCAATTTATCAACGCACAACAACGGCAATTAATTTGTGCGTTCGCCTTGCAGCAAAGGCGAAGGCAGAAACAACCAGCACACCCTGGAACAGGAGCATCAACTTTTATAAATCAAACGTAACGAGCGTGTAAAACCTGACGGGGGCCGGTTCCCAGGTATACGGCAAGGCACCCCTCGGGTTTCGGGCGTTTGGGGTGGCTTTTCATTAGGTGGTGGCATTTTTACAGCCCCCCGGGTAACTTTTCAAATAAAACTCAATGGGAAAAATATTTACAATTGACTCTGAAACATTTTTTGGCATTTGGCAGGCGTGACTTTGCCTCTGTTTTCGCTTTGTTTCTTATTTTTTTGTATTTTCATTGTTTCTCTTCCACGCGTTGCTGGAGGCTGAAATCGGGCGGCCCACGCTGCGTATGAGTTATTTATTTTTGAATTATTGGCATTTGAAACTTTCGTGAGCTGGGGATGAACGTGCTTTGGGGATTTGTTATCTGAATTCGATTATGAAGTGTGCGGGATGGGGGATGATAAATGATTTCGCATTTGTGAGTATTTAAAACTTGGCAAGCAGATTAATGGGTTATGGAAGGGTTCTTTTGGCTTCATCTGTGATTGAGCTGTAATGGGATATAAGATTATGGCTATACAGAAAGGATTTATCCTTGCCTCTTCTGCTCGCTCACTGCAATCATCTTGAATCACTTCACCGTCTTCCAGGCTGAAAATCCTCTTTACATCGTTTGTCAGCACCACTAAGAACCTACACAACAATAACATCAACAATGACAACGAAAACAAATGCAACAACTGCAGCAGCAGCAGCAGCAACAGAAACAACAATACTGGCTTACACCCACACGGCGGAATGCTGGAAATCACCGGGAAACACGAAAACTTGTATAAGCGATGTTTCAACTCACCTGACAAACTCAAAAAGGCAGCTGCCGCTTGCAACAATAATAATAGCAGCGGCAGCGGCAGCAGCAGCAGAAGCAACAATAACAATAGCAGAAACAGCAGGGCCCAAACAATTTGCCACTGCAGAGGGACATCCTTCCACTGCCCCACTTGCCCCCAGAAACCCCTTTCAGGAGCGCTACATTTTGCGCTTTATGCACATTGTTTATGAATTCTCGCGCACAAAACTTTGCCCATGGGAAGAAAAGGAAAGGTAGCGAGGAGAGTGCACTCGGAGAAACATCTTCGGCAAAAATATTTCATATATCATTTTTGGATTGCTTCCAAGGAGAAGCAATACTTGACTGTATTCCTTTTTTTTATCATTTTAATGCCTGGTTTTTGTCAGTGCCGCTTCTCTGGCTGGCCAAAAGGCCCAAAGGACTGCGAGGCTCTTGCGCTGAATGGTTTTACGATTATTAACCCATAAAGTATTCATTGAAGTGAGTTTGAGTGGCCCAACTGGGCCCCCAGTTTTTGGCTGTCTTCCCCCACCTCCCCCATTCTCCCTTCCAGCCTCAACCCCTCAACCCCCCCTCTGTTTCGGCACGCAAAAGTGCAATAACAAACAGGAACCGGCAGCAACAAGAACAACAACTACAAAAGGCGCCACAAGTTGGCAGCCCTTTCGGCTCTACAATTTTCATACTTCATTCGCTTTGTGCATATTCTTCTGCCCATTGCCCCTGGCCCCCAGCCCCCCTCTCGCTGATCCTTCTTCTTCGGGTCGTTTGGCTCCAACCTTGTCAGTGAGTTGCTGTTGTTGATGTTGTTGGCTTTTTGCCGCGCTCTCCAGTTCGCCTCTCTCTCTTTTCAGTTGAGTGCCCTTCCATTGGTTTGCATGTTATCTGCTCCATCGACAGCATCTCTCCTGGGGAGAGGTGCCAAGCTAGCGGGTCTGCCTCCAGATGGCTGCATTTTATTTTAAAAATATTTATTACACCATATCGGAAAATAGTTTATTTTTAATTTGTATATCTACTATACGATTATTAATATTGAAATATTTCAATCTAGCCATTATTTTTTAATCCTTAATTTTAGCAACTCTCGTTACCTCGCTATTTTGTTGTTTCGCTCTGGCAACTGGCCTATTCAGCGGGTCTTCCAATGGAAACCGAAGCTGCCCCTTCCCTGGTGGAGAACCTTAATTTATGCAGCCAACAAGAGTGAATATTAAAAGTTCTCAATGCGCCCTGTCTGCATGCACCTTTTTCTGTGGTCTCTTCAGTTCTGTAGTCTCTTCAGGTTCTGGGGTTTCATTTATGTGGGCGGCTCCTTTGGCCGCTCTTCAGATGATTATGATTACATTATTATTCTTTATATTCTTTAATATTATGCCAGGCTTTCATTTCTTTCCTGCCCGGGTGGTGCATGTCTAATGAAGAGTGCCCGTTCTCAAGGAACTAGGACTCCTCACGAAGGAAACACAAAGTTAACTAGCACACATTTACTGGCCTTTTTTTTATTACCTGTTATCCCGAAATCCTCGACCCACCTCGGACGGTTTTTCCCCTTCATTGTCGTGCTTACACTGCACAACCGAGCGTTAAAAAACTCATTCGATACACTTAAATTATGACCTGGACCAGCCGCCACACCATCCCTTTCCATCCCCCAGAAGCCCCACAGCCCCCACGACTAAGTGTCCCCACAAATCTTCCATCTCCTTTTGCGTAAATAGAATTTATCAAATTTAATTTCACGCTTCGTGTGCTCATTTCTATTTAAGTTGAAGTGTCGTGTCCTATCGGAAGGAGTCGCCCGAAAAAAAGACGAAGGAGCACAGCGGGCGGATGAAAAAGGCCAATGAATGTCAAAAATTGTGACCGTAAATGACGGGTCGCAGACATTGGGGCAATGAGCACTATAAATCTGGCCCAGAGATAACCGGAAAAATGCTAACGAGCCGAATGTTCTGGCCATCCCACCAGCCCATCAGGCCTCAAAATCCAGCCCACTATCAGAAGACCAAGAAACCGGAAAAAAATATGAAAATGATGAGGGACACTTAAAGTTATGAAATACTGCCGTTCGGTTTCGGTTTTAGTTTCCGGAATAGACAAGTAAAAGTACAAATATTTGGACTCCCTTGCGCATTCCATACCACATCCCACTTTTGGGGCGGGAGGGTTTTTTTTGGGAATATCCTGCGACCGGGAGCCACACACACAGAATCCATGTCAAGTGTTGTTCGAAAGTTGTTTTCAGCTTGACTTGGTCTGCCTCCCCTCCCGTTCCCAAAAATGTAATCAAAAATGTATTCAAATTGTTTTTATGGTGGCCGTGTTTAAACTTTCTGACGTTTCGCACATAAATTTTTGATATATGTGTCATGCATGGTGATATGGTGTGGAAAATTACTTTGGATTTTAATGAGTTGTCTGCTGATTTTTGGTTAAGATGCGGCTGTTGCTTCTTTTAGCCACTTTTGGTTGGGACTTTCGGATTGCTTTAAGGTCCTCAGACTTTGTACAGCCTTTAATTCTTTTTGGAGCTTCATAAGTACCCTTTGGATAAGCAAATGGGTTACCCTCTTTTTCGGAAATTAACAAATTTAACCCTCAAATAAATCCTGCATTAGTCCCAACAACTTTCCAGAAACCAGGAACCATTATCCCCGAGAACAGCAAATCACCTATGCCATAAACATTTCCTAATCAGCCCACAAAAGTTGACCCTTGTTGGTGGGGGGAGATACTCGTGCTTAAGCCGGGGTCCTGGCCTCTTTGGGAACTACAAATTTTCCAAGAGTTTGCACTAAAAAGCAATTAAAATTTTACACGACCATTTGCGCAAGACAATTATGAGGAGGCCACCCCAGAAAGCTGAAAGCGAGTATCCATCCGACAACGTCAACATTATGGCAAGACAATAAAACGACAGCGAGAACGCGGCCGGGAAGAGCGAGAGATTTGTTGGCCAAATGCCACACACTGAAGGATGCAAAGGCAGAGGACCGCCCGCCGCCTAACTGGCAGTCATACCCAAGAGGCATAACACCCAACAATTTCCACACATTTACGACACAGTCCAGGTACCAAAAAGAATATATATGTATATGGCCAAGGAGAAGCGACCACCACAGCAAATTGAATTGTAACCAAAGTCGAGTCGCCAGAAAAACACGACCAAACTAGAGGGACTCTAACCAAATACACAGAGAAAAAAACTCAAAAAGGTTGTACCAAAAATAGGTTAAGCGGGCCTATAGAGTAGGTAGATGTTAGGGCTAATAGTTCTTCAAACTCTACCCTTTTTTTTGCAGTGTCGCGTGTTTTGGTTGCAAGCCCATTAGTTGGCAGCAAGTTATGACTCTATTAAAAAAGCAACGCCTTGCTGCACTTGCCACCGTCGCGCCAGTTCTGGTCCGAAGGGGGCGTGGCTGGGAGGCACCTCCCGTTTGGCATGTGTTTGGCAATTCGCGGTCCTGCCCCGGGCCCAGAGCTCTAATAAACATTGGCAATATGGCAATTGTATGCGCAGCTGGAGCTCTCGATTATGGACTCTCATAATTCCTGCAATTCCAGAGCCTTTGGGCCAATTAAAGCGAAAACTGCAAGCCGAAATGTTTTAATTACAAGCTGGCCAGGTTCTATTTCAATTTTGTATGCATTGGACACTGTTAAATCGACTTGGGCACCAGGAATACGTACCACAAGCCAATAATCTAATTTCCGACCGGACTGAAAGCCCTTCTTAGCTTGAACCCTTCTCCCTTAAAGCCTAAATTGTTAGTTTTTTCCATGAATTGCCGGGCAATAAAAGTTTACCTGAACCGCAGAGGGGGGGCTGGGCAGGAGCCAGGACTGGGAATAAGAAACTCAACGAGGAGCTGAATAAAATACCAGGGGAGGAGGATGCGAGGCAGGAGCTTGTGGTTGCACGCCTGATGCAATTTACGGCGCTTTGTTAAACGCTTCAACATGAAACCGAATGCTCAGAAACTTGCCTCCACACACACACACCCGTACACACACACAGAGATAGCCCGGGTCCAGATAGCCGGGCTAAAGGATATACAAGTTAAAGGCAACATCCGTTCTGGGCCGAGCTGGTTGTGGCCATAAACAAACTCAACGCTCCGCACTGACCGTTCCTGGCCGGCTATAAAACAATTTCGCATATGGCTCCCCCGGTTTTTCCCCCCCTTTTTCTCTTTTTCTCCACTCTGAGCCACTCCACTGAGAGAAATAATCCCTATCGTTATCTGTATTTAATGTATTAAAAATTAGAAACATAAAACATATGCGTTTTAATTCTTTTTCTCAGTTTCTATAAAAAACACATCCTTTAGTATTTTCGCGCAGTGTAAAATCTTGCTGTTTGGCCAGAGCCAGGACCTGTGGTTGCCACGTCCCCTCCTCTGACCTGATCCTGCCATGCACCAACACCTGGCAAGCGCCTTTTGTTGTGCTCCGTTGGCTTCACTCCGGAGTGTTGCATACTTTTTGCTGCCCTGCGAGTCCTTCGGCAGCCTGAATTGTTGTGGCCCCCGGATCCTCTTGTTTTTCTTCCAATATTTTCTCGCATTTTTTAACTCTGTCCGATACCCGACACTTTCGGGCTTCTGGCAAATATTATGCTAAGCCAAGGCATAGTTCGGAATCTGTTTTTGGGATCTCCCACCCACTGCTGCCCACCTCCCCGAAAAATTGTTGCATGTTGTCGGTTTTTGGGGTTTTCGGGTTGTGGCTTATGCGGCAAGTGGGCAGACCCCCTCGGATTCTAGCCCACTAATTGTGGCCCAGTGCTAGTGCCTCGGGGGCAGGGGAGGGGGAGGCAAAAGTTTTTCTAATTAAAATCACAATAAAGCCCGCCTTCTTGGCCAACATCCATTGTCTACTGTTGCCGCGTCCAGCACCTCCTAACCGCCATCCCGCCCCCGCCTCGGCCATTATGACATCGTTATGTGGCAAGCAACTTTGTGCCTCATTAAGAAGGTGTGGCGGTGTGGCTTAAATTCCTGCTAACGCTTCGGATTAAAGCCGGGCTTAGGCATGGAAATGCCGTAATTGAAATGGAAACTGCCTCTGACCTTTTGTCATTTGCCCTTTGCTTTAATTTCTGTTTCTGCCATGCCTCTGGCGCTTGCTGCCGCAGGACCTTGACTCTCTCGGTACAGGCTCTCGGTCAGTCCACTTGAGCCTTTCCGAAGTTATCCGATTATGTTTGAACATAATCCCCGGCCAATGCCGGAGCTTTGTGTATTGATTTTGTAAGCGCAGTGTGTGGTCTTTAGTTTATATTTAAATTTCTGGTAAATCCCAAAACAGATCACTTGACTCGGACTTGATTTCACAACACCTTTTCAAGGTCTCTCCTGTATCCTGTATCCTGTATCCTAGCTCTGGAGGACTTCGGACCGTCCCATATATCACAAGTCAATTTCCTGCGGCCATAAATCAAGGGGATAGTGCAAATTTGCGGCGAGTGTGGCAGGGAGCAGAGTACCATTTGTCCAGCGATGTATCCTTGCATCGTTGCATCCGTTTGACAATTATAAATTGTAACCTTGCGTTGTGCTCCGTGTGACATAATCGCGTTCGAATCCAATTTGGCCTGTGCGGAGTGGCAAGTGCAAGTGCAAGGGCAGAAGCGATTAATATTTTGTCTGGCGATGATGAATGGTCGCCGGCGACTGCATTGCGCCACTGATTGAGTTATTGGCAGGACGAAGGAGGCGAGAGGTCGGATGCAAATGCGATAGCAACACCTACTACATGGCCACATCCTTGTTCGCAATGACCGGCCAACCATAGAGGAGGCCTCCTTTCGGCCAAGTTTATTGTGTTAGCATTAAACAAGGCCCAAGGAAAGCTTTTGGCTAAGAAGGGCAGGCAGGGAAGCGGACTTTGCCTCACTTATCCGGGCAACGAGCCATGCCCGATGAAGCACTGAGAGACGACTTCCACTGCTCGTCCACTGCCCCAACAAGAATATCCTTTAAAATCATCCCTATCTTTTTTTCGCCTGTATCTGAGAGTTCAGAGACTGCAAAGGAGGCCTATTGTTTGGTCAGTCTTGGCCATGTTCGTTAAGTGGGTGCAGCGGGGTAGGCAGAGGAGGACTCGCAGGACTCGTAGCACAGTAATTACAGGCAGACGCAGACCCCCGGCCGGATCTGTCTGTGGCAAGGACATGGTTAGTCCTGTCCGTCGGTGATGTAAATAAAACTGTGCAGACAATTAAGTTTGTTTTGCCTGGGCATATTCTTTTTCCTCGGACCGTTCTCCGAATTGCACGATTATGGCCAAGTCGAGCAGGTAATGGCTCCTCTTGGTCCTTGGCTTTCCGTCCTGGTCCTGGCCAAGAAATTGCACTAATTGTTGTTGCCAGAGATGCAAGGAATTGGCTTTTTATGGAGACGAGATGGAGGCCCAACTTAATTTGGGAGTCGAATTCGATTTTTGTGCTCCATGCCAGTTGATTAAAATTCGGGTTGGAACTCAATTTAGACGGAAGGTCATTAGTTCACTTGGCTCATAATTCGAATCAGATCTGGGCTTCTGATTTTCCCCACGCGAAGTGTGTAGAACTGCCCCATCTATTTGAATCAATTGCTGCCTCCAGCAGGACCGAGGGATAATGGACTGCTCGCTCGTCACCTGTCGATGACTTCATCGCATTTTTGTCAACCGAGTCGTCAGGACGGCAATTGTCCTTGATGACCTGCTCAATACGATTCGCATTACTCCGTGTCGAACTTCCACTCAGCCCTGTCCGCTCTGGTCCTGTCAATCTCCTATTTACATTCCGCTGGCAGCGCTCAATGGAGGGACGTGCGCCCGGGAGGCATCCTGCCACTATCTTCCTCGATTTGCCTCATCTATTTTATTGCTTCGCCTTTTCAGTTTGGCTTTTTCGATTTAATGAAATGATAAACTGAAGAAAATAAACATTAAATAGCTAAAAAGAAATCAGAAAAGCTGCACTGAAAACCCCTTCCTGACAATTTTAAAAAAAGAATATAGTTTCGATAACAAAAGAAAAGGTGTGAAACTCGGATAATTATCGTTTTTATCGAAAATCACAACGAAATTCAAAGCATGCCTGGACAATTACTTCTTAACATTTTTTAAAATGTATTTTAAGTCTTAAATCATGCATTTTCTCCAAGTACTGGAGAAATCTCTTTGGCTTTGACAATCAATTTCGCACTTCCTTGGTAGTTGATTGTTTCGTCCTTTCTTTTATTTATCTATTATATTTTCCCACACAATGTCATCTTGTATTTTTCTTCTCGCTTTCGGCTCTCGGCTTTCGGCTTTCACTTTCAGTTTGTGTTAATTACCAATTTAAATGCAAACTTTTTGGGCTGATGAAGATGGATGCGACACTGGCGCACAAAGGGATCCGCAGGCGACGTGTCCTGCCTTATTTCACCATTGTCCCATTGTTTTCCGAAAAGAAAGCAAAACAACTCATCAAGGTCCCTGCCCTAAGTTGCTTTTGAAAGGCTCGGTCAGTGATACGTTTTTTAAGGACCTTCCTGGAAAAGCGAGACCAGGAAGAAGGGTCAACTTTCAGGGCCTTTTTAAAAATTTAAAATTCCCGTATTAGTTTCTCCCTCACCCAATATTCTATGCTATGCTCACAAACTTGGCGAAAATTGATTTAAATTGCCGGTCAAAGTTGTTTTCAATTTTCAAGCAATTTTCAACCACCGTCTGTCCCCTTCAATCAATCACAACTTTTGTCCAAAGTCCGGGGCCTGGTCCAACTACTGCACTGCACTATGCACTAACAGCGAGTGGCACACATAAATAACCCCATTACAAACCTAATTACACCCAATAACAATTTTATTGCCTTGACAACAACAATAACAATAACAACAACCATAATAACATGGGGCTATGTGACAGAATTGAAATTGTGGCAAAGAGATATCGATCTTACTTGTTGACAGGCGGCAATTACAAGACAACAAAATGAACTGAACTGCAGGCTGCAGCCTGATTTTTTTTAGAATAGTTCGATAATTGAAAAGAAATAAGAAAAAAATAAATGGGGAAACAAAATAAGGAGGAACACCCACGCATGGCGAGGAACAGGCTATAAACTGGTTCGAAGACTAACTGCGGAGACTGTAAGTCGCCCACAGATGGGAGTGCGCGGAAAGTAAATTATGGCAAATAGAATAAATTAAATAAAATAAAAATGAACCTTTTATTTTTTATCACAATGGTTCTGGTTTTAAAAATCAAAATATACTATTAGAATGAAGGTCACATTAAGAAATCAGTTTCACTCAATTTAATTCAAATCTTAGAGCCCTTACAAAAAATAATTGTTTTATATATTTTTTGCCAAAAGTGGAAAATAAATTTAAATCACACAAAAACAAAAAGTGTCTGCTGTGTATCCACAGCCTTTGCACGAAAATAAAAAAATCATTCAAAATGAAACTAATGGAAAAAGTTCTCCGCTCACAAAAAAAAAGGAAGGAAATCCGAAGTATATGATTAATGCCGCCACACTTTTCATAAATTTAATATAAATAAATAAAAACAGGCTATCAGGACCCAAAAAAGGCACAGTGCAGTTGTGCATCATAGCTTTTGCAAGAAATAAAATTAAGTGTCCATTTTGCAACCAGAACCCATTGCAATAAAATTACAAAAATATATGCAAATTAATAACACTTGCAGGGCAAAAACTGCCAAGCTGATGCTCACAAGAGATATTACTCGGCAGGTAATGATATTAAACTCAGATAAATAAAAAAAAATGTTTTAAGCGCACCTCTTCTTGCTTCCATTTTTGGAAGAACTTCAAACAAAACAGTAGACGAGTTGAAAATTCAAAAGAATTACATAAATATATCTAGGAGAACCTCAAAACAGACTGCCTCAAGAGGGATCCGAGTCCAAAACAACCCACTGTTTATCAAAAAAAAAAAGATTATTCAAAAGAATTAAAGAAAAATCAGCAGAACAAGACGGATCCGTGTCCAAAATGGAGAACCCACTGTTCTTCGCAAAAAAAATTATATAATAATGATTATATAATATCATAAATATATATTCGCCTCAAGAGGGATCTGAGTCCAAAATAAACCACTGTTCTTCGAAAAAATATTATCCCAAAGAATTAAATATCTAGGAGAACTTCAAACAAAGCAGACTGACTCAAGGTGGATCCGAGTCCAAAATAGAACCCACCGTTTTTCAAAAGAACATAATCCAAAAGAATTAATTAAATATATAGGAGAACTTCAAACAAAGCAGACTGATTCAAGGCGGATCTGAGTCCAAAATAGAACCCACCGTTTTTCAAAAGAACATAATCCAAAAGAATTAAATAAAAATCAGCAGAACCTCAAGACGGATCAGAGTCCAAAATGAGAACCCATTAGGAATTCTCAATAAAAATTAAATAAAAATAAATAGGAGAACATCAAAACCAATCAGACGTTGTCAAGATGGATCCGAGTCCAAAATAGGAACCAACTTTTTTAAAACAAAAATTAGCCAAAAGAATAAAATAAAAATAAATATCAGATGCTCAAGACGGATCCAAGACCAAAATAGAGTACCCAATTTTATTTTAAAAAAAAATTATTCAAAATAAACAAAAAAAAACACAAAATAAGAACCGTCAGAAACAAATTGCCATGCTGCTACTCAAGGTTCTTGTCTTCTCTTGAGCAGTCAAAATAACATTTAAAAAAAGAATTAAGAACCCAAATAAAAATAAAAGTCAAGAAAAATAAATAATATTTTCTTGGAGCTTCTCCGGTCCGAGGACCGAATAAAACTGATTATGCTGGACCGGAACAACTCCTTTTATACAGAAATTCAAGGTCAACGAGTGACTTTTGACAGTTTAAAAATGTCAAAGCCTACTTCTGGTAGATTCCTAGTGTTACCATATTCTATTTTAGTAAATATTCTTAAAGCTTTCCATAAATAGTTTCTCAGGCAAATAGTTTCTTGCTTTCGGAAAACCGCACAGGACAATCAATCCTGCCAATTTAAACGCTCATTAAAGGAGCATAAAGGCAAAAAAATGGATGCCCCCAGAACGGGAACTGCGACAAGCGCACAATTTGCTAATGTTGACGCCATTATTGTATAATTTTCGTGAAGTGGGCGGGGCAGGTCGATCCGCCGGTCCGCTGGTCGGTCATTTGTATAGCAAACCGCAAATGTCGGCACTGAGGTTTTCCCAGCCGCTTTCCACGCTTTCTTTTTTTTACCGCCCCATTTGCTTCCTTTTTTGACAGTTTCCGCGTCATTTTTCTATGGCGGTGCAGGCCCAGACTTTGTCATTATTTTGGCATTATGCGAGAGAAGCCAGGAGGGCCGCCAAGTGGGGGTGGCAAGGTGATGGGGGTTCCCCCAAACTTGGTGGCTCACAAACATTCGTAAATGTCATTAACAGTTGTAACGGCATCGGGCCACGCCTCTTGCCACCAAACTGGGTGGTGGTTAGCATTTTTACACAAAATTACTTCTTTTATTCAGGAGGGGGGCTGACATTCATCATCATCATCGCCCAACACCGAGTTCCTAGCCATGAAATATGCGCCATCATACTTTCCACCCGAAATCAAGTTTGGGAATGACCTTAAAGACCTACCATGTAGTAACTGAAACTCCCCTCGAGTTGCGTTTCTCATTAGCATAGAAACTATATTTTATTCATTTAATATTTAAAAGTAGAGTACAAAGTAATTCCTATATGCGTTACAACTTCCATATAGAATATTTAAGGAGTCTATGATCTTAAGCGCGTAATGCCGTACAGCTAAGTGTTTCTGGTTTTCTGTTTTTCTGGTTTTGGGGCGTCTTTAAACTTATCTAGTGCACGTGAAATTGATGCTTCAATGTTCGGAGATGATGGCTAAATAAATTTTGTACTAAATCAATGGGTGGGGGTGGAGGGGGGCGATAATCAATGGTCTGCAGGAGCACGAATACGTATAGATATATACAAAAATTCGAAACAGAGAATATAAACAAATTCAAATAATAAAATGGCCACAAAAATAATAAAAAAGAATAAAATAAAGGTGCATCTCCTTAGTAGATCCGGGGCAGGATGTAGTGGCGCACCTGGGAGCTGTAACGATGCCACGACGAATGGTAGCGCGCCTGGTTCCGGGCGTTCGCTCGAGTGGCGCGGTGCAGCAGCAGGAGCACGATCAGACTTAGTCCCAGCAATGGCGGCCAGGCAGGACGCAGGGCCAGGGGGGCGGCGAGGGCCAGGAGAGCCAGGATGTCGCCCAGGTAGTTTGGCTGTCTCACCCATCCCCACGTGCCGGCCAACAGCAGTCGGCTGCCCTGGTACGTGTGGATTGTCTCGATGTTGGCAAAGATCGGGCTCTGCGAGTTCAGGCGGTACTTGTACTTGTAGGCGCAGCTGAAGCGCTTGAGCAGGAGACCCAAGGCCAGCAGAGCAACCACTCCCAGCGGGGCGTACCAGCATGAGATGGGCACCCGCTGCTCGTAGAAGTACTTGGTCACCGCGCTCAGCAGATACGGAGTGGCTGCGTAGCGGAGGAGCAGCAGGCAGCCGTAGCCCTCGTGTTGCAGTTCAAAGGAGGAGCTCAGGTGGTGTTCAAAGACAATGGCGTCGAGGATGTAGGCCACCAGACAGCTGGCCGTGAGCAGGGTGCCCGGATCATAGTTCATGTTGTTCCAGTAGTAGCGAGCCACGTGAAGGTAGCCCTCCTCCGTCAGCTGGGGCTTCTGCGGCCAGACGAGCGTCTGGTAGATGTAGCAGGCGGCGTACAGCAGAGTGCTCACCAGGGACAGGCGGTAGTAGAACTGCTTCCAATCGACTCGTCCCAGCCACTTGGGATTCAGCTGCCTGCCCAGGGCGAAGTCGACCACAAAGCTCCCGGATCTTCCGTAATCATTCGTTAGGGTCTGGCGCAGCACATTGTACTTGGCGGTGTCCACGCGCCAGTAGCTCCAGGCAGCAGCCACGAAGGCCCCCACCAGTCCGTAAATGCAGAAGCGAAGGTAGTGGCGCAGTATGAAAGTGACCACCGGATACTTGAGATACTCGGCTATTCCGCCAGCAATCAGCAGAGTGACGGCCACTCCCAGCGAGTTGAACTTGTAGGTCTCACGGGTGAGGTGGACCCTTCGTCCTGGCAACAGGGCCACCAGCAGGAAGACCACAACCTGGTAGGCCGCAAAAGCGCTAACCACGCGCGTCTGGAACACCTGGCGCGAAAGATAGTTCCAATCCAGCAAGATGCCCGGATTCAGGGACTTGAACTGACAGGAGTTTCTGGCCGTGCAGCTCCAGCTGAGATAGTACACAGCTGTGGGCACCAGAAGCAGCAGCAGGAAGGCCCCCAACCAGCCTCCGAACTCCTGGGGCGCCTTCACCTGGCGGCATGAAATCTCAGCTGGCGTGGCCGACTGCCTAGTGGCATTGAAACTGCGGAACTGCTCCTCTTCCAGATCCTCGTCCTCCTCCTCCTCGCCTGTGGAGTAGCTGCGCTTCGAGGACTTCTCGTCGTCGTACACGGAGCGGGAGACACTCCGACTGTAGCGACTGCCCTCTTCTGTGTTGGTGACTGGGGTTCCCGCCAAGTTGGAAATGGTTTTTGAGACGGAACGCCTAAGGCGCTCGGTGATCCGCTTGCGAATGGAGTCCGTGTCCACTTCGCTGTCACCCTCGGCACGGATCTCGATGCGCTCGGTGGTGGTGGTGCTGGTGGTAGTGGTGGTGCTGCTGGTGAAGTTGTTGCTGTTCACCGAGCTGGTGTTGAGCGACTTGTTCGGGGCCCGGCTGCTGGTGTTGGTGGTCAGGGCGATGGGCAAACTGCTCGCAGACAGGCGAACGGGCGATGTAATCTGCGAGAGTGGAGAGATTAGTTAGTACAGTTCACTTGTAATAGCTTCAGCCCTGATAAGGGCCTCCTGGGAAACCGGTTTCGGGGGGCCGTCGCCACTTACTTCGGGCACCTCGCGTATGGGTGTGGGGACCTTCGCTGAGGCCTTGACAGGCAGCGAGGATCCGGTTATTGGGCCCACGGAGGATCGGGGGCGGCTGGAGCGGCGAGTGCGCGGTCCGAGATCCGGAGATGGGGGAGCAGCTGCTGGCCCTTTGTTGCGCGACGGCGAGGTACGTGTGCGGGTGGCAATGCCAGAAGGGGCGGCGGAGGCTACTGCCGCTGTTAAGGAGCCCGCTCGCCGGGTCACTGGCAGCAGGCTAGGCTGTGCGGAGGGGGGCGCTGCCGAGGCTGCGGGAGCCAGTTCGTCGGTGCGACGCGGGCGTCTAAGGCGTCGCTCCATTTTTGTGCAATTTGTCTTTGTGCGTACTGCTTGTCCAAAAACGTGCTGTAACCAGAGCGGAAAATGTTAAAACTGTGCCCAATGGCTTGCTGCTCGGGCAAGTGCTATATTTTATTTATAGTCGTAAACACCACCACGAACACACGCGGCCAGAGCTAGTACGCTTCTTTTATTTACTTGTGTTGCGGTTCGCGCGCTGAAAGCAAAAGCGACGTCGCTGCTCAACTGTACCCAGGCAGCGACGCTGGCAGAGCCACAATGCGGCAGCACTCCTTCTCTTTCTAGCACTCAGTTTTGAAGGCGTTTCTACTCATGATTTGGGGCTTATTCAAAGCTCCATTTGATTTAACTTACTGCTTATTAAAGCTGGGGATTAATCTTTAGTCTTTTCTTTCAATAAAACACCGTAAAATCTGCAAAATCACTCTAACAAAAAAAAGACGCGCGTCTGCTGTCGGCTAGAGGTGTTTTCAAAACATCGGTAACATCAGTAATCGAGGGCTGGCAGTGCTATCACCTATCGATAGTTTAGTCCCGTAAAACAGCAAAAAAAAGCTAGAATTAGCGATAGTTTTAGGGATGGGCGCGGGAAAGTGGATGCGATATGGAACACAAATAATCGGCCGCAACAGCGTTGCCAGAGCCAAACGATACAACTTCCATCTCCAACAGGCCCCCACACATAACAAAAGGCAGGAAAAATTGTAAATTAAGACGAAATTCCCGAACATTTTCCTGTCAGACGAGACAGCATGTAAGTAGAATCTATTCCTCGGCAAAGGCGAGCTTAGAAACAACAGCTACAGAAACTACAAACGAAAAAGCGACCCGAAAATGTTGCGCATCAAAATTTCTGGTTACTAACTTTGTTATGACAACGTCTCTCTCGCCGCCGCCTCCTTGAACCGAACCGAATAAAACCACCCACCGTAATTGGGGCATCAAAAGAAGCGCACAGCAGCTGCTGCGGAACAATATCCAGAAGTTGTGGAATCTACAATGGCCACCCCCCAGTCGCCGACGCCCATGTTCAATGGCCTGGACGAAGATCTGTACAGCGAGGCAAAGTTCGCCCACGAAATCAATGACAAGATGCGCGTCCCGAAGCGCATCAAAGCCACCGGAGAGTTCTCAGACGAGGACCTCCTGCTGTCCAACCAGAACGGGCTCATCAGCTCGTGGAACTACCATGACAAGATAGACATGAACGTGCCGGATAGGATCGTCGTGCTAGGCCACAATCAGCACCTGGAGACGCGTTCGGCGCCTCGCGAAATCCAGCTGGAGAACTCGATTCTGCCCAAGAATCCCTCCATAGGCTTGGTGCGCGTTCAGACCCCACCGCGAGTCATCACCCTCACCGATCATCACTTCCCTTCGGCCTCCGAAGAGAACTCGCCTATTCACGCCAACGGGCGGCATCTCTACCTGGACGAGGAGGAGGATGACGAGGCCGGCCACCCGGCCACGCAGTACGTTAGAGCCAATGGAGCCGCACGCATGGGCTTCCACGCCAACGACAACCACTCGGTGGAGTCCGACTCACAGGTGAGACATCACATAAGGCCCCAGGCTCAGACCTCCTAGTTTCTCTGTGTTATCTGAGTGACGTTAGCCAGCGATCAGCGTTCCCAACCCGCCACTTCTCTTAAAGATTAACAAACTGCTGCTTTATTGATTTTGTCTACCACTTGCCAGTAGCCTTATCGCCGACTGACCTAATTTATAATAGCAATGTGAAACTACCCGCTCCCTCGGGCTCTCTAATCACTCGAGTATGCCTGGCCTTCGGGCCTGTCGCTGCTGCGATCCTCCTTGGCATCTTGTGACTCGCTCTCCGCAGTCTCCTTCGGCCGCTTGGCGAAGGCGCGGCACTTCCAGATGTCCACTTCCGTGGCGAGGCACTTGCGGAAATCAAAGTCGCAGAGTCCCAGACTATATGAGCTCTCCACAGGCTCGAAATAGTGCAGGCCCCTTCCGATTTTGATGACCACGCCCGAACTGAGGACAATCTTGCGGTCGTGCAGGCTGTCGTCCATCTGGAAGTTCATCTGGATGTTGCCGCTGCCCAAGTCGCTCTTAATCTGCTGCAGGATGTGCATCTGGCTCTTCGGGGCCCCCGGGTCTGGCCTGGTGGTGAGGCGAATGAACTTCAGATAGCGACAGTTCTTGACCAGAACCTCGAAGAAGTGCACCAGGTTGCGAAAGTGATGCGATTCGGTGAGATGCGGCTCGTTCAGATGCGCCTCCCTGACACTGTCGTCCAAGTAGGGGCCAAACAGCCGCTGGTAGCTCCGGCCCCTCGCACCCCGCTCGATGCTGATGTGGTCGAGCATCCGGCTGGAGTGCAAGTGGCCCTTCACCTGTTCCCGCAGCTGTTTGGCCCGCGCCTCGTACATCTTCAGGTACTTGCCGCACAACTGCCGCCGGGTTGGCTCCTCCTCGGACATCTGGGTCAGCCGGAAGATGCTCTCCTCGTACAGCAGTATGGCCTCCATGATGTGGCCCGTCTGCTCGCACTTGAGGGCGTTGATGATGGGCTCCAGTTTGGGCAGTTCGCCATCCTCGATGTCGGCGTAGGGTTTGCTGGTAGTTGTCATATTGTACGGACCGAAAAATTTGGGGTTTTGGTTTTGTTTTTGTTTATTTTGTTAGCCAGGAAATGAAATGACACTGTAATCAGAGGTTCTCCCCAATCGATTATGCCCCAATCCCCATCTGTATATATTTTATTTCCAATGGTATAATTTTGTATTTGCTTTTTCAACTTTAATTGACACTTTTTTCCTCTTCCAGTTGACCACGGGCAGTGCCAGCAAGCGCTCGCAGCTGAATCTCCAGCATCAGCAGCAGTATAACAACCTGGACGCCTCCATACTGTCCCAGCGCGAGGGCACACCCATGGGCGAGCTGACGCCCCACGAGGAGATCCTGTATCTGCGCCGGCAGCTGGCCAAACTGAACCGCCGGGTGCTCAACATTGAGATCAACAATGAGCAGCGGACGCAGCGCGAGAAGATCGTCTACTGCCTGGGACTGGCCTACTTCGTCCTAAAGACAATATTCTGGCTGAATCGCAACTAGATGAGGTAGTCAGTGGAGATCTTAAAATGGTGCCACCACCACTTCAGCATCCACTATAGACCCATTCATCCCACACCCAATATTGGACACCCTTTCCGGAACAGCTTCTTTAGTTTCACGACTTCTTGTTTCTTTTGTGGAAAAAGGCTCTGAGAGAGACTTCGTTTATGTTGTTTGCCATAACTATGTAGTTTAAGCTCTCGGTAATAAATAAGCACAACACCTTTTTGTTTGTATACCGTGAATAACCAAAAACAAGGCCCCCAACTTAATTTGTAAGATTATCGATCGATCTGGCGCCTACTAAAGGAGCAATATAGAACCTAAATTTAAGCTTTAATCTCTGCAGCCCACAACTCCTTTGCACCCAGAGTCGAGATATTATTTTGAAAGGGTTGTGTTTTGTGTTTTGAGAACTGTTTTTAGAACAACTTGATAATCCCAAAGTGAAAAACGAGAACTCTAATGGTATTTGTATGCGATAATCCCATACGATAAATAGTTAAATATGATACATGTAGACCTAACTAACCCACATACATATATGAGTAATTGCAGTGATTTTTGCATTAACAGAAGCTGAGGAAATCCCTTAGATCTTATTGAATTCGTAATATTAAAAATAAATTGTTTAAAGAACCAACCATTGATGTATTTAATTGTTGGCCTCCTTAATAAGGTAAGTACGGTTTCACCCACTTTGCATAAATAAATACAGATATCAACCAATGTTTTTGTATCATTTTTTTATTTTTTAATGGAATTATTTTATCGTTTACTTTACAACTTTATATGCAAGATAAATTTCTTTCTCATCAACGCAGCCATTGCCGCAGAATCGAACAAAAAAACACCTCAAACGTGCTTCCTTCTCCTCTTCTCTTCTCTTATCTTTTCTTTTCTTATCTCTTCTCCTCTTCTCTTCCTTGTCGGTTGTCCTTTTCTTTGTATATAGGTATTATAAAAGAAACGACTACTATAAACTTAAACTCATATGTATAAATACAATTTTGCTTATTTTCGTGGTTGGTTTTATGTTTGTTTTTGTTCTTCCCCTATAACGTAACGCAGGTTCGTGGTTCCGGCCCCAACAGGAGATCTCCTCTGTGGATGTGGTCGCTCTGGACCTAGAGTGCTCCCGATATGAGATAATTGCCATCGACTGGTGTTGGGTCTTCACTATATTCTATTCAGATTGTTTACAAATAGGGGGGCTTTCATGTTGGATGTTTTTTTTTTGTATTTTTGCTTGTGGGGGACTGTGGGTGTGTGTGTGTGTGCGAGCGAGTGTGAGTGGGTGACTTGGGGATGATGGATGGGAGGGAGGTGGTGATGGTGGTGCAACCCCACCATCGTTTACTCGCTCTCATCGTCATCGTCCTCGTCAGACTCGTCCTTCTTGCTCTTCTTCGACGCCTTTTTCGCGGGTTTCGCGCGCTTCTTGGCGCCACCGTTGGCAGCACTGCTGCCACCATTGGCCTCGAACTCCTTGACGGCGCGATCGTAGTCGTCCTTGGCCTTGGCTGCCTTGGCCTCCCACTCCTGCAAATCGATTGGAGAAGAGTTGTGATTAGTGGTCTTGTCTTTTCGAGGTAGTATGTGGCTCCTAAAGTACTCACCGACTTGTCCTTCATTGCCCGCCATAATTCACCTCCCTTCTTGGCCACCTCGGTAACCTTGATGCCGGGGTTTTCCCTCTTGATGGAGTCACGGGCACTGTTGAGCCACAGCATGTAGGCGGAGAGTGGGCGTTTTGGTTTGTCGGACATTTTAGTTTGTGTTTTTTGTAAAAAGTTCGAGCTGCAAATATACAAATGGTTAGTTCAATGGTTCATTATATTTCTTATTTTCCGGCATTGGATTCAAGTTCTACGGATAACCCTACATCTTCCTATGTACGAATTATATCGACCCGGATTAGATGACTCTTGGCGTTGGAATGGCTCCCTTTTTATTTGTTTCTCCCCTAAGGCCTGGAGTTGCCAGATAACTGGTGTTTTCATGGCCAAACTTCACCTGGGGCTGTACTTCCTGACATGACTAATTTCCCTAAAAAACTCCACACTAATCCCCCATTATGATTAAAATTTAAGGATTTTTGTGGAAGTCGAAGAGCTACTAATCCAGTGGCAACTGAGGGCCTTATGCAGTGTTTAATTACGTGAAAAACTGGCAACTTTAACGTCCCAAATACACAAAATCTTCTTAAGTACAGTACATTTCATACATCTTTTTCTTAGCAGCGCGCCATGTTCCTGTACGCCGGCGACTGCCGCTGCCGATGCCGCCACCACCACCGCCGACGCCGGCAGAGGCAAATTTAAAGCAATGGCGACGAGCCAAAAGAGACGGCTATACTTCTTGCCGCTCTGTCGCAGCGCTGCCCTGAAAAAATGCGCGCGCGCGCCCTTGGCCACTCTTGAACGCGCGCCACTTAATAATTAATACAAAATTAATTGAATTTCTAGGACGGTTATCAGTATGATAAAAATGCAAGAGTTTTCCCACTTTTCTCAGCCGAATTTCCTGCCCTGCCAAAGCAGCTCAGCCGGCCCCAGCGAGTGCAGAGAGCAGCGAAATGGCAGCACTTTTTCTGTATGCCTTGTATGCCGTGACTGCGACTATTGCTTGGTACAGACTGCGACCGCTTGCAAAGGGCCACGAAAACTCCAAATTCCCGGGAACGGCGTCTCCGAAGAACATTTTTCTCTTTAAACTCGATGAACACAGAAATGAAAAAAAAGGATATAAGCCTCCTTTTGTTAATAAACTTCCAAGTGCTCGGGTACGAGTGTACTTCGCGCCACACCTCTTGCGCCTTCTGGTTAATTTTTGCAGAGAAATCTTTCTTCTTGTTTACACTTTTATTCTCTACTGTATTTCACTGGATTTATTCTGTTTCGAGTTCTTGACGAGCTGCCTGGGCTAACCAACCTTTATCGCTTGTCTCTAAAAAATAACTAAACAATGTGGCGTCGATTGCCAAACACGGAGCCGCGACGCTGCCGATGATGCGGTCGCAGCCGACGTCGACGGCGGCAGAGGTGCAGAAAAATGCGGCAGATGTTCGGCAGAACCGGCGAATCGAAAGAGAAATCGCTAAATGCCGAGTAAAAACAAATGCAAGAAAATAATCTATTTTATGGGGAAAAGGCGCGCGTCGGCTGGCGTCCAATAAACAATTTTGTTGTGAAAATTTGGTAAATTGTGCAGAAAAAAACAAATAAAGGCGGCGGCCATTTTGTTTTCCGGCAGCGTCGCTTTGAGACGCGCTTCTTTGTACCCCGCCTCGCCTATTCACGAAAAAGTTTTCTTTTTTACGCAAAAAAGTATCACTGTATCTAAGAGTCGAGTAGATTTTCACTTATCGCCGCACTGCACTTCCTGAGGATATGATTTTAATTTAACTTTACACCAATGCCAGTTAATACAGCACTTCTGGAGACAACCAACCTTCTCGTGTGAATTTGAAATTGAAATTAAAACTAATATTGGTGTTCGTTTTATATTTGGACGAGACAGCAGAAAACGCCGGCAGAGCTGCGCTGCCGAATGGGCAGAATACGCCGGCAGCGCTGCCGCTGAGAGAGAGAGCGGCTCTCTTCGCTGCATCGAGTGGGAAGAGGGAGGGCGATAAATGGAATGTAAAAACAAATAAAAACGCTTGGATGGAATTGCGATCGAACTAACTAAACTTATTTTAGAAATTAATATTTTAAAATTAAGCGTCTTTAACTAAGTTGTTTTTATTAGCCAGTGAATCATTACACAAACAAGAGCAAGAGAAAACCTGAAGAATCTTCTCGCTCGCACTGGTACACACTGCAGGGCGAGCGAGGGTCGCTTTTAAAAAATGGCGCCAAAATTTCACATGCAAGGAAATTAGACATGCAAAGGAAATTCTGTCCAAAAACTATAATAGAGCCTATAGGGTAAATGGTATGATACTTTGAACCCATATTTAACAATAATTATTTGCTAAGAAACCTAAATTTTGTATATGACTCATCCCAGCTTATAGTTGCTTCAGAACTGGAAAAATAAAGACTAGATGTTAAGCTTAGATCATAGTACTACCTGGTAGTATGGAAACTTACATACATTTCTTAAAAAAAATATATATATATGGAAAATCAGTGCATATCCCTTATATTCTGATTATTTTCATAGAAATGTTCAAACCGAGCTCAGAAACCACACAAACAAGCATTTTCCCAGGGGTGTAGTCGAAAATATTACGAAGAGGGGTTGTTAGTTAAAACATTTAAATCTTTTCCACATTTCAGCAATGTTTTTGAAACTATAAATGATTTCAGCTAAAAGATTTCGGAATATAATATAACTAATATAATTTCCCAATAAGTATGTTTTATTGAACCAGAAATAAACCTAAGAAATATGTATTATGTATTATTAGAAATGTATTAGTTAGTTTTATCTATTTAATTTTTCCCTCCTACACTATTAATTGAACCAGAGGTCTGCCTTACTCTTTATAGATATTACCATAAATTTTGTGACCTTTTTCTTCCATATGCCCTTAATATTATAAGATCTATAAGAGCTAAATAGATATTAGTATAAAGTATTGTATACTAAAGTAAATATAATATAATAATAAAGTATACAGTATTTTATCTTTAAGAGTTGAGGAATAATTAAGAAAGGGGTGTTCTGTTCTGGTTTTCTGAAGGGTATTTTTTGTATCTTTTTTTAACCTAGTATTGCTTTGGAGTATTGCATCTTGTATATATCATACATAAACACGATCTATATCTTAAAAAACCATATAGACCAATAGATGAGGGACGAGGATGTGGTGATACTACTTTTCATCCAACTACCAGTAAAGTGAAGTAGCATACTAAAGTATGCATATTTGATATACGGATTAAAAGATTCAAAACCTCCAGATATAAATCTATCTGCGATAGGGCCTTTATATATGCAACCGTTAGAATTCGCCCAGATTTAAAGGCAGATGCTACTAAGCATTTTCCCACCATAAAATCGTAAATAACCGAAAATGCGAACAAAGGATGTTAGGGCAAAATGCATCCTCAATTGCCGCTGCGTTTTTTTCTTAGCGGAGGCTCTAAGGACAACGATGTCACGCGCTGTTGCAAGTTTACAAAGGACGACCTACACAGAGAGAAAACTCCGTAAATTGTCGGCCTTCTATGATCCCTAAACTACCACCCCTTGTCCTCATCCAAGTAGGTACAGTAGTTTTCAAAAGGAATTCTTCAATTAATATTTACTTTTTTCAGTGTATGTTATGAAACGGGAGATTCTTAGAGGGAAGGCTATACAGGCAGATGATGGAAACCCAGTACCTGAAGGAAGGACATTGAAAAAAATTTTGTTGCATCCAGATTGCAGAAGGAATCTAAGGAAAAATTCTGTATGTAGGGTAGGCTGGGAATCTGTGAAAAATTAATATGCTTTCTCCCATTCAGCATTATCTCGATCACTCCAATATTCATTCGTTTTATAACACTATTATTTATTGCAGTATCGCTGCACCAGTGACGTCATGGTTTGTTTATAGTGAATTCTCTCCAGTGGACCTGCGCAGCATCTTCTCAGTCTCTCTCGTAGCCCCAAAAGCAGCCTCCAAAGCGAAAAAGCACGATTTCAGCAAATTTTCATGCTTTTTGCGTATTCTCCGGGTATTTTGTTCAACAATATTTATGAAAAGTATTGCTCGAACTCCGAATAAACAAAATTCTTCAAATTGCTTCTGGGTTAGGACACAGAATAAACGTATTTTTGGATTATTTGGTTCAATTTCAGTCTAGCTTTGTAGCGAATTTAATTTTTTTTAAATTTATTTAGATTTAGATTTTTTGTTCGATTAAATAAGGTAATTAAAATTTGAATAGTTTTCGCGTGCGATTAGCAAACGAAGAGGAAATGATTGATAAAAGCATTGTGAAAGCAAGTTGAGGTGGACCCGAGTTTCAAATGGCTGCGAGCAAAGCAAAGCACAAAAGTAAAAAGCAGAGACCATGTGAGGAACCCGTCAGTTGGCGAGGAGCACTGGCCCATAGAGGTTATAGCTGGGCTATATCAAATTTTTTCTTTTGTGCTTTTTCGAAGATAGGCACGGTATAACAGTAGAGGTGTATTTGAGGCAGGATGTCCAACTCCATCCAGGCCACGGTCCCCTTTCGGTTCACGGACGAGCGTACGCTGCTCTTCGTAATACTCTACGGAAGGGAGCCATGTCTTTGGAACAAGAAGCAGTATTTGCAGCGAGCTCGGAACGCCGCGTATCGTCGCTTACAGACGGGGATCAATTCCGTTACTGAGCCCCACGAAGCCCACCTTACCGTCCAGGGCGTGAAGATGAAGATTAAGAATTTGCGCAGCGCCTACCATCAGGAGCTCAAGAAGATCCGATCGAATCCCGACTACCAGCCGAAAACCCCGTGGTTCGGGCCACTTCACGAGTTCCTCGGCGAATTCATTGATACGGTAATTGTGCTTTCTAACATAAATCTCTTATCTACTCCGAAGGTGACTGGCGGCGATAGTCTTTTAACCTAAACTAATCTGAGGAACTTCTCTATCGCTACCACTTGACAGAACGAATTGTCCTCCCCCAAGACACCTTCGCTGAAGCGCTTGCAGATCCGCCTACCTAGGATAAAACCCATAAAGACTCCGCCCGAGGTCAAGATGGAACCAGAGGAGTTGGTGTGTCCGGAGATGCGATCGCAACCCTCGACCACGTTCACTGTTCTGCCCATGCCGATGGCCATGAGCATGGAAAATCCACCCACTCCTCCTGATTCCATATCAAAGATTTTGGAAACTAACTGGGCTCCAGCTCCGGTTCCTGTCCTCGCAGAGGATCCTATTCCAGGTGGAAGTTCCGCCTCCGACAAGGGCGAGGGAGTTGGAGTGGGAATGCGGGGCGAGGACGAGTTCACCTACTTTGGCTTAAATGTGGCTGCTCAACTCCGTAATATGCCATTGGCCAATACCATGGTCATGCAGTCGAAGATCCAGTACATGCTCGCCGTGGAAAGACGTAAGATTTCGGGTCATTCCACGGACGTGAACATTTTTAAATAGAGATTCATGGGATCTCTGTGGGTAAGCTAAGATCTTATCCTTAGAGATAACAGGATAATTAAGTAACATCCATCAAAGTAGTTGTCATAGAGTAACAGATATTGAATATTTTGTTTTCTGAAAAAATTCTTGCCATCAGTTGGATAATGTGATCTTTTTGAGTTCCGTAGGATATAATCAAGTATAACTATTGTATAGACATTCATTGTAAGCTAGAAAAAGGATAATCTTAACTGTCTTTATCGAAGGGTAACAGAAGTTGATGATCTGTACTTCTAATACGTACATATCAGTCTTAGAAAAAATTTATTTTCCTTAAAAAAATATTTACATCTATTTTTCATTAAGCAATAAATGTTGTGTAATTTAATTTTGTATACAAATAATAAAATAACATAAAAAGCACAAATCCGCCGTAAAAATATCAAAAACATGTTGGAGACAACATAACTGTACTAGCTAGCGGGCGTTGACTGTGCTTTCCGAAGAGAAGCAGAACCGAAAGCCAAGTGGCAGAAAGCAAGAGCAAATCGTACTGTACTCGTAGAAAATTAGTGAAGAGAGAGAGCAACGAATGCCGGCGTCGAATGCGGTAGTGTGAGGCTATAGATATCACTCGGATTGGGGATATATCTTTTTTGATTTTCAGCTGGCAAGAGCCACTGTGCATGTGTGAGTATCTATGAAATTCACAACTAGGGAGAAAACTGAGACACTGAAACCGGACGACAACGCATGGTTCTTTCTCGTCAATCGTTTATTTTTTATTATCGCTTATCATTTTGTCAAATACTGCCAACACTTGAATACCCTACCGATAAATTGATCGTCAGTGCTAACGGTAATTTAAAAGAGAGATCTCATCACAGAGGGTATCCTTTTTTTTGAGTACTGGGCTCACCCAAACAGGACACACTTCACTTTCGCGGCTTAAATTGGGTCACAAAGGAGTTGGTGGGTCCTGGGGGGCCTTTGTTTTTGCTTTTGCTGCTACGGTGGATTCCAGGAAGTGTGTTCGGTTCGAAAGGCTGAAGATACTGAACTTGGCCGTGGACGCCGATGGGGGGCCAGTCGGTAGCTGTTGTTGTTTCTCCTTAACAGCCGGGGAGCTTACTCGCACACAGTTGCCGAAACCAACAAGAACGCATCGTCAGCCCATCCGTATTGTTCTGTGAACCCGCTGGCCCCACCCTGTCCCCCACATTCGCTGCATCATCACAGCGCCAAAATCAGCTGTTTGACGGAAACGAACGACGCGAACGCCAAAATCGAGTGAGCAGCCGAAAGAGCAACAATTCCAACCAAAATATGGGAAAAACGGCACACTGCTCACCTTAGATTTGGCTCAGGTGCGCTTGGTTCTTCCACCTGTTAGTCAAATCGTATGGGTAGAGCTTCAGGGAACATTGTATATTAAACATTAAGAATACCGTTAGCTAACCGTTAGTTACAAGATGTCTAGTTAACAAGCTTTTAAACTTGCAATGCGCTTTACAACACTGAAAATTATCATCCGATCGCTTGAAAGGATGTGTTGGCAACTCTGCCAATTGACGGGAAAGATGCCATGGGAAATCAGAAAAAAAAGAGTGCATAATCCTAATCCCTTCTAATTGGGTATAATTTGCTGCAAATGTGGCGCCAATCAGCCATTTTTATCCGGATCATAACGGCAAAAACGAAGTAAATTACTTGGCCATATGGTAAGCATACATATTTGTTATGAAGTCGCCTGGAGACGCCGCAGCAGCTTTGAGGGGACGCCGACAACAAGTACCCCGTGTTCCGACACATCCAGGAACCCAGCTTGCATCCTGCTGTGCGCACTTCAGTCTCCTGATTGTCTGACTGTGTGTGTTTGCAACATTTACTTAGGCAGCCTTATGCAGCAGCAGTGGTTCGGGGTACCATGAAAGGCACAAAACACTCGTAGTCGACCCTCCTCAAAATAATATGTGAGTTCGCAGGCAAAACGCTGCCGCCCAGGGCCTGTAGTCCAAGTCCAGGCAACAGGAATCAAATCAAAATCAACCTAAGCTGGGTAAGCTGGGTCGGGGAAGGAGGTGGCAGGCACTAACATCAAGGATCTCATAGAGAAATGCTGAAAACACACACAGAAAGGACTGCTGTGCGCTCTTAGCCCATTACCAAGATGAAAAGTTGCCATGAAGAGAAACAGGACGGAGAATGCACTTCATAGGGTAGTAACTTAAACACAGATTTATAAGAATTCTGCAAATGCTGTTAAAATAATCTCTCTTCGAGGAATATATGCTTATGGTAGCTTCATGTAAGGACGATTTTTCAGCATACGCATTATAATTATAAATATAGTTTCGTAGGAATTCTTCCGGGTCGCTACACCCCGTAGAGCATTGGGTCTTCGATCGAAGTTTCTCGCCCGAGCCCGGCACACTCGAGTACATACGCATGCAGCAGGCTCGTTATATCCACATCCTGTCAAATGTGCGCCTCATGCGTCCCCAATTCGATGAAGCGTTGCTCGCCTGCTCGGCTCGTTAGCTGGTTCGTTTTTGCATACTCCGACCGAGCGACGAACTGGGCCCCCTCCGCCCGTCCTGGACGCTTCATCCACTCTCTTGGCCGACAATTGCCACCACCGAAAGCCGCCGCCAGTAGCGTCGGCCCGGTCGCCGACTGCAGCCCGCCCAGGTCTCTCACCTCCCAGGAACGGCAGCAGCACCAGCAGCAGCAGCAGCAAAAGAAGCAGCAGAGTCGCACAGTCAGCCCGAAAGCAACGCCGAGCCATAGCCATAACATCCCATCCTTCCCCCGCCATCCCCCGGCGATATTATGGCTGTGGAAGGCGCTCGGTGTGTTACACAGACACGGCTGAAATGAGACGACAAACAACCATAATAATCGACCGACCCACTGGCACGGTGGGACCGAAAGGCCCGGTGCCGGCACACGGTTAGCAAAAAATATGTCTCGAATGCGACTGTTTCTGAATCTTGAAATATTGAGAATTAATCCTGGTTTTTGTTACATCAACCCCTTGTTTTGTAGGAACCCCTTGCTATGCTTTCGGGCAAAGGTCAATGATCTGTAAAATATCCTTGTCCCATCAAAGGATACAGTTTGTAAGGCCTATACGAAAATTATGTGAATTTTAATAGGGAAGTAGCTTGATTAATGATGCTTTTGAGTAGATCTTTTGTATTACTGATTCCGTACAATTATGGAGTTAACGGAACTGCCTCAGAGATAGTTTAGAAGCCAACTATTTTGACTTTAGCACCTAAAGATCAAGCATAAATTAGATGGTTCGGAGAACATACTAAGATAATTAAACTGCCATATCATATTCCCTGTATTTGGAAATTTAGCTTGGGGATGCTCCAGGAATCTGGTTAATCCGTTGAGCGGTTAAACATTATTGTCCCATTGCCTTCTGGGTACACCCTACAGTCGAACAAATCGGGCACGTCGATTTCATGGCTGGTGTTGCCAGCACTGTGTTTGCTTCGCATGCGAGCAATTTCAGATACAGATACAGATACAGTCGCACATCGGCGTATGTAGAACGCCAGCAGTGTCGACACGTACAACCGCCGCCGTCTGTTCGAATCCGCCTCCCGGCGGCGCTCCGCTCTCTCTGGCACTCCGCATCGCCTTCATACACTCCATACACTCGCTCGGTTCGTATTTTCGCTGCTGTAGCTGTACTGCGGTCTTCAGCTATACGGCTCTTGGCTCTATAGAACGAGATACAGGCGAACGAACCGACTACGAGTCGAAAAACAAGCGAGCCTGGTCGACTCGCGGCATCCTCTATTTCGTGCTCCTACCTTTGGGTGGCTGTTTTGTTAGTTTTATGATTAGATAAGGAATTTGTAACACCAGATCTGATGTCATCTATTTTTCCGTCTTCAGTTTGATCCATTCCGCTACTCAATTCTTCCGGATATTCAAATCTTTCTGAGCTTTAGTCATTTTTTGTCCATTTATTACATTCGAAAACGGATGATAGAGGCCTATGAATCGGAAAACTACATAGCAGTACTAGAAAACTATTTTAAAAGTTTAGTCTAGTTATAAAAAAATTCTAAAATACTTATATTGTTTGTCAAGAATTATGTTTTTTAATTATAATGATATATAATTTATCGTTATAACTATCAATTTGTTATATTGATTGGCTAGATCTTTTTCTATTGGATGTTAAACACCCAATTTACCTTAAAGTTATAAATAATTTTGATAAGCCAGAACGTATAAATCGTATTCAATTAATTATACCTCATTTCAAGAAAGAAAATATAAAATGTCTCATTCCTAATTAAATGATTGAAAAAATTTAAATCCCAGAATATGACTAATAAGGTTCCTAAACAATCCTCATACCAGGTATCTCCCATCTCGGTTATAAATATGGGGAAAACTATGGATCATACTCCCAGGAACAGAGAAGTATAATGATGATATTTTTAAAATAACCCAAAAATATACTATTTCTAATGATGGTATCCCCTTATTTTAGATGTCATTTTGTGGAACATGATTTTGTGGATACTTCCTCATACCACGTACACCCCATGTGAGTGGTAAGTTCTTCCAAAATTTGACAAAAAGTTGAAGAGATGGAAAGGCAAACCCGTCCAATGTGTACCGAACCGAAGGCAAGGCAAAACCCAGGCGGCCATGTTCAATGCTCTGACTCTGCGCTCTTGCTGTTGATACCCCAGCTCCGGCACACCGCCCTGCTCCCCTCCGCATCCGTCCATCTGCCACTGCCGCCGCCAGTGTGCTGTTCATATAACCGAACGAACGAACGAATTCAGCTACAGCTACAGCTACGTTGAGCTGCTGGCTGGCTGGCTGCTTTCCTACCCATACAACTGGCGGGCCGACCAGCAACCAGCCAGGCCAGATACACACGGACGGATGTATCTGTGAGTCGTTGCCTCGCACATAGCACGCACACATGCCCACCTTTTGCGAACGAACGCACACACAGATACGAGCTCAGAGTGCCTGAGTTTGCGTCGTACTGTGCTGGCTGGCATTCACTCTGTGTATTTGATATTCCAAAGGCAAAAGCTGTACTACGGCCGACTCTGCTCGACTGCTCGACTTGAGTTTTAGTGGAAGAAAATTTATAAAGTGAAAATACACAGGCACAGGCAGCAGGCAGCAGGCACCAGGCACCAGTACTGAAACCATCTGAACCAAACTGAACTGAAACGGCGAACGAACGCCAGTGCGAGATACATTGAGGAGCATAGATTTTTGGCTGCAATTAAACGCAAATTACGCGACATTTTCATACGGGTGAGTGTCAAGTGCTCCACTACGATTGATCCGTCATTGTCTCGCCTCAATTATCTGGCCAAAAGTCATCGCCAGCGTGGCCATTTATTATATAAATTTTGCGAAAAACTAAAACCAACGACCCAATTTCAGTTCGGTTCGGTATTCTGGCGTGGGTTACCATATATTCCTATACTACTTGGGGCCATCATGTAGAGCTTGCTTGGTTTGGTTAGGTGGCTCGTACTGGCCGTAGTCGTCGTCGTCGACGAAGTCGTGTATTGGATTGAAATTTTGAATGGAGGGCGCGCGCGAAATATTGACGGTTATTTTTTGAAATTTATTGCGTACGAATGGGACATATTTGTGTGTGCTCGCTCGATGATTACTCAATCGATTGATATGTAAATGTCAAATCAATATTCTAGGTTAAACACATTTTTCCATCAGGAATCATTTTTCGAATTTGATTTTTATTATTATTTTTTTTTGAAAACTCTAGTTCCCAAAAATCAAAATAATGTTGGACATGGGCCTAAATTTGGGATAATAAGAGTGCTTGGTACACATTTTTTTTTTTTTTTATTTTGCGGATAGGCGGTAGGCGTGACAGGTGGGCGGGCGGCGGCGGCAGCGTTTCAGTTTCGGTTTCGGTTTATATGTGACGACGTTTTCATATAATGAGAGGGGCATGTTAGGGGGGATTGGGGCACAGAGGGCGGCGGTAGGCGATAGGGGAGAGGGGACAGGGTATGGGGGGGAAGGTGCCCGAGGGGGTAGAGGCTTCGCCGTCAAATACTACTGGCATTTCGTTCGCACAGAGCTCACGCTCTGCTCCATGCTTTTTATTTGGGCGAACAGCGTACAGTCGCGGCAAAAATAGCCAGTACATGCGCTCTTAGAGTAATTCCAAGGGGTTTGGGTTGTCGTAAACAAACGAGAGATCCAATTCAAGACTTGTTTATTAGTGGCTGTTTTTGTATATTTTTTTTTAAGAAAAAAAATATTGCTTAATAATTCTACATCAGCAGAAGTAGTGCCCAGTGTCCACTGGGGCTATTTTATTTAAATTTATTTGCATTAGAGACAATTTTCAATATTCTTTGCCTGTACTGTGCATGCGCTCTTTGGAAGGCATACCTCTCAACGGTCTCAATTTGCTGGGAGGCAACTGTGAGGCCACGCAGCTACAAATGATTTCCCACCAGCCTGGGAGACAGTCGTCAGCAGCAGCAAGCAGCAGCTGTCCCACCCGATGTGCCGCGACTGTGTATCTACACCACCCTACCCGCAGTCCGCCGGAGTATCTGCTGGCCTGTGTGTTGGTTGGCTGGCTCACTGGCTGGTTCGACTCTCAGATACAGATACTTTGCTGCCTGTACTACTGCGCTGGCTCTGTGCTGTGTGTTATTTGATGGTCTCGCTGTTCACTGTTCGCTGTTCGTTCGTCGACCGCCTCTCCGCCTCTACGCCTCGCCCTCGGCCCTCGGCCACCGGCAGTGCCCCTGCTCCTCCGATTCTGTTTCGGTTCGTTTTGGTTTGGTTTCTCTGTGTAGCTGGCGTAGCTGTAGCTGCTGCCGTCGCTGCTTTGCTTGCCTTGCTTTGCCTGGCTGGCCTGGCCTGGCCTGGTACAGCTGCTTCAGTTGAATTTCAGTTCAGTTCGCCTTCCTATAGACGCTTGCCCGTAGTACGTTTTGTTCGGTTGCTCGGTGTTCAGTGCGATTTGCAGGCGGCAGTAGTAGAAGCCAGTATCCAGTACCCAGTACCCAGTACCCAGTACCAGTGCCCAAGTTCCCAGTATATCTGAGTGCTCTCGCCCTGGCCAGAAGAAGTGAAGGCAAAGTACGTACGTAGATATGGCAATACGAGTATTTTTCATACGATTTTTGCACTCTGCTGGCCAAGCGCATTTACACTCGTCGGCAAATTGGATGGCGCTGTTGGCTGGCCAGCCTTTTTGTATCTTTGTATCTTTCTATAACTCTGTTCAAATGGAAATCATGTGCCTTGGGAAATCGCTTTGCTTTGCTTGTGTATTTATTTAGTTAATTAGGCCTGAGAGATTCTGTTCAAAGGGCTGATTTAAAGAGATTTTAAGGGCGATCCCATGACTTGGATGGATTTAAGTGAATTCTCTGTTAAATATTTATGAATAAATATTTTTAAAATAGAACACGAGTAATTTTATAGGAACTATAACTAGGCTAAAAATTATATAAATATTTACCTAATTTTAAGTGCAAATTAGTGACTATATTTTTTCAGCCAATTCTTAGATTAGAGAGAATTTTCCGATTATTTCATGTTTCGATCAAATGTCTGCCTGACTAGTGTATTTGGGGGCTCTTCCGCCGCCGACCGGGAAACATTCCTCAGTGCAAGTCACTTTCCGTCGCACCTGCTCGGTGGGGCTTTTGATTTCTGATCGGCTTTGGGTCTCACCTTCGGTAAAGGGCCACCCGCTGTCCACCCACCTGTCGCCATCTGAGGCTTCCCTTGGTTCTCGGCTGCTCCCAGTCTTGGCACTTTCTGAGTGATTGCCGGCTTAGTCTGTTGCGCTAATTTTGGTTTATGGTTTGGTTTACAAATTTTAGCGACTCCTGTTGCAAACACCGATCGCTTTAGGTTTTGAAGGATCGTCTGACATCGGATAGTGGCGTTATTGGATCCTTCGTTTTGCTTTGTTGGGGGCCTGCCGCCCACATTCGATCCAAGTTTATAATTATTTTGTTATCCATGCCGTGCGCGCGATTTGTTTTTATTTTTCTAGCGCTTTGCGTGCTGCACTCTCGAGTGCAAACTAAAAATGGCGCCAAAAGTTTTGTCATTCAGGGCCCCCACTCTCACCCACCCACACAGATGGAGCTGAAGAGCGGGCGAGAGCGTGCTAGAGCGACAAAGCTTATTTTTTAGCGTGCATTTACAGTTATAAAGCTCTTTTCGCGCCATTTTAGTGCCGTTTCCCAATCAAATCAAAACTACGGCCGTAATCTCCGGGCCAGATAGCCGGTCAGGGCCCCAAAAGTCACTCCAAATAATTCGGTTATTTAAGATATCCCCCAAAGTCACCGGCGATCTCGTGACCCCTCCCGCTCGCCTTCCGCGGAGAGATCTCTGATAACGCTAAGCAGCTCTCAGCGGCCGATAGTGTTGCTTTTATTATTATCGATTCCCCAGTGGGAATATAAAATGTTACTTATGCACATATGTACATACATAGCAGAAATAATTTGGTCAATAATATAATTTATATGTTTTTCATTTCAAACTGCGACTGTTGATTAGCCAAGTCCGCCCAGTTTCAGTGCCAATTAAATGTTTTAGAAAACAATGCCTCAAAAATATGCCGAAACTCATGCTTTCCCTCTGAATAATACAGAACCCACTGAAAACTTCCCTTGAGAGTCATTTCCATTGAGCGGTTGGCTCAACACCCGGAAAGGGCTAACCATCTAGCGTGCCTTCCTTTGTGGCAAAATAAGTACAACCTACCCTTTGATTTTTGCCACGACTGTACCGTACACTGCACAAAAAGAGGGATACAGAATAACGGTCGTTAAACGAGAGCATTATCAGCATTATGTATCCCCTCGTTAAAAGTCACCACTGTGCGTTCCACGCTCTCCAGCCAGAACACATCCAGTGCGCAAATCCCTGGGAAAGTATCTACCCTAAAATGCTGGCTCTGCGCACAAGCTTCGTTCGGTTGCAATATTTTGGTGGTTGGGTGGCTCGGTGGTTGCTTTACACTAGTGGCTCACTGGGTGGTTGGGCGGTTGGGCGGCTGGGCGGCTGGGTGGTGTCGGGACTCCGGACGGGGCATTAAAAACACACGCCATAAACACACACATATTCTCGCCCCCGATAAGCGTTGTCAGTTGTCTCTCAGTTGACGTCAACGCCGCAGTCTCAGTCTCAGTCGCTGCTACCGCTGCAGTCACTGCCTCTGCTTCAGTCAACAGCGACAGCGACTGCGACGGGTAACGTCTGCTTTTCAATTTTAGATCGACAAAATTACAGTGGTTTTTGTTGCTACTGTGCTGAAAGGCTTTGTATGTCGCCTCTCCTTATTTTGTATTCCGTTTAATGTCCTTTATGTGTGTCCTTTTTGTGTTTGGGTCCAGGGTCCTGTCTGTTTGCCGTTAGTCTGGCCCCTTATTATGTGTCCAGCGGTTTCGCGGTGGTAACACGTTGCGTATGCGTAATATTCTCACTGTTCCCACTGCCCACTGCCCTCTGCCCACGCTGCGTATGCGTAATATTTTATAAATGATTTGTGGTCTTTCGTCAAAGGAAATAGTTATTTGGTTTGGAAATATTGTGCATTTGTACTAGTAGGAATATGTAGCTTATTGTATTATCCTCAATAGACAAAATTTCCACACTCTATTTCTGGGGGAAAATAAAGTTTTCCAATGTGTGGTTAACTCTCCAACTTCACTAACAACTTAACTGTAGCCATGCAGCCCACTTAGGCCACTTTGCGAATGTTTTTACCTTGTTAGCCGCACTGGCAGAGCACAACAACGAAGCTCGCAGCGCAGAACAACGGATACAGATACATCCAGTCGCCAGTCGTACAGATACACATACATACACCCGTTCTGAGCAGGAGGAGGAGCAGGATAGACGGGAAATGGTTTTCGCTTTCGATTTTCTGGGCTTGCCCCCTTTTCCTGTACCTACTAGAAGAGGTGGCATCCTGGTTGCATCACGTGTTGCCGCAATGTGCGAAACTGTCTACTCTGTGCCCCCGAACTGGGTGGGCGGTGGTGTGTATCTTGTGGGTGTGTGCGTGGCCGCGTTCAACTAGCAACAATTTTGCCGCCGTTTTCCTGTTGCTCCTGGACACAGCCATGTCGCAGGATATGCACACACAAACACAGATACACACATACGTGTATTGTATTTGTATTTGTATTTGTATTTGTATCCATGGCCCAGGGGCAATTGAGGATGTTGTGCAATGTGCGGAGGCGGTTGCCTGATTGATGCCGCACTGCCGGACTGCCTGCCTCCTTGCCACCCTCTATCCCTCGCTCCGGCCATCTTCTGCAGTGCTGATTTATTTCGTTGGTGGCATCCTCGGGCTTCCTTTGCCACCTCACGTCGCCACGTCGCCACATCGCCTTCCCAGAGCGATTTCGAGTCGTTTGTTAACCCAATTCACGTTGTTATGCTTCCCGCTCCTTGTCCCCTGGTGGATGTGCCTGTCGATGTCTCGTGCATTTTGCGCTGAATTCTGGATTTGGGTCAAGTGCATGGCTTATGGCAGTTGTTTTGGGTGGCACATTGTCGCCATCGTTTGCATGCCGTTGTTCCAGCTGATTTGTGACTCTGACTCTGACGGAGAAGGACTCGTCTTGAGGGGTCACTGGCGCTGCCACTGAAACTCCATTTATCTACTTCTGGGCCCCGAAAGTGCAGTGACCTCTGCCATATGTACTCTGAAATAAGAGTACATGGGTGCATAAGGTACATAAGCGACTGCATGTATCTCTCCAACCACAATTAATTCGGAATATTGCTGCCATAAATAGCAATTATATACGGGCCTATATACAGAGCCATCAGGATTATGTATAAAAGTATTCGATTTCGATGGCCGGCGTGTGCATGTGTGGGGGGATTGGGGGTGGTTGGGTGTGTTATTGTACAGACAGGCATATTTAATTAATGCCCGTTTGTATCCGAACCGAAAATGCAATTATTGAATATGCCACACAAGCGGCAGGAGGCAGGAGGCAGGAGGCAGGACCTCAGTGGCGAGTGCTTGTGGGGCAAGAAATATTTCGCGCTGGTTATCAAAAATGCATGAATGGTATTTATAGATTTGAATTTTTCATGCGAGAATTGGTAGTCGATATAACTTTGATTTTAGCTTCAAGCTCACCATTCATTTCCGATTTCATTGTTGATTCAACCTGTCGATAACGCCTACTAAACATTTCACTTTCAATTCTCTTCCCTGACAGCAGCTTGAAAGCAAAGCCACCTCATTTCCATTGAAAAAGCAGACGAACCAGAAGCAAAAACAAACATGAGTGGTGAGCGCCCGAAGCGTCCTTTGTCAGCCTACATGCTGTGGCTCAACGAGAACCGCGAACAGATCAAGAAGGATAACCCCGGCAGCAAGGTGACAGACATCGCCAAGCGGGGCGGCGAGCTCTGGCGCGGACTGAAAGACAAATCCGTAAGTCACTGGCACAGAATCCCTCCACATAAAAGGTACTACTCATACCGTTGCTTTTCCAGGAGTGGGAACAGAAGGCCATCAAGATGAAGGAGGACTACAACAAGGCGGTGAAGGAGTACGAGGCCAACGGCGGCACCGATTCGGGGGCGCCCAAGAAGCGAAAGAAGCAGGCCGCCAAGCCCGCCAAGAAGGCCAAGAAGAAAGAGTCCTCCGAGGAGGAGGAGGAGGACGAGAGCGAGTAGACAGTAGGAGGTGGCCAGTTAATTGCTGCCTTCTAGCGGGCAACGTTTTCTGCATAAGTTTTAAAATACATTTTATTAATGTAATTTTTTAAGTGACATAGAAAAAAAAAACAAAAGAAAACCCCAAAAAATGAAAACCAACAAAACTTAAGTAAAAAAAAAATCTCAAAAAATGCAAAAAAAAAAAATGAATTAAGACCTTAAATCTTTAATATGCACTAACTCCATAAACATGAGATACACACACACACACACACACACACATGCCAACACCCAGAAACAGAAACAGACACAGACACAGCATAAACCATAAAACTAAGTTAAAGAAGTGAAGCCACACAGACACATAATTTCCAGTCGGACAACTTTAGCAACTGTTCTATATATATTCTAGGTTTGTACGTATACATGTATCCATATGTATGTATGTATGTATGTATGTATGACACTCTTCTTGAAACAAACACGCCAAAACAGACCCCACTCCACGCCCCTTTAGCCACTTTCTTCGATTGCATCAAGTTATTTGAATTTGGAGTCCTTCGATTCGAAAGCAAGAGTTATATATATACATATATATAAATTTTAAACTATATACATAAATATATATTTGAATATATATTGTGTAATTTAAAATGGAAAACAAAACAAAACCCATATTACAAATATGTAATTGTGAATGTAGAGCTGAATGGAATATTTAAAAAAATATAAAAAATTGTGAAAACATTAAATGGATATTGGCCTTTTGATATAATTCTGGGCGGGTGTTCTAGGTTCTAGCATTTTCCAGAACATTGGTAAGAGATTGCGATTAGCTTTTCATAATCTCTTTGGCTTTCATATGAAATATATTAGAAATTCTATATTATTTGTATAGTTTTATGCATTTGGTTTGTATATTTGGTTCTAAAAGTGATGGTATCCCTTTTCAAAGACCCTTGTACCACTGTCCCTCAAGAGCGCCTGCGTTACTTTTGTTTAGACTAACCGACGGCAGTCTAACTTTTTGTTGTTCAGTTTATCTTCTTCTGCATTGGCGACTGGTGACACTCTCTCGTGGATCGAGGACCTTTTCCCCCCAAAAATAAACCCCTTTCCCTGCCAAGGGGTCTCCAGTAAGTAACCCACAATTGAAGACACCACCTAGAAGGCTATACAGATTCGTAGGATAAAGTAGCGGAGAATATTTGTAAAGCCTGCCAGAGTTCCGATTCAATTCAACCACCTGTGGCGCTTCGTTATCTGCGGAAGGCAGTGCCAGCCAACAAAGAGACACCCTCGGTGTTGCAACATCTGGAAAAATCAATAATGCGTAGAGCATATGGATGGCACGCAGGAGAGCAGATAGCAGGAGAGTCTGTAAGGTCAAGTGCATGCATAATGCTTCGCGTGTCCTCCTGGCAAATTAATCATACGCCGTGTGCAACACGCAACTAAACCAACCAACTAAACCCGTTCGCCCGCCTCTCATTCCCCCTGCCCGCTTAATTACAGGCTAACGACCCTGAACCCTTCGGCCGGAGCTCCAGGTGACAGTGAACTTGGCGGCAGGTTGCTCACCAGCATGTCCAGCATGGCGCGCTTTCGCAAGGTAATTGTTTACAGTTTTTCTATTTCTATTTATTTTTTACACTTAAAGGGGTGTGTTTTAAGTTCTATAGAATTAAGGGGTTAATCCTCTGATCTGATTAGTTCCATAATTTGATAAATTTATTAGATACAAATATTTTAATTAAACTTATTTTTGTTGTGTCCTTGAACTTTCGGGAACTAGAGTTCAGGAGGTTAATCGGTGACATTAGTAACCCCTGGAAATAAACAAACTGTGGGCACGCGCCCGGGGTTAACCGTCTGTAGATGGCCACAGTTAGTTCTATGATAGGTTTCCCCCGCCTAGATGAGCCATTGGCGTTGTCCGGCGCTACTGATGGATGTGCGGGCGTTTGGGGGCCATTACCATGCGAGGCACACGCGCTGCCCCTCTGTTTTTGTTGTTTTTATTGCATTTGCGTGCTGGTTCGCCTTGCTTTTTTTTATTTATTTATTTTTGTGGCGACCCTCGAGTGACGGAACGTGCGGCTCATTCATTCATTTGCAGGTGAACCGTCCGAGCGAGGAGCTCGATCCCACGGCGAGTGCATCGCTCCTTAAGTCATCCCCCAACATACTTGAGAACTTTGCCTACGAGGAGTTCCTGCCGCCGAACCACTCGCCCCTCCAGAGGATGGCCACCACGCCCAGTACCGCCTCGGCCCAGTCGAAGCCGGTGCCCAAGTTTTGTGACACCCTGGAGCGACATGCCTTCATGAAGTACGTGATCAGTCCTCAGCCCAAGAGCGTGCGCCGCTACTCCAGTCCGGGCGAAAAGGAGGCTCAGGTGCGACGCAGCCTGGAGGAAATCACCAAGGATGTGAAGGAGATCGAACAGTTCCTGAGCGCCACCGAGGAGCTGCTGCAGAAGGAGAAGCAGCAGGAGGAGGAGCAGGCGCGTGCCTTGAGCGCCAATAAGGAGAATAAGTCCCCAAGTCCGGTCCGCCGAATCACCTACAAGATCAATGCCTACAAGGCTCCTCCCCGCCGGCATCGTCCTGGCAGTCCCCGGTTCTACCAGTCGAGGCTTTACTTTCGAAACGGTAGAATCGGCTGTGTGGAGTCCTCGGAGAATCAGAACAATGTCGGGGCCACCCATGCCCTGGTCAAGCACATCCTCCGGCACGAGAAGCCACTGGTCAGCCCGGATAGTGTGAGGAGAGTGCTCCAGCCGGAGACCTTCGAGATGACTCCTCTCCCAGGAGCCGTGCCGGAGATTGTGCCGGATCCCATAGCCGTTCAGCGGGCCGAGGAACTGGCAGCCGCCACAGGTCGGGTGGTCTTGGAGGACGAGGAAGAGGCGGAGGCTGTGGAGGAGACAGTGCAGCCGGTTATCGACGAGGACGAACAGGATGTCCAAATATGCTACAACGAGTCTCCTGAGCTCCAGAACGACGATCGAAATGTGCGCGCCCAGAGGACTCCGTCGATAAATGAGAGCGAAATCGTGGCAGTGGAAGCTGATCGTGAAGTTCTCGAGGGCATGGAGGCAGAGCATCGCAAGCCCAGCAGTGCCGGTAGCTTGGACTCCCAGGGTCAGCAGTTCCTGCGCGACCAGGTGCGCCACCTGGTTCGCCGCTTCACAGCCCGGGCCAACAAGGTCAAGTCCCGGATTGAGCTGCCACCCACTCCCTCCTCCAGCAGCACAGCCAGCTCACCTACTCCGCCACCCACCAAGAGCCTGCATCCTTCGCCGGAGCACAAGGTGCGTCTGGTGCCGGCGGGTCAGTCTCCGCATCGCGGCCGACTCTTTGTGGCGGACACTCCGCGATCCAATGTCTGGCTCAGCTTGTGCGGCGCCAACAATGACGAGAGGACCCTGGATCCGCAGGGCAAGATCTACATCTCCTGGCTGTGTGTGGTGTCCCTATCGTTCCTCTACAATGCCTGGGTCATTCCACTACGCGCCTCCTTCCCCTTCCAGACCGAGGCGAACACGAACATCTGGCTGGCCTGCGACTTCTGTGCCGACATCATTTATCTTCTGGACGTGGTGTTCTTCAAGCACCGGGTCATGTATCTCTTCGAGGGATTCTGGGTGAAGAACAAGAACCTGACCAGGAAGAACTACATGAGAAAGCTTCAGTTCAAGGTGGGTGCGGATTGGAACTTCCAAGTTCTTATAGTCTAAAATTTTATAATCTAAAAACAGTTTTATTAATTCTTAAATTTTTATACCTTTCCGTAGCTGGACTTGTTGGCCCTCCTCCCGCTGGAACTGTTCTACCTTAAGCTGGGGACCAATGCTGTGTGGCTTCGTTTTCCACGTTTCTTCAAGATCCAAAGCTTCTGGGAAGTGTTTCGTCTCCTGGATCGGGTTATATCTTCGCCCCATTTCGTAGGTTTAAGGCTATAACACTTATAAGGACCCTATAAGAACTCCATTATCCATTAACCCACAGGTGCGAGTGGCCAAAACCCTGACCTACATGCTGTACATGATCCACATCACAGCCGCCCTCTACTACGCCTACAGTGACTACCAAGGACTGGGCAAGAACCGCTGGGTCTTCAGTGGCAAGGGACATCCTTATGTTCGGTGCTTCGCCTTCGCCACCAAAACGGCCACCTCGATAGGGAAGAATCCGAAACCGGAGCGACTGGGAGAGTACGTCTTCATGACTGTGGCATGGCTGATGGGGGTCTTTGTCTTTGCCTTGCTGATCGGACAGATCCGGGACATCATCTCCACGGCCACGCGAAACAAGCATGAGTACCGCCAGCTGGAGGACGAGACCCTGGAGTACATGAGACGCCTCAATCTCAACCAGGAGGTCCAGTCCAGGGTTAAGATGTGGTTTCAATTCACCTGGGAGCAGCAGAGAACTTTGGGTGAGTACCAATGGGACAAATATTCTGAGTCTTGTTCATTTTTTACCATTTTCCAGATGAATCGAACATCCTGGATGCTTTACCCATAAACCTTAAAACCGACATCGCCATCTCCGTGCACATTCAAACCCTCTCCAAGGTCCAACTCTTTGCTGATTGCGAGGAGGCCTTGCTCCGGGATCTGGTCCTGAAACTGAGAGCCGTCACCTTCCTTCCCGGAGACTTTGTTTGCCGAAAAGGAGAGGTGGGACGAGAGATGTACATCGTGAAACTGGGCCAGGTCCAGGTAATGGGTGGCCCCGGCAGCGACGTGGTTCTCGCCACTCTAACCGAAGGCTCTGTTTTCGGAGAAATCAGCCTGTTGGGCATCAATGGAGCCGATCGCCGGACCGCCGATGTGCGGTCCAAGGGCTATTCCAACCTGTTCGTACTGTCCAAGTCCGACTTGAACGAGGTCATCGCCTACTATCCCAACGCCCAGGCCATTCTGAAGAAGAGGGCGCGGCAGCTAATGAGAAAGAATGCGGCCAGGGAGCGCGAGGAGGAACGAGAGCGAGCACGCAGTGCTCTCCAGGCGGATGTGGTGATTGGGAATCCCAAGACCCCGGAGACCCCACCGAAACTGCTACAGACGGTCATTCAGGCGCTTCCCTATGAATCACCCGCCGTGGTGCTCATTACACGTGGTTCCAAGCGCATGCGGCGCAAGCGCCAGTCCCTGCAGATGGAGACCATTGTGGAGCCCAAGATGGAGGTCACTGGCGTCGCGGAGACTGCACAGGAGCAACGGAATTTGAAGCCTGGACGATGTTCGCCCGATTTACTCTCCTCCATCCAACAGGAGCTGAAGTCCAAACACAAATTCATCAACCTCACGGACTCCGAGAAGGCCTTGATCAGCCAGTCGGCCAACAATTCGTTGGAGGACATGCAGGTGGTGGATCTCTAAGATTATATAGCCAATTCAAAAGCATTTTTATCTAAGTGTTGTAACAAAAAGTATTCTGCGATATATAAACTCTGTGTGCATAACAATTTTGATAAACTAATTCTGTAACTGGAAGCCAGCCAACACCGCCTGCACAATCGTCGGCACCTCCGCCATAGCTCCATTGCCTGTGTCTCCGCACATCAGCGTCTTGGAGATGCATGGAATCTCCTTGTAGCCCCAGCTAATTAGCTTGTCGATCTGCTCCCTGGTGATTGGATGGTCGTACATGCGGGTGTTCATGGCGGGGGCAAAGAGGAGAGGCTTCTGCAGATCCCAAGCGCGCACCACGCACATCACCAGATTGTCGCAAATCCCCTGGAGCCATAAAACGAACAAGATAAAGAAGTGGTTGGATTTACCTTAAGTATTTCACAATGAACGGAGCACTTACCGTGGCTATTTTGGAGAGGGAGTTGGCACTGAGCGGGGCAATCACCAGCAGGTCAGCCCACTTTCCGAGGTCAATGTGCAGCACTGGATCGCCCCGCTTGTTCCAGGCGATCCACTCGTCGCGATTATGGTAGATGGGTACTGTTGGGTGGGTGATACAGATTATACATGTTATTAAGGAGTCGTGCAAACAAGGACACCCGGTTCACACCCACCATGCTCGGGTATTTGCTCCAGTTCGAAAAAGTGCTTGGCCGACTCAGTGATGATGACTTTCATATGGATTTTGAAGGGCAGGCTTTCGTCGGAGAGCTCCTTGATTAATTGGGACATTTTAATGGTGGCCACACTACCCGTGGCCGCCAGGATCACATTACGTTCTGGTTTCATGGTTTCTTGTATGATCTAATTGCTACTGTCTTATTTATCTTTCTTTGCCGGTTCGCTGTCGCTGTGAAACCCCAACTTGGACCACTCGGTTCTTTCCATAAGATTGTTGTCCATGCGACAGGCGAGGTAGTTCTGGGCGTCCTCGCGGCACTGGCTCGTATCCTGGGCGTTCCTTCGCAAGCAACTGGCGTAGAGCAGGAACTGCTTCTTGCAGAGACCTTCGTGATCCAGGGGGAAGGAACCCTTCTCGGGCGGCGTAGGCACGAACTTCTTCTGGTTGTAGATCTGTGAAGTCATTTGGCAGGTGGGTCTTTCTCGTCTTATCTTAAATCATTGATAAAAATGCGGCTTTCAAATTACGAAATAATTCTGAGTAAACAGAGGAGATCGTTAAAGTGACCATACAAAAATACCATACAAATACCAAAAAATTTTTGAGTTTTTTAACATTAATTTATATAATTTTAAGCCTTTTATGTTTGATATGGTAGACAAAGCAAATTATTACAAGAAATAAACATTGAGAAAAGTAAAAACAAACATCCTTCGCCCGGACTGTCACATGTGACAATGATGAAAATACCATACGGCCAATTCGCCGCAGTACCACTGTCACACTTGTAGTTTTCCGTGAAATTTTTTGGAACAGGCTATGTCGTTGGGCAACGCGGGGCGAATTGCTATCTGTTGGTAAAATTCTTTTATTCTATTACTATTATACTACTATTCTATTAATAAGATGAATCAAACCTTGTGCTAACAGGACTGTTCTGACCGTTGGAGGAGTCTACGCCTTTGTGCTGTCAAAGAAATCCGTGGAAACCCGTCGTTACGAGAGCATGCAAGTACGCGAACGCATGCGAAAGGCCAACAAGGGAGACTACGACACAACCGCTACGGACAGGCGATTCGACTACTAGATACTACTACTACTACTACTAGATACATCCCACTAACCGAAGCCCAGACCAGCAGCCATGGCTCTACCCCAGATTAGCTCCGCCGACCAGGCCAAGTTGCAGCTCATGCAGGAGATGGAGATCGAAATGATGTCTGATTTATATAACCGCATGACGAACGCCTGCCACAAGAAGTGTATACCGCCGCGCTACTCCGAATCGGAGTTGGGTGAGTGGGGGACCATGTCCAAGAGGATGTGTAGAGGATTTTTTAAATATGTGCTTGTTTCCCGGGATCATAACTTGGTCGATTTTTGTCCAATTGGGACATGCCATACCTTCCCGTAATCTGCTCTTCGAGCTCTTGAATCTGGGCGAAAAATCGGTCTATCCAAATTTTGACCCAATTTTCGAAATTTTTACAAGGGGTTACATCATAAAAATCATCAAAATTGGACAAAAATTTAATATCTGAAATGTGTATCCAGATCGATGGAGATTTCATCCACGATCATTTAAAGGTAACACTTTCAAAGATCGAACAAGAATTGATAAAGTTATGCGTGTGGGAAGGAGCTATTTTTTGATTTTTTGGGGTTTCACATATTATGTTTACCATTTAATACAATTCTCGAATATTTCAGGCAAGGGCGAGATGGTCTGCATCGATCGCTGTGTGGCCAAGTACCTGGACATCCACGAGAAGATCGGCAAGAAGCTGACGGCTATGTCTATGCAGGATGAGGAGCTGATGAAGAAGATGTCGAGTTAACCACGCTCCGAATCCTCTAATCAATATGCATTTTCGGGGGCTACGTTTGTTATAGATGAGGTACATGTACAAAACAACCAGTTGTAGAGAATAAACCACAGATTTATGCGTTCTACATAAGTTCCAATCCGACACTGTAACCCCCTCCAAAGCAAGGACGCCGTCTTCAGAACGTGGTGACGAAGCGTGACATCTCCGGCAACATCACACTCAAGTCCTCAATGTTGTTCTCCAGGGAGCTCTCGTCCGTGGTGTCCAGTTCACTGGTGCGGACACTATTCGCCCAGTCGGAGGAGTCGTTCTCCTGGGCGACACCTCGGACCTGCTCCTCTTGCTGCTCCTGGGTATTCATGCTGGCCCGGCTAGACAGCCCATCACACATATTGGCCAGATCCTGGGGCAGGTCCACATATAGATTACTCTGGTTCTGCAAAGGAAAAGAGCAGTTTAATGAAAGTATAGAAGCATGGGACTCTGCCACTTACTAGGGCTATGCGCTGAAGGTCAGGATGGCAGCTCACAGGGTTCTTGGATAGATTCAGGATGTGTAGTGTGCGCAACTCCTCCAGTTGCGCCCGTGTGGGCTGTTCATCTATGTGATTTTCGTTGAGGAAGACAAACCGCAGCTTCTGCATGGCCATCAGCATCCTGGGCAGTCGCCGGAGGTGGTTACCCTTGAGATTCAGGTGCACCAAACTGCTCAAAAGGGCAAAGGTCAGTGGAATTTCCGTCAGCTGGCACCCCTCGGCCGTAAACCAGCGCAACGCGGTCAGAGCTCCAATGGATTCGGGCAGTTTCTTGAGAGGGTTACCCCGCACTCCCAGTGTTTCAAGGCGCTCACAGTTGCGTATCTCGGATGGCAGCTCCAGCAGGCCAGTGTTGTTGCACCAAAATGTTTCCAGTTGGGTGAGGTACCCCAGCTCTGGCGGCAGGCGAGTGATGTTGTTGCAACTAACGTTGAGGAATTTCAGCCGGACAATCCGACAAATACAGGGCGGGAACTCGTCGAGTTTGTTGTAGTCCAAGGTGAGGACTTGGAGTCGCAAGAGATTACCGATAGAGGATGGAATCTTAGTCAGGTTGTTCTGATTCAGGAAGAGCTTCATCAGAGTCTCGCATTTTTCGATTATCTCCGGAACTTCGGACATTTGGTAGTGCGAGAGGTTCAGGCTAAAGGACTTCTTGTAGATGGCATCCTCACAGTTGGCCAGCACATAGTTGTTGCGAAAGAACTGGCAGACCTTCTCCATAATTTGTGTGTTTTTTATAGTTTTTCTACAAAAAAATTTAGCAGGTCTTCCAAAACATGTAAAATTATTTCAAAAACTTACTACGTCTAAGGAAGAAAATTTGTGTTTTGAGTTTTGTTTATTTTGCTTGTTTTGAGTGCATTTTATATAACGCTTCTCGGCCTCTATATGTGCGCCAGTTGCTCAGGTATACGTCTATTATTCTCTCAGTTTATGGGAATTGCACTCTTTTTTTGATGGCCTTCTCTTCCCGAGCTATTGAACTAAATTTAAAAATTACATTAGCTAAATAAGATTATATACGAATATGTGTGCATATCGTTTTTCCCATAGGGTGCTTCTTCCATTTTGAAATACTCTTTTTTTCGAAAATATTTTGAATACATTGTGGGGCTGTGATCTCACTTGATCTCTGCTAATTAACAAAAGCTCGACTTAGCTTTTGAGCTCGCCATATAAATGGATTTTCAATAGCATGTTGAGTTCTGTCGGAATCGAGCTCTGCAACCAGAAACTGCATCATGAGGTGGTTTGTATTATTACTCATTTTTGGCGTTGTATTGTTTGCCGGTAAGTTGAGATCGAGATCTCAGAAACCTTGGAGCGGTAGGAGCACTGAATGGGGTTTCTTCCAGTGACAGATGCGCAACAGAATTACGACGGTCAGAATGGCCCCCATCAGTTCGGTTCGCCCGGGAACGGTGTCTACATAAGGGGTCAGAACGAAGGACCTTACACGGTGCCAGGAGTGGGTGGGACCTTCCAGAACTCCCCAGGAAGCGGCCATCATAGCTACACCGATGAACAGGGGAACACCTACACCCACACCTCAAGAGAATACGCTAGGGGTTCCGCTTCGTCTCTGAGCTTTAGAGTGGGCCTTGTTTTCGTTGCGTTTTTGACCTATTTATCATTGTAACTAGCTGTTTAATATGCAACTTTTTGCAGCAATATGCATCAAAATTAACTAATTAAACGCCGTCCAATTAATATCCACCCTCATCGATTATGATTTCTAATTTGCATACATTAACAGTTAAGCAAATAAATATAGTGCAGCCGAACAGGCTTAAAAAACCTTATATTTTATTCTTCAATACAAAATTCAAAAATGCGCGCCATATCTTAATCAGGGTTGAACACATGGCTAAATCGATAACTTTCCTATCGGCATTGCCATCCGCTCAAAAAAATTTCTTCGTCTTCAACACTGGATTCAACACAACACTCGGAACTCTTCAATATTATAATAATAATCCACAATAAAAATCCGCCAAAAATCGACGCCGGGCATGTAAATATAGCCTGAAGGCGTTTATGCAGAGCAGTCCGTTTGAACTAAAACCGAAGGCCGCCAAGAATCACAAAACTACCTCAACATGGACCAGATGCTCAGCCCCAACTTCTCGATTCCGAGCATCGGAACGCCGCTCCACCAGATGGAGGCCGACCAGCAGATCGTGCCCAATCCCGTGTACCATCCACCGTCTGTGCCGCAGCCAGATCCTGTAATGCCCGCCCCGGTGGGCGCCGGCTCGTCGGTGCAGCAGCAGCAAGACGCCAGCGGCGGTACGAGCAGCGGCAGTGGGCTGTTTGGACACGAACCCTCCCTGCCGCTGGCTCATAAGCAGATCCAGAGCTACCAGCCCTCGAGCTCGTTCCAGAGCCAGAACCAGTCCTCCGGCGGCGGGGGGAGCACTCCACAATCCCTGATGCAGCCCCAGACTCCGCAGAGCATGATGTCCCACATGCTGCCAATGAGCGAGCGCAGCGTAGGCGGAGCTGGTGGTGGCGGGTCTGGCGGCGACGGTCTTGGAAACATCCATCAAACCATGGGTCCGTCCACGCCAATGACGCCGGCGACCCCCGGGTCCGCAGACCCAGGCATAGTGCCGCAACTTCAGAACATCGTGTCGACAGTTAATCTGTGCTGCAAGCTGGACCTCAAAAAGATAGCACTGCATGCTAGGAATGCCGAGTACAACCCGAAGCGTTTTGCTGCCGTGATTATGCGTATCCGCGAGCCCCGCACAACTGCATTGATTTTTAGTTCCGGAAAGATGGTCTGCACGGGAGCCAAAAGTGAGGACGACTCCAGACTGGCGGCGCGGAAATATGCTCGTATTATCCAGAAACTAGGATTTCCTGTAAGAATTAAAGGCCCGGCCCTACCTTCTTCGTTTGGTTAATACTTTCTCGTTGCAGGCAAAATTTCTAGACTTTAAGATTCAAAATATGGTTGGTTCCTGTGACGTCAAATTCCCCATTCGATTGGAAGGCCTGGTGCTGACCCATTGCAACTTCAGCAGCTACGAACCAGAGCTCTTCCCTGGTCTTATTTACCGTATGGTGCGTCCGCGTATCGTCCTCCTAATCTTCGTTTCTGGGAAAGTGGTGCTCACGGGAGCCAAAGTGCGGCAAGAGATCTACGACGCCTTCGACAAGATATTCCCCATATTGAAGAAGTTCAAGAAGCAGTCATAAATAGATTAAGTGCTTTATTAGTTCTGTACAAGTCTGTGTTAAGGTCTGGTAGTTTTGTAAGTGTGGATTGGGAGCCGCCTGGCGAGTAGCTCCGCTTTATAATAAAAACGAAAAATTAGTTAGCTGTAAAGACCGGGCTTTATTTTATGTTTCCGTTAATTACTATTCGTAGAAATTTAGACAGGACTAAGGGTGAACGCTTCACAGGCACTGGGCCATCAGGGCGCCCACGTTCTCAAACTCGATCTTCTCCGTAATGTTCTTCGTCTTGATCTTGTCGTCCTGGGTGGCCACCACGACCAGACCCTGTCCCTGGTGCTTCCAGCCGTTGCGCTTAATCCAGCTCTCCAGCGTCGAGTCCTCGATGCCGCCGAGCAGCTCCTTAAGCAGGTCCTTGCGGATCGTTTGGAAGGTGGTGCCGACCACATGCGAGACGAACTTGCGGATTGAGTCATGGAAGCCGGTGATGTGGCGGAACATGTTGCGGTTGACCTCGGCGCGCTGCCAGAACAAAGTGAAATCGGCCCGCTCCAGAATGTCGGCCAAGTCGATGATGGTCTGCACGTTTTCGTCCTTCATCTGCTGGGGCAGCAGCAGGCACTTGGCCATCACGAAGTCGGTGTGCGGCAGGTTGGTCAGACACTTCAGCAGGATCGTGTAGGTGATGTCGAAGTTGAGCATGTGCGGGTTGAACTGGTAGAGCTTCAGCACGGCCAGGTTGGCTTCCAGATCGTAGGTGTTGTTCTTGGCCTGATCCTGGACGTATGCCTCCAGCGTCTTGAGGTGATCCGGGTTGTAGCTGCCGGAGGGGAAGGGGCAAACAATAGCGAGGTTATGTTTTGGTTCGGATTTCCATCTCTCAGATATGATAAGCACTCACCGTTCGATGCAGCCCAGCATCTCCTGGATGGTCTGGCTCTGGCCGTTCTCCATTTTCACGAGGTGCGACATTTTGTACAGCTAAATAATAATTCCCAAGTTGACGTCGTGTTTTTTTTAGGAATGCCGTGCAGTGGGGCCGTTTCACAAAGAGACGGATAAAAGTGTGCCCATTCCAAAGCGAGGGTAAAAAGCCGAGGTTCTAGTAGCGCCCCTGCTAGTGGAACAAGGAACTACATATTTTACTAAGCTTTTTTTTACTAAGTGTGTACACCCGTTCTTAAAGAATATTTAAATTTTTAAATATATTCCCGCCACCGTTAAAGTTCCATGGGTCAAAAAGAAGGTGATATATCTGAAATTCTTCTACAATATTCCTTTTCGCTGGGCCAAGCCACAGACCCACCCACTCACAGAAACGCTGATGAAAATGGAGCTGTGGAACAACCATTTTTTAACATCTTATATTACTTTATTTTTAAAAGTATATTTTTAGTACTGAACTTCTAAAGGGAAGTATTCTTTTTCAAGGGAAGTTTCCGTTTCGTTTTAGCTTAACTTGGAAGTTCTTCATGTGGAAGTGCGCGAATGAAAGTGGAGTTCTACAGGATTTTGTACAAAATTATGTACACAATTTCTGGGTATAAAAGCATCTTATTCGTATCCGGTATCGGAGGACTATGTCTTGGCCACGGCGGCGGCAGGAGCCGCCTCGGCATCGCCGTTCCTTGCCGCAGTGGCCGCCAGTTGCGCCTGCCGCTGCTCCTCCTCCAGCTCCAAGCGTTCCACCTTTTTGATTTTGCTCAGTTTCTCTGCAACGAAAATTGGATTTTTTTTAAATTAATTTAATACAAAAGAACAATTTTCTTGTACTCACTTGCACATCTCAGCATTATAGTGCCCCACCAAATGGACCAGCCCCAGCCCACAAAGCAGAAGAGCACGCAGAAAAACTGCGACACCGCCACAATGATGTTAATTATGAATGATCCGATCCTGGCCCGGGCACTGTCGAACTGGGAGAACCGCGGAATACCCACGCACAGGCAGAAGAGGCCCGAGAGGAGGGTTCCTAATGGATAACATTCATTTTAATTGATTGTTCTTGGTGTGCGGCTCTGGAACTTACCCAGTCCCGGGAAAACCACATTGCAAAAAGCACAGAACCAGGCCAAATACAAGGGCAAGACTGGTATTGCTCCCTTCATTTTGGAGGTGTACTCCACCAGGTCCACGTGAAGCTTTTTCCGAGTGTCCTTTGTTAAAGGGAGCGGAGCTAAGTGTTTTATATATTTATTTATTTGTTTTATAGTTTCTTACCTCGCTGGCGGGTGGTGCCTTGATGCTCTGCCTCCGGGCGTTCGATTCCCGTCGTTTCTTTTTGCGACAACAGAGCAGCATCAACCAGAATCGCTTGCAACATCCCCTTGATACCCAAAATATACATGATATATTATATTAATCACAAATCTAACATAAATAGAATAAAACGTACTCTTTAACTTGGTTATCCGCTGCATTGGATGCTGTGGAGACGGCCGCCTCTGAGGCACCTTCCAGCACAGAGGACTCGGTCGGCTTGATGCCCAACTCAGGGTCCTGATCACGCCAGGAAACGGAACTGCCCTTCTTGGGGCTGCGGCTTCCACGACCGCGGCAGGGAATGCAGAAGCAGCACTTCTTCACCTCCGTCTCGTCGCCAGTGGTGGGGTCCACCTTGTTGACGGAGCGACAGCAGAAGACCTTACTCAGGCAGAGGCCACACTTGCCCCTCGCCTTTGGTCCCGTACTCATGTTGGTCTTCTGCTGCTCCGGCCGCACAGGTTCCTCCTCCTCCTCCTCGGCGTTCCCGGGTTTCTTGCGGCAGCTCCGACAGCAGCTGGACTTGAGCCAGTCGGTGCACTTTCTTCGCTTCTTGGGCTTGGTCTCGTCAATCACTTGGACATTGGTGGCTGTGGTGGCGCTGCTCTGGCCGCTCCACAGGACGGGCTGGTTCTCGGCGGACAGGTTGCCGTCGGAGTTGCGGTCTCGGGGCAGGCAGCAGCAGCGGGAGCAGCGCGAGCGGCGGCAGGGCATAAAAAGCTTCGTACAGCAGCCGCCGCACAGGCCGCGCTTCTTGGCATTATTGTCCTTTTCCTCGAGGAACTCCTGGCTGCTGCTTCTGATTTACAAGGAGCGGGAATACAGGGATATTAGTGTTTTATAAAATATGATTATATTTTTAGTAGCCAATCTATAATGTTAGTTTCTCTAACCCTAAAAAGTTTCAGTGTCTTGGCATTCCACTTTAAAGATCCTTCAAGACCACTTATGACACGTTGTAGAATAATGTCTGGCCGTGGTGTCCCCACTCCACATAGGCCATTATCCTTGACTGTCCGCAGACCGGATATAAGCTTTTATGGCTTCAGGGGATTGGCCAGGTGCCAGGTGCCAGGTGTCAGGTGCTGGGGTGGCAGGATGGCAGGATGGAAGGTGTCGGAAGCGCCGTATGATTGGAAAGTTCAAGTTGCTGGGATAGTCTTGAAAATCACTTCCGCACTTAGCTGGTAGCTTTGGTATAATCACTTTCGGATGGGAATTACCATTTGCGTGGGATCTCTGATTTATGGATTATGCACTGGCTTTTATGGCTGGCGTGCTGAGTTGCATCTTTGGCATTTAAACTTTCATCTCGTTACACGGTGGTGGGGGGGAGTGGCGGGTCGATTTTGAATAATCAGGAAAATAAACCGTCCGAAACCAACCACCGAAATGTGTCACGAAAAAAGGTCCTTTTCGGCCGCTTACACAATTATTTATTTTTTTTTGCATATGTCCCGAGTGAAAGTGAAAGTGTATATATAAGTGTATGTATAGTGTATATATAATAAAGAGAAATTTAATTCCGGCGTTGTGCACGAGCCAACGACCAAACGCAATTTGGAGGTCGGCAATTTATTTGAACGGCTCCGGAGTTCGGAATTCGAATACAAAACCCCGGAATGAATGGCGTAAAGTTCGCCGCAAATGCCTCTCGAAGGTCAGTGCGTTTATTTACCCCAGTTGGCAGATGCCTTCCCCTGATAACTTATAATTGGATCTCGTGGCTAATTACCTAAAGAAGTACTTGTCGCCATCGATGAACGGGTCCTGGGCGAGATCCACCGTGTAAATCACCGAGTTCTTTGGCGTTCCGTTAAGCATTTCGTGAATTTCGTAAATTATCTGAATAGTTTTTGTTTTTGTTTTTTTTTGGGTTTTTCGTCTCAGCTAGGCTAGGACTAATTGCTGGGAAATCACTTCGATGGGTTTCCCAACTTTTCGCAGGACTGAGTGCTGCGGTTGGCGCGATTGTCCGGCCCGAACTGATTTGTTATTGCGGCAAGAAAACTTAAGCCGTGTTGCGAAAATACTTTTCCCCGTGTTTTCCGCGCACGCTATGCCCTCTACAGTGGTCACTCCATCAAGTGGACGGAGCCACTTTCAGCCGTCTTCGCTCCGTCTGGGCGAGCCAGTGCTCCTCAATGTGGGGTGGCTCCTGTTATTGGTCGGTCACACCGTTCTCGGTTGGGAAAACAATGCAGTGAAGGACATCGTTACCTTCGCCGACTGCGACGGCTACTGGAACTTCGCGACCTGACGACGACTACGACGACGACAGGGCAGCGAACGGATTTCCTCAAAGGCTCACAGGACCAGGGAGCGGCCGGGCACGAGGCGGGCGAAGGCATGGGCCGGAGCAGGGGCAGGTCTTGGCCATCCCACCTCGTGTTATTTCTACAATTTATTGACGCACTTATGAGTGGCTTGACGGACCAGTGCCAGCGTCTAGAGAGCTCGCAGCTCGGAGCTCGGAGCTCCCAGCACGGAACTCCTTCCCACACGACACTGTAAAGTTTTATGTATCATAGTTGCTGTTGGTGGCTGCTTGCCGCTGCTGGCCGCCCTGCCCCCTCCCGGCAGTTTCCTGTATGTAAATTGGCTGGCCAGGCCAGCCTGGCTGTGGGCCTTGGCTAGTGCTTTGTGCCAAGAGCCTTAGGGTCGAGGCAAAAAATTAGTACTACTTCCACCCAGATGATGGTCGGAAAATTCAAATTTTCGGGCCGACTAGATTCGAACTGAGGGCTTGACCGATGAATATTCATAATGGTCATTGCAACCATCAGGACCTTTCCTAATGCCCGTACTTGGGCGACAAAAACAGAACATGGACGATTCTGAGGAGGGCTTCAGTACAGCCTTCAAGGATGTGTTTGGGAAGGCTAAGTGGTTTGTTCTTCATTGAATTTGTTTGGCTTGTATTGTCCTATTCCTTCTGTTCTGAAAATACTTTGTATTTTTGACCAAATTTTCCGATTATTGCAATTTCTAAATCATCATAACTGGGGGAATATATTAAGGATCCTAAAGGGTCACATCTTCCTGATCTCAGGACATCGCAATACTTAAATTTTGAGAAGAAATTTTTTTTTTTAAATTTATTTACTTACTTTCCCGGACCGCCACTGCCCGCCGTGGAACCGCCCTGTCCGTCCGGCGATCGCCGCTTGGCGTCCACCTTGAAATCAGCTCCACTCTCCGGCGTGGGCATCACATGGCCACCCAGTTCCGCCTCCGAGGCATCCAGGGCGGTGGGGATGTCCGAGCTCTCGCACTCCGCCTCCGGGACACTGGATATCCGGTCGGCGGAACTCTCGTTGGGAGGATGCAGCACCGAAACAGCTGCCTCGATGGGTTGTGTGGGCGGGAACGGGGACTTGGCCAGCTCTCCGGAACTCTGGGGAGCTATGCTGCCATCAGCAGTGCCAGTGCGAGAGGCGGATTCACCCGGCCTGGCCGTCATAGTGGAGGAGCTGGGGGTAGGCGAGACTCCTTCGGCCAAGTCATTTTCCAGAGTCTTGAGATCCGTGAGATTCTCGGTAATGGTCTTGTGGATCTCATCCGTGGCCTCGGTGACGGTCTTCTGAATGGTCTCCAGGGTCTTTTGCGATTTCTCCAGTATGGCGGCTGCATCATTGGACATGGGCTGGGAGCCATGAGCGCCACCTGCGGGTAGGGATGAGTTTCTGGGCTTAATCCTTGCTTAGAACTGTAAAAACACAAAACCCACCTTCACTTTCGCCGGCATGCTCCGGCACAGTGGCCACTTTCCGGCTTTGCGGCGAATCCGCCCGATTTTTGTTGCTCAGCAGACTCAGTCGGGAGCTCATCCGGACCAGTTTTGACATGTTCCCACCACCAGATCCTTTTCCGCCAGGAGTGGAGGGCACAGGGACTTCACTAGTTACAGCTGGCACCGCTTCCACGGCCTGGAGCACGGCGTTGCCCACCTGGGCAGCCAATGGAGGAATATCCGCAGCAGCGGCTGATCCGTTTGCTCCTTTTTCGAGAACCATGCCGTGTCCTTTAGTGCCTCCGGGCTTTTTGGTTTCCGGCGCAGCTCCTCCCGGCAGTTTGCTTTTGTTTAGTGGCGGTTTACTCTTTGTGGTGGCCAGCGATTCCTTTCCATTCTTCTTGCCGGCTCCTGGCTTGGTCTTCTCCTTGTCCTTCTCCTTTCCCTTCTCCGCCTTGGGTTCCTTCGGGGGTGAGCCCTTTTTTGCCTCCGAGGATGGCTTAGCTCCTGCAGGAGTTTTCCGTAAAGGCTTCGCAGGCGTCTTCTGCGAGGTTTCCGTCTTCGGCGTGGCTTTGGCACTTGCAGGGATCTTTAGCTTTGATTTGGGGCTTCCTTGGCTCTTGCCCGCTGCCACCTTCCCAGCTCTGGTGCTCCTGGGCGTGGTGCTCGGAGTCTTCGCCTTATCCGGCGATTTGGATCTCTTTTTGGTGGCGGAGGACTGCGGTGGTGATTTGGCCGATCTGGTGGGTATGCGGGAGCGGGAGTTCCGGCGGGATAGTATGTCTGGTTTCTCTGGTTTTCCCCGACTGGTAGCCGCTCCTCTCCGTGCCTGACTCAGTGCGCCAGGACTAATGGATTTCCGACGACTCATCATCGAGCTGGCTGGACTCGGGGAGATGGACTTTCGGCGGTTGGGCATACTCCTGTTCCTGGCCATCGTGGCTGGGGAGACGCTGGAGGATCTCAGGGACGAGGAGTTGATGCTCAGGCGGGAGTTGGCCCTGGAGTTGCCCCTGGATGTGGACATCTCTTGCCGAGAGTTGACCTGATCCAGACGTGAAGTGGGTCTCGAAGGTGGGCCTCTTGAAACGGAGCGGGACTCGCCCAGACGTCCACTTTCCCTCGAGGGAGTCCTGCTGGGGTGCATCATCCTTGTGGGCGACCGACTGATGCTAGCTCTGGAACTTCTCCCGGAGGCAGTGATTCCCAGGGACTCCTTCACTGGGGAACTGGATCGGGACTCGGGACTTTTTCGAATTGGTATGCGGGAAATGGAGTCCCTTCGGCCTGTGGAAACCTCCGAGGGAGTGTCTACACTCTGACCATCTCCTCCCCGCAGGGAGGATCGGTGCGTGGGACTCTGGGCCGAGCTGCTGTCCTTATTGGGTGTTCCAATGATGGGAGACAGTGTACTCGGCTTGGCAATCTTCCCGTGCCGGCTCTGTGGCTTTGAATCTCTCTGGAAGATGGACTGACGGCGGGGACTGAAGCTGGGTATCCGGTTGGGTATCCTATTGGGGCTCGGAGCCTGAACTGACTTGCGACGCATCCGAGATCCTGGCAATGTGGCGGCCAGCGAGGAGGGTCGCCGGAAACTAAAGTCCGAGGTGGTAACGGTGCTGAGATTGGAACTCCTCCGATCCGAGGCCGTCTGGGTGGAGCTGCGCCTCTCCGGGGATGTGGAGCTGGAGCGGCGCCTCACCTGGAAGTGGGCAGTGGGTCGGCTCAGATCGTCCAAGCTGGTCCAGTTGGAACGCGGCGGGTGGGTGGACAGGGGCTCCTCCTTGTTGATGATTCGCAGGAGGCCACGCTGCCTTCGCGTGGGATTCAGATTTGGCTTCAGTGGTCGTGGCAGTGCTCCGGGAGGAAAAACAGCTGGCTCTTTGCCCACATCTAGTTCCAGGTTGGAGCCATAATGTAGACGGGGTATGGAGCTGGAGCGGTAGGGATCCGTAATCACTGGGAGCGACTCCAGGCTCTTGATCTTTTGGCCATAAGCCAGCCCCTGACTTCGGGTGGGACTTCTGCCCACGGAGCCCCGTCTCCTCAGATCTCTGGGCGTAAAGGTGTCGATAGAGGAGGTCAGCGAGTCCCTTTGCTGGAGGATGCCCTTCTGCGGAGTGGCCAGTTTGCTGTAGCGGCCGCTCATGTTAAACTGGACCGAGGGTCGGGGGGAGTCGTCCGTGGTCAGGTGGCTTGGTAGCTCCGGCAGTCGCGGATCGGAGCCAAAAATCGATCTCCGCCTGGGACTGATCCGCGCCAGCAGCGATGAGGTGGTCGTGGATGTCGACTGTATGGAGGCGTGTCGCCTGCTAGGCGTGGTGGACTGGCTGGTTCGTCGATGGTGTGGTGGAGCTGCCGGAACCATCGCCTGGCCCGGAGAGAGTATGGTGAAAGCAGTCTTCTTGTGGGGCCGTGGCTGGTCCACTCTAAAGGACTCGGGTTAGCATGGCTTAGCTTCAACTAGATGGGTATCGTCTTACCTATAATCCCCACCCATGGGTATGGAATCCCTGATGATAACCGGTGACATTTCCCGCTTCAAGCTGGAGGTACGACCAACGCTTTGTTCATCCTCTGGCTCCTCCGTTAGGGATGTCCTGCCATAAGGAGGCGGAGCAGCTGGGGGCGGCGGCATGTCATAGTCCTGGAGCCCTCTCTGCCGGGAGCCCAAATCCAGAATCATCTGCTCTTCTAGATACTGCTTCGGTGAGAGCACTACGTCCCTGGCGACCTCTGATCTTCCGTTGTCCTTGGCCTCTGACCCGCGCTCCTCGCCACCGCTGCTGGAGCTGTTCATGTCCTGGATCATGGTGGCAAGAGGCGAGAGCGGTCCTTCATCCTGTTTCATGGACATTATATTCTTGGAGCTCGGTCGCAGCCGAGGGATTCGTGTGAATTCTGGGAAGTGCTGCGGCGCAGGACGAAACCATTCCCGGCCGGAGTAGGTGTCGCTGAGCAGGCTGTAATGGTTGTTTGAATTGGATTATTGGAAAAAGGCAATAAGTAAGAGGACTCACCCCCTGTGATCCTCCGGGTTGATGCTGGAAACACTCAACTTGGCGGCCAGCTGACTCGGAGTCCGGGCTGGTTCCACGTCCACATCCTCCTCGTCTTCGTTGCCAAAGGACAATCGAGGACCCACTGTGGTGTACTCCTCACTAGCATTCTCCAAATCGTACATGTCCGGCTTGGTGAGAATGTCGTCCGGAGCCAGGAGACAATAATTGGGCGAGCCCAGTTGCTCGGAACTGGAGCCACCACTGGAGTTGGGCAGTATCTGGATGTCGGGGGGCTGGAGGTGGGGCAGGAGGGATCTCCGCGGACTCCTGGAGTAGGGAACACTGGGAAAGATTCGCTCCCTGGTGGCGGGCAGCAGGGCGTTCAGTGCCACGGCGGCCACCAGGGCATCCTCCTCCGAACTGGGCAGGTCCACGGATCCGCTCCTAAGGGCCTCAAAGGCGGCAGTGCCAAAGTACTCGTCCGCCTGAAGGGGTGGTGGCACCGGATCCCCAAACAGGCTGCTGTACGGCTGGCCATCCGACTCGGAGGGTTGCCGGACGAAGCTCTGGTTGGAGGCGAATGTCGAGGGTGCCATCGAATGGGCGGAGAGTATGGAGCGGGTGTGGGCGTGGCTGTGGGTGCTGTAACTGTAGTCAACCGGAATAATGGCCGGCTGGAAGCTGTTGATGCCCGCAGTGGACCTGGGTCGAGGTGTCGGCTTCGGCGTCGTTGGTTTCTGGCTCGGATCGGGATTGGGCGGAGCAGCTGCCGCTCCTGGCGTGGGCATCGGGGATGGGGATGGCGATGAAGATGAGTACGAGAGGGTCTGCTGCATGGTTTGTCATTTCCGGCCCTCATGCGTTTACTACGATCTACTATCCATTTTAAGTTTGGTTTTTTAGCTTTGTTCTTTCGTCGAAAATCAATCCGAGGACTGCACGCAGGATATGCCCGTTCTACGTGTTTGTCCTTCGGCTCAGTTTAAGTGCCACAAAACCAATGACGCCAGGAGCTGTTTATTCGAAGCAACAGAATGTATTTAAAAATCACTCACCAACACACATCTTTGAGTTCTACAGACAGAGCAGCGAGACCTTCCGGCCCTTGCAATGTCAGAGACGGACGTACACGCGACGCCTTCGCCGCCGGAGTACGGAATACGTACTGCTGGCTACGGATTACTTTGGCAGTAGGGGGAATGGAGGTTGAACGGAAATCCAAAGACCGAAAACAGGAGTTAACTAGGCCGCTGGTTTCAATTCGCAGTGATGGGAAATTCCTTTCGGGGCTTCACTTTCAATTTTTAATTGATATGACTATTGGAAGCCAGGATTATAAAGCTCTAGGAGGGGACACCAACATTGCAGCAATAAAGACCAAAATCACTATTATCCGGCTATCGCCCATCACTGTTTATGGCGAAAATATAGAAAGAGTAATTATTACTGCACGGCTTCATTTTCTAATGCCATTCCGCGCCTATAAATAGCTGCGTGTGCGGCGCTGATAAACCCGCCCCAATCGGACTGGAATGGAATGCGCCTCCACATAAATCCGTATCCGAATTGCAGCTCCCAAAACGCTGTCTTGGCGCTAACGAGAGCAGAAACTTGGCTGGCGGAGCTGGAGGGGATCGGATTGGTTTGGTTGACTTGGCTGCGCCGGGGATTGCGATTGCATGTTGCAAATTGCCGCATTAGTGATTGCACTTGAAGTCGAACGACCCGAGATGATGATGAGTTTCAAGCTTCAAGTGTGGAAGCCAGCCAGGTGAGACTATCACCTGGCTCCCCTCGGCCTCTTGGAGCTCGGCTCAGTACGCAGATATTTCTGCGGTATGACGTAGCTCCTGCTGGGGAGCTGGCTAGCTGGGGGACTGGCGGACTGGGAAGTGTGAATAAGTTGAATGGGGCACCCCGAGTTCCCTTTTGTTCGCATTGATTTTCCTCTGCCTAATATTTAACCTACATTTTATGGGACCCGCCGCCACTCGAATTTCGGTGACACACATTTCGGGCCACAGGAAGTGACTTGGCCGGCGTGTTGTGGCCATGACGCGTGCGGTGTTGGCCGGCTCCCTAAGGTAATTTGCGAATTGCTTTCATTCTTTTTTGGATTTTATGTTTTTTACAAACACTTTGCCGCATTACACGCAGTTTTCTTGCATCTCATTAAAGCTTGGTCACACTTTAATAACGGCTTTTTTGGAGGCCACATTCGAAGTCGAACTTTAAAAAGTTACCGTTGACAAAAATAAATCAAATTGTCGCAGAGCCGCATGCCCCACACTCACACATATTTCAAGCGAAGGCTGCTATTATATAATTCACTTTCCTTTCAAATTCAATTTTAAAGTTTTGTACTTTAGATCCCCAAAAATAAATGCATTTGCCGAAAAAGCCGCAAAACAAAAAACTGGTAGCGCGGAGCGGGCAATGGGAACGTGGCCGGTGCCTAACTGGAACTGATGGCCGCCACCGAGCGGCAAGTGAGCAAAAGGAGGCCTTCAAAAGAAATATTGCCTACACTTCAAATCCGAAACACCAGCACCAAACACCCCAGGCACACACACACACCGATAGAGCTCTTGCCACACGCAGACCCGCTAAGAAAAAAGCTGAAAACCGAAAAAAGAAAACCCCACTCAGGTGGGTCCGAATTCGCCGTGATTGGAGCGCTTTTCGCCGCGCGAATTATACGAGGCGGCTGCATTAGTTTTGTTTGCATGTTTTGTTTCATCTCTGCTTCTTGTTCTGGCGTTGCCTCCTCTTAGACAACTTTTGATTGTTTCCCCTGGCAGGCTGTGACACCTGTTGGTATTCCTGTGGCACGCGATGTTCGCTGTTCCAGCACTCGCACCCCTCACTTCCAAACACACTCATTATTCATATTTTTCGGGGCTCCGGGATGCCTCCCGATAGTTCGATCGGACAACACGCACCTTAGACTCCCTTCTCCTGCTGAATGCACTCGAGTCTTCAGGTGAGAGATAGTACAGGCAAGACTCACTCAGGCGAACACTTGCCTTTCAAATTACTATATGTCTGGGATTAGAATGGTAACCATTAATTAACCAATTTCTTGAGTCTGGACTGCGCTTGGCTGAACAATCATGTAGTTACAGTTTATGGCCAAGTATTAGGAGTGATATGAGCCACTTAGATTATTAAAACTTAGTACTCTTGTATCCACTTGTAGAAGGCTCCACTGCACTTGTCTTGGTATAACCTCCAGCCGAGTACACTGCACTTTTCCTTGGCTTTGGAATAGGGTCAAAACCGCAACAAATTCCGCGTTGCCTTGTGCAGCGGCAAGGAGTCAACAACACTTGGGCTGAGACAGAGCCCCAGTCCACGGCCTCCTGCCACCTGGGGCACTGTTGCAACATCAAGCTATAGTAGACACGGGCACTAACTCTCGGCAAACACACACGGTCGTACATTTGAGGGGGGGGGGACTTTTAAGTGGCAGTGCCGGAGAAATCCTTGGCTAATGTCGTGATGGCCCCACCGCCCCAACTTGGTCAGCACAGTTGAACCAAAAAGTGTAGTCACGGAGTCCAAAGTCAGGGGAATTCCTAGAGACATCAAGCAGTTAATTGTTTCTGGCCGACTGCAACAATTTGAACTTTTATCCGATTTCGTTTTAGTTCACAATTTGTAATAGTTTTCGACTTTTATTTTTCACTTTGTGTTGTTTCCTTTATTATTGGCTTTTAAAAAAATGTTTTTATTTGAAAAACTTTCTAACAAAAAAACAAAATTCAACCGGAGTACCCAAAAATCCAACGCGCATTTGCATCGATCCGATGCACTGCACTCGCCGTTCGTAGAAAAACTAATCCTTTGTGGGCAAATACCTTCTTATACGACGTCCTGCGCCTTGGAGCTCCACACTGACCACTCAAAGGACTCGAGCTCGGAGCGAGCCGAGGACGGAACGAGCGTTAGCCGAAGGCGGCTGTTTGGGCAAACCCGTACGGGTATACGTGGGTCAGTAAACCTACTTCCGGTTGACATAAATACGCCTTGGACATGAAAACTTGGCACTGGCGGCGCGCCGCAAGTTGTTTTTATTGTTTCAAAACTTTTTGCCATGACTCAAGACAGGTGGGACGCAGTAACCGGACCGGACTGTACGGGGGACTGCCCATGAGACCTACGAGTGCAGGTGTGCAGATCTAATTTTTTATTCGGGGAATCCAATGGAGGCCCGGTCCGCTTCCAAGCGGAGGGATGCCTGGGAGTCAAATTGCTTATGATCCAGATACCCATTGTCCTGGGCTTGGCTAATCACCCGATTTTCGGGCCCTAATCAATTATGGCCGAGCCCAGTGGTGCAAATTCATATAATTTTGTAACTGCACCTTTGCACCCAAACTGGGAGCAGTGGGAGCGGCGATGATTTCTTTTTGGGATTTTGGCTGCAATAAGATTTTCCCACGCGATATTTGATTTTTTGAGCCAGGTGGCCTTTATGATTCCATAAAGGAGCCAGCCAGCAGTAGTACATCCAGGTCTGACCCACATCGGGCCACAAATTAATATCAATTGTGGCTGGCAGATTGCGTGTGCGAATATACGAATGCTCCAGATTCGGAATGGGATTGAAAGGCATTTAATTGTAATTGACTGTGACCGAGGATTACACAATGACTAAGCGGTACTCTGGCCCGGCCCGGCCCGGCCCGGCTCCCTGGCTCTCTGGAAATTAAGTAATAATTATTATGATGTGTATACGAGTATAAATACCTCAATACAGGTAAGTAGAGGTCGCACTTAGTAGGCCACTTCTGCTTGGGGTCCAGTGGGTCTAATTTGATGACCTGTTTGCGGCCCGTATTGGAAATGGCTTTATTATTTGGAAATCCCCTCGGGAATCGGTACGAGGATTCAATAATAACAGCAATGAAAGGTAAATGGTTCCCATTTTTATTGTAATCAGTTGAAAATATAGCCATTTTTGTTCATTTAGGGATACATATCTCACTGATAGGAGAAATAGGGAATGCCCGCCAAACATCCGCCAAGATCGAATCGCTTCTGTTTCCCGATTCCATGATTGTACAGACCGTTCATGTTCAGCTCTGTTATGCTGACCTGATCCTGCAGGTAGTCTATATCGTGCTCGAGCTGCAACTTCTGCTTCACAAGATTGGTAACTTCGGCGATTATAAAGTCGCCGGCCTCTTGTAGGCCAAACTCCATCTGGAGGCCCATGCTCACTTGAAGGATAACCTTCTTCACGGGCGGCACGACTACTCGCCGCAGGACTCCGGGCACAACTGGCACAAGGCTATCGTACTCCTTGCCTCCCTCGAGCAGCAACTTGGCCACCAGCTCCAGATTTTTCTTAGCCGTATCGATGCGCCGCACCAAAGCCATGTGACTGGCCTGCATCGTTCCGGCCAGTTCTCCGTACTTTGAATAGTAGAAGCTCTGCAGCTTAAGGGCTTTGGCCACATCCGAGTCAATCTCCGGAAGGGCCAGATGACTCTCGATGTCGCTAATGTACTTGGCCTCCCTTATCGGCTGATAACTTTTCCGTCCCTTTTCAAGGGGCGGTCTTTCAATCTTCTGTAGGAATGAAAACATGATTGGTAATTTAGGAATGAGGACTATTACTATTTCAAATGGAAATTTTCTATTATTCTCTAGAGGAGCGGTGACATTTTGGGAATAGCTGATGCTACACTAGTATCTTTAAAATAAAAACAGTAACCATTTCAGCTTAAAATCCAGCATGGTCTTTATTTTGCAAAAAATGTTTTTTTTGTTATTACTTAGACCTAAAGTACATATTAATGTATCAATAATTTAAAAGCGCATTCACATAGATCCTATTCAAATATTGTCATAGTCTTCATCTAATTCGAAAATTGTTTCGATGGGGGGGTTCGATGGTGCCGCTGTGGCCTTTGGAATGATGGGAGCGCTGCTCTTTCCAGCCATTTGGTTCACGTTATTATTGTCCGCCGGAGCGAGACCCAGTGAATTCGGCCTGCTGCTCGTCGTTCCGACTGCCACGATATTCGTCAAATCGATATTAATCACCGGAGCGGCAATATCGAAGTTAAAGGCGGCGCTACAGGTGCTAGCACCAGATCCAGAGTCGGAGGCATCCGGAGTGCATAGATTGGTCGCCGTGGGCATCGGCATCTGTACGTTGCTGTAGTCGATCTTGACGATCGGCTTGTTAAGTTCATAGCTGCAGATCGGCGCGGGTATGGCAGTGTCTAGGGGCACCGGCTGCTTTTGCTTCTGATGGGCGGAGTTGGGCGGTCTGCCCCGCTGTGTGTAGGCTGGCGTGGACTCCGAACGGGCCAACTTGGCGGGCACATGGGCTGGGGCATTGTTATGGTGAGCGGTGGGCTGCGGCTGGTGATGCCTCTTACTGCCAACGGCTGTGGATACCGGCCCGCCGTTCAGACTCATAGAGCGCATGTACGCGGAGGTGTTGGCGGCTGCTCCATTCGCTCGCATCGACGTCGATGGCAGGCTAAGATCATATGGCGTGTCCGAGTCGGGGTACTGATCCTCTGGCGAGCTGCGGAGCACATCATCGTCGTTGTAGGCATTGGCTTCCTCCGCCACACTGATGTCAGGGATGTTGCGCACCAGCTCCTTGAGGAAGTCGAATCGCTTCTCACTCACGATGCATTGCCGCATGTGTGACGGCGACAGCGTCTTGGCGTTGCGCGAGTTGGTGATGCGCAGCGTCTTCGTCAGCAGCGACTCCACGAAGAGCTCCAGCGTGCGCGAGATGATAACTGGCACCGCCTGAGCCACCTTCCCGATCTCCTCGTCGCTCTGCATGATCTTCTTGATGCGGCCCTGGGGGTGAGAAAAGCACGGTAGAGAGTAATCAGTGGTGAGTGAGTGAAGGGGGGTTGGAAATCAAGCGGGGCCAGTGGAAGTGGAAGAGTGGCACCCAGCTATTCCCAGAGCCTCTGATTATGCGCGTATGTACACATGCAAGAAAACTGATAACCCAGCGGAGCTCGGGGCCGCAAAATGTCGCCGACTTCTGCTCCCTTTTCCAATCCATACTCACCGCCGGGAAGCGCGCGTTATATTTTTTCTTTTTCGAAGGCATTTGGCGAAATAATTTCTGAGGAGTCCTAGAATAATAAAACAAAAGTGAGGGTGTTTTTTACACTAGAACAGTTCCTTGGTGCCCAATGTTTGTGTATTAGCGTGACCGTCTCTTGTTCGTGCAGCAACGGCTTCAGTAGCCCGGTCATACTACTGCCTGACACTATCTGAAATTTAAATTTTTCTACACACACGTTAAAAAAAAACGATTAGCTTTAACTCAAAAAATGCTCATTTTGTTGGCCATTATTCTTCTAACGGCATTATACTTTGCATTTATCTATTAACTGGTAACTGGCTCCGTCAGCGGTACAGCGATCTGGCAGCTCTGAAGTCCGGAAGGGAAGAAGAAGCAACTGATACGAGTGGTGATGTGTTTTTACTAATTTCAATTTTATTAAAAAATTCCCCAAAAGAAATAAGTTCATGTCTGCTGATACTCGCAAGGATCCTTGCAAACCCTTTGCCTGCCGCATACAAGCCTGTTTGAACGGTAAACCATGAAAGACCCTTTGAACTTCGTTATGTAAGGATCGTTCTAATGCCCTTTCAGATAATCACTACCAGGAGCACAAATGCCTGGATGTGCTTGAGGCTATGCGCAAGTGCTGTCTGAAGTGGCATACCGTTTCGCTCTGCTGCAGTGGAATCGACCTGAACAAGTCCTATTTGCCTGAAGCTGCCAAAGACAAGTTCCCAGCCGACAAGTCGTGAGTACACAAAGTAGTAATCATCCCAGATATCCGGTTAATATCACTTAAATTTGTAGCAAAAAATAATGTCCGTGCCGCAGTACCAGCCACCGAAAGAAATCCAAGACCTGTTAGATAAAAAAGAGCAACAGCAGATCAACCAGCGCCGGCGTACAGCCGTTCTCCCCAAACGCTCCTGGATAAAGCGTAATCCGCGTCTGTTCCAGATCTCCTTTCTTACCGGCTCGCTCCTGATATTCTTTTCCAAACCATTGTACGACTGCTTCATCGCTGATCCTCTGCCACCGCCAGAGGTGAGGGTGCCGCCACACAAACGCTAAGAGGGCAAGGGCATGGAATCCGTGCGCAAAGCCAATCAACGTCTCCGCAACTATCCACTTTTGCTGGGCAAGTGCGCGGACAAGGCTTCGGCCTACGCCGTGTGTGTGTCGCGGGATCTCAACGTGCAGCATAAGATCTGCGACGCCGAGTTCAAAGAATTCATTAGCTGCATTCGTAAGAGTGCCCAGGAGATGAAGACCAAGCTGTAGACAATCGAAACAATAAACAACAAAATGACCAAACATAAGGCCGCTGCCACTACGAAGGCTATGGGACGGCAGCCGTCTTTGGGTCGCCGCATCCTGCAAATGAGCTTCCGCACACATCTCTTGATCTCGGCGGTGCTACGTGTTGTTCTAATATGCTACGGACATATACACGACAGTAGGTCTCCGGTTCCCTATACGGATATTGATTACAAGGTGGTCACGGATGGTGCCCGGCAGGTCCTAGCCGGCGGAAGCCCATTTTCTAGGCACACGTACCGCTATAGTCCGATTATGGCGTACATACAGACCTTGAACATCCTCTTGCATCCTGCGTGGGGAAAACTGGTCTATGCCACCTTCGATCTACTCATCGCAGTTCTCATTTACCGCCTGGTGCACATGGAGATCAAGAGCCAGTACCAGAAAACCGTACAACACCTGCTCAGCAAGTTCAACAGGCCCCGAGAGTCGGATCAGTCGCTCGACGCTTTAGATGAGAAGAGCCATCCCGAAAACTTGGCTCGCGCATCCGCGTGCTTTTGGCTCTACAATCCTTTGACGGCTGTCATATCCACCCGGGGCAGCGGCGATTGCTTTTCAAGTTTCTTTGTGATCCTGACCATCTATTTGCTGATGAGATCGGAGGACAAGGAGTCCAAGAGTTTGTGGCTTATCTTTTGCGCGGGCTTAGCCCACGGTCTGGTGATCCACCTTCGCCTGTACCCCTTGCTGTTTAGCTTGGGATACTATCTAGCGCTGTCCACCAAGCTAACGCGAACTCCTCTAGACTTCTTGTGGCAAATCTTGCGCCCCAACACGCAGCAACAGTGCCTGGTAGTTGGAACCATTTTGAGCCTGGTGGCCCTGACATGGACCTTTTATTTGATGTACGGTTGGGAGTACATCTATGAGGCTTACCTCTACCACTTTGTGCGCAAGGACCCCCGCCACAACTTCTCTGTACAGTTTCTGATGCAGTATCTGGGCAGTACGGCGGAGACTTCGTCCATCCTGAAAATTCTTGTTATGGCCCCACAGCTCCTGCTTGTCCTCTACCTGAGCCTGAGCTTCGGCCAGTTTCGGCAGACGCTTCCCTTCTGCATCTTTACCGTGGCCTTTGTGATAGTAACCTACAACTCGGTGGTGACTTCGCAATACTTTATCTGGTATTTGGCCATCCTGCCGCTGTGCCTAAACAACTTTAAGCTGCTCTCGTGGGGGAAGTGCTTCAGCCTTCTGGGCTGGTGGCTGCTCGCCCAGGCTCTGTGGCTCCTTCCCGCCTATCTTTTGGAGTTCCGGACGTGGAACACCCTCTACTGGATCGGAGTGCAGGGCGCCATTTTCTTCGCCACCAATGGCTACATACTGGAGCAGCTTCTGAGTCATTATGGGTTCACCCAATTTAAGATTAGCTATAGGAAGTTATTATAAAGCAATCACACAACTTCAAGTAGATGCGATTAGTTTTGAATACGAGTTTATTGCTACAATAAAGTACTATTTTAATTGAAAGAACTCAATCTTTTTGTTTTTCTCACGAACTTGATGTTACCCTGCTCATTCCAAGCCACGTCGGTGAACTCCTATTAGACGCGTCGGTACAAGGATCGGGGACATGGAGTATCCACGGTAATGTTGGTTCCATTTTTGAATTTAGTTCTGTTTTCGTACAGTGTTTCGGTTCTTTGGTAATCCCTGTGTAAACTATTTTCATCGGATGTAAACGCTTCTTTATGGCTGGTTTTTGGAAACTCAAAATGCACAGTTGCTCCGAACAGTTGCATTGACTTACTTGGAAATCAGGTGGATCGCTGGTCTTTAGCAGTATCTTACTGAGAATTCCGGGCAGTGATGAGGTGTTTACCCTAGGAGGCTCTGGCTCTACAGGAACCTCTTTCTTTTTTCCTCTACGTAGAGGAGTTGCTGGCGGTCGCGTTGCTATTTCGGAAATATTCAACACGGGTATTTCAGGTGCTACATTTCTATTATTGTTGCTGGATGATGCATTCTGATCAGCATCCCTTTTATGTTCCTGAGCAATAAAAACAACTTGACAAATTTAGTTGTGAAAGGGTTTTAATATAATTTTAAAGGTATCACAAATTACGTTAAGCTATCTTTATTTTTACATTATTTTATTTAACTTTTTGTGGTGCTTAAAAACTTTATAAAGTTAATTAGTCGTTCCAGTTCCTTCTTTCGAAGATCGTACACTCTGTTGTGAATCTTCCACCAATCGGTATGCCCCGTCATGTCTGTCTCAAAAACATTGCCCTGCTTGTTCCAGACCACATCGGTGAACTCCTTTTGGACGCGTCGGTACAAGGCACGGGCACAGGGAGTTTCCACCGTTATGTTGTCAACGTATTTGTAGTCCTTCCGGTTCTCGTAGAGTTTCTGTGTTCTAATGTAATCCATACGCAGAGTGTTATCGGTGGAGGTAAACATGTGGTAAGCCCTTTTCCTAGCGGCTGGCTTATCGAGACACACAAAACATAGTCGGTTGGACGCAACAAATGGATTTATCTTTGGAGCATTTTCCGGGGGTTCGTTGCTTTTCAGCAGTATCCTACTGAGAATGGTCGGAAACGATGCGGGGTTTACCTTGGGAGCCTCTGGCTTAACAAGATTCTTTTTCTTCTTTCCTCTGATTCGGGGACTCACATGAGTCGCGGAAATTTTAAGCACCTGTATTTTAGGCAATTCTACTTGAGTCGCGGTTGAGTCAGTTTCCTGGTTTTGAGCCTCCATGGTGGAACAGAAGAAGCTCCCTTAATAATTTCTATATCAATACTGAGCAGAGTACACCGGAGGTGCTCCGCTTAAATTTACAAATGTTTAGTCGACAAGTGAAATCATTATGATTTCACCATTGAATGTTAAAAAAAAGCACAAATAGCGATGCTTTGTTTATATTTTTGTGGGAACGGCTAAAAGCTTAGCGATGATTTGTTTATATTTCTGTGTGAATGGCTAAAAGCTTAGGGTTAACTTTAATCTTAAATTATCAGCTGTTGGTTACACTTAAAAACTTTGTGTAGTTGATTAGCTTCTGGACTTCCTGATTGTGCAAGTCGTATATCCTATTTGTGATTATCCAAACATCTCCAAATCCGATCCATTCGGTTTCGAAAACATTTCCCCTCTTATTCCACAGGACATCGGTAAAGGTCCTTTGGACTTTGTGGTACAAAGATCGGGCGCAGAATGTTTCCACTGTTGTGGTTCTAACAAAGTCTAAATCTTTCCGATTTTTGTATTCCCTATTCTCCTTTTCGATGTCCTTGTCCAAGTGTTTGTCGGTAGAAGTAAACATATGGTAAATTCTCTTCTTCGCCGAAGGCTTGGCAAAACACAGCAAACAGAGTAACTGATTGTAGTCGGATTCATTTATCCTTGGACCAGCTTGTGGCGGAACGTTGCTTTTTAACATAATCCTGCTAATAAGAACCGGGAACGTTATCGGATTGATTTTGGGCGGTTCAGGGATCAAAAACTTTTTGAAAACCGGAGCAGAGTCGGACTTCTTTCGGCCTCTTCTGCGGGGAGGATGGGTGTCAGGGTTTTCCGATATTCTAAGAACTGGTGACTCAGTTTTTAATTTAAGTTCCGCCATTTCTGTTTTTAATACTTTATATTTTTTTAAATGAGCAGTCCTCGTTCTGAATTTAATAACGAACTAAAGTGTGTTTGCGTAAACCAGCTCTTTTAAGCAAAAAAAAACATTTCACCATCAAGAAAAAAGCTCAAAATAAGTTATGGTTGGGCTCCACATTGTTTACGTTTTTATTCCAATACCAATATAAACTGATTCATGATTAGGGTGGACCATATAAAAGTGAAATAATAGTTTTTTAAATGCTTAAAAAGCGTATAAAATTAAATAGTTTTTCATGTTCTTCTTCCCTGATTTTATTTATTTTCCTTGACAAGGACCAGATACCAGTCTCTGCTGTCATATCCAGCTCGAAGACATTGCCTTGTTTGTTCCACTTGGCGTCGCTGAATAATTCCCTAACTCTTTCATATAATGTTCGGGCGCAGAGCGTGTTCTCGGTTAGTTGGTTGACTATCTTCAAGTCCTTTCGATTTTTGTAAGCTTTCCGCACGTCACCATAGTCCTTTTCGCAATCCTTATCTGTTGATATAAACATATGATAGACCCGTTTCCTGGCTGCTGGCTTCTCCAGATAGAGGAAGCACAGGATCTGTGTATAATCCCAAATATTATCCGTGGGTGGTTCTTGGGGGGTATTGGTATTTAGCATTATCCTGCCGAGTATTGTGGGGAAGATGTCTGGGTTGATTTTATCGTTGATTCGGGGTGTTCCCCTTCGTCGTTGGGCATTATTGTTAGACATTATTAATTAAGTTCTATGGCTAACTTGTTAGACGAAGGTCTGTTGATAAACTGATTTAAAAACTCGATATAGTTCCGTGTAAGCTTTAAAAGCTTGATGCCGGCGCTTGAAAAGTTTTCTTTTATTTAAAAATGTAATAATTGGTGGAGAAATATATTTTATTTGTTTAATGCATTCATTAATTTAATAAAAATATTGATACATGTCAACTTGCATATTGCAATTAGCATTTTTTTTTTTCATTCCTAACGTGGGTCTATCATATTCAGTAAGCTTCACCCAGTACTCCGTCGCGATCATATCCTTATTCTACCAAACGTAATTCTGCCAAATCCTGAAAATGGTTCTGAAAAAGGTTTAGAAAGAATTCTAGAAAGAGTTGTTTTTATAAAAACTTATTTTATTTAGAAAATCTTGAAATCTTTACAGGTTGACTTCTATAATGAAACTAGGAACCGCCAACCAACATGCAAAGACCGATAGGAATCTCAAGGACTATAAAGTACAATTTTTTTGACAGCGATAGGTATTTTTATCGATTACTTTTCAGATATCACAGGTATTGATATATCTGACGATCCTCCTGGGCAAGAGATTCGCGGAACTGGATAACATTTTCATTTATCCAAAGTTCCTTAGCGATCCTATCTAATAAATAAAAAACAAACGTTGAATAACGGGCTTCTTTATTAGGCTATAAATATAAAAATAAATATTACTTAGTGTTTTTCAGATAACACAAATACTGGTAAAGTTCCATGGATTCTTCATCTGCGGCCTTGGAAACCGTACTTTGTATAAAATTTCTTGAATCTTTACTAAATTTGACCACATTGTCATTGATCCAGTATTCTTTTCCGATTTTATTCTTCAGCCGTTTCATAAAACCCTTAGGCTCGAAAGTGATCACATTTATTATCCAGCCTTTGATTTTAATTTCCGGTCCGAACTCGTAATAGAAGAAACCATTTTTTTTTACCTCGTTAGCCGAAAACCTTTCAATTGCTCCATCATCCAGAATTGAATTCAGCGGCCTGGCGCCACCCAGAATAACATTCTGCATTCGCATTTCAAAGTCGTCCGAAAAAAATTCTTTTCTGTGTTTAGCAATGGATTGTTTATCCAACTTATTGTGGTTCTCTTCCTCTCCAATAGTCAAAACATTGGATTTCGACTCCATACTCGTAAAATTATTGTATTATTAAGAAAGCTTAGTCCATTTCTTTCCAATATTTTTTGGAACTACGCTGGTTGCTCCTTGGTTGCCTTGTTTATTTATTTACAAATGGAATCATTTCGTATTTTCACAATCAAAAGCTACAAAAGCTCTTTCAGCTGTTTGGACTTTAGGGTGGACTTTTTATGTTTCTTAATATATAAATCAAATCGGAATACCTCTTGGGATTTATCGATCTATGTGATCGCAATCATGAATACATCCGGATGTATCCCTGGATCGAAACTTTCGATCGTTTTTTTTCAAATTTTTCTGATGGATGGGGAAACCCCTTTGAAAATGCAGGATGTTCATAAATGACCCCTGTCTATGTCTACATCTTTGCCAATTTTCATCCGATCCTTGAGCGGAATACCTTAAAAGATTTCTGGGACGATTCCCCATCATTCTGCATCAAAACCCTGGATCGAAATTTTCGATCGATTTTTTTCAAATTTTTCTGATGGAACCCCTTTGAAAATCCAGGATGTTCATAAATGGCCCTGGCTATGTCTACATCTTTGCCAATTTTCATCCGATCCTGGAGCGGAATACCTTAAAAGATTTCTGGGACGATTCCCCATCATTCTGCATCAAAACCCTGGATCGAAATTTTCGATCGATTTTTTTCAAATTTTTCTGATGGAACCCCTTTGAAAATCCAGGATGTTCATAAATGGCCCCTGGCTATTTCTACATCTTTGCCAATTTTCATCCGATCCTGGAGCGGAATACCTTAAAAGATTTCTGGGACGATTCCCCATCATTCTGCATCAAAACCCTGGATCGAAATTTTCGATCGATTTTTTTCAAATTTTTCTGATGGAACCCCTTTGAAAATCCAGGATGTTCATAAATGGCCCTGGCTATGTCTACATCTTTGCCAATTTTCATCCGATCCTGGAGCGGAATACCTTAAAAGATTTCTGGGACGATTCCCCATCATTCTGCATCAAAACCCTGGATCGAAATTTTCGATCGATTTTTTTCAAATTTTTCTGATGGAACCCCTTTGAAAATCCAGGATGTTCATAAATGGCCGCTGGCTATGTCTACATCTTTGCCAATTTTCATCCGATCCTGGAGCGGAATACCTTAAAAGATTTCTGGGACGATTCCCCATCATTCTGCATCAAAACCCTGGATCGAAATTTTCGATCGATTTTTTTCAAATTTTTCTGATGGAACCCCTTTGAAAATCCAGGATGTTCATAAATGGCCCCTGGCTATGTCTACATCTTTGCCAATTTTCATCCGATCCTGGAGCGGAATACCTTAAAAGATTTCTGGGACGATTCCCCATCATTCTGCATCAAAACCCTAGATCGAAATTTTCGATCGATTTTTTTCAAATTTTTCTGATGGAACCCCTTTGAAAATCCAGGATGTTCATAAATGGCCCCTGGCTATGTCTACATCTTTGCCAATTTTCATCCGATCCTGGAGCGGAATACCTTAAAAGATTTCTGGGACGATTCCCCATCATTCTGCATCAAAACCCTGGATCGAAATTTTCGATCGATTTTTTTCAAATTTTTCTGATGGAACCCCTTTGACAATCCAGGATGTTCATAAATGGCCGCTGGCTATGTCTACATCTTTGCCAATTTTCATCCGATCCTTGAGCGGAATACCTTGAAAGATTTCTGGGACGATTCCCCATCATTCTGCATCAAAACCCTGGATCGAAATTTTCGATCGATTTTTTTCAAATTTTTCTGATGGAACCCCTTTGAAAATCCAGGATGTTCATAAATGGCCCCTGGCTATGTCTACATCTTTGCCAATTTTCATCCGATCCTGGAGCGGAATACCTTAAAAGATTTCTGGGACGATTCCCCATCATTCTGCATCAAAACCCTGGATCGAAATTTTCGATCGATTTTTTTCAAATTTTTCTGATGGAACCCCTTTGACAATCCAGGATGTTCATAAATGGCCGCTGGCTATGTCTACATCTTTGCCAATTTTCATCCGATCCTGGAGCGGAATACCTTAAAAGATTTCTGGGACGATTCCCCATCATTCTGCATCAAAACCCTGGATCGAAATTTTCGATCGATTTTTTTCAAATTTTTCTGATGGAACCCCTTTGAAAATCCAGGATGTTCTTAAATGGCCCCTGGCTAAAAACATTTTAACTTTGGCTAACTAATACTAACAATGTTTGAGCTTTGGCACTTGTATGCATGTAGTGTATGTGCGATGTACTAATACTGTTCCCTCTTATCAATTGTCTATCATTAATTCAATTTTTTTCATTTGTGAACTGGGAAAGCAACAAGCAAAGGCCTCGCTTTGATCCAAATAACAGATAGACATGGTTAGGCATCGGTGATTTTTACTGCGCACCTCTGGGGGTCTTTAGTATGGAATTAGACGCGTGCTAGATACGGATATAGTAGTGGCAGGTGTGAGCACAGGTGATGATGTCTGTGGGTCGGCTGGGGGGTTTTTCTCGGCCCGTAAAATTTCTCAATTTCGGACTGATAGGTAGAGGTGTGTTTTGTAATGCCGAGACGTTGCTATCACATCGCACGACTTGGCTGATATAACTTCTAACGGCGTCTATGTTTTGTTTCAATTATATTTTTATAATTTGACTTTGGAAAGTGTCAAGTACAAGGCAGATAGCCCCAGAAAAGTCCCCGTTAACTGCCCTAAAATCGGTTGATCAGCAAATAAATCATTTAATAATTGAATTGTCAACAAATGCACCTTGGAGGCTCATATATAATACAAAAACGGCGATTTACGCAACTGTCGGTAGTGCACCCCTTATTTATTGCTATACAGAGATACATATATACTTATATATATAGTATGGAGCTGCGGTGAATTCCCTTATAAAACGAGCAAATATTAGCACAAATGTTTACATTCTGGCATGTTTATACAAATGATCCAAAACCGATACACATATCCAGGTTGTGAGCACCACCGAGCCCGTACGACGACTGAAATCTCAATCAAAACCTGAAATCTGGAAACTGAAAACTGCAAACTGAAAGCTGAACTTGAAACCCACGCAGTTGATATGGCCAAGACTCGAGCTCTCCGGAGAACGATCTCGGGAACTCTCGGAGATTATAAATGTTAATCAAAACCAAAAGTGCAAATTGCAGGTGCAAATTTCAGAGTTTGTAAACAAACATTAAACTCGGGACCCGGTTGGCGGGTAGGAAGTGATTGCCTCAGATCTTTGAACGTTACCTGGTAACAGGCAAATATTTTTTCATTATGTAGATGAGTATCTATTTTTCTATATGTGGCGGAAAACTTTATCGTCTTATCTGGGGGAGGGTTATTACCCCCTCACCATTTGGCAAGGTGGTTCTAATTTTACGACCATCCACTGCGAAATCAACAAGTCAATATCAAGGGACTTAACAATGATAACAAAGTTGGCAGAAAAACCACCGAATTTTCGGCTGCACTCCATAAACTGATAACCGACTGTTATGGGTACACCATAAGAAATCAGATTGTAGGGGTTTTTGGGTTTCACCTAAAGTTCAATCTATCCAAGAAGACTATTTTGTTAGTTTTTTTTTTTATTTTTAAAACAATAAATATAGATGATTGCCAAGTGTGATGTTGATGTCTCCAATCCCACAAAGAGCGAATAAGCCTGGTCAGTTTAAGGGGATAGCGTGGCCCATTGCACTGGGACAACACAGCTGTGTATTAATCATCGGAGAAGAGGTCTTTTACCTTATCAAAGACCTCCCCGGCTTAGCTTCGATACTCTCATGCCTACGAGGTGATTTTCGGGCTGCGTTGGCCCTCCAACAAAATAAAAAGCCCCGTCGTAGACACTCTCCGGTTCTCCGGTCTGCCGGCTGGTATAAAAGCGGCTTCCGAGCAGTGATATCGTTCAATAGCCAAAGAGCGAGCGTTCCGTTCGGTCGGCAGAGAAATCAGTAAAAGCGAAAGCTCCAAGCCATAAACCACGTAAACCCAAAATCGAGAGGGAGTTCCCCTGGCGGAAGCAGACGATCCCCCAACCGACAACACAATTGGATATTTTGACCTTAGTTGCGAAGCGGATTGCTCATCATTTTCGCCGAATGGTGTTCCCCCAGAAAAGACAGAGAGAAAAACAATTAATTCCACTCCACCAAACCCAAAGAGATAAAGAGCCAGTTAGCTGGAGAATGAGCTGTTAGACGAAAATTTGTGTGGTGATTTTTTCGTGTGATTAGCAACGGAAGGCAACAGACTAGAAATAACAACTAACACCAGACAAAGGCTGAGGTAATTCACACAAAAATGGGCGTTCGAGTGATAGAGACGGATTCGGCCAGTGATTCCTATGACGATGACGAGTGTTCCACTTGCCAGCAGGAGGAAAAACAGCAGCCAAACAAGGCACCCAACAAAACCAAGACCAGGAGCACTACCACGCTTCCGGATACCACCACCTACAGCAGCAAGGACCTGGTGGGCAACTTCAAGGAATATCGTATAGAGAACAATACCCGGGACCTGCGAATCATCGGCAATGGCAACCGGATTCGGATTGTCAGCAATTCCGGCAATCTGCAGGTCATTGGCAATGCCTCCCGCCTCAAGATTCAGAGCAATAGTGGAGCTCTGAAGTACACCGGAAACGATGGGAGGATCTACTTGGGCAGCAACTCGCCGCAGCAAAACGTGGATTATACCGGTTGCAATGGGTTGCTCAAGGTGGTCAAGTCCCTGGATCTTAGCGGCAGCGGCAGCAAAAAGCCCAGCAGGCGAGGTCATGCTGGCAAGCCGAGTGAAACCCCCCAGACGTCCTCTTCCGGGGGAATCGAGATCGACAGCAATCTCACCATAGTCAATGGAGTGTCCGGAAACATTGTGATCAAAAATGCCATCAACGTGAGCATTTGAACCGATGGAGCTCTCTAAGTCATCCCCAAAGATTAGTCTAATTCTTGCCGGCGCACCGAAGAGGTTCCTACTGACAAAAAGTCACTCTTAGTCATATCTGCGACTTCCGACTGCAACATTTCATTCAGCATTGATCAAGTATTAGCCAAAAACATGCATCCTAGTGTACTTAGCCTATTTATAATGATAGTTAAAACCATGATGAACAAAGCCCTAACTTCATTCTAAGAATGAATGATCTGATTAACCCAAGCCTAAAAAATATATATTTAAAATAATTACCAAACCCCTTGCTTAGTTTTTGTTTAATCATTAGAGAAAACCCCATAGCCTTGGCGTACTTCACATTTCCTGAGAAGCGGGGTGATCTACCCAGTGGATGTGTAAATAACAAAAGTGTTTTCTTTAATGCTCCACTATCTGCAGCTGGGAGAGAAAAAAAAACATATTTTTTTTAAATTCCATTTATAAATTTCTCGAAATTTCTGTTAATCATCTAGATGCATTCGAGATTGGAGCGCTGCCCTCGCACTGACCCATTTTTCAGTGACCGCGGAAAAAGTACCGTGACAGTTATGCCTTTATCGAGCTACTACTTTGCTGATTAATTAAATTTCGCTTTTCTTTGGGTGCCCTTGGTGACGGACTTTCGAGTGCCGAATATCAATTCTCGGGGATTTTTTCTTCAAGTTAACAAAGCGGCATACAAAGCAACAATTCATTCCGAAAAAAACGAATGCCACCTTTGCACTCACTGGAGAATCGCACATTTAGTGCCCTCAACTTGTACTTAAGTTACTCTGGGAACCCCAGAGAAATATCTGATTTGGTTTGGTGTGATTTAAGGCTTTAATAATAACGCTGTTTGATGCAGCAAATTTATAATTGTCGGAAGGCGATGACTTATGAACTGAGAGCAAAGATGAACGCATTAATGAATAAAAACATGTATTTATTCTCTCTACGATTTATAGAATTAAATATGTTGTGTGTGGAGTTTCTAATACCTTTATTTAATTTCATTTTATACTATTTTTGTTTTGTTACGTACTATAAATTTCAAACACGTTCTAATTTCGCGCCTTCCCTCTGAGCAGTGTGACTCCCCAAGAAATATACATTTATCGATAGGTAGCAGTGGTCGACCATGTACGAACAGGGTTTTTATTTACCGGTTCGATGGTCACTTCGAGCTCTTAATATTGCAATAAAATGTAAGATATAATTGAAAAGAATCATAAAATATTTAAAAATCGTCGATAGGCAAATCCATATGAAAATACTATCGATAAATTGATAGGTTAATTATCAACAACCCCATCCCGCTTTCAACCGCATCGCTTGAATAAAAACAAACATTTTGCGACATCTGAAGAACAAAATAATGTTTGGTGCTACGCAATCTACTAACCGGATGAATGACTTCGAGGTGGCCTCGCCACCCGACGACTCCATATCGGCGCTCGAATTCAGCCCCAACACGTTGCAGAAGAACTTCCTGATTGCCGGCAGCTGGGACAACAGCGTACGCTGCTGGGAGGTGGAACAAAATGGAACAACCGTACCCAAGTCGATGAAGACCATGGGTGGCCCAGTGCTGGACGTGTGCTGGTCGGACGACGGCACCAAAGTATTTGTGGCCTCCTGCGACAAGCAAGTAAAGCTCTGGGACCTGGCCTCCGACCAGGTGATGCAAGTGGCGGCACATGACGGACCTGTGCGGACGTGCCACATGGTTAAGGCGCCCACATACACCTGTCTGATGACTGGCTCCTGGGACAAGACACTTAAGGTGGGTAATTTCATCACAAAAACCTTCAGTATCGCTGAATCACGATAAATGTGTTTTGCGGTTTTAGTTCTGGGACATGCGTTCCCCCAACCCTATGATGACCATCAACCTACCCGAACGGTGCTACTGTGCCGACGTGGACTACCCAATGGCTGTAGTTGGCACCGCCAACCGAGGTTTGATCATATATTCGTTGCAAAACAGCCCCACGGAATATAAACGGCAGGAAAGTCCGCTCAAGTACCAGCACCGCGCCATATCAATTTTTAAAGATAAGAAGAAGGAGCCCACGGGCTATGCCTTGGGCAGTATCGAAGGCCGTGTAGCCATTCAGTATGTGAGCCCCGCGAATCCCAAGGATAATTTCACATTTAAGTGCCACCGCTCTACGGGCACGGCGGGCTTCCAGGACATTTACGCCGTAAATGATATAGCATTCCATCCGGTGCATGGCACTCTGGTAACCGTCGGATCTGATGGAACATTTAGTTTCTGGGACAAAGATGCCCGCACCAAGCTCAAGTCGAGCGAGGCTATGGACCAATCTATTACCAAATGTGGATTCAATGCCAATGGCCAGATCTTCGCATACGCCGTTGGTTACGACTGGTCCAAGGGGCATGAATACTTTAATCCTGCTAAGAAGCCCCAAATCTTCCTGCGCTCGTGCTATGACGAGCTGAAACCACGTATCAACTGATTGGAAGCCTGTTTTAGTTTTAGTGAGAGCCCCCAAATGAACTGCGAATAAACACTGATTCGAAGCGAAATCCCAGCGAGGGTTTATTTTCCCTAAATTTTAACTAATGGTGACCTTTATCTCCGTGTTCATCCTTTTCATGACCGTGGTCGTGACCATGGCCGCCTTGACCCTTGCCAATGCCCAGACCATATTCTACAGCAACGGTGGCGAGGAAAGCGCAGAATCCCACTCCGAGGCCGCGGAAAAGGAAGGTGTTCAAGCGTCCTTTGTGTGTGCCGAATTGCTTGGGTTCATAGCGCCACACCTCGTTCCTGCAAGAACCATTCCAGTAAGCTAGTCAGAACGCTTTAGAAAAAGATATTTGTAACTTACCTGAGCCAAGGATCCTTCAAGCCCTGGCGAGCAAGTGCCTCCTTCACTTCCACCAGCTGCGGCACACTCTCCACTTTGTATGCAGAAGCATGGGGCACTTCGTATGGTTCTCCGTGATGTCCACCCATTTCTCAACTGAAATTCGAAATAAATAAGATAGAATTGTAGCCTTTCCTGGACTGGAAAATTACATAAGTGTTTGTATGTTCCTGATAGTAATGGGCCCACAAAAATGTATCAATCTAGAAGATTGAAAGCTCAGAGAAACAAATCTGATGTTGAAATATATGAAAACGCCAAAATCTTACATTTTTGGCAGAAAATTGATAAAATATATTAAAAATAAATATACGCACGGTTGATTTAGAGATGAGCAGGTGTCGATAGGTTTCCGCACAGCTGATAAATCGATTTTCAGCAAAGGCAATTTTCAGCAATATTTATTAAATATAGTCGTATTACGGAAATAGTAATGATTACTTGCTTAAAGTTCCCAATTTTTAGAATTTGTTTCAAGATATCAGAAAAATAAATGAAATCAAAAAAGAACAGACCTAACTTAGGGATGAACCGGAAGTTGACCTATCGATAGAACGGAAGTTGCCACCTAGCACCATTTTTAAAAAATAAACTTTTATATTTTAGATTTTTATTTATTCAGTAAATGTATGGTTGCAATTTGTAGAACATTTGTAATTTAAACGTGCTTAAGTGAAAATATACATAAATCGCTTTCCATTTAATTCTCTAGTTACACAATAAGTAATAATAATATATGTAGTATCTATATATTAATAGCGTTTCTCTCTTTAATCGTTAACTTAAAAAATGTGTTTTTGCATGAATTTTATGGTAAACTCTGGTTTTTGCAACTTTTGTCACTACATTGGAAAGAAAACGGGTTAAAAATTTAAGCATATAGATACATAGAACGAAATACTGTTTTCTTATGCACTTTCGCCGATAAACGTATGGATCTGAAATGCAGAATGCACGAACAATATCAAACTATCAAACTAACTCTCTACTACTGTTTTGGAAGCGTCTTGTTCACAAATCAATTTTACATTATCCTTCATCTTCTGGTTGTCCACAAATGCTGCGGTAATTCCGGGGGAACAGGCTCCACCCTGCACTTAATTTTACGAGTTTTGGTTAAAAGTTAAAAGTTATATGGGCTTATATCCGGTTGTTAAATAGGTTTTGCTTGAATCACATTTCGAATTTCTAAAGATTAGTTTCAGATTTTTAGTTTCATAATTTAACGCATGTTGCTACAACAATTTAGGTATTCTGAAATCAAATTGTACTCTTAACTTCTGTTCCTTTCCCCAGGATCCCCAGGTTCCCCCTACTCTTTTTTTCATTTTCAAGTTTTTCCTTTTTTTTTTGGGTTTTGTTCCAGTTTTTAAAGTGTTTAGATCCGCTCCTCGGCCAGTATTTCGTTGAGCAGACGGTTGAGACTATCCAGACCGGTCAGGAAACCCCCGTCTGGTCCATGGTGCACCGGCGCAGCCACAGGAGTGGGCAGCATGCTGCCGTTCCTCGGCACAAAGGCCGTGTGGGCAAAGTCGATGAGGCGCACGTCCACAAAGCACTGGGAGTCATCTGTGGGGGGTGCAGACATATCCAGTGACTTGGAGCTATGCTGCAACAGGGCAGAATTGCGGGGGGCGAGCTGCTCGCTGCTGTTGTCCAGCGAGTCCAGGAGCAAGCCGGCCAGCAGGGAGGAGTGCGAGTGAGGGTTGGAGGTCTTTGCCGGCGAGGATACTGCCGACACTGGCGTCGAGGTGATCGTGGATTTCTTAGCCTCGCGCGAGTCGCACTCTCCCAGAGCCGCGGCCTGCTCGTCATCATCCTTGCAGCGCAGTCGCTTCACCGCACCTTTGACCGACTTCAGGGATGAGGCGCTCGAGGAGGCGGGCGAGACCAGGGAGCGGGCGGTGGCGGTTCCGGTTCCAGTGCCATTGGAGATGCTGGAGTTGCCGGCAGTAAGGGGCGGGGAAGAGGCGGACTCGGCAGCAACCGAGGCAGCATCGAAGGACTGCTGCGACTTGTAGCGCTTGAACATGGCCTCCGTGGGTCCGATGATGCTGCTCTCGTAGTCCGAGCTGGCGTCATCGCTGCTGTTATTTCCCGTCTGCCGCCCACTGGCCACCGCCTTGATCTGCTCCGACAGGCCCGAGAAGTCGTCGCTGCTGTTGCTGCTGTAGTTCATCCACGAGTCACCGGAATGTGGCGATGAGGTCGTCACGCTAGGCAGCGCTGGCTCTGGGTCCAGGAATACTGTCTCCTCGGAGATTGGAATGAATGCGCCCGGTCCCTTGCCGGTCAGTCCACTGGCTGGAACAGAAGCCGCTGCCGCTGCTGCTGCCGCGACCTTGGCTGCCATCACACCACAGCTGCGCGGTGGCGGCATGGCGGCCGGATGGTCCTCCTCGTCCTCTTCGTCGGTGGTGGTGATACTGGCCCCCGTCTGCTTGACCCCTCGGGCTGCCGCCTCCGCAAATCCTCGCTTGTGCAGGTGCCGTCGAGTGGCCAGGTTGAGCAGCGAGCTGGAATCGTTGGAGGCATCCGCATCGTAGTTGCAGCCATCGGCTCCGGTGCTGCTGTTGGTGGCCGAGGCATTGCCACTGTCCGCAGCCACCAGCTGGAGATCCTCGTCTGTGTCATGGGGCTCTAGTTCGTCGCCGGCCTCGTGCCCATCCTCGTCCTCCAGGTCGTCCTCCTCGTCTATGCTGTTCTCTGGATGATAGTCGAAGACAGTGCCGGGCACAGTTGCCGACTTGGGCGCCTCCGGCCACTCGTCCATGCTCATCGACGGCGGATGGGCCATCGGGTTCTCCTCGAAGCCTTCGTACACAATAAGCAGGGAGCTGGCGAAAGGATTCACTGATTAGACCTGAAACACTGGCCACTTGTGGGCTTCAACTCACCAAGAGTAGAACCTGTAGCTGGACTGCTTCTCAATCACGCGACGCAGTTGCAGCAGCCGCTGCAGTATCTTCCGGATGACGCGCACCCGTAGCCTGAAGCCGTTGTAGAAGAAGTCGTGCAGAGCCTGCTTGAATCCTCCCTCGTTGAGCTCGCGGCCCCAGTACTTATCTCGCTTGGCATACTGCTCCAGATCGGCCTGGTAGGTCTGCATCCCGCACAGACGCACGCCCAGGGAGCCGGAGGTGCTGGCCGCGCACTTGGCCATCTGCTTGGAGCGCTTCTCCGCCGAGGCGTCGTCGCCATGCTGGCGGGTGCCCATCTTGAGGTCCAGGATGCAGGGATTGCGGAACTGCGAGGTGATGTTCTCGAGCATGAGGAAATCTGTAAAGTTCCACCAAATAAGTTAAGAATCCTTTTAGCAATTAGTTCTATCCCATAACCTACATTGCTTATTAGTGTTGTCCAGTTGGGAGATGCTCTTGATGACATCAGCTGCCTGGCCATTCTTGTGGACCTTCATCCTGTAATGAAATGGATGGTTAGCCAATTTCGGGGTTAAGATTAGGGACCAGGGATCACTCACCTCAGCACCTCGTCCCGCTTCCTCTTGGAGGCGCTCATCTTGCGAACGGGAACGGCGGCCGCCTCCTCCCGGAAACTGGGCGAGTAGCGCTTGTCCAGCTTGGCTCCGCCCATGGTGGTGGCCTGCATGACGCCTGGAATGGACACAGAAACGAGCCGGACCGGGAGATTAGTGAACTGTGATTGGAGCAGCACTCTCGTCTCTTCTTCTGGCTGAGTTTTATGTACCGACACGGGATGGGTGTTAGGAGCGGTTTGGGGGTCGGGTTATTCAGAGATGTGGCAATGGAGGCCCTAGGCGGTTAGCACATAGCGAATTAGCAGACACACGGTATGGATCGGAACAGACAAAAAACAAGATAGCTCTGGCGGTGGATGATGGTGGAAATGGAGCCGGACTGGCTAAAAGTATTTTTCTCAGTGCAATGAACTCGAAAAGTGCTTCATGCATTTCCAACATCAGATCAGACGGATTCAGATGGCTTTCAGAATGTTTATGGCATATGGCGATTAAATAACTAATCCTATTCCTAATCTAAGTTGGTGCAAAACAGAAACGGATATATATGTATATATATTTATATAGAGAGAGGAGGTAAAGAGGGAGAAAGACTTAACGAACCGACGCAGTAACAGGTGCAAGAGTAATTGAGAAAAATAATATTTGTAAATTGTGTTCCCTTCTGGGGAATCGTCCTGTTCTTACGAGTAATTATTCTAATACGGGGTTTTCTTAACTAGCATAGTGTTTTGCTTCCATTATATGGTAATTATTGGTATGGTAGATATTGGTAATTAACATATGTAAAATATATAAGATATAGATGTGTTTTATTCATACAAACCCTTTCGCTTCGCTTTGGTCTTGGCTTTGCCTTTGGCTCGGGCTCGGGCTCTGGCTCGCCTGCATTCTAAACCGATTTAAGCAGGACGGGCCGGCTGATCGATTAAGGATCACTAGGGATATAGATGAGACGAGCTGAGCGGAGATGAGCCGGAGTGGAGCAGAGCAGAGTATAGGCGGAGTGGAGTGGAGCAGAGCAGAGCAGAGCGGAGGTGGCGACGACGACTACACACAACAACACACTTTCACCTTTCACGTTTGAGGGAATGGAGGTGCGTTCTCTGAACAAACACATAAAATAAGAGACTCGATTTTGTTTCTGTTTCATGGCGGGAAAAAAAATTAAATGGCTTTACGCTTTTTATGGGCTTTCCCGGGAGAGCTGGTTGGAGGAGGACTCGTTCCGGACTCCGGATTTCGGTTTCAGTATCAGTATCGGTATCGGTTACGGTTCGGTGAGAGGTGGTTTGCTTGGTTCGGCGGCAGATCTCGAGCGGGTCTGTCAGTCGGGCAGCAGGCACCTCGAACCTTTGGATAATACGAGCATAGAGCGAATATGTAGTGGGGATGGCACACGCCCCCCGATCCAGATGGGATCGGGAGTGGGTGCTTCAGTAGTAGGTTACATAGATACATACATACATAGATGGTATATCATTCAATTTCCATTTTCCGTTCCAGCAATTGTACAATTTTCGCCTGGCAAAAACTGTACAATCCTTGTGGACTTTATACTTTACATGATTTTAAGTTTAATATTTTCATATATATATATAATTTTTTTTTTTTTTGCATTTTGTATTGATTTGAATTTGATATTGGTTTTTGGTTGGTTTTGGTTTGCGACTTACCCATTGTTGTCTGTTTTTTGTTACTAACTAAGAGGGTTTGATCGGAAATGGTCTCTGGTTCGGGCCGTCGAGTCAGAGAATGTTCTGTGGCATGTGGCAGCTACAACGTATTTTTCGGTTTTTTTTTTTATTTTCGATCTTAGCTCTTGTATTACATAACTTTAAGGCTATAATGTTAGCTACATATTTATTGTATATGGTTCAGTCTATTTTCTTCAGTCAGTTTTTCATTTTATTTATTTTTTTTTGTTTTTTTTCTTTTTTTGTGCTCGGTTTTTATTTTTCCATTTTTCAATAAACAACTTACGAACTAAGGATATCACATATATGTATATTTTTAAGGCGTAGAGAAAAAAAAAATACTATAAGTAAAAATGATATTCGAATGCGATTTTGGCTTTATCTAGGGACGATACAAGAGGAGCAAACGCATATTGGTTGGTTGGTTTTTGGCTTCATAATTTTGGCGGTTGTTTGTTGCGAGTTAGTACAAAAACAAAAGTACGAATCAATTAAAAATTGGCGATTTCGGAACTCAAGACACATGACAAATGCTTGGCGCGATTCAGAATCAGAATGCTTTATAATTACGAGTATTGTATATGTATATATTTTTTGGCACTTATTGTTATTTTTTGTTCTTCTGTTTTTTATATATTTTTTTCGTATGCATATTTTGTTCGATTGAATGAATAAAAACGATTAGTTAATTCGAAACGAAAGAGCAAATGAAGCGCTTCGACAAAATCGAGAGATAATTGATAAGGTGTGATCAGTATTTTTGGTGTTTCGGATGGCGAAACAGTCGGTATCTTACCTTTATACTTGGGCACAAACTTCAGTATGTCCTGCGGAATGTTCTGGTAGAAGTCCAATTCGCGCAGGTTCAGCGGCTTGATCACCGTCGACTGGTTGAGCAGCAACAGGCGAGTGTGTCCTCCGACCTGAAAGAGTTCCAAAATGACACTATTATTAAAAATAATTATTGTGCAGGAACATAAGAATGTTTCTGTTCACATTTAACGCTAATCTAATCGTTTAAAAACAATTTATTAGCTCTCTTAACATCTTTATATATATATCCTACACCGCCTTTCGTTTTCCAGTTGTTTATTATGTTTTTGGCTATCAAAACACACAATCTAAACAATTTCAGCCCATTCTAGATCCCAGACGCGTGGCCATAACCCTGGCAGTTGGTATCTAATCGCGGTTCTACGTCACTTCTTGTCCCGAAGCGAAAGTGCCAAAAGACTACTAGGTGTTCTCTTATCAAAACTTAAAAAAAAAGGGGAAACAATTAAAAAAAAAAAAGTATCAGGTACCCATGAGAAAGTCGGATCAATCGGCTTTACGTCATCGAAGCCTCTAAGCCTTTAACAATTGACAAAATTTATTTTGTTATACTTGTACTGGATTTTTTAGCGTCATTGACAACTCGTGGTTCAATTAAGATGACTGTCAACCGGCGCTAGATCATGAAGTCGATCAAGGCCCGAATAAAGCATCGATTGCAGAAGCGCTTCCCGAGGGTTGCTGCCCATGGCTCTGTCACCTCCATCCTCGAAATGCTCGTCGGCCGGAGCGGCAGCACCAGTCATATCAGCCGGTATGTCTATGTGGCCGCGGCCGCTGCAGTCCGACAATCGAACAAAATGACTCACTCCATCGAGTCCTCGGAACCCACCGATTTTTCCAGCAGCAGCACCAAACAGCGATTTCCCTGGGGCCATCGCAAGTCCTCCACCAGCCACACCAGGGTGCGCGAATCGGTGGCGTCGGCTGGGAAGAGACGTCCCACATCCTCGTTGAACAATGACAATTATTCGCAAACGGACAAACGGATCAGCCATGATAAGCGCTCGAAGACAACGATACCCGTTTACGCGGGCAGCTCGCAGGGAAAGCGCCGCCCATCGCAAGCCACTAACAGAAGGGATTCCCAGTGGCAGACTGGTAGAGGGAGACCGATCGTCGAAGACTACACGCGTAAGAAGTCACACACCAAATCAGTTCAATTTAAAACGGCTCCGATTCTGTTAGGCAGGACGCCAGAGGCGAATCTGGTGACCACCAAGTGCAATGCGGTGCACGACGGCCGGAAGCTGCTGCAGGAACGGCTGATGGTGGAGGTGGACGTCCTCTTCAAATTGCTTTTTGCACCATCGCAGTTCCTGCAGAGCTTCCATGATAGGCGCCACACGACGGACCTTCGAATGGGCCACTGGGCGAAGAACTCTAGCGGTGAGAACGAACGCACTGTTACAATGACTGTCGCATTGGCAGCCAACATCGGCCCGAAATCGGCGAAAGTCACCGAAACGCAGAAGTTACGCGACTGCTGCGTGCCGGGTGAACTCTATTCCATCGATGTGCGAAGCGTCAATGCAGAGATCCCGTACGCCGATACCTTCGAGGTGCACCTTCACTACTGCTTGAAGGCAGCTAGATCAGAAGGAGATCAGACCGACGTACTCATTTTCGCCCAGATCAAGTTTGTGAAGTCCGTCTGGGCAGTGGTGAAGGCATTCATCGAAAAGAACGCATACGCAGGCCTGGACGAGTTCGCCCAGTCTCTGTACAGTTCTCTGCTCAATGAGATCAAGAAGCTGTGACTTATTGTTGCTTCCTGACCCTGATCCTGACCCAGACCCATCGTGATTTGAGTTAAAAAAACACCGTCCCTTAATATATCTAGAAACGACTGTATGGGTCGATTGTGGTTTGTTGTCTCCGAGGGGTTTCCTCTTCCTTTCAGTCGCATTATGATTTAAAGAATGATTTTTGAAATATAAAGCACTCACCTGGTTTGACAGCGGATGCAATGCCACCTCATCCTCGTTGTCCAGAAGATCCTTGCCGAGCTGGGAGGAGGACTTGGATGCCTTGGCAGCAGTGGTTGGTGTTTCCGGCAGCTGTTGCTGCTGCGGCTTGGTGGGGGTGTTGCTCACTGAGAGCTGCTGGAGATTGGCAGTTACCAAGCTGCTGCTACTGTTGGGAGTTGCAACATGTTGCTGCTGGTGCTGCTGCTGCTGCTGGGTCTGGTGGAGAGTCGAGTGAGGTGAAGAGTCCTGCTGCAGGAAGCTGGATCCACTGGCAAACTGCAACTGCGACTGCAACTGGCTTAGGCTACTGGAGATTTGTGCCACAAATTGTTGCTGCTGCTGTTGCTGTTGCTGCTGCTGCTGTTGGAGTTGCTGCTGCTGTTGCTGCTGCTGCTGCTGCTGCTGCTGATGGAGGAGTAGATCACGTCCATGGATGCGTTGCTGCTGTTGTTGTATATTTGGAACATGTTGCTGATATGACGACAAGTCAGAATCTCCCATGCCCCAATCCCCCAAGAAATATACCATTCCCCGCCGCGGTAAACAGTGTAACGATTGCTGTTCGCTTTTTAGGCTTTCTCGCTCGAAGGCTTTCCCGCTCGGAGCACTGGGTGGTGGGAAATCCGTGTCTCCTGCCGCTTTGTTCTGTCTGCAATGGGAGGGAGATGGAGATGTCGTGTGCTGTTAATAAATTCCATAAATTGCCTGCAAATTGGGTTAAATAAGCGATAATCTTAACCTGCCACACTCGATCGCTTAATGGCCTGAATCATCCCCCGATCGTTCACTCAACTGGCCACTAACCGGTTCTCGGATCGCATCGGATTGTATCCGACCGGGTCGGAGCAAATGCATTCGGAATGCGGGCGGGGGTTCAATGTCATTTCCGCCACGGAACACTTGCCACGCGACTTCGGAATGCAAATCCAGTTCCGGCTTACGAATGGGTTTCTGTGAACTTGAAGTTTCCTAGTTCTTGGGTCAGGGCTTTCGGATTCTTAACTCTGACAGCCTATTTGTAGGAGGACCACAAAGATCAATAACCCCTGGCCAAAGCCCAGAGATCAACAACATGCCGCGTTCTATCAAATTTCGGGGGATCATTCGCACTGCGGCTGGGCGATCCACTTGAATATTACCTACCCAGTGGACCTCCTGAACCCACTGCCCCTGCACCGTCTCCTCTATCTCGACCCACAATCTGCATCAGGCATCAACAATCAACAATCAACAATGGTACATGGCATTTAGCAATCAAATCAGCCCGTAAACCAAGAGCTGTATATTAGAAAAGCATTCAACGAAGCGTGCTGTTAATTGAAAGCAATTGCGAGTCCGGGGAATCGGGGGTATCGGGGGAACTAGTCAAGCGTGCGGCACGTGCACAGGAGAAGCTGTGGGGCAGATAGGGCGGCTCTGGTATCAAAGGTTTCTAATTAGCGAGCTGGCAAATTATAATATTAATCAGAGCTGCGAAAAAATCGCACGACTCCCCGAACAATTGCGTTGCAGACACGCCTATCAGTCTGCCCTCTGCCCATATTTATTTATCAACGCCCCTGATTGTTGTTTTCTAATCGTTTCAGCAAACAGGGAACTGCACACGTCATAAAGATAGCCCAGCCAGACGGTGTATGCAAATTAGACAGCTGCTGGCCCTGCCACTATTACCTGATCGAGACCAGACGGCGGCATGATCTAATCCCCGCTAGATAGCAGACCTGAGATGCGGTTACAGATACAATGGAGTAATGGGAGACTGTGTACTGTGTCCGTGTCATTAGACAGTTGGCTGCATAGAAACTACCACCCGCCGGGTTCGGGAAACCACAAAAGGCAATTAACCGCCGGATCCAAAACGGATCCAAGTGTTCCGCCAGTTCGTTAACTCTCGAGGTGATTCACTCCGGTGTCTTGTCTACGCCGCACAAAACAATACGGAGAAGTTTATCGCCTAGCCCGAGCCAAAAGCTGGCCGCCTATTTCGACAGGGGTTATTTATAGCAGAGGCCTTTAAATAAATTAGTGTTTACTCGCTTTTTTGCGCTTTTTTTTTTTTTTGCATTTTTTTCCAACCATCCATCCGTTAATGTCCCCGGGAAAATGTCAAGCGAAAGTCGCTAAAATTGATTGGGAACACGGAAGGCAGACAATCTACGCCGGATCCCAGTGTGTGTAAGTAGCTAATCGGGCAATTAATTGAAAGCGATTGCCGGAGATTGAAGATCAGCCAAAGATCGCCCGGACGGAATGAATCAGCAGAATCGGCGACCTTATCGACGAGCGGAAAAAACAGAAGCGAGGAAAACTTTGGGGGAGGGTATCGGAATCAAAGTTCGTCGCAAAAACTAAACATCCCCGAGTGCTCCACTTTTCCGGACGGGGGCAGCTACTGGGCACAGTCAGGCATGGGCATATGTACATATTTATAAACTTTATATATCGTGTACATAAGGTGGAGCGGAAAGTGGGTCAGCGGCGGCGAATAAAGCAGGCCGAACTGAAACCCAAACAGCTGCTCCGGTCTCCGGAGGCGCTGCTTTGTGTGACTTTGTCCGAAAGCGTATTTGATGGGACCGGACAATTGAAGTCGAAGTCCCCCGTAAGTAGGAACTGTCAGCTGTTCCTCCCACCCACCCAGGAGCACCCAAGAAGCGAAAACATGTGTCCGAACAAAGGCCAGCTACGACAACAGCCGCAATGCAAAGCACAAAGGACGGATAGCCTCTGATTACTGGGAATATCCATTCCGGAGGAGATCGGAGCTCTACCGGAGATCCGTTGAATTTGGCAACTGTGCGACGACAGCGACTGGCGGACGGAGAGGTGTGAATTGCCAGCTAAACAAACAATTGATTAATTCAAATTCGTTTGCAAGCAGACATGTGCTTTGTGTTTGAAATTTCAGCTGCCAGATGGAGGGCCTGCGGTTGATAGACCTCATGGGAGGCGCCTCATGATGACCTGCCTTGCTCCAATTGCGTCTAAAACCCGCGGCCCGCGTCTATTCTCGGAGTGCAGGAAACTGAACTCGCCGAGTAAACAGAAATTGTTGGCCAATAGCCAGTGTTTACTCAATTTGCAATTTGCTCATGAAGTAGGAAGTGAGATGGGGCGGAATCGGAGCTTGGTGCTTTTGTTTCTGGTATTCAAATGGACTCCTATCGGGCGCACCAATACCAAATAAAAAGGAGGCCTGCCTTTGTTGGCGTGGACTCCCTTCCTGCCCTGTCCCCATCCAAGCTCCATCGACTGATCCGCAGTGAACTCTGCCCACTGATAAGCCACTAATCGGCAGTGCGGGGGGGTTACTAAATTTGACGAGTGCCTTGGCAACAAAAACAAAGCTACCAGCACCAGTATTTGTTTTCAGTGTTCAGTGTTCAGAAGGGAATTCGGGCGGGGAGCACACTGGTACATACATATTTGTGCAAATTAATTTACTTAATGGCAGTATACCCCGTGACTAAAACAACAGTTATCACTGTACAGGGTACTGTAGGACAGTAAAAGAAACGAAAGCTAAATCTTGCGACAAACAAAAGCGATAAAAACAAAAGCTCAACACTCGAGACTGAACAAATGAAGTGAGCAACAATTTAATGCGGCAATTAGTCACGATTCCCAGTAAAAAGTAAAAACAGAATTTAAAAACAAGCACAAATACCTGGTACAGGTGCCTGGTATTAAGGTAATTCAAAGGGTGCTGTATTGGTAGTGGAAAAGTTTGCTGATTTCTGGCGGGGTTTACATCGAACACTCCGAATGTCTGGGGTCTGGGTCTTTGGAGTCGTCAACGAAAAACCGGATTTTTAGCCAAAAGTTCACAGAGCAGGTTGATTATGGACTGCACGTATCAAAACAAAAAGCAGCTGTGGTTCGATATCTAAGGGAATTACGTGTTCAAAAAAATAAAACGAACCAAAAAACAGGCTACGGCTACACAACCCGCCAACTAGAGAGCGAAGAGGAAGCAGGGTACAGATAAAACTTATTCTAAACAAAAGATTAGGCCAAAAGGAAAGCCAGATAGAAGAGCCAGGCCAACACAAAAAAAAAACCAAAAGAATAAAATAATATAAAGAAACGGTGACGTCGCAGATATATATGTAGCTATAGCTATAGCGAGAGAGAGAGAGAACAGAGACTCCCTCTCTCTCGCGTGAGAGGAAACTCTCTTTAGCTATTTTTACAGTGCATACACAAAAAAAAATTTCAATAAAACACACACACACACCAGCGCACACTGTCGAAAAAATTGCTAATTTCTGATTTCTGGCATGGGTTGAAGAATTTTACCTTTTCGAGACGGTTTTGTGTCCACTTTTCGGTCTGAATTTCATTCAGTTTGCATTTTCATCGGCGAACAAAAACCCACACACGCACACACATGCGCCGCTCCCCGTATACATATATCTCAAATTATATTCCTCTCAATTAAATCTGATTTCCACATGCGCGATGTGGCTTTTAATCACACACACTAAATATTTAAGCACCTTATTTGCACGATTATTGCACGGGAAATTGGCTTTCGGCACCTGTGCTGATATTTTAATGGCTATATTGCTGTTTGGCGACGAGTGTTTTTCACAAGTTAAATTTTATCAATTTTTTGTTCACGGACTGTATTATCACGTCCGACCGCATCCGAAAAAATATTCAATATGAACGAGAGTCGCTCTCAGCGCCCCATTATATAGACACGCACACAGACACAGGCCAGGGCGCACACAGATACTCTGCCAGCAGCTCACAGATACTTTTCTGCCAGCTCTCAGATACTTTTCTATCTGCTCTCTCTCTCTTTTCCGCTCTCTCAGATACTTTTGAGACTTGCTCGCTCAAAAGTTCAGTTTGCGATTTTCCTACTGGATTTCCTCGGATTTCAGGACTCGGGTGACAAATTGGCCTGCGCCACGCGCCCAGCTATTTTTACGAAGAATCCCCAGGGAACAGGAAACTGGGAGACCTAGGTCACCTTTGGCGGACCAATTGGTCGGGAACCTGGCAGATACAGACACTAATAATAGGCCAATAGTAAGCTGGAAATCCAGTTGGCGTCTCCGATTCCGAGAAGCCAGAAGAAATAATAAACAAACTGTTTTTTCCTCTTAAGCTCCACTGGCTCTCCGGTGTTTGTGCCACAAAAGAAAAAAAAAACAAAAAACAAAGCAATAGCCGGACAAATATTTGTTGACGGAAGCGATATTGGGGCCAAGATCGGGGTGTTCCAGGCACCCTGGCACCTCTCCACTTCCGTGTGGAGAGTGGGAGCCTAATTAAATTACCAAATTGCAAAAAAAAAAACCATCTGTTGGTTGTTGACAAATGTTCCGTTTGCCATTATCGTTCACAGCTTATCACAGAATATTCCATTCCCGATTCCATTGTGATGGGTCTGGCCGGGCAATCTAGAGGCTTTGGCCGGAGAACCTCTTGACAGGGGCTTTGGGCCAAGATTATGGGCTCAGGCACTCCCGAAGAGTGCCCGATACTCGAAGTTATCGATCGATATTATCGCCACACGTCAGGAATCCCAATAGGCATTACGGTTTATGGCTGGATTTCTCGAAAGCTGCTTAGACTCACTTATTCTATGGCTACTGGAGTTCTGGAACTTTCCCAACGCCAAGTGTCAGTCACGCGTCACACGAAACCGTAACAGATACAGATACAGCAGACACCCTTCAGATACATTTTTGCAATTGCCTGGGACGGGCCATTATCGAAAGTGTTTGCCGGCGACGTCGTATGGAAATTGGTAATAAACCAGAGCCCACACAATACCCTATCGCGTGAGCTGTGACTTGTTCCCCATTTCTTTTGGCACATCCCGAAATAAAAGTCCAAAATGCCAAGAGTGACGCAACTGTGAGATACACTTACACCAGGCCACAGAGTGGGCGATAAGCGGTGGGCCTGATGAGGCACATAAATGGTTATTCCGGCCCCAGGAACAGAAATTACAACAGCAGGGAAGCCTATTCATAAGCGATAAGAGTTATGCCATCGAGTTGGCCTGAATTCCAGCCCCAGCCCACCCAGAAGCAATCCCATTCTGACCCTGAGTCGTCCTGCTGGCTGCACCCATGAATAATTTATTCAGAGGACGTGGAGGGAAGGCCACTGTCAGGGCTGAATGGGGGGCACCACACCGCTTGTCGCCTCCTTTGTTTCAGAGAGCTCGCATCCTTGACACTGACTGCAGCCAAAAGGCAAGGACTTCCTCTTGAATGGCATGCATGTATGTGCGTATGTATGTGTGAGGAAAACAATATTTCCCAAAAACTAAGCAAAACTTTAAAGAGATCTCGGGCAACACGTGCCCCACTCGTCCAAATCCCAAATCTCATTATCTGTTTTTAATTAATTCCACCATAAATGCTTCACTGTTCGCTTCACGGATTTTTGAATGGCTGGCCGAAATGAAAATGAAATTAAAACACTCTCCCAAGTAAATATTTGATCGCGTTCTCTGGCAGAATTTCGCAAAACGAATTCTATTTGTTTGTCTCAAGGGGGAAATTGTCAGGCGGCGAATATATGACTATTTTAATTTAATGTGTGTGTGCATTTTGCGGCTTGTTCGCTGTCAGAGTGGCGGCAGGATGATGGCTGGTTACTCATCCGCCGTGGCCCAGTCTATTGGCCAATTTGGCTGTCAGGCCGAAAGGGAAGCTGTCACTCAGCCAGAGATTTGGCGAAATGAAGCACGGCTGGGCCACATCAGGTGGATTAACTTGTGAATAAAACGGGGCGGCTTTGTGGGATTTGTGGGTGAGCAACGACCTTGGCGACAGGCTCATTCTGTGGCAAGGACACAAAGCCTGTGCTGCAGGGCAGTTGCACCTGCTGCTCCTCTCCACAAATCGATTATCTGCGTTGCCAAGGTGGCACGGTGGCAAGGACATGGAGCCTGGCATTGGGCGTGCATTAGCAGATTAGGATGCGTGCCAGGAGGCGATTGATGAGTGGGTTCCATCCCGTGCCTGGCCTGGCCGCCAGCCTGGCTGATGCATTGTTATTGAAAACACGCGCCAGTCAAGCTTAATTGAAACCAACCGGCAAATGGAAAATGGAAAATGGCAAACGGCAAGCGGCTGGAGCAACAATTGCAATTACCTCGTTTACCTGATTGTTTGTCCAATAATGATTCACAAACAGCCAATAAATTGAGTTTATCAGCTGCCTTTCATTAGTCAGCCCCCCGCCCAACAGACCACTTGGCTTTAATTTAATTTAAAAACCATTCGAAACTATAGCTGTCATAGCTTTGTCGTTCAGATTCCATCGGAAGATAAATAATCGCCAAATAAATGAGTCACAAGGAAATCTAGGTTCAAATATTTGATATCGGCACGTGTTTGTTATAAATTTTTGAATAATATTTTATTGGCCATTAATGTTTAAAATATTCCCAGCCAATTCTATTGAGAATCGTGTATATATAATTATATTTATTGATTCACTGAAAATCCCCAACAGAAATTCATTCAATTCGAAAATGTATTCCCACGTTCTGCATGAAAGTTGTTTCGCAAAAGTGATTTTTAGATTTTAATTAATTTGATTTTGATTCAAAAAGTGTATATTATTTTTAACAACAAGCCGTTGACACGGCAGTCTAGTATTTTAGTGGCTAATACGTGTATTAGGCGACTGCAACAGGTCTTTTTTAACCGACCCTGACATTGAAAGCCACATATAGAAAGTAAGAAAGCCAAAATGTATTTCAACCATCCGAAAATCTATTTTTTTTTTCGCTTTTTTTTGGGCTAGAGAGGGCTAGAGAATTCCCCACAGTGCTGGCGAATCTTACTTTCCCGACTATGCCAAGCATTTCCCGATACTAGATGTATCTAGATACTTTTGATTATAAGTGGGAGGCACCATCGCGAGGAGACGTCACCGGTTACCGGCTACCGGAACAATGGCCACGAGTTAGTGCCGTGATCGCCGGCGCTCGATGACCACATTTCGGCAAGCTGATTTCCGCATTGGTGGCGCTGGGTGGGAATAATCAGGAGGAGGGTCCGTCTGCCGCCCACAGCCCCCCAACCGAAAGGGAGAGGAGCAAGATGCCCGGGACTCTTGGCCGCCCCTGACAGAGAGACGCGATTTCAGGGCCAATCTAAACACTAGCTACCACTAGTCACAATTCCAATCCGAAGCCACTCGCTTTGGCACTGACCACGCCAAAATGATTCCCATTCCCAGCTGTTCTGGGTGGCCCGAATAATTTGGCCAGCTGCCAAATCAGAAATGCCAAACGCCGGCATTTATTGATGATAAATATTTAGGAATCACTAACGAAACATCTCTTTTAAGATCCCCAGCATCCGAGTGAAATTATGACCAGCCGGACAATGCCACTAATTAGCCAAGTTATTTGCAGATGAATGTTCTTTAAAGGGAAATCCATTTTTTAGATTTTTTAGAGAAAATGTAACATATCTGGTCATCAGCATCCTTCACCCACTTTAAGGGGCGTATATCTACAAGATACAAAGATGCAAGCCTTGTGATTCTTCGCTCAAGTGCTCCCAGCCAACGGATTCAGCCAAAAAGTTCGCCAGACGACTACAAAAATAAAAATAAAGTGAAAAAAAAATGAATTCATGACCAAATCAGTGCAATGTCAATAGCACACGCCCCTAGCCGAGAGAAGAATAACCCAGTCGGCTCGTGCGGCCCACATAAGATACAGATACAAATATATCCAATTTTTGTATTTTTTACAAACAAATATAAAACAATTTCGGTTTTTTGAAAAGCCGAATCGGAAATGAAACTGAAATTGCGCCGCAAGCATCGAATAGATAATGCTAAAAATATAGCCACGATTTGCACAGCGGGTCTATAATTATACAAATTATATAAATATTTAAGTAGTATTTGCCCAGATTTCAAAATTAAACATTTAATGCAAACGGTATTGGTAAGTTTGCACAAAGACGAGCCGGTGTAAGAGGCCTTTATTGGCCAAATTATTAAGTCTATAGCCTAGGCCATGGACCCATCCCAGAAAGCCAAATTCTTTGTGCAAATATTGGTGAAAAATGAAAACAAAATGCGCTATTCGACGTGTGAATTGCTAAATTTCGTGACGGAATAGGAATAACAAAAATATATGTATATTATTTTAGGCCATTAATAGAGTAATACCCTGAAGTCAATGGAAGCAAAACAAAACGAATTTATGGAAAATTAATCTGAAATTTTAATCACTGGTGGGGATTGGGGAGACGAAATTATAAATTTGAAAACCCACTTATGGGAATTGAGGAATATGAACTGGAATTGTGGAAAATTTTTCAATTTTACAAGGAAAAACAATTTTCAATAAAATTTTTTAATAATCAGGGCTAAGATGGGAACTATTTGCTAAGAGCGCCAAATAAACAATTTTGTTATTCTTTTCAATTGCGTCAATGGCGGGACTGGGCCATATCGAGGGGGTGGCGGCAGGTGGGGGCGGTTGTTGTGGCCAGGTTGCGGGCTAACAAGTGTTTGCCTTACTTGGCCCTCTCGCACGTTTTCGGCCCTGTCTGGGATCTGAACGATCTCAGCGATCCATCATTATCAGCCGATCGGATCAGTAAACAATATTAAATTGCCTAAACACAGATACTCTATATTCCGTCTGACTAACGCGACTAACGTCGCTATGACGTCGTCGTTTCGATTCAATAATTGCAATAAAATGAATACAAATTGAGCACGACGTGCCACATCGCCTATACGCAGATGCCCGGATAATTAATCATCCACAGATTGTTTCTTCAAAGGATGGGAATGAAATGTATGCAATTATTTCGTCCCCCGAGCCCCTGATGTCGGATCAATTAATTTTGAAATGGGGAGGACAACTGTTGGTCGGATTCTCTTCAGTAGTTCTCTTCAGTGTGTTGGCCAAGTTATTTATATGAAGCCAAAAATATTTTCAATGGGCTGGTGCTCAACTAAATGTTGAAATTATGCATTCAAAACAATATTTATTTGCCCCCAGTTTTCGAATCATTTGGCTGCGTGGCCAACTTTCCTCGGGATGAATCAAAGTTCAAGGACGTTTTCCAGCCGGCCGTCACTGACGAATATTAAATATTTTTCTTTAAGTTCAACCCCTTAAAAGGTCACTCTTGAATTATTTAAGAGTCGGCCAGAAAATCGATTGAAATCGCTTTGAACTCGAATTGTGGGCAAGTCCCTAAGAAAGGGGGCGTTCCATATTAGCCAATAGTATTACGGAAAATAATGGGGATCGGAACTGAAAAATATGTAATTATAAGAAAAAATGACTCGCCTGGTTATCTTATCTTTCAACACTCGTTCTCGCCTGACCGTCATAAATAATCTGAACAAAATAAATTGCCAGCAGGCGATTTTTCCGTGGTTATTCCAATTGATGATATTTGCGACTTATTTCCCAATTAATTATCAGTTTTATGTGACAGCAAGGGACTCCAGATTGGGATCTTACACTGGGCAGGGCACCCTCCAGTTTCCCCGCTTCAAATTTGCGCATTTGTTTCCTTATCCCCCAAGCCGAAGCCCCAACCCCGAATAGACAAACTCTCGAGTTGCTTGCTCGAGACGCAAATCGGAATGTAAACCAAAGTACGCCTTGGTATCCGCTTTCATTTGCGTCGCATTACGGACGGACTATGACATAATCGGTTTCAGAACACGAAATCCGTGTCCGATTGGACTGCGTAAAATTTTCAAATTAAAACAGTTTTTTAGGAGTTCAAAAACGCTGGACAAGATCTCCTGGATAGCACCTGGATTCTAGCCGAGAACAGTCACCCCGATGCCGGCTACCGTGGTGGCACGTGGCACTTGGGAATCAATAGACTGGACCTTGGGCTTGATTGCTGTTTTCTTTTGATCAATTTTGTTTTGGTTCTGTTTTTTCCGGTCCCCTTCTTAAGCAATTGAATAACATAAACTAGAAAGGTACCACCTGGGACCGACTGGGATTACATGGTTAAAAATAAACATTATAGCGCCGCCCCAAAGCCTCTTACAGAAGAGCATTAAAGAATACGAGAGTTTTTTTTTGTATTAATTTTTTATAGAAATTCTGTTAATTTATTTTGTTGCAGTTAAAACAGTTTAATCTTAATTAATGTTTTAAAGCCCAACAATGAAAACCGAAAGCCGTAAGACGATTAGCCTAAAATGCCAGTCTGATATTTCCCGGGAAAACAAAATAATATTTATATTAGATTAATAAAATTAAAAACAAAAACTGGCTCAAATCCCGCCAATCCCAATCGTACGGGATGATGGGCGGTCGGGACCTGAACCAGCTCATACCCTACGAAATTCGAGTGAATCGCTTAGGATTTTAGGGTCCTTTTCTACCAAAACAAGTACTACGACAAAAATCTAGGATTGCATTATTTATGTGTGTGTGTGTGTGTGTTGAGTGTGTTTTTGTGGATTTGTGTTTATGTGCTAATTGCTATAATGTGTTATCTAAACGGGTAGTACAAAAATATATATATATGTATGTATATATTTATATATTACAGCTAAGTAGTCGTCTAGATGCCGAGCAGGCACTCCCCTCCAGCGTCTGGAGCCACTGCCGCGGCATATTCCCCTGGCTACGCCTGCGTCACAAAGTACACCTCCCCGGAGGAGCCGACGACTACAGCATGGTCCCCTCCGCCTGCGGATGTGGTCAACGTGGTTCCTTGACTGGCGGCTGCGATCATTGAGGACATATCCGTCCCGTTTCGTACGATGCTAACGGCTCCGCTGAAGGCGGACGAGTCATCTTCGTGGCCGCTTGTCTGCACCTCGGCGCTGTGATCCGTGGTCTCCACGTGCTGCTGTAGAGCGTCCACATTATCGTAGACGGAGCCGCATTCGCCGCACTTGTATAATGGTTCCAGGACCTCTGGATGCTTGCGCTCCACGTGCCAGCGCAAGTTCACGGCCGACGAGAAGTTTTTCCGGCAGTTGGCAACCCCACAGCAGTAGGCCCGTTGCTGGTGCGTCTGCCGGTGCCTGTAGAGGATCGCCTTGGACTTGAAGGTGCGGTTGCAGATGGTGCACACCGGAGTGCTCGTTTCGGCGTCGTGCGTTTTCATGTGCATGCGCAGCATTCCCGGTCCCTTGAAGCTCTTCAGGCAGATCTCGCACTGCGGCTGCTTCTTGCAATTGGCTCGGATCCAGTTGGTGTGCGAGTGCATGTGATTCTGCAGGCCTTTGAATTGCCGGAACTCGGTGTTGCACAGGTGGCAGATGTAGCGCCCCGAACCCAGGGGGGAGGTGTGCTGGCGGATGAACTCGGTGACCAGATTAGCGTCTATTTCGTAGTTGTCGTCCGCCCCTGCGGCGGCAATCACACTGGCCGTTTGGACCAATTGCCGAGAGTTCGCCGCAGCCAGCTTGCTGTTGATGGCGGGGCCTGCAGGTTGGTGGTCGCACGGCTCCATGGTAACACCAGCTGGGACAGATACGGCCGAAGCCTGATTGCTTCTTTTGGCTCGTTTGGGAGTGGGACTCGCGGAACTCACGGTAAGGGTGGGAGCCACCAGCGCATCCGTTGTGGTGTTGGCCTGACTAAACTCCACTACCGCATTTTCTAACGATATGCTCTGCAGCTCGACATGCTCCTGATGCTGTTGCTGGGCTTGCTGGTGGTGGTGCATTTGCTCAGTTTCGAGGAAGGCCTGTTCGATGTCCGCACTCGCCTCGCCGTCCGCGTTCTCCATGATGGCGTACTGCAGGTCGTCGTCCACGTCTCCGGACAGATTCGGATCCTGGTCATCCGTAATATACTCGCAGTCCGGACTGATGGCCCCACCGTCCGGATCGTCCAGCATGTCCTCATCCTCTAGCTGAATAATGAAGGTGTCCTCATCCTCTTCTTGCTTCAGATGCTCCGATTCGTCCACCTCGTCCATTACCTGTTGGTTGTCCAGGTCATCAAAGTACTCGTGCTCTTGGGCCTCGCTCTGGGACAGATCCTCGTCGATCATCACTTGGTGCTGATCTTTAAGGAATTCGTGTTGCTGTTCATCGTCCAAGACAATGGTCTCGAAGTTGTGCCCACCCTTTCCGTCAAGCTGGTCGTACACCTCATCCAGATCCTCGTCCTCTACCTCGCAGCCGTCCTCCAGTAATTGCACATCGGCCTCCGCCAGGGAGGCTCCGGGATTTTGGGTCAAGTCTGCGGTGGCCGAGGTAGTGCCCAACGCCCCAGTCACCCCGGTTTGTGCCAGACTCCGCTGGGGCACGAGCTGGACCAGCTGAAGCGTCTGTGTGCCATTCGGCTGCTGCACAAACTGCAGGGTTTGGCCACCCGGCGTTTGGATTAACTGGGGCAGGAACGAAGATTGTGCGGTTGCTGCTCCGTTGGCCGTCGCCTGTGGAGCCGTGCTTATAATTTGAGCTAGCTGCGGCGCCACAATCTGCGCCGTTGTGATGAACTGGCCGTTGGGCAGCAGGATCTGCTGGGGCAGTGTCGTGGTGGCGGCAGCTGTGGACAGGAGCTGAGTGGGAGCAGACTGAAGCGTGGGCAACTGGATCTGTTGTATTTGCTGCTGAAGCGTCGCTGGCTGTTGCGGTGGTGGGGGCGTTGGTTCTGGTAGGATTTGTATTTGGGCCTGAGGGGCGGGAGCTGCCTCCAGCAGCCGCTGCTTGTGCTGCCGCGACCCCTTCTTGAGTAGGGGCTTAAGCTTGGGCTTGGGCTGTATCGGCTGCTGGTGGTGCTGCTCAATCAGCTGTTGCTGATGCATCTGTTCCTCTAAGAGCTTCTGTTGCTTTTGGAGGAGCTTCTGTTGCTTCCGCTCCTGCTGTTGCTGTTGTTTGGCGCTGGCCGCTGATTGCTGCTGCTGCTGCTGCTGCTGTTGCTGTTGCTGCTGCTGCTGCTCCTCCATGACCAGGCGCACTGTCAGTCCCTTAATGTACTCGCGCAGTTCCTTGTCGCTGCGCTCGACGAGCGTCTTAAAGGCGTGATTCCGGCTGACGGCATGAACACACTGCACACAGATCTTGTCCGGCCATCCCTCGGTGGGCTCTATCCGCACGCTGGTGCAGTCCATCAGCATCTCTGGTACTTTTTCGCTGAACAACGGACGCATCTCTTTGCGCTCCGAGATGCACAAGCGGCAGATCTTGTCCAGGTTCAGGTCCTTCTTGCGATCCATCGTTGGGTCTGGTGTACTCTCCCTGTGGGTAGCTGTAAAGAGGACTAGTTAGCTGTGTGAGGGACTGGGGTGGATCCCCGAAAGATGCACAAGTACGACAGGTATCAAATCGCATTGTTTCCGCGCCAATTTCCGGCAATTAAACTCGGGTTAGTCCATCAGCTGTTGATAACAGCTTTATGATAATAACAGTCCTGTAAGACAAATTGGCACAACAAGCCGCTTGCAACACTGGCTCTTGGCCAGACGGAGACAGCTATATTGTTATACACAATTTCCCATCCTTGTATTGGTGCGAGCGAAAAATCATATTTTCGATCCACGATTTCGATTGCGATTTGACTCACTCCCGCACTCTGTGCACCTTTAATAGGGATATTGCTGCTAGTGATTAACATCCAATAGCTGCTTACCTGCGCTGTATTTATGTAATATTCACAGCAAGCCCCACAGCCAACACACAAAACTCTTCAAAAATGGCCGCGTCACACAAAATTTCTTGCAAAAATCACATATTTAGCGTCCATCCGGAACGTTTACACCACTGATAAGCGAACCAAAACAAGTGCCACACCAGTGGGTCGTTTTGGGTCAATTAGAAGGAAATAACTAGCTGTTTGTCTCGGATAGAATTAATAAATTCGGTGAATGAATTTCACTGCGAGCCGCGTCTGTCTTTTTCGTGTGTGAGTGAGATAGGCGTGTTGTCAAATCCAGGGCTGCATCAGGCAGCCAACAGAAAGGCACTAACGCATGCTTTGTTTATCACTGCAATTAGCGGTTTACGTGGTGACGAATTCTCTTTTATTTACAAAACTAAAAACTTAATTTAAGAACCATTTAACAACTTTAAACTTTTTGAAAATTAAAAAGCGACAATTACCTTGGATATTCTAATTCAATCCATCAGCAGAAAGAGTAGGTGGGAGTGGGAAATCCTGTCATATCTGTATTAATTTATTTTTTAAAGAATGTTGTTGGTTGGAAAAGTTGGTTGGTTGTTTTTGCAGAGTATATATTTTAGAAATTACAACTGGCCATTTTACACCGAATTTGCAGCGGTTAACAAAGAACAAATACAAACTGAAAGGAATTGGCAAAGGAGCTGCCAACTCATTCAAATGAACTGACATTTCAAGTAAGAGGAGCACCTGTTTTTGAGTCCTAAAATTAAGGGACTTAATCTGTATTGTTAGGCTGGTGCAGGGACGTTTGTGTTGGCTAGGTTATACTGCTGCCGCTGGCCGTTTTTGCGATGCTGACGGCGTACTATGACATAGATGCCAAGCACTACGATGAGGGCCACCAACAAGGATGTCACCACAAACCAGCCATAGAATCCGGACTCATCGTCGTCGGGGTCCTCCTGGGCATTCTCCCACTCCGTAAAGTTGCCAGCGGACCCATCCTTTAGTTTGGAAGCTTTTGAGTCCCGGAACAAGGACGCTTTGACCAGATTATTGGACTCTGGCGCAGAGAAGACTGGCTCCGTGTTGTCGATCCTCACGAAAGTGACCTGACCCCCGCTCATTGGCTCTTTGTAGCGCTTTAGGCCATGTCCATAGTACTCGTAGATGTCGGCCGAGAACTGGCGGTGCTGGTCCACCCACTGCCCAATCACCTGGACCTTCACCTCACTCCGAGGATCCATGCTGCGTCCGAAGTAGGCCTTCTCCTCTACGTCTATGCCGCCCACGCCGTGCTCGTCGAGCTGCAGCACCGAGCTGCGGTGCTCCAAGAGGAGTGGCAGCCGGGCCAAGTGCCTGTCCTGATACACACTGCTGACATTCAGGTGGATCTTCTCCACAAAGGCGTAGTTGAGACTCCCATAAATAGGCTTCTTTTCGCTGCCCGGATTCCGGAGCACACTCTCGCCCAATTGCATTTTGTAGCTGTTGGTGACGTTCCGCCACGGCAAGTAGGAGATGTTTCGCAACTGGTGCATAAGGGGTTCCAGTTCGACCAAAACATTAATGTTGTCCTCCAACCCATACTATAAAGAATACATCAAGGTTAGTAGTATTTTTAGGATTATCCTCAGAAACTCACAAAGTTATCACCAAATATCATAACCACACAGGTGAACAGGTTGTCGGAGACTGCGTTGACCAGGTCCGTGTGCCGGAAGTGGCACAGTTCCGTCTTTTCGCGCTCCACATTAGTTGCCTTCGCTATGTAGGTGAGCCGTTCCTTTGGGTTCAACTCAGGGGCGTAGTACTTCAGCACCGTCTCATAGGGCACCCAGGAGAGCACGGAACTGGCATTGTTGTCACAAATATCTGACTGAGAGCCACGCCCACTCAGCTCGCCGTTTTTAAGCCGCAGGAACCGATGATTGTCGCGCCGGACCGTCGTGGATCCGTGATCCGCACACAAGGTGTCCACGAGGCTCGCCTACGGATTAGTTCAGATAAAATTATCAAGGAAATAGGCAGGTAAGAACCGGGTGTTCCGCCGGTGGTCTTATCGGCGGCCTGTTTGCATTATCTTCTATATTGTCTGTTTCTTTATCGTCGAGCTAATTCAATTTGGTATATCAGCCACTCGAAGTGGGCACACGAACGATTTATGGCTCCATTGGCATTGGATTTCTCACTTAAGGATTTGGATGAAGCGAACTCGTTTCAACGCCATTTAAGGAGAACATGCTCAAGGTCGCCTTTTACAAAAACTGACTATAAATCACTGAGTGGGGAGCTCACTTGTCGGCTCAAGATGAAACAGAAGCGCTCTAAGGAACCAAGGAGCATTAAAAGTACCAACCTTCTCCTTCACAGTCAGCGTGGTGGCTTTAATGTGGCACTGCAGATCCTTCTCGGTGGGTATAACCACATGCCTGTCAATTTCCGATAGGAGCAGGGGCTCTGTGTCGATGCAGAAATGCGGGTGCTCTTCCAAGGCGGTGGAGCCAACCGCCAAGAGAGCTAGACATCCAATGGTGACTTGCAAAAACATTTCCGCAGTGGTTGGGTTTCGGTAATGCAGGGGAGCCGTAGCCGTACCCGTAGCCGATGCGCGCACTTCGGTTGACAAGTCGTCACTGAATTTCTGAAACTGACAACTGGGCAACGGCCTCTGCTTAGTCGGACGCATTCAACTTGACCGCCAGCGAATATCACCATATTTATCTACTGATGAAGGATTTGGCCGAGATTCGGTTCGATTTTGGATAACAGCCGTCCCCGAAACGTCACCTCACCGCAATGCCAGCGAGTGAGTAACGACTGGGGCCAGTTCTTTCCTAACTTGGGAGTCCCGAAAACTCTCCGATAAGATAATGAGTTACGTGGGTCGAATCGGATTAGGCCACAGTCTGTGGATTGTAAATAGTATCGTACTTATCGTAGAAGGAATAGCAGGCATAGCCAATAGGTATGCAATTTATTAATGAAAAGGGGTTCTCTATAAAACAAAAACTAGGCCATGCTGATGTTTAAATTGAAATCTAAAGTATCTTTTATTGGATTTTAATAACGATTTTACAATTGGGTTTCTTTTAATTGTTGCAGCAAAAGTTACCATTATAATATGTTTGTACAGAAAAAATTGTTGAACAATTTTCAGATTTGATTCTCACAGTCGGTATTTCCATGTTATCATCATGCATTCCCAGTACAAAACCAGTGCGCGATTTCAACGCACGCTTTCCACTGGCTGCTGGCTAGGCTATCTTCATATTTTGTACAAAAAAATCAACATAATTTAACTGTAACATCTTACGGACTACACCTATTAAATCTATCAAAGACTGGCGGCGCCTCTCTCCTGCGGATAACAAAGATCATACGAGACGACACTAGAGAAGACGGTACAGTGGGATAACAGTGGAGTAGTGGATCGTTGGAGCGGTGGTGGAGAGGCAGAAGTGGTTGTGGTGTTCAAGAGAAGTGGACTCAATCAATCTAAGGGTGGAGAAAATACAAGTCGTACACGAACAGAGGAAAGAGTTCTTGAGTTACCGTCATCGAAAAAGTCTAGGCTATCATCGCTGTCGTTGCCGTCGCCATCTGCATCTCCATCTTCGTCACCATCACCATCACCATCGTCGTCATCGTCCATATCCTCGTCATCGGAGCTGATTAGATCGCTGTCGGTATCTGGTCCGTCCAGAACCCAATCACCTTCGAGAAGGTCGGGGGCGTGGCGGTACCGTAAGCTACGTGGGAAAGTTCCGGCTAAAATGAGAGCATTATTTGGGAACCGTTGATAAGGTTATTCGCACTTACGGTTCTCCGAGTCCGTGTCCGAGCCCTCCTCATCAGATTCGGGCACCTCCTCCTCATCTTCCTGCAAGCATAGACATAATATTTAGTTCAATATCATCCATCTGCCGCATGAGAGTTCTCAGATCCAAGGCGGCGCTGATGCCACCATTGATATTCAGATTGAGACTCCCGCCGTTCCCGCTGCCATTGCCATTGCCGTTTCCGCCCAAAGTACGCGGTCGCCGTCGCACGCCAACAATTGAGCTGTTGGGTGCGTGCTGGCGCATTATATTCGGACTGGCGTGCAAGGCTGGACTCTGTCGACGGAGTAGCTCCAACTCCTCGAAGTCGGGGATCTCTGCCGCGGGCTGCTCCTCAAAGTCACGAGGTAAAGGAGCCCCCGCACCACCGGCAACAACGTCGTTAGCGTTTACATTAATGTTCCCAGGTGCCGGCGCAACGGCGTCGGCCACCTCGCTTGGCAGCTCTATAACCGCACGCACCTCTTCCGAACGCTCGCTCTTCTTCACGCCCACCGCATAGATCTTCACGTAGGTCTCCTGCTTGGACTCGTAGCCGCTGTAGTCCTCCACCACCGCGATCAGGCTTCCGTTGGCGCTCACGCTCAAATCATTGATGTGGCGCTTCACGTCGATGGTAGCGATGCTGGAGTAGTCGTACGCATCCAGCACATTGAAGCTGGTGTCGTACGTGGTTTGCTCCATATCATGATCTCTATCCGCTCCCAAGCTAGCTCCGTAGATCACATGCATCGGCGAGAAGGTGCAGTTGCGCTGATCCAGCACAGGCACAGTCTGCAACAGATGGAACGTGCGCAGATCCCACACCTCCGTATTGGCAATGATCTGCAAGGAGAAGATGGTTCAGAAGTTGTGAGAGTTCTTGTCTGGTTGGCAGACTCACCTCCAGGCAGTTTGGATGAAAGACTCCCGAAATACACTGATTAAACTTGTCGAACTTGTGGATCTCCTTTCCAGAACGCACGTCCCACAGCACACCATCTGCAACAAAGATTGGATGAAACTATAAAGAGGTGAGTATTTTATAGAAGACCCACCTGACAGAATTAGTTCGTCGGTTCGGCACAGAGTCGCTCTGTTTTTGGTGTACAAGTTCGGGATCGTGGGCGTGAATGTAGACACCTTGGAGCCTGTGTTTATGTCGAACAGTGTAGCGCACTAGAAGTGTCAAAAATGCGAAAATAAAATATTAAAACTAAGAAGATGGTGTTTTCCTTAACTCACCTCGTTCTGAGTGCCCAGAAGACGATCCTGCGCCGTCTGGCTAAATTCGCAATAGGTAACATCGGGCAGGCGAAGCTTAAGCTTGAACTCATTGTCTGCGATGGACCACAGGATGCTGGTTGGTGTCCGCCAGAAGCTGGAGGTTATCACAAGATCGCCGGCCCTATTCGCCTTAATGGCATCTACACTGAAGTTGTGGCAGTTGGAGAAGAATTGCTCCACTCCGTCGTTCATGTTGAAGACCCGGCCATCTCCTTGCTGGGTGCCCACGATAATGAACTTGCCTACCAGGTCGCAGCAGGTGAACTCCAAGTCCTCGTAGTCCGCCGATCGGATGGTGCGCCAGGGCGAGAAGTGGGTGTGCACGTAGCGCCGGTCGAAGCGGCTGGTGTTGAAACCAGCTTGGGTCCGAGCATGGCGACTGGTCAGGTTGAAGTTCGAGCTGAGCAAGCGACTCGGTTTGGGATCCGGACACTTGTGGGGCTCGAACAGATCGAATTGCGGGCACGTGGTCACCGGATTATTGCACAGCGAGTGCTGGTTGGTTAGGTACTCTGTTACAATAGTATTTAAAGTGATCCGCTTAGGTGCCCACTGGCCGTCTTCCGGCAGACCTACTGCTAAGTTAGCTCCTGGCTCCAGCATTTGCTTCTGAATCGATCGGCTCACCGAGTTCACGGAACGGTCCGTTCGCCGGATCTTGATCGGCGTTTGGCTGGAGTTGAGGGACAAAAAGTTGGGTATGCTGGCCAGCTCTCCCTGGTGGCTCGTTCCAGCCCCTCCGCCGGGGGCTGGCGAGGACTCCTCGCCGAAGCTCCGATTAAACTCTCCGTTGCTCATTATCGCCGCGTTCACATCCTGCATTCGGCTGCGCAGGCGGTTCCTGGACAACGACAAGCCGCTGCCACTGGGCAGGGTCTTGTAATCAAATGGCGACTGATGGAAGCTGCGCGTGGTTGGTGTTTGCAGTGGCAGACCCACCTCCCGCTGCAGCATCTGAGCCGTTTGCGACAGACCATTGCTCTCCAGGTGCTCGAAGATGAGCTGGTAAAGCTGTTGCTTGTTGTAATGGATGCGGGTCTGGGCAATCACATTTGCCTTGTGCATATTCGAGAGGGAGGGGTCCAGTGGGTTATTAAGGGGCTTCGTCTTGCCGGAAACGCGCTCAAGAAGCTCTAGCGCGTACTTTTGGAAGATCACGTGCTCCGCACGCTTCTCCTGCAGTATGGGATCCCGCATCAGGGTCTGCAGCTGCCCGCCCGCGAATAGGGGAAGCTTGCTAACGATCTGTCTGACCCGATCCGAGCGTGCCAGTCCAGCCAGTGCCCGGCAGGCCATTCCCCGAATGCAGTCCGCATCTGTGATCGGTCCTTTGGTTTGCATAAGCGACAGCAGAACTACAATGCCGTTGTTGGAACACACCGACTCCCACACGCGCTCGATCAGCTCCTCGGCGAATTTGGTATTGGCCTTGTTCTTCCTCGAAGAGTTTCCAAACTTGATTAGACTACTGCCACTGTCCTTGCGAATGATTGGCGAGCAGACACAATGACAGAGTACTGCCAGTGCGGATTTAATTACCTCCGCATCTGCGGTGATTTCCCCGGCTGCTGCTCCCAAAACGGAGCAGAATCCAGAGGTTGTGGTCTTGTCCAGCATCTGCAGTCGGTCACAGAGCACACCGTAGACGCGAGGTATCACACAGCAGACGCTAAGCACGTCCAGCGCGGAGCGGATAGTCTCTGAGCGGCCGCTGTTGACCCAGTCGTAGCTGAAGGCGATTATGCGGAGCAGCATGCTGATTCCTCCAAGCTTCATGAGCTGGTCAACCGGTTGCCAGTGGGCCCGGATGGAAGTGTGCTCCTGCAGAGTACGTATTTGGTCGTGCAGCTGGTCGAACGTAAGCTTGGCGGCCACCGTGGGATTCTGGCTGAAAAAGTGGGTCGAGGAAGGCGACGAGGATGCAGCGTAATGCTGACATAGGAAGTTGTTGTACTTGTAGAAGAAGTGGGCTTCTATATACCGCTTCAGGGCGACGCACACATGGCGCACCATCTGGCGGGATGCACATTCCACGTCCTCGTTGATCTCAGAGTCGTTATCGCTGTCGTTGTGGCTCGGATCAAGGATCTTCAGAACGGAGATCTAGAAAACAATTATGAGTGAGAGATCTTCGGATTTCAACATTTCGTCACACTTACCACATTGTAGAGCTTCCGCAGGCCATCCTGCGCATCAAACTCGTCTAAGATAACCTTGAACTGGAAGCTCAGACTAAAGAACATGGTGGCATGGCATTTGGAGGAGTCGTGACACCGGCCCAGAATCCAAAGCGCATAGCGCACAAGCTCCGAGATGAGCGGCCGTTGCATGCTGCAGATGCGCTCCATGGCATCCTCGCAGTAGGCTAGGTAGTATATAGCAATGGAGACGCCCGTGGTGGCTAAGCTAGGACGTGGGACTTTCAACAGAATCTGCGCAAAAATATAAAATTGTTCAGAAGTAAGTAAAGATAGTCAGGTCTTACTCACCTCTAAGCCACCGGTGGATATAAATTCTAAAGCGAACTTCTTGTGACAGAGCAGGGATGCTAGATACTTGAGCACCTCATAGGCCAGGCAAGTGTCCCTCCGATCGAGGTTCTCCAGATAGCCAAAGATCAGCTGCATTACGTTGTTTTCGAAGGCCATGGCTAGGAACTCCTGGTACTCGCCCAAGCTAGTCAGGAAGCGCATGATCAGCATCTGGCTGGTGTCAGCCGTGGGCGGGTGCAGAGGAATGTACATTCGTTTGTAGTAACGTGACACCGAAAAGGCGTCCCGACTGTTCTCAAACAGAATGGACATATTAGAGGCGTCGCCGTGCAGGGAGGAGCTCGTCCCCACACCACTGCCATTGTGCTGCGGGGACTGAGGGGCAGAGGCATTGCTGGCACAGGCCATCCAGCTTAGCATTCCCGAGGCAGAGCTGTCTGCCGACTGGTTATGCGCCGAGGTGTTTGGAGCCTCCGCCGTAGCACTCTTGCTGATGGCCAGGAGCATGTGTAGACGCTTTATCATTTTGGGCACCAGCCGCATATTCTGATCCCGATAATTGATCGCTATGTCGGTGACTTCCATGGCCTCCGCCAGCAGTCCCGTAGCGTAACTCTGCAACGGTTCAATACTGTCCTCCGCCCAGGTGTAGATGCGGTTGATAGTGCCGTCGTCGTCGGCTGTCTGGAACACAGCCGTGGTCTCCAAGCCCGGCATTACTTCAAGAATGAGGCGGCAGGCGAGGATGTTTAATTCCAGGGAGCTGCGACTGACATTCTGGCGGCTGAAGTAGTTTTCGCGCAGATAGTCGTTCAGGAGCTGTAGTTTTTTAAAGGTTGAAATGAAACTCCTTTACATGAATTACAAGAATTAATTACCTTGCTCATGAAAACATCTCTGCGGAAGAGAAGCTTCAGCATCAAGCCATACTGGCAGCTGGGATCGGCTCTGTAGGGATGGCGTGAGTCCAGCGGATCCGGGTCCTTGCGCCGATAGACGTCCTTCTCCCGCTCAAATATTTCCGCCAGGCTGTAGTTTAAATTTATGTTTAAAGAACATATATCTCAAAAAGCTAAGGAGCCGTACCTTCGCAGAGTGGGGACCGGATCGTAACCGTTCTGGGTCTGTTGCTGCTCCCACTTGTCAATGATCTGGGTGAGCTCTTTTTTGGTTGCATGTCGTTTGTCGGCGGCGGCTGCTTCCTCGCCATTGCCGTTCGACTCACTTACACTAACAGCGTCTTCCTCGCCAGCTTCGGCCGCGGCTTCCTCGTCGTCCTCCGGAGCTCCTTCATCCTGATCCTCGCCAGCATCTTCGACAGCGAATTCCACCGCTTCTGCCTCCACGTCCGGCTCTGGCTCCCCCTCAGCCTCGGCCTCTTCCTCTTCCTCGTCGCTCAGGTAAGCTACAGCCACCGCTTCGGCCATCAACGCCGCTTCCGTTGCTGCCTCTGCCTCTGCTGCTGATGCTGCAGATGGTGCAGCATCGGCCTCGCTTCCACTGTCCATCGAGATGTGTGACCTGGAACTCTAGATGTCTAGTAGCTCGGATATAATGCACAATTAGATTCGATCCTTGGAGATCCAAAGTGGCGAAATAAAGCGTGCGGCGGAAAATACCACGCGCTTGATTTTTTTTTTGCACAGAACAGAGAGACCGTCCTGCGGCAGACCAGAAAAGCTGATGACCCGCTATCGATAGGGCTATCGGTGCTGGGCCACCGCTATTCCAACTGGACTGGGTTTGTTTTGTTTTGTCGGTGCTAAATTAATTTACCTACCGACTGAAGTACACATCATGGGTTTCCTATATATTCTCGGCTGGATTTCCCTGGGCATACAGATCGTGTTCCTCACCCTGTCGATAGGTGAGATTTCGGAGTAGTTCCTTTACAGCCTCCTACTTACACGTTGCAATGGATTTTTCAGTGGCTGGTCTCTATTACCTGGCTGAACTGGCGGAGGAGTTCACCACGGCGGCGAGGAAGTGCATCCTAGGCTTCATCAGCTTCACCATCTTTGTGTACATCATGCTGATGGTGTTCGAGGATCTGCCGTGGAGCATGATAATATGCGGCTTCGTGGCCCAAGGCTTCCACTTGGCCATAATGGGCGGCTTCCCCTTCATCCGCCTCCTGTCGCTTCCGCTTCTGGGATCCTTGGCCATGTTGGTGGTCAATCACTTCCTGGCTTTTCAGTATTTCACCAGCGTCTACGTGCCCTTCACGCAGGTGAGCAGTGCAGTGAAATGGTTCTAGAAGGGAAGAGGAGGGACTGGGTATTCTAAATGTGATTGCATAAAGGATGTAACAGGTGCATGCCTGATGGACCCATACTTGTTCATTACATAAGATTATTATGCTCTTCCCGGGTCTTGTCGCTAACGTATATACTTGTTTAGGTTATACCATGTCTAATAGCAATTTTAATCGCCCTATCGACTTGACTTCCCCATGAAAAGCTCAATTTAATTCTGTTTTCCATAACCAGGTGCTGGCATATTTCACCATTTGCATGTGGATCGTTCCCTTTGCCTTGTTTGTGTCTCTGAGCGCCAACGACAGCGTCCTGCCCACCACCGTCAGCGACCACAACCGACGCAGCCCGGACGTGGTCAGCAACTACTTTTCGCGGAACAAAAAACAAGGCCTGCTGTCCCTGTTCCAGTATCTGAAAGAGTCTCTGCTCCCGGGTCGGAGCAAGAAGACCTTCTGAGAGTAATCAAGTTCCAATGTTTATTTATTTTTGTAGCCGCAATCGAGACAAAAGTATACACTGCGCCTTGCTATGACATTCGTGATCTGTTTATTTTTGATTGCACTTTATATGCAGCCTAAGCAATATATGTCGAGAAATAAGAATTAAGATGGAGACCAAACAATGATCTTATTTAACTAATATAAAGAATATGTGAATGTAAAACGCAACATTAGGTCTTTATGGATTTATTTCAAAAAGCATTTCTGGTATTTTAAGGGAAATAATCATAATAAATTGCAAAGGGAATGCACTAGAGCCGAGCTCCAAAATTTATTAATGAAAACATACTTGAAACTGTTACCCCTCGTACACATCTACTTGTTCTGCACCTTGACATTGCCATCGGCCATACCAAAGTAGCACTTATGGGCCATATTCACGAACAGCCCCGTCTCCAACACGCCCGGAATTAACGTAATGGCCCTGTTTACCTCATCCCAATCGTATTCCCGGTTGGCAATGAACTTCCAGTCCAGCAGAAAGTTTCCATTATCCGTGACAATCGGTCCCGCCTTGACCTTGGCCATGCGTAAAGACGCTTCGCCGCCAAACAGGGCCTCGATCTGAAGCTTGATCGGCACGTAGGCCATGGGGGCCACCTCGATGGGTACACCGCGGCACCACTGCTCGCCCAATCTGAGCGAGTTCTTGGTGTAGTCGGCCACCACGATAAATTTTTTGGCGCAGGAGGCCACCACCTTCTCCTGTAGCAAACAGCCGCCGCCACCCTTGATTAAAACCATGTGACGGTCCACTTCATCGGCTCCATCGATGGCCACATCTATGTTGGGATTCCGGTCCAGATCACCCAGGTTGAGATTGTAGTCCAGAATCAAATGATGGGCCTGGTAGGACGAGGGCACGCAGATAAGGTCAGTCAGTTCACCTTCCTTCCACACGCGCTCTGCAATGCGCTGCACAGCATACACGACGGTGGTGCCGCTACCGATGCCCAGGATCTTGGTGTCCTCAGTGACCCACTCGTCCACCGCCGTGCGGGCGGCCCTTTTTTTAGCAGATTCCACAGCAATTTCCTCCATTCCGCGAATTTGTAAGAAAAGTACAGAAGCCCTGGAGATGAGATTTTGTTCGAGGCAGATTCTGATCTGCGGTTGTCGGACGCCTCGGCGTAGCAATGAAGATATCATATGAAGGTACGATGGGTGGAAAAGTTGTTGGTACTTTGTTCATATAAAAAATGTATTATCTACGTGAAATGGGTTTTGCCGAAATAACGAAAATACGATTTTTTTTATTGATATTTTTCAATATTTTTGCCTACTATTTTGACGACCTTAAGATGTACTTCAATGTGACCGCGAAATTATCGATAACGATAAAAGAAGCCACATGTCTCTTTTAATTTATTTGGCGCCACACTTCAAGCTTTGGCGTTAACTGTAGTGGAGTTGCGGGAGATCAAAATCGTTTAAGGGTTGCGGGATAAATATTTTTATAGATATTGATATCCAACAATAAAGAATTCTTCCACCAATCATTGACATCTCGAGAATCGAATGATTCTTTGCAAAGAAATAGCCATTGGGGCAGCCATAATTGTTTCCCCATACAATTTTAAAAATTTTAAAGGGGATCTTACAAAAAAAATGCAAAATTTAAAAAATATTTTGATCCTAGGTTTTTCGACGGTAGATCGAATCGATCTACAAATCATTTAAAGTATTCCGATCAAGAATCGGGTGATTATTGGCAAATATATAGCCATCAAAGGGGGCCATATGGACCTCCTCAACCATTTTTCAAAATATGGAAGGGGATCCTCCAGAAAAAGTGACAAGAAATCTTAAAAATATTTCGATCCTAGGTTTTGATGCAGATCCACGGAGAATCGATCTACAAATCATTTAAGGTATTCCGATCAAGAATCGGGTGATTATTGGCAAAGATATAGCCATCGAAGGGGGCCATATGGACCTCCTCAACCATTTTTCAAAATATGGAAAGGTATCCTCCAGAAAAAGTGACAAAAAATCTGAAAAATATTTCGATCCTAGGTTTTGATGCAGATCGACGGAGAATCCATCTACAAATCATTTAAGGTATTCCGATCAAGAATCGGATGATTATTGGCAAAGATATAGCCATCGAAGGGGGCCATATGGACCTCCTCAACCATTTTTCAAAATATGGAAGGGGATCCTCCAGAAAAAGTGACAAAAAATCTGAAAAATATTTCGATCCTAGGTTATGATGCAGATCGACGGAGAATCGATCTACAAATCATTTAAGGTATTCCGATCAAGAATCGGATGATTATTGGCAAAGATATAGCCATCGAAGTGGGCCATATGGACCTCCTCAACCATTTTTCAAAATATGGAAGGGGATCCTCCAGAAAAAGTGACAAAAAATCTGAAAAATATTTCGATCCTAGGTTTTGATGCAGATCGACGGAGAATCGATCTAAAAATCATTTAAGGTATTCCGATCAAGAATCGGATGATTATTGGCAAAGATATAGCCATCAAAGGGGGCCATATGGACCTCCTCAACCATTTTTCAAAATATGGAAGGGGATCCTCCAGAAAAAGTGACAAAAAATCTGAAAAATATTTCGATCCTAGGTTTTGATGCAGATCGACGGAGAATCGATCTACAAATCATTTAAGGTATTCCGATCAAGAATCGGATGATTATTGGCAAAGATATAGCCATCGAAGTGGGCCATATGGACCTCCTCAACCATTTTTCAAAATATGGAAAGGTATCCTCCAGAAAAAGTGACAAAAAATCTGAAAAATATTTCGATCCTAGGTTTTGATGCAGATCGACGGAGAATCGATCTACAAATCATTTAAGGTATTCCGATCAAGAATCGGGTGATTATTGGCAAAGATATAGCCATCGAAGGGGGCCATATGGACCTCCTCAACCATTTTTCAAAATATGGAAGGGGATCCTCCAGTAAAAGTGACAAAAAATCTAAAAAATATTTCGATCCTAGGTATTGATGCAGATCGACGGAGAATCGATCTACAAATCATTTAAGGTATTCCGATCAAGAATCGGGTGATTATTGGCAAAGATATAGCCATCGAGGGGGGCCATATGGACCTCCTCATGCATTTTTCGATATTCCAAAGGGGATCCTCCAGAAAAAGTGACAAAAAATCTGAAAAATATTTTGTTGGTAGGTTTTGATGCAGATCGACGGAGAATTGATCTACAAATCATTTAAGGTATTCCGATCAAGAATCGGATGATTATTGGCAAAGATATAGCCATCGAAGGGGGCCATATGGACCTCCTCAACCATTTTTCAAAATATGGAAGGGGATCCTCCAGAAAAAGTGACAAAAAATCTGAAAAATATTTCGATCCTAGGTTTTGATGCAGATCGACGGAGAATCGATCTACAAATCATTTAAGGTATTCCGATCAAGAATCGGGTGATTATTGGCAAAGATATAGCCATCGAGGGGGGCCATATGGACCTCCTCATGCATTTTTCGATATTCCAAAGGGGATCCTCCAGAAAAAGTGACAAAAAATCTGAAAAATATTTTGTTGGTAGGTTTTGATGCAGATCGACGGAGAATTGATCTACAAATCATTTAAGGTATTCCGATCAAGAATCGGGTGATTATTGACAAAGATATAGCCATCGAGGGGGGACATATAGACCTCCTCATGCATTTCTCGATATTCCAAAGGGGATCCTCCAGAAAAAGTGACAAAAAATCTAAACAATTTTTTGGTCCTAGGTTTTGATGCAGATCGACGGAGAATCGATCTACAAATCATTTAAGGTATTCCGATCAAGAATCGGGTGATTATTGGCAAAGATATAGCCATCGAGGGGGGCCATATGGACCTCCTCATGCTTTTCTCGATATTCCAAAGGGGATCCTCCAGAAAAAGTGACAAAAAATCTAAAAAATATTTCGATCCTAGGTTTTGATGCAGATCGACGGAGAATCGATCTTCAAATCATTTAAGGTATTCCGATCAAGAATCGGGTGATTATTGGCAAAGATATAGCCATCGAAGGGGGCCATATAGACCTCCTCATGCATTTCTCGATATTCCAAAGGGGATCCTCCAGAAAAAGTGACAAAAAATCTAAAAAATAATTCTGTCCTAGGTTTTGATGCAGATCGACGGCGAATCGATCTACAAATCATTTAAGGTATTCCGATCAAGAATCGGGTGATTATTGGCAAAGATATAGCCATCGAGGGGGGCCATATGGACCTACTCAACCATTTTTCAAAATATGGAAGGGGATCCTCCAGAAATAGTGACAAAAAATCTGAAAAATATTTTGTTGCTAGGTTTTGGTGCAGATCGACGGAGAATCGATCCACAAATCATTTAAGGTATTCCGATCAAGAATCGGGTGATTATTGACAGAGATATAGCCATCGAAGGGGGCCATATGGACCTCCTTAACCATTTTTCAAAATATGGAAGGGGATCCTCCAGAAAAAGTGACAAGAAATCTAAAAAACATTTCGGTCCTAGGTTTTGATGCAGATCGACGGAGAATCGATCTACAAATCATTTAAGGTAATCCGATCAAGAATAGGGTGATTATTGGCAAAGATATTGCCATCGAGGGGGGCCGAATGGACCTCCTCAAGCATTTTTCAAAATATCGAAGGGGATCCTCCAGAAAAGTGACAAAAAATCTGAAAAATATGTTGTTGCTAGGTTTTGATGCAGATAGACTTATAATCGATCTACAAATAATTTAATTTTTGGCAAAGATATGCCGGAACTTAATATTAAGTTTAACTTTTGAATGTGGAGGGATTTTTTAGTGTGTTTTTTGGCTATCCGATTTAGTACCTCTAAATCGGCGTCTGGCAACACTATGGCATAAGACTGTGCACATGCTGCACATTTAAAAGTTCTATAAAACACGGTTTAAAATTACTTTATTATTTGAAATATTTGTAGTTTACTGAAAATGGCCTATGTTGCGTTGAGCGAAGCTGAGAAAACCTTCATATTACATGGCGTAGAGGTAATCTCTTCTTCTACTTTCTTGCTACAATAATAGTGGAACTTATGGAGTAAAATAATAAATAATTAACAATTGTTTAGGAGGATTTCCGATGTGACGGCCGATCTCGGCGGGATTACAGACCCATGGAACTAGAGACAGGCGTCGTCAGTAATGCGAGCGGATCAGCACGTCTTCGTTTGGCCAACACGGACATCCTAGTGGGTGTGAAAACAGAGATCGATGTACCCAGCCCACTAGCGCCGGAGTTTGGGAAGCTTGAGTTTTTTGTTGACTGGTAATTGATTGAAAAGGATTATTTCTTAGATACGGAGTAAATTCAAGGCTTTAACATTTCTCCCAGCTCGGCCAATGCCACTCCCGAGTTTGAGGGCCGAGGAGGATCGGATCTTGCCCAGGAACTGATACTGTCCCTTCAGAACGCCTACGAGTCACCACAGGCCTTCGATTACCGCTCCTTGTGCCTTATCCCAGGTCAGCAATGCTGGAAACTATACATAGACATTTTGGTAAGAAACTTGGCGATTATTTTTGGCCTTCTTAATGGCTAGATTTTTTGTTAGGTACTAGAATGTGGAGGGAATTTGCATGATGCAGTATCGCTGGCGGCCAAAGCTGCGCTCTTTAACACAAAGCTTCCACGGGTAACAGCAACACTCCTTGATGCCGGCATCACAGACCTCATCATATCTGATAACCCATACGACTGCACCCGCATCGGAATAGAAACGGCGCCTCTTCTGGTGACCGTTTGCAAGATAGGGGACTACTGCCTCGTAGATCCGACAGCGGAAGAAGAGGGCTGCAGCACGGTAAGCATTGTTGTTTCAGTCTCAATGCGCAACGGCGAACCGTACTTGTCGGGCACTCATATGACTGGCGGAGGTTCTATGCACAGAGACACCATGCAGAATTGTCTGCAGCTAGGGTTATCCATTGGCGAGCAGCTTAATACACTGCTGACCAAAATGCTCAAGCAGGAACAAGACCGCGTCGGGCCCAAGCGACCCAAGACGGTTGGATTTCTTAAATAAACATTCTTAACTGGATTGCTATGAAAATTTACTATTTAATCAAACTAACTGACTTCCGAGCTTACGGCTCTATTTGGGCTTAATGCTAAAAAAAAACTGCTTGCGGCTTGGCTAGCTACTGATCTTTGCGCTTTTTCGTTTGTCTGGCAGCGGGTACTGGTTTTTTGTCTTTGGGCTCTGGCTGCTTGCCGGTCAAGAGAGAAGTCAGCATTTCGCTAATCTCGGGCATGTCGTTGCCCATCTAGTGAAAAGAAACGACAAAATTAGAAAATTTTAATGACAAGCGTTATTAAACATTACCTTGGGGAACTGTAAATTGTCAATCTCCTTCTTGGTCTCAGGATCATTGATCATCTTGGGCAGCACCAGCATGAGCACAAGAGGGAGCACCATCATCAAAACCATTGGGCTGAAGAGGAAGTCAGTGATCTAAAAGCCGGAAAAGACAATAAGTATTATTCAATTATTGACTAGTAAGGTACTTGCCTTCCATTGCTCCCTGGTTTGGAAATATTTGAACGGCATCAGCGGCTTCATTCGCAGAGGATATGGTACTTGCATGATCTGTGCCGGTTGGACATAGTTCACTTTGCGGGCACGGAACTTTCCCTTGGGATTGATTTCCACGCGGACCTGCAAATAAATCCAATTGATGGAAACTGCTTGATGAAGTCTCTATTACTTACTGGTTCATAGAACACGTCGGGGTGGAGGACATCCAGGACATAGCTGCCCGATGGCACTCCGCTGATGATGAACTGGCCATCCTCACGGACGAATCCCTTGAACTCGCCGTCGTTAATAGTAATGGATACTTCTGTTTGCCACTTGGAAGTCTCCTTGCTCATGGGAGAACCCCTGCTCCCGGGTGAACCTTGCCCAGGCGGAAAAATGGAATCTGGCGGAGCGACCCGGCCTTCAATGGTGTAAAGCCCAGAGACCTCGTCCACCAGCTCGTCCTGGCCAATGACCACTTCGCCGGCCCCTAAGTAAATAAGAGCCGCAAAAACAATAAACTTTAGCCACATTTTTGGATCAATTGAAATTTTTTCTTTTCATTAGCAGTAATGTGACCATATGGGAAATGATGAATAATCCTAGAACGTAACGAGGTGTTTACGTTAGGCGGCAAATTTAAAAGTCAATTAGATGACCGGCTAATGGAAACTAATTTAACGAAACAACATAAATTATATTTCTAAAAAACAGATTAAAATTGTTTTCGACTTTTAAACATATTAAAATTTTATGAGAGTATCAAAATTGAAGTTGGCAACACTAAGACCTCCAATCGGAGCTTTTAAGGGGGGAAACCCAAATAAAATTTTGAAAAAAATCTTATCTTGTTTTTTGTGGAACAAAATACGGAACAAGATAGCAAAAAATCCTTAAGTGTGTTATTTTTTTGCTTTTTGGGTTATTATAAAAAAAGACTAGATCCTCTAGATTGGCCTTTTTACCAAGCCAAAAGAAATTTAAAAAAAATAAACATTTTTCTGTGAGTTACTTAGCAGGCCCCCCTTAACTTTTTTACTCGTTGGCGCCGCGAACGTCAGATAGAGCCAGGTAATTCAATTTGAGCCGCCGAATCGAGCAAACGTATCCCCGCGTTTTATTTAACAGGTGATCCGACAGATACGTCTATTTCGAGTTCGGTTTTTCAGCGGCTAAGTCCGGAGAGCGTACAGCTCGAACGCAGCTCGGATTTTTGAGTTTTGTTAACAGCGATTTTAGGTTAGTGCGTGTGCTTTTTGACAAACGGGTTTTCAGTTATTCGCAATTATTAGAGTTCTAGGGCGCAGGTGTGCCAACTGGCCACCGACAGCCACATGCAATGTGCACTTTGAAAATCTGAAACTAGCCCCAAATGGAAAAGATAATATTCTTGAGATTCGATTTGGAACACCGACCCAATAATCTATGTTCACAAAAATTCCTAAGTTGTTGTTTCTTTCCACTTCAACTACATATGTCGCAGTACAGTGGAACCGGTTTCAGTAATTTTAATGATGCTGTGAGATCACAGAAACCCCTCTCCTTCCGCGGCGCACCTTTTTTTTGAGAGGTTGCATAGATTTACTATTTTTTTCGCACAAAATTTCAATGGCAAGTCGCCAGCAAGACTTGGCTAGTACAATGGAAACAAGTAATTAATTTGGCGGCGGACTCAAATCTAATAAAAATAAAAATAAAAATAAACGAGTGATGACAAGAGTCGCGCCTGCGCGAAGCAGTGATGTAAACAATATGCAGAAGAGTTAAAAGGCGTAAAAACAAGACAGTGAAAACTAAGTAAAGTGGACTCTGGCAGTATATATCTTACAAAAATATAGAAATAATTTTCAAAAAATGTTCACAAAAAGTGATGGTTTAAAATGGCATTTCCATTTTTACAAGAAAACAATAGTCTCCGTGCCTTCATTTGGATAAAATAATCTCGGGACGTGTCGTAGTCCCAGGTCGGCTTGAGACACTCGCGTCCACAAGTTCATTTCTTACGCAATTAATGCATTTGCTGATAAATCAACTTGACAGTCACTTTCTACTTCGGTCCGTCCTGCTCTATTAACTTAATAATGGTCGCCGGCGACAATTGTCATAGCTTTTGTTTTGGCCTCCGACTGGCCTTTTCCTCGAATAGCTTCGCCGATCTGTTTTCCATGATGTAAGCTAATGGCAATTTTATGTTTATATGTGCACACATACAACGAATCAATAATCGAGTCGTTAAGGCATTTTCCGAGGTCTCACCTCGCACACCTATTCGTCTCTCAGAGACTTTTAAGTTTTTCCAGTGACTAGGACTTCTAGGACATTGGGTCCTAAAGCTTCAAGAAACTCTGCTGCCGGAGAACTCTTTCTTAAGATAATATTAGAGCCCTTTTGACACATGCCACTCCAGTTTGGCCCCGACTATGTAAATTCCTATCCATCTCCTTCTGTATTCAAAGCAAGCAGGAAAGGTCTATGGCCCCGTGGAAAAACAGTCCTTACCCCCACCAGACATGGCCTGAAAAGGTACTCCCGAAAGGGGGCGGGGCTAACCCAGTTTACACAGGTGGTGGCACGCGATGTCCGGCAAAGATTGCGCTGCAATGACCAGCAATTGCCATGGCAAGGATCGATTCGGTAGGGCACCTTGGCGACACCCCTTCCCAAGACAACGCTTAGGTCAAAAGCTAATAAAACTGCGTGGGTTGGAAAATTATACAGAACTGGCTAAACTAGCGAGCTTTTATTGACTGATAAGCGGAGAAGATACAGAGGATAGGGCAGTTATTAGTGAATTTCGACCAGCCGAAGTCAAGAACCAAAGAAATCTTATCAATCGAAGCCACGTAACATCAAATGGAATAGTTGGCACCTGAGAACGTACCCGCCGCATCAAGTGGGTGACTTGGCAAACTTGTCCTGCGAACAGGTCGAGTCACCTTAGCCAAATTAGGCGGTCGGGGTGTCAGTTACCCTCAGCGAACCACTTACCTTAAAAATGGCAGAGCTGGAGCCGTTGATCGAAGCAATTAGAGCCGAATTGTCAATTAGGCGGCAAACAAAAAAGGCGAGATCAAAAATAAAGTATTGCTTAAGCAGAGAGTGATTGTACTTGGCTATATTCGAGCGCCTTTAATCTTCAACACAATTTTTTGAATAAACATTACCATTTCGTAGGTAGCCTATACAAAATTGTTTTCTGTGCATTTCAAAATTGGTATTTCGAGTAGACACATTCCAATTCAAATTCAAATTGCGATTATTTTTTGTACGAGTTTCAAAAACTGGCTTTTTAACAAGGGCATGACAACGTCTATATACAAGTATGTATATGCTGGATACAGGTGTACCATATATACACTATACCAGTGTGGATGTCTGTGTTGACTCCGCCACGAGCATGGCAGAGTCAAGTGCTTGGGCCCACATAATGGCTTATTGTGTTATGGTGGAAAAGTCGCTAAACAGTTTTGTCTCACGTTCGAAACCAACAAAAATAAAAATATAAAATAAAGCCAAGCCCGATTTGAAGCCGTTGCAATATGGAGGCCAATGGCTATATGACTGTGTGGCGGTGTGCGCGAAAAATTTACTAATGAGCCAAGAATTTAATGAAAAGCATTTAACGGGAAACTTTTCACTGTCTCCGGCTCGGTTTTCACTTTGCCTTCCGCAGAATGCGAACCATGTTAGCCGTGTTCCATGTGGAGATATGTACATATGTACCTTGACACGGGTCTCGCAGGTGAATGCTTTTAAGATAAATCACTCATAACCGATAAACATTGGCTTTCAAGGTCTTTGGGGCGAATGGAAATGTGAACGCCCATTCTGCGGTTCTTATAGCCAAATCAAAAAAGGCACACAATTGTGTGTACTATTTGGCATTTTACAGAAAGGCGAATTAATAAAAAAAAGGCTATAAAACAAGTCAAGGTCAGGAGCAATCGCTTTCAAATTCAAGTTCAATTCGCATTCTGAGCACGCCAGTTTCTGATTTGTATCTACAAAGCCAGGCTGACAGATACTGTATCTCAGATACATATATTTGAAAAATGAATGAATCACCAAGCCAGCACATGGGAATATCCCAGACACATAATGTATTCTGCCCACTCACTTCCTCATCGATCTTGGTCCCGACCGAACTGTGCTGGAAACTGGAAAGCAAAAGTCACTTCTGAGTCACGGGGAACTGACCTCGTTAATGTGGCAATCACCTTCAAAAAACCAAAATATATTCCAAAAGTTATGAGAACCGCGGGATTCCCGTCAACGGGCTAACTAACTACCAAATTAAACGATTTTACGTTTAATTTATACTACCCCTCGAGGGTAATTGGTCTAAACGCCCACCATTAGTGGGATTTATTAGGGTTTTAATTAATTTTGCTATTATAACGAGAATAAAATGGATTTGTGATAAGCGATGAGTGGACTGGCAACTGAAAGCCAACCGTTGTTAGGCTCCAGATATGGCTATAAGCCGATTGCCTCGTAATGGGAACCTACTATTGGGTGATCATTTCCAAACTAATATAAAATAGTATGCTAATAAATCTGATATGTATCAGCCAACATAATATGTATTATATATTGTTTATGAAACATTTAGCCTTTATTGACCCGTGTTGTCATGTGGAGTGGGGGTCTAAGCTACCCGTTGTGTTGGGTGACCCTGCTCTTCGGAACCGTCGATAGTCTGATAAGTATCTGAAGTATGTAGATGCTCAGATACATTCGCAATTCACTCAGTTTGCACGGGTTCGCTGGAAATGCGACTCTGATAAGCAGGGGAGCAATTATTTATGCCATGGTAATTAAACAGCCACAGACGGAGGAGACAAGATGGAAATGGAAATTACGAATCAAAGTCAAATGCGGGGCAAGACTGGGGCTGGGGGCGGAAGCCACGGGACACGGTTCGCTTCTGATCACCCATTCCTGATGATTCCACAATGTCTGCTCTCGACAGGTGCTCCCCCTATCCGGCTCCAACACCCTGTCTACGATGACGCAGCCGCCGACGATACGGGGCTGGCTGGCGTTGCCAACAGCGCTGCTGCTGGCGCTGGCCACATGGCCGGAGATCAGCCAGAGCCTGCCGCAAGGTGCTCCCGAAACAGTGTGCGACACGATGCTACCTTTTCACTCCGGCGGCAGTGTCCTGCCCCAGAGCAGCGTCTCGCCCTACAGAGTTGAGACCTCCGCCTCGACAGTCGGCCAGGGACAGACTCTCCGTGTGGATCTTACCGGCGTGCCAGCCGGCTTGAACTTCGGCGGCTACATGATCCAGGCGCGCAACCGCAACCCGCCATACCAAATCATCGGCCAGTTTGGACCAGCCCGCGATGGAACCATCAAGCTGATGAACTGCGAAAATTCCGTCAACAACTCCGCCACTCACAGCAACGCAGGACCTAAGCCGCAGGTGCTCCTGGAGTGGCAGTCGCCCGTGGACTTCCTGGGCGAGGTGGTCTTCAAGTAGGTTTAATGAACCCAAATCGAAAATAACCAAAAACTAAACTATTCCTTTCCAGCGCCACGGTGGCCCAGTCCTACAGCGAGTTCTGGGTCGGTGTCCCGTCCCAGCCCGTTCAAATAGTTCGCCGAGATGTATCGGCGGTGCCACTGCCCACCCCAGCTCCACCGGCTTCGGCAGGGACTACCCGCCCTCCCTACGTACCACCTAACTATGTGGCTCCCAACAACGTAGCCGCAGCCAGCGCGGATCCCATATACAATGGATGCGGACAGAGCAAGAACTGCTTCGGCTTTCCCAACGGATGTGTGTCCTCCAAGACGTGCACTTCCATCGCCGCTGTGACTGTGAGGGGCGATGTGTATGAGTTCGAGATTCAGTCCGGAAAGGGTGAGCCTTCTGGGATATTGGGCTGGCAATGAATAATAACATTTCTTGGATGTTCAGGAACAAATGCTGCCTATGTGGCTGTTGGTCTGTCTGACGATGAGAGAATGGGTGACGACCTGACCACCGAGTGTGTGCCGGAAAACGGAAGAGTGAACCTGTACTCCTCACTGACTTCTGCGTCTCCCTATGCGGCTGTCCGGTCAAGTGTGGTATGTATCAGTGGCTGAGAGATTTCAATTCAAGGAGTTCTCAAGGAGTTGCCCTTTTTAGAGTCAAAACTCAGCCCGCCTGCTGGACGCCTCGCTGGTGGACGGTGTCATATACTGCCGGGTCCAGCGCGATGCCCAGACCACCGTTCAGGGACGAAGCTTTGACCTGCGCAATGGAAAGTACCACCTGTTGGTGGCCTCAGGAAGCAGCTTAAAGGAGAACAGTGTTGGCTACCACGACATCGGACGCCTGCCCTCTGCTAAGGCCATCAATCTGGCGGAAGTTCAGGATCTGGAGGGGTCCAGCAAACTGTTGGTTCAGCTCCACGGTGCCTTCATGATTGCCGCCTGGATCGGTACCACATCGTTGGGTATTATCTTTGCCCGCTACTTCAAGCAAACATGGGTGGGCAGCCAGAGCTGCGGTAAGGATCAATGGTTCGTCTGGCACCGTCTGCTCATGGTGACCACCTGGTCGCTGACGATCGCCGCCTATGTGCTCATCTGGGTGGAGCTGAAGCGTGCCGTTTGGCACGCACACTCGATAATTGGACTAATCACAGTGATCCTCTGCTTCATTCAACCCATTGGAGCCCTGTTCAGGCCAGGGCCGAACGACAAGAAGCGGCCATACTTTAACTGGGGTCACTGGCTGGGTGGAAACCTAGCGCACATTCTGGGCAGTAAGTGTTTCCTACAACTGGACATGGGTCAGATATAAAAAATTAACTCTCTTTCAGTTGTCACCATTTTCTTCTCCGTGAAGCTCCCGAAAGCTGAGCTGCCGGAATGGATGGACTGGATCTTGGTCAGCTTTGTGGTGGTACACGTGTTGGTTCATCTTGTTTTCTCCGTAAGTGTTTGAGCATGTAGCTCTATGGTGATCCCTGTTCATGCAAGCCCCAAACAGTATGAAGCGTAGACCCCTCATCACCTGCCTGTATCATCAATGACCTCAAAATATCATTGTTCGTTACTAATTCATTTGCCATTCATCATCTCCCCGAGAACTTGTGGCTACGTCCCTTAACATGTAGATTGGTCTTTGCTTGAATCATTGGCAGGTGGCGGGCATGGCCTCGGAGCGTCACCAGAGCCAGCGAGCCAACACATTCCAGATGGGCGACATTTCGCACCACCACCAACATGCCATGCGGAATGGAATGAGCATGGAACGCAAGATGGATGCTCCGGTAAGTAATGAATACTTCCACCCAAGTTTTTTGTGTAATTGATTGTTCTACTTCCAGTATGGAGCTATGCGAAAGGGTCTATTGGGAGTGTATGCTGTAGTCCTGGCGCTTTTTGTTGTAGTGTTGATTCTGTTGGTTGTACTGGCGCCGATCGAGCAATTCTTGGGAAAGTCTTAGGCGCCGTTTGATGGCTTTCGTACACATTTTGTGAAAATCTGTCCGCCCCCGCTCCAATACTTCTATTACCAGTCTAGGGTTTTTATCATTTAACACTTTTTGTTTAAATTCTTCCCATCTTCAGTCACCGCGACTTTAAAACCCGTGTTGTGTTGTTATGTGTAATTATGCGTAAAGTGTAACCTACAGCGGAGCGCTCCGTACATGTTATATAATTTATTATTAATAAAGTAAAACAAGCCAACATAAATGCAGTAATTTTGTTTATCCTTTCTCCCCTCTGCTATATGTTTATCTCTAGAATCTGGGGCCTGGTGCTACTGCTCTATCGTATTGCGCTGAATCTCCAATCAATATTTATGTATGTATATAGTTTTATAAAATCTTTTTAGCTCTTACATGCCGTTAATCTGCATCGGATGTCATTATCTTTATATGAATGAATGGGCTTATGTGTGGCTGCTCAAAGAGCGTACTTGGGAGTTCTGTGTTTGCGTTTTTTGTAAACTTTTCGCTTGCCTCGTTAAATTATAGTACTTCAATAAAACTCTAAAATTTTTCAAATAATGCGACAAGAACTGAAACCAATTAAACGAAAACTGCCTAAAATTAAAGTGGTGTGATGGGCGGGATGGAACGGAATCATCGCTCTTCCAAGAACACAGTTTCCTGCGGATACAGCTTGAGGGCCTCAAGTGTTTGGCCGGACTCCATGGCTGTGAGATCGCGGCGTGGCCAGCTTAACAGTTTGTACTCTTCAATTAGGAATCCGTTGGCGGTCACAAAGTTCAGTAGGTCCTGCATAAAATATATTGTGTGAAATATTGAGCATTACTTTCATTCAAATAACTCTGTTACCTGGAGGCTGTTGCTGGTAAAGAAGCGGCGTTCCAAAAACTCGCCCGTTGGCTTCCGGACGCGTATCTTTGCAGTGCCTGTCGTCTGTTCTGCCGGCTCCTGAGGTAGGGATTGTTGAGCCTGTAAGACCAGGGACCCATTAGACTCTATATAGAAACTATATTTGATTAAATAGCACTACTTACAACTAATCTTATGGACTCGCGCCTGGCATCTTCCTCGGCACGTTCAAAATCAATGCGCTTTTGTTCAGCCGCTTGTGCCGCCTCCCTTTGGCGCTTTGCAGCATCCTTAGCCCTGTCTGCTTGCAGGGTAGCTTCGTAAGCCATGTCCTGCTCAGCCTTTACTTGGTCGCGAGCAGCACGCTCGTCGTCCTGACGGATCTCTCCTTGCAGCTGCTCTTCGAACCGATCGCAGGTTCCAATCAGCCTCGTCAGCAAATCGTCCAAGTCAATGTTGCCTTCGGAAGACAGTTTCACAATTATTTTTATTTTTAAAAGTTTTTATTTAGCTTACCAGGAATCACAGATAGCACCCCGCAGCCACTGCCCAGTTCGCGGCTCTTACCCACTAGCATGATAGCTGGCAGCTTGTCCAGCCCTATGTTTCGAGCCATAAGCGAGGCATTGCTGCTGATGCAGGCAGTCAGTGAGGAGAGGAACCTAGGGATTTCAAATATGAATAAATATGAACCAAACTACTATTTTTACTTATTTTACATGTCCTTGTTGCTCTCGAAGGTCAAGTCCCAGCCGTAGAGCACAAACTTCTCCATGAATGTTTGAATAATGTTCTCATTTTTCATCAGCTGATCACAGAACACGTTGGTCAAAATGCTTTTGCCGTGATGCAAGTAAATGGCCAAGAGTTTACGCTGAAAGTTCAAAAGATAGTGATAAAATGGCATCTTATATTACGGAACTATTTTTAAGTGCTTACTTCCTTTGCCGGTTTGTAGCAGGCCAGCTGCAAGGCACTTTCCAGGCTGCCTACAAAGAAGTTGGGACAAGGCTCTCCATATCGCGCCAGATAGTTCTCTACGAACTGTGTGGAACCGCTCATCTCGTCGTCTGTGTTGTTTGGTACTAAAAATGTTAAAAACTTGTAGCTTAATTCCAATATTATTTCTTTAAGTAAACTAACTTAAGTGTATGTTTAGTGGCTGAGCAGGTGGAGAGTCTGTAAAATTGAAATCAGTCGCATCCTCGAACTCATCTGCGGAACTTTCGCTGTCTACGTTGACGACGTCGTAGCTATTGTTCTGTTGCTGGTTTGAATTGCTGTGGGAGGCAGTTGCAGGCGCAATGCTGCGTACTCCAAAGCTGTGGGTGAGATCTATTCCAGATCGCTGGGGAAATCGGATACACAAACAGGGGATAAGTTTTTTTTAAAGAACTTTGAGATGATTTCAAGAATGCAACATACCGCCAGGGTGGTTTCGTTGTCACAGCCTCTGGGCCAGCCAGTCCACTCTTGGTGACGAACGGGTATACTCTTAATATCATCCACGTGCATCTTCAGCTGCAGCATAGTTGTGTTTCCAGGAAGGCTGAGGTCGAGAGGGCTCTCCGACTCGAATTGGATATGGATGGAAAAAGTCTTGTCCGCACGCTGTGACACCTCATCCCTAAGAGAAATTTCTCATTACTTTTGTAAAGGTTTCATTGTTTTTGTAACACTTACTGCTCGGTGTCCATGTATCCATCATCGGTGAGATCCACTAGAGACAGTTCGTTTTCCTGTGCGAGATCTAAGTTGCAGATCCTCGAACTGGGCTGCTGGGCTTCGCTCGCCTTGGACGGAGGCCAGCCTTGAATAGCCTGACGGCAGACTGGAACTCTGGTTTTATCAAAAATGCAGCGCTTAAGTTGTTCTACAAAGATAAAGATTCGTTAATATTGTTTAGCGGCTATATGTAGATTTTAGGGCAAAGACCCACCTATGGTAGCCTCCGACGGCAAGCGAATCTGGCAGATCTGCTGGTTAAAGTGAATATTGAATAGAATCGAGTCCTGATTGTTCTGGTTGTTGTTCTGGCTGGTCACCGGGTCAAGATTGATGCTCGACGTCAACTGGGCTAGCAATTGTGATGCTATAGTAGGATACGGTTTCAAATCAAGGTTTAAGCAACATGCTCTAACTCGTTAAGCTTACTGGGAAATCTCTGCGGGATGTTAAGGTTCTGACGCTCGGAGGCGAAGAATCCTCCACTCGAAGTCCCAGGCAGTTCGTCGTAACCAGGTGGCCGGAATCCATTGGTGCTCTCAGCCAGTGCGGTCTGCGATTGATGTATTGCGCTGGCCAGGGACGGTTCCTCGTGGGGCATCACCCGGCTCAGTGCATCCTATACATGGGAAAGGAAAACAATGGATAGAAAATTGGAAGAATGTTAGAATACGGCGCATGTGTTGAGAACAAAGAAACAGACCATAAGATTCCAGTTGACGGCCTCCAGATGGGAGAAGGCTTCGCCGACATCGTCAATGCCTGTGATGTTCTAAAAACACATAGTTTAAAACAAAATAATGTTGATATTAGTACAAATAGAGTTTATCCCCCAAAAGTCACCCATACACCAACAATACGCATCAATGTGCGCAGCGAATCTTGCTGAGTTCTCTGTTTATGCTGTGAATTTATGCATTACTTTACCTGAAAACTGGCGAGTGTTTCTTCCTTATTCTCCGACATTGGACACGTTTGGTGTTTCTGAATTTAACCGACAAACCTGTGTTTAGCTCTATGGATTTTCACTACAAAATTACACAAAGAAGAGGTGTTATTCGACTTAAGTTAAAATAACCAATCGACCGAGCTGGTCCCATTAATGTGACTTACAAGAAGTTCAGTGTTGGAAAGCGGCTAGAAGGCTATGCAATTTTTGTTGCGGTTCAGAACCCTGTTAACTGGTTTTTCAAAGCAGCTTCGTAAATTGTTTTCTTATTTTTTTGATTTCGATGTTACAACTAAAATTTGGACGAGGTTTAACGACAAATTATCACATGGTAGGCATGTTGTGACCAGATACGCAACTAATTTTGGCAGGCGAGATACCAAAGTTGTTAAATCAAAATTCTGTTAGCCAAGTCACTAAACTAAGTTTTTCAAATTCAAAAACAAAGATATGAAAGCAAGCCTTTCTTAATTAAGGTATTATTATTATTCCAGCTACCCTATAAAAAATGTGTCCATGATATGTCAGAACAAATCATCGATATGACCGATATACTATTTACCGCCAACTTTCAAAATCATCTTAAAAATCTAGATTTTGGATGATTTTCAAGAATCATTGTGTTTGGGGACTGGAATGATTGTCAATTATATTTTATAATGATTTTCAAATATTTATAATAAAGCATTTCCAAATCTGGCTTTGATATTTAGGTGAAGAGTATTGATAGTAATTGTAGTATGTTTTTTGGTGGAATCATTAAAAAGGGATAAATGTCGTGGAAAGTGGATGAGTTTTCCAATCAGCGTAATGTACTCAGCTGCAAATTTTGATTAATTTATAAAATGTTGCTTTTCTGCATCCCGTGGAGACAAATAAATAGAAGACAACTTTCCCACGCGCCTAAAACAAATGCGACTCAATTAATCTTCATGAAGCTGCGAAGTCAAAGACGCAGTCCGATGTCACTTCGATGCGGACAGGATAAACCGACAGTGTAGAAGCCTCCGGTATCTTCAAGCGACAACATGTTGCTTTTTGGCCTAAAGCTCTCACTGATTCTCGTTCTGGGTCCTGGTTTGCTGGTCCTTGAGATGGCTGCAGCGGAAAAAACTAGCCGGGAAGTGCCCGATCGCATCGAAAGACTACTCGATGGACTTTCCTGTGTCCCCAGACTAAGTGCCAGTTCTTCCTTCGCCATACTGCTGGCTGAGTTTCTGATAAAACGTGAGCCTAATGAACCGTAAACTGCGATACGGATGACGGATGTGCATATTAATTTGTGTTTCAGAAAAACTACGCTATGTGGCCCCGACTCGATACGAACGGCAGCTGTATTACAACCTACTTCACAGAATGGAGCTCATCAAGGAGCGATCCGACTGGGGTGGGGTGTACGGAGACAGTCAGTAATTTTCATGAAATTATAAAGCAGACTGCAAATAAGTATTTTTTGTCCAGTTCTCAGCAGTGTTTTCCGGCGGAATATGCTGCTTCTACCTCCAACTCTGAAGTGGGGTGAGTTGCAGGCCAATGGGGAATACGAGCAACTGGCTGAGGTCTACCCGAAAGTGGTAAACGAGGGGCAGTTGAATGGAACCCTATCGGGTGAGTGGTTCGAAAGAAAAGAGTTCATTAATTTAGAGTTCAAGAAAAGAGTTCTGATTTAGATTCATGTCTACGGGAGATTGTAATGCTGGAGCCCCCCAGCTGTAAGGGTATTTCTTTAGGCTGTCTGGAAATGCTCAACAGCGATGCCCCTGCTTATGGCTACCAAAGAACCCACCAGTAAGTGAATCAGAGTTTCATACAAGGCTTCAACTGAATCACATTGACTGATTTAGGGTACTGCTGCTTTACGTGCTGCAGCATCAGGTGTGTGCGCCCCACCTCAGTCCACCCCAGGTGTATGAGCTTCTGGCGCGAAGCCACTGCGATGAGGTAGAGCGCGAGCAGAATGCCATCCGAAGCCTGGGGCTGCCCTCCTCATATCGCGATCTGTATTTGGAGCAAGGTGAGCTGCTGTGGAATGTGGCTCATTGTGGCTTATCTTGTATCTTTTGAACCATTCCTTAGCCACCGTCTGCGGGCTGTTTGGCTTCAACGAGTTTGTCAATTGGCGCAACGTAATGGAAATTGGCAGCTGGCTGGAGGAGGAATCCATTGCTGACACCCAGCACATAAGCGATCTTGCCCTGGTCTTTTATGTGAACTCCTTACTTCTGCTGCATTAAATTATGAATCCCCTACCATGCTTCCGCTTCATAAGTTAATAAATTTCCGCTTATTGCTTTTATTTTGCGCCAGCGTCGATTCCAGCACACTTTTGTTATTGAACTGCAGTGGGCTCTTGGTCATGGTCTGGGGCTTGGGGAAGGAAACATTTGTAATGTGACATATTACTTGCGCTTGGGTGCACGACTGATGGATATGCAGCCAGGATGACGACAGCGACAGCGACGGCGACACTTTCCATTACAAAATGCTCACACTGAAGTGGAATACTAATATTTGCATATTCAGGATATTAATGCCTCATTTGATGCAAGTCGATGGGAAGGATGTATGTCTACCGCTATGGGGGGGAATGCACTTGCTAAGCCAGCAGAAAAAGAAACACACAAAGAAAATGGGGACTTTTTTGTTTCAGAATTCAGAATTCTGACAATATACATATATAACTAATTTTTTACAATTTTTAAAAAATATTCAAAGAAATGTAAAAATATGCAGAGTTTTTTAGGCATTAAAGCCAAAATATTTTGAAAGTTGTTGCGAGTGTGAAGGCATACACATATGTCATCCCCTACAGTGTGCATGTCATCCCCTTTGTCGGGGGTCATGAATAGCGGTGGGTCATTAGTAACGTTGACTTGTCAATGCAACAACAATGCCACAGCCCTTACAAGTGTCGGTTACCTGCGTGGGGAGTGGGCGGGTTGAGGTCAGACCTGGACAGTCCTGCCCCTGCTTTCTTTTCCTTTTTTTCAGACCTGGCGGACAAACAACCCTTCGGCAACCCTTGCAACTTGATCAGCTGACTTACTGGTTACAAGCCATCGCACCTCCCACCTCCGCCCTACCCTCCGCCGTACTTGTGTTGTTTTTTCCACGCGTGTGTCGTCGAGTTCATTATGGGCTTATGTCCTTTAAAGTGTCGGTGGCACTCCGTAGGTGTTTATTATGCTGTTAAATGGCTGGCAGCACAACAACAAGCTGTTGTCTAACATTGGCTCTCCGGAGCCAGGTCCTTGCATATCTCTGGGGGTTACTATCTCCGACGCATGCGTTGGAAATGAGAGAGAACACCTGTAAATAGCGATTGGGAGAGTCGGTAATGTTGACTAACAGGATTGCCAAGTGTTCTGTTCTCAATAATTAAAAATTAAACAAATAATATTTATTAACTGATTCTCTGGATAGTCATCATATCAGGTTAGTATTCTGGAAAATAGAGATATTACGGAGCTAAGAGATAAGACCTTTTATTTCTTATGGATGGAAGAGATCTAAAAAGTTGTCATAGCATCTCTGGTAACCCTGGATGGAAAGCTAACGGCGAGAATTGAATTGGCGCCCCTGCTGCTTTCTCCGTCCCGTTATGCGCTCTGCTCATGTCCTTTCTCCTACGCTCAGTAGTCCACCGTCAATTAGAGTGTAAAAACGTTACGCTCCCCATATGAAAACGAACGGAAAACGGAATCGCCTGAGCCCCAGAAGGAATCCGTATCCGTCGCCGCCGTCAGATATCCGCTTGCAGGATACAACAAAAATATTGCATATATACACACAGCCGCACAACGATGCCCGACAACGAATCCGATAAAGAAGAAAACTAGCCAAACGTGCAAATCCCAAATAGTTGTGTGCGAGTACTGGTACTCCGATTGAAAAATTTACAAGTGCAATGTGAAAGTCAGCTTATACGACAGCTGAATGTCCTGCCACTGTCTGTATGCGCGAGTGTCCTGCGAGTGAGTGTCTTCTACTGAGTGTGTGTGTGTGTGTGTATGGTTAAAAGTGTGCAAAAGTAAATACCACGAAACTCACTGAACGCCGAAAAATAAACCAGCAGAAACAGGGGCAGTGGGAGGCGAAGAAAGCAGAAATCAACGAAGGAGACGCAGAGCTACATTATTTGGCCGGAGGCAGCCCGTGGCAGAAGAAGAAGAAGAAAATCCGGAGCAGAAACCGTAAGGATTTGTTTTTGTATTCTCTGTAGTGCTTTATTATATGTATTATTATGTTTTATTTAATAAAGGATATATGGTTATGTGTAAGGGGTTAATCGATGGTTGAGTTGTAGTGCCACTAGAGTGTCCTTCCAGCTACCAGATATTCATCTTAAATAAAAACAAGGATTAAAAACAAGGCTGCCTTGCCTTTTCATATCCTGTGATTTTGGGTCAAACTAAAGTTGCAGTGCTGATGTTGGTAATTACCAGTTCGTTCACATCGGCAGCAGTTCAAAAGTCTCGGGGAGTTCCCCCCTTTTCAACGGGAATTTCTCCCCTCGCCCTTCCCCTTTACCACCCTTCCCGCCCACGCTGCCAGTTTCGCGAAAAGCACACGCACACCGACGTCACGCTCGGCTCCCCCCCATCTGCGGGTTAATGTAAGCGTGTGTGCTCCTGTGTTTGTGGGTGTATGTATGTGTGTTTACCTTTGTTTTAGTCCTGGGGAGCTAAGAAAATTGCTTTGCCATTGGTGTTGTAGCTCCTGCCAGCCTGCCTGTCCTTTGTTGTTGTCCTGGCAAAGAACGCGGTCTTTGGCAGCTTTCAAGTGAAATACGCACCTGCGAATTTGCCATAAATTAGATCCCGGACCCGCATGTCGCAGGATATATATATATATATATGTATTTAGTGCGATGTTGGGCCGCTGTCTAAGCGCCCAAAGCCGTGGCAGGATTACAAAAAAGCGCCAAATCTCAAGGCTGTTACAGTGATTGCTGGCAAGGGGAAAGATTAAATCGGAGCTTCGTCCTTAAACAAGTTCAAATCTTTTCTTTTGTCAAAAATAAAACTATTCCAATACTGTTGACCATTTGACTTCTGGCGGTCTGATGGCGGCCGAGACGTGCCCCACTGTGGGCTCTCAGTTGTCTCTTGGCTGTCATTCCGGCCCAGTGCGGGAGTCCAAAGTCTGGCATGCGTGAATCGAGTTGATTTCCTTTCCGCTCCCGCTCCTGCTCCTGCTCCTGTCCCAGCACTTGCCCCAGCCTGTGGTCTTCGCCAACCCCCAAATATCCAGCCCTGCATTGTTTTTGTGTGTATTTTGTGGTTGCTGGCCACCCAATTGGCTCTCTACGGATTTTGTGCTCTATTTACCTGCCTTATAAAACACAATTTATTGCTGCCCTAACAGTTGCCTTTTGTGTTTGTGTTGCTGCCTTCTCAGATTCAGCTCCAACTTCTGTTTCTACTTTTTCTTTTATTGCATTAGCTATTGTATTCTTTTTTGCTTTAGTTTTTTTCTTCTTCACTTTGTTTTGTTTTATTCGAACTTAATTTTTTTGATTCGGCTTTTCGTGTTTTCTGGCCCGGGGACTTCCCCTTATGCGCCCTATTCTGTACAAAGTTTTTTGCGTGACATCAACCGCAGGAATAGAAGTCCTGCCGTTCTGTTTGGCCTTGTTTGGCTTTTGAATCAATAAACCAAGAGAACCATGGAATCGAGAGCATCTTTTAAATAATTGAAACGAACCGCAGCAAGCGTAGGTCCTGTGCAGTAGGATATTTCTCTTTACAAAGCTGCTTAGCCTGTAGTCCTACAAAGGACACTCTTTTTGTGCGTTTGCTCAGATGCAAATAGTAATCCATAGTTTGCTGATATATACCCGATAAAAACTATTGGGCTAACCAACCAAGGACGTTCGGAGAGTACCAGTCCAATATCCGGGAGGGAAACTATTAAAAATCACAAATCAACTATGAAAAGCCGCTCCTCCAGATGAGCTCCTAATTGTGCAATTAAATCACTGCCACTTGAGCATCCGTTTGTGTCCATTAGCCGGCTAATTTGGTTGATAAAAGGATCTGCCATTAATCTCGATACTGATGCGTTCTAATTAGTTTCTGAGGTCGTTCTGCCACACACTTTCCACCCAAATGAGCACTCGTTTTTGAGTCTCTGCGTTTACCTGAATAATGAGTTTTCCCGATGAACGCCTCCCCCTCCCCGCGCCCACTATTGTACGTGTGGGGCGTGCATGCCCCGGCATTCTCCGAGGAATGGAGCGGGGAAGTCCCCAAAACAAACTCGGCACGGATGGGCGACAGGCTTCAACATTCTACATAGCTGGCCATTCGGAGGCGTCCTACCGGAAAGAAATGCCATTAAAAACGCAATAAAAATGCAGAAAATACAACAAAAAGGGTAGCGCTGAGAGGAGGGGTGGGTGGGGGTTGAGCGGAAACACAAAATCCCGAATGAAAGAAATGCGAAAATGTACCGTAGAGAGTGCGCATACAAACGCAAAAAAAAAAGAAGTGTGTGGGTAGTATGTCAACTGCTCTACTCTGCATGCCTGTGTGTCTGTGAGTAGCGTGCTGTTGATGTGTGGGTGTCCCTGTGTGTGTGTGTGTGTGTGTGTGTAAATAGCCAAGGTGGAAAAATCGATATAAATGAATATGGCAACATTTGGTCGCCCCTTCTTAAAGAAAACCCCAACTGACTCCACTTGAGACACTGCAGAATGGTAATGGGTTTTTAGCCCTTACGTCAAACTTGTAAAAAAAAAAAGGGAACGGAAAGTTTTGTACGCACAACCAGCGCGGGTTTTTCCACCCACACTTGCCTGCTGCTGAAAGGGGGAGGGGGAGGGGGGCCCCACGAGGGCAGATTCGGGTGGAGGCGCCACTCGAGGCCGTAGGCAGTCAGCGCCACATCAAGCAAAGCCATATGAAAATTGCCATAAAAATATGTAGCACGCGAAAAGGAGATTCCGCCAGCAAGTCCTTGCGTACACTGAGAGAAAACTTCCCCCCAGCGGTTCGAACAAATAAGTGCGGGAAAAAGTGAAAACAGAAGAGCAATCACGGCCTGGACGGGAGGCAAGCGATTCCATTGAGGCTGCCATGTTTGCCCCAGTAAGTGCGCTACACTTTTCTCGAGAGCGGGTTAAGTGCCTTGCCACAGAAACGCAAGTACCTACCGCGACTCAGGCGGCTCTATTTATTTTTATATCGAGTGGTTGGAGACTCCGTCTCTCCATCCATAATTGTTCTACAAGCTACATTCTTTTATGTATCATTTTGGCTTGTTTTTTTGGATGCATTATATCTGTGGCATAGACTGTGGCAAGTTGGGCTCATATTGATTTCTAATTACTTTGCCACGCCGTATTTGGCTTAGGGTAGGACGTCTGAGGTCGCAGGTGGCGGGCTAGAGTGGGTGGCCGAAACTGTAATGGGTAATGGGAGTGCCTTTGTCTATTTGTTGTGGCGGCGTTGCCATGGCGGCTCCTATTGATTTTGCCAAACGCCATGAATAATGCCAAAGCTCAAGCCTATGCCTCAAGCTGCACTGAGAGAAAGGTACTAAAGAAATAGTTAATAATCTAGGAGGTTTCAGCTGGCAAGTCTTTATAGTTTCGTTATAGCTTGTTACTCCTTTTTTGGGCAGTGTACTTACCTGCCGTGTTCCATTTGGCCATTGCGTGCTTAGCAATTTGCGGTTATATTATAATGACCACTTGATTTGCGTTTGCCTTTGCGTTTGCGCTGGCTTAGGCTCTTGCCTCCACTAATACCGCCTACTAATTGCGCGCTTGTGTTTCTTTTCCAGGTGTGCGTGTGTGTCTGTATTTCAGGTGGCGCCCGAGTGAACTGTGGGAGCAGGAGCTACAGTAGCAAAGGCAACCTCGAGACGCATGCATGCTCCATGCTCGCCGCTGGCTGATGGCCAAAGTTGGAATCGAAATCGAAACAGAAACCGCGACTGCAACTCCCCGAACTCCAACTGAAGAGAACGGCGCATCAAGCATACGCCCCGTTGAACACACCTGTGGGCTTTGAGAGGAAAGGAGTGCAGAGGGCAGAGTGCAGCAGCAGGATGTCAACTTCAAAGCATCACCAACATCGGCACTACCACTACCACGCTGGCTTCGTTTGGCTTCTTCTGCTGTCGACGGCCAGTGCCGCCGTGAGTGCCATTGCCGAGCCGGAGGAGGCGGCCTTCCAAGGTGCGTATGACATTTGAACTCTCACCCCCTCACCCGGATGGGTGGCTTTCCCAATTGTAGCCGTAAGTTGGGTATTTGGAATTCGGTATTTGGTATTTGGTATTTGGTATTGGCATTTCAAATTTGAACAGCCCGGTGCCGGACCAGGACCCTTCTACATGTCAAGAGGCGACGCCCTATTGTGTGATCCAAAAACCAGGCCTTTGACGTTAATGAGCGACTTAATTATGCGGAAGAGCGGGTGTGGTCTGTCCATTCGGACCTGAGAGGGGGTGCGGAGTGTGGGGGGGGAGGAAATGGTGTAACGCCAGAGGAGGTGGTTATGCAATGCCCGTTGTCGAATTCTTTGCAAGGTCCTGTGCGCCCGTTCTCCGGGGGGAATCTGTCACTGGCTGATGTGCTGGTGCTGACACTTCGATTTCAATTGCATACAAAATGCGATTTTTCAATTTAAATTTGAATACGCAATGCACAAGCCAGCGGGCACACACAGATGCCAGGCGACAAGGATGGAAGGATGGATAGAGTGGAAGAGGTCCTGAATTCGGCACACACGCTGGCGCTTGTGTGGGCGGATAGTTGTATGCATGCAAATGTGTGTTCCTCTATGTCCAGTGCACTTTAATCGTCCCCACAGTTGCTTAATCAACTAGCAAGCCTGCATGTTGCGTTGTCCTCTGCCCCTCCGCCCCATGTCCTTGTTGATGGCACTTTAACAGAGTGGCTGACGTGTTCGTGCCTGCGCCTCCATCTCCATCTCCATCTCCTTATCCAGATCCTGCTTGCTTTGCAAGAGTGGCTCGTGCCCATTGCGAGTGTTCGTCCCATTTATTACAATGCATGACGTAAGATTCCTCCGGCCACTCGGGCGTATGCGTAATGCATGTAATGTTTTACTTTTCCCTTTGCCCTCAAATGACTTCTTAAAATGCATTGTCGAATGGCTTGATTTTTTTCTTCATCATAAACTAAATGTGGGCTGCCTCCGAAATTTACATTTAAATTGCCATCGAATTGGGGGCACAAAACTTTTCCCTTCAACCCGAATTGTGCCGGGCTGAGTTATTTTAGTAGACATTATGAGGTCCTGTGGTGGTCAGGTGGCGAGGGTGGGGCGACGGGCCTCTAGGACGGTGCATTTGAAATGCTCAACTGCCAGGACCAGCAGTAAATTACCAAAAGCATATGCCACAGCCTGAACGACTAGGCCAGAACACAGCAGAACAGGACGAAACGGCTCGGAGACGGAGAGTACCACGACCAGGCCCAAAGTCCTTAAAGCTTATTAGAATTTATTGCGGACACGTCGGTCACACCCAGCAGAGGACACACACACTCGGATGTACAATTATACGGAGCCAGACACGCAGGACACTGCCCTGAACGAAACTGAAGTAAACTTATGAAACAGTCCGACAGAAAACTATCAGGACCTGACTTTGAATACCAGAGATCAGGGATGGATGTATTTTGGGGGATGTATATGTTCGAGGGCTTAACGACCTCTCTTTTCCGTCTCCCCAGGACACTGTGGACACACCAGCCCCTGTGAGCAGCTCTGCTACGAGATCCACGATGGAATGTACGAGTGCGACTGCATCGAGGGCTACGAGCTGAACAAGAACGGCTACAGCTGTCAAGGTACGTAGGAGGATCCCAGGAGACATCGCTAAACAGGGGACTGAGCAGGGTGTCTATACCATGGCTCCGGCTTAGCCTCTGAATACGTTGCGTGCACCGTTTATAGTATGACTATTTCCTTATCTTTTTCCGTGTCTACAGTTATCAACTCCACTGCCAATGGGTTGGATGGGCGCGGAAAGTCCGACGAGGACGTGCTGTATCAGAAAGGAGCCTCTTTCAGCGCCAAGCTGGCCAACGATGATGGAAAGTCGGCGGGGAAGTCGCCACTGGCAGGTTATGCTTCGCAGACCTCCGCGCCAGAAGGAGCCGCCAATGAGGACGATGACTCCGGCACGGAGAGCGAGAGCTACGATTACGGGGAGGCAGATGACAGCAATTTCGAGACACAGGAGCAACTGCAGCAACAGCAGTCGCCGCAGGAAGAGAAACAAAAAGTCAATTCAAACGATTACTACATATCAGCCGAGAGCATTAATTTCAACTCGGACTCCGAGGACAACTTCAAGGCGGCCAGCACATCTCCCCCGGCCGCAACTCCATCCACTCCCACTAGCAGGAGCACCATCCGGATGGCCACCAGCACCACCACGCTGAGACCACCGCCAGCCAGTGCTGGCCATGACCCGGATCGGAATAGGGATCTGGAGGCCGATTACGGCAATGGCGGAGACGACTACAGCTACGGCTACAAGTCGGACATGTCCGTCTACGACGACGTCAACAATAATCAATTAAACTTAAGACCCCCAAGCAGCAGCAGCAGCAGCAGCAGTAGAAGTAAATCGCAAACATATCAGCAAACAAGCAATACTAATCCGGAAAACAGGAGCAACGCAAAGAGCAGGAAGAGGAACAACAACATTACCAGCAATAAGGTTCAAATGCATATCACGAGGGAGTCCACCCCTCTGGGCAACATATCAGCGGCAACGGAGCAGGATGTGGGGGCAGTCATGGCAACCGCCAGGTGAGTGACTAGACGCTGCTCCTGCGGGGCGAGGAGGAGAATTCCTCGAACCATTTTTCATACAAATCCGGGGTGGAATCCCTTTCCCCCTTTTTGATATTTCTTGTCAAGGTTTGGGGAAACTCTTCAGATGTAACTTTTATTAAATTTTATTATAAAAGCATTTTATATTATTTATTTCATATCCTTTAAATCAGAACCAGCAGCCCCATCTGCAATTTGGACTGTGGCGCCGAGGGAATCTGCGCCTTGGAGGCCACTGCCGCCAGTTCCCGGTGCCTGTGTCCTTTTGGAAAGACAGGGCCAGGATGCCAAGAAGGTGAGAAAAAATAAAAAGAAACCAAATCAAATGTTGCATCCTTTGACGTCCTTCATCCTTAGACATTCGGGCCAATGTACCGCGCTTCGCCAAGCGCTCCTGGCTAGCCTTTCCTGCACTCCATGGCGCCTACAAACATGTCCAGTTGCGCCTCGAATTCCGTCCCGAGTCCTTCGATGGCATCATCCTGCTCAGCGGCGAGCGGGACGACCTGACTGGCGACTTTATGGCCCTGCTTCTGAACAAGGGCTTCGTGGAGTTTTGGTTCGACTGTGGTTCCGGAGTGGGCAGTGTCCGGTCGCGGGAGACCATCCTGCTGAACGAATGGAACTCGGTCATCATATACCGTCACAGGTGGGACGCATGGCTGGTTCTCAACCACGGCACAAAGGTTCAGGGCAGATCAAATGTACGTTGCTGTTTGAAGATATCCTTGAAGTTAATGTCCTAGAATATCGATCATCTTTTCAGGGCTTGTTCTCGCGCATCACGTTCCGGGAGCCCGTTTTCCTGGGAGGAATAGGCAATATTACTGGACTGGCCAAGCGACTACCAATGGCGGAGGGCTTTGCGGGCTGCATCCGCCGATTTGTCGCGAACGAGCACGACTACAAGTTCACGGAACACCCGCTGGGGGATGTCATCAATGGATTCGATATACGTGAGTTCGGTTCTCCTGCATTGCCAAGAAGTTCTGACATTCTCTTCTACTGATCGCAGAGGACTGCTCCATGGACAAGTGTGTGAGGTATCCATGTCAGCACGGCGGGAAATGCCTTCCCTCCGACAAAGGAGCCATCTGCCTGTGTCCCATTGGATTTGTGGGAGATTTGTGCGAGATACGGATGGACCTTCAGGTTAAAATTCCATCTTAGATCTGAATCTCCATCTATTTAAAGGATTATGTTTTTTGTTTAGGTTCCAGCCTTTAATGGTTCGTCCTTCCTCCGGTACGCGCCACTGGGAGACAGTGCTCTCATCTGGCTGGAGCTGAAGGTGACCCTGAAGCCGGAACAGCCGGACGGACTCATCCTGTACTCTGGTCCAGAGCATCGCGGGGACTTCATAGCTCTCTACTTGAACGACGGGTTTGTTGAGTTTGCCTTTGACCTGGGAAGTGGTCCGGCCTTAGTAAGGTGAGTTGGGATCGGGTCTTGCCTGATGTGGTCGTTTCATTAATGGTTCCCCATATCCTTAGGAGTGAGCGTTCCATCAGCCCGGGGCAGTGGCACACCATTAGGATCTCTCGAACCGCCCGGTTGGCAGTGCTGAAGGTATGTCCTCTCAATCCTTTCATAGTTGTCTTAAATTACGTATATTCCTTGTCCGTTTAGGTGGATCAGCACCAGGAGGTCATGACCATCTCCTCCAACGGCTTCTGGCACTTGTCTTTGAACCAAAACCTATTTGTGGGAGGAGTAAACCACGTGGATCGCCTTCCCCTGGACCTCAAGTACAAACCCTTTTTTGTGGGCTGCATTCAGAAGGTGAGTGAAGTGCTCTTGAATTTTCCACTCCTTCTTTATCCTTTCCTTTGCCCCTTCCAGATTGACATAAATGGGCACTCGCTGGGAATCGTGGCCGAGGCATTGGGGGGCAGCAACATCGGCAACTGCCCCCACGCCTGTGTGGCGCGTCCATGCGGCCCCCTGGCGGAGTGCGTGCCGCAGATGGAGAGCTACGAGTGCCGGTGCAGCATCCACAATGAGCGCTGCAACAAGGCCGCCGAGGTTCCGCTGGAGCAGCTGCCCGAGCTGGGTATCCACAAGTCCAGGGTCCTTGACGCCAAACACAATGGCGAGGAGCCCACGATGGAGAAGGTGTATTCGGGCCTCCATCACAAGAAGCATTTTAAGAAGCACAAGAACGTGCATAAGTCAACCCCTGGAACCAGCACAAGCACAAGGACGAGCACAACACCAGCCACGACCACCACTACCACCACCACCACCACGTCCCACGCAGAGTCTGCCACGGCGGGGTCGCTGAGCAACGAGGAAATCGAAGACGATATTATCTTCCGCTTTGTGCAGCAACAGCAGCAGCAAAAGGAGCTCAAGGAGCAGCAGCAGTCCACTTCGAGCAGCCCGCCTGCCCCCTCACCCAAACCGAAGCCGAAGCCGAAACACTCTGGCGGAAAGCACCATGCCAGCAAACATGAGCACCACCAGAAGCCGAACGCTGCCTTTGCCCGGAAGCTCAGCAGACTGCCCACCCACTACGAGAGTTTCCAGACAAACCCGGACAGCGACATCCTCACCTTCGCGGACAGCAACGACTGGGTGGCTAGTCTGCAGCAGCAGGAGTACGCCGATGCCAAGGGTGTGGAGGAGGAGGAGAAGGGCAACCTCAAGCCTGTCAAGCAGAAGGATGACAGTCAGGAGCCAGTCCCGGACGACCACACCTTTGTGTTCGATGAGTCCTTGTTCGATGCATCGGACGGAACAGAGGAGTACCAGCGGAAGCAGCTGGCCCAGGACATGCGGCGCATCATGTCCAATTCCAACGTCCACTCCAGCCACAAGAAGGCGGAAGCCCAGACCCCGAGCCCTCCAATACTGTCCAACGAGGACACCGTGCAGTACAGCGACTACACTGACGACGAGCTCCTGACCCCCGTTCTGCAGGGTGAAGATGTTGCCAAGCCGGAGCAGCACGCGTCCTCCAGTAGTTCGCCGCAAACCAATACGGACTGGAGCCTGCTGAAGAAGTTCGACTTATCCGCCGAGCACCAGTCGCAGATCCAGGGAGTCCGCAAGAACTTTGGAGCCTGTTTTGCCGGCAGCGACAGCTACTTCCACTACAACGATGCGGAGACCATGAGCCAGGTGATCAGCTACAGCATAGACCTGAATCTGCGCATCAAAACGCACTCGGAGAACGGTGTTATCCTGTGGACGGGACGCCAGGGCACAACGGATCAGCACGACGACTACCTGTCCCTGGGCATAGAGCAGGGGTGAGTTCGGAAGGATACTTCAGGACAGGAATTCATTAACTAACTTTGTTATTTTTCAATCCTAGATACTTGCACTTCCGCTACGATTTGGGGTCAGGCGAGGTAGACATCCGTTTCAACGGCACAAAGGTCAGCGATGGTCTGTGGCACCGAGTGAGGGCTATACGGTAGGGATAATCCTATATATATTTAATTTCTTTAAAATCTAAATATCATGCCTTCTATAGAAACTCCCAAGAGGGCTACCTCGAGGTGGATGGTCGGAAAACATCAGCCTTACAGGCGCCCGGGAAGCTAAGACAGCTGAACACCGACACGGGGCTGTATGTGGGTAAGTAACAGAGATCCTTTCGTCCCTTTTGGCCGTTGATCCTAAGTGACTGTTTCCTTAAAGGGGGCATGCCTGATGTGGCATACTTCACGCATCACCGATACTTCAGCGGCATTGTCGGATGCATCTCCGAGATCGTGCTGGCCGGCGAGATGAAGCTGAACTTTGACCCCAACACGCTGGGAACGGAGCACAACGTGGAGACGGGCCTCCTGTGAAACGGTGCACGCACGCCTCAAGACTTTTGATATATCGAATAGTTTAAATTGTTTATGTTAACCACACAAATGTCCTTCGTCGGTTTGTGTTTGTACAAATACGCTTTTAAAAACAGAGAACGGTTAGGAGCATTTTTTTACACCAAGGGATGTGGATGAGACCAGCTGAGATCGATCCGTACTAATTCTAGATGGGAAGAAACTACATATTATATACAAGCATATTTAGTATATACAACAAAAAAAAATGCATACATAGATATATATATATATATATATATTTAAAGCAGAGGAAACCAATTCCCAAAACAAAAACAAAGGCACGCTTTCGCATAGAGCCTGTGACTGTCAATACTTCAGATTGGAATAGTTTATATACATGCATACATATATCTTTAGCGAAAGGATCGGAATCGGGCGAGTAAATCATATAGAATATGAACAAACCATACCAAATACCAAATTAACTGTCCATTTGCCGCGACTAGCGATACCGATAGCGATAGCGATAACGATACTTTAGTGTGTGGTGGCTTTTTTGAACCGTTACGCTTTACACTCGCAAAGCTGCTATCCTTTTGTACCACACACCCACACACCTACAATCTGAAATCTAAAAACTGATACATTTGGTAGGAGAAATTGGCAACTGTTTCGTTTTTCGCTGTACCTTAAACTATTAACTATTAAACTGTATAACTGTACATCCTGTACTATTTGGCGCTTCTTGGAAGGTCTAGTCCAAAAATCGAATGAATCAAAGAAAGCGGAAGGCTGGGAAAGTGAGATGGGCAGTCGGAGATGGACAAAAACACAAGCTATTAGGTTGTAAGCAAATAAATGTGTAGCGTGTACTAGCTCGTAAGTCGGCACACTCAGACACACACACACACACACACACACTTTACACTGAAAACGAACGCAAACACACGCCTGCCTATATTTACTTTTATATCGACGTGGAGCATCAACACATCGTAAGATACTATAATGACACCAAAGAAACTTAAGACATACGTAAGGACACCAAGCAACAGGACACACAAACGATTTTTAACAATTTTTACTATGACACAACAAAAACAAACAACAGCGACTACAACAACAACTAGCTAATGGAAACCAAACAGAAACGTAAGCGAAGCAATTAAACAATCCCATAGCTAAATTTTTAAATCAAGCGAGAGAAGCAACTAATCCGTTTTGCCTGTTGAAAATATGGTGTAAGATCCATAAGGAATGTAATACAAGGGAGGGTCAATAAGTCGGTGACTTTTTAATTTCCCGCTTCCCAACTCAAAATGGCAACACTGCTCCTGTCAACGGTCCTGTCAACATTTGAACAAGATGGCGTCATTTAGTTTCAGTTTGACAGGACTACCTATGAAAAGGTTATCTTCCTCACCGGGTGGGGGGAGACACATTTGTATTCGTCTTATGAGTATATCATTTTGTAGCTTAATGAGATAAACAACCACGTATGTAGTTATATATATATACATTATAAACACATATGCGTAACTACATATATATATATGACTAACGGGAACTATAGAAAAACGAAGCGTAAAATTAAATAAAGAAATCACAACCACCAATCAATGTAAAACTAAATTTAACGACATTCAATGTAGCTTATTTATATGACTAACTATTAAAAGAGGAAGCCATTGGGACATTTAGTTTCGTACATTCGTTTGCAGAAAATAAATATAAAAGAATGTAAAAGTGGAATGTTACTATTTTTCAGGATATATGTCTCCCATATTTTTACTACTATTATGGATTCTTCTTTTTTTAGCCAAAATCCAAAATTGTAACCATATTTTAATTGAAAAAGATTAGCACTGGAGCCCTGATTCAGGAATGGTATTTCGTTTTTGGTATTCCGTTAAAATATTTACAATAAAATGGTATCAAAAGCTTGCATCTTGGCCAAAAAAAAGAATATCAAAAACGCGGATCGAATTTTTGATTTTGAAATGGAAAAATATGGACAACTTGGCTTATAGTTGGCCGATCCGCAAATGTCATACCTTCCCGACCTTGTATTTTGGAGGAGCATCGTTTTCAATCAAAATCTGGCAACAAATATTTTGACCCTATTTTCACAATTTTTCAAAGGGGTAACATCATGATTTTAGCCAAAAATGGGTCTAAAATTTATTTGTATGATTTTCCCCAGTTTTTGATGCAGATCGAAGGGGATTGGAATCCTGATTCAGAAATGGTACGCCGTTTGGGTATCGGTTGCCAAATAGTTAAAATATTTACCAAAATGTGTATCAAAAATTTGGATTTTGGCCAAAAAAAAGAATATCAAAAACGCGGATCCAATTTTTGATTTTGAAAAGGAAAAATATGGATAACTTGGCTTATAGTTGTCCGATCCGCAAATGTCATACCTTCCCGACCTTGTATTTTGGAGGAGCATCGTTTTCAATCAAAATCTGGCAACAAAAATTTTCAGCCTATTTTCACAATTTTTCAAAGGGGTAACATCATGATTTTAGCCAAAAATTTATTTGTATGATTTTCTCCAGATTTTGATGCAGATCGAAGGGGATTGGAATCCTGATTCATAAATGGTATTCCGTTTTGGAATCGGTTGCGAAATAGTTAAAATATTTACCAAAATGTGTATCAAAAATTTGGATTCTGGCCAAAAAAAAGAATATCAAAAACGCGGATCGAATTTTTGATTTTGAAATGGAAAAATATGGACAACTTGGCTTATAGTTGGCCGATCCGCAAATGTCATACCTTCCCGACCTTGTATTTTCGAGGAGCATTGTTTTCAATCAAAACCTGACAACAAAAATTTTGACCCTATTTTCACAATTTTTCAAAGGGGTAACATCATGATTTTAGCCAAAAATGGGCCAAAATTTTATTTGTATGATTTTCCCCAGTTTTTGATGCAGATCGGAGGGGATTGGAGCCCTGATTCATAAATGGTATTCCGTTTTGGAATCGGTTGCGAAATAGTTAAAATATTTACCAAAATGTGTATCAAAAACTTGGATTTTGGCGAAAAAAATATTATCGAAAACGCGGATCCAATTTTCGATTTTGAAAAGGAAAAATATGGATAACTTGGCTTATAGTTGGCAGATCCGCAAATGTCATACCTTGCCGACCTTGTGGGCCAAAATTTTATTTGTATGATTTTCCCCAGCTTTTGATGCAGATCGGAGAGGATTGGAGCCCTGATTCAGAAATGATATGCCGTTTTAGAATCGATTAGAATAGAATGCGAAATAGTTAAAATATTTACTAAAATGTGTTACAAAAATGTGGATTTTGGGCAAAAAAAGAATATTATAAACGCTGTTTCAATTTTAAAATGAAAACATGCGTATAACTTGGCTAACAATTGTGAGTTACGTTATGTTATTTAAAGTTAACGTTTTTTGTCGAAAATGCCAGCCAGTGATGCAAGTTCGTTAAAAGCTTTCTATAATAATATCCATAAAGCAAAGACTCAAACCATAAATCGATATAATTATTTATAATTTACATACAACAATCGATATATTTATTTATCGTTTTCTTGTCGATATATTGACATATCGACGTGCTAAAGGCACGTAAAAACAAAAAAAATCAAAACCAACAACAACATCGCGAGTAAATTTGGCGACTGGAATAAATATTTCCGCGGAAGAGCGGACGCGGAAGTAAACAAGGCTAAGCAACCTCCAGCATCCAAACGCCACCCATGGCCGCTGTGCCCGAGAACGCGGCCGAGATCGCGGTGGCCAACGCAATCAATAACATCAATAATGGTAACGGGAACGGGAACGAGCGCAACCGCGTCTTAGGACTGGGGGGTGGTGGCCAGGTAGGTCTACTCAAGCATATCATGCATACCCTAAGACCCTTATCTTTGCTGATGACTGTCATTTGCAGAACAACATGATGAACATGCGGGATCGGCTTTTCCACGCGATTTACTTTCGGGCGGCGGCCGCCTATGCGGAGCTTGTGCCACGGTTAGTCTTGCGGATAATGTCTTACCTATCGATGGTCCTCAATCTCTACTCTCTTTAATCGCAGGAAGGTGCAGTTGACCATCGAGTACCTTTTGCTGGCCAAGGCAATAATTTTCTTCTTCACGCTGATCTATGTGCACAATGCTTTTATAAAGAATCCTTGCACTTGTCTGCAAGAAGTCCAGAACTGGCCCCGAGAGGGCGTCATTAGGTATGTTTTACCCAGGAGGTCACAAGCCTTACGCCTGTAACGTATACCAACTTTTGCAGGGTGGAGATAATCCCCCACCTGACTGAGAAGCGGGCCATATGGCAAAGCATCAAGCGGGATAAGCACATAGTGCGATCTCTGAAGGATTCCTAGTGAGTTTTTGACACCAAAGTTTCGCCAGATGGGCTATTTTTTATGGCAAACTCTACATTGCTTAGTTACTACGGAATCGGACCGCAGACCCTGGAAAATCACGACAGACTGAAACGCTACGAGTCTATATTGGGCAGGCTGGGCTTGCCAGTTCGCGCCACATTCGCTTACAGCAACGAATCCCTTTACTACTACTTCGATGCGATCAACATCCTTGATACGTATGAGCATCCCAATGCCATACAGCTTAAGGACGAAGAAGACGATGGTAGGTTATTGTGGCGTGTTTACTTCTAATTGCTCATTCACTTGTCACTTTTTTAGACGAGCAGTACATCGTCGAGTATTCATTAGAGTACGGCCATTTGCGACTCTCAGCTGCGACGCGTAAGCGCCTGAAGATTCCCGTGCTCACTGTACAACTGGATCCGAATACGAACAAGTGTTTTGGAGACAAGCTAACACGCTACCTGCTGAAACGTCTCTTGGGGTAGGCCAAACTAAACTCAGATCAGTGGAGCACCTTTGTGTTAATCTATCGTCTAACCCCACAGCTACGACGACCTATTGATGGCCTCGGTGAGAACCATTGCCGAGCAGGAGGAGAACAAGGGATACTTGCGCAACGTGATTACCGGGGAACACTACAGGTTCGTGTCCATGTGGTGGGCAGCCTGGAGCAGTTATCCGGCAGCCTTTTGTGTGATGCTTTTGTTTGTAAGTTGAACAGATTATATTCTTCGCAAAGCCATCTTAATAAAGTCCTTTATTTCAGACATTTTCGGTGTCCATGTTGCTGCGGTATTCCCATCACCAGATCTTTGTCTTTATAGGTAGTTATTTTCCAATCATTTTATCGATTCTCCTGATGTGAACAGATCTGTAATCTTTATTCCAGTTGACTTGCTGCAAATGCTGGAGTACAATGTCTCCGCCCGATTCCCAATCGCTCCTTTGCTGACGGTTATTCTGGCGCTCGTAGGTGTGGAACTAGTCTCTAATCCCGTAAAGATTTGCATTTCCATTAATCATTTTCCTCTCTTTCTGCACAGGCATGGAGGCCATCATGTCAGAGTTTTTCAACGACACCACTACGGCCTTCTACATCATTCTAATTGTGTGGATTGCGGATCAATACGATGCCGTCTGTTGCCACACCAGCATCACCAAGCGCCATTGGCTCAGGTGCGTTCCTGCGATTTGCCAAACCATTCCAGCTCCCAGTCGTAGTTTCATTTGGTCGAGTATTTCTTTTATTTTTCGTGCAATCGTCCGTCGTCCCAACAAATGATAAATTCAATTACATTAAGTCGAGAATCCTTTCCAGCATCTTGCCCTGCCAGCACTGATAATAGCTACCAGCCATCTCCTTGACCATCGCCATCCTCTCAAACCACTCATCAACACTTAACAGTTCATTTCGTTCGTATCGGTTCGCATATTTTCCTTCCTCTTTCGGAGCACCGGCTCCCCCAGTATTTTACACTCCTTTCTCGACGTCCGAACCCCCGTACGGTTGTTATTTGAAAATTAACTCGGCTTGCGCAAGCCTCCCCCGGGGCAGAACAAATCGACCAGTGTACAGTGTGCTCCCCTTGCCACTTGCCACTTACCACCCAAACGCCCGAACTGGTAACACACAGACACCGGCAAACAGAGAATTTCATCACTTAAGTCAACAAGCGTAACCCAAGCACCATGTAGCTCTAGCTGTAGCTGTAGCTGTAGCTGTGGCAGCACCCTTCCTCGACCAACTGAGCCGCGCCATTAGCAAACATTTAAATAAACTCGCCGCTTTTTCTTAACAAAAGAGGCAGAAAGTCCAGCAGAAAAAAAAAAAAAATGGAAAAACAGCGGAAATTTAGAGCCCTCATTTCCCGTTCGATCAGCATTAATGACCACGCACGTCACTGGCAGAACGGACAACCCCATCTCAGGGAGAAAGGAAGAAGGAGGAAGGAGCTACTTTGCGGTTTATTACGCGCACTTTGCATAATTGAACGGCGACTGCCGCAAGAAATTATTTTTAATTTTTATTTTTTCGGCCAGGCGTAGACAGACAGGCGGGAAACAGAACCATCAATAATTCAAAAAGACACTCGAAAATTCCCTTTTAGCGCGCTGGCAGCTCGGGCAAGGTCCGGGCAAGGATCTTATTATGAATTCATGTGCATGCATCCGTCCTCAATCACTGGCCTCTGTCGCGGCCTCGCGGTGTTGATTTTGCGTAATTTACGCCGAATTAAATGGCTATCAGTTGCTCCGAGTCCGAGGGCCTGGGGAAGTCTAGAGAACTGGGCCAGGAAAGCCCCGACCACTTGCGGTATTTGTATTTATTAAATATTCATTGACGCGAATGGTTTAAATCTTGTCTTGTCCCAAGTGCTGTGGGAGCAAGCCCAAGAGGTAGCATTATAACTTCACACAAAGATATAGTCATGATGGGGACAGCATCTTTGGCATCTTCTGCTGTGTCCTTTCGCATAACTCATAATTTGCCTGCCGAATTGCCAAACTTTCTGGCTCCTCCTTCTGGAAAAAGTTTTCAATACAAAAAATACAAAAATATATCCAATTGCAATGTTCCGGACGAATCCTTTTCTATGCAATTGAATAGCAAACAATGTCCAATATGTTCTTGGCTCGATGGGCATGGCTGGGGTCACGTGGCGTGAGTCTGCAAAGGAGCTGCTTGGTCCTGGCTGCGAGTAAAATTAATTCAGCAAAAGGGTCCTGGACAGGATATTCCGCCTGGGCCATAACTGCATGTGTGTGCTCGAGAAGGGCGGCGGGAGCTAGGCAGCGAGAGTTTTTTCTTCGGGGGATGCGTGTGTGCTTTCCTTCGGTTTAATTTTGCTGTTATTGACTGCCTCAAGTGGTGAAGGGGTCCTGTGCCAGGACTGTTTTCTCATACCCTTCCAGGGGCTATCTGGATTTTTTTATTTTTGCCGCCATTTGACTAACAAGAATCTTTTAAAACTTTCGCTTTAATCAGGTGCAAACTTTTCCTTAAATTATGTAACAACTTCCAGGAGGATCCGGAGCTTAGGTAAGGGTATTAAGGACATCGTCTTTCGCAACTCATAAATTGCAAGAAACAAGCTAGTAGCGCTGCTGTTGTAGGTCCTGCGGTTATGGGTTAGAGCGCCGGGATTGCTTGTTCTCTTGCTTCCTTCCTGCCTGTGGTGCCCGCTCCAGCTCCAGCTCCAGCTCCAGACCCTGCTTCTGCTTCCGTATTTGCTCGCCTGTTTTTGCGGTTAACTTGGTCCGTGGAAGGCTGGCTGGCATTAAAGTTAGCATACAAGATAAACAAGCGCTGGCGGCGTTTTTTGCTTTTTAGCAACACAGTGCCCGTCCGTTCAGTCCCCACTGATGTTAATTCCATTTCATGGACTAATTTTTAGCCTAAACTATGACTTAAAGTTGCAATTAATGTGCCTCGAAATCGGGAAATGGCACCTTAATCCTGTCAAGTGGCCAGGTAACACTTTGCCGGAACGTCGATCGGGGCAACAAAGCCCCCTCCTAACCTTTCAAACTTCCTGCCAATTGCCTCTCGTTCATTATAATTGACTTTTAAGAGACATTAAAGTCATCAAAGGAGCAAAGGCAGTCTCGAACTCTTCCCGGCTCCGCTTAATCGCCGTTTAACGAGCAGGGAGTGCCAAGGGCCGAGGCAGGGGAATAATAAGCCCCTGTTGTCAGCTCACACCCGGCGCACCCCGTCCCAGCATCAGCCTCAGCACCAGGACCAGGACCAGCAGCCGCTTCAGCCTTCAGCCCTTTCTCTACCGGCTCTTATTTTCCTGGCCTGTGGCTTCTTGCGGCGCGTAATGCTTCTTTTGTGCTTAAATCTGGTTGCCAGGCACGGGGCAGACGACACGTATTAAATGAGCTGCAAACGCACGGGAGCCGGAGCCAAAAGCTGAAAGCTGAAAGAAACACTTGCCACTCCTCAGCCCCACCCCGCCCCAGTTCCTAGTGCCTACTGGGATACGACTACGTATCCAACTCGAGTCCTGCGCAGATTTTTTGTCGCGCTAAAAAGCTGTCGGGGAAGCTGTAGCTCGGAGCTGGGAGGAGGACGAGCAAGACAAGACGCCCTCGGTCGGCATCAAAGAGCAAAAGTTCTACGGGAAAGTAAAAGGGGAAGGACTCCTACACTGCGAAAAGAAACTCCAAATACACATTGCTGTTTGGCAGCTGCTACTTACAATAGAATAGAATTACTTTCTAAGCCATTTCCGAGTGTGGAAAAGTGGGTGTCTGCTCGGCGAAGGGGTTAGCAGGAGGAGGCAAGGCGCCTCAAGTAGCCTGCCCCGAGTCTCCGCTTTCTTCCTGTTGTTTACACGCTTGTTACGCTGCCAGAGTGTAATATATACACAGATATACATATATATATATATATACTATATAGTGGCATTGTTGCCGCTGCTCTGTATCAAAGGTGGCCGCGGTGTCGACGGGTTAGCCTCAACGTCAACGGCATTGGCAACCATGGTTGCCATTCTGGAGGCCCTCTGGTGTGGCAGGGAGGGAGGTGTTCAGGGTAAAAAAGGGCAGCCTTTTCCTTTTCCTTTGCACTCCTTTGGCTGTTTTCGTGTTGATTGAGATCATGTTACGCAAAGTATAATTGCGTCAAGTTTGTTTTTCTGCCATAACTTTTGTCCAACCGAGTGTCGCTCGGTGGAGGGGTGGTCGGCCGGGCCGTTTGGTGGAGGGCGTCCTGGGGAGGTTTTGGTTCAAAGGTGCAGTTGATGAGTGTTCATAACGAGGCGAAATCGCTTCATTGTTGTACTATGTGTGTGCGCTGGCAGTGTGTCCCACAGGGTGCCTGGGTGCCTGGATGTTTGCTCGTTTCAGCTTCAGCTTGTTTTGTTTGTTAACATGGCGTATGCGCAACGTGCTATTGTCCCCTGTTTACATATTCGAGAACTCTGTTCCAATTTATGCATGGAAATGGGTCGTTTTCAGGCATTCAACGGCAGCTCCAGCTCACTGTAGGTGTGTACATATGTTTGTTGGGCAAATACTTTCCTTTTTTTTTTTCGTTGTCTGATATTTCAATTAAGTTTCCAATTGCATTCCCAGAAAGCACCAGGGAGCACAGGTCCTTCTGCTAAACGATACATTACAGCTCCTTAATCCCGGTGATGTGCTACGGTAGGGTTTCCACGGCACTGCTATTTATGGCCATCCATAGATATGCAGTCCAATATGCAAATGCCATTAAAAGCGAGCTCACAACAGAAGTGCTCCCAAGCTCATTGAGCTCTTTTACTATTAGGATCCTTCGCCCCCACTCCACACTTGTTTACCTGCAACAAATAAACGCTTATGACGCAGATCGGATCTTTATTGGTGCCTGAGAACCAGAACAGAAGCCTTTCGCACCTCCCAGACTGTCTTGGCCCGAAACACCCCACCCTCTGGGCCACTGGGCTCAGCCACCCCTCCTTCCGTCCCAGACACATGCAACAGTTGTCCTATTTGCCACACTGTCATCCGCCCTGGCGCCCACCCACTTCCTCTCGCGCCGAAGGACATGAAAGCCAACAGTATTTGCCTGGCATACATCCGCTTTCTCGGCACACTGGTTGCCGACCAAGTGGATGCGAAAATTCGGGAGTCCTTTCACAGAAATCCTTTCTCCCATCAGGCCCAATAGAATATAAAAATTAGACACTTTTTGAATCTACATGTGTATGCCATTCGGGGAGTCGGCCATGCGAATTAGTCATACATGGAGAGGATGCACTGTAGCCCGGGTAAAGGGTGAGAATGGAGGGGGAATAAGGATGTGCCGGGGGGGGAGGAGGATTAGGGGCAGGGCGTTGTCTGCTTGTCAACGCTACGCTACATTAAGAAAGCGAATGAAACGGAAACGAACAGGCGATAAGTGTTGTCTACGTGTCTGCTGTTCGCTCTGCGAGTCCTTACAGTGTGCTCCTGTGGGTGTGTGTGTTTGTGTTAGTGTGTGTGTGTGTTGGGGGGAAATTGAGGAAATTGCCGGCAAGCGTTTGCCAAGGATGTGTCCGTAATGCTCTGCACTCAGTGCTCCCGCCTTGCGCAATGCCCTGGAATGGAAAGGCTTGCTAAATAAGAGTCGTGTGTCTTCATTTGTCGCCGTTGATATTGATGGTCCGATACTTTTGTGTGCTGGTCTGTGTAGGTTTGTGTGTGTGTGTGTGTTTGTACACAATCAACTGGAATTAAATTCAATAACATAACTCAATCATGGCCATACCCACTGCCACTGCCCCCATCGTCCCCCATCCTACTCGCTGTAAAAATAAATTAAAGTTGAATTCCGCTGGCCAGGCCAACGGGTGTCCTTCAGTCCGGTTGTCAAGCTGTCCGTCCACTGTTCGCTGTCCGTTCGGCTCCTTGTCCGCTGTCCCCAGTCCGCTGTCCGCTGTCCCCTGTCCATTGCTTATCAATGAGTCGCCTTCGGTGTCATTATGGTCGCTTCTGTCCTGGCGGCGGCCATCTATTGTGTTTTTATATATTTGTTGTCTTTGGCGAACAACAATTCAACTAACAGCGCCAGCAATTATTTATATTATTAAATCCTCTTGAGTGTTTTTCTTCCTTCCTTTCGTCCTTCCGCCTTTCCGTCTTCCGCCTCCATTTCCCGTGCCTTGGCTATTGTTGTTTCCGATCCGTTTCCACCCGGCTCCGCCGTTGTCTTGGCAGTTTTTGATATTTGTCCGCCCCTGTCCGACCGACCGTCCGACCGACCGACCACTGATACTTGTTACCCTTATGTCATCCCGCTCCAAATGCCGCCATCTACCACACGTCTGACCCATTTCTCCGTAGCTTATTGTCGCTCCACCGAAAAATGGGGGTTGGCGGGGGCGTTGATAAAAAAAAAAGTAGAAAACTGAAACCAATATGTTTTCACTTTTTATTTCTCTCAGCTTCATACACTTTGTCCGAATTACAGTCGTCCTTGTTGTCCTGCTCCTTGGACAAACTTGAACCTAATTGATATTCTAACAAATTTGGTGGATGGCTTTGGAGAAGATTGATAAGAGATTTGGTCTAAGGGACAGTCTCTTTAGGATCGGATGATAGTTAGTTAGGATGATAGTTGGCCTGGATAGTTGGCTTGAAGGATAAAACAATAGGGACGTTAGGTCGTGGAGACTTGTGCCCGAAACCCAACAATTGACTTTGAAGTGATTCTGACACGCACTCGGAGCCCTTCCCCGTCCTGACCAATAAATTCGTTTGTTTTCCGCTTGCAGATTCTTCTATCTGTACCACTTTGCCTTCTACGCGTACCACTACCGCTTCAGCGGCCAGTACAGGACCCTGGCGCTGCTCTCCTCCTACCTCTTCACCCAGGTGAGTAACCATGGCGAGTAATAAATGCGTTATGCAACCCGGCTGCGGAGCTGCCACAATGATGGAAGCGAATGCGACTCCGGTCATGTTTACGCCTGTCAAGTGCATGACAAATTGCCTGGCTCAGCCCGTGGCATTGTTTTCCATTTCGTTCCTGTGTCCTGGCATCCTGGCATGCTGGCATCCCGGGCGTTCTGGGCGGCGGCTCACGTGCAGCCCGAACGGCTCACGTGCCTGGCGACCGTGCCATAACCCCACCCATCTGCTCCATGTATCTCTATTTGTCTCTTTCCCATTCCAGCACTCGATGGTGTTCTTCTTCCATCGCTACGAATTGCCAGCCATCATGGCCCAGCACCAGGTCTTCATCATTACGCGCAACCAGGGCGGGGCGGGTGAAGGAGCAGCAGCAGCCGCCGCAGCAGCAGCAGCAGCAGCTGGAGGTGAGGGAGCTGGTGCCGGAGCAGGAGGAGCACAAGCGGCGGGTGAGCCAGCTGCAGCTGGAGCAGCGGCAGGAGGTGAAGCACCGGGACAGCAGGCGTCCATGCAACGTGCCCGCCTCATCGTGACGCGACTCTTCCGTCAATTGGCTGCACAGCGGCAGCAGCAGCAGCAGCAGCAACAGCAGCAGGCGCCCCAAAGACAGCCCGAAACGGGACCTAGTCCAGGCCCCACAACGGCTGTGGGCATGGCCCTGGCCAATCTGAGGCGCCTGCCCCTGGTGGGGCAGTGGCTGCAGGGCCGCGAGCAGTTCTTCACAGTGCGACGGGTCTTCCTCGGCCAGGGGGAGGGCGGCAACGGACGCCTGATGCAGGTCCGCTTGCAGCGCATCAATGTGGCCGATATACCCGAGTTGCGCAACCAGGTGGCAGCTGCCATGGCCGCGGTGGGAGCCGCCCAAAGGGCTGCCGGCGGAGGAGCAGCGTCGGGTAGCCGGGCTGATGAACTCGGCAGTGGAGTTCCGTCAGCAGCCCCTCCTGCAGCAGGTAAGCTTTGATGACATCCCGTGGCCCTAATTGAGTGGCCAGCCGGCAAACTTCATTGAGGGCTTAACCTCTTAGATGGTGCACCTTCCATAATAGAGCCGGATAGTCCTTGATCCTTTCAACACGCAGTGCATCCACACGTCGCTCTGAACACTGGAGTTCTCATCCTTTTTTTTGAGCAACAACTGACTGCGTTGCTAGCAGAGTCCGTTTCGGCTGTGCGTGAAATCGTTTGGAAGATAAATTCAAATTTGAATTCCACTCGACAAGCTCGGGAAATCCCTTCCCCGAACACAAGAAACACAAATAAACAAATAATAGATTCAGATTCAGGGGCAATAAATGCCAACGAGAGCTGCTTGAGCAGCAGAAAGGTGGCTGCCACGCCCTCGATTCCCTCGATTTTGATTCCGATTTTGTTAATATTCAATGGCCGGGCAACCAGGCTCCGGGTCCTGCCGTCTGTCTGCCCCTGCCCCTGCCCGTGTCCGTGTCCGTGCCTGGCTGGGTACTATAATCGCAATATGCATGAAATTATTTCTCAATTCGCTTGAAAGTATTCTCATTTCTGTCATTTCCTGTTTTATTTTCACTTTGCCATCACGAATTCTCTGCATATTTCAGATGTCGAAACAAATCAGAGCGCAACAACGGGCATAAATGATGCAGCAGCTGGAATGGCAGCGGCTGGAGGGCAAGTCGGAGCGGAAGCAGCTCAAGACAATCTCGCACAGAAGCCGGAGGAGGAGCGGGTGCCTGCCATGTCCGAGACGCTGGAAAATCTAAATTCCGTTGCGGCGAATATTACAAGCATGTCGGATAAGAGTAGCACTATTGCTACGCCATCATCCCTGCCCTCTGTCGGGCAGTCGGGGGCCCTAATCCACGCCCACTTTGACGTTGGGGGTCGGGACGAGTCCCAGCCAAAGGCAGGGCAATTAGAAAATAATTTGCCGGAGAAGGCTCTGGCAGCACCAGGTGAAAAGCAAAGCTGCTCACTTCAAGCTCCCAGCATTATGAATGACCAGCAGGAGGAGCAGCCGGAAAAAAACAAGGCGGGCGGGGCCACTGCCGCGACAGCCACGACGGCAGCAACAACATCAGCATCTGCCATGTCAAAACAAATCTCTGGAGGTGGAGGAGCAGCAACCAGGCCAATGATGGATGACAGGCCAGCAGTTGATTTTATAGAAGGCGACAGCCCAACGTCAGCAACAAATTGCCAACTCAATGCTGGCACAAACCACAAGGCGCAGAACCAACAGCAACAGCAACAGCAACATCCACAGGAGCAACATCCACAGGAGCAACATCAACAGGAACAACATCAAGAGGAGCTAATGAAAACTTCACAACATACATCAAACCAAGTGACAACAGCAGCGGCGGAATAAGCTGAGCATTAGTGGCACTGCCCCCATCCCGACCCACACCTCACCGGAGATCCCGAGCAGAAATAACCACATAACAAGATGTTATACATAAACTCAGCTAGTAAATTTTTAGATAATTTTCCTGGTGTACTTATGTCCGGAAATCAGTGCCCTTTCCGCTGTGTGGGCTTTTCGTGGGCGTCCTGCATGGGTGCTCCGGAGGACGTGTCAGCTTCGTCTTTGGCAGCCACGCGTAGGTGGCTAGACTGGCTGCAGTTGGGCGCCCGGCTGCAAAAAAAAAAAGTATATTAATAGCGTTTCCCTAGCCCCGTTTAATTAGCCAAATACGTGAGAAGCCGCAACACATACTAACCACAGCTAGTCGCTTTTTTAAATGTACTCCCTTTGAATTTTTTGTTGTTTGTTTTTCGGTTTTCGGTTGCCGCAGCTCCCCCCACCCCACCCCCATCTGTATGCGAGTAAAATGCGTCGGAAATTTTAATTAACTTTCGAGCGGCCACGAAGCCCTTAACCGGTTAGCCGGACGGTTAAACAGCCTGGAGCGGAGCTTTACCGGATGCCGCCTCCTCCTCCACTATTTACATTTTTTAAACTTTATGAAATGCCACAGGATTGTCAATCGTAATATATTTGTTTGGACGGCTAGGACACTGACAGCCGCCACAGTTCAGGTCGCCAGCACGCACGCTTGAATATCCGGAAGGCATTGGCTAGCATTAATTGTTTTTTACATTTTTTTTAAATCTAAGGCCCCTGCTCCCTACCCGTGTACCATATTCTATTGAGTGACTTTGTACTTCTAGGCCTATTTCAATAAGCAATGAATCAGATAATGGTTTGTATTTAACGAAACGACACACTAATCTAAACCATAGTGGCTACGAACTATTCGCTATTGCTAAAATGTTATTTCTAAATGTGTAAAAAATAAATGCAACTCAAACACACATCCTGCGGCTGTCTGACTTTCTGTAATTGTGCGGGGCTCCAGGGTTTAATGAATCCTAAAATTCATTACCCATTTGCATAAATGCTTGGGACGGACGTCCCTGGCAATATTATTTAAATGAAACGCAAACAAATTATGCTCCATCAGCAGTTGAGTTCACTCGATTTGCATATTCCTGGCCGTCGAGGGGAGTCCTTCCACGGATTCCTTCCATTTATCCATTGCTTAGACATGGAACGGATCAGGGATGATTTCACAATTAACACTTCCGTTCCACTTTTCGGCAAATAAAGTTTTATTTTCATCGAAGGCCTCTCTCACCAAGTAGTATGAGCTACATGCTCCAATATTCCCGCTGCTGCTGCTGCTGCTGCCCCCTCCGCCATGTAGCTGGAGTGGCAACTTGTGCTGTCACTGTGCATTGCTTCCAGTTCGTTGATGTGACCAAGCCAAGTATCTAACAATAATAAACAGGCGGATCTTGGGTCCTCCCCTGCAGTCGAAATATTCGCGTCAAGGAGCCCAGCAGACGGGGTGGTCCATGCCATCAAGTAACATGCCAGTGCCATTGCCAGTGCCAGTGCCAGTGGCAAGGGGCGGAGGGGGAGCATACATATTTATTATGTCGCAAGTCCTCTGCCATGACTGACTGCCTATATGAGCAACGTGAGCTTCCTTTGATTAACATCTTTATCAATATTTTCTTATTATTTGCTCATTTCTTCATTTCAGCAGGAGAGAACTTTTCAATGAAGGACCGCCCCACAAAGAAGCTGGCAACTGACAGCAAAAAAAATAAACAAATCATTTGCATCTCATTAATGCAAATCACACGCACATCCATACACGCGACGGGTCCTGGGATCCTGGCATCCTGGGATCCTGGATCGCGCAGCCTGTGTCAGTGTGTGTGTATGTGTGTGGGAGTGTTTTAAAAGGCTTGTCAAGAACAAAACCCTCCCCATCGCACCACCACACCACCGCACCACCTCACTTAAAAGGAACAGCCCCTGCGGCGGAATCTCCGGCCACCCACCGCGGGGATGCTGTTAATCAAAAGTCAAACAAAGTGTTGCCTACTTTTCTGGGCTGGCTGGGCCCGTGATTACAAGCACAACATTTTAATTGGCTCGTTATGTGTTCCCTCGCCAAACACTGCCGCCGGCAAAATAACGACTTAATCCTAAAAACTACATATGCTCAGGATACGTTTTCGTCCTGGGGGGGAAGGCCAGAAGGATATGTAATTTAAGTTCTGCCCCACTGCCTATAATTGACAGTTCAAAGCCGGAATCGCAGAGTTCCTTTCAATCCGTTTAATTACCAAAAATAAAAAAAAGTATAAAAAGGAGCAATATTAATCTCAGTTCACTGGCACTTCGTCCTCTTCGTCGGATTGCTGAACAAATCTCACTGAACTACGTGTATTCTCAAGCAATAACAGTTGGCATATCACGTTATAGCTACGAGCATACACGTGGCCATTGGAGATTTCTGGTTGCCACTTTAATCCACTTGGCGGATAACCAAGATCTCGCACCTTCCGAGGTAATCGGATGCCAGGACGTTACGGTCCCCGCTTTGCGGTGGTCACTTTGCGGTGGATTCCATTTAATTTCCATCTACTCACCCTCGACTCCGGCGTGGCTCCTCCGTCCTCCGTCCACCGTCCTCTCCGGTGGTTTGTGTTACGCGTTTGATGCGCCTAATAATGCCGAGCCGCAGAATTAATTGCACTATAATTCGTAATTAAGTTACCGGGGCTAACACGAAACTATGCGCGCTGGAATGTCCTGGAAATGCGAGGAAAGGGTTTCTGCTCCGGTTAATAAAACCGAAGGTGCTCGCCGACCAGGACTCTGCTCAAAGTTTCCCAAGCTCCAGAGTGTCCTGTGGAGGACGCCGGGCCACCCATACCCCCTCATAATTGTACATGTAACTACCGTTGTTTCCCCGTAATTAATTAATTACATTACACACAAACTTGCTGTCATCGTCGGTTAGTGGTTGGTGGGTTGCAGGTGGTTGGCTGTTGGCTGTTGGCTGTTGCAACCTCTGGTGGCGCACTCTTTCCGCGCTTCTCCAGGCCACAAAAAGGCATCACTTTCCATAAAATTAGTTTGTTTCGCAATCATTCTTGTCGGCGCCCGAGCGAGCGCCCTTTCCGCGGCCAATTATTTTCCAGTTTTGGCGGCAAAGCAAAGCCAATCAACTAGTTTGTAAAGTTTGGAGCCAAAAATGCAAAATGTTGATCAAATGAAGGCCCTAAACTCTGCACTTGGTGGGCAGGTGGCTGGGAAAGTAAAGCTAACAAAGGTGGAATTCGCCACTCAAGTCTAATATTACACATTTTTTCCGGCATTAATTGCGAGTTGGAAAAATAAGAGAGCTCGGCTCAGACGAGAGGGAAAACGAGAAAAATCAACAAATATCAAATTTGTTCTTCTGCCACTGCCGCGGGGCAATTGGTTCTGTGATGTTGCTGCTGTGTCTTCGTGTTGCTCCTTGTTGTCCTGTTGCTGCTGCTCCTGCTGCCCACACACAGAAGGAGACACAGACACAGAAACAGCAACAGCAAGAGACGGAAAATAAATCGCGCATAATACCGCATAGCAGAGCAACAGCACGAAGTATTTGCACTGCGTGACAAACAATTTGTGCCAACATTGACAGCGGAGCATCCACTTCCGCTTCGCTCCCGGGCCCCGAACTACTGCAGCGGACTCCTCCTGTATCCAGTATCCTGTGTCCTGTCTCCTGTATCCCGGAGACTGCTTATTCCCGCCCGTTATTGCCCTCGCCTGGCTGGGCAAATAAAAATATTTTTATTGCGTGGCCGGCTGGGTGTTTTAATTGAAAAATCATTCGCAGAACTCAATTAGCAACACTCGGAACTGGAGCTGGCCACTGAAGGACATCGGCCAGCGAACATATTTGATTTGAAATCAAATTATGAACCGGGCACGTCATTAGAATGCCATCTAGGCCAGCAAGCCCCGGGTAATCAGGTTCGATCCAAGGACCTCCCGCCCGGCGGTGGAATCCGGCAGCGCATATATCCCGCAGCTAATGTGGCACATGATTTCATTCAAAATTTATTTATGCAAACAAAAATTGCTGCCGCAGCAACTCTCCCATAACAAAAACAGAAAAACAGAAAAACACAAAAAGGCATCACATTCTATTGGCCGGGCCAATAGAAAATGTTGCAAAAGTAAACAAAGTATGCAAAAAAGGGAACTTTGATTTTGTTTGGTTGGGACGGGCGGGTCGGCCCGTACAGGACAGTCGAGGAGGCATGTCAAGGCCCTCCAGGATTCGGAGTGAATTTCTGATCGTTTCTTAAAATATTTACTCGCGTCGATAGTTGCGGCCCTTGATTGCCAATAAAGGAGTTGTCGCTGAGAGCTCCCAGGACATAAAGGACATGAGAATGGAAACGGGAATCGACATTTTAATGGCAAATTGCAATCACAGCCACAGACACTAAAGGGGATTAAGTTTAAAGCTGTGTCTGCCACTGTCTGGGGGTGTCGTTAATTAAAACTCCATTCAGAGCAGCCCCCAGGACACCCCTGCTCCCGATGCCCTTGCCAAGGCTTTCGGTTATATGATATACACATCCACCAGAACTGCAGGGACTCCGAGTAGTGTCTGCCTTTCTTACTAGCTCTTTCTGACCTTTTTTTGTTTTTCGGGCAGGATAACTGCGAGGCAGAATAAATAGCAACAGCGGCGGGGAGTAAATGAATAATTTGTTGACACTTTGTCACCCACTCAATCAACAGTTTTTTCAGCTTGGACCCACTCATTTTTTATCCTTAGACGGCAGTGCCCGGAAACAAGTGCAGCAAATGAACCTGCTCCTGCCAGTCAGAGCAAGGAGCTCGTCTTTGTTTAATTAGTTGCAACCATAAGCAGACGAGGACTGTGGATGTGTTTCAAAAGGATGCAGCTTGTTAGTCGCTGGCCCGAGAGGCAGGAACGGCATACGAATGTCCTCAGAGGACTCTCCAACCAACCCACCCACCCCCACCGCACATTCATACGCTCCAGTACGTAAATATAATTGATGTTTTAAAAATGTCTCAAAGTTACGATAAGTATGTGCCAACAGTATTGAGCCGCAGGCGATGGGCCACATACTTTTGTCATAAGTCCGGCAGCTGGAACGTTACCCAAGCGGTCTAAGGACTAAGGACCTACCCCGAGTGCTCATGTTACGGCCAGCCCCCATCCCACTTCGAGTCGGACAAACATTAATTGGCACTTAAAGGCATTTAATGTTCGACTGGCTGAAAGCCAATGTATTTTTTCGCTTGGCTCTGGCTTTTTAGAAACAATTTTGATGTTTTCACATGTCATTGAAAGTTGAAAAAAGTAACTATCGATGGCTTTATAGATATTGGTGCTCGGCTATGGATGTATATATATTTATAAGCCATAATCTTTACTGGATACTTACCCGCCCGCGGCTGCCAGCTCGGATTACTTACTTCGCTTTCGGGTGGGATTGGAGGATATTAAGCATACGCAGTGTTGTCAGCGCCGAAGGTCGCTTCTGGAGAACTCTCGTGGGAGATGAGTTGTGAAAAATAGGAGAGATTAGGTTAGTTGTGGCATTTAGTTTCTATAGGAATTGATGTTTAGTAGCATCCACTAACTTTCTAACTAATAAGACCAACATCCTTCAAAGCAAACTTTACTCTCCGAGGATGTCTATCAGTAAGGACGTCTAGTCCTTAAGAACCAAATATTTAAATTTGAGACCATTAAAGATAATCTCAATTTGGGGATTAGATCCGACTCCTGACTGCCGGAGCGCCAGGATGCGAGGCATCTGCTTCCGTTTGGGTCCTGTGTGCTTGCCTGTCTGTATCGTAAGCCGAGAGGTAAATAATTTCCCCCTTTTTATTGCCCTGCAGTCAGCATAAAAAGTCAATAACTGGCTGCAATTTTCCTTCTTCTGCTGGAGCTTGAGCTCCTGCTGCTCCTGCTCCTGCTCCTACTCCAGCTAGACACTGTTCTCTTTCCGGCTGCATATGAGCTGGCAATAAATTCTGGCGGTGGAGCTGCACCTAGTCCTGCTCCTCTCCCGCCCATTTATTGCCTTTCCGGGCTGCCTTGCTTGTTTAGCGCAATTAATGAGGCCGACGAGGCTCTGGGCTCGCACGGGTTATCAACAGGTGTTGGGTTTCAATTCCTTGTTTATGGCCTTATCTGTCAGCAGCTCCACACACCCACAGCCACTGCTACGGACCTCAGACCTCAAACTCAAACCGACAAACCCCATCCACACCCACACCCTCTGGCTCAGTGTCCTCCGGCTCTGTTTTTAATTTAAACCGAAATTAAATTCGACCATAACCCATGTCAGGGACAAACGAGCGAGCGAGCGAGCGAGCGACGACTTGGCTCGGCCCCAAAGGACATTAATTAAAGTTGACGTTTAGGTGTTAGCACTGCCAGCCGGCGATATATCACAATGATCAATCACACAAGCACACAGACATGCACGAGGGACCTGGCAGCAGGAGCTGCCTGTCCAGTTTCGGCATGTCCTTCCCCGCCACTGGGCCGAGATGAGATGTGGCTGCAATTGAATTGCAGCATGATTTGTTTGCGGCTCTTTTTGGTTCACTCTAGTGCGGCTTAGTCGCTATCTTGGCCATAAATTGGGCTACCATATGGCTAGCCTTGTGCAGGGCTCCCCCCCCTCTGGCGGGTGACCCGCTTCCGCCGCGATAAGCCCACTGCCGACATCAAATATTCAATACGATAACGGCAAGCTAATAACGAGAGTGCGCTGTCTACTCACCCATATGGCCATATGGTGGCCTCCATCGCGCCCGTCCTGGCTCCCATCGACCGATTCCGACTGGAACAGGCCAACCAGCGGCGGGCTCCGTCCGTGGATTGGAGATCCCGGTGATCCTAGACTGGAGACTCGATCTCGGCCACCACTTGGTTGTTTTTTGGGCTTTTGTGCACCACCATTGTCTTTGTTTTGAAACTGTTTGGGACTTCGCAGGAGCGGAACCAGAACCGTTGCCAGTCGGACTGTGACTGTTATGAAGTTTGATAATTTATCGGGCAGCAAGTCTAGGTAGCGTTGGGGCCGCCGCTGCCGCTGGTGGCGATTCTGCCGCTGTCGGTGCTGCTGCGGCGGCTTCTAGCCCCCGTCGATGGTGGGTCCGGGGGTGAGGGTGGTTGTGGTTGTGGTGGGTGCCACCGGGGCTGACGGGGGCGGGCGGGTGGTATCTATAGCAACTTGGGCGCGGTGACGGTTGGCTAAAAGGGATGAAAATTGATTCAGCCTGTTGAGGCTGCTGCCTCTGCCTCTGCCGCTGTCGCTGTCGCTGCCTCAGTCACTGCTCTGGTTCGGCCTCTCTGCTGCTGTCGCTGTCGCTGCCGCCGCCGTCGTCGGGGTCGGATGGGATCCACAAAAGCAACCAGTTGCCAGGGCGGCACTTGACCTCCTACTGCAGGGCGAAAGGCAGAGCGGAACCAGGCGGCTGCATTTGTTGCATGCCACCCACCTGTAACACACACGCCACACTCTGTCCTGCTGGGGGAGTCGGGTGTCCTGCCGTCCCGGTGTGGATTCTATTTGGCGCTGTTATTGCCGCCGTGGTGGCCCCAAGGCGCAGGCGCCGTCCTGCGCTGCCAACAAGTGAAGCAACAAGCAGCAAGCCAGAAGGAAAAGGAACAGAAAAACGCACAGTCGGCACCTGGCAGCCAGAAAGAGAGGGAGCTGCCGGCGCGAAAGAGACAGCCTCAGCTGGTAATAATAATACGGAATACAGAGTACGGCGTACTGGCAGCTGGCGGCATTTTTTATTATTTTTTTGTAGCCAGTTTTTCTGCTTTCTAGGTTCTTTTTCTTTCAGAGTCGGAGTCAGAGTCGGATACGGAGTCGGAGTCGGAGCCGGAGCTGGTGGATCCTGGCCATGGAGCAGTAGGATAGCATCTAGGAGCTTATTATTATGCTTAATTATACCCTGGGCCAAGGTATTTCGGTTCTGTAGGAAGTTAGCTCCCGCAAGGACTAAGCCATGATCAGCGACAAGTTCAGACTTGTCACACTTCGGAGACAATCATCCCCCCATGAGATACTTATCCCATTCATATTGATCTGTCAGGTTCTAAAGGCAGGGAATTACTGGGAGTCCTTAAGTTCCACTTGGTTTTTTCCGCATTTCTTTATTTTGAAAAAATGCTACAGAAAACAAAAAGTTCAAACAGAGGGGGTCTCTGAAGCTGCTGGCTGCCAGCCCCCTCCCAGGCGCGCCTCCTTATGGTGGGGGCCAGGACTTTCAGGTGAAGCAAGTAACAAGTATGTCTCATATGCTTGGCTCTCCGCCTTTTACTTAGGCGGTCCAAAGGCAACAATCCTGACAACTACAAGGACCTCTTTGCGGAGGGATGTGCGGAAGATGGCGACAGACGGCGACAGAGTCGATGCTCAAAAGTCAATTGTTTGTGCCTGCTCTGGAGGCGAGTCTGCATAACTTTTCGAAGGACTTGCCACACACGAACACATATGTACATTCCACCACCCGCACTCCACCGCTCCCCTTCCCTTTGGCCGACCTCCGACCTCCAGCAATGAGTTTAGTTTGCGGCGCGGCGAAGAGTCCTTTCGAAACTTGTTGCTGCCAAAGTTATCGAAGTTTGCGAAGCGACTTTAATTTGCCGCAACTTGTGGCTGCCAGTTGGGTTGCAAGCAGATCTGCGAAGCAATTAGCAGCCAGGAGCCTGTCCGGCCGGAGTGCTAAAAATGTGAAAAGTTGCGAAAAGCTAATTACCATTGATCGATTAACCTTTGGCGATCCCTTTCCCAGCGTTATAATCTTAAGTTTAACAATTACAACAACTTTACACGGCGATTCGATTGGATAAAAGGAGAATGGAAAGAGTTTCTTTCCTGATAATTAAGGGGCTTATTGGAGAGCTATTTTAATATCTAATAATATTTATCATTTATGTAATCCATATTTAATGCAATAAGCAAGTCACAGACTTATAGAAACTATAAAAATATTCAAGAAACTATAACTAAAAATTCCTCAAATCTGTTAATCAAAAATAATTAGAAAAGACTGTACTTTTGGACTGTCCTTTTGAACCCTCAGTCCCGCCAGTCTATTCATCCCCTATTCATCTCCTTATGGAATAATTTATGAAGCATAATTAAAGCTAATAGATTTTTAATTTAAACATTCCTGCGTCCAAATACGACAAAATCGGCATTCAGGAACCATCGTAATTTATGGCCAAAAGCAGGATCGTCATAGGCGCCTAAGATATGGCATTTCACGACCTGAAACTAAAGGATTTGAGGTCCAATATATGGTGTACAATAATACAGAACTATAAAAAATAATACAATACATACATGGAGAACAATATGGGGATATATAATACTATATTAAATACCCCGAGAGGCTGAAAGGCATTCATCTGATAAGTATGCTATCTTAAACGAACATGTTGGGACGGGAAACTGAATCCTTCCGATCACGACCATCACCACAAGTCATTTAAATACAATATACTGCCTCCTTAAGGACTTGGACGAGATTCGGGCGAGACGATTTTTGGCACAACCATAATCTCCGGCACAATCATAAATCAAATCCTCGGCCAGAGCCCCTGGAAGAATTAAATAAAGTTGTTCAGTTGCTGGAGGGAACTCGGACAAAGCCAGCAAGGGAAACAACACTCGGACTGGCGCACACATGAGTGTGTTGGGTCTGTGTGTTTGGCCTACTTTTTGTGTGACGCCAGAAGAGCCCACTCCCTCCCTGAGCCAGCAGCTTGTTTATGACGCGATTCGCTGGGCAGAGGGGATTCCCCTGGCAGCCCCTGTCTGGCATTAAACACATTTACACGCCCATCTGGCAACAGCTGCTTCTTTCTGGTGCGCTCTTAAGCTGTTGCTGTGATATGCCGGCACTCGAAAAAATCACATTCTATAATGGTATTATCTTCCATCCCTTACCTAACCCTTAGTTAATGAAATTCGCACATTGACACACGCCGTTCGTCACCTACATGGACAGCAAGGAGTAGTGATGTTGGCCACATAGTCATTTGATAGGTGACGGATAGGAATTTTCCCGAGGTGTATCTAGGGGCGTGTCCGGGGAACAGATATGCAGTCTGATATGCAGATGAAGTGAAATCCGAAACTGGAGCCCGGTGACTCCTGTCTAGCTGGATGCATTCCGTTTCGTTAGCCGCCATTTGCATATTTTTACGGCCGCCGTGATTCGATTGCGATTGCAGGAACCAAACCGTTTCAACGGCAATGGGAAACCAGACCAGAACGGGCTGCAAAAAATAACAAGGAAAATGGCTGGAAAAAAGCGGCAACAAAAAGGCAAAATGGCATCGAAGGGCACAATAAGCATATAACAATGACATGAAAGCCAAAGTGAGCACACGGATCCCAGTGCCTGCCGGAGCCAGCAGGACGACGAAGCTGCACTTTGTGTGCCCCATTGTGATGTCCTCGCCGCCACAACGGACGCATAACACGAGGAAGGAAATTGTAAATGAAACGCACTTGAAATGCTGCAGGACTAGGCAGGACTAGGGGTGACGGTAGCTGGTTGTAGCTGGAACTGAAGCCAGAGCAGGATCTGCTCCTGCCCCTGCCCCTGCCAACGCCCCCGCCCATGCCACCGCCCAGATTGGGTTACAGCTTGTGTCCGGACCAAAGGAGCTTGTGGGCTGCCGGCTGCCACATATGGAGCAGGCTTTAAGTGCAATTGTATATCCTTGGCACTCGGCTTTTGCGGTATGCGTGTGCGCGACATAAATAATACAAGGGCGAGAGCCAGGGCCAGGTCTAAGTCCTGGTCCTTGTATCCCCAGCGAGTGTCTGTGCGAGTGTTGCGACATCTAAGGACCTCCCCACACACACACACACACACACACACACACAATCTCGGCTACCCTTTCATGTAATTATTCATGTAATTGTCATCCGAACTTCATAAGATTTCATTTAATGGGCCATATACCAAATATAAATTGGCTTTCTTGATTTATTCCATAGCCATAGACCACCCCTCCCATCCTTTTTTTTGTTTTTTGTGGCAACATCTGTCTGGGTCCTGCGTGGGAGGGCCTTCACCACCCACCTGATGGCTCCATTTGGCACGCCGGAGGGGAGGACATCTCTCCGAATGAGCTCACACCGCAAATCGAGTTACGTATGCAAATCCCTTTCGGCTTGCCGCACTTTTCCATTTCCACGCCATTTTCTTTTTGGCCAAACCAGGGCCGGCCAAGTCCGAGTCCGGTGTCCTGCAATTGGGCAGTGCAACAATTGCATTACAGACCTTCTCCGGTTGATCGGACCAGTTGGCGGAATGCAATTACTTTCGGGGAGTGTGCCCCACTGGGCCAGAGCACAGGACTAACGGGATTAACCATTAAGCTTGGTACAAGGACGAGCTGGTAGCTTGGGGCTGATCGCTTTTTCAGAATCAAACACTAAAAATACGCTACACATTTAAATTGAACTCATTTCATTTGTCCCATCCTGTTGGTAGATGAATACAGTCATATCGCTCATCCCTCCGTTCACTGGGAGTCCTTTATGCAGAGGATATGGACCGCCTGCTGTCAAAGCAATAATCTCAATTGTCCACAATATTGTATAATGATCTCCATAGCTCCTCCTCGCTCTCGTCCTTTGTACCATTCTTACCCCCATTGACTCACTCATTCATTTATTCATTCAACCCTGCCACTGTAAGGGGTGTGGACCGTGGTCCTTCGTCCTTAATTCATATTCATAAGCCAAATTGTGAAATTGTTGTACAATTAACGCCCGATTATAAGACGGAGTTGGGACCATATCCTGCTGGGTTTATGTATTCTGTTCGAAGTTCGAACTAAATCAAAATTGGAGGCCATGAAACATCACTCCGCATTCGACTCGGAACACCCTTCTGACCTGACAAGGGTCCTGCCTCTCCAGGACAAGCATCCATATGGTGAGTTCAGTTTCCTTCGTCGCTGCTGCCGCTCGATTCTGTCTATTTTTTAATGCGGCTACAAATAAAAACAAAACTGCCAAGCCACCCCAAATGACTCTTGCTGGGACGGAGCCACCCTCTCCCCAAGGAGACTCCCCAAGGATCAGCATCGTCGCCATGGCAGGACCCCGGCAAAGTGGCACGGTGCGGGGGACTAGTTGATGAGCTGGCGCCGACGAGGACGACGACGACGACGACGACGGCAAAGGCAACGGCTCGGGACAGGAACATGTCACCCACACGAGCAGACGCCAATCCGCCTCATGCCGCACAGTGGGTCACTGGGAGGTGAGCAGGAACAGGACGAGCAGGACCCGGGGAGTAGGAATTGGCTTTTGAGCCAGAGCTGGAGCTGCCACGCTGAGCGGCATGCTACGAATGCCACGGGCCTGCGGCGTTCAGCCAGCATTAACGACCCACGAGTAAGCCAGGACTTCGGCCGGGCCCTTGTACTCAAAAAATATCCTTTGAGCCGACAACCCTTTAACTTTATTTAAAGGTCTTGTAACAGAGTTTGAATTGATTTAAAGTTGGTTTTTTTAGTTCCTCGAGGGACTATCTATAACGACCAGTACCCAACTATTTCTCCCAGTGTACAACTAAAGCCACAGCCGTCACTTATCGCGAGAAATCTGTGAAGTCAGCCACAATTTTTGGCGCCAGTCTGCTCGCTTGCCAGCTGTGCGTGCGGATGCGTGAACGACAAGTCTCCAGGACATCCAGGACATCCAGAACATGCCCGACGAAGGGGGTGGCAAGTGTAAAAATCATTTCGCCATGCTTCATTTTAATTTGCTTGCCCCAAACGTATTCAAAGCGCGTGCGGCATGCACCCAGCTCTGTGTAGCTTCAGTTTTAATTTACTTATTGTTGCTGCTTCAATGGCCAAACCTGAAGCCAGGAACGTGAAGCCCCCGTGATGTCCTGGACTTTGGCCAGCAGACTGGACTCAGAGCTCCCTGCTCCATATGCCGTGGCATGGTCTGGGTCCCTGGGTCTGGTCCTCCAACTTTATTAAATCCAAGTTGATCGAGCTTCCTTTGGGGCTTTGCGCTGGCTGGGTTTTCGATTTGAAAATGAGGTCACAGGCAACAGCCATATGGGAATTGTTTTCCTGTTTTTCTCAACAGCCTTTGAAGGCCTGGTAGCGGGCAGGGGGCCGGGAACAGGGGGGCAACGGAAATGGCAGGAGTCATGAAGCAGCGCCTCGGAGTAGGCAACACTTTTTGACGCGTTTTGGATTTCAGCCAGAACGTAATCTGAATACGGGTCGGATACGCATTATTGATGCGTTACCAGGCCACGCAACTATGAGGGAGGACTCCCTCCCGCCTCTGGCCCTGGCGCAACAAGAATCTTCCATTAGCCGCACCAGATTGACTTTTGCCGGGAAACCCGGGATTAGAGGCTATGCTCCCTGGCTGGCTAATGATATACTCCAGCTCCGGCTCCTGCTCCGGCTCCAGCACCAGCTCCCTCCTCCAAAGTGAAATTATAAAGTGCGCAGCAAAGCCACTACAATTAATTTCGGGTAGCATTGCAAGATGGCACGCTATCCTCCTTCCCAGCATCCTTCGTCCTAGTCTCTAGTTGATTTTTAAGCCAGCTTAAGTCGCGCTGAGCAGGCTGCACGAGGTAGGTGGGGAGGAGGGGTGGCGGGAAGCGGGAAAGAGTCCTGTTCGAGGACGTTGTTACCTAGCAGCTTGCACAGCATTTGCAAATTAACTTGGATTCCACACTCTCGCTTCCACACTCAAGACCCGCGACTGGAGATGCCTCGCTTCAGATTGGCATGACCCTCAGAATGGGAGGGAAGGCGAGGGGTGGGGGGGGGGAGGTCACCTCATGAGGGGCGCCTCATGAGAACGCTAGAGCGGCAGAAAGCCAAACAATTAGCCGAAGTGGCTTAGCAGCGGGCGCCTGATTGAAATTAAGTGCAATTCGAACGGCGACACGAACTGGGAGCAATAAAAGCAATTTACCTAAAGCCCCCAATAGAGTGTCCGGACTCCGGAGAATATCCGGAATACGATTCCCGTTCTATTCGTCGGGGTGCCCGGCGTCCACCAGCCCAGGACCTCTCTTCAATTGCCCGGCTCTATTGAGCTGGCCTCCTGCGTGTCCACCATACGTGTGCTCCGACGACTGCACTGGAAAAAATCGCATCCCTTATCTGGATGGATTAATGAACCAAAGACGGCGGTCGGTTCCTCTCAGTGTATGTTTGCCAGCAAGTGATAAGGAAGGGCGAGGAGCTTGTTTGTCTGAAACCGGCATTAGCGCAGCAGGTTGCCAATGCCGGCTATTGTGTTCCCTTCAGGGTTCTCCTCTCCATTTTATATTGCCATTATTTTTTTGTTGATGCTTTCGCCTTTGTCCTGCGTCCTGCGTCCTCCGTTCTGTGTCCTGTGTCCAACATAATTGATTTGTGTCCTGAACAAACTCAGCAGTCGCCCGTTGTTCAGATGCAGGAAAACTTAAATATATCCATTGAAATGTACACACGTATGTTGACACTTACAAATCATCTGGTTTGCTGGAACATCTCAGGCATTTTCGGTCGATTCGTTACTTTCGGCACGGTATGTGTTCCGGCATTTGTCACCTTTTGAGCTTTTGGCCCGGGTTTGTTCAGTGATTAATCTCAATTTGCCGAATGCCTAGATTCCGGCGGCTAGATTCCGGGACACCCAGGGACTCAGTGAAAACCATCTCTTACATAAGGAACTGCAACTAAAACAATGGGGCGTGGCGTGCTCCTGACCAACAACTCCTGTGGAAGACCCATGCATGACAAAAGCATCTCCGACCACAAAACTATGGATATGTCAGACGTAGTCTGGTGTTTCGGTCCTGTCCTTTCAGTGAAAAGGACGCCATCCTTTGTGCCTTTTGCAGCTGACTGCTCGGGCTTATTATTTTCGCAACAAACATCTATGTAAGATTATAAGTTAATAATACGCTTTGTGTTGATTTTCGTCTGTGAGGTAACCTGAAACGCCGAATTATTATGGCCACTGTCACTGGGCTCACTTGGCCCACTTGGCCCACTTGGAGGCGATAATGAGCGTTATGGCAACAGCCGGAAAAAAAGGAAAATGGGTCCAAATGAAAGCAGCTGCTCCGGAAAAGATAAATACTCCCGGACCCCAAACCCCGGTGCCCGACTCCTGATGAAACCGAACCGAGTTATGTAATGGAAAACATGCTTAAAAACCAACAAATTAACATACAGCCATTATTGTTTAAATATTTTTAAGTAATTAAGAAGGACCTGCCGTCCACCAGCCCCAAAAACATATCCGTTTTTATGTTTGGAAAATACAACTAATCCAGTTATGCAGCGAACATTATTTTTAAGCGCAACTATTGTTGTTTCGGCGGTTTGACTTTTTAATTACAGCTCATATAAGCGTATTATGATTTGCATTTCCAAAACCAGAGTCCGTTCCGCTGCGCTCCGAGTGTTTCCAGGCGGCGGACAAAGTTTTAAAACCAAACAGTCGCCATACGGCAAAAGTTTCTGTTTTTCCAGCGGGCTTTTCGGAAGGGGGGAGGGGTGGAGGGGTTCGGCCGGAGTGGCGAGTGGCGGAGTGTCCTGGGGGCGGCATTAAGACCATATAGGTATCACACCCTGGGAGCTGGCGCACGTGAAGAGGACGAGGCGGGGCGGGGCGGGGCGAGGGCGGATGTTGCTATTTACGTTTCCTAGGAAAGTCATAAAAGCGTAGCATCGAAACGAAACAAGCAAGAAATGTCGTTCCCAGCCCAGGCTAGAAAGCCAATCCAAACAATACAATTTGTTACCAATTAAATGACTGCATTACATAATAATAACAATAACCGTAGCAGCAGCAACAATGGCTGTCGCCATTCCGTTACTCCACCATGTGTCCTTACACGACTAAAAATTTCGAAAATGGGTGAAAAATCAAAGTATTCTATTAAAATAGCAAAAATAAATAAATATAAAATAGCCTGGAAGCTTAAGAGACTAATAATGTTAGTAATAACTAAGTAATATGAACAATAAAGTACAAAGTCCTGTCCTAATTCGTAGCATATTTTCTTTCTCTGCACGCACACAATCACACACATGACAGACAATCTGCTGCTGCGTCAAAGAAGCCAAGCAAATATGTCCTTCGTGTGTGTGTGTGTGTGTGTGTGTGTGTTTGCGGGAACGTATGTTTGTGTGCACCAGCATCCGGCGTATATTCGTTGTCAAAGTAACGGGAATCAATAGCCCTGGCCTAGGGGAGGGGGCAGGAAACGTTGGAGGATGTCTTTATTAGGCGGCAGGAGCAACAAGAAAAACAAATTTGTATTACTTCATTAAGGCAATGCTTATGATTCGACTTTTTTCGGACCACCCAGCAGCCAGCACCCAGCCAGCAAGGACCCACCACTCCCCCGCACTCTCCCCGCATTTCCCGCTCGCTTTGATTCCATAATTTGTTAAGGAATTTCCATAAATTGAATTTTTACTCAAATTATATACCAAATGGAAGCCACCTCCATTTGCCATCCATCCATCGGCCTGGCTCGAAGGACCAATTAAAAATCAAAAATTTCACCTCGTTTCGCATTTTGTATCAAAATATATATATAAATATGTTTATTAGATCCGTACATGAATATATCCAATTCATATATGCTTTAATCAATTAATGTTTAGTTATTCCCAATAATTATTATAATTATTGTAGGTGTTGATGTATGCATTGGTGTGTTGGTGTGTTGGAGTGTCGTGGTGGGGAGAATACATATATATGTATATGTAACTCTATAGAACTCGCCCAATTAAAGCCAAACAAATGGCGAATAGATTGCATTTACAGTAATCGATAGGCGCATCATACATACATATAGGGATGCTTGCTTGTATTTCAAATATACATTAGGTTGCTGCTGTCTTATTTGCCGACATGAATACATTAATTAAATTTGTGCACAATTTACAACAATTGGATCTCGTCTGCACAACTATTACGTTTGATTTAGTGTATTTATTTAATTTCGAATATTTTTTTATATCGAGCTAGTGTGAGGGCAATTACATATTGTATTTTTTACCTGCATATGTATGTCTGTTTTTTTTTTTTTACAGACAAAATGAAAATAAAACAAAAATCTGTATCTTTGGCATTTTTTATTCAAAATAAACTGATACCGTTATTGTTGGTTGTTTCTTGCTGTTATTGCTGTTGCAGTCTCCTGTCCTGCTTACAAAATGTAAATAATTCAGCGCACGAGCTTAACGCAAATACATAAATTAGTTAATCGTACTTAGTTTAATAGGTAATTTACGCGGCACAAAACCTGTGCAAAGTATTTCAATTTCAATTTCAATTCATGCTCCCTCTACGCTACGTATGTAATTCATGTCCATAAAATCATTGTTAATCTTAGCTGGCTAGGTGTTTTAGTTCGATTTGAATGGATGGGCGGGATGTCGTAAGTACTCGGGGACGTCCCAACTAGCTGCCGTTTTAAAACTAATACAGATGGTGCGAGTCGTGTGAAAACCTTGCGTTAATAACTAACTTCTACTTTAAGTAATCAATTTCGTATAATTATTTGTTTGTGTGGCGGATATGGTATGTTTATGGTGTGTTGTTGTCGGTGAGTGGGAAGCACTTGTGGGCAACTAGGAAATTGTTCGCATACGACCTCACTGTCGTACCTATTGGCAGCTCTATTGCAGTTTCTGAATATTCCCTATGAACTAAACATAATCGAAGCTCTTGGCACGCCCCTTGCCCGAACATGGGCCTACCTTGGATATAAAAATAAAAATACTCAAAACACTTCTGCTTAAGTAAATCAAGCGGAGAGTCGCGTACAGATAATCAAAAAAAGGGGGGGAGGCGCGGGACATGCCTTAATTACTTTAGCTTAGATAGTAAGAATATTTGTTGTTTAAATGCTATGTTTAAATGGGCTTGTGTGTGTGTCCTCGTTTCTTTTTCAAGCCTTCGAGCTTGGCCTAGTCAAATACTAAATTTGTGTTCTCGTCTCAAGTCTGTGTTTGTGTCCACGGTATTGGTATTCGTATAAATCATGCTATGTTAGTCGATCTCTATAAGCTTAAAAGTGAGTTTCTGGCTCCAGTTAATTGATTGTTTCTGGTACAAAAAATTTCATCAAAAAATCCCCTCAACTTGGCTGGCAACAGTTCTCGGTTGGACTGGCTGACCCACTCGAAAGAAACCAATTTGCACTCGAATATATACAAAAGGTTTGGCTTAGTTGCATATAACTTGTGCCGAAATCGGTTAAATACACATAAGTATGTATGCTTGTATATATGTATAGATTGTGTGGCTAATACGATGCGATTGGTATTATTGTTACTTTTTCCGCTCCTCCTGATCCACTCCACTGACTTATGGCGACACGTATGGCGGAGGCTTGCGGTAGGAGGGTGTGGCAGGGGACTTCCCTCGCACCTCCCGTCCGCCCACAACAACGGCCGGCGGCGGCACATACTCATCCACGTCGTTGTCACCTGAATTAGGATTATTGAATTACTCTCCCAATTAATAGAGGACACTAAACCCACCATTCATATTCGAGGTATTGTAGGACGGGGGCAGTAGAGGCGGCTTCTCGTCCTTAAGAATAACGGGGCTCTTGTTGCCAATCTCTGGTTTCTCCTCGTACTCGTCCTGGAAGATGACGGGAATGCCCTTGGCTCGGAAGGATTTCCGCTCCTCATCGTCGCCTGAAAACGGACGGATTAGGGACATGATCTCTGGAATGGTCGTATAGTCTAGCCTACCCAGCTCCATTTTTCCGCTCTTGTGACGACGCCTGTGCAGGCAGCAGGCCACGAGGGATGCCAAAATAATCATGACCACGATGATGACGGCGGGCAGCACGATATTGGCCAAGTACTCGTCACTGAAGGTGGACTTCAGGCTGGGCTCGTCGGGCCTTGGGTTGTAGTCGGGTTGAATGTCCGGAATTTCGGCACCTACAAGAGAGAAGGGCGGTTACTATCCTAATCCGTAAAGATAACTACTAGTCCTTACGATGGCAGCTGCCGAAGGGGACCACCGAAAAGTTGGTTAGATTCAATTCCGGGCCCAGAGCTCGCTTCACCGAATCCTTGAGGCTAAGATCGCTGTTCAGGTAGATACTCCTTGTGGCGGCCAGCTCCTTATCGGGACAGCGATTGTGAATTTTGTACAGGGTGGTGTTGTAGAAGTTGACAATCGTGCCATCCGAGTCATGGTGCGTGGTTACGGATCGGATCTGAATCTGGCTGGTGGTGGGGTCTCCGTGCAGTCGGGCTACGCGCTCCACAAACTTCCGGTGCAGGTCGGCGTTAAAGTTCTCGTGCCTTATGGCCAGATATGCCTTGAAAAATGCACCAAACTCTCGTTTGGGCGCATGGCTGACCACCACGACCAGGGCATCGTGGGCAACTAGCCCGCCACTGTCCTCGGCCACCAAGACGTACTCCTCGGAGCCTATATCGCCGCTCATGGGTACTCCGTAAAATTCCTCGTTTTTCGAATCAAACTGCAGCCAGTGCCGTGTGCTCAGCTCCTTGTGGTCCTTGGTCTTGAGCGAGAGAGTCAGCTGCTGGTCGTTGGCATCGTAGAAAGTGTCGGTCGGCACTTTGTACACCAGCAACTGTCCCACGCTGGCGTTCACCCGGTCGACCTGGTTGCGCGGCATCGGCGGCACATTTTTGGCCATGTGCTGGGTGGGCTTCACCCGCGTCAGCTCCTTCTGGCAGGAGCCAATCAGCTGCCCAGTAATGGACTTGATGGCCAGCAGCGGCTGAACTAAGTCACTCAGCCGCTGGGCATCCAGACGTGCAACAAGGTCATTGAGTTCCTTTTCCGGACACTCGTTGGTTGGCAAGGTTTCGTTGAAATAGACCAAAGTAGCGGAGTAGGGATCCTGGGCCGTTTGCCGGATTTCCCGCACCACCACAGCCGAACTGGTGGCATCGTCCAACGTCCTGGCTACGGCATTGATCAGCTTCAGCTGCCAGTTGATGTTGTGGCCATGGATTTCGTTGATCCGCACGGAAATACTAATCTCGTGGTTGATGGTCCTCACCGCACGGTGCTGCTGAACGGAGATCTCTATGGTTTCCGTGACACTGGCATTGCCTGAGTCGGTTGCTGTGAGTCGGTACTGCCATCGCGACACGGTGTCGTCCAAGGGGCTAGGAATGAGTACAGAGTGTTACTAACTGGAGGAATACGCTTCTGAGAGACTTACAGTCCATAGAGTTCCCTTTTATCGACGTTGAACTGCAGCCAGGAGGTTGACTTCAGCTCATGGCCGTCTTTGTCGGTGACTTCCAGCCTCAGGTTACCCTGGTCCTCGGCATCCGCAAAAGTCTCCCGGGGCACAACGAACGTGAAAGCCTTGCCCGATGTCACCGCAAACTTCGGCAAACGCGTCTCAATGACCGGCGGGCTATTCTCCTCTGGCAGCGGCTCCACATAGTCCGTGGAGGCGAACGAGCTGCTGGACTCTGGCAGGGCGGTCGTGGTGGTGGTGCCGGAGGCTGTTGTTGGAGTGGACAGCTGTCGGAGTAAAAAAAATATCGAATCAGTTATAGGGTTACCAAAGAAATGAGAGTACCGTCACCTCGTTGTGGGTTAAAGTGTTACTGGTACTGCTGTTGAGGCCGTCACCAGGTTCTCCCTGCTGGGAATTACAAGGAAACGTTAGCAGTGAACTGGCTAATTACCAGCAGATATATGGCTAAGAGTCATGCTGCAAAGGTCATCGGCTAAGTAAGCAGGCAGAGTGGGGGTTAGAGTGTTAGTGTTCGTTTAACAGATACTGGAGTACGGATACAAGTGGACATGCAATTACCAAGGACCTCATGCAGGATCTCGGATTCGGATTCGGATTCGCTAATTGCCTTCCACAACATGCTGAGTGCATTTGGCTGGAAGCAATTTTCCCTAATTGGATTCGGGATAATCGGTGGTGGTGAGAGAAGACAACGAGAGAAAGTAGAGAGATAGTATGTTCGGGAGGGTAGTGGTGGTTCAAGTGGTGCAAGTCTATAGCTTATTATCTAAGTTGCGGGGTGGTTGCGATTGCGAGACTTTCACCTTAGAGCTAACAGTACGGTGTGTGGTGGATTCTACATGAAAATCGTTATCGCTTTCGCTTGAAGAGGCACTCGCTGCCGTTGCACTTGGCGTTGGTGTTTCCGCTGCTGCTGTTCCGGCTGGGCTTGGAGTAGGTGCTGTGGCTGCTGGGGGGGTGCCTTCACTTTCGTCGAAGGGCAGCAGGGTGCTCAGCTCGAGTTCATTGTGCAGAGTGTTTGGCTGCATTGCGATGTTTGGATTTTGTTTTTTTTTTTTATATTTTTTTGATAGATATAATTAGGTGCTGTTCTTTGTTCTTTTGTCAAAGGGGTTGTTGGGTCATAACTCCTCTGCGGAGTAACTAACTAACCAATTAGGACTCTGCTTAGGCCACCAAAAACCAAAACCCTCAAAACTCTACACCAAAAATTATACAATATTTGTTAAAGAAAAAAGAAACCAAATACTTTATACACTTATGGTTAGTTGCTATCTAGGACTAACATATTTTATGGCAGGATCATAAATGTTTTCCTCTTTGGAGGAGTTTTTATTTCTCGAGTTACTACTAAGAGGGGGCGGGCGGGGGCGGAGATAAACTAACTGCTGACACTAAACGCCACAAGGCGGCGAGTGGCAAGTGGCAAGTGGCAGGTGGCAGGTGGGTGGAAAGATTGAAGAGAATGTTTAATATGCGACAACGAGAGACACACACAGAAATAAAAAGGGGACAGGAGACAGTGGACAGGAGACAGGAGACAGTAGACAGTAGACTGGAGACAAGAGACAAGAGACAAGAGACGTGGACACTTGCATATACCAACACAGAAGGGACATCATTACCTTTGGCGATTCTGACAATGTTGTTGTTGCTGTTGTAGTTGAGATTGTTGCTGTTGTGCTTGTTAATGTTGTTGTAGTAGTAGTTGTTTTTAAGGATGGTTGGGTGGCCTGTGAAGATGGAGACTGGGATGCTGTGGAGGTGGTGGTGGTGGTGGGGGCATTGCCTTCGAGCGTGGGAGTGGTATTGGGAGTGAGAGTGGTCGCAGACGATGGCGAGGTCTGGGGCGTAGGAGGTTCCGGAAACGCTGGCTGGGCGGGTGTAGGTGACGATGAGGACGTGGCTACCATCGAGGAGGTGGCATCGTAGGGCGAGTACGGCCTGTGTGCCTCGGATGCGGATGGCGGCAAGGGCGTGGGCGTAAGCGTGGAAGACTCAATCTCCACATCGACAGCTGCCTGGTCCACTTGGTTCTCCTCCAGGAATAGGACAGGCTTTACGCTATCCGTCACCAAAGTAGCCGGCGTACTGCTGCTGGTGGCAGTCTCCCCCGGGATCAGCTGCCGGAACTCCTCGTCCTCCTCATCATCGGCACCCAGAATGGGCAGCTCCTTGAGGTTCTTCGTGTTCTCAATGGTCTTAGTGATCACGGACTCCAGCTTAAAGACACTCTCCTGGATCTCCTCCTCGGAATCGGGAACCTCCGACTTGGGTTAGTAGATGGTGAGTGGCGGTTGAATGGTGGAGGGATGGCGGGTTAGTTGTTCGATTTTTCGATAACATTTCGATAACCACGATATACACGCAGAGGTAGAATGTAGAGTGTAGAGTGTAGAGTTTAGAATGAGTGGGAATGAGAAGGGAAGATAGCAAAAAGAGAAGAGAAAAAACGAAACACCGTTTTCTTGATTAATGTTTTTTTTTTGCAGTGTGTGTGTGTGTTGATATATGTGGGTGTCTTTATGTGTTTTCCATTTCAATGCATGTGTATCGTGTATGGCTTGGACATTATTACCAATTGCGGTTATTAACAGAGTGCAATAATTAAAAACATAACGAACAAAAGCTTCCGGAAACCAATGTGGAATCTATACACGATAATCCAACGCGATCCATACGCGATCCGCGCATGAACCGCATTTCTCGCTTAAACTTTAAATACATGTGTGTCAGAGATAAAGAAAACACCCAGAGCAACTGAAACAAATGCCACCAACTGGGACTCGGCACTCACCGCTCCGTGATGGTGTCGATGGGCGTGTGTTGTCACAGCTGGCACTTCCGTGCTGGGTTCCCTGAAAGATGAATTTGGCAAAAGCCAGTTTGCGATTAACAACATGACTCATCCCAAGTATTCTCAACACTTACGAAGTGTCTTCGGTTAAGTCTTCGTACTCGTAGTCGTCGTCGTCGTTTCCAGAGCCCTCCGATTGGCGTCTCTTGCGATGTGATCTGGAAAGATAACCTATTTTATTCTATCCGAAGGCTTGGCTTAACAGGTTTCTGATACCTACCTTTCTTTCAGTTCCTTGCGCCAGATAAACCAAAGACCAAAGTTCTCCTCCGTCAAGGCTCCAATGGTGCCATCCTTCACTTGATGAGCAATCTGCATGGCTATCGGCTCACCCATTGCGAAATAGCGCGAATCACAGCCGATCTGGTGAAGGAAAAGAATATTTTTATCAGTTTAGGACACTTAAGGACAAGAAAGTTAGTCCGAACCATGAAACTGGCGCGTCCGAGGCGGCGATTCAGGGTCTCTATGTTTTTGTTGCCCTTTCCTCCCTTCTTGTTGGCCAATTTGTGCATGGATTTAAGCTCCAGCTTGGACACCGAATCCAGGGATATGAATTCCTATACAACATAGAACATTTTGATTATAAAGAACTACTCCGTATAATAATCAATAAAATATACCTTGGGTATGGCAAAGAACTTGGCCAGCTTAGCCTGGACATGAGCTCGCTTGGTGGCAGTCAGATCGCTCCAGTCGTGCTTCTTCAGGACCAGGGAGAGGACTATCTCGCTCTGGCTGTTGGAGCAGCCCATCAGCTCCTTGACATATGGATCCTGCTGGTAGGCGGGCACATCCTTGGGCTCAATGACAGGCACCTGTTGAGTTTAAATTAAAGTTTATATTCTTTATCTTATCAGGTCAGGAATGTTATCGTTGGAGTTCCAATAACGATTCATAAGCAGCTACTCACCTGAGAGTCGTTTACATTGAAATCGCGCTCCGCCAGCACAGTGGCGCCATGGAAGGTGGCCAGCAGAAGGCACAACGCGAGGAGCATTAGGTTTCCACCGGCAGATAAGCTCCGTGTCATGTCCATGGCGATCGCACCGATGTGCTTTTGAATTTAAAAACGAAACCAAAGAATGCAGTTTCGCTGGCAGTGCAACGAAGGCAGTTTTGGCTTTCTGGTTCGGCTTGTGGTTTGGTGCTCGACTTCTTCGAGGTTCGATTTCACTTTCGATTGAAGAGAAAGAATAGAGAAGAGGGCGGTCGCAGGTCGTTTACATCATCTGATTCGTTAGTTGGGACTCCTCGTCGTCGTCGTCGTCTTCACCATCTGCAAGACCGGAGAGTATATAGTTATGGGACAAGGTCTTTAGGAAATATGGTTTGTTTGCCGATGTTTCGTGTGCTGTGGGTTTGTTGACCCAAAGCTCGACTTGAACGCCAGCTGCAGCTTTTCCCCCACTTGGTAATTAACATAAACAACCGCTAGTGTTGTTTTTCCTGTATTTGGGGAAAAATTAACGCTTGATTAACGTGATGCACATGATCTTTTCGGTATTTGGAGAGACACCCAAGTGAAAATGGAAAGTTTCGACTCGAAAGGGGCATTTAATTAAGCATCTGAACTGGGGGCTGGGGCACAATTGCAGATTAATTGGAACTTAACCTTTTAGACCCCATTACTACCGCGTTTACTGCGCTTGCCTTAATTTTAAATCAATGCCTGCCTTTCATCTATCGACCCGCTTAGCGAAATAATTCCTATTAATTGGTTAATCCCTCATTGAACACGCACATCCCCATTTGGCGATTGCCGCTTATCATCATGGGCCGCTATTTATAGAGAACCACTCCCCGAAATTCTGTTCAATAACCATTCAACGAGGGCGACCATTCGACGGCCCCTTTCTTCGAGTTAAATGAGGCGACCATGTGTTGGCCAGAAATTAGAGCAGCGTTGCACATTCTACTGGGGGGCTGTTGGGGTCTATTGGGGACTATTGGGTAGTATTGGGGAAAAGGGGTTAACGGTTGCGACTCGCAGCGAAAAACACATGCCTGGGAATGGCTCAATTATGCCGCCATGCGAGCCGAGCGGCCACAAAGTCCGTCGTCTGTAATCCATATCAAAGGAATTCCTTTCTAAGGCGGAACAACAGAAGTGGATGCACTGCTGGGAGTGTGCAACGAGAGTTATTGAATGTCATAAATAATATGTAATACGATTGTCTATGCATGGGATGGCGAAGACATCATTTGTTTTTCTATCGCCAGTTTTTGTGCCGCCGCTTTCCAGTTAAATTTAATTGAAGACCTCCTCCTGGCTCCTCGCCTGGCTCCGGGGACCCAGACTGGAATAGCAAATGAGGCAAGGGAGAAGGCGGTGGCCAAGTGTCAGGCGGCAATATGCCACCGATACAGACTGTTCCTCCGCAGTCTGATGTGTGTGGTTGTGCGTCTGCCACAGCGTATGTGAACTTAAAATGCAGCCAAGCATGCAGGGGCCATCAGTCGTTGTGCGTTATACCCGATGAGCACCTCGCCCCCGTCATCTTTCTTGCTCTTTGGCATGAATAGAAATGAGGCTCGAACCGAGTATATTTGCACTGAAACAAACAACAATAAATATTATTCGAATAATGTGTCTAATACCATTTTGATTCTAGAATCTCTCTGAACCATTGCTAGGGAGGGAAAAATGCAGAAACCGAAGCCAAGCCAGCAGCTTCGTAGGTGCCGGAGAACATAATTCAGGAGACACAGCCCAAAACAAGTTTTTCTCTCGATATTGTCAGGTCTCCCTCCCCTCCGACTCAGAGACATGGGGGTGCGGACCTACCAGTTTATGGCCGGTACAGGCGCTAGGGTCGAGAGCCAAACTAATAGAGGTGCCAGTATTCAGTATGGCTGGATGCACATTGGTCGGATGATACCTATTCTGGACTGTTTCCTATCCGAGTGACACTGCACCCACGCATTTTAGCCTAACGAAGTGTTCTTAAAGGTTCAATGTCTCATTTCCTATCTCTTTGTTCTCCTCTTCTGGGCAGTTAATTATGAAATAGCGTGTGGCCTCCGCTCGGTCCAGCTCAATTAGCCTTGGTTAGCACAGCCACTCGCAGAGTTGGTTCTCGGTGCCAGTACGTGACATAAAAGATGTTGATTCTGCAACGCCGGCAATTGCGAAGCATTCTTTCATCACAGAGGCTGGGAGTTCAACTCCCAAGACACAGCCGCTCTTTGAGGTCTTTCTTACCTTCGGTGACCTAGTTTTTGGACCTCTCTTACCTGCAGTACGACCTGGCATGTTGCATGATCTTGCTGACCAAGACAGAGGCACAACACAACTGGGTACAATTATATAACAGACCCTCTCCCTACAAGAAGGTGGCTGGTTTTCTCTATACTTTCCACAACTTTCATCATCAATTAGCTTTCAATCGCGAGTGTCCAGCGTTTTCTTTGGGAATAACTAACCGCAATTGTTCCATGCCGACTCCAGCAGTTCATCCAGCAACCGCGAGGGAACCCCTTCGGCCGGCTTTAATTAATTTGATTCGCCGCATTGGCGCACCATGCCGAGATACTCAACCAGGCAGTGGACTGTTGCTGCGGGATTTTGTTTACAGCACTGCCCCCATCGACAAAATTGTTATACATACTGGACAGACTGCACAGACACACGCACAAGAGCCCCTCTACTTGGCTATGTTGGCATACTGTTGACCCATAAATCGGGCTGTGTCGCTGGGAAACACTGGTCTTATTGAAAATATTCTTTGTTGCACGCCTGCCTAGTCGATGAACGGGTACGGAGAGGGAAAACAACACTACACTGGCACAAGCAGGCCATGTAATTACCAAAAATAGCCCCAAAGTCTCTCGGCTCTCCTCAATCATCGCCACACATCAGCGCAGAGTTTTTGGGGGCCAGCCCATTGGCTCCAATGAGTTGCAATGACGAGGGAATAAGTGCACAACAGGCTGGTCACCAAAAGGCTTTATTCGATGGAGTAGAGAGGAGATTTGCTAACGACTGGAAAGTTATAATGCAGTTTGGTCTGCCAGTCTTACCTATGGAAGCAGTCGAAAATAAGCATATGACTGGCATTAGGTACTATCTGCCAGACTGCCTCCAAAATCATAGATATAATAATAGATAACGCAGTCATATGTCCAAAGATAAGCTCAGTGGGCTACATAATGAGGTAAAGAGGTGTTGCCCAAATTCCGGACTATACCCCAGATTCGGGAGTGCCAGAGACTTCTCTTCTGTTGCAGTTCCAGCTCCAGCGGCCGACATAGGCAATTGGGAGTAATTGGGGTATGACGGGGCCGGGTATGACCTCATCGATGCTGATGAGCCACTTCGAGATACGCACAATCGGTGTGGGCGCAGTAACCATGGAGCAAACAAGCCAAGAGTTGGCGACGATTCCCAACCAATATCAAGTGCTTTCAGAACACTGTGCTTGAGACTCCACTGGCAAGCAGAAATATTTGCGTGGGGCCCACGTCTGGCACTAATTCGCGAGGCAGGGATACTGGGGATGGGTGGGGCGGTGAAGGGAAGTCGCAGGGACTGCCGCCATGTTGGCCAAAAGTGTGCGGCGTTGGAGTTGAGGTGGCAGCCAGAGCCAGAGCCAGATCCAGCAGAGAGCATTGTACGGCCGAGTTGGCGATCAAATGAACTCCAAGGAGATCTCTTGCATGCATAATGATGCTGTCTGTTGGCTCGCTGTTGGCTCCCAAAGCCAATTCCGAAAGAAAATATAATGCAATGTCGTAAAGTCGAAAGCAAAACCTTCTCACTCTCGCTCGCTCCCAGGCAGGGCGATGATGAAGACAACAGCAAACAGAAACAAAAATAAAGAACGATCCAGAGAGCTGGCGGCTGGTCTGGACAGCTGCCGTCATGATGTATGTATGTATGTGTGTGTGTGTACGTGTATCCGGCCATCCCGGCCTGGCGTATTTTCGTACTTCAACGGGCCATGGAGGAGAAGCCGACCAGCCAGAAGTGTGGGTCTTCTGGATCGTTTTCTTTCGACATTCTTGCAGATATCGGTCACAAAATACTAATAACAGGCGGGATCAGGAACTGGGCAACTTGATAGCGGGACAGTTGGCCCAACTTGACACTCTTTCTGGCCATGACATCAACCGGAAAGAGTACTGGCAATTAAATCTGCCAAAATCTGGAGGAAGCTAGGCATTATGGACACCCCATAAAAGGGCGAAGCGCCAACCAGTGCTAAACGCCAATAAAATTCATTTCTTTTGCCCGACGCACTCACACGCAAGACTCCCCGAGTACACACACAGACATACCTACACACACACTCGTGAATTAGGGGTGCCGCCAGCAGGCGGAAGTGAAATGGAAAAGGGAAACACTAGAGCTCTACGAGCACAAACAGCCGCCCGTATTGCTCCCTTCTGGCGTACGCAGCATCCGCAAAGGAGTGCCAAAAAAAGAGTGGCAAGGAGTCGGGGGGATTTAGTACAGTGGGCTCTGGCCAAAGAGGACAGTTTTCAAAGGAGGATTCTTGGTAAGAGAAGGTGGGGGACCACTGTCCTGCTAATGGGGGAGAAATGGGCAGACAGATTGAATCAGATGAGGAAGCAGAAGTCTGACAGCTGCCGCAGCCTGATATGTTACCTGAAATCGTACGCTTTGGGAGTCTCGTCAAGTCGCCTCTAAAATCATTTGTTAAGTGCGGTGACCATAACAACCAGACCAACCATTTCCCGTGTCCGTTTATTCTTTATTATCAACACCAGCCGAACCAAACAATATCCAACAGCATGAGATTGCAGCCTCCCTTTCGGACATCCCCACCCCACGCCCCACAGCGCCCACTCGCTTCCGTGTTTCGAAATTCAATTTATGTATACTTTATGATGCCGCAGCCAGCGCAGCCGGCTCCCCGAGCTGGTCTGTCGCCGCTCGTTCGTGGAGCCCAGTGAGGCGGAGAAATTTCAGTAAGTTCAGGAAAATCGATTTTCTTCTGTTCCTCTTCCGCTTTAGACTCTTCTCGGGGGACTTGCTTGGTATCCTGGTGGACTCCGTGGCATGGAGCTTGGAGCAGTGGCACTCACCTCTTTGCTCTGCTATTCCAGACGCACCAATCAGCGAAGAAGGGTCTCCTCGGTGCACTTTCAGACTCCCCACTGCCCTTTCACTGAAACTTGCACTTCACTTGCAGTGTTCCTCACTTGCAGCACCTGCCCGCGCAGAGCTCTGCACCTTGGGACCTCAGTTCCAATTATTAGGCACCTTTCGCGGCAACTACCGTTTTTCAGGATTCATTTTCCCCTGGTCGCGTGGCTTTTCACTTTTGTGATGGCTTTTCCGATCGGTTTACGTTAACACAAAAAACGCAGTCGGGCCGCTCGAAGTGTTGTTGCAGTGTGACCGTTGGTGGAACGGGGTGAAGCCACCAACTCAGCTGATGCAGTGTTACCAGGTGATGCTACGATACCAGATATCCAGACCGGTGTTTTCGGAGAGGCAGCCACACTGGTCCCCAAATTACTTAACATGTTCCAAGGATTGATTCTAAGGTGATTTATTTAATGAAAAACAGGGATTCTTGAATGGACTACTAATGTTTATCTATGTGCAGGACCTGCCTGCTGGTAGCGACCACCGCAGAGACGCTGCTCGTGCGGCAAAAACACGCCTTTGACCGCGCTGTGCTGAAGCCCAAGGTACGGTGCCACTTCCCAAAACCGAAGGAAGTTAAGAGGATTGGAGTGCACGGATGGGACGCTAGGATGTCCACGCCTGAGGGTCGCAGGGTGATAATGCGCCGCATTCTCAAGGGTCGCCATAATCTAACGCACTAGTTTTCGATAATAAATTTGTTTTTATTTAAACTTAACAAGTTGCGATTCGTCCGCTACTATACTAGCACGAGGTGTCTGTCTTTTTAGTTGTGCCTTTTCTGATTTCCGGGCACCCCCAAAAACGCAGGTGTGCGATGGTAGATCTGCTGTATACTCTTGGAAGACTTGGAATCTTCTAGGTTAAAGACAAAGGGGACACTGCTGGACACGTCAGTGCCCTGGTTCTTGAAATATCCCTGAGGCAAGGTCAGTTCCCCGCCAAGAATCAGGCAATTCACGAGGGTCAGTCGCGCCAGAGGCATGGCGGGAACTAAATACAGCTTTCCTTGTTCGTAATCAATGGCACGGACCACTCCTGGAAGGATTCACATAATGAGTCAATTATTTTCGCTAAAAAGGCTCAATGAGCACTCACCTATGCCCAGGCACTCTGGAGGGCCTTCGTCTTGGCGGCAAAGGTACACCACATTGGCCTCCATTCCCTGGATCAGCTCCTCCCGTGTGTAGTCCTCACTGGTCAGATGTTGGATTTTAAGAAGGTCCAGAGAAACTGCAACTGGTGCCGAATCGGTTAGGGTTTTTTCATTTCCCCTCAAGCACGAACTGAGGCGGACCAACAGATTGGAATATCGCAGATCCTTGGCGCTCATGCTCCAAGCGCCTCTATCCTTTGGGGGAACTGCACTCGCCAACTTGTGCAGGGTATACTTTGAGATCTCCTTAACTACAAACTCATCAGATGTGTAGACGATGGGTGTGCTCTGCTTCAGCGTGCTCCACTCGAGAGGAGTATCAAAGTTGTTGATGGCCACTGAACTTTCAATCTGCACCAGATCAGTGGGACGAAAACGGTCCACCAAAAGGGCCACCAGCTCTGTTCCGAACCCCTTGTTGTAGCCCATTGTGTTGATCAGCCAGGGCAGATTTTTATACTTGGGGTCTCTCTGGACGTGCAGGGCCAGTTGAGTAACTGCTCTCGCGTACTGTTCCGCACACATGACGACGTTAACGTGGCCGACCACATAGGCGCAATCTGGCTGCTTGTTTAGGAAAAATCCAGGTCCAAGAAGCGGCTCCTCAACAAGCGTACAAGATACCGTTTGTGTCACGAACAATTCCGGCTGGCCTATATCCAAATCGATAAGCAGTAGCTTCGGGAACTGACCCAGACTCCTGTTGACCAGGTATCGCAGCAGACTGGACTTTCCAACACCCTTTCCTCCCACGAACATCATGCGACTATTAGCGTGCAGTCTCAATTTATTCCACACTTGTGGAACCTGCACGGTGTGCTGGCCATCGGAGGTCTGAACGAGGCAGTGCAGCAAGGACTCGGTTTGGTGGAGCGGGCGATTGGATGTGTTTACTTGGGGAAACACATTTTGTGCCATGTGCTTTTCAAAGCCTTCAACTAGTCTTTGGGAGGCGGTGTTCCTTTGCAAGAGGACAATAGCATCTGTTTGACTTTCGAAGTTGGCCTGAATTCTTTCCAACTGGGCGCGAGTAAAGTTCTTATTGAGATTCTCCCAATCGACTTTATCCTTGCCGGGTCTCTTTGATTTTTTCGGTGATACGCACACCCAATTGACGCCCTTTGGGGAGTAAATGGTCAGGGACTCCTGGCAACGCGGTCTGTATCCATTGACTGTGACTTGGCCGCTTAACAGGGTGAGTATCACTGTGCCATAGAATTCCAAACTTTCCTTAATCACCGCCAGAACGTGGTTGCTCTTAAGGCTATTTTCAAATACGCTGAGCTCAGAAAGGCTGACTCCAGGATTTCTATAAAACGGAGCATCCTGTGAGGAATACTGAGAATTGTCAACAGCCTCAGGTTCATCATGATCATCTTCTGATTCTACTGGATCTTCCGGCTCTTCTTTGCTTTCTGAAAGGTCCTCTACTGTATCTTTCGGCTTTTCTCCTTTGCTTTCTGGCGGTTCGTCGTTTTTCTTTAAAACCAGTGCCATTTGAAGTGAATCCTCGACAACTTTCACAGATGAATTAGAACTCTTCTGAACTTCTATACTTTTTGGGGTTTTGTTTCCAGTATTTTCCGACGCTTCATCATCGAAAATTTCCTCTATTATCAGAGGCTCTGGTTTAAGATGGGGTGGCAAAGAGTCAGTGGTGTCGTCGGAGTTTTCGCTGTCGAGGAACTCCATGCTGTAGCTGTCGTCACTGCCAGAGTCTTCGTTTAAAGATTCTGGTTCGAACGTTGAGTCAAGATCACTGTTATACAATGAAAAGTCAAAGTTTTCGCTGTCGAAGGACTCCTCGCTATAAGACTCTTCACTGTCAAAGTCTTCACTGTCAGTTTCGTTACTATAACTGCTTCCGTTTTCGCTCGGCGACCAATCTTCGTCCTCCGATTCTTCACCACAACCATTGCCAAGTGGGGTCCCCTCGAAAAGAGAAATCTCCTTCCCATCCAGCGAACACTGCCCTCCATCAGAGTCTTCACTACAACTGTTAGCATGGGGGGTCCCCTCGAAAACGGAAATCTTCCTTACAACTCCTGCAGCATTAGGTTTCAGTTTGTGGGCGTTGACCACTTCAAAATCGTTAAATGGGGCTGGCAAGTTGAAATATAACCCCTTATCACTCTTAGCTGCTTTAAAAATTCTCGGGGCTCTAAATAAATCACTAACTCCATCACCAAAGTCATCCTGGATCGAGTCTGCATAAAATTTAATATTTTAATTGATAAAAAAGTAAACTTTAAAGCACCGCTCACCTTCTAGGCGCCAGTTCCCCTTCGAAGCCACTTGGTCCTGACTGTCTGCATCAGATTCGTAAAATCCTTTGTCTGCCAAAGATATAGACACTACTTTCGCAGACCTTCCATTTATTGAATTTTTCGGGACACTGATAGCGCCTTTTCCGTTGATTCTTTTTTCAGACTTTGTTTGCTTTTTAAGTGGAGCATCACCTGGAAAGAAAGGTAGGTTGGTATGTTTTTATTTAAAAACAAGATATTTTTACCTTTTGTCGGCACAACTGGAATTTTTGGTTTTAGCTCCGCATCCTTTTTCTGTTTCTTCTTTGGTCCGCCAGAGTCAACTTTGGATGAGTCCAAGGGCCTTTTTTTGGTGGGATTAGGCTGTGATTGCTTCTCCTGTTTTGTGGAACCCTTGGACAGTATCTGGAGCGATGGCGCCTTCACCTTGGACTTGTTGATTTCTCCAGCTAAGTGGGCAGGAGCACCTTGGGACTTTTTTGTTTTTTTCCTCTTTTTATGAGGTGGCTGGTTCTGCTGCTTGGCCCCATCCTTAGGTACGATCTCCTGAGGATCTTTACTCCTCTTTGAAATCGGAAACATGCCTGGACGTGGCTTTATAACCGCCGGAAGTGGTTGACCAAATTTTTCGGGCTTTTTACGACCGGAGGCCAGTTCGCGCGCCTCCGTAAGGTGGAAACTGTGCTCCATTTCTTTCAGCATGTGGTATTTTAAATTGTTTTTGGACATGGCCTGTGAGTTTCCCGGCCATGCGACGGAGGGGAAGAAGAAGAAAACGTGTGACCATTTTTCACAACTAAAGGGGGGTTTTTTGAAATAACTACACAACATATTAGATTAAAACTCTGTATACCATTAAGTGGGGAGTGGGTATGACTAGCTTTTCTAATTATATTTAAAATGTAGATCTTATTATTTTCTTCCTATGCTATGCCAGATGGAGCATATATTAATCGTTTTTTGAACTATAAAAGTTACAAAAAAGTTATTAAAAGCAATAACGATACTTTGTAATCGAAAGATCTGGCCACACTGTTCGATAACCGCAAACGCAGCCCTGAAGGCGTTGGTTCATCGTCATTTTGCATGGGAAAAAATCGTCGAGTTGAATTCGAATTTTTGTAATTGCATTAACTATAACGAGATAGCTAAACCATAGACGCGTAAGAATCAACAAATCTGTGCCATTTTGTAAGCAAATAAGTGTCTAGTTCGTGCTGAGTGTTGTGAAATCATCATTATTGTAAGTGCTGAAGACAGAAAGAGCTGTGAAAAAATTCCACACAGCACGCACACACGCACGCCCAGCCATCGACACACAGGCACAGCCGTTTCTATACGTATATCATACATATAAACACACAGAGGCAGCGGAGCGCGAGTGGATGATGAGATGTTTTTGGAATAAAGCGGGACGAGGAGTTTTTCTTTGGAGAGGGAAGCGGCCTATGACGCGACCTGGAGTCCAAAGAAAACGCGAAAACCCAGAAAGTCCAGAACAAGCAAACAACGGACAATGGCCAAAAAGAAAGAACCCCCACACTTTTTACTATTAGATCGTCGTCCGCGACTCTCGAGTATGACTAAGTGTGCGTGTGTGTGTGTGTGTGTTGGAGCGGGAGGGGGCCAAGACAGTGGGGCGGGAGAAAGAGAGCGGGCGTGCGAATGTATGCGTGGATGTGTGAGGCTTTTTAATTTTGATAATTTTGAACAGCTCGCGCAGTTTTCGCGAATAAATTAATCAGCACTGAACAAACGGTGGTGCGAGAACTGCGGGGAATAAAGGCTGCACTGCAAATACTGCATCTTCTAATTTTTGCAGAATTTCCAATGACGACGATTCGCAAGAAATTGGTAATTGTCGGCGACGGTGCCTGCGGAAAAACTTGCCTTCTGATTGTCTTCAGCAAAGATCAGTTCCCCGAGGTCTATGTGCCCACTGTCTTTGAGAACTATGTGGCCGACATCGAGGTGGATGGTAAACAGGTGAGTTCCAAGCCCCCAACGCACACCCTTCCACTACACCCCCTCCTTCCCGATGGCAGGAACCCCACCCTTGCCGGCGACCGATAATCATCCAACCTTATTTTTTCATTCTTATTCTGTTGGTTTCGAGTTTGCGTATCCTATTCTTCACATTTCCTATTTATGTTTTGTTTATTGTTCTCTTGTTGGTGCGGCCGCCGCCACCGCCGCTACCACCCTCAACCCGGCCCACTTCCCTTGTAAAAAATTGACTCACAATATCGAATGATTTACACAAACACACACACAGTCCACCCAGAGGCAGAGGCAGGGAAAGCTGGAGAAAAATCATTTTCCCCCAGTGATCACGCTGGGTGCTTACATTTTAATTTTTTTTTTTTTATTTAACCTAGAGTAGCTACGGATCCCAACTTTTGATAGCAGTGATTAAGTCACACTTCGCCACATTTCCACACACACACAAACATCCGTACACTCATAGACCCCAATCGTGTTCTTAAGAGTTAGCAGCGCCAATACCTTTGAAAGCGGCTCCCTTCCTTCCGCTCGGCTTCTTTTATTATGAATTTGTCTTATACAAGATCAGGGGCGCAGTCAAGGGGGTCAGCTGTTATCAGAAGATATAACACTTCAAGATATAAGTTTTAAATTTAAATTTATGTAATAATAATGTAATGTAAATTTGAATTAAAGTAATTTAAATTTAAATTAAATTAATTTGGAAAAAATTTTCTATTATAGTATTTCTTCTTATTAAATTTTATTTTTTAATCCTTTGAACTTTAAAGCTCAAATCCTACACGCCACTGGACGAGTCCGTTGCGCAGATACAGTTTTGTGCGTTGCCCTGGCCCCACCTCCTCCCTCCTCCAGCACTCTTCCTACCTGTACTCTCCCTGAGGCCGCAATCTCTCTTCCACGATCCCACTCTCTCTCACTCTCTCTCTTAAGTGTAATGAACATTTTGTGTTTTTTTCTTCTTCTTCTTTTTGCGATTTCTGAGGGCATTAAGTCATGATTTGCCTTTGCCTTTTTGCCCGACTGTGGCTATGGCCATATAGCTGTCGATTTGATTCTCAATATTTTTGAAATAAACAGCCTAAACTCGAATATTGTTTGCCTCTGCTGCGCAATATGGGGGGGTTTCTGTTTGGTTTCTGTATTTCTGTTTGGATAGCGCTTACATACATATGTATGTACATACATATGCCGTCTGGCGGTGTTCACGTCATTCTACTTCACCCGTTCCGAAGTGATTAATTCGCTTGGTATTTCCGCCGGCGAGTTCCTTGCTCACTCTCTTTTCTCTGGCTGCTATCTGCAACTCTAACTTGTTTCGCGTTCAGCCTTCCCCAAGCTTCCTACTCATGCCCCAGACCCATGCCCATGCCCATGCCAATGCCCATGCCCATGCCCATGCCCCTGCCTAAAGACTTGATAACAAATCCTATTTATTTATATTTTTCCAGGTGGAGCTGGCCCTGTGGGATACGGCCGGCCAGGAGGACTACGACAGACTACGACCGCTGAGCTACCCTGACACTGATGTTATACTGATGTGTTTCTCAGTGGATTCCCCTGATTCATTAGAAAATATTCCTGAAAAGTGGACCCCAGAGGTAAGTCAACAAGGGAAACTATTTAATAATTTAAAAAGAATTAAAACTAATTGAAAAATAACTATTGCAGGTCAAGCACTTTTGTCCAAATGTTCCAATCATTTTGGTAGGAAATAAGAAAGATTTGCGAAATGATCCCAACACAATTCGGGTATGTATGCATACGCATCTGTGTCCTGTTCCGATATTAACATACCGAATTGATATTACAGGACCTAGCAAAGATGAAACAGGAGCCGGTGAAACCGCAAGAGGGTCGCGCCATGGCCGAGAAGATTAATGCCTTTGCCTATTTGGAGTGCTCGGCCAAGTCTAAGGAGGGTGTGAGGGATGTGTTTGAGACGGCAACTCGGGCCGCGCTGCAAGTCAAAAAGAGGAAGAAGACCAGATGCCTTTTGCTCTAAAAGAGCAAATCAACAAACATGAAAATCTTTACCACACAGCAACAACAACAGCATACACAACAAACTCACACATACAAGCAACACAACAACACACCTTTTTACAACAATAACGAGCTGAACCACCACCACTCAACAAACAAAAAACAACAAACAACAAAACAACATTGGATACATCAAGCTGCACCGTACGATTAAAGAACAACAACAGCATGTTACATTGATAAAGAAAGATCATCGGAGGGAAAAAAGCAAGGAAAGGAAAGGAAGCAGCAAGGTCAAGCGGATTCAGTAGAGAGACGGACCCCGGGCAGAATGTCAAATGCGGATTTGATTTTATATACAGTCTAGTGTAGTTATAAACCGAAAAAGTAAAAAGTAATACTATGGCATTATTATTTGTATGTACCGAAAAAAAAGTAAACCTAGGGCAGAGGAGCAGATCGATCAGTCAGCCACTGCAAGCAAATATATATCGATATATGTAAACATATTCAGAAGTTGTATCCGTTTATGTCCAGCTCCATTGGTGTGTCATTGTGATTAAGTGGTCCAGTTTAGCAGCAGATGAGTAAATTGTAAACTGTGGGCGATGGTGTATTATCAGTGGATCTAGTTAGACTTGTGCAAGGGCGGAGAGATGAGAAAGCTATGAGATGCGAAAGTTATGTTCCCTTTAAATCTATCTGAGACAGCGCTATGCAAGCAAGTGAAACTACATTACACGAACCGAACTAAAAACACAAAAACAAAACGATAAATGTTTATTTAAAAACTAAACGTAAGCCACAAATGAGATGCATTCAGTTTTCGCGTGGGAGGAAAGTGGAGAAAAAAAAATGAATGATAATGATTTTGATTATAAAGTGAAACCAACTATTTCGAGCGCATTAAGCGGATTTTTAATATTTGTACTTTGCATTAAAACGAGTGGAAAACATTAAAAAAAAAGATAGATACTACATTTCTTTTTTGTATTTTGTACCGTCAATCGTGTAATTCTCACGCAGAAGTTGAAAAACTCTAAGATGCAACAGATACAACCAAACTATATATATACTTATAAATAAACAGTAAATTTGATCTACTCTTGGTTTAAACGATTCCTTTATTTTGGATGGGCGGCTTCTTCTGGGCAAGGGGCTACTTAATTAAAAAACTTAACTTTTTTGTTTTTTTTTTTATTTTTATTTTGTGCTGTAGTATTCCATTTTTTTTTACATTTAAAATGTACATAACATTATTAATCAAAATGTTACATTGAATTTCTTTCGATTATGTGATACAATCATTATTGGCATCGCTGTCAGAACCAGTCTGCCGTTTTCAAAACGACCTGAAAATATAGTTCCTTCGACATCTCCCACATGTCAATTTATAAGCATCGCTTAGTTTGGATTCTGTTGGTCGGAATATTGTTTGGGGAGAGGAGATAAGAAGACCAGGCGGGGTCTTCCAGAAGATGTCTGGTGGTATGAGTTCTGATAGCTCTGATACAGTTAACATTGATGAAAGGAACTCATGGTAAGTATTTGTTTTTTTTTTTTTTTTATAGAGCGTGACGTGTAAAAGTAATTAACAGATTTTTAAACTATAATAAATAAACTTAGGTGTAAACATGGTTCCTTAAAATTAAAACAATAAACATGTCTCAAACTTAAACAACAAATGCAATCGGCTGCTTTGGGCTTAAATTACGCACACACTTCGTGTCGCAGTAGTTATATTGTATATATATTAATTCATTTGGGTTGGGGGTTTGAACAAAGCTCTCTGGTATTGTTATTGGTACTAGTGTTCCATCGATCGATCGATTTATAATATTAGTTTACATTAAATTCAACATTTATTCGATTAGTTAAATTTGTGTCGTGTTCTGTAAGTGTATCTTTAGTAATACGTTCATACATAAGTTTAAAATTCTCCCCACTTGGCTAATATTTGTGCAGCAATTGCCCGCATTATTGGTCGTCGTCCGGCTGCCACTTTTCCGCCATCAATCGCCTGCCAATCGTCCGTGCATAAACGTATTTGCTCTACACACTCCCATTTGCTGGCCAACAAGTAAGTTAAATAGTTTTGTAATAACAAATAATAAATAAATATCTGATTGACCATCAATAACAACTATCTTAGATACAGCAAAAAAGTTACTCTTTTGTGTTTTTTTTTTGTGTGGCTAATATTGCACTCAAGGTTGGTCGAACCTAGTTAAGGTTCCGCCTGCGCCTAAATACCAAAGCAAAAATAGACCGAATGCGCCACCAGCGACTGCGATGGCGTGTATGAATCTTTTCCGAGCTGGAGTCTGTGCCCAGGGCCTTTTGCAGCTCCTTGCGCCGGATTTCGCGGACAAGTGTGTAGAACGCTTCGTCGATGTAGTGCCGCAATGCTGCCGAGGTCTCGAAAAATGGGCAGCCAAACTGGTTGGCCAGGTTCTTGCCCTCCTCGGTGGTGACGCGGCGCTGGGATTCCAGGTCCACCTTATTGGCGATCAACACCAGTGGGATGTCCTCGGAAAGGCGCACCCGGGTTATTAGTTTCCTGTATTCGGAGGCTTCCTGCGAAAAGATAAGGCGGATTTTGGTATCCTCAAGTTAGTTTTTCTTTCTGAATCCTACCTGGAAACTGTGGCGGTCAGTGACCGAGTAACAAATAATGAAACCTTCACCGCAGCGCATGTATTGGTCCCGCATGGCCGTGAACTCAACTTGGCCGGCGGTATCGAGTATATCCAGCAATGCCGCTTCATTGTCAATGACCGCCTGTTGCTGGTACGAGTCCTCTGCCGGAAAAATTAAGGCCATGTCATTGAGTGGGGTGGTTGGGGGGTTTTTTTCCAGGGGAGCAACTCACCAATCGTGGGGTCGTGGTAGTCGAGGAAACTGTGGCTCACGAACTGCAAAGTGACAGCTGTTCGGCAAAACCGAGCGACGTTCGGATTTTCGGGGTGGAAGATGGTATTGGGTCGAGGGGTGGCCGCCAAAACAAAGCGTAAAAGAAATTGAGATAATTTATTGATTTTTCGCAGCCACACATACAAAGTGCGCAGTGACAGACTTCACCGACCGACTTTATATACCATTTCTGATTAAAAAACCCGGACCCAGACTCACCTGACTTTCCCACACCGCCGTCACCCAAGATGACGATTTTGTAGACTCTCAGACCGCCACGCATATTCTGTGGGGCCACCGGAGGAACCTTAGTCAGGCCACCGCCACCGTTCTCCTTGTCCTTCGCCAGTTCTCCGCTGGGCACATGCTTGCTGGACCGCTTCAGAGCCGCGCATCCGATGGACATGTCTCCGGCCATTGCCAGGTGCTCCTTCTACCCAGGCAGGTGCTCGCCAGGTGCGGCGGAGAGTGCCGAAGCCGTTCAATTGCCGTTCACTGCGACAGGGACCACTCTGTAATCCACTGCGCCACCGTCTTCTTGTTTCTTGTGTATTTCTTGTTTTTTGTGTATTTTCTTTTTCTTTTGGGGGTGGTTGGACACGGATGCATTGCGACTGTGATCGATAGTATCGATAGTATCGAAGGCGGCGTTGCCAGCATAGTCATTTTTCCCGATTCATCTGGCAGCGCTAGGGATTTGATATTGCCACCGGGGCCTAGGGGGCGAGTGCTGAACAGTACAAAATAACGAAGATCGCGGTCTGTGGTCCAAAACTGCGGCAAACATCCTCCTGTCCACCCGTTAGCCATATATTTAGAGCCAAGGAGCCAGAATGTCGGGGGATGTGCAGCCGCGAAAGCGAAAGGATAAGCGCCGAAAACGTGGTAAGTCCCCTATCTAAATTCCCTCGATAGTGAAAGTAACCGTTATCTGTGACCGTGTGACTTACCGCTATTCTTGGCCGCCGCCAGAATCGAGCAAGCATTTGTTTTCTTTTATTAGCATAATATTGGCGAGTGCATTTAAAAATAACTTTGCCCTATTATATAAAATTATACATCTCGCCGTGGTCTGTCGCTATGCGTGTACCGATCTATAGATGGGAAAAGCATATATGTATATGACGTGTGTGCGGATGTCGACACCAGAGCCTGTCTGAGGCAGAAGGGCCATGGAATTCGGGGGTTGAATGATCCTTAAAATCAGAGAGTGGTTCTGATCTCTCATCTGTGTGAGCGAACAAGCGCCGAAGGTCTGTTATCTTGGCACCTCCCCGGGGGCGAGCCGGATGGAATTCACCTCCACAAAGTCACCATGCTTGTTGAATCTACATATATCTGTCTATAATAATTCCACTGCATCTGGCCAAGACTCTTCCTGGCCATTACACCCACCAGAAAACGGGTGCTGCCGCTGCTACATCGCTGAGGCCATTTATTTTCAGTTGGCCAGCTGCCCAAGAGCATGACTGTCGGGTTCTTTGTTTATTATCTCGCATATTTGGGCATAAACAAATCTGCTCGCTTCCTTATCAGTCTGTAATGCCGGTATACCAGAGCAACTTATGTACCCTTATTTTTAAAATACAAATTTTTATAAGTATAGATAAGTAGGATCTAGAATATTCCAACATGGAGGAAGATATTCGTAAAATAAAAATGATTTACTTCCCTACGAATAATCGGAATAAAAATGTTTCTGTATCTGTTATAATTAGTAGTATGTTACTAACTTGTTGTCTAAATGAGGGCTTCTTGTAGGGCTTATGTAGAAGCAGAATTTAGAAAAATAAAGATAAGCAGGATCTAGAATATTCCAATATCCACAATAAAAATGATTCCGACTTCAATACAAATCATGCGAATAAAACTGTATCTGTATCTGTATCTGCATTATGTTACTAACTTTTTGTCTAGATGATCGCAAGTCCGAGGGCGACGTGACTGATCTGCACCAGTCCAGTTTCCAAGGTAGCCTAATTTAAATCTATTAGAACCCCAGCCAGTCTCCATCCCCTCTGCTGCACGAATATTCTAAACTTTTTTCATGTACTTTATTTTAATTTAAATACCCGCTCAGTTACTAAAAAAAAAAAAACTATCTGAAGGTGCATTCAATTAAAAGGCATTGCATTCTCATGTCACTATTATTTCGTTCTCATGCAATTGCTTACTCCGCTCCGGCCATCCGACCTCAGATGACGACGAATCGTCTCACGGCGTTCACATTACAAAGATGGGGAACGACGATGTGCATCTGCACGTGCACCACGATCATGGCACTGGCGGCCACTGGTGTGCCAAAATCATATTCTTCTCGTTGATGGCCGCGCTCTTGGGCGTGGTGGCCTTGATTATCATGGAGAACCGTGGGCTAGAAGATCGTAAGTATAACTATATCCACACTGTCCGATTACTTATTGGAATGGTCTCTATGACAGTGGATACTCCCTTGTCGGAATCGCGATTCTCCAACTACTTCGATGGCTGGGTGGACGAGCATAGGGTCGAACACGAAGCTCACGATGTTCAGGAGCCCTCCGGAGAAGCTCTAGACGATCATGACGAGCACGATGAGCTAGAGGATCACGAAGAAGAGGAAGATGACCACGAGGAAGAGGGTAGGTCTTTCGATTGCCACTATTTTCATGAACTTTTAACTTTTATTTCTTATCTCTTGACTCTTAGAAGAGCCTCTTTCTGGCGAGTTAGACGAGGGTGAGGCCACGCCTGAGGAAGACGAGGAAGATGCTGATCTTGAGGATGAGGAGCCGGAAGAGGATGAGGACGAAGAAGAGGGAGAGGACGAAAATAATGCCGGCGAGAATATAACAGCCGAAGATGATGTGGAGGATGAAGAAGCTGATGAGGAGGACGAAGAGGAGGAGGAGGTGGAGCCCACCGTGGAGGCCACCACTGAAGTCACCGCCGAGTATGAAGAACAAGAAGAAGAAGAAGAAGACAACGTGGACGAAGGTGATGCTGATGATGAGGATGTTCCTCCTTCTGAAGAAGCACCTCCATCCGAAGCTCCTGAAGTAAATTTTAATTCGCTTAGATAGGTACCATTGCTAAGTATTATGGAATTTTTCAGGAAGAAGATGATGACCAGCCTGATGAAGAAGAGGAGGTGGAGGAGTCCCAGGAACCCACAGCAGCAGCGGACGAGGCTAAGAACGTGAGCAGATTCAGTTAGTCCAGTAAATCAATCCATTATCATATTATAATCCAATAGAACGAAGACAATGATGATGACGAGTTCGAGTCTCTTGATCAGGACGTTGAAGATCAGCCAGAGAAACTAAGCAGCCAGAAGCCAGATCAAGATGATCAGGATGATCGGGATGACAATGAGGAGAAAGCTCCCCAAGATGAAGGATCTTCCTGGTTGGCATCACGTAAGTTGGTGGCAGAGATTGATGGCGGATTTGAACGGCTAACGGATATCCTAGAAGTATAACATTTAAGAACGGACAGACAGAAGGGCTCCATCCTACCAAGAACCAAAAAAAAAAAAAAAACAAAACAAAACAATGTACACTGAAACACTGTTCGAGAAAATTGTACAAGAAAGTGCAAGCGAAATATGTTTGTTTTCTGATTAAACTTAATACTGACTCATTTACAGTTGCCGTCAAGTTTGGCGTTGGCGTAGCACTTGCCTTAGTTTCACGCCTTGTATTGATACGGAAGAATCCTAATACAAGTGAGTCTTCAATGCTATTAGAATTCTCCGCCCCACGCTCTGTACTCTTCGCTCTCTGCTCTTCAATATCCAATCTCCAAGCAAAAGCACGTCAAATTGTAATGCTAACGATTAAAACCCAATGTGGGCATTTTTGGATGAATCAGGCCAGGCTTCCAACTAAACGCCGCTTTCCTAGCTAACTCCGATCTATCTGAAAAGAGATCTATCTGAATGTCTCGTCTATTAACAGAACTAAACCTAAAACAGGCATTTTATTTTGCACTTTCTTCAGTTAGCTTATTTTGATTGTTCATTTTTGATTCTTGATTTTTTTTTTGTGTATTCTTAATTTTAGTCACAGCTTTATTTAAATACTTTCACCCATGTATGTATGTATGTGTGTACGGAATTAGTTGTAAGGCTTTATGTTCTTGCTCGACATGTCAATTTGCGATATCCTTGAATAATATTCGATCTGAACGCTAGGCGACGACCCACCCGCCCCGGAGGCCGTGATGCGGCGGAGACTGACGATCGCCACGGCCGAGGATCATATACCGGATGATGTGGAGGAGCTGCCCCTCTTGGATGATGGTTGGACGATTTGAATCATAATGTAACAGCTCTTAGCGAACTTCGGTCCACCGAAGTTGCCCTTAGATCACTCGATCGAATTCAAAGTGATCTACTGGCTCCTTTAGCTTTGAGTCTCGGCCAAGGGCTCAGTATTTTAATTTAAGTCGTATTTCCAAGAATATTCCGAGGAGGAAATCGTAATCGAGGAGGAGATCGAGGTGGAGATCAGCGACATTGAGGAGAACGAGGAGCCGGCGAACGACAGCGACGATAATGTGGCCTCCATGGCCAGCTACATGCCCGAGACGTTCGAGCAACTGAGCGCCATGTACAAGGGGAAGCAGGAGCCTCCCAAGGATGAGCCTGTGGAGCCGAAAGCAGAGCCCCAGCAAGCCGGGTCGAGTGATATATATGTGGAGTATGAGGATGGGGAAATAGAAAATTATCAGCACGACGACAGCGACGACGACGACGACGCCGAGATCACCGACGAGGAGGACGAGATTTCCGACGTGGACGATAGCGACCTGATGAGCCGGCTGGATGCCAAGTACGGTCGCCTGCCCTCAAAGGAGTACGAGAGCGATCCCGACTCGGACGATCCCAGCTGGACACGTAATTTCTAAACCATCAGCCATCGCCATAAGCTCCATCCTCATCCGACACACACTCTCGATCTATCACTTATGTTAGAGCTACTTTAAGACACGTACACTCAGATCGTAATACCCGACCCTATACAGTAAGTGTTGACGTAGCAGGTAGTCTGGTAGCATGGAGTTCTTCTAGGATTAGCCGTTCAAAATTTCACGTCGCCATGTCTCTTGAGTTAGTTGCAAAGGTTCTAATTGAAACTTAATCCCGCACAGAGATCAAGCCCAAGGAGGCGCCTGCCGAGAACAATGAACTATTCGAGCAGGAACTGCGCAAGGCCAACGAGGAGATGATCCGAGAGGTGAGTTGCGATCTTCCGAGCGCCTACAATCGGGATTAATGTGCCAATATATATATCTCTAGCTCAACAATCACTAAAGAAAAGTCACAAAAACACAACTCATTTCATAGCTTTAGTTTATGTTTGCTTGTTTTTTTTTCCAAGTTATGTCAATGGCTTAGCATCGTAAGGAAGATTTTCGCAGACTCTTAAGATGTAACTCTAGTGATAAGATTTGCGAAGCCCCACTTCTCGGGGAGATGGTCCCCAGCGATTCCCTTCAACAAAGACACACCCAAAAGAGGGGGGAATCGTTGGGCCTCCTAGTTTCCCGACAACTGGGCTTCGATTGTAGGAATGGACTTTTTTTTTTACTAATTGCATGTTCCTTGTCATTCTGTAACCCTTTTTCGTTTTTGGCCAATGAACCGCTAACTAATATGCACCACACCCAAGAACTACGCCCAAGCCCTGCGCTCCTTTAACATGCTCACCCTCCGCTACACCGACAAGCCGCTGGCCCACCTGGGCAGAGCCAAGGTCCTGGCGCACCTCGCCGAGCGCCAGCAGAGCAACCAGCGTCTGTGGGAAGCCATCGATGCCTACAAGCGGTACCTGGCCTTTGAGGATCTGATCGCCAGTGACGCGGAGTTCATAGCCGCCGGCGAGAGCTGCATAAAGCATTTGAGATTTTTGGGTGAGTATTTCCCTCTGTCCTGGTCATAGTTTCTATGTTGTAGTTGACTGTATTTTAGGACATTATCTAATGAATAAATAGGCGAACTTGCCAAGGACTCATTGATTTCAATCCCCTCCAGGTAACCACCACCAGGCCGTGAACATCCACGAGCTCCTTATAGAGCGGTCGCCCAACAATCCCCACCTGCGCAACCAACTGTCGCTAACCCATCTCATGGCCAACAAGTAGGTGAGGCAGGCGACCTTTTCTTTCCGAATCGCCAAAACAACAGACTCCCTCTTCACAGCCTTCGCCAGGTGGAACAGGTATCCTTCAACACACTGAAGATCGCGCCGGATGATGCAGTGGCCCAGCTTCATTATGGTCTGGTTCTCAAGCAACTGTATGGAGACTACCTCCAGGCGCTGCCATTTCTCAAGTACGCCGTGGAATCCGAGGTGGAGGGCACTCAGGAGCCCTTCTTTTACTTGGCGCTCGGGGAGACCTTGCAGCGCTTGTCCCGCCAGCCCGAGGCCGTGCAAGTCTTCTCCAAAGGAGTGGCCAAAGGCTTCTTCGCCAGTACCTATCAGAGATCGCTGTACAATGCGCCCGGCTTGAAGGCCCAGCCATTCTGGGAGCCCCAGGAGACGGGCTACCAGCGCCACTTGGAGAAGTTGCAGTTTCACTGGCGCACCATTAGGGATGAGGCATTGGAACTCATGGGCAAAAGTGGGTTTTTCGAGGACGAAGCGGAACAGTTGCGGCACAAAGGCGTCTGGCAGCAGTTCGAACTGTTCTTCCAGGGGCGCCGCATGGGAGAGAATTGCCAGAAAACCCCCAAAACGTGTACTTTGGTGCAGCAGTTCCCCGAGTCGAGTGGATGTCGGCGGGGTCAGGTGAAGTTCAGTGTGATGAAGGCCAACACGCATGTGTGGCCACATTGCGGGCCCACCAACTGCCGGCTGAGGGCTCACCTCACGCTTGTTGCTCCCGAGCCGGAGAGAACCGTGCTGCGTGTGGCAGAGCAGGAAAGGTAAGTGTTACTTTCTACTGAGTCGTCAATCGTAATTTGAAAATCACTTGCACCTCCTGCAGGACATGGCGCGAAGGCGAGCTCTTCATCTTCGACGATAGCTTCGAGCACGAAGTCTGGCACAATGGCTCGTTGCCCCGTTTGGTGTTAATCTTGGACATGTGGCATCCGGAGCTGAGCTCTCATCAGCGCCGCAGTCTGCCGGCAATTTGATGCATCCGGTTCCTAGGCCTGTTATTTATAGCAATTTCCCGCCCCACATCTATATCGTTCATTGAATCGCGACTACTATATTAGATTCGTGTTTATATGTATATTATTGCAACCATACCTCTTAATGGATAAGCTCGAAATGAATGCGTGTGTAGGCTAAGACACTCTATGACGTTAAGCTTTGGTGGGCGCTTCTGTACTCTAAATACACAATTAACAACCTTTAGGATTTGAAATTGCTGGTATTATGACTAATCTGATGGCTAAATTGGAGGGTTGGGACGTGGCTAATAGAGTTACACGAAACGGATGGGCACTCGGAGTATATATAACGACTGGATCCACTTTCGTGCAATGCAAGTTTTTAAAATGTTTCTCGGAGCGGTAGGAGCAGTGTTCCTGTTGGCGGCTGTCAGCGGTGATTCCCTGGACGTGTGCCTGCAGGATCTGGGTTGTTTGAAGGGCACCGAAATGCCAGGATTTCAGACTGACAGCTTTGAGGCCTTCCTCGGCATACCCTTTGCTCAACCGCCAGTGGGAGAGCTTCGCTTCAAGGTGCTGCCTTCCAGATAACTTTTTCCCTCACGGACTATCTGATGGCTTCTCTTTAGAATCCCAAGCCAGCTACTGCCTGGGATGGCGTTCGGGACGCCGGCATGGCCATGGACAGCTGCCTGCAGAGGAATTATTTTATAGATGACTGGCCGATTTTGGGATCGGAGGATTGCCTTTATTTGAACGTCTACAGGCCGAAGGAGAAAAGCTCTAACCCCCTACCGGTTATGGTCTACATCCACTCTGGTGGCTTCTTTAGCGGATCCGCTCATCCCATGGGCAGTGGACCCGAGTACCTAATGGACGCTGGAGGCGTTGTTGTGGTTACCATAAGCTACCGCCTTGGTCCTTTTGGCGAGTCCCTTTGCAAAGCTCGGAATATCACCCTTTTCTGAACCCCAATCTTTCAGGATTTCTGAGCACGGGCGATGAGCACATGCCAGGTAATTTTGGACTCAAGGATCAGCGACTAGCACTGCAGTGGGTTCAGCGTCATATAGGTAGTTTCGGAGGCGACCCAGAGATGGTTACTCTCTTCGGGCACAGCGCCGGAGGAGTTTCCACGCACCTCCATATGCTAAGTCCAGGTTCGAAAGGTAGACTTTACGGTTCCTGGGGAATCGAAATGGAATCTTAAACATTTTCTGTTTTCCAAGGTCTGTTTCATCGCGCCATGTCCTTGACAGGCATGTGGTTCCTTCCGTCCATTACTATTCTAAAGGATCCACTGTCGCAAACTCGCCACTTGGCCAAATTGTCCGGCATAGAGGAAGCGGAGAGCCTTAGCAGCAAGGATCTGGCTCAAGAACTAAGCGATGTGGATCCCACGAAGCTCTTACAGAGTGTGGATAGCCTTAAGGTGTGGGACACTCTGCCCCAGCTCCACGCCCGGCCTGTCATAGAGCCGGAAGGCTGTCCTGATGCCTTCCTGGTCGAGGATCCACTGGCCACACACTTGGCAGGAAACTACCACCAGGTGCCTTGGGTGATCAGCTTCAATTCGCGGCCTGGCGAGGGATCACTGAGCCTGTTGCATGCCTTTGTTGATCCCAAGCGCCTGGAGGAGTTCAACGACAGCTTTCTGGAACACATGTCCTTGGCCCTTAGTCTGCCGGAGGGCACTGCTCCGGAGGTGGTACAGGATATATTCGATGCGTATCAGTTTCAGGGGAAGGGCCTGAACAACGACACCCTTCTGGCCCTGGCGGAGATCATCGGGGACTTTATTTTTTACTACCCGCTGTATGAGACTATAGTCTCGTATGCAGGATACGCTGATCTCGAGAGGAATCCATTATCTATTTATTTCTTTCATTACGAAGGATCCCGTCCCGCTACGGTGTTTACCAGCGGAAATGATTTGAATTACGGAGTGGGAGCAGGACATATGGAGGACGGCCTGCACACGATTCGCATAAGGGCCTTTGTCGAGGACTATCCGAAGGACTCGCTGGATGCCAAAGTGACCCAAAGGATGAGTGAACTGGTGACGCAATACGGGAAAACGGGGTGGGTTTAGGGTATACGATTTAAGGATGTATTTTAATGGACTCTTCCGGCTCTACCTCTAGAATCTTCCACAAGGATGCCACTTGCCAGGCCTCGGATCTCAAGGACCAAAAGATGTGCAATTACTTGCTGTTTGACGGTGGTATCAGTACAGGAACCTTCCAGGAATCGGTCCAGAATAGCCTGGACCTGACCCGATTTTCGTTATGGAAAAAAATATACTTGTCGCAGCAATAGAGGAGCGGTCCCACTTATGGGCATATATTTAATTAATTCTCAGCTCAAATAAAGTAGAACGGAACTTGTAATCCAACCTGGGGCAGCTGCTCCATTGTGAAGATACGGCTTTTGTTCCCTTTTTGTTAAAGACTGCTCCCCTTTTTGCAATTGTCCGGCATTCGAAGGTCAATTTAAATATGCAGAATGGGAGCAGAACGAGATTAAGTGCGAATACAGAGTACAGATAAGATAGGCCTTCCGTAAGTCGCCACCCAAGCTCGGCCCCCAGCCCTGCGCTCCAGGGGCAACACTTTCTACTTGCTCTGGCACAGGCGCGTGTTTCAAATTACTCGGAACCAGATTTAGATTCTCACTCACATCCAAGCCGAGTACGAGATCGAGTACGAGATCGAGATCGAGATCGGAAAAGGCTAGTTGCAGTTCCAGATCAATTGATATCCGCTGCGATCAAGCATACGCCGTGTGGTCCCCGCTCGTGGCCGCTCTGAATAAATTTTCCACTAACGAGATCAGTCGCTTTGATTTCTCAGATCTCCGGTCGCAAGAAGAGAGTTGCGTTGGGGAACCTACAGTGTGGATTCAACACCTACTTGACGAATTAGTTTCAATAAAAAAAAAGTCTATTTACCGTAAAGGTTGGGTGGATTAAAAAATTCTTTGCGAACATTTGGCATTTGCTTGGCTCGTCCAAGTGGTTGCCAATTAATGTGATACAAATTTTTCTCTCAGTGTCGGCGAGAGAGCGAGAAGGCTGTACGGCAAGCCGGCCGAAGTTTTTCCACTGCCGGAGTTTACGATTAAATTGAATGCTTGACCCTCGAACGCTGCTAGATCGATTTGGACCTTCGAAGAGGCAGGTTCTTCGAGACATTCTTCCCCTGCCAGATCCAAGTGTGAGTACTCTTTCTGGCTGCAAATTGGGAAGCAGCCCCCATTCGTTATGGCCCAACTCCGAACTAGAGTTTACATCATCCGCAGCCCGTCAAAATAGAAATAAATCTGTGGAAGTCCCCAAAATACGAGCATAAATAACAGCTTGATAGGCCGATAATTAATTAGCCCGGTAATTAATTGGCTCCATTTCAGTCACCGCCAACATGAGTCAACCATGGGTTTCGGTGGTGATGCTGCTGCTGCTCTGCTACTCCGATGGACCCACCTCCACGGCTAGCACCTCCACCGCGGCCTCGGATGCCCAGTCACTGGATGCGCTCACCGTTTGCCCGCCAAGTGTGGGCTGTCTGAAGGGCGCCATCCGCGCCGGCTACCAGACGGAGCGGTTCGAGGCCTTCATGGGCATTCCCTACGCCCTGCCGCCTGTCGGGGAGCTGCGATTCAGTGTGGGTTCAGTTACCAGAAATCCTCGATTGCTAACAGCCGCTTTTGGGCTTTCAGAACCCGAAGGCGATGCCGAAACTGCGGGGGGTGCACAATGCTGGTGAGCCCAGGGCGGACTGCATCCAGAAGAACTACCTGCTACCCACTCCCATTGTTTATGGCGAAGAAGACTGTCTATATCTGAATGTCTATCGGCCAGAGATTCCCACCAGATTCCGGCCATCAAGCCTGCCTGTGATGATCTACATTCATGGCGGTGGCTTCTTCGGCGGCTCTGCCGGACCAGGTGTCTCGGGACCCGAGTATTTCATGGACTCCGGAGAGGTCATACTGGTGACAGTGGCCTATAGACTGGGCCCGTTTGGTAAGTTGGCCGAATCATCGACATGGAAGCTATTTCAGCTACTTCTCCACCAGGCTTTCTGTCCACCCACGATGCCGCCATGCCCGGAAACTTTGGCCTGAAGGACCAGAACATGGCCCTGCGCTGGGTTCAGCGAAACATTCGCTACTTCGGTGGTGATCCCTCGAGGGTGACTATCTTCGGACAGAGTGCCGGTGGTGTGGCAGCCCATATGCATCTCTTGAGTCCCCGTTCCAGAGGACTCTTTCACCGCGTAATCAGCATGAGTGGCACGGCCAATGTGCCGTTTGCCATTACGGATGAGCCCTTGAGGCAGGCCCGTCGCATGGCCGAGCTGGCCCGGGTGAAGGACGCCCGGAACCTGAGCACTGTAAAGCTAGCCCGGGCACTCCGTCGCCTGAATGCCGAAGACTTGCTGAATGCGGGCGATGGCCTCAAGTACTGGGATGTCGATCACTTGACCAATTTCCGTCCAGTAGTCGAGAAGGGGATACCCGACGGAGAGCTCTTCTTGGGCGAGCATCCGAAGGATACGTTAAAAAATGGAAAGCGCCCGTCACTGCCCCTGCTCCTTGGCACGGTGCCGGGGGAAGGAGCTGTTCGGGTGGTGAACATCAATGAGAACCACACACTTCGCGAAAGCTTCAATTCCCGCTTCGACGAACTGCTGCAAGAGCTAATGGAGTTTCCTCCTGGCCTGGACCAGGAGCGACTCAAGCTGGGGATGAAGCTCCTGGTGGGCGAGTACTTCCAGGGCCAGCACAAAGTCAACGATGAGACTGTCCAAGGATTCATGGATGTAAGTGTCCGTCCGGGGAGTCTAGTAATAATCTAATCTAGTCATTTTTTTTATTCATTTCCCGCCAGTTGATCACGGATCGGGGCTTTAAGCAGCCCCTCTACAACACCATTCGCCAGGAAGTTCACCGTGGCTCGAGTCCTGTATTCCTGTACAGCTTCAACTACCGAGGACCCCTCAGCTATGCCTCGGCCTATACTTTCGCCAATGTGTCTGGAAAGTACGGAGTGGTTCACTGCGATGATCTGCTCTACCTCTTCCGGAGTCCTCTTCTTTTCCCAGATTTTGAACGAAACTCTACAGAAGCCAAAGTGATTAGGTCTTTTGTGGACTACTTTGTTTACTTTGCCAAGTTCGGGTGAGCGTAGCTCCAATGAAGTTAATAAATCAACGAATTCCAGCTTTTTTTTAACAGAAAACCCAGGAATTCCGAGGCCCCAACCCAGTGCACTCGGGAACTGCTCCAATCTCGTCCGAGTGGCATTTGCGATTACCAAGAGTTCGTAAACTCCCCGAAGGGTTTTGAAATCCAGGTGGCCAAAGAATTTCAGATCGGCAGGGTTAAGCTCTGGGCCAGTATACTCAATGAGGAGACGAGTGGTTCCTAGTCAACATAGACAGTACTTTATTTGGTTCTGTCTCTTATGTTTTATATTTATTTAATATAAGGAAACAAAACCACATCTTTTGATAACTACAGTAAATTTGTATATTCGGAGGTTTGTTTCAGATTAAGGGAGTATTAAAATATACATACTTTAAGCTTAAAATATTCCTCTTAAGAATTAAATACGTATTGAAAATGATGGAACTATATATATTTTTGGACAGATACATAATTTGTTGGGGATCTCCCAGAAAATTTGGGAAAAAATTGACGGGCAGATTGATGGGCAATCGCTCTACAAATCATTTAAGGTATTCCGCTCAAGAATCGGATGATTATTGGCAAAGATATAGAAATCGCTGGGACCCACATGTGGCTCCCCATGCATTTTTCGAAATTTCAAAGGAGACATCCCAGAAAATTTGAGAAAAAATCTAAAAAAAAATTTTTTCTCAGATTTTGATGCAGATTGATGGGGAATCGATCTACAAATCGTTTAAGGTATTCCGCTCAAGAATCGGACGATTATTGGCAAAGATATAGACATCGCTGGGACCCATATGTGGCTCCCCATGCATTTTTCGAAATTTCAAAGGGGACATCCCAGAAAATTTGAGAAAAAATCTAAAAAAAAATTGTTTCTCAGATGTTGATGCAGATTGATGGGGAATCGATCTACAAATCGTTTAAGGTATTCCGCTCAAGAATCGGACGATAATTGGCAAAGATATAGACATCGCTGGGACCCACATGTGGCTCCCCATGCATTTTTCCAAATTTCAAAGGGGATCTTCCAGAAAATTTGAGAAAAAATCTAAAAAAAAATTGTTTCTCAGATTTTGATGCAGATTGATGGGGAATCGATCTACAAATCGTTTAAGGTATTCCGCTCAAGAATCGGACGATTATTGGCAAAGATATAGACATCGCTGGGACCCACATGTGGCTCCCCATGCATTTTTCGAAATTTCAAAGGGGACATCCCAGAAAATTTGAGAAAAAATCTAAAAAAAAATTGTTTCTCAGATTTTGATGCAGATTGATGGGGAATCGATCTACAAATCGTTTAAGGTATTCCGCTCAAGAATCGGACGATTATTGGCAAAGATATAGACATCGCTGGGACCCACATGTGGCTCCCCATGCATTTTTCGAAATTTCAAAGGGGACATCCCAGAAAATTTGAGAAAAAATCTAAAAAAAAATTGTTTCTCAGATTTTGATGCAGATTGATGGGGAAACGATCTACAAATCGTTTAAGGTATTCCGCTCAAGAATCGGATGATTATTGGCAAAGATATAGACATCGCTGGGACCCACATGTGGCTCCCCATGCATTTTTCGAAATTTCAAAGGGGACATCCCAGAAAATTTGAGAAAAAATCTAAAAAAAAATTGTTTCTCAGATTTTTATGCAGATTGATGGGGAAAAGATCTACAAATCGTTTAAGGTATTCCGCTCAAGAATCGGACGATTATTGGCAAAGATATAGACATAGCTGGGACCCACATGTGGCTCCCCATGCATTTTTCGAAATTTCAAAGGGGACATCCCAGAAAATTTGAGAAAAAATCTAAAAAAAAATTGTTTCTCAGATTTTGATGCAGATTGATGGGGAATCGATCTACAAATCGTTTAAGGTATTCCGCTCAAGAATCGGATGATTATTGGCAAAGATATAGACATCGCTGGGACCCACATGTGGCTCCCCATGCATTTTTCGAAATTTCAAAGGGGACATCCCAGAAAATTTGAGAAAAAATCTAAAAAAAAATTGTTTCTCAGATTTTGATGCAGATTGATGGGGAATCGATCTACAAATCGTTTAAGGTATTCCGCTCAAGAATCGGACGATTATTGGCAAAGATATAGACATCGCTGGGACCCACATGTGGCTCCCCATGCATTTTTCAAATTTTCAAAGTGGATCTTCCAGAAAATTTGAGAAAAAATCTAAAAAAAAATTGTTTCTCAGATTTTTATGCAGATTGATGGGGAATCGATCTACAAATCGTTTAAGGTATTCCGCTCAAGAATCGGACGATTATTGGCAAAGATATAGACATAGCTGGGACCCACATGTGGCTCCCCATGCATTTTTCGAAATTTCAAAGGGGACATCCCAGAAAATTTGAGAAAAAATCTAAAAAAAATTGTTTCTCAGATTTTGATGCAGATTGATGGGGAATCGATCTACAAATCGTTTAAGGTATTCCGCTCAAGAATCGGATGATTATTGGCAAAGATATAGACATCGCTGGGACCCACATGTGGCTCCCCATGCATTTTTCGAAATTTCAAAGGGGACATCCCAGAAAATTTGAGAAAAAATCTAAAAAAAAATTGTTTCTCAGATTTTGATGCAGATTGATGGGGAATCGATCTACAAATCGTTTAAGGTATTCCGCTCAAGAATCGGACGATTATTGGCAAAGATATAGACATCGCTGGGACCCACATGTGGCTCCCCATGCATTTTTCGAAATTTCAAAGGGGACATCCCAGAAAATTTGAGAAAAAATCTAAAAAAAAATTGTTTCAATCCAATGAAGTTAATAAATCAACGAATTCCAGCTTTTTTTTTAACAGAAAACCCAGGAATTCCGAGGCCCCAACCCAGTGCACTCGGGAACTGCTCCAATCTCGTCCGAGTGGCATTTGCGATTACCAAGAGTTCGTAAACTCCCCGAAGGGTTTTGAAATCCAGGTGGCCAAAGAATTTCAGATCGGCAGGGTTAAGCTCTGGGCCAGTATACTCAATGAGGAGACGAGTGGTTCCTAGTCAACATAGACAGTACTTTATTTGGTTCTGTCTCTTATGTTTTATATTTATTTAATATAAGGAAACAAAACCACATCTTTTGATAACTACAGTAAATTTGTATATTCGGAGGTTTGTTTCAGATTAAGGGAGTATTAAAATATACATACTTTAAGCTTAAAATATTCCTCTTAAGAATTAAATACGTATTGAAAATGATGGAACTATATATATTTTTGGACAGATACATAATTTGTTGGGGATCTCCCAGAAAATTTGGGAAAAAATTGACGGGCAGATTGATGGGCAATCGCTCTACAAATCATTTAAGGTATTCCGCTCAAGAATCGGATGATTATTGGCAAAGATATAGAAATCGCTGGGACCCACATGTGGCTCCCCATGCATTTTTCGAAATTTCAAAGGAGACATCCCAGAAAATTTGAGAAAAAATCTAAAAAAAATTTTTTCTCAGATTTTGATGCAGATTGATGGGGAATCGATCTACAAATCGTTTAAGGTATTCCGCTCAAGAATCGGACGATTATTGGCAAAGATATAGACATCGCTGGGACCCACATGTGGCTCCCCATGCATTTTGCGAAATTTCAAAGGAGACATCCCAGAAAATTTGAGAAAAAATCTAAAAAAAATTGTTTCTCAGATGTTGATGCAGATTGATGGGGAATCGATCTACAAATCGTTTAAGGTATTCCGCTCAAGAATCGGACGATTATTGGCAAAGATATAGACATCGCTGGGACCCATATGTGGCTCCCCATGCATTTTTCGAAATTTCAAAGGGGACATCCCAGAAAATTTGAGAAAAAATCTAAAAAAAAATTGTTTCTCAGATGTTGATGCAGATTGATGGGGAATCGATCTACAAATCGTTTAAGGTATTCCGCTCAAGAATCGGACGATAATTGGCAAAGATATAGACATCGCTGGGACCCACATGTGGCTCCCCATGCATTTTTCCAAATTTCAAAGGGGATCTTCCAGAAAATTTGAGAAAAAATCTAAAAAAAAATTGTTTCTCAGATTTTGATGCAGATTGATGGGGAATCGATCTACAAATCGTTTAAGGTATTCCGCTCAAGAATCGGACGATTATTGGCAAAGATATAGACATCGCTGGGACCCACATGTGGCTCCCCATGCATTTTTCGAAATTTCAAAGGGGACATCCCAGAAAATTTGAGAAAAAATCTAAAAAAAAATTGTTTCTCAGATTTTGATGCAGATTGATGGGGAATCGATCTACAAATCGTTTAAGGTATTCCGCTCAAGAATCGGACGATTATTGGCAAAGATATAGACATCGCTGGGACCCACATGTGGCTCCCCATGCATTTTTCGAAATTTCAAAGGGGACATCCCAGAAAATTTGAGAAAAAATCTAAAACAAAATTGTTTCTCAGATTTTTATGCAGATTGATGGGGAATCGATCTACAAATCGTTTAAGGTATTCCGCTCAAGAATCGGACGATTATTGGCAAAGATATAGACATAGCTGGGACCCACATGTGGCTCCCCATGCATTTTTCGAAATTTCAAAGGGGACATCCCAGAAAATTTGAGAAAAAATCTAAAACAAAATTGTTTCTCAGATTTTTATGCAGATTGATGGGGAATCGATCTACAAATCGTTTAAGGTATTCCGCTCAAGAATCGGACGATTATTGGCAAAGATATAGACATAGCTGGGACCCACATGTGGCTCCCCATGCATTTTTCGAAATTTCAAAGGGGACATCCCAGAAAATTTGAGAAAAAATCTAAAACAAAATTGTTTCTCAGATTTTTATGCAGATTGATGGGGAATCGATCTACAAATCGTTTAAGGTATTCCGCTCAAGAATCGGACGATTATTGGCAAAGATATAGACATAGCTGGGACCCACATGTGGCTCCCCATGCATTTTTCGAAATTTCAAAGGGGACATCCCAGAAAATTTGAGAAAAAATCTAAAACAAAATTGTTTCTCAGATTTTTATGCAGATTGATGGGGAATCGATCTACAAATCGTTTAAGGTATTCCGCTCAAGAATCGGACGATTATTGGCAAAGATATAGACATAGCTGGGACCCACATGTGGCTCCCCATGCATTTTTCGAAATTTCAAAGGGGACATCCCAGAAAATTTGAGAAAAAATCTAAAAAAAAATTGTTTCTCAGATTTTTATGCAGATTGATGGGGAATCGATCTACAAATCGTTTAAGGTATTCCGCTCAAGAATCGGACGATTATTGGCAAAGATATAGACATCGCTGGGACCCACATGTGGCTCCCCATGCATTTTTCGAAATTTCAAAGGGGACATCCCAGAAAATTTGAGAAAAAATTTAAAAAAAAATTGTTTCTCAGATTTTGATGCAGATTGATGGGGAATCGATCTACAAATCGTTTAAGGTGTTCCGCTCAAGAATCGGATGATTATTGGCAAAGATATAGACATCGCTGGGACCCACATGTGGCTCCCCATGCATTTTTCGAAATTTCAAAGGGGACATCCCAGAAAATTTGAGAAAAAATCTAAAAAAAAATTGTTTCTCAGATTTTGATGCAGATTGATGGGGAATCGATCTACAAATCGTTTAAGGTATTCCGCTCAAGAATCGGACGATTATTGGCAAAGATATAGACATCGCTGGGACCCACATGTGGCTCCCCATGCATTTTTCAAATTTTCAAAGTGGATCTTCCAGAAAATTTGAGAAAAAATCTAAAAAAATATTGTTTCCCAGATTTTGATGCAGATTGATGGGGAATCGATCTACAAATCGTTTAAGGTATTCCGCTCAAGAATCGGATGATTATTGGCAAAGATATAGACATCGCTGGAACCGACATGTGGCTCCCCATGCATTTTTTTGAAATTTCAAAGGGAACATCCCAGAAAATTAGAAAAAAATTTAAAAGACATAGCCATCGCTGGGGCAATGATGACCATGCATCTATTCACGAACACTCAGGACTAGGACGCCTGTGCCCATTTTAAGGTATGTGGGAGTGCAATGAACTCTACCATCTGATGGGTGGTTGTGACTATTTGCTGGCAAATTAGGATAAAGCATGCAAGTGTCCTTTGTCAACTGGACACATTTATGTCAACGCCGCATGCAATTTAAATCAATAATTGCAATGCAAGCGCCATTGTTAGAGGTCCTGCAGGACGCCACGGTCAGTTCCACTTTGCAGTGCTAAGAGAAAAGTTCACTAATGGAATTGCGTTCACAAGTCGCTATTTTTCCCGTTTTCCTGGTTGGCTTTTTGCTCTCCATGGGCCATGGGTATCTAAAGAGTGTTCGCGTGGAGGAGATTCCATTTGCGGGACAACAGGTAGCCAGGAGCAGTAACCGAGCCAGCGGAATCCACCTCATTTCAAGTATCGAGCACCAGCGCACCTTTTTGCACCTCTTTCATGTGCCCTGTGAGTGACTTTTGCTCTGTTCATATTTTGAAAAAATTTGCAAATTCGAAGTTCACAGATATCATCTGCTTCTACGCTGCCAAGGGAAAGTGGCCGTATGTCCCAGGATTCATGAAATACCGAGTTGATAATGCAGCTCGCAGTTTCTTCCACCAGAACGACAGCTTCATCAAACAGTTTTGTACAAAGTGGATCCAGGTGAAGGAGTGCTTCCGACCCATTTTTGGTGGGTATTCATCGGGAAACCTGGACGGGTTATAAAAATAATATCTCGGGTATCTTTAGACAAATCCAATACCACAAGCTCCGAGGCGGATGTAGAGACCCTGGATGCTAAGATCCAGAATCAGCGCTGCGACTGCGACAAACTGCTCTCCACGGAGGCCCCAGTTCCAGTGGTATACTTTGACAAAAACTACATTGGAAACGTAAGCTCGGAGACTATCATGAACACGATCGAGTTTCTCGAGAGCTTCCTGCCACCGCCCACTAAAAAACACAAACGCAAGAATCGTGTACGAGGTCGCTTGGATGAAATCGATATTGATTAATGGTTTTAAATTTAAACGAAAATTTTCACCAATAAAGGAAGTCAAATTTAACGGCTAACAAGCTTTTTGTGGAGAAAAAAATCTATATATCGATATACATTTTTCATTAAAAATATCGATAGTAATCTAGTATCTGTTATCTCTATCGAAATAAACATTTGGGTATTTTGGTATATAGTCAACAATACCAATGTTATCGGTATCGAAAGGGTAACCTGGTCACACTCAACGCCGACGAAGCTCCATAAAAACTACTTTTGCCAAAACAATTGGAAAATCGAGTAGCAGAAGAGCAACAGCACCGCTGCGGAAGAAATTAGTGCCGTTGACTTTCATCTCTCATCGGCAGTCGGTGTTTATTTGGTGTTGATAAGTTGGTGCTTCGAACTACTCTACTAACGCTGCCAACGAAGCTTCTTTCGCCAAGTGTGCGTGTGCCGCGTTGCAAATTTCGTTTTGCGAACCAATTCTATTCGATCCAGATCCGCGAATCTGAATTAAAAACCGGCGGTGACGAGGAGAGAACGGGTGAATGTCTCAGAAACATCAAAAGCAATCCTACCAGCCGCTACCCACCGCGGCCGCCATGGATAATCCCGCGATGAGCCAGAGCAGCAGTAGCGGCGGCAGCAGTAGGGGCGGCAGCCGCGAGGATGTCGCCAACCTGGCCCCCATCGGACTGCCCGCCACAAACTCATCGCAGCAACTGATGACTTCAGATTCAGACAGCATGGAGGAACGACATCACCTACGTCCAAACCCATCGGGGGATCCTATTCTACCGCATTCGGCCGTGCCCCTTCACCTGGGCGCCGTTAGGGCGTCTGCGTGGTTTTCCGTGTCGGTACTCTGCTTCGTCAACCTCATCAACTACATGGACCGTTTTACGATCGCCGGTAAGTGCTGCCACTGGAAGAGCGGACTTGGGGCCATTCTGTTCGTCGGACAGCAGCTAGGAGCATCAGGGACATTGGGGCGCCTTTTGTTTGTTGACATTTGAGGAATAGAGTGCTGCTGGCGAGACTTAGTCATCGAGAGTAGTCACGAGAGTTTCCCGTTGGCATCTGATGTTGTTTTCGAAACTAACCGGACAGATTGCGTACGCGTTTATGATTTTTCTGACTGACGGGGGCATGACTAACCATTACAAATTGAATCACGCGATCAAAATATATTCAACCCGCACAGACAGAGCGTTTATCGCTTGCTAATTTACTGATAAAGGGAGCACTGCTTCCTCGGGACATGTTCACTCTCTGGCTGGCAATCAATCAAGAGCGTTCCTAGCACCAGGGTGTGATAAAAAAAATAGTAAAGATCAGGGCGCCTGACGTGGGGTGATCTTTTGGCTGCGATTTCTCGGTAGTTGGCTTGGCAATCGCTGATCATCCACCGATCAGAGGATCCGCCCGCGTGACAATTAGCGACTAATCGTATGTTTCGGCGTTAAAATAAACTACAGTCGATGGGCTCGAATTCCCGCTTGTTTGTGTACTTGGTGCTATTTAGTTTATAGGGGAAATTGGAGTCTAGCTCTCGGGCAGCATCTCGTATGCGGGCGCCTTCAATTGAATCCAACAGTTAGGGCCCGGAAAGCGTCTACTATTTGGTCTGAAAATGAAGTGTCGTATCACATTCCACTCCACCAACGCCCCTTGAAGATTAAATGGAAACTTGTTTACTTGTGCGATTACAGGGAGCAACAAGTTATGACTAAAAACGGTCACCCCACCCGGGCTGGTTGGCTGGGGCTGATCTCCATAATCATTACAGCGAGTCTGTTCCAGGGAAGTCAACATGAGGGCCAGACCACCACCACCGTACAGTGTTCTCGGGAATATTTCGCAATCCTGTGACCAATAACTTGAGCCGGTTATCAGTTGATTGCCTTGGCCGGGCTTTGCAGATTTCAATTAGAAATCGATTTTGCACTCTCCCCGGTGGAGGGCCTTAAGCCTCTGATGTATGCGCTCGCCCAGAGTATCGTACGAGTTTCAATCCCCGGCAGGAAGTAGCAGGTTAGTCACTGGAATGAGCTGTGATAACAATTACAAGCAACCGGTCGAGAACCACCGCCCACAATGTAACAACTGGCACCCGCTGCAGTGCTGATGCGAACACGTGTCGCTTGGAGGTGGCAGGGCCTTTGGCGAAGTGCAGTGATTAGATTACCTTGTAGACTGGCTCTTCCACTAGTTTCGACACAATCCCACGTTTACTGTTACTCGGTTCGACGGCTGACCGCCTTATACACACACATAATTATAATTTAAAGCGCGTCTGGCCTCTGCCGCGACCTCCAACTCTGCTGTTGCATACGATTTTTCGCGTTTTTTTTTTTCAGCAATACCCTTTGCTCGGTGGGGTCTCTGTGGATCTTCGTAGATCTCGTAGATCGGTTCATTCATATTGCTTCTCTGTTGTTGACAATCCGAGCGGCGAACTTTGGTCGGAACAAAGCTCTGCCAGTTATTTTGGTCTAAATATACTCATGTGGGCTAAATGCATATACATATGTATCCGACGTAATTTTCTTGGCTCCCACCCAGACAAGAAACAAAATCTGAACAATTTCCTTCTCTACTGATTGTTTCAAAACATCTTTTTTACTTTCCATTTTTGATTTTTTAATAGAGGAGGGTCTATTAAGGTATCCACTTGCACAGAAATGACATAAGATGTGTGTAGTGTGGCTCTTAATTCATTCAAAAATATACAATTCGTATAATTCAAGTGTTTATCAATGATTTCGATTGAGGTTTGTGGACAACGTCGACAACGTCACTGGTTATTCTATTTTGCAATTTTGTGTCAACGCCCGCCGCAAAAGTGCATTCCGGGTTGTGCCTCTAAACAAATTCAATTAACAGGCCGGCTAGAAAAAGGGATATTGTGGAAAACATTGGGGTAGGGAACAATTCACTGATCTCTGTCGACTCTGCTTTCACAATTGATTTCCACCTGCTCGAAAAAGAAAGTTTCTCTTTTTTTTGGGCATAACATTCAAATGCATTCCAAGCGAAAGTCACTCGCAGCCGCAGCCGCAGCCTCGCTTTTTTGTTTGGCCGAAAAGTATCTGGCAGATATTTAGCTGGCAGTTTAATCATCGGCCGATTTTAAAAAGCTTACGCTGCATATCGCGCGACTCTTCAAGGTTAACGTCACCAGATGCCTGGAAGAGCCACCTCGCTGAGAACAGAAAGCCGCTTTTTCATTCACGGCACTGGGGGTCTGTTTCGGTTTTGGCGGGTCTAGCAGTAGTCCCCAGTTCTGTTGATAAACAAAGTGAGCCATGGGGACTCCGCAGGTTACCTGATTAAAAGGCAATTACAGTGTAGAAGTGAGTTATAGTTTAGGAAAGTCCCCTAGAAAGTGTCGAAAAACTATAATTGTAATCTCTGAACTCGGAGTGTCTCTGACTCTCCAGTAGAATCTCCCGCTCTCGGTGGGGAGAAGAGAGCGAGAGCCAAACTGGTTCTGAGACTCCGGCTACCGGCGTGTTCTCGGCTTGGGTATGCCTACGTTGCCGGAACTCCCCTTGTGGGGCTCTCGGCTTGGGGGAAGTGGATGCCTACGTACACTGATATGCGCTTTTTGCCACTGTTTCTGTTTCTGTTTTTGGCCAAGAATGCCATAAACAATCGGAATGTCTTGCGGGGAACCAGATTACCCACCCATTGGGGTGTGTCCCACGCCTCTCTCCCACTCTCGCTCTCTGGCGGCTCTCTCCAATGCACCCTGCATACACACACCATTATCGCGTGGCGTCCTCCAACCGTTACGTCACTTGGCAAGTCAAACAAACGCGCTGATTGGTCGAAAACATCGTACGATAAATTTCTCAAAGCGAAATGAGCAAAAAGACCCAGAAAATGGAATAATTAAAAAGCAAACGCTGATTCACTGCAGCACTAGCCTCGTCTGGTGTCGGCTGTGGCGGGGCGTGGGGCGGGCTGGGGCAGTGGAGACTCTCTCTTTGGGCTCTGTTTCTCTTTGGCTTTTTTTTCCCGTTTTTATTTTTTTATACGGCCAACTGTTGAGCTTTTGTTGCTTCACTACACGCTGCTGCCGGCGTAGCATTCCGATCACTCTCTCCCTCTGCTCCACTCCTCCTCATGCCAGCCCACTCTGGACTTCTGTTTACTTTCTGGTGCTCGAGCACCCAAATAGTTAAGTTTTTTAAGTCTATTTTTTTGGAAGCACTCGCCAGGGGCCAATGCACGAAGAATAGCTTAGAACACATACACCGGCAGGTGGTTGGGAGCTCAGTCTGAGCTGCAGACAGAATCGGTGTCTGTCGGAAGACAAACAGTTATCGCCGGAGGTCGTTTTGGCCATTAATTGTTCTCCTGCATATCCGTTAGTTGATTGTTTATTAAATGTTTAGGAAGTGAGGTGAGGATTTGGTGCGAAGGTGATCATATTTAATCAGAAGGTGACTGCAAGGCTTCTCTTCTTTTATGGAGAGAGCTTTTCGGAGCTTTTGTAACTGTAACAGCCTCTTGGCCTGATAACGGGCCATCGAGGACGCCCCTATCTCTGGCCACTGCTCCGCTTTAATAGATATTGATGGTTTAATTAATGGCTTTCGGGGCAACTAGGATGAGCCATATATCTGATAAGGTTCCACAAATCATTCCACAGTCATGGAGTGCCAATTATAGCCAGCCCCCAACTCGAGACTAGACTTACGTAAACAACCCTCAACCGCCGAACAGTTTATTTTTGAAATTAACAACCTGATACCTTAATGATAAACAAGAAAACTAAATACTCCGCCATCTCTATTCTTCAGGAGTGCTCACGGACGTCCGGGATGATTTCGACATTGGAAACGACAAGGCGGGACTACTCCAGACCGTCTTCGTCACCTCGTACATGGTCTGTGCCCCGCTCTTCGGCTACCTGGGCGACCGCTACTCCCGCCCCTGGATCATGGCGGTGGGAGTGGGGCTGTGGAGCACCACGACCCTGCTGGGCTCCTACATGCAGGACTTCGGATGGTTCATCACCTTCCGGGCGCTGGTGGGGATCGGGGAAGCCTCCTACAGCACCATAGCGCCGACCATCATATCGGACCTGTTCATCGCCGATGTGCGCTCCAAGATGCTGGCGCTGTTCTACTTCGCCATTCCCGTGGGATCCGGCCTGGGGTGAGTGGGGTGGGCAGTGGAGTCCGACCAAAGATCAGTGCGCCAGATGAGGCCTTATCGCCGGTCTGGCCGCTTATCAGGCGGCATGCTAACGGGGGCAAAGTGCAGCCCCGAAGGCTGGACCCTTGGCGAAATCAGTATCACAATCGCTGTCTCGAAAGAAGCGTGAGAAGCATCACGAGACTTCGGCGGGCAATTGATATTGGCTTTCGTTTGGAATGCCGCAATTGGTGGCTTAATTGAATTTGAGTGCCGGGTCAACTGGGGGGTTGATTGGCACTTGTGCACCGCCCAATTGCCGTCCAATGCAACGGGTCAACTGATCGGGATCACAAACTAACAATTACTGATGGCCCCTTCCCGTCTCCCGTCTTCTGTCCATCTGCAGATACATCGTCGGCTCCAAGACAGCCCACCTGGCCAACAACTGGCGCTGGGCCCTGAGGGTCACCCCAATCCTAGGTGTCATTGCCGTTGTGCTGATTCTGCTCATCAAGGACCCGCCCCGGGGACACAGCGAGGGATCGGAGAACCTGGAGCCCACCACCTACAAGGAGGACATCTGCGAGTTGCTGAGGAACCGCTCCTTTATGCTCTCCACAGCCGGCTTCACCTGCGTGGCCTTTGTGGCCGGTGCCCTGGCCTGGTGGGGTCCTTCCTTCATCTACCTAGGCATGAAGATGCAGCCCGGCAACGAGGATATCGTGCAGGACAAGTAAGTGTTTGAGTCCCTGAAGCAGGCCCCCATTTTCACGGCAACAGAGAAGACAGTCTGTGTCGTGAAAGTGGGGCCTGAACCCATAACCCTATCGACCCCCATGACACTCCCCCCGACACAACGAGCGAGAATCAAATCTGGATTTCCATTCCCAAAGCATCTCATATATGTTCGGCATTGTGGCCATGCTGGCCGGCCTGATCGGCGTGCCACTGGGCTCCATACTGGCCCAACGACTGCGGGCCCCGTATCCAAAGTGCGATCCGTACATCTGTGCGGCGGGACTGATCATCTCGGCGCCCATGGTGTTCGCCTCTCTGGTGATGCCCCAGAGGAGCGAGAGCTGGTGCTACTTCTTCGTGTTTGTGGCCCAGGTGGCCCTCAACCTGTGCTGGTCGATAGTCGCCGACATCCTGCTGGTAAGATGAAGTGCCTTGAAGAGATTACCTTAAATCAGCAAGCCAGCCAAGCCATAACGATAGCTCGCCAAACTTCGCACTAATGAGAACCCCGTTGGAAATCTATTCTTATTCCATCTATTCTATTATCAACTGCCCCCTAACCCATGTTATATCCTTGAACCTTTTTGGCAAAAACTAACCGAACGTGATCCTTCCCCCATCCAATCTATCATCCAGCGTTGCGTTCAACTTCGGAGTCATCACAATGGTGGCGGGCCTGATCGGTGTGCCGATGGGCTCGTTCCTTTCGCAGTTCCTGAAAAAGCGCTACCCGTCGGCCGATCCCATCATCTGCGCCTTCGGCCTGCTCCTGAGCGCTCCTCTGCTGACCGGGGCCTGCCTGCTGGTGAACAGCAATTCCGCGGGCACCTACGCCCTTATCTTTTTCGGGCAGTTAGCTTTAAATCTAAATTGGGCAGTTGTTGCGGATATCCTGCTGGTAAGCCAAGAGATCCACTTCCACCACCTCCACGGGACCTCGATCTCCCGCTTAATGCTTTGTAAACTATTTGCACCACAACAAGTATCGTTTGTAATTACACTCTTAATTAGAACATTAACTTCTTACTGTTATAATCAAAATCCAATCCACCCATAATGCCTGCATCTACTCACATCCTCTAACCCATAAGTGTTGTCCTTCACCCGGTGGTGTCCATCATATAGATATTATTGTGACTAGTGGCCAGTGGCCTGTGGAGTTTCTCAACTCCGATGGGGAATACGAGGCATTACTTTTCCGATTAAATTTATAAACTCTTGGGCAATAAATAGTAGATTCATTTACTTTATCTGATAGCCCGTCAGGTGCTACTGATGATGATGCAAGATAGAGGCGGCTTTTGAATGAAAGATAACACCGTCACGGGCCAGATAATGGCTGCAAGGCTATGTCCGACTCTCACGCACGAGCACAGGTTGGTTTCTCGGCCTGGTCCGTTCTATATTTGGCAGATCGGCGGTGGACAAGACGATATACATATATATATATATATACCAACCCGCAACATGCACTATTTTCCGTATTTGTCAACTGTTGTCAACGCACTTGTATTCGCTTTTTAGCCGCCACTCGGGCCATTGCAAATCACTCCGAGACAGAAAAAGCAATCGGGCCAAAAACCGATTATCTAACCCAGAAGGCCCACCTTGCTGTCACCATCACCATCATACCGCTTGGCCCCACACCACCCACTGCTCTCATCTAGATCCAAAATGTATTTTGTTTATAACAGTAAAAAATTAATGAGTCCAACAGTTTAGACGTCAACGAATTGCCACAATTTAGAATTAAAGATAGAGGCCGGCCCTGTAACTAAAAAAATTAGGTTGCGCTAAAACTGTTCCCAGCCAGGCCCGCCACCGCCATCTGTTCCCACCGTTTTGGGGACACGAACCCAAGAATGTTACTAGGCCGCGGTGCCGTTTTCTTTGTTCCTCCCATTCTTGAGTGGCTCCATCTTTGGCGAGCTTTTGGCAATTTTTAAATTAGTATTATTTTAATTTTTATAGAGCACTCTCGCACACTAATTGCTTAATATTTATTGGCTTAGTATTAACTATTTAACACTAAAACACTAATTTATTTGTATTTAGACTCTAGCACTCATTGGTTTGTGGTTTTGGCTGTTAACCTGAGCTTGGCTTTGCTTTTGAACTCTAACCCCTCCCAGACCTCCCAACTAACTTGACATTTTTGCTCTTTTCTGTAGTATGTGGTGGTTCCTACCCGGCGCTCCACGGCTGAGGCCTTCCAGATCCTCATCTCGCACGCCCTGGGAGATGCCGGCAGCCCGTACCTGGTGGGAGCGGTAAGTAAACCAGATGCCCTAAAATGTCAGTCAATAAAATGGTCCTCTTTCCTCGCAGATGTCGGAGGCCATCATGAAGCACTTGCAGAAAAATCCCGGCGATTCTGGCTTGTCCACGGAAATGGAAAGTATGTCGCAGGTGGTGGAGAACAGCACCGCGGCTGCAAGAGGCCTGATCGAAGGTGGAGCCGCCAAACTGGCAGATACCATGAGCTTGATCGCGGAAAAGAAATCAGATGAGGTAGTATTCCCCCTCGAGTGGTATAGTTCCTCGAATTAATTGCTCTTTGTTTACTTTAGTTCTCGGATGTCGTCCAGTTCGAAGGACTGCAGTACGCCCTCTTCTCCACCAGCTTCGTGGAAGTTCTAGGCGGCATCTTCTTCCTGATCACCGCTTGTTTCATCATCAAGGACAGGCAGAAGGCCTCTCAAGGTAAGGCGAACGCAACCCCATCCCCAATCCGTCCGAATTACACGATTTATGGAAACTTCATCGCCTCCTGATCAATAGCATCCATAAATAAAATAAATTGTTTGCTCTTGGCAGGCGTCAGTGGATCGTCGGAGGCGGGGCGATCGTCCCACGCCTTGGCCGGTGGTCAGAAGGACATAGAGTCCTTCAACTCGGACTACCTGGTCCTGTGCACTGACATTGCTCTCCGCGAACGCACGTGATAACAGCGCGTAGTCAGGTGTGGCAGTGTGTGCTCTGCACATATGCATCACGTGAATGTGTTTTGGCCCCAGTTTCCGGTAGGTGGAATGCTCGAAATTCTGTTCTCGTTATGCGTGCGTTCTACTAAAATCTCTGATTGGCTTTTACGTTGTCCAAAGCGTCGTTCCCTGTTTCTTTTATTGCTTTTTCTGTTTTGCACTTTAATCTGGAACAACTTTTACATTAATCACTTTTATTCCTATCGCATCTTTCAGACGTCTCGTCCCAGCAGCAGCAGCCGCCGAGGCGGGAGCAGAATGTTGCCTAATACCAGCCGATCCTTGAGGTTATGCTGCGCACTCGGAGCTCCAACGATGCGCTGCGGGCTGAACTATTTCTGACTGAAAACCATCTTTAATTTAAACTCATGCTCACCATGCAGTACACCTCAGTACATTATGCCATCTCAGATAATGGCGGGGAATCGCATTCTGCTCGTCTAGGATTCCCCTTGTGATGTTCCTATTAGGAGGGAAATATCGATGGGATTGAACGGACGGTTGTCGTGGAAGACCCATGCACGGACCACTCCTCCGTTTGTAGATACATGCAAAGACACTCACTCACTTGCACCCGAGTCATAGCATTATTCGGAAATTAATGCAGAATTAGTCGTAAATATAAATAGTTTTGGTATTCTAGGCTAAATCAAAATTCTGGAGGGAGCCACCGCCTTTCAATGCATTTGAAATTGATAACGTATCACTATCGTGGGCAGTCGAATGCAGAGTGTCAAAAGTGCCTACTATTCATATATTGTTTACTGCTTTTATGTGTATAATGACACCATTTGTAAATATATTTAAGAACACAACGGGCCATTGGATAAGTGCATAGTTTGTATCGGTAGTTTCCCCTAATTTTATATGTTTTAATCGTAGCTTTACTTAGTTAGACCTGTAACAAATTGGAGAAATGCCTGCACCCTCAAAAATAACTGAATATTACAGATTAATTATATCATAAACAAAGAAACTAAACAAATTAATTGTCTGCTTGTGTTTTTATTATCCTTTCGGAGTTTATCTTGCAAGATAAGAAGATTTTGGCCAAAATCAGTTATCTTTGATGCACTTTTTCTGTGAATATTTTATTTGTTTCGCAACAGATTCCAGAAAGGAATGCCATTTATGAAACAGGGCTTCAATCCCCTGCGATTTGCATTAAATAAATGCAAAAAAATGGAAATGCAATCAACATTTGATACAAGATCGGGAAGGTATAACATTTTAGGATCTGGCGACCATTAGCGAAGTCATGCATATTTTTCCAATTCAGAGTAGAAAAAATGGAAACTTTATTTGTTATATCCTTTTTTCATAACTGGGAAAATTCATAACTTTTCATATGAATATGAGTATTTGAAATCGATAGTACGAAATCGATACCCTTCCCTCGTCAGTGTGGGAACTGTTTTGAGTAGCATACCTTAGGGTGCTAGCCAAATGAATGGCTTCCCATTAATGGTGGGTTTTTAACACAAAACAGGCTGGATTGGCTGGTTAGAAGGTCAACACACTCACCCTTGACATTCATACCTGATTCCTAATTTAATCCTTTTACCTGCAATCTAAATTGAATCCACTTTCTCCCTTAACCCGCCAAGCCGATCCTACAAATTCCTACGCATAAAAAACAACCCTTACACCACTCGCCATAAGGCGGTTCATTAATGGGTTTTTAAATAAATTGTTTTGCTAATTAGGTTCGATTTATATTGTTATATATTATTATTCCTCTTAAAAAAGCCAGGCTTGACAGATCTTGTGTCTTCGCAAACCACAATTGTCAATAAAAATCAGGCAAAATGAAATTTGTATATTTTATTCAATAAAATATGAAGCATCTGTACTAAATCGATCGTCATGGGCGATGAAAATAAATGAAAATCTAAAGATTAAAATGCTCTTATCTCTAAAAAAAATTAAAAACTGCGCTTAACAAATTGACACCGCGAACTCGGACTTATTTAATGATAAGGTGTGCGCTGATAAGGTGCTTCCAACTTAAATGTTTTTTATATAAAATTAATGCTGTGATTGGCACCCAATTAGGAAACATTTAAGCTTCGCTTAAAAACATTCGGGGAATAATTTTGCTGCGATTGAAATTTCAGCAAATCAAGTGTTTTTCATTGGCAGGAGGAGGATCTAGAAGGCAACTAATGTCGTGAAGTAAACAGCCATCCCTTATCTGGAACGCATGGAATAAAGCAGGCACTAAAACGGACGTCTCTACTCACCCTCGTAGGGGTGGGTCACTGAGGATCGGCGAGCGTCCGGAGTATATAAGAAAAATACTTGTACTTCTCAGTTCCATTCCGCTTCAAGTCGTCGTCGTAAGCGGTTCGTGCGTCCTACTCGTGCGGATTGTATTTCACAATTTTTAACCTCCTGGTGAGTGTGGGCCGTTCGAGATGTTTACGGATTTTAATTAATTTTTTTTGTTACTCCCCGGGCAGAGTTTGCTTTACCGGAAGACTGGAAGCTATTGAGATAATTTGAGACAAGGATGTTGCGAATAAGACAGGACTTGGTCATACCTTCACCCCCGCTGACACCCGGCGATGAAGCTGCCTGGGCGAGTCCTGCGGCGGCCCAGGGGGGCTCGATGCCGCTGCTCACCGACTTGCTGGCCCGCAACGCCCAGGACCTGAACGCCCCGCCGGGCTTTGTGCTCGCCATTCCGTGCTACTTGTGCAAGCAGCCCTTCAACGACATAGAGAACTTCAAGGCCCACCTCACCCAGCATGCGGCGGAGATCCACGCGTGGACAACGGCGAATGCCCCAAAGCCGCAGCCTTACGAGTCAGTCTCGCGCAGCCCGCACCCGTATCACATGCCAGTTGCCTTTCCGCCAACTCCATCGCCGCCAATGGGCCCAATGTCCTTACACCCCTGTGCGATGTCGCCACTGCAGGAGCAGATGCCAGCACTTAGCCAGGTCCCCCTTCGACCGCTGGACTTGGTGGTTGAGAGAGTGGGTCCGGCCATTCAACCCCATCACCTTCACCACCTCCATCCATGCCCGCCGCCGTGGCTGCGGCATCCACTCCCCAACCAGCCCTATCTTCCTCCAGTGCCACCACCAATGGAGTACTCGATTCCAACGCCGATGCATGCAGAGCCAAGCCACTCACCGGAGCATCCGCCAATCCTGGCCCCCCAAGCTGTTGAGCTATCGGAAGAGGAGATTTCCGTCGATGTTGAAGTGCTCCCGGATGCTGAGGATAACCCGAAACCCCCAGCCGTCCAAATATTGAAGGAACTACTGAAGAAGAGCTCTGTCCAACCAGCAGCTCCCGATCCTGACGCCACTGCGGACCGCGTGACTCGACCCTCTACGACAAAGCACCAGTTCGGGTGCAAGCTGTGTGGGAAGAGACTGAGCTCACGGCAGGCCCTGAAGTACCACTCGAGAGTGTTTCACCAGATAGAGGAGCTGCCCTCGGACCGGATTGGCAGGAACGTCCAGAAGCAGTACAAGTGCACCGTCTGCAGGCGACGCTACAAGCGGCTGTCCTTCCTCAATCTCCACCTCAAGTACAGCCACGGAATCGTCGCCCCGCAAAAACAGGCCGAGAAGCCCAAAAGTCCACCAGTGGACTGTGAGGCACCTCCCTCCGCGTCGCCCCCAGCCCCCGAGCCCGGGCGCAAGGAGATCTGGAGCACCCGACTGTACAACGCGGTGGCGGCGGCACAATACCAGCCTGCCAGCGAGCCGGCGGCGAAGTACTTGAGTCCGCCACGTCAGCACTCAGCCAGCAGCGATTCGGGAGCCACCAGTACGACGCAGCCGAAGCGAACCTACCCGATGCGATCGCCGTTTTTCAATCCGTAGGTTCAGTGACGCTTATCAGCCTAACATTGTTCTCATTTTCTATATTCCATGTAGCGATCTCTGGCTAGACCTCGATGTGTTCTCGTAGAGGACGTTCTGGACGATTCAATATTCGGATGGAAAACCACTGGGTTATATAAGCAGCAAGACGCAAGGCGGCCGAGCTGAGCATTATTTTTACGGTTATTTAAAAATATATTAAGGAAATTCAATACTCTTCCAAGACTGAGGAAGGAGGAGGCCATAAAAATGTGGCTGAATTGCTTGAAACCATTTCTACGGAGTCAGCAGTTTGGATTTCGTGTGAAATGAGAACCAACAGCAGAATATTTCTGGATACAAACACAAAAAGAAAAAATGATTTAAGTGCCAAAGTGCTAAAGTGCTAGGGTGGGATCGGAAACATTCCCGATTTCGGAAAATAGAGAATAAATAAAAGCGGCCGTTTTTTCGGATCTGAAGTGAAGTGCAGGTACCGGAGATTACATAAAGGACTGCGGGTCTTGGCACTCTCTGGCGATAAGGACGTCCCGTCGATACATTCATGGACCCGTATCCCGTAGACCCTTTGCTAACAATATGTCTTATGTAGCTCCTTTTTTTGAAGATCCTTGGATTTTTGACATATTTATAGTCCTGCACTACGTTAGTTTAGGATCTTGAGCTATTTATACTTTATTTTTTGTGTATGTCCTCAATTTTGAGGCCCAAGGACCTATTTTGGTCTGTTTTCAACCGATCCGGGACTAAAAATTGTAACGTAGCTAGGCTATGTGCCGTTCCCGGTTCGAAAACAGGTATCCTGGGGCGTGAAGATCACCTCCCAGACCCGACCAATCCACTGGAAAATTAAACAGATTTAAGAGCGTGTTTTCTAAAAAATATATATAATTAGCAGAAATGCGCTGGGCTTAGTCAGTCAAGAAAAGGGGGCTTGTTGCCTCGATTATATAATGTATCTGTTAAAAGTATCTGGTACCGTTTACCGGCGTTTGAACCACAAACTCTGCGCAATCCACGGGCCATCTCTGGATCACTAGAATGAGCGCTTCCTCATAAAACTATAGAATAAACTTAGGCTAATGTCCGGCAGATTCGGGAGCCTCCGCTTTCAGCTTACAAATCGGCCACCGACTTGCGGCGCACGTACTTGGCAAAGTAGTCCGGACGCCAGCACTTGCAGGAGCCGGGAATTAGGAACCAGTCGTAGTAGAGGCGCACCTGGAAGCAGCCCAGCTCGTCGTGCCCGTCGCAGTGAGCGTCCGAGGGTGGCGATGATGCGCCGGTGGAGGTGCCATCGGAAGCAGTTGCCACTCCGGCCCGCTTCTGGAGGTACTGCTGGTAGGCCTGGAAGTCCTGCACCGAGGGTGCCTGCGTGGTGGTGGAGGTGGAGGGCACTGTGTCCTCAGCGTTCGGGTAGAAGATCTCAGCCACTAGCAGACTGACCCAGCGCGGCGAGGACAGACAGCCGCCATCCAGGTAATGGCATCGGGCTTGGATGCAGCGGGTGACCTCCACGGTCTGCGTGAAGTATCCTTCGTAGGGAATCTGCACAACGTAGCGCCAGGCTCCTTGGTAGTTCTTGGCGAACACTGGGGTGGCGTACTCCACCTTGGCGGGACAGGGCGTTGGCGGACCCTCGTACCGGATGGGTCCCACCTCCTCCCGCCGTTCGGCTGTGGGAGCGGCCGCAGACGACGAGTCCCCCTGGATGGCCCTGTACAGGGTGCAGAATCTGTGGAGGAATCAGCCATGTTATGGGTTTGGAAGGGGATGTGTCCAGTCCTAAACTTACACTCCTCCGCCATCACAGAACTTCCGTGGCTTCCGTTCCTCTGCCGCTCTACGCTGCTCCCTCTGCTTGTGATGAGACTGCTCCTCCTCGTCCAGGGCGGGATCGAAGTAGCTGTACTCATTGGACTCCACTCCATCGGGGAGGCTGCGACGGACTCGCGTCGACCCTCCGGAGGGATAGGGGCGATCGATGTTGTTGCTGTCCAACTGCTCGACGGGATCATCTCGTATGATCTGGGTGACCTTTGGCAGAGTGTCATCGGCCTTCAGAACCGGGAGGGTCTTTGAGAGAAACTTCAGGGTTTGGTTGCGAATGAGCTCGCTGTTGGGGAAATACGGATTTTATTCAAGGACTGTCCTTGAAAGACACTTGAAAGTTACAAATTACTCACAAGGGATAGGGCTCTCCGAGAACGTTCTGACCCAGCGGGTTCTTGGGTATCTGACCCTTGTTCAGGTCTCCGCAGATGTTGTGGACGGAAACGGCGGACTTCTTGCCGGCAGCCACCTCCTTGCAGTCGGCGTTGACGTAGGTGTAGGGTGGCGGTCTCACCTTGGGGGGCACGGCATTGGGGGACTCGACGAAGGAGTAGTACCCTTCGGGCGGCTGCTCCTCTCCGTACTCCGATGCGGAGTGAGACTGCTGCGGCTGGGAAAAACCCAAGTGGGCCAGCAGCAGAAAGCTAAGAATTTTCTAAGAGAAAAACAAAAGGCATGGGGGCTGTCAGGGCATATCCGTAAAATTAATTGCCCCAACCGGAGTCGGCATGAATGGCCCGGCATTGTCCCAAGAAATAAGATACTTTTTCCAGACGTAGTTTTTTTTTGTGTTGGCGAAAGCGCGAAAGCCGCGACGGACGACTGGCGGAAGATAAACAAACGCAACAACTTTTGCATCTTTCTCCGTATTCACTTGACCATTAATTGTTCGAGGGAACTTTCCCTGAAATTCTGGGCAGCTGACCAACGAAATCAAAAGTACGCAGTGGCGAGGTATTCAGGTCAAGCGGCGTTGTTTTTGTGGGCGGATGCAGTGGAAGATGCTGTGGAATTTCTCTTGCCCGGAGACGGAGGCGACATGGTTCACAGAGCAATTTGAATACGGCGGGCGATGGCGAGGGAAATTGGGTCAGTGACGGTAGCGGCGGCCTGAGGTCTTTTGTTCTTTTTTCTCCCCTTCTAATGGGCCAAAAACCAGTTTGCCCTCCGAGAGAGTATTCGGAAAAAACAAAAAAAGAAACACCTCCGAGAAGGAGGTAACTGGGCCCAATTAGCATAGGTAAATATTGATAGCCCAATTGCGGATTGGCAACAAAAGCGAAAGAACCTGCCCAGTGCCTAGTATGGCTTAGAACAAGATTCCAGGCAAGTGTTGGTGTGCCGCTGGTGCCGCGGTCGCTCGGATATAAATGTGCCACACGCAACTAACGGGAAAGTTGCTCGGCACCCGGCCACAATCCCAGAGTCCACAAGCGAAACGGTGCTCCACTGTTAGTTTAATTCATTAGCATGCTCCAGAATCGGAGCGCAGTAACAGTAATCGCCGCAAACGCAACACGCAAACACAAACGCATATTGCAAAACAAAAGACTTGGGCAACGAACTTGACTCGCAGTTAGCACACCTGTAATTATGACATACCAGTAGAAGCCGATAATCCATTTCCATTTCCATTTCCGCTCCTCTGCTCTTCCTTATCTTGGCTTGGGTTCTTGGTGTCGGTGCGCGGGGAGTGTTCCTCGTTGGTGATCCGCTGAAGTAGAACCAGACTCTTCAGGTGCACACACTGAACTGAGACTGGCGGTGGATCGTTGCAGACATTGAACCTCCGGTGCTGGAGCTGCTTTATAGCCCCGCCAGCGGAGAAGAGCGACGAAGAATAGTGCCAAGAAAGTGGATGGAAAGCAAGCCATGTAAACTTGTCCGAACGGGCGATTCGAACTTGAAGACGTTGTTAGAAAAGAAGGCAGACTTTCAGGCAGGGCCCGATAAAAAGTATGCATGTAAAAATTTTAACCAATAATGAAACCCAGTTTTGAATCCAACAACTTGACGTATATTTATGAATTTCATGAACATTACACACCTAAATAGATTGCAGTTTGAAACTTGGTTTGAAACATAGGCATGCCAAGCACTTCATTGTTTCGTCGAAATTGGCTTTGAGGACTATACACGAAGTTAAAAAAAAATAAATAATATTTTTACCGGCTGGCTGGTAAATCCGAAATGGTGTCAAATAATAAAATAAAGTCAGCTCGCTTCATCAATCATCAAATAAATAAATTTGGGCTTATGCTTCTCCTCTTCTCCAGTTGCCGCCTCAAGTGTCAAACTTAATGCCATATTGCAAATATCATACATATGAGTATACATCTTAAAGTAAACACAATTCTATAACATCTTAATCATTTTCATAATGCTTACTGCTCGCGGCTTACAAGTATCGTATAAAGTAAACTAGGCTTATGGCTATAGTGCGTTTGTGTGTCTTCTGGTTTCCGTTTTCTGTTTTCTGTTTTCGTCTGCATCTCAATTTTCTTTCATTTAATTCTTCGGAGAAACGGTGATCAGTTTGTGGGGCGTTAAGGGCGATATCTGGACAAACAATCGGATTAATAATAAACATAACAGCAAACCAATAAACAGTCTCCAGCTTACCCAGAGCGATCGGCCCATGTACGAGTCATCGTCGTCCTCCATTAGGTCCGACGCGTGGTGATTCTGTTGGTCGATGAACAGCAGAGTGTCCTTGCTGCAAGTGTTGGCCGAGTTCCGGAGCAGGGACGACAACGTCTCCGTGTAGTTGGAGCTCGTGGAGAAGGAGTGGCGCAGACTCAAGCTTGCCGCCGCAGCCGCATGCTGCTGGTGTTGGTGGGTGGCACTCTCCTCGGCCGACACACTGCTCCTGGATCCGTTCCAGTTGTGGTTATGCAGCTGCACATGCCGCGAAATCTGTGACCCCGAGAGCGGAGGAGTTCCGTTGAACAGCGAAGCGGTGGCGGTCATATGACCGTTGAACTTCCTGTGCAGCGTGGACGCCGCTGTGACCGACGTACTCAGCGATCGTGGCGATGACCGCGAAGACCCTGAGCTCTCCAACGATGACGAGGATGAGCTGGTGTGCCCGTTGGTTTTAGCCATATCAGTGGCGGCTGTACCTTCATCTGGGACTACGGCCATGTCAGTTGCCTCTGCCTGCGGGGGGCATTTCTCCTTGCCCTCCTGTTCCTCTGCCGCGAGCTCCATGCAGTTCTCGTCCATGGCAAAAATTAGAGTCCCCTCCTCGCCAAGTGCCAGGCCTTTATCATCGGCAGTTGTGGTGGAGGTTGGTACCGGCAGAGACCCATTGCTCTCCTCGCCTAGCCCACTGCTGTCCACATCGGCATCGGCATAGGCTAGTTCCTCCGCGCCAAGCAGCCCCGGAGGGGGCGACTTCTCTGTCGTAACCACATCATCTGGTGCGTCAGTAACTTCAAAAGAGAACCGAGTTAGAAATACTTTACCACCTCCATGAAAACCCAATCTTACCTTCCATCTTCTCGTTGCAAATGTTGGGTATGTCCACTGGCTTGGACTGGGCCACCGTCTTCTCCGCCACCTTACTGGCTTCCTCCAGCTTGACCGCCTCCTTCTCCCGTCCCGTCGTCGAGGAGGCGGACGAGGATGAGCTGGCGGGTGCTAGGCGCGACACCCAGTGATCTCCCGAGTTGGAGCTGGAGCCGGAGCACTCGCCGGCGTCCACGCTGCGTCGCTGGTAGAAGAGCATGTACGCCTCGTTGTTTATGATGTCCTCCTCGATGGCGTCTTCGGGCACCTTGCTGACGCGCTGGTCGTCAAACTTGTACCACTGCCGGTCGTAGGGGTTCTTGCACGCGGCTGTGTAGTGTCCCGTTTCCAAAGTATCCCCCTGGTGGTAGCACACGGCGTACAAGTCATAGCGCGTGTCCTTTGACTCGCAGCGCGAGTTCAGAGTGGAGGAGCGCGATTCCCCGGTCTTGGCTCGCTTCCAGGGATTCGCAGAGCCCAGACCGAGCCCCAATCCATTCGAGCTGCTGGCACTCTCGTGCACGCCGCGCGCCAGGTGTGGCGACATGTCGAAGGCGGTGAGCGGAAACTTGACCATCGTCGTCAGCTTCGCGGCCTGCGGCCCCTTCGACTGGTGCTGGCGGAAGCGTTTGAAGTGCACCACCAGAATGTCCGGCAGCGACCACAGCCCCAGGGTCTTCACCACGGGCAAGTACTGCTGGCAGTGGGGGCACCGCCAGGCGTCTTCGGCGCTCAGGGTCTCCGCCTTGGTGTAGTGCTCCAGGCACTGCTCCAGGGTCAGCGCAGCCGTAACCCCTGACTTGCTGGCACTCAGCCGCGCGACGCTTTCGTGCTCCACCACATCGTCCGGCTCCTTGCTGGCCAGGAAGTACTCCTCGGGCGAGCTCCACTCCAGTAGCAGCTTGATGTGCTGCGGCCCCGCCTCGGCGGACAGCACGGACAACGCCAAGTCGATCATCTCCGTGAGCAGCGGATGCTCCACCTGCTCCAGGTAGGTGTCCGGGTCGGCGGAGGGGTCCTGCAGCCGGATGCGGAACATCTCGGACGGCGGCGTGGCATAGGAGAACACCTCTGGCTTCAACAGGAGCGTCATTTCGCGCAGCATCCGCTTCTGCAGCTCCTGGTAGGAGCAGTCCCGCGGCGCCTTCATACTGAAGGGGGCTCCAAAGCGAGCCACGTCCTTGCCGTCCTTTGCTCTGTACACGTTGGCCACTAGGAGGAGCAGGTCTGCCTGCGCTGGGACTGAAGATGGAGCTGGGGCAGCCGCCGCTGCACTATCGGCGCTTCCAGCTGCCTTTGGCACGGGGGTCGCCTCGGGGACTTCAATGCAGTAGATGTTCTCGTTGCTGGCCACAGTCTCCACGGGCTGGGAGTCGAAGAACACGCGCGTGAATCCCTCGGCGTTCAGGTCGACCAGCACCATGCACGACCCCTCTATGCCGGTGTCCGTCTGCAGCTGCTCCCGCAGAGCCACGATGGGTGATCCGGCCGGGACGCGCAGGCCCATCTTCACCTGGCGGGGCAGCTTCTTCATGTAGACGACCGTGACGAAGATCGTCAGCTGGGTGAGCTGCGGGAGCTGCACCGAGATGCAGTGAAAGGGGTCGAAGGTGTTCGATTGCTTGTCGCAGCGCGGGCAGGTCAGCGAGGAGCGGAACTGGGCTTGGAACACGGCCTGGACGAAGCTGTTGTTGCACCGAATGTGGTTGGCCAGGGTCTCCGCGGCGATCACCTCGTCGGAGCGGCCGTAGGAATTCTTCAAGCTCTTGTAGCGCCTCTTGCTGGCCGTGTTCAGGTCCTCGTGGACCTTGTCCAGCAGCCAGAACAGAAACTCCTGAGCGTCGTGCTGCGTGGAGCTGCGGAACTGCGTTCCATACCTGTCCACCACGGCCTTGAAGCTGGTGCTGTGGTCGCTCTCGTTCTTGCAGGTCCACAGGGCCTTCAGGACATTGGCCAGCTGTTCGGTGAGCTCCCCCTTGGTGCCGAACTTTCGGGAATTGATCTTGTTTCGTCGCTTCAGGTCGACCTAGTGGACAGAACACATTAGATTGGGGTTTCTCAGAAAAGGATTCTGTTCTGATAGTTACCTTGTATTGGTCCAGCACAAAGTACTCGGCAAGGATGTCCGTGTGGCTGAGGCATTGCAGGACCGCGTTCATAAAGCAAGTGTTTCCATGGTTCTTCAGGCCCATCACTCCCGGCGTCTGGTCCGCCGGCCACTGGTAGCCTCCGATTGGAGGCACTCGCTCCACGCTGCCCCCTCCTCCAGTGTTCGAGGAAGAGGGCTTGTTGGCCTTTTGGAGGAAATATAAGAGATGGATGAATAGCGAGCCAAAAAAGGTAGGAAGAGTGATCTTGCACTATAATATCAGCCATCATGTTGGTTTTAAATCAAATATTGATAGGAATTGTGTTAATTGGGGTTCAATCGTCTGGAAAATTTGCGAGTTTAAGGTCGATAATGAGTTGGTACAATAGTGGAGGGCATGATGGGCAGTCTGGAGGTGTGTCTGGCGGGATCTGCTCTCGTCCGAGCGACCTTATGAAGATACCTCCAAATATTGTTAATTAAATTACATAAATGCGGTAATGGTGCTTCTCCGGCAAGTGACTTTAATAGCTTTGGTTGCCCTGGGTGGGTCTATAAAGTGTGGATTATGGGCTGATGAAATGGGCAGCCACAAGTAGCTAGCCAGTCGGCCCATTTCCGAGGGCAAGGGGTCAGTGCGAGGGGTCGGGGCCGAGGAAATGCAAAATTTAGTCACAAACACAATGGTGAGTAATGCGAAGGGGTAACGTCATCGTTCGGCAATCAGGGTCGGACAAAAAATATGAAACAACAAGCCAGAGTATAATGAGTTCAATAGAGACAAAAAAGTGGGGGGGAAGTACAAAAACAAAAAAAAAAGAAGCGCGAACTAAAGCCGGTTTTTTTGAAAGCGAAAACCCACGCAACCCACCAACTGGCAGACCAATACCCAATTGGCCTAAGGAAATAAATCTTTGTGTGGGATTAGCTGGGGCTAGGGCTGGGGCTTGGGTGGTGATCATGACATTGTGGAGTGAGTGTATGGGACCCCTGATTAGGTGGAGTAGGTACCTCTTTTCTGCGCCAGCATCCGGTATAGAAAGGCACGATTTCTATGAAGGCGATACGATCCGAGTACGAGTTATCCGCCGACTGGAAGATGCAGCATTTTGGGGGCAAGAGAGACAGAGATGTTACAAGATTTAAGAGAATATGGATTTCTGCTCCAATGTGGGCTATAAGTGCTGACCTAATCCCCCACCGAGCCCCGGAATCACTTCAGGGCTGGGCTAATTGAGCCAGAAACGGCGCGGCATAGAACGAAACTGGTCACTGGCCACTTGTCTCAATTTGCGACGACAATCATCATCATCGTCGTAGTCGGCGTCGTCATCATTATTATTTATAAATTTAAGAACATTTCTCGGGATCTAGTGGGCCTTTCGTCGCCAGGCCCAGTGGCTCCAAATGGTTTTTCTTTTCATATCAAGTGTCCAGTGTCCAGTGTCCAGTGTCCAGTGTCCCTCCCATATGGCCCCCTAAGTGCCCCTCTAATGCCGCCTGCCCTGTCCGGCGCTTTGTTTACTTTCTCGTATTATTCTGTTTAACTCGATGGATCGAATTTATCGTTCATTCGTCTCGAATTCTTGATACTTTTCCATTTTTTATTTTCGCTCGTCCCAGCCAGCAAAAATTCCACTCTGTTTGGAGATAAGCTGGTGGCTCATTGGGGGGCTGGAGCCGGGAGAGGGCCCCGCGCCAGTTAACTTATTAATATTGCAGCGCACTCGAGTATTTGCTGAACTTTTTACGTAAGATCGCGATAGGTGCCTGAGATAGTACTGGTATCTGGCTACTTCTGTTACGATTACGTTTTATTAAATAATTGTAAATAATTGGAGATAATTGCGGCGCTGTCATGGCGTTGCTACTGGCCTGCTATGAATGGATTGGATTGGGGCCTTAGGAATCTATAATCTTAGACTAAGGCCTGCCTAGTCGGAGCGTATTTATTAATGAAACCTCGGCCAGCGACTGAGTATTTTTAGAACATTATCGCCACAGACTATTTTCATGTCTGTTTGCCAAATCACCTTCAGTTCCAATCCAGCTCGCCTATTAAACACGTGACACCTTTGGGTTTGGAAATCATGACGCGGGCGTCGCCATAAACACTGGGGTTCATGGTCTGATGTCTGAGATTTATGAACCGGCTGCGGAAAAGCCAACCAGATTGGCAAACATTGGACCATGTTTATGCCTTTATAGCCCCGTCCCAGACACGTAACGAGACTATCTCTCCGAATCCCCGTAATAAGATCTCATTGCCCGAGATCTGGTTATATAACAGCAGTTAGCACTCCGAGGGGCGGCTGCCACGCCCCACGAGGGCTCGATCAAGTGGAAAGAACTGAAAGCTCTGTCAAGGTCTGCCAAGGCACCCACAACGGGCCGTCTAATCAGACCACCTCGCTGCGCACACGTTGCTTATCAGATACGGGGAGGTGGTGCTCGTGGAGGCCCCTCGTACAGGTACAGTGCGCGACACGCCTGCAGGGCTTTCTCGAAGGGGCCTGTTGATTGAAAATGTGACAGTCCCCCCCATGACCCGCACTGTCGCCACTAGACCCTATGACTCCTGTCAACCTTATCTAATATCTAGCATTTGGATCGAACGAACACGTATGTCGCTCTCGACAAGGTCGAACCGCTTGACTTCCGAAGTCCGGCGACAAATTTGCACTTTCCAGCAGAGCGGCGAATAAATTTACATTCAGCTCATACTTTCAGTGGCGACATTCTATTAACATCATGCTCATTACATCATTCTACACTTATGTGTATCATTCCACACCGGACCTGCAACAAAAGCCAGTTACTAACGCCCAATTAGACACACTAGGTGCTAACAACATACTTTTTTAGGGCTCAGCCAGAAAATTGTTTAGGGATTTTGGTTAAAAAATGATAGGAATCAATCTACAAATCTTGTAGGATCTTATAAGGTGTTCCGCTCAAGGATTGGATCCGTATAGGCCAAGATATGGACTTCCGAATAGGCCATTTTTGAAAATCCTGCCTTGTACAAGGTGTTCCCTTGGGACAATTGGAACAATCATCACCAAAAGCTGTGCTGTTTGGATCGAAAATAGTAATACCCGCTGGCGAGTAGAAAAAAAGATTGTATTTGAAACTGAACGTGCCACCAGCACGCCACGCCATGGAAGCACAAAAATAAACGCAGGCTAAAAACTCAGAAAACATTCTTTCAATTAGTTTGATCTCAATTGATTTTACCTTGAAAGCGTATTCAGACCGGGGGAGGGGAGAATCGGCGGTGGGGGTGGTGGAAGAGGGGCAAGAGGGGCCGGGCGACAGAGAAGAAAGAGAGAAGCGTGCGAGGCAGCTCTCGAGCGGCGAAAACAATTGTGAAAAAAAAGGCACATTAGACAATAATTCGCACAGTTGTACAACACGGTTGGGGGGAAAAGTTACGTGCGAGTGGGCCGTGGGCCGGAAACACGGCGTACAAAAGCAAAGAGTAGGAACACTACGTACGTTCGTGTGCGACCAGCTAGGGCCTAGGCCCAGGCCTCTTGAATATCATAGAAAATCAGCAAATAAAAGCGAAAAGGCGGAAGGAGGGCTAGCACACTGTTACGTACTAATCTGGCCATCAACAAGTGCAGCACATGTGGGTGGCTTCTTGTGGCTTAGTTTCTGGCCCAAAGAGTAGCTGTCACTGCCGATGGATCTCCAGAGGGGAGTACCTGGTATTCCTCAACCAAACAATCAGTTGTTTACAATGAGGCAATAGCCACTACACCCACTATACCCCTAAACCAGCCACTACAATGACCAATTACCACATAATCTCGTACCAGAAATAAATACTATTAGTGCAATATCTCAATAGCTTGTTTTCATTGAGTGTTCCCCCCATTTCAAGTCTGAATGAAATTAAGTTTCCGCTCTCGTATGCGCTTATCGTTCTGGAATTCGAAGCGCAAAAAGGTCAACTGCACTGGCTGTAAGGTTGCGACCTCTACAATTAATCAACCGCCACCATATCAATAATAGCGGAATGCAGTGGGCTACTTGGGGTGCAGTAGGACACACTTTTCAGAGACTCAGGAGGCCGCCCGATAGAGAGCCCCCCCCTACAGTCTCGCTTCAGAAAACACTTCGCCGCCACTAGTTTCTGTTTGTATTTGTTTGTTTATTGTAGCGCGATCTGGGCAACAAATGCCACAACAACACACACACGCTGTTTGAACAATTGCTGTCTGCGAAACAAAAGGTGCCCCACCATACCAATACCCACCAACCTACCAACCCACCAACCCACCCACCCAGTCACAGGGCGACGCCGAATCGAAACAACAAAAATTATGATGATAATGAGACGGCAATTGTTGAAAATGAAATTAATTTCCAGTTGCCGTCCTGGGCCCAGCGCGTGGAAAGTGTAGGCCAGTGTATTTATAGTTCGGTAAACAAAGGCTTTTTATCCAAGGAATGCGACTGTGCGCAGATACCGAACAAAGAGCGCCTGGCGGGCAGCACATCCGCACATATCATGTCCGTGGATTAGCATTCCCTCCTCGCTCAACTCCCTCAACGAAAGCCGGTCAGGCTGTCTCTCTCCTCTTATCACTCGGACCCGCGAAAGTGAGTCAGCAGCATGGGTGGGAAAGCAAAACAACAGCCAGAACGTGGCCTAATGGAGGGCGGGGGTCGAAGGTCCCACAACTTTCGAACAAAAGAAAAACGGTGCCAAACCGTAGACAGCGGCCATATGGGCGGCACTGGAGGGCGGACAAAGAGCGGAGTCAGATGCATTCCTTCCACAAATATGTAGTCATGGTGTGGCGACACCCCACGCCTGATAAGAGGCTTTCTAGAGCACCGATAACGTAACACAGAGCTTAGAAGCAGAGTCCTCATGACTACCACATGAGAAAGGAACAATTAATCACTTTTGAGACTCATCTCCCGCTTGGTTTTTATTCAAGACACTTTCTTAAAAACTAATTATATTTAAATGCGATTTATTTTATTAAAAATAACACACACTCTTATGGCCTAAGGAGGTCTTACCGTTGTCAGATGCTGGGTGATTCGATTGAGAAACTTTCGGAACGAAGAGCGCCGCAGGACACGTGCCCGCTTGTTGTTGTTGCCGTCCTGGGAGGGGGCCGCCGGGGCCGACACCGAAATCGAAGCCGAAGCAGGTGTCGTGGCCGGAGCCTCGTAGCTGCTGAGGGATACAATGCTGCCACTGCGTCCTCGGCCGCCACTGACGCAGGACGAAATGGCCGTATGGCTGCCACGTCGCTCCACCGTATCAGTGCCGGAACCGGACAGGGAGAAGGGAGCCCCGGACGAGGTCTTGAACTTGCGCGACCAGCGAAAGGGATTGCGTGGCATGGAGAAGGCGCGCTTGATTTTTTTGGCGGCACTCGTGGCGAGCGCTCCTTGCGGCGCTTCCGGAGGCGGCGTGCTGCCTCCCCCCACCGGTCCTGCTGGTGGGGTTGTTGTTTGGGGTTCTTTAGTTGTTGTACCCATGGTCTCTATCTCTCTCTTTCTCTCACTCTCGCTCTCTCTTACACTCTGGCTCACTGAACACGGATTTTTCGTCACATATAGACACGTAAGAAATGAATCGCACGGGCGGAGACCGTCGCTTTCCGCCCTAGGTGCTCTTCTGGCACAGCGTCAAGTGAACCAGACCCGACTTGACCTTTTCCAGTGCCTTTTCGCAGCACTTATTGCCTAGCACTCTTCCTCTTCTCGGCGCTTGCCTCTTTTTCGCGACCCACTCCGCAGACTTTTGTTTTTCGGTGCAAAAGGCCAATACTTTCACTGAGTGCTAGGCGATCGGCGATCGGAAACCAGTCATCCGCACTCGAACGAGCAGGAGGGCGTTGTTTCTGTTTCACACGGCAGGGGCAGGACACGGCACAAGGCACACGCGAAGGACTTATCCAGCAGCGGAGATTTTCTAGCACATTCCCGATCCGGTCAGGGACTGGGCTGCCGTGTCTGATTGGAGGTCTGTTTAATTTTGAGGTATTTTCTGTCGGGCGCAGTCTGTGTGCATGCTCTTTTTCGCCCGTGTGGGTGTATTGGGGAGCCTCAAACGGAATAAACAAACCAGGAGTGTCGGAAATACAACTGCACGAGCTTCACAGGCTCAACATGTCACTGGCACGGGGCAACGCTTATTTTTAATTGGATTTTGGACCGTTTTCGGAATTAAATTTGTTTTTATTTTGCTTCTAATCCGCGTTTTTACTGTTTTAGTGTTTATGTCGGGTCTAGGGATGTCGAAAATATATCAGCCTATCGATAAGTCGATTACGTTTGCAGAAAAATACTAATATGTCGGTACTATTCGATTGTTTTATCTGACGTTTAGTATTTTCGTGTTGTCGATAGTTCCATCATTAGCGGTTAAAAACCCAGTATTACCGGTTTAAATTTTAGCTCCCTCTGTGGGTACAAATTGAAACAATTTCCGGCGGATGAGTGGAAATTCAAAATTCTGTTCAAGTGGCGCCACGTTGGCCGGAACGATGGAAGTTTTAGAAACAAAAAGAAATATTTTTTAAAAATAAATTGTTTTTCAATACCTATTGAGACTTCCAAACTAAAAACATCAAACACAGACATAGTAAAATATACTTTTCAGCATAAAGCCCTAAATAAAATGTAGTATGCATTCCATTTGTTAATTTCGTATTTTAATAAAGTTTTCAGCATTTAATTGTATATATTTCAGTATGACTCATTTGACTATATTAGTAGTACTTATTTGTAATATTAAAAAAATGAATTTCTACACGCTCATTCCGGAAAAAATTAGCACGTCCTCAATGCAGATAAACGCATCCTTAGAACATCCTCCTTTCCTGCCCCCCTTGGCTGTCCCGTCGACCAATTAGTGCTGCAGTAGGCATTTCGAATCCGTGCCCACAAATCGTCTAATCCGCTGCCACTGCCTGCCAGGCAGCCGGAGAATCCTGCCTAAATGTTGACAAATACAACACCTACGATACAAATAAAATTGCTACAGAAGTACCACCTAAAAACGAGAACCAAGCGGAACGACTTAATTTTCTCAAATTTACAAAAACGGGGAATGGAAATGGAAACAGAAACAGAAAGACACACAAACCGAAAACGCCGCCGCCACTGAAGCTGTGGGTTCTGGTCCTGCCGAGCGAGTCCAACGCGGAGCAGAGGATCCCGACTCGTAGGTCCTGGGTCGAAGTAGCCAGTGTCCTGCAGCTCACTCGAAACCGCCACTCACCGTAGCTAATTGCCGGTCAATAAAGGGAGAAGAAGGAATTCTTCTGAAACAAGACGCTTCCTTCGCATCCTGGCTCGGTCTCTCCGTTTCAGATACATTCCGGGCAACCAAAATATTATGGTGTGCCCCGCTGTTCGTGCACTGTCAGCGCGAATTTGCTGCGGTGAGTCGATGCTGTTAGCATGTCCCTTTTCCTCTTGCCCTGGCTCTCAGTGTCCTGTCGTCGATGGTTTCCGTGATTTGACATGTCTGTTAGCTGGATGCCCGCTGACCCTGAGTCCTGAGATCTTAGGCCTCTGTGTTCCACTTTGATGTGATTCGTCAGTGCGGTGGAATCTGGCTACCGACGACCTCTCCTTGTTGCCCCTGCCGTATCTGCCGTATCCTGCTGTACACAGCTGCCCCCTACCAAGTCCTTTGACGGTGCAGTTTGCGGCTTTCCAGCAGCGTTTGTTGGCGAATCTGTCCCAGGGTCCTGCTGCTCCTTCACATGAACCCCGATTCGTCATAGATTGGATTGAATTGCCTCGGAGACCGCAATGCGCTGTATTTATAGTAAATGTGTCCGATTGATTTTCTTTTTCTCGAATGGCCCTCTCAGGACTCGCCCCACCTCCCACCATCTGTGAGATACATTGCCTTTACAATCTATAAGATACAAAGGCTATTCTCTGTGTATAAAATTTGATATTCTTTTTTAATTACGAAAATATCATAATTAATTGAAATAATTAAGGCTGATCATGAAACTATTTTAAAAACAAATTCATTAATAGTTCTTGCTCTCCCACTAGTTCCCACTCCAATATCCTTCGCCGCTCGAAAAACCATTTTTTTTTTTGTTTGTAAAAAAGAAACCGCTAATCATTGAGCCTCACAATAGCAGGACAATCGCTCACCTAATTATTCGTCCTGATTGTCGCCGCCCAGGACTCACGGCTCGTGTAGACTTTTTGTGGCCTCTTTTTGTTTCCGAAAAAAAGCGAGCCAATTTTTTTCTTTCTGGACCACTTTGTTGCTCTTTTTATGAGTTTTTTCCATTGTCATTTTTTGAACGACCCTCGATCCCGGCCATGCCAACGCTACAAACCTCCTCCTAATTACAGCAATTGGTCCTTGCCCGGGTCACAGGACATGCGTACGGACAGGGGCGAGGGTTTATTGCGCGCTCGCATTTCCACTAAAAATTGGGCCGAGGAAAAAAAAAAATTCCTAGGCCCGGAAGATCCGGACGCGCCTTTTTATTGGTGCACCTTCGACGGAACCGCAGGACAACACAGGGGACAAGAAGGATCTGTATAAGGTCGTGGCTGGAAGATGTAGTGCGCTGCTTTTAGAAAACTAGATCAGTTTTTTGTTCTATTCGCCCGATTTTTGTGCTCTGCTTCGCTTTATGGTTTATGGCCGGCCGTCGCTTTTCCATTTCCCAGTTCCATTGTTGTTCAAAATTATGGTCTATATGCAGATTTTTATGTCCCGGACCCGGTGATCTAGTTCGCGGAACGACCAATGTCCTGCCGCGAGTGGTCCTCTATTTTGGGTATTAGGAAAGTAGATCAAGTTTTTTGTTCCCATTGTCCGATTTTTTCGTTGAGCTAGTTTTTTTCCCAGAACGCCGCCGAGAACTGCTCTAATTTTTTAATTCTTCACGGCTTTTCGTATAGTGCTCCTGAAAAAATGTATTTCTACAAGGACGCTAGGTTCCACTTACCTGTTAATTATGGGAGTTGTACCTTTCAGGGATCTTAGGGATATGTCTTGCTTCGCCTTCAATGACATTCATATTATATGGGACTATTGAACTAAATATTCAAAATTAAAGTACTCTTCCTCGAGGAAAAATATTATTCCGCTCGAGTCGTAAAAATCGGAAACTTTGGGACTACAAATGGTGTATTTTTGTCTATTTATTGGACTACATACTACACCTATACCTATATGCACCCAAAGAGTCTATATTTTATATAGTTTTTATTACCAGAAAATAAAATTGTAATTTATGTTTTTTGTACAAATTTTATCATGAAACTGTTATGTATTTTTAAGTGATGACCTATTTTGGGATTGGATTTAGTAGCAATTTGTGTTTTTTGGCTGAAATAAGTAAATTAATTGATTTGAAAGACCCATCCTAATGCCTCGCAATCATCATAAATTGTTGCCGTTTTTGGCGTAATCGTTTTAATGCACAAATTACTCAATCATCAATCATAATTCCGTTTGCCGTTTTTATTGCCAATTTTTGCACAGCCTCTGCCTTTTTCGTCCTTTTTGGCGAGTCCCTCTGAAGGGCCTATGCTTCGTTGGCATTTCTATTGCGCGGACAATTCCATTCCATTAGTGTGCGATCGCCATTTACTTCCCATGATGACGATGACGGACGATAATCAGCGAGATCGGCGCTTTGTGAAGGCAGCATGTGCAATAAACCGAGCATTCCGGGTATTTGCTCCGGCAGAGACGATCGAGGGAAAAATGCGAAAGTGTTCGCGGATCGCATCGGTCCAGAGACACCTACGGTGGTCAGGTACTCATACCCGTACCCGTACCCGTACCCGTCACTTTCGCCCATAAAGGGTATTTACTGTCGCTTAACCCAGCAGCCCATCGCGGAGAGAGTCAAAGACAATGGCTCCGGAGGTCCTGCACAATAGGCAAGGTTGTAGGTTGCGGCCAGGGTAGGGTTCAGTGTTCAGGGTTCAGGGTTCGGACTTCGAGCCCGGCCAAGAAGGCTTGTAGCTGGGCCTTTTCCAGGTCAATCCCGAGGCCCCAGTAGTAGGTAGATGAGGTAGTTGTAGGTGGCAGGACACTCACTGCCTCAGCGAGTTAATGCCAATGCAAATTGCGGCGCAATATAACCCAATAATTTTAACTATGTCAACTCGCAAGGATATGCAAGGATGTAAGTTAGCCGTAACCGGACAATGGAGAAAGGTTGCTTGCTGGGTTCCTGGCCATGTTAATCCCTTTTCCATCATCCAGATTATTAGTCAATTTTCAATATGCCCGACCGACCCAGTTTCGGTTTCGTTTTCATTTCACTTTTCAGTGTCCTGGTTCCAGTTACCAGTTAACAGTTACCAGTCCGGTTACCAGTTTCGAGTTAGATTTTATTGCAGCATCTTGAACAATCGACTCGAAGTTTGGTAACACGCTGGGTGCCCTCTTTCTGACTTTCAATTGAACCGAATTAAATGGAATTCCTTGGCCAGACAAACCAGAAAACCAGAAACGGGGTTGCCGGAGTCAGAGTCAGGGCTTTCCGCTAGCGATCCTGTCGCTTGTTTGTTTGTTTGCTGGGATTAGCCGGAGGGCTTGACTCGGTCCAGTCCAGGTCCCAACCCGAGCCCCGGTCCCAAGCCTTCGCTGATTTCATTAGAAAGTTATAAAAACACATAATAATGACGCCGAAGGATTACCGGCCAGGCAGCCCAATTAACGGACTACGGAGACCGGGTTATTTTTTGCGCGGACTTAACCCTAATCCGGCAGCTTAGCCCGTTTTGAGCCGCTCCCTCACCAGGTAGATACTACCATCTCCCACATCCTTGCCGCCCCTTGCCGCCCCAAATGGCCCCCCTCCCCAGAAATGGTATCTTTCGGTACAGTTGCTCCTCCGCTCGTCGTGATTATATCATCATAATAAATGCTTTGCCAAACGAAACCCAAAACTTTTCAAATTTAGTTCCAGAGTTCCCCAATTTCTCCCCGAAACTGGGCTGCCATTATCCCGCAAAACAGAATGGTTTTGGGGCGAGGTCCGTCCCGAGGGTGGCTCCGGGATGAATAAACTTTGCAGCTCCAGTGTGGGACTGTTAAACGTGCGGCATAATATTAAGACTTCATAAAAGCGCAAATAATTTGCTGGCCGACTCCGGATCGATAAATATATGTACTCCTCGGATATGTACTGTGTACTGTGGATGCTCCCGCTCCCGTGGAGCAGCAGCCACCGCCCGTACGGCAGCATTATGCCATATCATTCTTGATGAAGCCGATAAAATCCCATTATTAAGGGGGCCCGCCCGTCCCGCTCACTCGTGGAGAGTCCACCGCCTGCGGACAGGCGAGACAAAAGATTCGCTCATCCGCTATGAATACCAAAATACTCTCTCTTTTCGCCAGCTCCATGCTGGCCTCTCCCCACCCCGGCCTCCCGTCGTTCCAGCCTCGTAATTGCTGCTGAGCAGAGGCTCTTCCTTTTCCTGTGGGTCAGGGCGAGCTCCATGCTGAGCGCCTTCCATCAGCCTCAGCTCCTCGCAGACGTCTTTGTTCCAGTCTCGTAATTGCCTCTCAGCACCGCAGCATCCCAGCATCTCAGCATCTCTCTGCTTGCCGTCTCGCTCTGGCAGACCGCCGATTGGCTGCCTGCCGCCACGGCGGCCATTGCTAAGGTCGCCCTGCCGAGCTCTCGCGGGTATAAAAGCGGGCGGGGGTGGCTGGGAGAGGCACACTCGAACTGTGACCGCCGCACAGTCAACACATCCGCCTTTTCAAAAGCAATTCAAACTCTTCCGAACCGATCTCTGAGTCTCCGCCGCCGCCGCCGCCTAAAGATGCACGGATACCGAACCTACAACATGGAGAGCCACCATGCACACCACGACAGCAGCCCCGTCGACCAGAAGCCCCTGGTTGTGGACCTTCTGGCCACCCAGTACGGAAAGCCACAAACTCCTCCGCCTTCGCCAAATGGTAGGTTTTAAAAATTTCCACTTTTCAATTGAATGGTTTGCTAACTGAACTCTTCTTCTCTCCATTCAGAATGCCTGTCTAGTCCGGACAACTCCCTCAATGGCAGCCGTGGCTCCGAGATCCCAGCTGATCCCTCCGTCCGCCGCTACCGCACCGCCTTCACCCGCGACCAGCTGGCCCGTCTCGAGAAGGAGTTCTACAAGGAGAACTACGTCTCCCGGCCCCGCCGCTGCGAACTGGCCGCCCAGCTGAACCTCCCAGAGAGCACCATCAAGGTGTGGTTCCAGAACCGCCGCATGAAGGACAAGCGCCAGAGAATCGCCGTCGCCTGGCCCTACGCCGCCGTCTACTCGGATCCCGCTTTCGCCGCTTCCATCCTGCAAGCGGCCGCCAATAGCGTGGGAATGCCCTACCCCCCCTATGCCCCAGCCGCTGCTGCTGCCGCCGCCGCCGCCGCCGCTGCTGCCACCAACCCGATGCTGCCGATGTCGATGCCGGCCATGCCCGCCATGCCTGCGATGCCCCCGATGCCCGGACACCATGCCGCCGGCCATGCGCCCTCGCCCTACGGCCAGTACCGCTATGCCCCGTACCACATTCCGACTGCCCAGCGCCCAGTGCCCGCCCATCCCGCCGCTGGCCCTCATATGCATCCGCACATGATGGGAACCAGTGCCGCCGCCGCCGCTGCCGTCGCCAGTTCCTCGTCCTACTCCGGCGGCTTGCTGGGAGCCGGTCTGCCGTCGGCCTCCATCTACTCCGGACTGAGTGTGCCCAAGACCCAGACCCCGCCGCTGGATCTGCAGTCGTCCTCCTCCCCGCACTCCTCGACGCTGTCCCTGTCGCCCGTCGGCTCGGATCACGCCAAGATGTTTGAACGCAGCTCCGCCCCAGCTCCGGCCTCTTCTGTTCCTGCTCCCGCCCTCCTGACCACCACCAGCCCGCTGCCCGCTCCCGGCCTGCTGATGCCGAGCTCCAAGCGCCCCGCCTCCGACATGTCGCCCCCGTCGCCGACCACCACGGTGATTGCGGAGCCCAAGCCGAAGCTCTTCAAGCCCTACAAGACTGAGGCGTAAGGTTCCAGGCCAGCTCCAGTTCCAGTTCCAGTTCCTGCTCCCGCGACCCCTCAAAGATTGTACAAACTAGGCTTAGGCGAACCACCCTTTTATTTATTCCTACGACTTGTAACATATTGTAAAGTAGCGCAATTTAGAATTAATTAAGTTACAACTACGAAAATAAATACAAAATCTAAAAAATAATTCAAAATTCTTGCACCTACCTGGAAGAGGCCTGGACGGGGAGGGCCAGGAGCTACCTGGCTTTTATGGACCTGGCTGCTTGGATTAGTGCTGGAGAAACCTACGACGACAGCTGTGCCGCCGTGACATTTTATACCTTTCAGTCCTGGGCAGGGGCACTGGATGTCCTTCGGAGTGGCCACCCACAACCAGGGTCACAGCAGGCACCGGCGGGGGCAGGAAAGCAGGATCCACGGGGTGTGGCACAAGCCAATGGCATATTAATGCGATTTGGGCAAATCGAAATGCAGTGTCGTGATAGAAGGATGAGTGTCCTGCTGGTAGGCAGGACCTTGGTCCTTGGCCCACTCCCTGCCACGCGTCCGGGCCGAATTCAATTGCAGTGTCCTCGGATTGGTCTCGACCAATTAATTGTCACCTCACCCGTTGCGTCGGAACGGGTCCTGCGTACGGGTCCCTGGCCGTATGTTTGTTTTGCTCAAAACGATTGTCATAATTGAGAAATCAGCAAGGATAATACGTGCCGGAGCCCAGGAGCGACAAGTCAAATTCCTATTTAATTACCAGAGAAAACATGTGTTTCGATTGCCAGCCATCCTGGCTTCCTGGCTTCCTGGCAGCTAAAAAGGCTGTCAATTGTCCATAATCCCGCACATAAAAAAGGAGATTCAGCAAAAAGGATACGCCCGTGAAGTACACTGAGAGAAACTGACTAAATTGAACTTTATTTAATGGATTTTAGAAATAATCATAAAACAATAAATGAAATTTACAATCAAAATGTGCTTTTTACATCTTTTTGTTTAGTTTTAGAATCTTTTCGTTAAAAGTCCTTTACAGCCTTACCTTCCAGTGCATGTTCGGCAAGATAAATAGATACGGAACCACCCCTAATGCCGACTGTATCTGTATCTATATCTAATTGAGCGAGCGCTGGTATCAAAACATGTTTTGACACTTGCCAGGCGAGGCATAAAAAATGGTCCTTGAAGTGCCGGGGCACCCCTTTCTTCGGGCTAGGGCTGCTGCTCCCTTCGGGAGATGCAGTGCAGCCAACACACAAGTGGCAGCATTTTATGATTTGATAATAAAGATACACAGATACCCAGGGGAACGCCCCGGAACGGGGATATAGTAAATTAAAAAGTAGCAAGCGAGCAAAATCACTGCCAGGACGAGCCAATTGGTTTGTCGGGCGGCTGACTCCGGCTCTGACTCTGGGCAGGTTGATAATTAATCATGTGGGGATTAGGGATTAGCCGTGTTTGAAATGCGGCCATCATCAAGTTGTTTATTGGAGAATTATGCGACGAGCTGCCGAAATGGGCAACAAGAGGATTAAATCCTTCCAGCCAGCAGCTGGGAACAGAACGCCCCCCCGAAAAATATGATTCAGCGCCAGCTGGGATCTGGGTGATTTCGGAACTGAATCAACTCGATATTATTATCAATTAGGTGTGCGTTTCTAATTCGGTTCGATTGTCTCCGACTGTGAGACGGGGCTCTGACAGTTCCGCCGTTTATGGCGGTTATGGAGGCAATCAATGGTCCCTCCAATAGATGCTGAGAGCAATGAATGGCTACCACTTCATGAGAAGTTCTCCCACGTTCCCCGAAATGAGAAAAAAACAATGGATTATTGGGCAACCACAGCTCAAGGCTCAACTCCTCCGATGTGCAAACAAAATTAGGTTTTATTGGGGCGTGATGAGTGGAGAATGGGTGCGATTTCTGTTTGAGAGTCTCTCGGGCTAGGTCTCGGATTTCTTTAATAGTGAATTAGCACCTTGGCTGTGTCTTCCAGCCAGTGTTTATGGCCAGCCAGCTCTTTGCTTTCCCAGCTCTCCGGCCGGCCCATCTGCAGAGCCGACAAAAGGCAGCTTTTGTGGCCAAGACGACCGCGATTCGGTTGCCTCTGCTCCCTCGTCGATTTATGAGCTACGAATTTCACACTAACTGTCAATGAATATAAAGTGATCATCAGAGAGGAGGACTTGGTCCACTGCCGGCGTGTTTACTGCTAAGAGTTTAGAGCCACGCCAGTCCCGGCAAGATCTGAGATTCATCAATTTTTTGTACTTTTTTTTCTGTTTTTGCTGGAATGAGACGATGCTTTGCAACGTCGATGAATAAACATCTTTGTAAAATGATGATGCCAGGCACTGAAATAATTTCACACATTTCTCGCACACACACAGCCCCCCCCCCACACAGCCACAAACCCCCCTTCCACCCCCTCGAAATGCGTCATACATATGTATCTTCCATAGCTAGCCATTTTCGCGATGTATCTACATATGTAGATGTGTTTTGGCCGATGTATCCATGGGATGTTGGCCAATTTGCACGCTGTCCATTAACGGGCCATGCGCCGTTTATCGGATCGGCCGGCGGACGGACCGCATTCCTCATCATTTTCATGGATATTAACAAACTGATAATCGCGACAATCAAATGAGGGCGATGTTGGGCCAACATTTCCATACCAGCCCGAACCACACTGCAAGGGGGTGGGTGAATCGATGGCAATTGGCAATTGGTCAGGCTTCACTGTAAATGGACAATAAAATCGAATCAATTGCCCCTGATGGATGCTGCGGCCGTCCGAGAGATGTGGTATTCTCGGGAGCTGTGAGGGGGTCAGGGCCATAAATCTGCTGGCCAGATAATGAAACTAGAATGATTGCGGCAATCACTGGTGTGGCGGGCTCTGCGCATGTCCTGGCTGCCGTGGAGCGGAGCACCTAGCGATAGATACAGGATACATAGCAGGGCCTGTACATAATGTGTTGTGGAGACACTCGCCTTCCTGAAACCAGTGTTTCGGTTTCGGTTTCAGTTTCGCAGTCTCGGAGTCTTTCAGATCCTGCGCACGACGTGTCAACTTTATTGCGGTTTGACTTCCCAGCTCTACAGCCTGAAGCTGTATCCCGAATCCCCTGGGCAGACCCCTGAGTCCTGCGACCATTCCGATTCCCATTTTTCGACCATGATTTATAATTCTTGTTTTTTTTTCGCGTTATTTTTTTACGGGGCTTTAATGGCCATCGTCAGGATAGCCCACAGGACCTTATCGGCATCCTGCTCTAGTATCTTTAAGACCACACCGGTGCGAGGGAGAGCGAGTCAGAGTCCTGTTCACAATCCGCGCACTGATTCTAAAAAATGGAATAATTTTTTTCTCGAATTTCTGGGCGCGCCTGCGAGCAGGACTCTTTGTTAGCTGAGCGTCCCTTGTCCTTTTTTGCAATATTCCTTTTTTGCCGTCGAGAGTCGAGAGTACCTAGGCCGGAGGTTTATGGCCAAGATGATATTTGGTCGTTCCGTTTTTTAGGCCATAAAAATTAGGCAGCATAAAAAAACTGCATTGGAATTCTAGTTCTAGTTTCAGATTTTTAGGTTTCCAGCCCGGCGAAAATTTCGCATTTCGCGGAATTCGGAAGCGGAACAGATCCCGATCCTGTCGAAAAAAAGGCACGACCTTGCCCTCTGGCCGAAGGGCCGTAAAAAAATTGACTCGCTGCGGTGCGCGGAATGTATTTTTTAGAACTGACTCGGCGAACTGATCTGATCGTAAAAAAGCAAAACGACAAATGATATCTTTATGGTCCAAAGGACCAAAAAAGTAAGTCACAAAGTCACAAGGTTATCCGGGAAATGATCCCGGACCGACTGCCGTTAAAGGATGCGGCACAGTTCTGATATAGATACGCCGAAATCCGCAGGACTCCATCGCAGTTCAAAGCTCCTGCCGCCCAAATTGGATTTTCTCAAAAAACGCACGGCCGTGGGAGATGGTCCTTTGAAGCCAACCGCCGGGTGACATGCAAATTAGCTGCCCTAATTTGCGGCAAGGTTTGACCTTGTGGCAGGATGCTCTGGCACCTTCCCCTCCCCGTTGGTGCCGCCAACGGCAGCACAACCACAATCGGCCTACTGCCATCCGAGGGCGAGTGACCTTCGAACCGTTCATTGTTTCCGCGCCGCTCCTCAATTTTTTCCATCTTTTTTTCACAGGCTATTGCCGCACTGGTGTTGCTGCTGTGGCAGGCCGTCGTCCTGCCCGTTGTCCTTTTTAGCATGGCAAAAAATCTTTGCGATCTTAGCCGGAATCGAAGTGGATTAGGCCAGTTTATGGCCCACGCCCTCAATCCTCCATAAAACACTAAGCGCTCCGACTAATGCATCGCATTCCGAAATGTATCTGTATCTCTGCATCTGCGCTCTTGCGTCAGTATTTGTGAGTTTTTTAATAGAGTGGCGGAAGATGGCGAGGACTAGAGTGGGTGAGGGACGGACTCCCATTTCCATTCATCCCCATTGGTAGCTGGGAAAGTGGCAGCAGCAACAGCAGCAGCAGCCGGAACTGCTGCGCTCCAAAAATATCCAATGGATGCCATCAATTAGCATACAATTAAAAACCGCTTAAATAGATTCCTACATGGTCTGGCCGCAGAAGCCGCCACAGACACAGATACAGGCCACACCAAGTGGCTCCTAGCGGGCGGGCGGGGGTACAGATCAAAGCGACGACAACATAATTGCTGCTTCACTTCACAGTTCTCGGGCACTTAGCGGCCAGAAGATGCGCCTGAGAATCTCTCAGATGCATCTCATCGATCTTGAGTATCTTTTTTATGTCACTGCGGCTTGTGGACTTTTAAACCGCCGGTGGCCCTTCGAGGGCTACTGGCGCCTGCTAATTGAGATTGCGACGAGTCCTTAGGGCATCCCCTTCGGGCCGTCGAGTTGCGGAAGTTCTGCCACTTCCTGGTCCTTGAGAGGGCATTCTAATCTCAATCAGGATCTGTAGCAGATTTCACAATTAAGCAACGGATATACAGGATGGACGGGAGCAGGAAGACCTGCCACCAGGACTACCTGCTTGATCCTGGGAAGGAGTGATCCCCGCGAAAGTTCCAAGCTAATCCACAAATATTTTCAACTCTTTGAGTCTAATCTTCGGCTAATCACTTCCCTGAAACGCATAATTGTGCCAAGGATTTGGATGCGATCCTGTTTCGCAGAGGCGAGTTGGGAAAAGGATGCGGGAAAAGGAACGGGTACGGGAACCGCAGCCAAGTGGCAGCCGAGATTTGGCAAATCCTTCGGGCCAAACAATGCCGGAGAATGGGCAACAAGTAGCGCGCGAATTAGCAATCCTATCATGCTTTTATGGCCAGGCCAACTCTTCTCTTCCAGGCCAACCCGGAGGCCTTCAGGAGGGACCCGGAGGCCCTCTGTCTCAGTCAACCCCTTTAGGGCGGTAATTCTTTAAAATGTTTGCATTAATTTCGAGGCGTAAACGGATTAGGGCGTGCTCGCTGGGTGTAACCCGCAGCAGAAACCGCCGACGAGGGCACCGGGCATCGGCCACTTGCCTCTGTATTTGGATCTGACCTGCACACCCTACTCCGACTCCGACTCCGACCCTGGCCGTCTAATCCTTTCGCGCTCTGGCAATCTGACTTCTGGCCTGGGCCCGCCTCTAATCCTTTTGCTGCCTGCAGTCGGAGGCAGAAAGGGGTCAAGGGACACAACTGCAAACAGGCTTAACTCCAAATAGACGATTACACCAGATGATCCGCCGAAAGTCAATCTGGTTTTGGGCTTAATTGTCCTGCTAAAGCCTCCTGAACTGACTCCTGGCTGCTAACTCCCTTCCCCCACGCCCCTTCTGTTTATATTTGTTTGTTTTCGTTTGTTTTGAGAATTTCTGGCAATTAAGTTGCCCCGATATGACACTCGGGGCGGGGGCGGAGCAAATCCTTTAGCCATGTCCCTTGGCCATACCTGTCCGCCTCATATAGAATACCCCGACGGCCCTCCAGGACTCGAAAGGTCAACAGCAGCTTCGCGTTTTCTCCTTTTTTTTTGTGTATTTATTTTGCCAAACAACTTTATTCATTGTTTGTAGTTTTTCTTTTGGGAAATCGCAAAGATTATGCGAGGATTATGGGTTGGTTGCGTGCAATTATGCGACATCCTGCAAGGATGCCAAAAACTTCCTGCTAAATCCTTTCAGCACCAGAAGAACCCCTTTGTGTCCGAAGGCCTTGGATGTTCCTTTATGCCCTTCGCTGTGTTGCGGGCTCTTGCGTAAAATTTCATAACCCTACGGCTTGGCAATGGCAGTTCGTTGGAAAGCGCATCCTTATGCTTATCCTTTTTACCTCTTGCCTCGATCCGTTCGCTAAAAAACGGACAGGACTTCCGCGTAACTGCCGCGCCCAAAAAATAAAAAGAGCTGCGTCCCAGGTAGGATTGCAAGTTTCTGGCTAGCAGGGTATGGTTATATAACGGGTTCATATAACCCGGACAGCAGCCGGAAAATGGAAAATGGGAAATGTGTAAGGATATTTCTTCTATTTTGATTTTTCCAACTCGAGTTAATTGCCCAGGCAGAAGCAATTGCCGGCAATTATAAAAACAGCGCAGATGGTTCCGGTCCCCGGAATCTCTATCTCTCAGCGACTCACTTGCCCGGAGTTTTGGGGTTGCGTGGGTGGGTGTTGGATGGGGTTGGGGTTGGGGTTGGGGGTCTTCCGGCCGAGTGATAAATGTGCGTGATTTGGAATGAATGCGCATCGATTAAAACCGCAGGGCAATCAATTTAGCGCCTTTTACGCCAAATTGGCTCGTACACAAACCAATTAATGTCAGCGGGTGAAGGCTGACGACACCCTCACTCTTGCCCCGTATCCTTGCACCGTCCCTCCACCCCCACCTCCACCTCCACCTCCGCCAGTCACCCCGAAAAACAATTACAACCCGCAAGGGGCAGGGACGAGGGATGCGCCGGATTCCGCTCAATAAACCCTCAATGAAGCCTTGCCGTCTAATTGCTGTTAACTCGTCAAATAGGTTGTCCTCCTCCTTCGTCCTTTCGGTGAGTGTTGAAGGATAACCCAATATCTGTCTGGAATAAGAAACTATATCACTTTTCACTCTACTTATAAGCCTTTAAATGCTATTTAAGAAAAAATCAGTTTTTTATATGAGAGACATGAGGGGGCAGACTACAAGATGCAGGACTCTGAGAAGCAGAGGCGTGGCAGGAGGGAGGTGGGCCGTAAGCGAACTGTTTGCATCAAACACCGCAATAAATGAGTGCTCCATAATTGTGAGGCGGCTGCCTTTCCGGGCGAACGAGCGGCGGCCATCTTTATCATCGGCCCCCGCGCCCCGCTCCCTGCCCCCTCTCCCATGGCAGCAAACTGGTTCTCTCTCCCACACTTTCTCCGCGCAGACTCCAACCAGCTGAGATCTGATTGGCTGCTCTCCTCTGGCTGGAACGGAACACGGCCATCCCATCGAGGATGTAAGGAGTGCTCCTGTTTTTTTACCAGAGATGCTTCCACACCTCATCCTTCCACACCCTGCTTCGCTGCTCCAGGTGCAGGCCATTGACCAGGATGAGGGGTCTTTATAGAGACGGCTATATTATCACCAACGGCAATCACAGTGCGGACAAAATAATAAGAGCCTGGTCTTGGATTAGACTGAACTCTGGCAAAATAAGGACCTTAGTGGTCACCTGCTGGATAAGAAGAATTGGGTACTTTGATATCCTGCGGGAATTCTGAATCACAAATGTTCTAACCGTCAAAACTTCTGTAGCTTCAAGAGAGATAATACTTAAATGAACAAACAGAAAGAGAAAAAGAAAGATTACCCACTCATAGCTACTAAGAAAACATAATATAGAAATATAGTATAGTATAATATAGTATAATATAGAAACTTAATTTTATCAAAAACAATCTTTATTTCTTTGTTCCTCAAGATTCCCATCATTCCTCCCACTCGTGGCGCCATCTGCATTTTCTCTCACCCGTGGAAGAGTTGTACAATTCTTACCACAGAGGGCGCCTAAACATGAACCGGTAATAGGGGGTGTCAATCGGTAAGGCGGATTTTTAACCGATAATAGTGGGTTTTCGAAACTTATCGGACCTTAAAAGAATCATTAGTATTATCCAAAACAAATTAATGTTAAACTGTCCATCAGATTTTATTCTACTTGTTTTTTATTATTTAAAATACATAAAAACTTATTCAATACGGCGTCTTTTTACGGTTTTTCTTTCCCGACTTAATCTTTAACTTTTCACTTCCGCTCGCTTCTGACGAATCCTGCTCCGCCCAAACGGTGACAATGCCACTCTCGCCGCCTGTCACCAGCAGTCCTCTCTTGGCATCAAACACACTGTCCCTAACGATCTGCTTGTTGCCCAGATAGTTGGCCAAAGGCTCCAGTTTGCTTTTGGAGGCGACATTGAAGGATCGCAGGACCTCTCCGCGATTATAATTTGTACCCGCCAAGAGGAATAGGCCTCCGTCCTCCTGGTTGTGGGCATTGATCGGCGTACAATTGGCGGGATTCTTCCTTCTTATGGCAGCCGTGATGTCCGATCTCTCCAACGAGGACACTTCGTCGCCCTCCTGGCACTCGTAAATCTTAAACTCATGCTGGTGCGTGATGCATGAGACCATGTCCTTCTCGTAGACGTTGCGGTGCCACTGGAGTCGCCCCACACTGCTCTCCGTGTTGATGGTGTTCAGGAGAGCCTCGTCTTCCTCGGACTCCTTAACGTCGAATAGATTCACCAATCCGTCAATGCTTCCGGTGACCAAGAGATCCGGATTTCGATCGTGAAACCGCACAGAGGTAATGTCGTCCTCGTGACTCTCTTTGTAGACGCCCATGAAACTGCGTTCGCGTACATCGAAGAACAGTAGGTGGACGTTACTCATGTACTGCTCTGTGCCGCTGCAGACTATCCGTCCATTGGCATTCCGGTCGAAGCAGGTTATCGCCTTTGAAACAGGCAACTGGCCTTTGGCATTCTCCGTGTGGCGGAATCGCGCCTGCTCCCCTTTCACGCGCAGGTCGTAGAGAAGTACATAGCCGTCCGTACTGCCAACAAGCACGTTGTCTGGTCCCTCATCGAGGAACCTCACGCCGCAGATGCTCGAATTATTCGAGTGCGAGGGCGGTAAGAAACAAAACTTTTCCAGCCGGCCGCCTCCGTTCGCATCCAAGTTGAATATGTGCACAGCGGAGCTGGACAAGCCTGCCGCGATCCTGCTGAATCCCCTATCTGCATCCAGGCAAAGGACATAGTCCCGTTGTAGTGAGACTCCCGATTCATCTTTGGGCCTGAAATTCCGAAATTCTTTGGCCAGTTGTTGAACGCTACAGGTGTCGTCGTCCCCGATGTCTTCCTCATCCTCCGAGCTGGGTAGATCCGTGGACGCAGCCTCTGGAATGTTTGAGGATCAGTTTTAAATCTTCCTCAATGTTTTCTTCTCACCTTGGCAGTATTTGTTGAAACTATCAGTCATTGCAAACGTAGAAATGAAAGAAAATATTCCTAGGCCCTCAGTGGCTGCACGTGTGGTAGCGATGGCATTTCAGCATTTTTTTTAACAGCTGCTTTCCGGCTATTTTTTTTCTAGCCAAAAAATCTTAAAACTTTATTTCCTTGAGAAACCCATTGCCCTTGCATATAAATATATATAAAAATGATTTCTAAAAATAAACACACACACAATATATACTGTTTAATATCGCATTGTAGTTTTATTCCTTTATACAAAAAGTGAATTTCACAAGAAGCCAATCCGAATACAAGTACTCAGATTGTTAGCCATAATTTAAATTGTTTCATAGTTATGTACCTAAATATTCCATTGCCGGTTGGATTTGCGTGTTTGAAATTGTTCGTTGAGGTTTCCTGATTGCCTGACTTGACTCTGGATGTGTGTTCAGTAAGGGTATGTATAAATATATATTTAAATATATTTAAAGTTCTTCTACTATATTCAACAAAGGACTCAAATTCCTGCTCAGCATCATCTCTAACAAGAACTCTTCAACAAGCAACTATGTGTTCAATAATTAGATACATGCGGGGGCTAAAACGTGGATCTTATTCACATAAAGTCGTCGTAGTCGTCGGTGAAATCATTGCCGTACTTTTTATAACCATCAATGTCCTGAAAATAAACATAAAAGTCGGATCCTTTTATTCCTTTCGATATAGAACCACTCCCAACACTTACATCGTTTTCTGTACGCAGGGTCGCCTTGCCCTTGCCCTTGCCAGCGGGCTTCTTGGCATTCGCCTTTTCCATTTTGAGCTTCTCAGAGTGCAGAGTCTCCACGTTCATCTTGACCTTTTTGATGTCAGTAGCACTCACTTGATAGGAAGATTCACGAATCAGATTAGCTTGAAACGGTTAAGCAGATGAGATTAAACACTCACAATTCACGCAGAGGCCTCGCACCAGATCCTCAACAAACTGGGGGAAGTGTGGCGACTCTTTATACTGGGCGATCTTCCAGCTGATGGAGGCTCCGAACTCCTTGAACTCCTCTTTGCTTTCCGGGTTGAAGGCATCAAGGCCGCCACCTCCTGTACTCGTCACGCCGAATGCGTCCAGGGCGTGTTTTAGGTCGGACTCCTCCTGTATTTTCTGGAGGCGCAGCTTCTCGGCCAGCTTCTCCTCGGGTGTGAGGTTGGCCAATCGTTTCGTCTCTTCCTCCTCTTCAAGTCTCTATATGAGAATGGGAGTAATTATCTAATCTTGTGGGCAGGACTCCTCTTCTTACCGCTTGTTCCTCCAACTTGGCTTTCAGCGCCTTGTTTGGCTTTGTTTTGGCTGGCACATCTGCTTTTGTGGGCTTCTCCTCGTCCTTCTTCTCCTCCTCGTCCTCCCAGCTCTCCTGCGGATTCCAAACAGAACACCATTAGAGTAAAAGTAAAAGTGAACACGTGTACAGTGTATAAACAAAAGGGAAAGCAGCCACCAGAAAACAAGTTTCTTGGCTGGAATCCGTGTTATCATTAAGAGTTGCTGTGCATACCTTGACGTCCTCGTCATCGTCCTCTCCCTCCCACTTGTTTATGTTATTGGTGGCATTCGGCCTTATAACTACTTCGCTGTCCGCTGCGGATTCTGCCACATCACGAGATGGTCATGAAATAAAGGTTTCGAATACGGTTAGAAATGGCTAAAAATACCACCAAGGTTGGGGGCATGGCGACCACGTTTATTGTCCGCCACTGATGACGCATCGGATCGTCCTCCGCACTCACCCCAATCATCGGCCATAGCTGCAAGTTTGTTGGTATCTGTATCTGTTAGTGTTGTGCTTTGTAGTTTGACCAGCAATTTGTGCTATTCCTCGCAATTTGGTGATTTTCCAAATCAAAATCTACACGAGCAGATTTCCATTAGACTAGGGATGGAGATTTTACAATGACTTCCATAGCCCTGGAAGTCTGGGCGGTGTGACCGGGCTGCCAAAAACCGGGCGGGAACAGAAGAAAAACGCGACAGGCACACTCTGCTCTAAATGCCACATCAAATTCATTTCAAATAAAAATATACATGTATACAATGTCATAGAAATTAAAAGTAAACTGTTGAAAGCCACATCGACTTCGTTGTGTGCCCCAGCACATATCGGCCACCCCGCGTCGTTCCCACAAGCCGTTGCTGCTTCTGAAAAGTATTAAAAACCTCACAGAATCACCTCACAGCTCATCTAAAGAGTTGGGATACGTGTCGTTGATTGGCGGCTGAAAGAAGCGAAGCACAATGGCCCAAAACGGCTTGAATATGGCCGGTAACATGGAGGGACAATCTCCTTCTTCGGGTGGCCGTTTCTCGATGGATCTGCAAGGGTGAGTGGCACACTTATACCACAGATTCTTTGAATAATCCAGTTGTATTTCCCTGCATCTTGCCCAGCCTGGCAAATTTGCCTTCTCCCCTAGAAGTGATCCAAATGGTGCGCAACTCGCTGCGGCCCTGGAGCGTCTTCTTCAACATTAACAACTTTAAGTCGGCCGTCAGCATGCATCGGCTGAACAACCGGGTCCTGCTAAATTTGTCCTACTTCCAGTCAAACTACGTCTTCATATTCTTTGTGCTGATGATCTACTGCCTGTAAGCATCTCAAAGCGCTACCAGTTGGCATCTAATACTTCTTTTGATTCACTTTTAGCATCACAGCGCCGCTTATCTTACTGGTTATGGTCGTCGCCGCGTTTGGTTGCCATAAACTGCGCGCTCGCAACAGCAACTACACCATTTTGGGCCACCAGCTGACTCCCAGCCAGCAGATCATAGCCCTTAATCTGGCTACGGCGCCAATTCTATTTCTGGTGGGTGCCGGCTCGGTGCTGTTCTGGACGTTGGGAGCCTCTTGCTTTGTCATTTTTATGCACGCGATCTTTTACAACATCGATGCCATCGTGACGGAAGAAAACGAAGCATACTTCACAGAGGTTGTGTGACACTCAAAGCCAATCAGAATCTCAAAGATCTTGAAACGATTTTGATAATCGGAAACACAAAGAAGGGGGCAGATGTATTCGCCAAAAAGGGGCCTTATTAGTCAATAATACTTGCAATATCAGACTACACACATAATTATAATGAATTTTAGTTAGATTTAACCAGCTGACATTGAATAAAAAACCAATCGATGTGAAAAATGCATTACACTATATTCCGTTTTCAATCTGAACGCCCAATCCCCGCGTTTGACAAGAAATATTTGGCATACATGTAATTTAGGTAGTTTTAAATTAGAATAATACACATAATCATCACACAATTAAGGAGGGGCAGGTTGGAGTCAACTGTTCTGCCCATTCAAGAGAGTACACATTAGAAAACATTGTAAAATTATAAAAGTAATGTCCTGACTAGACCAGGACTAAACTTAGTCAGTAGTTCAGTGAGGTACGGGTAGTTTGAGCTAGGAATGCTTCAGTAGCTTGCGCAAGTCTTGGTCCAAATCCCATTCTAGGCAAACTGGGCGCTCGCCAACGTTGTCGTCTCCTGTTCCTCGTCGCTTGCCTGCGTGTCTAGCTTCTCGAATCCGTTACGATCCCGATCGAGCAGCCCGCCCAGCTTAAAGCCGTCAGTTTTTTCCCATGCATGGCGTCGACTTCTGCCGCCAAAAGGCATGCAACCTAGGAGTACAACATGAAGCTGTGATTAGGCAATGTTGAAGAGATTCTAATTTAAAAGACACATTCACAACGACATTAAAAAGTCCTTTAGAGTGTTCATGCAATGACCTGCGTCTGGAACAAAACAGGAAACAAAATCAGAAAATGTTCTAAGGATACCATATTTTAATGAAGTACAAAGCACGTTTTAATTTGGATATAAATCATAAAGTATGTACACGGAACGCGACTTACAAAAATATGAAATGTGGACGGACGAGATTCCAGTCAACTTAAAAATAAACCATACAAAATATAATTATGCGTACAGAAGCTACTCCAAAAAATACATGTATATGTGAACACAACACAACACAGGAAATGAGTGATCAGGAATGGTTATCTCAGGATTAGCACAGGCTCTGGTTGGATGCAGTCAGTTGCCGGTAGACCAGATCAGTGGGCGGCGCAGAGATGAGCGCCTGATTACCTCGTTTTCGCCGCTGGGCGAAGAACAATGCCAGCGCGAAGGTGGATCCGGCGAATATCAGCATGAGCGAAGACACCAGAATGGCCTTGCCGCTTGGATGGTGCACCGTGTGCTGGGTTGATGCATCTAAGGCGCTGGACTCGCTGAGATCGGTTTTTAGGCTATAGTCCTTGGTTGCCGACAAAGACATGGGCTTCGCCAGGGACTTGTGCACGAACTTATGAATGCGAGCGGGATTAAGCTCAGCCACGTAGATTTCTTTTCCGTCGGTAGTAACGGCGATGTCGTGCGGATTATGGAACTGCATGCTGTTTGGTCCAAACTTGGACACCACCTGTTTACTGCTCATGCTAAGCACAAAGCCGTGAACCTCATTGTAATGCTCAGGATGGATTCCTAATTCGGCGGTGGGTCCATTTACGATGACGAGTTGGCCTCCTATTAAAAGAAGGGTATGCAATTAAATACTAAAGAATAGTGAGGGCAAAAGGATGCTCTTACCCTCTGCTGGAGTGTATGCCATGCTGAAGAGGCGGTCCCCAATCATCTGGTTGTGATACTGCGAGTGGAAAGATCCATTGCTGGAGTGGAAACACTGAACTCGGCCGTTCTCTCGGTCAGCGGCGCAGAGAAGCTGCTGATCCGGCACCAGGGTTAGGGCATGTGGAATGGCGAAATAGTTCGGCGGCGCAAAATCGTAGGAAACACCAGCAAACGAGTTCTGGCCCCAGTTGAGGATCAGCTCACCTGCCGGCGAGTACTTGAGGATGCGCGCATTGCAGTATCCGTCTGCCACGAAGAAGTCGCCATTGTTAAGCACCGCTACGGCAGTGGGCTTGCAGAACTTTTTGCCGATGCCGGGCTGGAAAGTTACGCCAAGGGTGAGCAGCGGCTTACCGCCAGCACCGCGGGGAGCAAACTTGAACACCTGATGCATAGCCACATCCGTCACCCAAACGTTATCCTCAGGATCCACAGTCAGGCCGTGGGGCATATAGAAGCTGAAAATGATTTAGGGAATGAGAATATACGAGCGCTCTTAAAGAAAAATTGTAAATGCAAAGAAACTAGGAGTTTAAAGACCAGAAAAATAAACACTGCAACTTTCTTATGAATAAATATTAGCCAATATAGTAGTCGTGTCAAATGTCGCTAAACAAATAAACACAACTGCGCCTTATTTGCTTATGGTGGGCTTTGAAATTCTTAAGAAAACAAATGGCTTACAAGTTCTTGCCCCAATCGTATTGAACCTTTCCTGTCTGTGGCTCCAGGCCAAGGATAGTGTTTTCTCTGATAGGCCCGCGGAACTTCTCCGTGTACTGGTTTCTGTTGTCGAACGTGTTCTGGCCCCAGACACGGTCCACTCGGTGGAAGATGACCACGTTTCCTGCCTTGTCGAAGCTCACGGCCGTCACAGCTCCCAATATCACGTTGTTTGCCGGCCAGGCGTTCTGGTACACAAACGCTGGGAAGGCATAGATTTATATTGAAGCCTATATAGTTTATAGTGGATTCTTACTTGTATTAAGTTTTCCCAGTTCAGTCTTGACGTCAGGAATGGACTGCTTGGGCGGCTGGGGCCAATTGACCGGGGTGGCGCCCGCTCCCTTCAGCATCTGCTGCATGCTGTTGCTATTTACGTTTTCCATGCCATTCTGCAGATAACGCACCGAACTTTGAGTCTGCAAGAGAGATTAACAAAAGTTTATTAGCCAAGCCAAGAAGAAAAAATGCCACGGAGCACTAAACACATACACAAAAGACAAACATCACTTTACTGCAAAATCAATAAGAAAACTAGCATTCTGCCTCGCATATCAGGAAACATATGTTTATGAATGCGAATTGCCTCCACGTAGTACATCTCTCAGGTATCCAGATGGATGCCTACGATGTTGTCTTACCTGCGACGCCGCTGGCTGGGCCTCCAGGACGAGGACGACGAAAAGGAGCAAGCAACAAGAGATTCCCAGGGAAGCGCGGTCCATGCTATTGGACCTGGTGGAAAACATCGTTGCACGAGCTCTATGGAATGGTTGTTCGGCCGCAATTGAATAAACAAACATATCGGGCTGGGACAGAGCTCCGATTTATGACGCGACGACTGGCTGTTGAATGATATGTGCGCAGGGTCATAGATGTTCGATTTTTCCAGGGGGTTAGACAACTTTTAGTTTGATTTATTTTTAAAAGTGCTATTTAAGCATGTGTCTTTAAATAATAAATGCCGTTTATTTTTAAATCTTGAATAGATTCTAGAGTTGAGATACATTTACTGTAGGTCACTACGCCTCTGGATGCACAGCTGAGCGAGAGGCGTTAGTACATTTTCGAGTCAGGCCCGAGATATTTTTGTTTACTTCCAAACTTCAGAAATTGAAAAAATGTCGCAAACGGATCTTGATAAAAGCATCGAAGTAATTATTAAAACCGAGGAGTTGGCTGACAAGATATTGGCTAACAAGCATGAGTTGACGGTAATGGACAAGCGACGTCAGGAGACGAGGGAGGCCCTGCGTTTAATGGAAAAGTCCCAGCAAGAAAAGGTCTGGATCACAATTGGATCCCTGTTGGTTAAGATGCAAAAAGAAAAGGCTTTGGAGCTTCTCAAGAAAGGTAATCACATGCCAGTTTTAATGATGTCAGCTTACTTTTCTTCTATTTCAGATCAGCAGCAGGTTGAGCAGCAAATCAGTATGATCTACTCGGACCAAAAAGTCCTGGTCAACAAACACCGCGACCTGGAGTTCAAGGCACCCTTCTCGGGCACACATCTGAAGCCGCTTGAGCGAAAGGAGTTCGACGCGCTAAAAGCCAATCTTCCACTACTGTAGCATGTTTAAATATTATTGAGCATTTTAGTTTTTAAACAATTGTTTTTCTTGGCGGGCAGTGTGACCAAAAAAATTCGACGTGGGTAAATCCAGACCATAAACAGGGAAGCTATCGATATATCGATATGATCATTACGTTGACAACACTGGACCGTGTCCGTTCGTTTGTCTCGTTGTCCCCCCATTAAACAGACTTCCAATCAGACATAACTTATTTCGAAACCCAGACTCTGACTGAATCGGGAATTATTGGAAAATCTGGAGATCGTCGAAGATTTCCACATGTGGCGAAAACGTGCGCTTACGTCGTTGCGTGATTGTGTGTGGTGAGTTCTCTTCTCCCACTGGCCCCCCAGCCCCAACGCGCTCCCCGCGCAAAAGTAAAGTTTAGTGCAAATAAATTGCCTTTGCTTATCTCGGGGCGCGTTCGCGTTCGCGTCATGAAAGTGTGTGTGCCGCGTGTGCGAGAGTGTTGTTAATTAATTAACAAAAGTCGCTCCTGTTTAGCGAACAATAACAACTCGAATTCGAAAAATACGACAAAATATTCGAGGGGAAAAAACCGCCAAATTCCGCACTGCATATGGGCCAGTTGGGGCGCCCACTCTCCGACCGCCCACCGCTTGCACTCTGAAGCCAGAAAACGAAAGTTCTTTCCTAAAAGTAACAACAACAAGTGCGCAGAGCGCCACCAAGCCAAGAGCGAGCAAGAGAGGCTCTCGGAGACTTGGCCTTGAACTTGTGCGCGGTAAGTTGGATTCAGCCTTTCGCTGCACTTTCTGGGCAACATCGATTGATGCAACTTTTGGTTAGTTTGTTGCATGGGAAAACCGCTTATTGAACTGTTGGTTAAATAAGCTAGGGTTTTTCTTTCTTATGCCCACCCTCCCATGGAGCTAAAACCCCAGAAAAACCCACAGAATCGATTATATTTTTATTAATTTATTTTAATTGGTTATTTGCATGTAATCATCCTAGTTATTACTCAAAGTAACTCTGTCTAATAACACATTACGATATCAGAGCATCATGTGGATAATCATGTTCATGCATCATCTTGGGGTTCCCCCCAATGTCCTTCAAAAGTGGTCCTCCCAGCCACCCCACCATCCACAGTCCGACTAGAGGAAAGTAGTCACGTTCTATGCCGTAATACAATTGTTTAATAAGCTTACAAGCTACGACAGAACAAACAAAAGAAAAACAAATAAAAACAAGTTTTTTTGAAGAAAACGAAAGATTTAGAAATTCTGTGGTGGTGTTCCGTGTTCGTATGTGTCCATAAGCTTTAATATAATTTGTAAAAATATGTGAATTAATGCTGCGGTGGAAAAAAACAAGTTTTTAACTATTTTGATTGATTTTTTGTTTGGTTTTGTGAGGTAGGAAGTCTTGTGAGGTAGGGGACTGACTCAGTCAGTTGGAACGCAGCTATTGGCGAAGAAATGCACTTCAGTTTGGAAAACAATGCAGACTGTTTTCGAACAGTCGGTGATAACAACAAATTGGTAAAATGGCGTCGAGGCAGCCAGTCTCAGCCGCACTGATTGCGGTTGCCGGCATGAGTCCTGCAGATTGAAAACTCACTTCTACGGTTGAGGAATTTTCGTTTTAGTAAAATATTACCGGCCAAGCCTGATTAATTATGGCTTGTCGCTCCGTTGTCGTTTAAAATGCTCAGCTAGACTCGGTCGGTTGTTGTCTAGTGTGTTTGTGTGTGAGCTTGGGAGTGTGCCTCGTTATTGGTCTGTGTGTGTGTGTGTGCGTGTGTGTCCAGTCGAGTCCGGTTTGGGGCCGTTTGGCAGTTGCAAGTGCAGCGCTGCGCTTTTTCTTCCCTATAATGGGGTATTACGCATACGACATGGGGGCTACTTTGTATATGTATCTCACAGATACTTTAATTCAGTGGCAGAGTACTGAAAGTTCGGTCTATCTACGGCCATCCTTTGTGGTTCCGCCTTGGATCGAATATTGCATTTTTTAAATTGCAAGCACGTTGCAGGTAGCTACAATGGTGGCAGCTATGTAGTTGCATTGTACTTGTTTCTACTCCTTTTCTTTTTTGCGCCAAAGACGGGATCAAAATTTTCCATACATCTGCGTGCCACAATCGGTTGTTTGCTTAATTGTTAAATAATATTAAATGAATTTGCTTTAAATCAGACAGCTGATTCGTCGGCTGACCGAAGAGCGAGCGGGAGAGAGGCGCACGAAGTGAGCAAACAAACATATTTGACAGACTCGCTGGCGGATTTTATTTATCCCCACCGGGTGGGGGGGTGGTGGTGGCCAAATACTTGTTCTATCAATTTCTGCGCCGCAGCTTACACATGCGTCACACCCACACAATCGCAGAGAGAGTACAATTTTTAAGAAATTCAATAATAAAACGCAAAATATGATAATCATGCTAAAAAGAGGAAAGCCCAATTCACCACGGGCTTTTATCAAAGAGAGGTCGAGCTGGTCGGGTCTGAGAGAGCTGGCGCGTGTTTCTGACACACAGACACACAGAAGCGAATTGAGTTAGGAACTGGTCAACTCTTTGTTGCCACCCATTCGGCGCCACCACCCCCCGCCAGTCCAGCCCACTCGCTCAGCTGGGCCACTTGTTGATGAGAGCTTCGGAGCAGCGCACGAAACTCACCACGCTTTTGGGGAATCGATTGTCGTGGGCAAAAGAGCAAAACAACAAACAACAAGTCTCTCCGCCCTAATGGGGGGAGTGGGGAGAGCGAGCTCCCGTTCTGGGACCTCTCTCTGTTGCTTTTAGTGCCTGCTGGCCGCCCCCTTCCTTAGTGCTTTGTAAAACTTATCAAGGTCGTTGGTTGGCTTGGCGTCGCCTCTTTTTTGTTTTCTTCTTTTTTCGCTTTCCTGCTACAAGCGGGTTTTTCTACTTGTCCGCACCACCGCCCGACCCTCCCCCCCGGGCTGGACACGTTCTCTGCAGGCTTACCAACCAACATCCTTTGGCAAAAATTCTTTTGCTTTTATGTTATTGGGTTTCTCCTGCCTTTTGCCGTTCGCTGTTCGCATGCTTCTGCCTTGTTATTAGTTATTGTGCTTGTCCATGAAGTGCACTTGAAGAAAAGATCTTTTATAATTAATTAAATTGTAACATTTTGATTATTATGGGTCTAGGTACTCTATGAGATCTGTCCATGGCTCCTTGGATAGACTTTAAATCATTAATCCAACCTATATTACATATATATATTTTAATATATCATATTTATTAAATATTACATTTTTATGCATATTTTAACTTTTAATCATTATATTTTATAAAAACATATAATACTTCCCCCATAGCATATGTCCTAATGGGTCTCTTTACCTTTCCCTTCCCCTCCAAATATCCTCGCTCTCTTCAAACGCCCACTTCGGGCTTTTTATTTGTCGGCTTTGTTGTTTAATTTACTTCGTTTACCTTGCCCTGACGTTTACTTTGCGCGTGTCCTTTATCCTGGGATTTCTCAGCCCCCCCTACTCTGTTATCGCCTATCCCACTGTTTGTTTAAAAAGCATGAAATTCGCCTAAAACTTTGGCTAAAATGTTTAAAATTATCCCGACAAACAAAAGTTTTAAACGGATTATTAATACGCATTGATTCTGTCAGGTTGGCCATCAATTTACCAAACTCCTTCTATAAGCCTCTAAAGCTTAATATTCCAGTAGGGTTTCTCTGGAATTCCTCAACCTGCTCCTTGGCCCAATACCTGTTTCTGCTTATTCCCAGTTGGCCTGCAACTCGTTTCGCGACTGCACCACACTGCGTATGCGTTATATTTGGAGCTGGGCCCCTTCTCCGGCCGCTTTCCGGGCCAAAGACACTTCAGTGCTTGAGAGGTATGCGTGCCTTTGTGCCGCCTGTCTATTTTTAGCCACTTCTAATAAGCGCTTGCTATTTTTAGGCCAGGTGCTCTGTCTCAGCTTCGCTGTTGGTTTCCTTTTCTTGCCGATCTTTGGCTTGTTGGCCGTTTTTTCTGCAGATCATTATTGCCAGAGTTGGTGGGCAGTGAACAGAAGGAGGAAACTGTTTTCGACCAGCTCTGGTAGTTGTCTGTAGTTGGCATTGATTGTTGACTGAACGGGTTATATTGCGACTCTATAAAGGGTATCGGGGATGGCAACTTTAAGGTGTTAAGGATATTATAGTTTATGAATAGTTAAATAGTTAAATAATTATATTTATTTAATTCCTTAGTAGAAGAATATGATAAAACACAAAAAAATGTTATTAATTAGTAGGGCATCTGTTCGTCTAGGTTGTCTTCTCCACAATCCCCCCAAAAAAATGAAGGAAAAGACCCAAAGCTTCAACCACAAACTTGAAAAAAATACTTCATTTGTTCCACTTGTAGCGCTGAGTGCCAAAAATCACCAAAATCATAATGTTTGATGACTGTGAAAGTTTTGAAATGGTTCATTAAGCCGCTTAAATGCGCTCCACCAGCTGCCGTGGAGTTTTTTCAGTGAATATTGGCACAAACATGGTCAAAAATAGACAGAGGTGTACAGTTTTTGGCCAATTCTCGGCAGACGGAGCATCAGAATCCGAGAAACGGCCATCCGACTGGACCCAGGCACTAACGAGGCGCCCCGGTTTTAGTTAATAGCCAGAAATTAAGCAGCAAATTCCCTCAAAATATGGCAGTTGGCTCAGCCGAAAGTCCACTTTTGACCATCAAAGCTGTCAGCCTTCAAATAGACATATCGTATCTAAATATAGTCCGAATAAATATAGCGGAACAATTAGAGCCACAATGGCCGATCGGTCAACTTCCAAACATGTTCATGGGCCAAATCGTTTGTCGACCAAAAACTATATGAACTAGGCCAAGAAAGTAGGATGGCTGGCGTGCCGGCTAATGAGTTATCCAAATTACAGGTGGCGGCCCGAAAGTAGGTGGCTTGAGAGCCTGCCAGATGGGACTGGCCTGGAGATGGACATTCAAAATGTCACAGTCCTCATGGCTGACCTTTCTTTTAGGTATTTGTAGTTATTGTAGATATAATGACATATGATCTATTATGTAAACTCATATAGCTTCTTAAATATCTAATAACTTTGATTTTTTTCCATGATAGCCAAGAAACGACGTCATTTTCATCTCCATCACATTCCATCGGGCCTTTTAAGGAGTCCAGTGGCCACTCCATCAAAAAAGTCATGAACAAAACCCAACTCATCCACGTACTTGGCACTTGTGTTAATAATGATTTTTAGTGCGTCTCGAACACGACCGCTTGACTAGCCAAAAATTGTATAAACAAATATTTGTGGCTTGCCGAAAAGTTCTTTTTCATCTCGAATCGAACTTTTTTTTGTGAATTTATAATGAAATAAATATTAAAAAAAAAAAAAATAAAAAACATAAAAATAAATAACAATGAAGCAGCTGAAGCTGAAGTGTTATTACCTTGAGATCATTAGCGATTCGACGAGGTGTCTTGCCTCTGCCAGCTGGCTTAGAAAGAAGAAAGACAGGGCCTTGTGCCACGTCATGGCTGAAATCTGTGGCGAAAACGCGACTTAATTGTTTCCATTGGGCCAACTATAATTAATGGAGAAGTGATCTCTTTCTCGCGGCTATGGACACTATTTTCGTTTGGCTATCGGGCAGCTGTCTGGCTAACAACAGATAACAACTGTCTGGGACTATTTTTAGAGTTATCCGAGATATTTTTGCATCCAAAATCCAAGCAAATCTTTGCCTTTTCTTATGGCTCTATTTGCCAAATAATTTTGACGTCACTATGGGTGTTCTCCAGAGTCTCTTCTCAGATTCTTCCAATGAAGAAAAGCATGCTTCGACAGCGTCCAAGATTAAGGTGTCAACCGAAGAGACAATGTTGGGATAACACTGTTAAGCTGACACCCAAATCACATAAGAAATGAGTTTTTAAATACCCGCCATCAGCGGCAACAGCAGTTGGAGAAAGAAAAACTTAATCGAAAAATGGTTAGGCATCCCGAAAATATGCCCAATGGAGGGGCAAGGCTTGATAAAGCAGCTAAGCAAATAAATCAATAATAGAAGTATAAGAGTCGACAGGTTTATAAAGTGTTTTTTATGATTTGCGACCAGCGCTATCTGCGTACCGATTCTTCACTAAAAAAAAAGCCAAAAAACACATCAAAGAAAAGTATTTTTGGGAGATACTCTACTACTACAAGATACTCCTACTTTGTGCCAAAATTAAGATACCTCCAGCCAGGGTATCAAATAAAAACAAAATGTGCAGAACCAACCGAAGAACAGATAGTAGAGGACAACCGGTTCTCAAGCGATTTCACGCGTGAGTCGTTAAACGTCAATTATTGTATTAGGCGACGTCCGAAAACTGAACATCTGAAATCCGAGCCCAATAATGGGAATAATGGGGGAAATTCGGGGGGAGTATGTTAAGCCGCTCATGCCCCCGTCATCTTGTCATTTCTCCGCCGTAAGACCCGCTCCGTAAGATCGCCCTCTGAGATCGTGGAGCTCGTAACTGTTAACAAATCGTGCACACGCTGATGTCATATGCCGCCCAGCTTTATCTCTCGGAAGCTTTTCTGCCTCCGTGGATGTGATGTCATTGTACAGCCGCTACTCTATGCACTGAAATAAAATGTTACAAATTATTGTAGTTTATATTATAATGAATATATAGTTATAATGTACAAATATTAAACCATTTCTTATAAATTTCCGGTATATTTGAGAGTAAAATATAATTGTTATCATTGCTGGAATGCAGAGCTCTCTTATCGCTACAGCTCTCTGCCTCTCTGGCGTTATTCTAATTGGATTGTTTGTGGTTAACACCAGGAATAATTATTATTGTTATTGCGCCTACACTCGGATGTACCTTGTACAGTAGAGCCTCTACAGAGGACCTGATAATTGGCACTACGCCTATTTGGTCTGTGCTATTGGAGGCTCCCATGTAACCCGTATCTGCTTGCCTCACGGGAAGTAGATGCTAATTTACGGCGTTTGAAACCCAACACGTGACTGTAGTTGAGTGACACTGTCCGCATTCGCCATTCGACTAATACAGTGACCGCTTTGGAATGAGGTTCTCAGTGTGTGCCCCTTTGTTTGCTGTGGCTCTTAATGTTACGCATACGACGTGTGTGACAATCAAGTGCAATCTCACAGATAGTCTCATCTCACTCCTGTTCACAGGGATTTCAGACATGTTTCCATAATTCTCAAGTGCCGCCTGCAGCTGAAAGGGTTTTCCGATGTTGCCCAATGGGTTGGCGGGAAAAGTACGCGAATTACACAAACGCAGTTTAGGCGACAAATGCGATAATAGAACGCCGTTTATTGTGTCACCGAACTAGTCTGCTTTTCCCTCATTTTCTGATATTTTCCAAGACGTAACTGAGACCTGGTATTAGTCACTCTTTGTGCAAGAAAGCGACGCCCCACTGCCCTCCACTAATATTGTCAATCTCTTTTCGTTTAGAGTGTATTCCTTTGGCTTTGTTATTTCCTCGTATCGCCGTGGCAAGGCCATCGAGGGGACACTGCAGATTGCATTGAACTTGAGCAAGGATAAGGGCTGCAATGAACTTTCAAGGAAAACATGTCTGCAGGACCCGCAACCAGCGTATGCAGTGGAATTTTCCAACGCCTCCGAGTCTGTTTCCGTTCAAGTAATGCATAAATTAATTGAATATTCAAATATTGCACTTTTTGAGCCGCGCCACTGACGTCAGAGAGGGCGGTTTCAACTTTCAACTTTCGGCCCGAGTTATTTTTGGCCTTTAACGGAGCTACGGGGAAAAAGTTGTGCTGTTTTTGGATTTGGGCAGCAATTTTATGAGCAGCTTGTGCAACAAATCGTTGCCTACTATGGAGGGTATTAGGGGATTATTCGATATTTCTTATCAAGACTATAGATTTAAGAGTTGAAGAGTTATTATATTAGGAATATCTGTCATCCTTCTTGCCATTTAAACCTCTATACTCTTCCTACAAGGGCTCTTATGGTCAAGGACATTCGGTGTCCATCAATTGGACTGTCGGGCTCCCTAAGTGCCCAGGTCCCTCGTAACTCCCAACTTGTGAATACTAACCAAGGCGAAGGAGCTGAGTTTGGTCGGCTTGTCACGACCTTTTCGCCATGGCCTATGACTTTACCAGAAGCCTTGTTAGCGCCGTTTGGCAACCAACTTGCAACCATTTGCATAACAATTCTTCTTTTTTTCCTCCAACCCGACTGACTGTCGCATCGGAAATACTTACATGCAACCGCTCCGCCACCCACCCCGCGGGCCGCTCTCCAAATTGATTGACGCCGCACGCAGTTTGAATATCTGATGCCCTGGAAACGGTCAAAATAAATAAGTTTATCTAACCATAAAGCACACAAATGCTTTTCTTGTTTTAGCCATAAAAACAAATTGCAATTACAGCAATTTTTTTTTGTTATTTTTTTCCGCCTAAACTTGCGATTTTCACGTTTCAATTTTCGCGCTTCCATCTTCATAAGCGGGGAGTTCGCAAAAGTGCATGGTACATGGTACCCTCTGGTACTCTAGCATAGAACCGGGTTATCGGATATATCTCCATGCCTCGATGTGTGTATATGCTAATATTCGCGTCGGTTTTCGCTTGTGCGATTTGACAGCTCCTGTACGTTATTGGTTTTTAATGCGGCGCTCGTGCACAGCAACTCCTCCCCGTGTGTGCTCTGCGGAGTTGTTGGGTACACACGGGGAAACATTTTTAATATTCTTTTATCTCCTTTTGATTCGCTTTAAACTGCGCTAAATCACAAAATGTATAAAAAACAAATGAGGCAGATGAAAGGATGTGGAAGGGATTTTACATGGGCTTCTTCTAGAAAACAAAAAATATATTGTTTGCAAATTTTGTTCCTAGATTTTGATGCAAAGTTATGGGGAATCGATCTAGGAATCGTTTAAGGTATTCCGCTTAAAGATCTGAAGGATAAGAGCTGAAACATAGACCTGTCAAGCTGCCATATATGGAAATCGTGGATTTCACAATGGGTCCCCTCTAGAGAAATACGAAAAATATGGATCAAAAATGTTGTTTTCAGATTTTGATTAATAATGATGGAGAATCGATCCAGAAATCTTTTAAGGTATTCCGCTCAAAAATCCAATGAAAATTAGGAAAGATATAGACATCCTACTGGGCCGTATATGGATATCTGGAATTTTGCAAGGGGTTCCATCAGAAAAATTTGAAAAATATCGATCGAAAATTTTGTTCTGAGGTTTTGATGCAGAATGATGGGGAATCGTCCCAGAAATCTTTTAAGGTATTCCGCTCAAGGATCGGATGAAAGATGGCTAAGATATGGACATCGATTGGGGGCATCTATGCGAATCCTGGATTTTCCAAGGGGTTCCATCAGAAAAATTTGAAAAATATCGATCAAAAATTTTGTTCTAAGGTTTTGATGCAGAATGATGGGGAATCGTCCCAGAAATCTTTTAAGGTATTCCGCTCAAGGATCGGATTAAAATTGGCTAAGATATGGACATGCCTAGAACCATTTATGGAATTCTTGGATTTTACAAGGGGTTCCATAGAAAAATATGAAAAATGTGTATAAAAAATCTTATTTCAAGATTTGGATGCAAAATGATGGGGAATCGTTCCAGAAATCTTTTAAGGTATTCCGCTCCAGGATCATAAGGGTATCGACTGAGACATAGACATCGCAAGGCGCCATATGCGACTCCAAAAGGTTCCCCCACAAAAGTTGGACAGGCCGTTGAGATTTTATTTCGGAATCGATTTTCGAGTTGAAAAGCATTAGAAGGTCAACACAAACTTTGATAAAAGCAGAACCCCATTGTGAGTCTATTCAAATGGGTCCCCGAAACGAATTATCTCCAAACCGCTCCTCATTTATCGAGTCGGAAACTGTTTTGTGCTTTGGTACTTGCCTCGGAAGGGAGTTGGGGGAGGCTGGCTGGTTGGTTTTTTGGAAATGGGAGGTGGGCAACCCTTTGAGTCCTGCGACAAGGATAATGCTTCCAGTTCAATAGGGCGCAAGGAGAATATTCTCTTCGTATTTAATCATTTAACGCCTCATTAATTCATCACTTTCAATAAAATTTACGCTTATATAAATTTTTCCGTGGCGCTTAACGCAGGTGCTTGAGGGAGTGTGTGTATCCTGTGTCCTGGCAGTGGGCGTGTGTGCGAGAGTGCGGCCAGGAGTCGCTTCAGTGGACACAGTAACACCGCCCAGATACTGCCCGCGGCTATTGCGCCAGGAATTCATTGAATTTTCCGATATCCACCAACGTGAGCTACTTTGCAATTAACTTTGAAATTCTGCAGAGCGAAAAAATGTCATATAACACCCACAGCAGAACATAAATATTGGAGGGAAAATGTGCGAATCTCCATGCAAGTCACGATGCTAAGAGCTTTTTCCTATATATTATACCTGGCTTTCAAGCGGCTAAATGGCCAAAGGATTTTTATTAATGGTAGAATTCGTTGAAAGCAAACATTCCGCCTTGGAATTCAGATTCGGATTGTTTGGAAATCGCCAACTCACTAACCATAGTGAGCTGCCTCTGGCCAGGCCTCTACTGTTTGCTGTTTTAAAAATAACTCCTTGTTATTCCATGGAAAAGCGTGCACATCGGGGAAATGTAAAAATATTGATGTTTTCAGCGGGCTATTTTTAACTGGATACACTCTTTTGGGAAATTAGCAACCAAAAGGCAATCGCCATCGATTATGGATCAGTGGGCTACAGCCCTATATACTGTATTCAAGTGGGGTTATTTTCGCCAATGCGGGGGGGGGCGGGGCGGGGGTTTCTCGGCCCCTGCTCGGCTCGGGGTTTTAAAAATAAGTGAATATTTATTTAAAAATCATGGCACTTCCAAATCCAATGCAGCCGCCATCGCCATCGTGATCGCGATCGCCACCGGCAAGCAACCTAGAAACAGATGCTCAGAAATTTCCTTTCTTTTAGTCGAAGGAGATCATCACGGCAAGCAACACAGCGCAGATCGAGCCGAACCGAAATATCTTTTTTGAAAAGCAAACAAAACGCAAATGTTCTCAGTGTGTGATCGGTCGGGTCGAGAAGTAAAGAGCTTTAATAATAAATCGACTGAATATCGTTTCGTTTAGCGGCACTGGGCTGATGAATTAATCCGAAAACATCCAAATTACTGAGGAATTCTACGGAATAGGATATACAAATTATGAATAGGAATATAGGATATGAACGCCTTGCTCGCTTGTTGAATGCATAATTGGCCGCCTAATGCGATTTGGCCATAATCAGATTAGCTTCTTTCTTGGCCAAACAAAGCGAAGGCAAACAAAGTGGGAAAAGGCAGGCAGGCTGGTAGGAAGTCATGTGGGTTACCCAAAAGCTGCCACAACCCGCCAAAAGAAATCCTTTGTACACACACTCTCTAAGCAAACACTCGCACAGCAGCTCCCACGAATCTCATCCATGAAAACGCCATTAAAACACTTGAAGAGCGCTTTGGCGACGCTTAACTCAAAAGCTCATCAAAAAGATGTTCCTGGCGGTCGGGGAATCCCCAGAGGCCGGTGGCGGCTAGAGGGGGCGGCAATGAAAGTAGCTAAGGAAAAGATTATTTCCTTGCCACGGCAGTGTTATTGTCTTATTTCGGGTTACATCTCTAATTTTAAAATAAACAGAGCCAGATGAACCTCAGCACTGATCCGATACATATGTATCCGAGAAATGCGAAACAAGACAGCAGGCCACAGAACCGAAGAAGAAAAGTGTTATTTTTATAGAACATTTATTTATAATTATACATTCTCGGTGTATATGCGATTTCTGCGCCAGTAAAGTGAAGTGTAGGAATTATACATAAGTCTATAGCTACACCTCCTGCTAAAATATGTACTCGTATAGATTCCTCAGCAATGTTTTCGTTTCCAATTTTCGATTTTATTTTATTCCTTCGCGTTGTCGCTAATCGAAACGATCGGAATCGGAATAAAAGTGCAAGTTTTTCAAGAAACAAATGATTAATTCAGATAGTATAAGGAATGAAAGCTGCAAATTAAGTGAAAGTATAGGTTGTGTGTTAAAATACTACCTTTAAATATTAAAAATTAATATTTAAATACAAAAAGAAGTGAGAAATCCCGGCAACATGTTGCCAACGAGTGCTGTGACTTTTAGGCAACAGAGGACGCTGTCAAAAAAGGCAGGCACTAGATGGCGCCACTCTCGCGATCGGCGGCTGCCTCAGCCACCCTACCACAGATGGCGCCAGTGGTTTTACGAGAAGTAAGCAACCAGAAATTTGTATCTTTTCTTCAAGTTTTTCCAAACCAAGCTTCTTGCCTTAAAAAGTCTACCATCTTTATGGCCTTAGGCTAATCCCTGGAATAACAAAAACATTGAAAGTACTTGGAATGAGGCTAGAATGCCACTAGAGGCTGAAGCTGTCAATCACTCGGAAGTGAGGCTTTTCCGCTTCGAAATTTAATATTCAGGATTCCACTTACCCATTCCACTTTCCACACTCCAAACTCTCAATTTTTCCGACTGCCAATATATAAAAGGGGAATCCTAATAAAAGAAGAGTCTGCAGAGTTTTTATTTTTCAAATAAAAACCAACTTAAAGAGAGCAGCCATAGTATTTTCCTTATTTATTTCCAAGTTTAGTTTTTTATTTTTTAAACTGACTCGAAACTGCAGCAAAAAGTTGTTTATTTACGCAAATTTTTGTACACTTTGGATGACGGCCAAGAATTGAATATATTCCCAATTGGAAAATCACGAGGAAAAACACGAACGAGAGCCCATTTTCCGGCTAAAAAAGAGGATAGAGAATTAAGATTTTCTTGTTTTTGAAACATTTTGGAAGTTTCTTCTCTAAAGAAAAAATCAATAATTTATTTCCCAATAATCCACAATCAAAGCTATGAATATTTTGAACATAAATATGTCATTTTTGTTGGTTTTTCAGACTTATAAGAACATTAAGAGTGGGCGGTGGGAAATCTGTTAGATATATACCAAATATTCAGAAATATATGTCATAGAAAATGGAAAGAGATGGCAGAGTTGAGGTGGAAAATGTCTGAAGGAAAAGGGCAGCTGAAGTCTCTTGATGTTTACTTTTTTTTTTAATAATAAAATAATATAACTTGGTAGCTGTTATTAAAAAATTATACAATCTTGCTAATCCCTATTTCATTTCAGTAGGGTTAGAGTGATTATGTATATATGTACTTTGTAGCTTGTAGGAGGTGATTGCCTCAACTGCCTCAAATCATAGTCTCGAGCACACATCGGTAGCCATTTCAATTCACTTCGCAATGCCATGGCAACGCAGCAACAAAGGCAGCCCACAAGAACACGGTTGCACAGATACTCGAACAACTGCGGATACACAGATACACGTACAAGAAACAGGCACACAGATACATATCGCAGAGATGCTAGGAAACCCAAGAGATACAGAAAGCTGATCAATTCTATGGCAACGTAGGTGGAAGGGAGGTGGAGCACCTTTGTTTGGCTGACTGTAGCTGTTGCCGTTGTCGCTGAAGCATTTCATTAGCCTCCCACGCACTCTGACACTCACAGACACTCATACAGCCTCACTCGGTTACAGATACACACATGGCTGAGATACTCCATCGCGGTGTGGGCGTTCTGTTCAGCACACAACGCGCGCATTTCCTCCGACACTCCAGCAGGCGACTCCTGCAAGTGGATTGTAACCACAACCACCCCAAAAACCCTCAACTGTCTCTCCCGAAACCCACCGACTTGTTGCATTCCCGTGTTATATATGCACTCTTTCCACCCTGAAATATACATCTTATTCAAACACTACTCTCTTTTTGGTCCACAGATACACAGAGTCAGGAATCGGTGTTAGCTGACTACTGCTGCATCTAACTATGTTGCATCTGGCACTTTGCGGTTGAAGGTTCCTGGAGGTTATCCTGGAGATAAGCAGCCAAGGAACAGCTTGCCACAAAAATCAGGTAGGTGGAGTGGGAGTCTGAATGGGGGAATATCAGTAGTGTTGCTCGATCTCTTCCACGTTTGAGTTGGTCAAAAGTATAATGAATAATCAAATACCGAACCTAACAAGGCCGACAACAACAGCTGCGTGCTGCTACACACAAACCCACTCGTACATTCATCAAACGGCGAATATATCCAATGGCGTTGTTGTCGGCTGAACTTTCGATTGGCGTGAAGCGTTTTCATCAAGAGGAATGTTTCCTTGGCTACTGGCGGGGAAATTCCAGAGGCACTCGTTACATAGTTGCCGCAAGTATTGATGGTTTTAAATTCCAGTCTTCGCACCGTTCCGTTCAGCCTGTATTCATTCCCATAATCAAAGATGCTCCTCCGCATCAACATCGAACGTCATCATCGCTCATCATGATATATTCACGGGAGTGTCGGGCATTTAAGCACGCGTCGTCTTAGAAAGCGTATATCAAAATGGTGTATCTATAGATACATATATGTATGCATCTGCACATCTGACAGATTCAGTTTGTGGAAAATTTCACCTGAAGATGAAATTATTATTTGAATTTTCTTTTTTCTGTTTGAGAACTACACCATCGACGCCACCATAAAATAAAACTAAAGTTTCCCTTTTAGGGCAGAGTGGTGCGCCACCCGGCCAACCCCCCCCCCTTCCCGGTTGGACCGCCACCAGACTTGCCCCTTTGGCGCTCCTACCGTTTCGACTTGACGTCGTCGTTGTCGTCCCGTTCTCTGTCATTTCATTTGCAGCTTTAAGTATTTTGGCCCGCGTCCAAAATGTTTTTCATGTCTTGTCGCCAACCAGCACACTCAGACGGTCGGATCTGGGGGAGAACACGGAAGCGGGGACGGAGATGGAGATGGGGAGCGCAGAGCACACGGGGCGATTAGTGATTAAGCGTGAAAATATCAGATCCATGAGGTACAGCAACCGCAGAAGCACCAGCTTCTAGAGACATTCTAGTTTTTGCTAACTTCTAGTTTCCATACCTGGTGCTTTCATAGTTCTGGGGTATATGGTATTTGGTGCAATTTTTAAGGGATTTGGGGACTAGAGGTTCCCCACAAAAACATCTTAAAAATTCATCACAATCGTAGCTTTTAGAGAGAAGTTACAGACATTTTTGTTGCTACTACCGGAAACTGGAGTCTAAAAGTATGCAACACATTTTATGTTAGTTAGTCGGGAGGAGTATCGGGTATGGTATTGTCCAACAACATTATTTGTAAGATCTTTAATAAATTTTAAATTTTTTAACTGAAAAATTGTATTATTGAATTATAAGAACATAAAACACAATAGTTGGGCAGAATATATATGTATATTTCGTACTATCGGTGGGGTGCCATTGTTTCTTCTCGTTCCACCCATTCCGGAATATCGTATAGCTCCGGATCATATATCAATCAGGGAAACACATACATCTGTACATATGTATAGGCAGGCATGTGTGTTACGATTTCCATGTGATTTTCGATGCCGGGATTATCCAGCCAGCCAATACCACTATATCGGCCGATCGCCGGAGGGGCGATAAACAGGCGGCTATTTGTTTATACGGAATGTCCGTATAGAAAACACTGCCAGCCTCCGGCCATCCTCCGCTCGCCATTCTCCCTTCGTGGGGTCTGTGGTGAGTGCCCGTCCCGTATATGTATCCCGTGTATCCATGCGTGTATCTGTATCTGAATCGGTCTCTGTAAATGTATCTGTATCTGTATCTGCAGCTGCGCAATTGGCGACGACAGACATCGGACGCTGTTAGCTGACATGAACAGCAACTGGTGAGCCGGGCAGGGGGCAGGATTTTGCAAGGGGCTGCCAGCCAGCCAGCCAGCCGGCCTGCCAGCCATTCCTACATATTCTGGTATTCCTTCTTGCAATTACAGATACGAGACGCTTTCGTAACGCATTTTGGCAGCACCTGTCTGTGCTCCCCCCCACCCGGCCCCCACTCTCCCAGGCATTGCAAAATCTTGTGTAGAAAAATTGAAACATTTCAAAAGAGCACGGCTGAGGAAAATTGAAATTTAATCAGCACACTCGCATACCCTCTCGAAAGTGTCCGTGTATCTGTGTGCTCGAGCGTATCCGCGGGATACACCGGTGGCGGGAGAGGGACCAAAGCAGCGCCGCGCTATGTGAGCACCCATACCGACGCAGATACATTCCCCAAGCGAGAGAGAGGTGTTCGAGATCGAGGCGAGCGCATTGTCTATATTTAGACCAAAATGCAAATGGCGTCCGTAGACTCACACACACACACAGGCACACACACACACACACACATAGGAACGAATAGTTTCCCCGAGGTGGGTTTTTCAATTCTGCGCATGTGAAGATTCAAAATGGCCAAACGGCATTTGTCTAAAATCTCCGTTCTTATAGATTTGATTTGTTTTCTAAATTTAAGATTTTGTTTTGGTTTCTGCGTTAAATTTATCTCGTGAATGAACCGCACCGGCCAGGCCAACAACAGGTAGCGGCAACCCCCACGGCCAAAATTATTATCAATTTTCTGCGAGCGTGCTAAGTAAACAATCGATTCGGGCTAACAATGTTATTGGCCCGATCCGGCCCGGCCCGGCCCGTCCCGGGTTTTTATTTTTACAAACCGCATCAGATCTTGTGAGTGGGCACGTGCCGCGCCAAAAATCGCACAGATCCCCCAAACATACGTATGTTTATATATGACTGTGGTCGCAGGAATATATGCGCTTATAGATATAGTTTTCTGGTGTTTGCATCATCACGATCGTACTGCCAGCCAGTCCGTCCGGCAGCCAGCCTGGTGGTTCCCGTGTTTTTTCTTATGGTTTTCTGGTTTGTTTGCTTCTCCCTTCACTGCCTTCCATGTCTTCGATTATCCCCCAGATGTTTTGCATTCAAAAGTGCTAGACTGGGTGGTCCCGAAATGCAGACTCAACCGATCCTATTTTGAAAGGACAGTGTCGATATACAGGAAATAATACTTTAAGCTTCCTTTTTGCGATTAATTTCTTTTAAGATTGGAAATAATAAACACAATATCTTGTCTTGTCTACAAGCTTGTATTAAGTATCCCCCATTTTCTACACAATTACTCGTCTATTCGTTCCCCTGCTCCCAGCTCAGTTCCAAATTGATGAACAGAATTATTGAAAAATTATGAATCTATGATGTCCCCAAAGGCACAGCACCAACAACAATGGAGCTAAGAATAGAACGGCCCTAGGAAGGGGCTGTGATCGCGACTAAAGGATTGTCAGTGCTCCTCCTTCCCCCAGGCAGCTTCTCGCTTCAGGCCCTCCCGTTGGCGGCTCTCTAGGTATACGGAATCACTTCCATACCTTCAGACAACCGAGCTCCCCGAAGGAGAGAAAAAAAAAAAATAAATACCACGTAGGGCACGTATGGAGCTGCCAGAGATTTGCCTTGGATTACCCTCGGGCTGAGTTCTCCTCGGATATATCTTGTGCCAGTTCAGTTTACTAATTGCTTCCGTTTGGCGATGCTGCCTGGCGATGGTGGTGCTACGGCTGCCCGAAGTTTTCAGAGGTCTAGAGCCTCATTTTAATTGCATTTCTTTTAACGGTAACATCAGTGGCATCACCATCCCCATCCCCATCACCATCCCCATGCCCATCCCCATGCCTATGCCTCCGAGCCCTGTGTTCCTGGGCGACGGTCTGACGGTTCGTCCGCCTGTCTGCCAGTGCGATGCCTTTCCACGTCAATAACATTTACGTGCGGCAGAGATGCGTGTCGGTGAACCTCTCTCTGCCTGTGTGCGTCAGTGCTGGTTCAGTGGCGTAGTCCCTGCCGTAGAGGGAGTTCCGTACTTTCCCGAAAAAACCCCGTCCCGAAGTTACCCGGCCCGGGGTTACGCCTCTGGGCGGGATGTGTTGTAGTTTCGGGGGCCCAATAGGAAACAAATCAAAGGAAACATTGCACAAACACAAGGACTGCACTGAGAAAAAATCCTGTTCAATTTGAGACTACAATAAGGGGTCTACCAAGAGTTTTTTCATTCTAACAGAGAGTGTCTTCTCAGTGTCGTATATGTTTAATATTTGTTTCCTAACATCTAGATTGTTTTTTCAAGTGTCTGCGGCACCAAGTGCTGTATCCACATGGATGTGCCTCATGTCTTATGGTTGCCACCGCTGCCTCGCTTCGCTTTAGGTGGGAAAGACAATAAAATTTGGTTGCAGGCCAGCGAGGAGAAACACAACAACACCTCTCAGATACGTATACCCATGGAGATGTAAAGGTTCCCCCGTAGAGGCCTCAAGTGGCTTCGGGTCCAGACATTTCCGACCGTAGAATCAGCACCCAGGGAGAACCCTATGTTTCTGCATCCGGCAACCCGGAAGCTGTACCTCAGCAGCCGAAGGACTCTGCCAATTGAGACTCGACACCAAATCCGTTCATCTCTCTGTTATCCTTAGACAGCTGTTCTGAGGAGATCCGGGCAGGACAGGGTGCTTCCTAATATGTAAATAGTGGAACGGAGAAGACATTCCTATCGGGGCTTGGCTACCAACTAGCATCGATTAAAATGAAAAAAAAAGACAATATGAGAGTCGAATATCAGAGCCAACACATCATCGCCTTCCGCTTGGAAGCTCGTCTTCTCTCTGAGCTCCCAGGCCTTCGTTCGGAATGTCACTTGTTGAGCCCCATCTGCTCCTCCCGGCTAGGCCCTGCCGCCCGAAAGTGTCGCTTTGCATCAGCTTACAAGATTTATGGTATCCTTTCAACCTAAACCCTCTCTTGCAGCATCAGTTTTGTTGTTTTTCAGCTTCTGCAGGGGGCATGCCGCACATGTGCGAAGCCATCGCCTTCTGTGGCGTCTGGGGGGGCAAGAACGCAACCGGGGGCCGCACTACTCCGCTCGAAAGGTTAAAGTTAAACGCGTGTGCACTGAACTGAGCTCCATACATCGCCGGAGACATCCATCGATTTACAAACAAAAAACGAATATTCCGATACTCCTCCCCGTTTCTAATTGCCATTTTCCACTTTGTACGATTTCTGCCAAGCGATGCAAGCAGAGTCCCCAAAGCGAGTCCTACTTAGCATCCTCTGGGCCGAGTCCTGGCTCCTGTTTTGTTTTCAGCGAGAAGCACGTGCCTCGTATTAGTAGAGTGTGTGTGTGCGTGTGGTTGTGATTGTGTGCAAGGAAAATATTTACACTTGATGGAACATAATAAAGACATTAGGGAAATATTGTGTTGTGTGGTCCTAACTCAAGTTCTGTGGGTGGAAATTGTATTAAACTTATCAGCCGCCCAACGCCCACAGCCCACCGCCCATCGCCCATCGCCCACCGCCAGCCGCCCCCCCGGGGTTCTTTTCTTCGAGGATACGGGAGCGTGTGTATGGAGGACACTTTGCTTTATTGCTATGCGAGTTGTCAGTTTTCGTGTGTCCGCTTGTCAGCCTTGTCCCGAGTCCTGTACCTCCCCCACTACTTTTCTCTCTAGCACTTTTTAGCCTAAAATTCAACCAAGATTCAGCTTTAAAACTATTTTGTTTAAGGATATATGTATGTAGATCCTCTTGTTTATCTTGGAGCTGCCAGGAAGAATGAAATTCATTGAGGCTGTCGACCATCCCACTCCTCCTTCGAAAGAGCATGAATTCGTAGTATTTTTCCTCTGCTGGTGGATACATAAATAAAGGTGATTGATAAGCCACCAACGCCCACGCACCACTAAGAGTGGCATTCAACATTCAGCATTCAGCATGATTCCAAAGTGATTACCTTTCTCAATGTCGCTGCCGCCAATCGGGAGGTGTTATTTTAGCAGACTTTTTTCCGCAGCCTATCTATCAATGAACTGGCTCCTCTTATATTATGAATGAACTGATGAGGCCTAATTCGAACTGGCTGCCGTGTCGTCCCAGCTATTTGCCGTCCGTTTCAATTATAAACCCTTTTAGACCGTGTCCTTGCCCCAAAAAAGTTTCCGCATAAAATATGTGTCGTTTTAAGGCACATCCCCTCTTCCGATCTCGGGAAAACTGTTCCAGCAACAAGGGGAATGCTGAGTGTGACAGGTGTTGTGGATTGCAGGTCAGGTCCTGAATCCTGAAACCCGAAAGTGACAAAATTTGGCTAGCAAGTTCTGTGATGCTTGAGCTTAAGCTAATTGTAACTATAGCCGACTGTCAAAGCCAATTAGAGAGACTTCTAACGGGTTAACCCTTTATAAGGTTATTTTATAATAGATATATTATGATTAAGTTGGATAACTATCTAAATATATTAAGATATAGTACTATTTATTTAGTATAGGTTAGAGTCTATAAACTCTCGTCATCATACCTTTATATTATCCTTTATAAGGAAGTTCTATAATGGATCTATTATATCATGTTGGATATACGTGAATATCGGCCTATCGTATTCAAATAGTTGGAAATATAATATAAAAATAGAATATATAATATACAATACATATTATTCATAAAGTATAGTAGTGTAAAGTAAAGTAGAGCCTATAGTCCATCATACCCTATAGTTTATTTGCAGGTTAACCCTTTATAAGGAAGTTCTATAATGGATCTAGTATATTGTGTTGAATATTTATGAATATCTTGATTATATAGTAAGAAAAATATATAGTATGATGTTGTACTTTTTATTTGGTATAGTATTGATCTATAGACTCATCATACCTTTATGGAAACCCCATAGATTATTCGCATTGCGCAACATTGTTAGATAAAAAACAACCATCGGAGGGTTAAGCTGAGGCTGACACATCAATGGGAACTTATCAGTCATGCAAACAGAGAAATGCTTTCACTTACACCTGCTCCCCTCCCACCCCCGCCCCGGCACACGTGTTAAGGTGGAATTATTCAAACTGACAAGCACGGCAAGCAGAGAAATTTCGAAGCCAGGGCCGTCGGCAGGCTGCGTGGGCGGGTTCCCCCCCACCCCCATCCCCTTATCGAGGAGTCGCAGAAATTGATTTGATTACGTGCGGCTACTTGTCCTTTTCGGCGAATCCTTGAGCTGGCGTTTAATTACATTTAAATTGCAGTCACCGCTCAGTGAGGAAGTCGGCAGGAGCTGCGCGGGTTAAAGGACATGCGAGCATAAGCCCGCCTAAGTCTAGCAATCGCAATGTAATTAGGCAATGCTAATGGCGACACTCCACCCTTCGTCGCAGAGCCATAATTGCCTCAGTCCTGTTTTTGGTAGCTCGTCGTATTTATTTTATTCCGGGGAAGGGGCGGGCGGGGCATTTGCATAATTGATCTCTCCGTGGGCATTTTTCAATTTCAAAATCTCGGCAAGCAATTAAAAATGTGGTGTTCCCGTGTAATACCCGGTGCTTACAACTGGAGTCTCTGGAGTCTGCGGAGTCTCCGGGAGTGCCTACTTGAGGCTCAGTTTCCAAGACGAGCAGTCTTGGCAGGAAAGGCAATTTGAATGAGATTTATGAAATTACCTACACCGAGTTTCAAAATCAAAAACGAAACAAAAAGGGAGCAGAATGGGGTTGATGTTCCACGTGGTAGCGACTTGGCTTGGGGTGCCTCATCACGCAAGGCACTCATCTTCGGTGGAAGAAGATCCCGCGACGAAACCCCTGCAACGCCAGGGACAAGCCGGGACCGACCAGGCCCGGCCAGGCCAGCCACTGCAGATGCCGTATGTTGCACATGTGTTGCATGTACCATGTGCAACGTGCAGCCGCATTTCCATCCCAGGGGCATGCGCAAATCGCCGGGCGGCGTTTATTGAATTAAGACTGTCGACGACTGTTTGCAGTTGGCAGTTGTCGCACCCAAGTCGCACTTGGGAGAGAAATCCAGCAGTCCAGAACGTTGAAACTCACAAGGACATCCTAACTGCGACTGCGACTGCAACTACATATGCAGGCTGCGCTTGCAACATTGTGGCGCCCCTGAGAGGCAGTAAGCCATTAAACGGGTAATGCGATCGCGGGCATGGGTACTGCGTGACTTTAACAGAATTCCAGTTGGGAAGATCGGATCTGTGGCATCTGGTATTCGCACCCATGGCCGTTAACGATCCCAGTAATACAGTCAGATATTGTAGGGAATAATAACTTGTATTCTGTGACCCGAATTCTCAACCTTTCCCCTCTGTGACCTTTGGGGCTATGTAGGTTGGGATTTGTGGCTCCACCGTTTAGTTTCTCCCTCACTCCGGCCTAATAAAGCGTGTTTAACACAAATAATATCCTACTTAACGGGACAATCGTCGAGGCCCGGAGCCTCTGGGATTCCCAGACCCTCCGCTCGCACGACCCCCCGGATAGTAGCATTCATAAATTGAATTCAGCTTTGTGGCATGTAACTACCTCGCTCTGAATAGGCAATCATCAGTCGAGCAGAAACAATGACTGGTTGCCACAGAGCCTAGTATCCAAGGACCACTCTTCAAGGACCTCCCACTCCACCTACCACTCCCACTCCGCCTCTGTCTCTCTATGCCTTCCGCTTCCGTTTCAGTTTCGTTCGGGTTTATAATTCCACTGTTTTCTTCCTTTTTTCTGGCACTGCTGCTGCCAAACGCAGGTCAACAAAGTTTTTATTAAGCTGCGTCGGGCAGCAAACTAATAGTGGGTGGTGGGGAGTACCAGGAGCAGGAGCAGGAGCAGCAGGAGCAGGAGCAAGGACAATGTGTTGTGGCACGAGAGGCAAACAAATAAAATACACACAAAGAGGCGGTGGGCCGGGGAGGGTGGTGGCAGATACCGATACACAGCCGTTGGGGCGGCGGGCGGCGGGGAAATAATTAACATTTATGAGTGGGCGCTAGAACGGGACAAGAAGCTCGTGGTGAAAAAAATCGAAGGAGCCCGGGAAATGTAACTGTTGCTGTGGCTCTGGGCTCTCCGAACGGCTGATTGATCTGGTGCGTGTGTAGGGGTGTGCGTGTGGGGCAGCAGCATATGTTTTTGTTTGACCCCCACACGCCGCCAGGCACACTCACCTCTCCCCCACCGACGGCTCCCGCTCATTTCGCTCAGTTCGCCGTCCAGCACTCTCGCTCCCACCCAAATGAGGCTGGTACTCTTGCTTTCGTTGCGAGTCAGAACTCAAGTCGGCGCCTGCGCACTTTCACTCGCTCGCTCCTTGTCTCTGTCAGTGTCTGTGTGTGTGTGTGTGTGTTTATGTGTGTGTGTGTGTGTATGTGTGTGATATTTTGTTACAAAAAAAGGCAAAAACAAAGACGGGCGACCGTGTATCTGTGTGCCAGAGTATCTGAGCCTGTATCGGTATCTGAGAGATGTGTGTGCGAGTCGAAGAGCGAGTGTAGTGGTATCCGTGCGATTCGTGCCTCGCGTTACGACGTCAACGCCGACGTATCCGTCAGTACGTTTGTACGCGTCCGCAGCGCCGCTTCTTCAGTTTTTCGGTTTGGGAAACTTGCAGTTTGCCGTGCGCGTTTAGCGTTTACCGTTTACCGTTTACCGTTTTACAAGTTTTACCGTTTAGCGTTTGATTTTATATATAGTATATATATTATATATTAGATTCCGGCCGATTTGATTCTGGGCAATACTCGATCTTCGATCTGCTCTCGATCTTCGAGAGCCACAAAACGCTACCGAGCCACGACGCTACGAGAAATTATGTTAGCTCACTGCTGTCGCCCCTCTTCGCGCAATAATTTATTTTTACTCCAAACAAATATAAACAAAATCAACCATCTATTTCCAAAAATAAATTAACAAAGGCAAAAATAAGCATAGCCGTCGGACAATTATAAATTGTTATTTTTAACTTTTATTTGCTGCAAGTCGTGTGCCGCCGCACCGTGTCCCCGTATCCCGCGTACGTCCGCCCACGTCCGGGCACTCTGCTTGTATTTATTTACAAATATCAATTTTATCTGGATTAACCAAAACATAAGAGCAAACAGAATATGACTGACTGCATTTCACGGTGATGTTTTGTAACACAAACTCTTGAAACTTTTAATAAAACATAAATAAAATTGCATCCGAAATCGCCACAACTCGTAAGTATGCTAGAGTATCTGTGCAAATTAGAGATCGATGGAAGATCCTATAGTGTTTTTTCTAACTATTTTCGAAAAAAAAGGGACTCAGCTAGTTGCTGGATAGAAAAAGATCTACCAAGTTAATCAAATCAAATTATTAGTTTGAATTGCAATCGCACTGGAATTACTCATTAATTTGTCGCTCTTGACAGATCCGAGTTTCGTGAGAATTCCTTGATGTTTTTGATTAATAATGGCCCACCATTACCCACTCTAACTGCCAAAGGGTTAACCAGATAGCGGGGAACTGACGTCATCGATGGCCGAACCGCTTCGATAGGGTTCCGGAGAAGAGATATCCCTCGTCTTTGGTTGGGAGACCCACTTTTGATACCCTCTCCCCTACCATTGATTTCGTTTGATGTTTCAACTTCTTTTCTGGAAAGCTTTTCGCGAATAATACATTCCAGTACCAGTACGCACATACCACTCACCTACCATGTATGTACGAGTATGTATTTATATGCTGATTGATGTACGTATGTACGTACGTGTGTGAGGACTGGCCGTCGAGTGATAAGAACCTTTCCTATCAGTGGTACCGGGTGCGACAGAGAAGGAGTGCGAACGCTTCCAGCGAAGTTCAAATCCATTTTCCCTCCTGCTATCAAGTTCTTTTGCATGTAGTTTTATGACCGGACTAGCAGTGCTGGTACTGACGGACTGGCCGACTGATTGGCGGACTGGCGGACTGCCCGACCGACTGGCCGCCCGATTGGCGAATTCTGCTGATAATTGTCTGCACTTTGTTTCAGAAGTGAATTAAGAAAAGACCGCAATTGAAATTATAAATCGCTGTTATCGCCCGCCGTCCCTGTCCCCCGTGGCATCGGGCGTACTAGCCAGCTGGAGTAGCCAGTGCGTGCAATGCACTTTGACACCTACACAGGAGCTAACAAACAAAGCAATTCAGATCGCCGTAATCGGGATAGATTTGCTTTGGACTTGGCCACGGCGATTATCGAAAAATAGCTTGAGATAGGCCTTGTGATAATGCGATCCCCTCGGAGCTCTGTTCCGATGGAGTTCTTCCCTGAAACCCTATATCTCGTCATCTTGATAGAAAACAATTATTAAATAGTGCATATAGAATGTAAATACTAGCTCTCCCTTTGGACAAAAAAAAAACTTACCCTATCAGTTGAAATAACTTGTTGGCAAATTTTTTGTCACCAAAAAATTACTGAACCACACGGCCGATGATAAGAAATATTCGCAATCTAATGCTGCTTTCATTCCACTATCTGCCAACGAGAGCGAGAGTGTCCCTTATCACAGGTGCGGTTGTGTAGGTGCCGAAAAAAACCAATTGAGGTGTAGGATGGAGGGTGTAGGATGGGTGTTGGATGGGTGTAGTTATGAACAAGCAAATACCTATTCCTTTTGAGATAATTATTATTATTATTTATTCTACTCTATTATTATTAAACATTCTTCTGGTTGTTTTGTTTGGCACTCTCCCCCGCCTGCTCGTCGGGCGGGCGAGTAGTGTTTGCGGCGGTGGGAGTTTGGGCGCGATAAGATAGGAGGAGGAGCCCCGCCACCCGAGAACCCGAGTATGTTTCGACTACCTTAACATGAGACGCGTGTTTCTGGAAGAAAGAACCTTGGATTTCGGTTTTTTGTTGTTCTATTTTTTTTCGCTTTTTGCAATCATAGTGGCTGATAATGGGGCTGCAGGAGAAATTCACGAAATTGGAAACTCAAGTTTGGAGATATATGTGCACTAGCTTCAAGATAATGGAGCGTTTCAAAGGTTCCGGCTCAGTGGCATTTCGAAATGACGCGTTTCTGGCGCATTTGTGGCTGGAAGCGCGCGTGTGGCTTTAATTAAATCGGCATTTGTAACCAGGGATCTGAGAATGCGTTAACTGCGGCACATTAACAACGCAAACCAGATACCAGATGGGGAGGGGACATTGACAGATTTGTTGCAAGTCAAAAGTGAAAGTATTCTGTCGGCAGCGGGGTTATGAAATAATAAAATATATATATTAAAATGTGATATAGTTTTTGTATACATTTAATAGGCTGTTAATAATTTAAAAGTTTTTATTTGGCAAGACAGCTGCTTTGCCATTAAGATGGAATTTATGAATTCCCAAAACTCGCCCGTAATTGGAGCTTGTTCGGAGGCTTTTGGGAGGCTGCTGTGAGAGATTGCACTCGCATCCTCATCTGGGGATCATCTCAGAACTGGTTTCGGCGATCAGCTCGCAGTTCATTCATCCAAAATACGGAAAAGTTGCAAATTTGCATAAATTTAGCCGCGGCAAATGCTAATTGCAGGCAATCAAGGGGACAGCAACAAGTTCTCGGCGACCGCAGAATGTGATTCATTTGGAATCAGATCGATAATTCGACCGTGCATTGCTGTTCGGACGAACAATTAGAAACAAACAGAGAGGAGGACTCTATGGTCTCTGTGGGGAAACACCCACGCATTGTTAGCGCTGGGACGCTGGGACGCTGGGATGCTTTTTGTGCTTTTTGGTCATTTGCCTAATGATGTCGCCTCCGACTCAGACTTTCAGGCTTTGGGCCAATTAAACGGAAGAACGTGCGGCGGCAGTCGGCTGCGTTTTAATTGCTCCAGCCACAAGAGAAATGTCTTGACACACATCCTTCCTTCACATCTTGCTTCCTTCCTTTCTCGCACATATCCTTGTGGCCACTTGAATTCCCTGGGTCTTGACCCAGTCCAATGCTGCCAAGATAGATGCTGCAATCCCACGCAGCTGCAGCCACAAACGGTTAATTGTTGGGATGGAAACCGTGTTAAGTTCTTTCAGCCTCAGGCCATTTCTTTTGTTGGCTTTTCGGCGGATAGCCAACTGATTGTTTCTTACCTCTTTCTGTCTTCTTCGCCCTTCTCCGCTGGCAATTAGTCAGCTATTAACAATTGCTTTTGTGGGGAAACAGGTAACACTTTTGTCTAGAAACTAACCAACTAAGGTAAGGGGATTTCCAGCTACTTGATTTTTACCTTTTGAGTTTGTTTTGTAGAAATTATAAGCAAGGCTTTGGTATTCAAGTCCGCAAGCTGATAAGTATGCTATAGAAAATGGGAATTCTTTCGCTCGAAAACTAGTTGGCTAATTGTCCACTCTGGCCTTGTCACTTGCCCGTTTTCTGGCCAATGATGTGTAGATGGACGTGGTGGGGGGCTAATTGATTTAGTTTGTCATGGCCTGGCAGTTTCTCCATCTTAATTATTCATCCGCAAGCTGAACCTTGGCCAGTGACTAAAAGAGATTGTAGGTCCTACAAGCTATTGATGAACTTCTACTTAAAACTATTATTTTGACTTGAACCTGCAAGTGTTTCTCAAACTAACTAGCATCTGAAATGCTAAACGGTATTATTATTTGGTTCTTGCTGGTTTTTTGTCCATGAAATGGTAGCGTCATCATTATTGATTCCTTTCTTAGTCCTGTTCCGTTCCTTTCCATATTAATAATGCATGCCAAAGACACTGAGCAACAAAACTCACGCATAATCAAGACGGGGAACGGGGCATGGGGCTTGGGGCATGGGGAACGAGGCACGAGGCCCGGGAATCGGAGGAAAGCCACAAAAAGTATATCGAATTGGTGGAGTGTGCTCCCCCTTGATTTTTATGTGTATGTGCGCGCTGGCCGCCACACATTCTCGTCAAGGCTAAGGGCCCTTTTCCATGTCCTGTCACAACCCATTTCAGCCACCCCCCGACGTGCCCCCGACCTCCTGCCACCCCCTAAAACTGAGGCATATTGCGTAGGTCGCTGCGTGAGCCGAAATGAAAAGTCGATGAAGAAAGTGGGGCTGCAGGGATACGGAAAGTGAGCCAGCTTTTCCCGGCGTTGTCAAGGCAGCGTTCGGCAGTGTTGTCTGGGACGAGTCCTGCCGGAGGACAAACAGCAACAGCGCCCAGAGCCAAGCAGGCGAGTGAACTTCATCCGCCTCAATTTCCATCTCAGGAACACCAAAAGAAATTGCTGCTGAGGTCTTGAAACCAAACCTAAGTGGATTTATTAAGCTGGAGACTACATTGTAGCTGTTAAAATGATACAAAAGATAATTCCGAAAATTAATTATTTTAAAATCTCGGTACTCAGTAGGATCTGAGTATTTTTTAGAGTGTCTGAATATCTGAGATACTTTTCTGACTCGCGTTTTCCAGCCACGTGCCGCTGCCGCAGCGAGAAATGTGAGGAGACTCAAGTGGCAGAGTGGCAGTGGGGGCAGAATCCGGGGTAGAGTGATGCCTTAACTTCCGCTTTTCCGCCACTTTTGGATGCTAGATGCTGCTCCGGTGTAGCACTTCCGTTTCCGCTTTAAAAACAGTTGTAGAGGAACCTGTTTGAAGAGCGATTTCCTTATTGATTCAGTGCGCTTTGCGGTCTAATGTTCCAGGACATCAAAGCGTTTAGGAAAGTGCGAATCTGTGACTGCCTCGGGTATGTAAGCGGTCACATTAATTAACTTGGTCCAGTCGATGAACTAGGTCATCCTGCCGGAGAGCGAGTGGCGGGATAATCGTGCCCCACTGGTGCATTGAACTTTCAGCGCCAGTGGAGCGACTGGCAGTCCTGCTCCGCCGTCCAGGTGGAAAACCTTTTGAAGTCGCCAGCAGTGGCTAAGTGGGTTAAACGATCCCCTCGTCGGCTTGGGGTTAATTTTTACTTCGATTAAGTATGTTTTAGCCATTCCATCCACTCATGTCCTTTTTGGTCCTGCTCTCTACTTCCAGTTACCTGAAGACAATTTATATACATATGTGAAATATTATGTCGTTTTGAGAAGCCGTCCGTTTACAACAAGAACTTCTACAAAAAAGGATAATAAATTTATATACCAAATAGCATAACTATGCCCCGAAGCTACAGCCAGTCCAAGAGGAAACCGAGAAGCCACTAATCGAGTTGTCCGGATCCAGTAGCCGGAACATCCAGCCCAGAAGGGAAACGAGTCACATACACCAACAACAACCAGAGAAGGAAGAAAGCTTGCCGAGATGGGTCGCAAAAAAATCCAAATATCACGCATCACCGATGAGCGCAATCGGCAGGTGAGTGCTCTCCAGAAGTGAAATAATACAATTAGAGTGCTACCCACCTGGCCTGCCTCCGCTCGGCCAAGGCTATTTTTGTGGCCATCGCCATGGCAATGGAGGGCAGGACTCCGTTAATTAGGGAATCGGCAATCGCAATGTTAAATCGATTTGCGGCTATTAAATGGAAATCCAACACTTGTGGGAATAGCATTTCCTCATTAAGAGCTAAAGTTGAATAATCTTGGTATTATTTTCAACATAAGGTACGCAGGAACCTGCTCTCGTAGTAGTCCGAGTCCGTGGCGGGGCCGTAAACGCGTCATCACCGACACCAAAGTCGAAACCAAAACACGAAAACAACAAAGATAGAGCCCGCCCATAGAAGGAGCAGGTAACGGCTTGTTTATTGCCTTAGCCAGGTTCCTGCGGCCTTGACTCGGTCATAATCGATTCATTACCAACTGGCGGGGCCGCTCTCGGGTCAGACTTGAATGGTGGCAGGCCACTTGGGCGTCTAATTACATTTTCGAACCGCATTAATATTTTAGCAGTGCGGACAGTAATTGAGCAATGTTTCTACTTCCGTTTCCTCCTCCCCCCTCCCCACACAGGTGACCTTCAACAAGCGAAAGTTTGGGGTCATGAAGAAGGCCTACGAGCTGTCCGTGCTCTGCGACTGCGAGATCGCCCTGATCATCTTCTCGTCGAGCAACAAACTGTACCAGTATGCCAGCACCGACATGGACCGCGTCCTCCTCAAGTACACGGAGTACAACGAGCCCCACGAGTCCCTCACCAACAAGAACATAATCGAGGTGAGTGTTACGGGATGGCACCATGTGGCAAGCAAAGATTTCCCAATAAAGTGAATAGGTTTAAAGTTAAAAAAAATCAAAGTAAAATTACTCTAAGCACTACTGTATTTTTTGCACTGTACGGGTAGTCGAGGTTGCCTCTACACCCAAATGGTTTTGTAATGTAAATGTTGCGACGTACGCCACGATTTTGGATTTACATAATTTAGCAAAACAAAGCGGAGAATAGAATCCCCCGGCAATTACCACCTCACTTTCGCTTCCCCTCTTCTTACGCCTGTTTTTGCTGTTTCCGACCGATTTCCCCCCCACAGAAGGAGAACAAGAACGGCGTTATGTCGCCGGACTCGCCCGAGGCGGAGACAGACTACACGCTGACGCCGCGGACGGAGGCCAAGTACAACAAGATCGACGAGGATTTCCAGAACATGATGCAGCGCAGCCAGATGGCCATCGGCGGAGGAGCAGGAGCGCCCAGGCAGCTGCCCAACAGCAGTTACACCCTGCCGGTGTCGGTGCCGGTGCCGGGGTCGTACGGAGAGAACCTGCTCCAGGCCAGTCCCCAGATGTCTCACACCAATATCAGCCCACGTCCATCGAGTTCGGAGACGGATTCAGGTGGGATGTCCTTGATAAGTTAGTACAAGTGGCTCTCGCGGTGGTGCACACTCATTTCTATCTATTATCGTTTTGGTATTTGATCCTGTTTCTTCCCTTTCCCTGTTACTATCCTTTGTTACTGTCTTATAACTGAGTTTGGCTGAAATTTATTTGTTTAAACCACTAACCTCTGCTCTGCGACCTTTGCTGACTTTTATTTAAAACTCATTCACCCACATCTAACCGAATGCCATTCGTTCTTTTACGAGCCGGTGTCCTTTGACCCGCGCCTGTTTGTGAGCCAATCAAGTACCTGGTGATAAACGTGTCTTATGTTTGCATATTTCTCTCTCTCTCTCTCTCTCGGTCCATCAGTATATCCATCGGGTTCCATGCTGGAGATGTCGAACGGCTATCCGCATTCACACTCGCCGCTTGTGGGATCACCGAGTCCAGGTCCCAGTCCAGGCATAGGTGGGCATTAGAACATTACTCTACACCACGACTAACCCCACTCCCATATCATCTAACACACCATCCAATACTAGTCGGATCCCCATTAGGATTCCCCCCAAACTAATCGCCTCTCCCTTCCAGCTCATCACTTGTCCATTAAGCAGCAGTCGCCGGGCAGCCAGAACGGACGAGCTTCCAATCTAAGGGTCGTCATACCGCCCACCATAGCACCCTTACCGCCCAACATGTCCGCCCCCGATGACGTTGGCTACGGAGATGTAAGACTTGTTGTTTTTGTTTTTTTTTAAACTTTTACATATTTAAAAAATTAATTCATTTTAAAATGACAAATTTAGCAACGACAGAGTCAGACGTCGCTGAACACGCCCGTCGTCACGCTGCAGACACCGATCCCTGCCCTCACGAGCTACTCCTTTGGAGCGCATGACTTCTCTTCCTCCGGCGTCATGGGCAGTGCGGACATCATGAGCCTAAACACTTGGCCCCAGAGCCTGGTGCCGCACTCTAGGTAGGACTACGAGTCTAGCTCCAAATCCGAAAGGATTCTAAACAGAAGTGTGTCTCTTTTCAGTCTCTCACACCTGGCTGTCTCGAATAGCACGCCGCCACCTGCCACCTCACCCGTTTCCATCAAAGTCAAGGCCGAGCCCCAGTCGCCGCCCCGCGACCTCTCCGCGAGCGGCCATCAGCAGAACAGCAACGGCTCCACGGGCAGCGGCGGCTCCAGCAGCACCACCAGCAGCAACACCTCCGGGAACGGGGGCGGAGGAGGCGGTGGCGGTGGCCTGGCGGCCGCCAGCACAGCCAACGTCATCACGCACTTGAACAACGTCAGTGTCCTGGCCGGGGGCGGTCCCTCCGGCGGTGGATCTGGCGGCGGTGGAGGAGGAGGAGGCGCCAGCAACGGCAGCGTGGAGCAGGCCACCAATCTGAGTGTGCTGAGCCACTCACAGCAGCAGCACCTGGGCATGCCCAGCTCCCGACCCTCGTCGACGGGCCACATCACGCCCACAACAGGTGGGTTACGTCCTCTGCTCCCCGCCTCCCTCTGTTCTTTCCTCCTTTATGTTGTTGTATTTCTCGAATTGTTCTCCGAAGGATTCCTGCTTGAAATTGCTGCCGTTTCCATACTAATTTGCGAACGTTTTCGAATTGTTTTGTGAAACTCTGAAAAGTCTCGCCAGCAGCAGCATGTTTCTAGTTCTCTAACGCTTCTTCGTTCAGAAATTAATTTACTTAACTTGACGATAAACCAAACGGGCGTATACTTAATGTTTAGAGTTAAGTATGGGCCCAGTTTCCCCGTTTAAAAAAAGGGTCCTCTTTTTTTAACTTGTCTGACAAAATCTGATGAAATCTGTTCCAAGTCTTATATTTTTACTATATAATACAATTGTCTTTTTTTGCATTAACCACAACCGGCAACAAACAACAATTTTTAGGGCATGATAAGTATGATGGATATCCGTACCGCGCGCTAATGGGACATAATCCTAGATGGAATTTTGCCGGTAAATTGGCCAGAAAAAAAATCAAAATGAAATACATGAAAAACACACACACACACACACACACACAACCACATACATATAAACACTCGCAGAATCACATACATGAAAACACCTATAAATACGCATTACATTTCTATATATTCAGTTTCAATTTCAAAATTATCCAAAAACCGCGAAAAATGAGAACCGATTTGGCTACAGTTTCCGTTTTGGGGAGTATCCTGGGGCTAAGAAATTCAATTATATCCTCGCTTGGCGGTTCTATTATTTATTTCGACTAACCCAGACTACTTCATGCTAACCCCAACGATCGCCACACCGCTAATGAAGTTTGAAATGAAAACTAAATTTACAAAGTAGTAGAATGTTTCATAAATGAATTGTAGAAAATTGCTAAAATTGCAGCTGCAACACACACAACACTCCATTACCCAGACACTCGAACACTAACTGGCCAGAATCTGAATGCCCTGGTTCTGGCCACTCCCAGTTAACTGCCCGCCTGCCTGCCTTTGTCATACACATTCGACCTCTGAGCCATCTAAACTAATGTTTTAACAGACTTTATTATTTTGAACACAGGGGCGCCCAGCAGCGACCAGGATGTGCGCATGGCGGCCGCCGCCGTCCAGCAGCAGCAACACCAGCAGCAACAACAGCAGCAGCAGCAACAGCAACTGGGCGACTACGACGCCCCGAACCACAAACGGCCCAGAATATCGGGCGGATGGGGAACATAGCCCGCTCGTATTGCCGGCAGCAACCACTTCAAGCAACATCACAACAGCCAACAGGGGGGTGGAGGTGGTGGTGGTGTTAGTGGCATCTACAACAGCATCAGGAGCAACATCAACACGAAGTCAGAGGAGGATGATCTGGTGATGATGCCGCCACCGCCGCGCAAGGAGGTCCTGGTCCGTGGCTCGTCCTACAGCCTGGCGGGATACGACTGTTTCGGCCAACAGCTGGCTGTGGGCTATGGGCCGCAGAACAATCCGTAGTCGGATCATCGGATGGTAAAGGAGTTCCAACAACAACAACAACAACAACAATAGCAACAACCGTAACCGGACCAGTGCAAAAGTTTCAAAAGCGGAGAACGAATCACTTTTCGTTGAAGCTGAAAACAGAAAAAAAAAAACAATATTGAAAAAAAAGAAGAAAAAAAACAGTGACAGTGTCATATCTATAGTTATTGTAATTTATATAAAAATAATTACACATGTATGGTAATAGTTATATTTTTAAATTATACACGCAAGGATGCAGAGCCTCTGCGGTGGAGCAGAAATGCAGGAAGGATGCGCGGAGAGCCAAGTTAAGTTGTTTAGAACCGTTGAGCTGAGTTAGTTTAGTTACACATTACAAACTACAATTACAGAGTTAAATACTATGGTTAAAGTTAATGTTTATTCTAATCTAAGGACAGACGATGATTCAGAAAAGGTAAAACAGCCGGGGCTGAGGAGCTGTTTGTGTAAATATTCTGATTTTAGCTCTATAGCCACTAAAGTTTAGTTTGTAATTACGAGAGATACGTAAACCATGCAAATCATTTGAAAGAACCTTTGAAGGAAGTCGAAACACACCTGCTACATGTTCGCAGTGTTTATAATTTTAAATTTCGTGCAATTTTACGGTTTATTTTGGCCTATCTTTATTTGTTTAGACTCGGCTTAAATGCACTAACTTTATTCTTATGTTTTAAACTCGACCTAAGCTAATTTAGTACAAGCCAACTTTGTCTTTCATTTTTTAAGCGAAACGAAGTCATAATTTGTAATTTACGTTTAACTATTTCTGTTAATTTTGTTGCTTAAGTTTTTTGTATTTTTACAATTGTACGAGCCGAGTTTGTAAAACTACAATTATCGCAATCGCAATCGCAACAAGAACTCAACAAAATAAAATTTAAATAAAATTATTCAAGATATTATGGTTTCCATTATTATTTACATTATTTTTAATTTGTTTTTTTTCTTTTTTGTTAAAGGCCACTTATTATTTAAACAGGCAGACAGATGGGCAACAAAAGCGCATGTGGGCGTGTCTATGTCAATTTCCCATTTTCGAATTTCTGAATTTTACGATATTTGACTAAGAGAGGTAAACGAGCTCCGCAAATATTTGCACTGGGCATTATATGACCTGTTGCACTTTATACAACAGCAGGAGCAGAATAATATTTATATGCATATACATGTTTGTATCTGATACGAGGTGGCCGCCTCAGCTGCGCATATATTTGGAGATGCGACCCAGCAGTTGCAGTTGGCGAGCGGAGGCGGCTTAAATAAACAATAAGAAGTAACTTACACTCTACAGGTTTCCCCGTTAATGAAGCTTTACAGAAACAATTATAACTGACACATAGGTATTTTAATATAAATAGCATCTTCTAGGATATACGTACATATTTGTGAGATGTTTGTTGCACCAACTGAATGTTGTACGAACGAGATTATTGCAAAGTTTTGTGTACATAGACATATGTATAACTCCGTAAATTGTTAGTTAAGTTTACATATTATTTGCCAAAAACATTCTAGCATTTCCTTTTCAACCTTTCCACCTTGATTTCAATCGATTTTCCGTTGATAATATTGACCCTGGCATATAACTTCACTGTGTAGTGTTGCCTTAAAAACAGTGCCTCTTTTTAATGAAAAACTGATGAAATTGAAACATAACCAGTTGTTGTATAAAAACACTAAATTGGACATGATAATGATAAGTGGAAACTTGATGGTGAAAAATTTAAATACAGGTGTTATTTGTGCTATTCGGATAAGTGTAGATAAATCTAATAATAACTGATAATAAACGCTCCCGGGTCCTAGAAAATGATATAACGATATTCCAACTAAGCGGCACATAATGTACAAAGGCGTTGAGCTGAAGCTGAACACAAATCCATATTGAGAAGGTAATATAGGAAAGCTTACTAGAAGTTACAGAGCATTAAATATGTTTATAGGGATCGCACTGTATAGTCTAAAAGACGTCCTACGGTCACAGGGACCACTCGCACGCAACACAGTATTCTGGCGGAGGCGGTTAGTCGGGAGTCTGAATCGATTCAGCGTGTGAGTTTATAATTGGTGTACCTCTACCCCGAAAATATCTAGTTTAAAATGTTAAAGCAGCATCAGTGTTGTGCAAAATTAATTTAGTGAAAATTGTTAAGCTCCTGTGGGGAGTGGAGGCAGAAAGGTTAACTTTAATATGTGTATCTATCCATGTGTTTGTTCAACTTGCAACACAAGCAAATCGTAGACTTAAGACTCTATGGAAATGGCAACCGTTTTGGTAAAAAAACAAGATGGAACATTATACATTCATACATATATGTGAAACTATATATAAAGAGAATAAGTTTTATCTGTGCACTGAATATGAATATGGGGTTTTTGGAAATTGACACAAATTTGAATATGAATTCAACATTTACCTGTTAAGTTGGTGTTAAAAAAAAATCAAGAACAAAACTGAACGAACAAACGATGGTAGAGAATTTTAAATAAAACCCTTTTGGCAACTGAACGCCTTGAGTTTTTTCTTAAAAATTTTATTAATTATTGTATTAAATTCCTTTCCTTTTCCAGTTGGCGACAAAAGCTTCCAGTCTTCCCCCAAAATCAAATTTAAAACATCAATCTATTCATAATCTTTTTAATTATAATATTTATTTTGTATAAATTTGGCATAAATATTCCTCTAGATCCATCTTGAATCCATCAGTCCGTAAAACATCTTCCAGGTGTTACTCTAGTGGTGTTATAGTATGTTGGATTTAAAAGGATGTTTTCCGTGTTTAATTTGAGAAGGACCTGAAACTCATAATTCGGACTCTATTGACAACTTCTCGTAGCAACAGCTCGGCCAATTCTGGTCAGAATTATGAATGTTATACCTTTCCGATCTTGTATCTTCAAGTACTATCATTCTGCATTAAAATCTTGCCAACTTAAATCTGACCAATTTTTCGTAAATTTCCAAAGGGGTAACATCATCATTTTAGCTAAAAATTGGTCCAAAATTTGATCGTTTCATTTACTCCTACTTGTGATGCAGATCGAAGGGGATTAGAATCCCTGATTCATAAATGGTATTTCGTTTTTAAATCGGTTGCGAATTAGTTGAATTATTCGCAAAAAAGTGTCTCAAAAATTTCGATTTTGGCCAAAAAACGGAATATCAGAAATGTTGCTCCAATTTTGACTTTTTCGAAAGGAAAAATATGCATTACTTGGCTAATACTTGTCAGATTCAGAAATGTCATATCTTCCCGATCTTGTATCGTTTAGTATAATTTTTCTCAATCAAAATCTGGAAACAAAAATTTTGATTCATTTTTCGAAATTTTTTAAAGGGGTAACATCATAATTTTAGCCAAAAATGGGCCAAAAATTTATTTGTATGGTTTTCCCCAGCTTTTGATGCAGATCGGTGAGGATTGGAATCCTGATTCATAAATGGTATTCCGTTTTTGAATCGATTGAAAAATTACCGAGATATTCATTATCAAGTGTATAAAAAGTGAATTCTTTCTTCATATTTTTTCCCCACAACAAAATCGTATCTTTTCGGTACAATTGAAAGTTTAAAATTTTTATTCTATTTGCTACAAATCGAATTTTAAAAAATTTTATCAAAATTATTTTCCAATTTTACAATTTTACAGACTAATAAAATGCAATTGTGGTACACACATTTAGAGTGACATGTCCTCTTACATGCCATTGTAGGCTGGGCCGCCACCGCCTTCGGGCACCACCCAGTTGATATTTTGTTTCGGATCCTTGATATCACAGGTCTTGCAGTGGATGCAGTTCTGAGCATTAATCTGTAGCTTCAGATTACCACCTTCTTCATTTGGGACGTATTCGTAAACGCCTGCGGGGCAGAAACGTTGCTCCGGACCTTCGTAAAGGGCCAGGTTGTGTTCCACAGGAACGCGGTCGTCCTTCAGCGTCAAATGAGCAGGCTGGTCACCCTCGTGGTTGGTGCCAGTGAGGGCCACCGATGACAATAAGTCGAAAGAAATCTTTCCATCGGGCTTCGGGTACACGATCGGCTTGCAGGAACTGGCAGGCTGCAGCGATTCGTGGTCCTGCGGTCCATGCTTAAGGGTCCATGGCTCTCGACCGCCCATGAAAATGGAGAAGCCACTGAGCGCAAGGCCACCAAAGAGACCCAACGGATTATGGAAGGAAGGATGAACGTTCCTTACCTTCCATAGATCCTTCCAGACAAAGGAGTCCTTGATCCTACGTAGGAAGTTATGTTAAACAAGCTCTGTTGCCTTGGCAGTTCATTCCACTTACCTCTCGGCATAGTCAATCGGCTCCACGCCTGCCGTCGACTGTGTTCCAGCATTAATGGCGTCCAAGGCGCTCTCTGCCGCCAGCATGCCACTTTTCATGGCATAGTGGGAGCCCTTGATTCGAGGCACGTTCAAGAATCCGGCACTGCATCCTACCAGGCAACCTCCAGGGAAGGACAGCTTCTTGGGCAGGCTCTGAAATCCGCCCTCGTTTATAGCTCGAGCTCCGTAGGCGATGCGGGTGGCGCCTTCGAAGACATGTCGCACCTTAGGGTGCGTTTTATAACGCTGGAACTCCTGGAAGGGACTCAGCCATGGATTCTTGTAGTTCAATCCCACCACAAAGCCAACGGCAATCGTAGGAGTGGGTTCGTTCAGATGATACAGGAAGGACCCACCGTAGGTGGCGTTATCTAAAGGCCATCCAATGGTGTGCTCCACCAAGCCAGGTCTGTGAAATACTCAGTCAGGAAATATATTTTTTTCCAGCTCACGAGGATGTACTCACTGATGCTTTTCTGGGTCAATCTCCCAGACTTCTTTTAAGCCGATGCCGTAGGTCTGAGGCTCACTGCCCTCATTCAGTCCAAACTTTTGCATTATTTGCTTTGTGAGGTGTCCCCGACAACCTTCGGCAAAGATCGTAGTCTTGGCGTGAAGCTCCATTCCTCGGGCGAACGTTTCCTTAGGAGCTCCACTCTTGGCAATGCCCACATCGTTGGTGGCAATTCCCTTTACGCTACCATCTTCATGGAAAAGCACCTCGGAGGCAGCACATCCCGGGTAGATCTCCACTCCCAAAGCCTCCGCCTGATCGCCAAGCCATTTTACCACGTGTCCTAAGCGAACCACGTAGTTGCCATGGTTGTCCATGGGCCAGCCTTTGAAAATTGGTATGGAAAAGCGGCCGGAGCCTGTGAGAAACGATAAGGTATCCTTGGTCACGGGTGTGTTAAGGGGAGCGCCCTGTTCCTGCCAGTCAGGGATTAATTCGTTTATGGAAATGGGATCCAAGACGGCTCCAGAGAGTATATGTCCGCCCACCTCGGCGGCTTTTTCAACAACGCAGACGCGGATTTCCTAATGGTTAATCAATGGCAATTATAATAATTATAAACTGGTTATCCCTTAACTCACTTGATCCTTCTCCGCCGCCAGCTGCTTGGCGCGAATGGCCGCCGACATCCCTGCTGGTCCACCGCCCACAATAACGAGGTCCACCTCCTCGATGCACCGCTCCATGTCCACCTCCTTCCAGCGCTCATCCTTTTCGCGGGGATGGACCGTATAGTGGGTGGTTATTTTTGGATATTTGGCCGCCTCCGAGACACTGCGCACCAAAGCGGGGGCAAAGAGCCGTTGGACTGGAACAGAAGCAATCTTAAACTTAATTTCTTTCGAGAGTTCTTTTTAATGATTATCATCCGAGTGTTATGTAATCCGCAAGCGTTCTTCAGTTGAAAAAACTACAGTTTTTAATACACTTACCTTTGTGCATTTTCAATAAAGCCGACATGTTGATTCCCTGTAGTTTTCCAAAAAACGGTCAGATAATCTGGAAAGTGCAAGCGATGCACTGGAAAGCTGGATGTGTTTTCAAACAATTGAAAACAACAACAAACAACAACAGAGAAGATCGGTGCAACAAGTTGGACTTTAGACTTAAACGATTAGCAACGTAATGGCCTGCCAAAGTCCGTGCGTTTTGTTTTCTGTTGCCTGCTGAGCGTCTTTCACTCGAGACGGGCAACTAATAATCAACTATAAGTTGATAAAACTTATTTTAAAAGCGGTTAAAGATTCGTCTGCAATGGTTTCCCCAGCTGAGATCCGGTGCTGCCAACGGACGGTGCTGCCAGACCACTTTATTGACTGATAAGAGAGATGGCTACCTGTTGGGCTGCCAGATTGGCGGCAATTTTGAAAATAAAACAGCACCTACCATTGAGCAATCTTTATTTTTTGGAATTTTGTTGGCAAAAATATGCTTTAAGATTACACTTATTTAAAATTTGCGTATATTATAAGTATATTTAGGTCAATGCTTGGTGAATTTTTAATCCAGCCCCATTAAAAATCCATTATCTAGACGTTAATAAAGAGTGTTTGAGTGCGGAGGAGGACAATTCGATAAGTGTTTTTCTCAATACATATTTACAAGATGGTATCTGTGGCAGGAGACTCATTCTTACTGTGAAAAGAATGGCTCTTGCTCGTCGTCCGCTGAGTTTATGTCCACGTTGCTCTTGGTCTGATCCTGCTGCTCCTTTTTAAGAATATTCTCGTTGAGCTTGGCCGGCTTCGTTTGGTTGTGTTCCAAAGTAGTGGGCTTAAGACTCTTGCCAAAACGTATGAAGTTCGAGTCCATCTTTCCATTGCGGGTGAATTCCGGCGGAGCAGAGCGTCCAAATCGCATGAAGTTATCCGGACGACCAAATCGCATAAAGTCCTGTTTTGGGCTGCGGAACTCCTCGTGAGGACTGCGTCCAAATCTCATGAAGTTGTCGGAGCGCCCCAATCTCATGAAATTCTCAAGAGGTGTCCTTCCGAATCGCATGAAATCAGACGGAGCTCTTCCAAACCTCATAAAATCCGAGGGCGTTCTTCCAAACCTCATAAAATCCTGCTTGGGATCGCGTCCGAATCGCATAAAGTCCTGCTTCGGGTCTCGTCCGTATCGCATGAGGTCCTGCTCTGGGATGCCCGAACGCTTTACAGCATCCAGTTCCGGTTCCGGTTCTTCAAGCGGAAGTTCCTCCACCTGCCGCTTGCCGAAGTGCATGAAATTGTCCTGGAGGGTCCTCCGCTTGGCCTCCAGTTCCGGGTCGTACTTGTAGCGAGGCTTGCGACCGTGTTTTTGGAACCTGAGGATAACAGCATTTTTGCCGTAGTCCACACCAATCACCGAAATGGGATGATTAAACTCCAGTTGGGCCTTCTCCGGTTCCAATAGTTCGTTATCCTGCGGGGGGACCTGGTCCAAAATCTCAGACGCAACATCCGGGGACTCCAACAAGGAGTTACCGCCGGCTGAAAACGGAGTGTCAATTATCTCGCTGTGGATGGCCGACTGCATCTGGTAGAGGGCCAGCAGGAACATTAAGGCGATTCCCATCTGCAAGGACACAGGAGAATGCATGAATTTGAGTCATTATTATGGCCCGCCACTAATATTGCAACTTTTAATCACATTAACGCCGGCTGACGTTCGTTTTACTTAGACCAATAAGTAACTGAGACCCACCCCTAGTTGCTCCGCGAAGGACAAAGATTCATGCTAATTAACCATCAGGATATTTATGGTCAGATCTACTTGGGCGTCGCGTAAAAAGTTAACCAGCCACATTAAGGCCACGGAAACAGGACCAACCGCAGCCACCCACTCTGCCACTGGCACACGGCAGGATGGGCTCATAACCCAAACAACGACCCACTTTACTCATGGGGGCATTAACAGTTGCCCGTGGAGGAGTGGGTGTCCCATTTGCTGGGTGGGCTGATGACAGGGAAAGTTGATGTATGATGTCCGGACGACGGCGCAGCAGCTCCACCACAGATGCGAATGGATATGGCTTTTGGATGAAGTGGGACTGGGCTTGCAGACTCAGACGCCACTATTTCAAATAATAACTTCTTAAGCCTTACAACCCAAATTGTTTAAACAGTTGCACATAAATGCAAATTAAAATCTGTCTGCTGCTGCCCGTTGTCTGTTGAGTTTTTCAGTCTGGCAGACAAGAAATTTTAAAAGAAACCCCATACCACATATTCACGATAAAAACTTGACCTCCAAACTCGGTTTCGGCTGCGACTAATGATGAGGAGACTTCGCAACGCGCGAGCATTAACATACATTCGGTGGAGTGGAGTAGGTACTCGTCCAATTTAATGGCAATGGGCAATCACAGCTTTATTCACAAAGTGCGAGAGCAGTCTCTTAATTTGAATAAATCGCAGGCAGCGTGTTTATTCACACCTTGGCTTGGGCAACGGCCTAAACGGCAACTTGGCGTAGGCAATGCAAGTGCAACATGGTTGCAACACTACGCACACAGGTTGCGGTATCTCAAGGCCCCCATAAACGGGGAAACTAGTCGGCCACGTTTAATTTATGAGCTCGGGGCAGGCGGGATGTGGCAATATTGAGGGGACTACTGACAGACAGGTACTCAGCGACAAGAAGTCAACAGAGTTGAAGTGGGTAGTGGCAGCAACAATTGCCAGAATTTAATATTCATAAATGAGACTTGTGTATTTTTGGGCTGTACGTCAGCTCCTGGAAGGAGGGTTGGATGTATCAATAACACACTCGTTAATTCGCCGACGAAGTACCCCCATATCGATATTCATGTACCCGGGAGTAACCTTATTTGCATGGTATATGCGATTTCTCCTAATGCGTTTGAAGTTAGCTCCCTGGCAACAGGAATTACACGAGATACTCGAGGTGTTGGATGGAGCACTTACACCGTAGAAAGAGTAGCATTTAAATATCATATGCCAGGCTGGGTCAGCCGAGGACGGGACCGGAGACAATCCCGGAGACAAATGATGTCGCGAGGCATTTTAGTCGCACTTCCCTTGTCAGCAATAAATCAAAAATTGTGCACACACCGGTGCCCCCTCAACTCTAAAGTTCTTAAGCTCCTCCCTGTCAACACGAATGCATGAGTGTCTCCGTGTTTTCCATTTATTTCCATATAATGCAAATACAAATTTAGCCACGGCTTGGGTCAGCTGTGGCGTGCCGTGCAGCCACCATTTCCCAGCCCACCCAAAGTATTCATAAATATTTCAATTTCCCTTTATTAGCCGACACGGTGGTTCGGAAAGCTTACTATTTCCTGGTTTTTTTTGTTTGTTGCTGTCTCTCTTGGTTGGAAGAAAAGTTTTCCCACCGTTATGTTTTTAGAATTACCTGATTTTTGGACTGAGTGGGATGAGGTGTCAAAAAGTTAAAAACTCGAGCTAGTGCTCTCATTCGACTGGACAACCGAGCCAATTAAAAATTACCACAACTACCAGGTTCCAACTAATGCTTTCATGGAGGATTGAGCGGTTTTACTGGATCTCGGCTTTGTTTGTTTCTAAATATAGTGCAGTTGTTTTTCCGCTAACCCACTTCCCCGAGGTAGACTCCCACACCATCTCACCTAGCACCGACGAGCGGAGGAAAATGGATCCCAAATGGGACCCAAATCGGACCGATTCTAATTAACTTATAACGTAGGAGGGAGAGTTTGCTCGAACAACTAGGCTTCAATGCTGCTTTCCGATCTCTGCAGTGAACACCACGATCGACACACAAACACAGATCCACACAGGATACAAGAGATCCTTTTAATGTATCCACAATGGATTTCCATCACTTCCTAATCTAAATATTATGCAACGAAGGGAGTGCTTATACTACAAATATATCATTTACTTTAAAGAAATGATTTGAAACAACTTTGAATAATATTTTAAAAAAGACTTTAACTCTATTACTTTACATTTTAAACAAAAAGTATGTATTCGTTCGATTCTAACTATAAAATAGTTACTAAAATCAATTAGCAACTTCACTGAAAAGTACAATGGAAAACTTATTTACAAGAACACTTTGCAACTCACCTTTGGAAAGGTTTTCCCTCAACAGCAAGGGATACAGCAAGGATGTGACACTGGCACTCACAAACACTTGTTGCCCGGTGGAATGTACAGCAGTTCTGTGCAAATGTTTGGCGAAACATCCTGTTTTATATGTTGTCCTTTGTGGCAAACAGGACCATAGGCCAAACTTCCTGATGCTGTGTGTGTGGGTGAGCAACAAGTGTTGCGGCAACATGCTGCCAGCCGGAACAATTGTTCTGAAATTCCGGCAGCGCCGTGAGTGGCGAGCAACAAGTGTTGCTGCAACATGGCTGGCAGGCTGAATAAAAGGAAGAGTATTTTAATATTTGTGCTTTTTTTATAAGCAATGCAGTTTTTGCTGCCCTTGAAAGGAATGCGGGGGCGGCAGATTAGCAGAAACATGTTCATGCAAAAACCTGTGACAATGTCCGAATGGAATGTGCTGGGTTTTGGCCGACTGATATGTTTGTTGGCTGTCAGGGCTTTCAAAAGGACAAAAGCCTAGTCCCGAATACGCGTTCATGTTGACGTATTAATCATGAGGCAACATTTCGTCGCCAGTGTTCTGGCCACTTGAGAACCAAATTGTATGCAAATCGCCCACAATTGTTATGGTACCGCCCATTTTTAAGGCGATTGCCAGCATCAGGAGTAGCAGGAGCTGGACGAGCCAAGCAATCCCCGCCAGGCACGTCCAATTAGCCACCGGCGAGTGACGTCTACGTGTCCGTATGCGTTATAATTTGCCCTTGCCGTTGTCGCAGCTCTGTAACGGGATACATTGTGGCGCCTGTGGCAAGTCACCCCCCACCACCCCACTCCAGCTTCTGTCCAGCCCTATTTTCAGTGCCCAATCGCCCAGTTTTTGAGACTCGCCCCTTGGGTGGGGCCGCAAAACTGTTCAAAATGCGGAAGCCTGTAATTAGGGGCCAACTTAAAGGCCAACAAAGTTACAAAGACCAGTCGAAGACAAGCTCCAGTTGTGTCTCCGTCAATGGTACACATGACTGGGCAGAAATTCAGAAGACTAAGTCGTCTCGTGTCCGCCAAGCTTATTGTTTGGCTGTGCTCTTTACGATCTTCGGAAATCAATATAAAAATTTTATAGCCACCAGACCGATGGCTTCATTTGCATAAATGTTTATGAAAAACGAAAACGACATCAAAGTCAACCAAAAAGAGTTCAAGTTCAAGGTTGTTGGCCAGCTCTTGTACCACTCCCCCAGATACATTTCCTGTCCGAGTGGAGATTCCTCCACAAACCGTCAAATGGTGTCAGCGGGATACCCGGGATGATAGTCCATTCGGCTAAGACCTCTTTCTTTAATCGGATTTTGTCACTTCTATGAACGCCATCGGCCTTAACTTTAAATTACAAAATACCCCAAGTTTAGCGATGCTTCGGTGTCAATGCCATTGTCGATTTATTTTCGGTTTTGGCGACTTGCTTTCCACCGGTCAACGCTTTTGATCAGCAACTGTAACAAACGAGAAGCCCCCTTAATTAATGACCAGCACTACCGAGATTTATGTGCGCCATAGTGGGATCGGGCTCCACTCACGTGCGGCCACGCTGCGTATGCGCAATGTGGCAAATTGAAAGAGGAGCGCGTCAAGATTCAGTAACCTTGCAGTTGCATAACATTCTATGTTACAGCCCGATTCATTTGCAATTGAATAGCCCGAGAGCTCCGGCACCGGCAGGGGCACGAGTGAGCAGGTAAAACAGGTCAGCCAGCCAAGTGAATAGGCTTGGCACAGAAGTTTAACCCCTGCTCGCTTGCCGTGGGAGGGAGGGAGGGAGGGAGGGAGCCTACTCTCCGGTCTGTGTCACTGCTCTCGGGTCTGGGCCCGATATCTGTGCCTCCTAGCTGGTTTCCGAGATCCAAAAGTATCTGTAGTAACGAGCGTGTGTGAGTGTGCTAAACTAGCCAATACGCTACCATAGTCTTAACCTAAGTCGTTTTCGTTTTATTTTCTATTAGGTTTGTTTTCATATGCGAGACTGTTTTTGTTAATTCCGCAGCCAGGTCCGATCAGTTTGTGTTTAGCATTTGGTGAGCACGGGTGGGCCACGAAGCATCCGCAGCTTAAAACCCAAGCAAGGATTTCGTGTGATTTTCCTAAGTGAAAAATAGTTTGGTGGTTCGGATTTTTCTGTGTATTTTTTCGTGAAACCAGCTCCTTAATTTTCTAATCGCGTTGTTGACATCTCCCGACTCCCCAAACTAGTTGCTTCTAACCGAAAAGTCACATTATGCAAGCCATTTTTCGGGCATTTCCCAACAGAGAAACTGACTACCGTTTAAGTGGCTATTGTCCAGGTGGCACTCGATTTTCTTTCGGGGAAAATTGGTGGGCTGTCATCGTGCATGCAATCCCCTCATCTATCGGATACTAGACATTTTCCTTGTCTACCGCCAGAGAAAGAGTTTAATCGAGATCTGTGATGGAGATACCTCCGAAAAAAAAACGAACAAAATCGTTTTTTTTTTTTGGCCTAAAGCTAAACCGTCTACAAGCCCATTTTACAATCTTATCGCCAAGTTAACACATTCAAGGCTGCCCTTTTAACAGAAATTTCACTTTCTAGAAGAAACCACGTTCGCGGCGGTGTCTGTCTAGGTCATTTCCACCGCCATGAAATACAACTAATTGTTTTGATCTTGGCCAATGCTGAAGCCATTTGAGCTCTTAATTTTAGGCCAAGAATAACAGCAATCTCATAAAAAACTGGAGCTCAAATTAGCGCGATTTTTATGGCCAGCCACTGGAGTCTGGTTTTAGTTTCAGTTTCAGTTTCAGATTCGCTTGTCGCTCTGGCCGGGCCAACTGCAAGATTATAGGTGTCTAGCCATCCAGGGGATCCAAGTCCACAATTAGTAATAGCCATAAAAAATCAGTTGGAAAAGATCAATGGGTCAACTAGAGCTTCTTAATGCTTTTAATCAGTTTTATATTTTATTTTTTTTTTTTTAATTAGTCACATTCAAATATATACAGCTCTAAACATTGTTGTACTAATCGTACGGTTTAATACCTATATCATTCGATGCAAATTAAGGGCTACAACTTAACTAGTATTATTTTTTAACTAGCATTTCTGTGCCATTCCTAGAAGCCATCAGCCATGACAGCTAAACCAAAGTTCGTGTACGAGAAGGACGACCTAGGCACCATAGGAGAAGTGGACGACTCCGAGGTGGACCGCATCGCGCAGTGCTTCGAAGGACGCAGTCTGTTCATCACAGGAGGCACTGGGTTCCTTGGCAAAGTCCTGGTGGAGAAACTCCTAAGGTCAGTGTGTGGCGACTAATAACAAATGGGTGGTGGTGTGTGGGAAAAGTTATCTGCGCTGCACGTAGACTCCATTAATCCAAGTTGCTTTCGCTAATATGCATCATTATGACTTCCTACAGGTCCTGCGGTGGGCTAAAACGCATTTATCTGCTCATTCGTCCGAAGAAGGGCAAGGATCCGCAGGAGCGCATCAAGGATATATTCCAGAATGTGGTAATGTGTTGCAAATAAATGCCAGGCTAATCGAAATTAATTTGCGGCATGTGCGCGGTTCCTAGCTCTTCGACCAGGTGAAGCAGCTGCGGGGCGAGGAGAACATCCAGCAGCAGGTGAGGGCCATAGCCGGCGATGTCCTGTCCCCTGGCCTGGGCATCTCTGAGGAAGATTTGGAAACCCTGCGGAACGAGGTCTCCATTGTCTATCATTGTGCGGCCACTGTGCGGTAAGTTAATGTTTTTAAATATTCTTCTCCTAGAATTCCAACCCAAATGTTGCTCCCTAATCGCACCCACAGCTTTGACGAACCCCTTCGCAACGCCGTCTTCATGAACACCCGTGGCACCAAGTACATGCTCGACCTGGCCCTCACCTTGAAGCACCTGGACTTCTTCGCCTACTGTTCCACGGCATACTGCCACCTCCATGTGAAAACCCTCTACGAGAAGCCCTACGATCCGCCTGCAGATCCACACAAGGTGATGCAGGCCTGCGAGTGGCTGACGGATGAGGAGGTGTCCATTATCGAGCGAAAGGTTCTGGGGGACATACCCAACACATATGCCTACACCAAATCCCTGGCCGAGGCCTTGGTGGTGGAGAAGTTCGACCAACTGCCCGCTGTAATCCTTCGGCCCTCGATTGTGATTCCCATCTGGAAGGAGCCTATTCCCGGCTGGACGGATAACATCAACGGACCCACAGGACTCCTGATCGGAGCCGGAAAGGGCGTCATCCGTACTATGTACTGCAACTCATCCGGTTATGGCGACTTCCTGCCGGTGGACATTGCCGTGAATGGCATTCTGGTGGCCAGCTGGAGGAATATTAGCGCCGGTACCGACGCCACCAACCGGGTGGCCCACATGACCTCCTCCAGCGAAATCAAGGTCTCTTGGGCAGAGATTATAGAGCTAGGTCGCTGGGTGATTGAGAACAAGGTGCCCCTGAACGGTGTGGCCTGGTATCCCGGTGGCTCGATGAAATCCAACTACTGGGTGCACTTCATCTGCATGGTTCTCTTCCAGTGGATGCCGGCACTCTTCGTAGACGCTCTGCTGTGGATCCTTCGATATCCTCCGGTGTTGTGCCGAGTCCAGAATAGGATTTACAAGGGATTCGAGGTGTTTGAATACTATGCCAATAATGTGTGGAGCTTCGACAACTCGGAGGCGGTGAAGCTTCGAAAACTAATGAACAACAAGGAGCGGCGGACCTACGTCATAGAGAAAATAGAGCTGGACCTTATTGATTACTTTACCAACTGTGTCCTTTGTGCCCGTCGGCTGATCCTGAAGGAGTCGGATGAGTCTATTCCGGCTGCCAGGCGGCACATGAAGGTGTAAGTTAGACTTGTCTTCAAAAATGATAACAGATTTTTTTTATTATATTATCGTTCTCTTTGCAGTATGTGGGTGGTGGACAAGGTCTACAAGGGTATCTGGATATTCGGCATCCTCTATATGCTCTACCGCTGTTTCTTTGCGGGCTGAAACTACAAAATTTCCATTTCGGAGTATACTCTATTAGTTTAGTTAAGTTCTTGAGACCAAAAGATGTGCCCTGCCCAACCAACCGTAGGTTAGATATAATTGTTAAGTGGTGATGTAAATTGAATGCGTAAATAAATTTTGAACAAAACAAAGAAAATAAAAGCAACATTAATTAATTTTAAGGCAAAATACTTCTACAGACTCTTTCAAAAATTTAAAAAGAGCGCTCATGTAGCTAATGTGGCAAAACCTATCGAAAATTCTTCTGAAAGATGGTGATTCGGATTAATGGGAATCGATTCACCGATTCTGGAAAGGTAGATATTCGGTTATAAAATTGGATATTCTTCCATGGAATTATAAGCTTTTTCAAAAAGTTTTCTAAAAAACATCGATAATTTCCAACTCCACACTGGGTGATTAAATACGATAAGAAAAATACTACTTTTACACAAAGTATATCGATATATTAATGTTTTGATATATTATCAAAAACCCTAATTTTGGTATATTTTTGATAACCTTTTTGAATGTTGAGGAATTTGTTTAAGCCACATTTTATCCTTCCCCGCGCAATGTCCTGCTTTTCACAAGTGCTGAACCCCATAACCGGCGAGAACTCGTGGCAGGAGCGGGAGGATGACTACGACTACCACCAGGAGGTGGCCAATGCTGGTTTCGGCGACATGCTGCACGACTGGGAGCGGAATCAGAAATACTTTGCTGCCCTGAGGAAAACGATAGGCGAGATGCGTGCTGCGGGAAGGGAAGTCCACGTCCTGGACATTGGCACGGGCACCGGAATCCTCTCCATGATGGCCCTAGAAGCCGGTGCTGATTCTGTAACCGCCTGCGAGGCATTCCTGCCTATGGCGAATTGCGCGGAGAAGATCTTGGCCGCGAATGGAGCTGCTGATAAGGTGCGGCTCATAAGGAAACGTTCTACGGACATTCAAATCGGCGAGGATATGCCGAGAAAGGCCAATCTTCTGGTAGCTGAGCTGCTGGATACGGAATTAATAGGCGAAGGGGCCATAGGGATCTATAACCATGCCCACGATGAGTTGCTCACAGAGGATGCTCTGTGCATCCCAGCCCGTGCCAGGTGCTACGCCCAGGTAGCCCAATCCCCACTTGCGGCGCAGTGGAACAGCTTGAAGTCGCTGGCCAACCTCGATGGCGAACCTCTGCTGCAACCGCCCGAGCAACTGAAAGGCTGTAAAGGCGAAGCGGGCCTGCATGATGTTCAGCTCTCACAGCTACCAAGTCACACCTTTCGCCCACTCACCGACCCCGTGGAGATCTTCCAGTTCGACTTCCAACGCAAGAAGCAGAGGGAGAAGAAGCGGGATCAGCTGCTGAAGGTGCAATCCAATCAGCCAGGCTCTGCTGAGCTCGTCTTCTACTGGTGGGACATCCAGCTGGACGATGGTGGTGAAATTTTGCTCAGTTGCGCTCCCTACTGGGCACATCCAGAAATCCACGAGCTGGCGGGCAAAAAGGGCAACGATTTGCCGTTGCCCAATGTCGTGCCCTGGCGGGATCATTGGATGCAGGCCATCTACTACATACCCAAGCCCCTTCAACTTCTTGAGGCAGGAAAATCGTTCCACTTAAGCTGTCATCATGATGAGTATTCCCTATGGTTCGATGCTCGCGAGGAAGCGCCTGCGAAAAGTGTGAGCCGACATACTTGTACCTGTGACCTCCACATGACATACTCCCGCAGCCGGATTGGCCAGATGAACCAATCTACCCGAAACAAACGCTACCTGCGCTACCTGGAGGAGAACATTGAGGCGGAAAAGTCCAACGTTTTGGTCCTTGGCAACGGTTGCCTCTTGGGTTTGGCGAGTTCAGCTTTAGGAGCCGCATCAGTTCAGCTCCACGAACCCCACCGATTCTCGCGAAGGTTACTGGAGTCCATTGTGCAACATAACCAGCTAAAGAATGTCCAGTTTGTGGATAAAGTAGAGGAAATAGAGGATTCACTGCTAGCTGGAATTACACATGTCTTCGCAGAGCCGTACTTCCTCAATGCTATCCTTCCATGGGACAACTTTTACTTCGGCACCCTGCTGGCGAAAATTAAGGACAAGCTGCCTGAAGATGTTAAGATATCGCCTTGCTCCGCCAGAATTTATGCTCTCCCAGTGGAGTTCTTGGACCTGCACAAGATTCGGGCGCCTGTTGTAAGCTGCGAGGGATTCGATCTGAGGCTATTTGATGAAATGGTGGAGGTAGGGAAACCCAAAAATATTTAATCTTCCTGATCCTACTTTATATTGTCTGTTTCAGAGGTCTGCTGAGCAGGCTGTTACTTTGGTGGAAGCCCAGCCCTTGTGGGAATATCCCTGTCGGGCACTGGCCGAACCCCAGGAAATTCTTAACGTGGATTTCAATAAATTTAGTGAAGAGCATCACCTCAAAGGAACTATAGACCTAAAGCAGTAAGGTTTATTCTATGAAGGGCTCAATAAATGAATAACCTCCTTTTTCTTACAGCCCTGGTACCTGCAATGGCGTTGCTCTGTGGGTGGACTGGCAGCTAATCAACGATGGTAGTCCCAGGTCCATCGTAAGCACGGGACCTAGTGAAGCAGTCTCTCCGGGAGAGTTTGTAAAGTGGGACATGTTCGTCCGCCAGGGAGTGCATTTTCCCCAGAAGACCAACCAAACCATAAGCTCGCTGGACTGGAGCACAGACTTTAAGCCCTTGCTGGGACAACTGTCCTTCACTTTCGGCCAGAAGAAGCCGTAGTCATCCGAGGGGGATTATATACTTTTATTCACATAAATTTGGAAAAAAGCAGCAACGCACAATGAACGTCAGGGAAATATATAAAACTGAGTGATCAATGGGAGAGCCTATTCCTTGGGTATCTCCTTCTCCATGCGTGTGAGCACAATGTTGCGATCAGTTTGCGCGGATGGACTGGCCACCTTGATGCCGAACTCACCGCCACGGAGCCGCATACGCAGATCCAGTGCCCGAATATCAGTCATAAGGGAGTGCTGCTTATTCTCAAGATCCACATCGATACGCTTGGCATGCTCCTCCAACAAGTTAAAGTTGGTCTTGCTCTCGTCAATCTTGGCAATCAGTCGGCGGCGGATTTCGCGCAGCTTCTCAACCTCGAGACAGAGCATATCGTGGGCCTGGTCCATGCACAGCTCCATGCCAGATCGCTGGGCGCGATTTTCTAGACGCGTCTCGGCCAATTTGAGAGCGTCAACCTTGTCACGAAGGGCTTGCTCCGAGTTACGGATCTCGCACACCGCCCTCTCCATCTCCTCCTTCATCTTAGACTGCTGCCACTCCAACTCGTTCCTGGCCCTCTGGGTCTCGAAGATGCGCTTTCGGATCGTATGCTCCGCCCGTTCCATCTGCGACTGCAGCATGTTGCGCGCCTTTTCGCGACACACGAAGAGCGCCTCCCGAATGGCATAGGTGTCCGCCAGCTCATTCTCCGCCAGGAGCTTCACGTTCTTCACATGCTCCAGCCAGGTCTCGTAAGAGCAGGAGCTAAAAAAAGGTTAAATGTAAATATGCGGTTGAAAGCTACCTCACTAGCTAGCTCACTTTTTAGGATTCCTGGTTGGGTCGGGTTTGTAGGAGATATTGGCCGCGTTGCGGTCTAAGGCCAACTGAGACTTATCTAGCTCCACGGCCTCCACCTTGTTCTCAATCTCCATGCCGATCTTGAAACGCACATCCTCCAACCGCGTCAACTTTTCCCAGGCCTTCTGGCAACGATCTGCAAGGAGTCGCTGGTTGTTCTCCAAGATAGCCAGCTCGTTCTTGATTTCGGTGTCAGCTTCATCATAGGTAATCTCGGAGCCAAGTCGTCCATCCCTCATGGTCAGGCATTCAGCTATCACGGAAATGGGACCCGCCAACGTCTCTAACTCCCGCTCTGTGGCATTCTTCTCCTCCTGCAGCATATCAATCTCACGCTCTATCCTCTCAAAGGTCTTGGAAATTATGTCCTTCCAACGATTCAACTCGGATATCCTTTAGAATAAGGCCCAAGCTAAGAACTTGCAACATGAGGACAATCTTTAGGGACTTACCGATCCGTCAGTGCCTCGTTGGTTTCATAATTGGCCCAAACGCTCTCAATTCTGGTTTCGTTTCTCAGGGATCTGGATGAGTGGCGAATGGCGAAGGCATCTGATCTCCGGGCATCTGCAATATTTCGCATCTGATTCAGCCGGGCATACCAGTCCGTCAGCGAGATGTGCTGCAAGGGCTTCTCCATGGTGGTCACCGAACGGAATGCCATCGTGGAAGCAGATTTTTATTATGTGGTGGATGTGCTAAACTATTAACTACGAAAAACTTATTTTCTTTAAAGAACTTTGTTGAATTTATCCTCCCAACTGAAACTCTCAACTTGGATTGAGGAAGTAACCCCCATTCCGAAGCATCGATTTCCTTGTTTGTTTGGTCAAAGACCACTAGATCTCCAAGGGGTTTGGGTCATTGTCAGGGGCGACTGTTACTGGATTGTTTGATTTGTTTTGCATAAATTCTTTATAAGTTAAACATATATTTGTTAACTATGACTAATTAGTTAAGAAAGAAATTTTTTTTTTTATATTTCAATTTTCAAAAATTTTTACAGTTTGCTAGCATTTATGATGTGCTTTTTATATTTGCTAAAATTACTTATTAAAAGGCTTAAGAGTTCTATTTTATAACATTTACAAATTTAACAAAATTTAACAAATTTTATTTATTATATTTGTTTTTTCAAAACGTTTTTTAAACATTCCGCCAAAGCGAAGTAGAGATGGAAAAACATCGATGGCCGACCAAACATCGATTGACCGATGTTTTTATAGCATCGATGGTATCGATGTCGAACCACCTCTATCCCTGGCACCCGCACACACGTGTTTTTCTTTTCATCGGTACAGCGTTTTGATTGCCGCGTGTTAATAGAAGACAGTTCGGATTTTCCTTAAAGTTGTATTAAAAAGTTAAAGTACAGCAACAGAAAATGGGCAAACCAGGTGCGCAAATCCATAATCGATCGAAACTGATCACATCAGGCGCTCGAAAGACGATAGATCTTAGAAACTAACCTCTTGATCTATGGAATACTGATAAAATGTGATTTCTTTATAGGTTTTAGTCCACGCGGTGGTGGCGGCGGCGGTGGAGGAGGAGGCGGAGGCTTCCGTGGACGTGGCGGCGGCGGTGGAGGAGGAGGAGGTGGTGGCTTCCGTGGAGATCGTCGTGGAGGCGGCGGAGATCGTGGAGGACGAGGAGGTTTTGGAGGCCGTGGTGGTGGTGGAGGACGCGGTGGCGGTGGCGATAGGCGAGGTGGTGGTGGCGGTTTCGGCGGACGCGGAGGTGGTGGACGTGGAGGCGGCCGCGGAGGTGGTGGTCGTGGAGGTGGACGCGGCGGCGGAGCCGGAGGCTTCAAGGGCGGCAAAACCGTCATCATCGAGCCTCATCGTCACGAGGGAGTGTTTATCGCACGCGGAAAGGAAGACGCACTGGTCACCAGGAACTTTGTCCCCGGATCTGAAGTCTACGGCGAAAAGCGCATCTCTGTTGAGGTTGGTTTTCCATACAATTTATTAAAGATTACTTTAACTGTCGATGATGAGGTTGTGCAGGGGTACAGAACATGGCATCATGTGGCCATGAGCACCCTTGGCGGCCACCTGTGGCTGTATGCACTTCAGGTGCACGTGAAGCAGCTGCGGGTGCTCCAGGACGTGCTTAGATTAATGCACAACTGAGCAGCTAACCCGAAGCACCTCCATTTCTTCTTTGAGGAGTAGATATTTTAAATTTTTCGTTTCTTTCCAGACCAATGGCGAAAAGATTGAGTACCGTGTGTGGAATCCCTTCCGGTCTAAGCTGGCCGCTGCTATTCTTGGCGGCGTGGAACAGATTCACATGCCACCCGGCTCCAAGGTCCTCTACTTAGGTGGTGCCTCTGGCACTACAGTATCCCACGTTTCGGATGTGGTCGGACCCGAGGGTCTCGTCTACGCCGTGGAGTTTTCACACCGATCTGGTCGTGATCTGATCAACGTTGCCAAGAAACGCACCAACATCATCCCCATCATTGAGGATGCTCGTCATCCCCACAAGTACCGGATGCTGGTGGGCATGGTGGACACAATCTTTGCCGATGTCGCCCAGCCGGATCAGGGCCGAATTGTGGCGCTAAACGCCCAGCACTTCCTGAAGAACGGTGGTCACTTCGTCATATCGATCAAGGCCTCCTGCATTGACTCGACGGCGCAGCCCGAAGCTGTGTTCGCCGCTGAGGTGAAGAAAATGCAGGCCGACAAGCTGAAACCGCAGGAGCAGCTCACCCTGGAGCCGTACGAGCGAGACCACGCTGTCGTCGTAGGCGTCTACCGACCACCTCCCAAGCAGTAGGAGCGCAGTCCTATGCCTGGTTTAGTTTTAAGCTATTGTACCAATACAGTCGTGTTGTATTAAGTTTTCTTTTTAAATATAAAACCATAGTTTTAAAGACAAATCAAAATGCAAACTATTTTTGTAGCAAAAGTAAAAAATACACAAGAGCGGAAAGAAACGAGTAGACTTCTGTGGTGTACACTGTACAGTCTTGTTGACAAACCAAACATATAATTGTAAGCCATTGGGTTTAAAGGATATATGAACTGCATATGATAAAAAAATTCACATAATTTTAACAAAATAAAATGTAAAAAAAAAACAAAAATAAAGAAATTAAAAAATAGACTTTCGCTGCGGACAGGATTCGAACCTGTGCGGGTAGAACCCAATGGATTTCAAGTCCATCTCCTTAACCGCTCGGACACCGCAGCTGTTTCCCGAGCTTGTCAAATGCCTTACTTAACAGAAGTCGAGGGTTGAAACTTAGTTTTGAGCCTTTTCGATCATATCCTGATAGTAAGGGTGCAAGATCAACCCCTTAAATGAGTTTTACGGGAAAAATAGTTTAATTGTTCGAGTAATAGACATTTTTTTTATAATCAGAAATACACCTGGTTTGTGTCCATACTTAACATCTTTTAGACCCTTTTATCCAAGACTCACAACCACTAGAACATTAACTTCCTGGCTTGAATGTTCTATTTATCTGGCTCACTAAACAAACAAGTAATACTAATATAATTAACTAATTATCCATACTTTAAAACACATGAATTTTCCCCTGAAATATCAAATTACTTTTAGAACAATTCTTAAAAAACATTGAGTGTGTTGAAGATAACTTATAAAGCGTAAATGTGACCAAATTACAGCATTAATAAATAAAAATGATCATATATTTATAAATTAATTAAGCAAGTGATTCTCTTCTTATTTTGCCACATCCACTGCAATGTTCTCTCCCTTAGAATTACATAACCATCTGACACACCATCCCCGCAAGCTGCGGTGTCCGAGCGGTTAAGGAGATGGACTTGAAATCCATTGGGTTCTACCCGCACAGGTTCGAATCCTGTCCGCAGCGAAAGAAGTTTTTTTTTCAAAACTAGTACTTTTTTATTTGTTAATTTACTTTATTTAGCCGTTCTGTAGCGATCTCATAATATAACAATATAGAGCATAGAGCATTTTTCTCTTTTTCGATACAATTCGACATCAAGCTTAGCCTACGAATTTTCCAGAGCGGGCGCTTGAAGATTCTGCCTCGCAAAAGACACACAGATCATAATCATTTACTCGTACATAGAGGACATTTTTTCGTTAAACTTTTAGGTCTTAGCAGCTAGGATAAAATCATAATCGCATTGATTCTTGAATAAACTTATATCACCAAATTCAGCGGCTCCTCGCCCAAGGGGAGTCTACAACTTGGCGCGCTTGGGCACGCCGATGGCCTCCAGAACGCCGCAGTTCTCCAAATGCTGGAAAAGCATCTGCAGATACTCTTCCCGGTGGCGCATGTAGTGGGCAGCGTGCTGGGAGCGCTCCCATTGTTTGAACGTCACCTTGATGTTGGCACGCTCCCAATTGTCGCTGACAGCCCGGTTGGAGGATGGGGGACCGATCGGATCATTGTCCGAGACAAAGAACAGCGCCGGAGCCTTCACGAGGGTCGAGTGGAACATCTGACTGGAGCGCATGTAGTGGATAGTGGCCTGGTTGTGGAATGTCTTGAGATGGTACAGCGTGTAGTTCCTCAGTGCACTCTGCATGCGCTCGTTCTTGGGGAAAATCGACTTGGGCACACCCACCGGAATCTCGGTGATGTCGGCGGCACTATCCCACACCTGGCAGACGAAGCGGTCCAAGATGGGTCCATATCTGTCCATGTCGCGCGACATCTGCAACATGATCTCGCCCAGCTGGTAGGCTCCCACAGAAAAGCCATGCATTACGATCGGCTCGTACGACTGGTTGTTTTCCAGAAAACGCAGAGTCTCAGCGGCGACCACCTGGATGGATTTAAGAGAAACTATTAGTTATTGTGTGGCTAGTAACTAGTTAGTGCAACCCAACCTGCGTGCCCTTAACAGGCCACAACAGCTGCCAGGGAGTGATGTGCACCACCATCACATCGAAGCCCATCTCCGTGTAGATCTGGGCGTACTTCTTCAGGTGCTTCTGCTTGGCCATCAGCCAGGCCATCATCAGGACCAGGGGGTTGCCCGTTGGCTTCTTGAAGGCCAAAGTCTTGGGATCCACTTCCACGGGGGTCTTGTTGTTGGTGTACAATGTCATGTTTTTGGTGATATCCTGGGAGGATATCTGGCGGCGATTCTTCAACGGGGCCATGGCGCTCTGTGTTTGAAATGAATACATTATCGTGGGTTCTCGGAAGGCTTTTAAAGTGACATGATTAGTGTGGTTAGAGGAAATAAAAAGCGAACGACTAGCAAGCAAGTGTACTAATTAACATTTCTAAAGTTGGAGTAATTTTTAATGGCTAGCCGTCTAGACCTTTTGCTATTTTATAAAGTAATTCGTATGGTTTGGATAGGTCCAGTCGCGAAATCAATCGCGTGGCGATTAGATATGGGGCTACTTGGCATCGCCTGATAGGTTAGAGTCTGACGACAGGCACAGGTGGGTTAGAAAGGAAATCCATGCAAATTGTGGGGCACACTTGATAAGGCTCTGATTTATCCACCAAACAGCTGGTGACCTTGAAACGAATCCACTTTTTAGTGGTTGATAAGCGGTAGTTGCTGATAAGATTACTGCAGCTATGCATGTGATTTGTAGTTTAAAGGAAACCATATGGGTTTCTGAACCATATATTGGGTAGCACGATCACTTTACACTTATTAGAGGCTCAATCAAAAACTTGTAGTCGTAAATGTGTTTAATTGGACTAAGTACCGTTCGGCTTATTTGTGTGTGTCTCTGGGGAGAATAATCAACAATGGTAGCTAGTCGGCGACAGGTTCGCCAGAAGGCCCAGCACTAAATGAAGGTGGTGCAAAGGTTTTGGGTTCTTTTTTCCGCATTGTCGGGAGCCTAAGCCACCTGATAGCACCCTGGATCCGAAGATAGCCCCGCCAAATCGAACGATAAGCAGTTGCAATTAAGATTACTGAAGACAAGCGAAATCACACTGTGACCTAACTGCTTGAACAAAAATAGCGCAGCTCAGACAAAGATAAATTGATTTAGTTCCCAAGAGACACAGTAGAGATACTTTCACTGGGACGTGACACTTTGAACTTGAGCGGGGGGTTCAAGGCCACTCACACGCTTCGCCCGATGATAAATTTTCAGCAATATCACCGCCAATATGACCAGCAGCGTAATCTCAATAAGGAAGTCCATATTGGAACAAATGAAAGAGGCAGGTGGCACTACTGCGATAGACTGACTGATCCACAGTATGGACTATATATCCACGGATCCAGTGGAACGATCGCGGATAGTTGAGCGGAATTGGGCTGAGCTTAGATTCCCTCGGAGAAGTAGTTGTTTCAGCTGGTGTTCATGGTGTGTGTGTGTGCCTGGTGTGGGGGTAGTGGGATGTGTGTTCCTATTCATATTTTGCGGCAATGGTTTAAATTACATTGCGGCACTGGAAGCCACGAACCCCTTCTGGGTAAAGACAACAGAGTCTCTTGATTGTAAGACGGATTATGATAAAAAAAATCAAATCAAAAAATTAAACATTCCTTTCTAATCTTAAGCTATAACTTATTTGGTTTTCTAGTTTTTGCAGTCTCTGAAAATGATTTGAAATTATTTTACAAACATACCCTGGAATCAGATACTATGATATACCCTTCCAAAATTTTATTTCAGGCACAATCAGCTTGACGTCTGGAAGCCAGAGAGAACCGAGCGCTTTGGGGGCTCGGACGAAAGCTTGACATTGGGAGCCATTATGATATGAACATGCAAAAGCTACATTGGAGGCTCAATTGAGCGAGCTCAGAGCGAGGGTGGCTTCGAAAATATTCAGCTCTCCAGCTGCACCCTCATAACATATGGTATCAGTGATATCAGTGGCCAAGCAGCCGTAAAATTTTCCGGTTAGTTCAAGCGTTTAATGGGTCGCCACTAATTGCAGGTCATTAAAAAATGTAAATATGTTTCCAAATACTTATATTAAGTATACAGTAGGCTAATCTGAACAAATTATTGGAGGGAGGCGAGAGGTGGTGGGAGATAGGGAGCCGAAACCATTTGCCGGGTTCAAAGTACAGAATATACAATTTATTCAGTCATGCAAAGAGTCACAAAGTCACAAAATAAATAAGAAGGCGAAAATGAAACCTGCATAGCCAGAAACCTTTGCGAAAGTTCAATCACAGATCAAGAGACATGCTATTTAAATGAGTCTAAGGGTATATGTATATCAGTAGATTAAGTGGGTTGGACTTTGTTCAGATAAAATCGCATAAAGAAATGCTTTAAGAAAATAAACACCATTAAGTTGGGAAGTATTTAAAAGTCATTAAAGAGCAAATTCTACAATCATTTAGTCGAAATATACGACTATTACTTTTTACATCTTTTTTTAAGTGAGTTTACGTGTTCAATGGGATACTTTTGGGGCCTTGCACTGGGTAGGGGGTGCAAAGGTTTCTCGGTTTACTTCTGATGCTGTGCGATAAGCTCCCCCTAGGAAATGAGTCAGGTGTTATGCTTACATGTTGACCCGGCTGCTCCTGCTGATTGTTGCTGGCTTGCAGGCTCGCAAAGTTCCGGATCAGCGGACGCTGGATCTCCCGATACTCGGCCAGCGGGCGCTGCAGCAGTCCCTGGGTCTGGCAGCCACCGAAGAAGCTATCGGCGTAGACATTCTCGTACGGAACGGTGCCCCGGCTATTTTGTGCTACAAGAGTTGGGGGAAGGGGGGGTTGGGAATGCGGTAAGCGGAGACAATTATAAATAAACGAAAGCAAACTGTATATGAGAGAGGCACAATTACCACCAAAGGACAGGCCCACGGCCAGAGTTGCGGCTGTCCGGCCGGCGGCGAAGGGCAGGCTCATCGATTTTCTCCCCGCCGTTGCGTAAAATGCCGTGCGAAAGAAGTGGGCAGCCATCGTGGATGCGTTTCGGGTTTTAACTCGACTTTTAACAGAAGTGCAGCAACTGGCACAAGAGCGGTTGGACAGAGAGACTGAAAAATTCACATTCACATTCAGTTGGGCTCCCAATTCTGCAATCCCACACACACGCACACTGGGGCTGGGCCACTACACACATACGCATTACCCATACGAATACTGGCCACTGCACACGGATCGAACTTTGCACCCGCTGCGATGCAGACGAGTCTCAATTTGAGTTAAATTGATAAATTTTGTGTCTCCGGACTGCTCAGATTCGTTTATTTGCAGAGTGCGTGTGTGCGGGGTAGTCTGGGTTTTCGGGAGGAGGGTGGAATGTGGTGCGGATATTGATGATTGGGCTTAAGCCTGGAGACGAACACAATCGATCGCGGGCAACTTACGCTGGCGACGTGCTCCCGTGTTTACTTTGTTTGGAAAAATAAATTCGATTCCGCCCCCAACCACAACTGTGACCAGAGATGCCGATAAACTTATCGATAACCGTGCATGTACATATGGGAGACAGGGTTGTAGCGCAGCTGGAACAAAGCAAATAAATAAATAAAAACAAATGGAGCACGAGGTGGCTGTTGCTGGAGAGGATTTGCCCGCGGTGGAAGTCAAAGCCAGCCCCAAGCTCAAACCCTCGGCCAACACGGCCATCAAGTGCTTGAAATGCGAGAAAGTCTACATATTCCCGGGCGACAAAGACGACTGCCTGGCCCACCTTTATATGGAGCACCGCCTGGTAATAGCTGATGTGGAGGACATTGCCCTTGTAGAGGATTACCTGCAGTACTGGAGAAAAGAGTTTCAAGGTAGGTCTTGAAGGAAGAGTTACCTGTATCTTTACCTAAGCTTGTGAGTCTCTGTTTACAGCCCATGAATTCGAGCAATATTGCACCACAATGTTCCTGGACCAGTTGCCGGATGGAAAGTATTCCAAGAACGAGAAATACTACTTACTGTGCGATATCCTGCCCCAGGACTTCGAGCTGCGGCGACGTCTAAGGCAAAAACGCTTGAGTGAAGCTCTGGAGCGACACCAGTTCGAGCTGACCGACAGGACCTTTTCCAAGGAATGCCTGTTCTGCAGAACTGTTATCAAAGGATTGAGAGCAGACTATCTGGACCACCTTTTTGACAAACACTTCCTGCTGGTGGGCAAGCCGGAGAAGCTGGTGTACGTAGACGAACTCTTGGACCATTTAGAGGAAAACCTGAACAATTTGGTGTGTCTCTACTGTGAGAAGATCTTCAAGGATCGGCCCACGCTCAAGGAGCACATGAGGAAAAAGGGACACAAAAGGATAAATCCAAACCGAAGAGAGTACGACAAGTACTTTCTTGTCAACTACAACCGTAGATCCAACGCAGCTCCAACATTGCGAAAGCCGAAGCCCCGCCAACAGCAAAGACAGCCCTCCTCTTCTGTGGACCTGGAAACTGGCAGCGTGGACTTTGACAAACACTTTGCCAGGCCAGACTCGGATGGCGAGCAGGACTCGGACTGGTCTGATTGGGCGGCCGATGGCGAACCCAGCTCCATCAAGTGCTTGTTCTGCCCTCATCTCGGAGAGACCTTTTCCGCCCTCAAAGAGCACATGATTGCGGCACATCGCTTGGATTTCGATCAGGCGACTAGCTCTCTAAACTTTTACCAGCGCGTCAAGGTTGTAAATTACTTGCGCCGGCAACTGTGCATGCTCCGTTGCGCGTCCTGTGACCTCCAGTTCGATGAGCTGGATTTGCTGACGGAGCACATGGCACAGGAGTTGCACTGCGGGATTGGCAACCGATCGTGCTGGGACAAGCCAGAGTTCTTCTTCCCTTACATCGAGAACGACGGGCTTCTATGTGTCCTGGATGACTCTACGGGAGATGATCCTGAAGCCGATGTGCGCATCATCTCCGAGGACAGTGTGGCTCAGATTAACAAAGAGGCAGAGCAACTATCTCTGGAGAATTTTAAACTGTAATGTATAGTTAGCAATCAATACCAATATCAATATAGCAATCGAAAGGAAAATTTTATTTAAATAGAAAAAAATATTAAATTCTAACGGTAATTTTTTGTTTTGAAGGATTGTCTCAAGGATTAAAACTTTTATGGCAATATATAAGAAAATTAGGATGAAATTGTTATCCAATGTTTTTTTAAATTTACAATCTGTCCTTACATATATTCTGCAATTTAAAATGTAGATCGTAGATATATATACTTTCGCTCAAGGGTTAAAGATTACCATAATTATGGTCACACTTTAGAAAACAGTGTTTGAAAACGCGTTTTGGGATTTTTTGGACCATTACCAGACTGACATCATTCCCTTGCATAAATCAAAATAAAGAGAAACTAGGAAAATACACAAAATATGGAGGCCCTAGACATCCTGGAGAAGCGAATTGATGCCCTGACGAGGGTCCTGGGTCCCGTCCCAGAGTCCGATGCGGGCGAGGGCGTGGTGGACGCCCTTTGCTCGGCTCACGCACTTTTGGGCGAAGCCACCACAGGAAGTGCTCCGCTCCAAAACTGCGTCAAGCGAGCCCCTGAACTGGAGAAATACCTGGATCCTAACTTCCTGGAGGAGCAGCAGCAGGTGCGCTCCAAGGAGGTCTACCTGCACGCCGTGGCACCCGAGCTCCACACGCAAGCCGAGCAGCTGGACAGGATAAAGCAACTGGAGCCTGCCCTGGGGGCCGAGTACTTCCGCAGCATTCCCAGTGAGTGCTTGGATCAGCTCAAGCAGATCACTCAGAACAATGGCGAGTACGCCCAGCAGAGCGAGCTTATCGAGGAGAGCCTGGTGCTGGCCATGAAGCGGTATGGCGAGATACAGGCGGGATTACTCAGTTCCCTGGAGTCCATGAGCGAAAGGCTGGACCAGGTGGAGCAGCGTATGGAACAGAAAAAGAAGGCCGAGCTCAACAAGGATGTGCCTCCCAAGGATTGAGAGGCAGCCTCCCCTGCCTAACAGACTGCTGAAAGTATTTTTACGGACCTGTTGCCAGAATTCACTGCACAAAGGTCATGTGGCAATAGGAATATTAGTTTTTTAACCAATTTGCTATCAAAAAGAGTGGCCAACAGCTGCTCCTTCAATTGTAAGGTTCCAATATTAATCATTATTTAAAACTAGCACAATAAAACAAAAATATTCGTAGAAAATATCCTTAGTCTTTATTTTATACAATTATCATTTAATTGTTCTAGCAAGAATATTACCGATGATAAAACTACTTGAAATTCGGATTGGATGCAACCGAAATCCATATTTCTAATTGGGCACATTCTCCTGCGGCCGTTCTCTCCTAAAACCGCAGCTCGTTCCTCTGAATTCTCTCGTAAATGGAGGACGTCAGCGGTAGATACGTTCCATCCGGCTGAGCGTAGAAGAGCTCATCCTCTATGACCTCCGGGTTGAAGCCCTGCTGTTGGAGCTCCACCTTGCGAAGTTTGAAGGTGCCGGTAAGGTCGATCTTCCGGAGGAATCTCAGGAATTGCGGCCTCGCATAGCTGGGCAGGGCTTTGGCTAGCTCCTCGGCCAGGTGGCTGACCTTCACCTCTCGTGTGGGATCATAGATGGCCGCCATGCCGGCTCTTCCCTCGGTGTGTGGAATGCTGACTCCGTAAACGATAACGTCTTTGTAGCCCGCCAAGTTACTGAGCTGCGCCTCCACCTCGCTGGTGGACACGTTCTCGCCCTTCCATCGGAAGGTGTCTCCGGTGCGATCCCGGAAGAAGAGGTAGCCCCTCTCGTCAGCTATCAGCAGATCGCCCGAGATGAAGGCCATGTCTCCTTTCGAGAAGACATCGCGCACCACCTTTTTGGTGGACGCCTTCTGGTCGACGTAGCCCAGGAACTCTCGGCAAGGGTTGCCCTTCACAATCTTGCCAATGAAGACTCCGGGCTCGTTGACGCCGCACCGCTCGCAGAGACCCTTCTCATTTCTCAGCGGTTCGCCAGTGTGGGGATCCGCCTTGATGATCGATATGGGATAGATCTGCGGCAGGATCCGAGATATGAAGCCGATGGCACCCACGGTGCTGTCGTTGTTCATGATGTTGGCGTTGCCCTCGGTGGCGCCGTAGAACTCCCCCACCTTGGCGATGCCGAAACGTTCCACAAACTGGGGCCAAATCTGGGGACGCAGTCCGTTCCCGAATACCATTCGCACCTGATGCTTCCTATCGTGGGGAGCAGCCGGTGTGGCCAGGATATAGCGGGCCATCTCGCCAATGTACTGCGAAATCTGGGGAGGAATTCAAACGAATATAGACGGTCCAGGGAAGACATAAGCAGCTATCCTACCGTGCACTGGAAGCGAGCGCAGTCTGCAAAGTATCCGGAGGCACTGAACTTTTTGCGGATCACCACCGTGGAGCCAAAGAGTAAGGCCTGGCCCATGCTCATCACTCCGCCAGCCGTGTGGTACAGAGGCAAGGGAGTATAGAAGACATCCTCATCCTTAAAGCCCAGGGCGTAGTGGATTCCAGCAGCAATGAAGAAGAATCTTGACAGGAGATTCAAATAAATTTTAACAATCATTTAAAAGTAAGTACAGTTACCGTGCGTGGGTAATGACGGCTGCCTTGGGCAGTCCTGTTGTTCCCGAGGTGTAGATGTACACCAGCTTGTCCTGGTGATCCGCACGAGAAGCTCCAGCTGCCACCTTGTCCTTGGCAGCCGCGTCCAGGAGACCATTCAGCTGCTGGGCCAGTCCCTGGCTGAGGCCCTCGGAAGCCACCACGTCCTGGGTGGCCTCGTCGTTAAATTGATACAAGCCGACGTGGGCCGGCAGGTCCTTGGCAATGTCCATCACCGCTGACCTGAAGTTGGCTCCATAAATCAGAGCAGTGCACTGACCCACCGTGATGCTGTGCTGCAGCGAAGCCCCGCGCAGATTTGTGTTTATCAGCGGAGTGATCACGCCGATCTTGGAAAGACCCAGCCAAGTGGCCACGAACTCGGCCCGGTTCTCCATCAGCAGACCCACCACATCCCCCTTCTTGTAGCCGTGGCTGTGGAACACATTCGCGACTCGGTTGGCGTGCTCGTTCACCTGCCGGAAGGTCCACTTCTGGGACTCACTGACGATGGCCAGCTTGTCCGGCTGCCGGGCCACATTCGTCTCGAAGATGTCTCCGATGTTCACGTTCTTTCTTTCCTGCCGCTTCACGAACACCAGGACTCGAATATAGGAAATAAGGGCCCTGAAAGGGAGTAGTTTTCAAAAGGATATCCTTCGGGTGGTGCGTTTCTCTTACATTGTGTCCCGCGGAGTGGTTACTGCTGCAATGTAGAACCACCGCCATCCTGGTCGCACCAGCAGAGTGGCCAATAGGCTGACATAGATGGAAGCCAAGCCGTACCAAGGACTCTGGTAGTAGAACACCAAGGCGGTGGCTGCTGAGAGGGCGGGTGCCAGAATCCATTGAAGAACTTGTCGCCAATTGGTCTGCTTCGAGGGTTTTAGGTCTTCCGATGGGTCTATGGCGATCGTTACCTAAGAGGGAAATATTTGAGTTTAAAAAGTATTAACATAAAGTAGCAAAATGATCAGGAGAGGCTTGGCAGAGCAAATATTTGAGGAAAGGCAAGACTCGCATCTTGCATCACTCATACGCCGCGTGCGCCAGGCCAATTCAACTGACAGCGAGATGAACCTTTTTCCCTGAACCCTCCCAGTGGAGTTGATTCAAAGCTTTTCCTGATCTAAGTGAATTGCTAATTGCTTGTTGTTTAATTTTCACTCCACCGCCAACAACCGCATAACCTATTCCGCATTTGATCAATTGGCACTTTATTTAAGCAATTTGCCAACACAAACCAAAATAGAGAAAACAAACATAACAAAAAATATATATGTATATGTATGTAGTATGTTGGTAGATATGGACTAGGGGATATGGAAGCGACGGCCAGTGCGTCCGGAGGAGATCTCGTGGAAGTGCTGGAGCGCCTTCTGCTCGGCATCCGCTGACAACCGGTTGGACAAGTGGACCAGAACGCAGATGATCAGAGCCGAGATCAGTCCCAGCATAAAGAACACGATCTATCAGCCGTGGTGATATCAGGGGTATACATATATTATGTGGATTAGGGGGAAGTCCCTTCCGCCTACCTTGTGCCAGAGGGCCAGTTGGTGATGGGTGGGCATCAGGCCGCCATCCTCCACCAACGGATCATTGTCGGTGCCTGTCATCATGTTACGCAAATCTTTGCTCAGCTCTTTTGACCCTTTGCGCTTGGTTGGTTCTGTTTGTCTGATGTTTTTTTTTCGTATTTAACTGACAGTTGGCTCGTAGAAGTATTGTAACTAAAATTTGGTACACTTTGTGGGACTTACACTGATAATTTCCTAAACTATTTCAACATTATTTGCACTCCATTAGTGTAGAAAATAATTCTGAGTCTTAGTAACTTTGCTGAGCAATTTCTTTATAATATTTAAAATTATAATTACCCCATTAGCGAAAAGTTTCAGCCTTGATCTTGACTGTTGATATATTATATGTTATATATTAACACATATTTTTAACAAACATTCTATACTTCTTTTATGACTTCACCCTGATCTTGACTTTCAAACTACTTTAAATCTTTTACAGCAAAAATTTATAAGATAAGAGCATAATTTTTTAATTCAAAGACCGATTAAAAGCGAGATCTGGCCAGATGACCGATCGCATAATACTCGAGACCCAGACCTAGTCCCGGTTAAAATCGAGTGGCCAAAAGTAAACTGGTTTGGGCTTTTTTTTGCGGCTTGTAGTTGTATGTTTTGTACGTGAGTATTGTTTGTTGTCAGATAAGGTTTAGCTCCACGAAGGGGACAGCTTGGGGCGGAGTAGATCCCCCCAACAATAACAACAACAACAACTGACAAAGCCAATCGAGCGCGTACCAAAAATATGTACATATGTTGGCCACATTCGAGCGAGTCATCTCTGTCAATGTGGTATTTACCTGTGTGGAGTTCAAGGCCGTCGAACTTGGGGCGGCAGCACCACTATCCGCCCCGCCATCCGTCGAAGTAGCAGCACCGGCGGTGCACATACTGTTTATTTTTGATTTAATAGGGCATCTACAGTGCCTGCTAAGCGGAGTTTGATTAGCAGCTTAGCTCGGTTTGGTCTGCAATTAAGTCGGTTGTCGCTTCAGGTGGTTGTTATTGTGGTTCGCGGCTCGCCGTTGGTGGCACAGCTAAAAAAATAGTTAATGAAAGAAATACGATAAGAGATCTTGAAATGAAGTGTTTCTCATCTCATACGAGCCATGAATTAAAAATTACTTTCCAATCAACCTTAACAAAAAGCCACTCGCATATTTTCTACCATTTTTTTTTCGGTGTGCACTTTCGAAGCGAAATTATAGGTAATTAGGCGACTGCCAGCAGAGAAAAGGCGAAATGCTGGAGAAAAACAAGAGATAACGATGTGGGGAACTTGCAATTGTGGTGCAGAGCCCCGGTGACACAAGACGAACAAGAAAAATTGCCTTTTTTGACTCGGCTTGAATGCTGGCATGGGATGCTGCGCCGCAACGCTTTTGAGTTCACCTGCTGGCCGAGATCGTGTGTGTTTTCGTGTAAGGCCCCAAGGTGAGTTTTTGGGTCTGCTGCGGTTCGTTTTGTTAATGCGCGACGAATGGCAAGAGTTAAGTGTAGTCACTGCTGGCCATAAACCCGTTAATGTATGGTAAACTTATTTAATGCCAAAGACAATTAAGCCAGGTTTATTAATGAGGAAGTTGGGTGTAGATTAAGGACAGTTCCTGCATTTAAATGGGAAATATGTAGATAGAAGTACATGACTCTTTTGGAGATTGAATTTAAATGAAATCATGTTGTCGGCTCTCTGCCTTTAAAGTTGTGAAAACCGTTTGTCTTGTTCAGCAATTTGGCCAACGCATAAACATCACAAACAGCCCCCAGGCTGACTCAAAACTTAAATTCCAGTCCTCGGGTTGTAAATTATTTTTTACAACATTTTGCCCATGCAAGCATTTAAAATGACTATTATTGTTATTGTTTCTCCTTTGTGTTTCTTGTTATTGCTATTGTTTTTTGTTGTGTTTTTTTATGTTTTTGTTGTTGTGTGGCATACATATACATATGCACATGTGATCGGCAGACATCATTAAGAGCCGCATCCGAGCCGAGAGATGCGGATGTTTGCGACGCTTCATCACTTTCACTGAAATCTTCTTCTCCTTTCTTTTGTTTAATTTCTTTGCCCTTTGTGGGTATCCGACATCCCAAGCCGGAATCTTTCATGGGATTAAGATTTTGGGATAAAGAAACCGCGACAATCAAAATGATGAGCTTAAATCGTGGCTAAAATTGCAGCGCACTTGATTAACTTGATGGGCTGTTGCACGCACTGTACAGAATATAAATCACTTATAACTTAATTTAGACTGTTCACTTTAGCCATTATTTTGCCATTTAGACATTCCACCCAAATCTTATCTCTCGGATACTAATAGTAGGGCTAGATACTAATAGTATCTTGTTTCAGGTGCTCACTTTTTGGCTTTCTTGAGTAGGAGTTGCCTCTGAGCTGGGTTCGGAGTTTAAGCCGGTCGCGTCTTTCGGCCAACAGCTTCGTTCATCAACTGCGCCCAAAAAGCTAACCGCCTCTGCCTCGGCCGCTGCCGCCGCTCAAGCTCTGTCGGCGCCAACGCCGGCAGCAACAGGTCGCCAGCTCACACAGATACTCACCACCACCACCAGCCACCACCAGGGCAGCACATCCAGCACCTGAGCCCAGTTAAGTGTGTAGGTATTTGCATTGTTGTCGGCCCGAAATTGTCAGTTGCGATTCTGATTTCTGTGTTTGCACGTGATTATGCCGCACATGCAACATGCTACATGCAACATGTGCATTGTTTTTGCTTGGCTCTTTCTCGCCAAACGAGCTTCCTCTGTGGCCATTAACATGTCAACAACCACGCAGTGTCAAGAATGTGGCTCAGATCGCGGGGAGGGGGTGGGTCTCCCAGGGGGCTGGGTGGTCGGTGGTGCTGCAGGCTGAATCGCTGGAGGAGGGCGAGGAGGCAAGCTGGCGTTTAATTCAAAACACGTGTCTTACTTTCGGACTCTCTTTGTGGCTGTTGCCCTCGGCTACTGTCTGCGGATTCTTTTTAACGCAGCTGCACTGAGAAAAATTTCAGGATGATTTAACTGAAAAACATAAATCAAGTGGAAGAGGGTGGTTGAAGTTCCTTTCACTTTGAAACTTTGAACATGAATTATTTAATGTTTATGTTATTTGTTTAGTTAGTTAATATTACTTTCAGTATATTCACACACACTCCTGCATAAGTCATTGATGCGTTACCCCAACCCCCTCTCCCTGCGCCCCCCTCCCCTTTTATAACTCCGCCGCAACAAGTGCAACGCAAACCGTTTATTATATATCATTTTGCATGCTGATTTCTTTGGCTCAGATCACTTGCCATGACTCCGCTAAATTGTTATAAACAATCCGAGGGATCGAGAAGGGGATATAAGACTCTACAAAGAGCTAGCTAAACAGTTAGCCCGGGGCCTTTCAATCAGGGGGTTTCAGTCATCGGAAGTGGGTCAATTGGGTGTTGCAATTCGGTTGGGCTTTGACATTAAACAGGGTCGGAAAGTATCTGGGTCCGGGCTCCAAGAGATACAAATGTTAAATCACAATAAAAAAAAACGTAAACTAAACTTTCCGATTAGTTACAGTCTGTTTAATAGGTCTGAGCTTTTGTTTTATGACAAAATATAAGTAAGTTCTAATGGGGGTAGAAGTCGTACTTATTCCACGAGCTTTTATAAACTTGGTTATTAGCCGAGCTTTAATCCGAAGCCAATTATACGTGAATCACCATGAGATCTCTATGAACTACCAACTGTATAATCAGGTGCACTTATAGAGGGGTTAACAAGGGGTTGAAAGTTTCCATTATTTTCGATTCACAAGCAACTTCTCCCCCTCAGCAGAGCCGTGAGTTGAATGTTTAGTTACCTGTTGGACATAATTCATATCTGTCAGCAGGAACTCTCAATGGCATTTCATGGCTACTTGAATTTCTGCTCTAACAATTTTTATAGGCCCTGGCCATCAACAGCTCGACTCTTTCCCTTCGGATCCCGATAATAACAAGGCTCCAAAGATATGCCCGACACCCAATGGCCTTTTTCACACATATCTCGCCAGACATAAAGTGTCTGTGCAAAAAGTGCAGGCACACACATCGAGGATGCCGCGTATATATATAGCCTGCCAGTATATATAAATATATAGGACCCGGTTGTATATGGAATATGTGTTACCCTTCAGGGGCTGCCCTCTGCTCCCCTCCTTTTGGCACTTGGCACTTGGTACTTGAGGCAAAAGGGCAAGCATGGCCTGCTTCTTGTGGATTTTGTCAAGTGGATTTTTGTCGGGTTCTGAGATCATTAAAACAACATCGTTAGTGCGTCCATAATGAAGTACTAAAGAGCAACCCAAGCAGCAATGCCCCGAAAGTGGTACTAAGTCCCGAAATGAAGGAATTCGATTTCAAGGCGATATTTTATGGGTCTCATGATTAGTTCTAGAGACGTATTGTCGCCTAAGCCACTAAGCCAAATCCAGGGGGATGCACACAGACATAGTATCTGTGATGTTCCCCATCCGACTTTATATGGCATATTGTGTTACGCCCGGCTACGGCGGATTGATGGATGCGACCGTGAAAAGCGCGGCGTGGAAAACTCTGCTCCAACATCGACAGTGATGTTTGTATCCATCAACAGTGGAATAAATAATTATTCGCCTATGTTGCACATCGTTTGGGGTATATACGAAGGTTCCAAAAGGGGGATCGTCTATAGGATCTGATTTGATTGGAAAAATTAAGACTCAAAAATCAAGGAGTGGTTAAATTTGTATAAATTCAATAGAGGTTTCTAGAACCTCTATCCTCTTGTAGTATAAAGGACCCTACCAACCGATAGGGTATATCGTTCTTCGACTACTTGATGTTAAACTCATTTCGCCGCCATCGAATCCGCTTTGTAGTTGGACTGATGGAGGCCTTTGGGGACGCTCCCGCGCTGTCAGAAATTAATCTTTTCCCTTTCGCCAGATGTTGCCCGCCGCCGACTGCGGTTGGCCAACGGAAAAGCCTGGGGAAGCCGGGGCATGCCGCACAGGGGTGGGGGACAGACGCGAGGAGATCCGAGCGCAAAGTGTCAAGCGTTTACAACAGATTTTTTTTTGGTTCCCAGAACATGTAATATTTCATCATCATGTACCATTTAGAAAATTAATTTGCAAGACTTTATTGAAAATTCCCCTGGAAACTACAATTATTCCGGGGAAATGTATAGACTTTAAAATAGAAAACAATTACCAGATCCGATCGGCGATCTCGCCCATTTTAAAAGGCATTTTAGTTTTACTTCCTGGCTTCTAAAAGGGGCCTGGAAAAAGGAGCTCAGGTGGCGGGCTGGGGGAGAAGTCAACATTTTTTGCCTGCGGACCAAGTCACTAAAATGTTTTTGTGTAAATAAACAAAAGTTTGGTTTGGTTTTCCTCCAGCCTACTCCTCCTCTTGGGATGGCATTGTTGTTGCTCTTGCTGTTTGCCCGGGATGTTCCTTTTTGGATGTCGACCGACCGACCGCCGTCGCTGCTGGGCTTTTTTTATGGATTGTTTTTTGTTTATAGACGACTACATACAAGCGGCTCTGTGTGCGAGCGAGTTGCTTTTTATGTGCCTCGCATCTTCGGCTGAAAAAATATAAAAGCAAAATATTTATGCGACCGATGCGAGGCCCGGGCCGTCCGTATTCCGCCCGGAATCGGATCCGTACGGGGGTGGTGTGGCTACGGGGCGTATGAGTGAGCGAGAGGCTGCAGCGATGGAGGTGTGCAAGTAAGACAGAAGCAGAAGCGATCACTTCTCTGCTGCCCCTTTTTTTCGCGCCTCCGAGCAATTACTTCCAGATACCCTGGGAATAATGAGTAAGAAATGGGGGAGTTTTAGTAACAGGATAGCCATAAAAATTATGACGTTCAAAAAAGGATCTCTACAGAGATTTGACTCTGTTTATTCAAATAGTAGTCTTAAATATCCCTCCCCCTAGGCATACTTCTTATAGAGTACCTCCTAGTCGAATCAGAATCATGAGAAACCCCATTATTCACTTGTCTTTTTATGAACTTTCACACACACTGCTCCCTAGATCATAAACAAACAGATACATGTTCGCTTGTATCTCGTAGATGCACAGTACATTAGCCGGGCTTTTTGTTATTGTTGCTGATGGACAGATCGGCCGACTTCATCATCGGTGGCCATTAGTCAGCGCTGGCCCCCACACTCCCCTGCTCCGCCCCGCCCCGCCGCGGAATGAGATCTCCTCAGGAACGTCTATGAACTTTGATCGCTGATTGATTGGCCAAATGCACTCGAAAATGCAGCCAGCACCTTCGTACATATCGGCGATTTAATTACTTGAGCCGTTGAGCAGTTTGCATATTCGGTTGTCGGAGGCAGCGTTGCGTGAACCAGATGTTGCCACTGGCGATAGGGGCTTCGAGGGGGAGTGAGGACCTCCATGGGCGTAGGGCCAGGCAGACTTTAGAGAAAACCCATGAAACACCAAAATATTTAATACAGGAAAGGTGCTATTTATCACAATGCAGTGTTATAGGCAGTCCCTTCTGGGTAAGTAGTTTCGACTACGTCCATGATCCCCCAATCGAAGCAGCTTGCTTCCCATCCTATACTGGCCATCAATCAGCGGGGTCCAAATGAGTCTGCGAATGGGTCACAACAATGCGGCAGTACCAGGATCTCAAAACGCTTCCGTTTCGTTCTCAAAACCCCCTTCCTCTGCCCAAATCTCTTCACTTTGAAATCGGAAACGCTTCGTATAATTTCTGGACACACCGTTTTGACTTTAACATGGACACGGATACGGTCATCTGCTAGTCTGGGAATGGCTGAGACAGTCCGCCCGCGAAAGGGGATTCTGGCTCCTCGGCGGATCGATCGTATTTCAGATTCCCGCAATATTCGCAAACACTTCGCGGGAACCCCTAATGTTTCTCAGTTGGATTTTGGGTGAAATTTATTTATTCATCTCGGAAATAATTGTTACATGAGCACTTCCCAGAAAGAAAGGCTGAATATTTGTGTGGCTCCTTCAGGTTTCTTTTTTTTTAAATGAAAAACATGCCCATGATGAAGAAGATTTATAAATAAATGATTTATTTTCTTAATAAGTCATTTGCTGAACCCAATCCTCTGCATCCGTCAATATTTATGCTCCTAATGCACTTGAACCTGCACAAAATGCTTTCTCCAATAACATTGGATGCCAGAGTCGGCGTTTTAACTATATTAGTTTCAGTGGCTGCAATTACCGCATTGAGTTTCCACGGAACACTGTTTTCGTACAGCCCCCCAGTGGAAAAAAGGGAAAGGAATTTGACAGGGAAACCACCTAGAGGATCCAAGAGGGGCCCTTCGGAGAGTACCGTTCACGACTACCTAAAAATGGAAGACTCAGAAACTGTCAACGCCCCTCTCCCATATTTTTCCGTCTGCCTCCTTTCAGTTTTTTTCTTCCAAATATTATCCTAGGGGCACTCTGAAATGGAAGATCGTCTCAAATGACAAGCGGCCATAAATCCTGCTGCTAAATTTAGAATGCCTTCCGAGGGCTCGCCGCAGGACGACGCGGAGAAGCAGTCCTGGTCTCTGTGATTCTTTATGTGTGATTTTAACTAACTAATTTTTTCGCAAGGCCAATTCCCACACATGGCAGTCAATGGCATGTGCTATGCGCCTAAGGACTCTGCAAATCTTGCTGCGAGCCAAAAAGGACCTCATGCCAGGGGACAAACCGATTCCTTTTCATTTTTCCCAACATATGTGTGGGCGAGCGATGCGAGGCGACTCATAAATGAAATGAAAACAATGCCAGGATGTGCCTGAGTCCTTGCTGCGTTTTCCTATCCCATTTGCGAGTCCAAAGGAATAGGCGCCGCCAGTTCCATTGGGATGTGTGATCTTGGCCTACGCCGATTCATTCATCAGGCCTCCGAAAAGAGGCGTTCCGGCAACCAATACTTCTATAAATCAATTGTTCCCAAATTTTTTTTGTTTCTGGTGCCATTTCTGCTTAGTTTGCCGCCTTGGTTGCTTAATTAGATGTCGAAATTCTTTGGAATTTTTTTAATAGACACCACAAAATGGTGATTCTTCTCTATTTGAATGGGCTGTTTACTGAGAACCATCCATTTTAACGCATTTTTTGAATAATATTATGTGAAAATTCTTCTTTTCAGCAAGTAGCTGTCTTCCACATTCATTTCAGAAGTCAGACTTTTGGATCTTCTCCAATTTTCATCCCATTCTTGAGCGGAATACCTTAAACGATTTCTATATTGATTCCCCATCAATTCGCACCAAAACCTGGATACAAATTTTTCGATCCATATTTTTCAATTTTTTCTGAGGGGATCCCTTGTAAAATCCGGGATATCTCCATATCACCCCTTGGGATGTCTGTATCTTTGCCAATTTTCATCCGATTCCTGAGCGGAATACCTTAAACGATTTCTAGATCGATTCCCCATCAATCTGCATCAAAACCTGGATACAAATTTTTCGATCCATATTTTTCAATTTTTTCTGAGGGGATCCCTTGCAAAATCCGGGATATCCCCATATCACCCCTTGGGATGTCTGTATCTTTGCCAATTTTCATCCGATTCCTGAGCGGAATACCTTAAACGATTTCTAGATCGATTCCCCATCAATCTGCATCAAAACCTGGATACAAATTTTTCGATCCATATTTTTCAATTTTTTCTGAGGGGATCCCTTGCAAAATCCGGGATATCCCCATATCACCCCTTGGGATGTCTGTATCTTTGCCAATTTTCATCCGATTCCTGAGCGGAATACCTTAAACGATTTCTAGATCGATTCCCCATCAATCTGCATCAAAACCTGGATACAAATTTTTCGATCCATATTTTTCAATTTTTTCTGAGGGGATCCCTTGCAAAATCCGGGATATCCCCATATCACCCCTTGGGATGTCTGTATCTTTGCCAATTTTCATCCGATTCCTGAGCGGAATACCTTAAACGATTTCTAGATCGATTCCCCATCAATCTGCATCAAAACCTGGATACAAATTTTTCGATCCATATTTTTCAATTTTTTCTGAGGGGATCCCTTGCAAAATCCGGGATATCCCCATATCACCCCTTGGGATGTCTGTATCTTTGCCAATTTTCATCCGATTCCTGAGCGGAATACCTTAAACGATTTCTAGATCGATTCCCCATCAATCTGCATCAAAACCTGGATACAAATTTTTCGATCCATATTTTTCAATTTTTTCTGAGGGGATCCCTTGCAAAATCCGGGATGTCCATTTATGACCCCTTGGGATGTCTGTATCTTTGCCAATTTTCATCCGATTCCTGGGCGGAATACCTTAAACGATTTCTAGATCGATTCCCCATCAATCTGCATCAAAACCTGGATACAAATTTTTCGGTCTGTATTTATCCATTTTTTTCTGGGGGATTTCCATGTATGACCCCTTGGGATGTCTGTATTTTCCAATTTTCATACTTTTTCTGAGCGGAATACCTTAAACGATTTATAGATCGATTCCTCACCAATGTGCATCAAAACCTAGACACAAATTTGTGGACCAATATTAATGTTCAGTGCCAAAGAAATATATCCAATAAATCTTAAGACCAACCACAGAGGTGTGAAGAGATTAAAGATGATTACATATATTCCAAGTGGCTATTCGCATTTTTCCAATTAAACTAATTTACATTCTATCCATTGAACGTGTTTAAACACCCACAAGACAAACATTCTTTGATTCCACAAACGACAACCTGTCAACATGCATGCGATATGCCAATTTAAACACATCTAAATACACATTTAGAGGCGTAGCTATATCTGTGTTTAAGCCAAATGGGTGTGCGGGTCTTTTAGAAGATCCAAAATAGGCTCCGCATGTATACAATGTATATAGACCGGAGAGGAGCACTTTCGCAAAGGAGTCCGCGCACCGAGAGCTGTCATTTAAAAAGCAATTAAGTCAACAACTATGAACGAGAGCGATCGGAGCGATATATAATGCTTATGCCTTTGATGAGGAGCCGGTCCAGTTGCCAGTTGGCAGTTGCCAGTTGCCAGTTCCAGGTTCTCCAAGGCGAGGCGACAAGGCAGCGACTAAATTATCTGACTGGGCTAATTATGAGCATTTTAAATACGCATTTTGGCGACATAAATACTTTGTTCAGTATTTGGCTTGCTGGTATACTTTGTAAACAGTTTTTATGTTTTTGAACATAAATCAACCGGATGTGGATGTGTTGCTCCATCGGGGAGCTGTCTTCCCATGAACATGAGCAAGTGTATCTATAAGATGCAATGTGTATCTCGCAGATACATACAGCATACAGCAGTCCGTCCATCTGTCGGTCGTCGGAATGACGTTACGCTCTAAGTATGTCGACGTCTCCGTCGCCTCGATTGTCTCCGGCATATAAAATATATAACGTAGTGTATATAGGGTGACTGTGAGACAAAAGACCAGGGGGCAAGGAGGGGGGGGGAGGGCCCAGCCGACCCCCCCAACGAAGACATTTTCGCGCCCAATTTGCTGGAGGGGTGGATCCGAGGGGATTCACAAATCCGAGGATCCAAAGTGATTCCCGAGAAGGGAGAGAAAGATAATTAAACACAAAATGGCGGTTCTGTTGGATTTGCTTTTTTTTTTGTTCATCGTTTCTTGGCTTGTTTTGTTTTTACAATTAATTTAGTTTAACATAGACTATAAAATTAAATAGGCTTTAATCATAAGGTTGGCTTAGACAACTAGTCGACACGCATAATGGAAAGAGTGACAGAGAATTGAAGAGTGAGAGCGACTGGTGCTCTGGAATTCACAAGATAGTTGCAGCTGGAAGCCCCGGGTCCCGGATCGGCCAAAGCTATAGTCCGGTGGCTAGCTATGCCTTCTGGTGCTGGGCGTCGCCCTCCATGCGCCACACCCCGAAAAGGTAGCTCAGCTTTTCGGGCGGGATGATAGGGGCGCCGTTGGCCTTGCGCAGGCACTTGAGATCGGCCTCGGCTCCGTTGGCGGCGGCACTCAGCAGGGAACTGGCCGAGCCGTAGGACGAGGGCGATCCCTGGGCCTCCAAGGCCTTCAGCAGGGAGATATCACTCGAGCTGAGCATGCGGCACAGGAAGTCGATGTATCTGCAAGACGAGAAAGATTCGGATTAGTTTGGTGATTAAAAATGTCATGCAAACATAGGGGATGCTTGAGAGGAATCTGATATTTTTACAAAAGATGTAGTATCTTACCTTGTGGCCAGCTTGAGGGTCTGAATCTTGCTGAGCTTGTCGCTGGGCAGCGTCGGGATGATCTGCTGGAGCGCCTTGAAGGCATCGTTCAGGCTCTGGGTACGCTGGCGCTCCCGCACATTGGCCATCACCCGCTGGTTGCTGAACTCGTCGGTGTCCTCCGTCTTGCTGGGCTTCCGCTTCAGCCGCCGCCGTGGCTTCCGGAAGGCCTTTCCGCCGGCATCCGAGCCGTCCAACAGGCTCCCAGCACTGCCGTCGTCCGCCAGGCAGGCCGGGGACATGCCGCCGTTCAGGTCGTTGACGGAGCTCAGAGCCGTGTGGCGGGCGTACTCCATCTCGTCGCGATCCGAGCTGGAGTAGGCGCTGCCGTTGAGGGAGTTGGCCGGCTCGTAGCCTTCGAAGCTTTGTCGGTAGGCTGCCTGGAAGTGCATTTGAGCCTGAGATTGCTGATGAAGATGCTGCTGGGACTGCTGCTGCTGTTGTTGCTGCTGCTGTTGCTGGTTGGTGTAGAGTGGCAGGAATACTTGGGTCTTGTGCTCGGACAGTTCTTCGTCGGGGAAGTCGAAGTGGGAGTGGGGCGAGGTGCAGGTGCTCTGGACTCCAGGACAAGCTTGGGCCGAGGCCACTTCATCCACGGTGGTGGGCAGATAGTCTACGTAAATGTGTTGCTGCTGCTGCTGCTGTTGGTGTTGCTGTTGATGCTGCTGATGGATGAGCTTCTTATGCTCCGGCTGCATGACCAGTGATCCTCCAGTTTGGCAGTCATAGTCTCCGCTGCTCCTAGTCCGCTTGCCGTGCTCGTTCCAGGCGGAACCGTTCCCATTCCCGTTCTGGGGATCGAAGTTGTTGTTCGAGGTGGTGTTGCTGCTCGTGTTGTTGTTGTTCAGCTCCAGGCTGGCGCTTTGGGCACTCTGATTGCTGCTGGTGCTCAGGACCTCGTTGCTGGGTATGTTGTAGTCGGTGTCCTCCAGTTCGGTGATTCCGTAGGCCGCATATTCCGAGGGCAGCGGGGCGTACTGGGGCTGCTGCTGCTGTTGCTGATGCTGTTGCATGATTGCGTGTTGCGGGTAGCTCGACTGCATGTAGGCCTGCTGCTCCACCTGGATCAGCTTGATGACGTTGTGCTGCAACTCCATGATGTTGGGAAGCGTGGGCTTGTAGCTAATATCCAGCAGCACTTTTGGCGACACAGAGCGAGCGCTCATCATTTAGATACTTTTTTGTTTGAATATTTTCAACCTTAACACACTTTTTCTAAGTAGTTTTCTTATTTATATTTAAACAATGATATCTTGAGATATTTCTTTTGGATTCTGGAGTTGTGATGTTTACTTCACGCCCGCGTATAATCGATCGATCTGCTGGCACGCAATGACGGAACGCAACTGACGCACGATCCTTCCGGCCATTTCTCAAATTGACATTTTGCGGCTGCTCGTCGGCCATTCGCTGCTCACTCGACCCGACGTCACTACTGCCGTCCCGCTCGCACCCGCTGGGTGAGACACACAGATACATACATATATGTAGATGGAAACATGGAGATACTTTCTGTATGGATACAGATAACACAACGCAGGGCAAGTCAGTTAAGGTTCAATTTAAAAGATACAGATACTGGGGAAGATATTAGATATATCTTTAAGGTACCTGATATCTTTTAAGATAAAAATTATTATTTGTTTCGCACGCTCTCCCATTTACGAATCAGATCTTCCAACGAGCCACGGGAAGGCAACAACAACTACAGCAGGTACTGTGACGTCAGGCAACGCGGGATATTTGGATTTTCTTGAGCTCGGATACGGCTGCGAATTTCTGCGTTTTCTCCACTGGAACGGAAAAAGAGATCCTTGACTTTGGACAGCGCTCTGGATTTTTCGTGGCCCTCTCTTGGGTTATTCTTTGGGTTTTCTCTTGATTTGGGAAAATATCCGATGGATGCGAGGCGAGGCGAGGCGAGAAGAATTGCCGGCAATTCTTGAAATATTTTTACTTGTTGATTCCGCAAAGGAAGGCAAAGACATTAATGTGAGAAGAAAAAGGGAAGTTCAGATGAAGAAAGTATAGACTGTTGGGTATAAAAATTATATTATTATATTATTTAAACATTATTACATTTCAATTAATTTAAATAGTAATTTGACTAATTTGATTTTTCTGGTCGGGAAATATTTCCAGTTTCCAAGGCAGCTTAGTAATTGGCAGTGGAATTGCCCAGGACTCCCAGTTTAATGTTATGCCCATCAAAATCATTCCGCTATTATATAATCATCAGTTTCCAGCCATCATAAAGATCTAAATCCTCAACCCTAACCAAGGGGAACTCCACGGAAAGGTTCCATTATGCCTAATTAGTGAATTCCCGCACACGCACACGCTGACGCACAAATACACCCAGGCATTGGGAAAATCTCCGCACCAAAAATCCAAAATCCACAAAAATACGAGCGAAAAGTCAAATTTCCGGATATAATTATCTGCCTGCCTGCCGCGGCCCAACAAAAATACCCGATTAATGCGGAGCGCGAACTTCCGCTGGAAAAAACCGCGATCTCCGATATTACCGGCTTAGGTAATAGCCAAATATCCCAGGACGATTGGTCCTTAGAAAAACCACCAACAGGGTTTTGCCCGTTAACCCACCTACCTGGTAGTAGAAGCAAAGGAAATTCGTATATTTTAAATAAATTAAATTGTTATTGAAAAATAAAAATTAATAATTACAGTCCAATATAGAAATATATTTTTTATGAATTAGAAAATCTTAAATTGAATCTAAAACAAAGCAAACTTTTTGGCTAAAGTGAAAAAAACAGAGCTGTGGTGAAAAGCGATCTGCTGCCCCATTAGGTATGCTATACTTTACTTCAAAAGCGGATGTGTAGAATAGGAATTTCCTGATCATAATAAATAGCGGAAACACAGGAATTATCGTACTTAAAATTACAAATTAAGCAATTTAATATTATTATTTTTATACAATTTGTATTTAAGATGTTCTCCTCTCATTTAGGATAGATGGCGATGCTGCAAAACCTTTCAAAGATGTAGATAACATAATTCAACGGCGATCTGAATGCTCCAATTGGACACACTGCAGTCACGTAGTTTATTGATTTCAAGTCCGCTTGCGAACCCAAATCAAACGAAAAAACAATCGAGAGAGAAGCTGGAAAAGGTATTTTGCGTATTAAATTTTTTGTTTAGCGATGCTGCTTCTGTTTTTCATCTCGGGAGTGGGTATGTGCTTTTTTGCGTGGTGCGATTGCCAAACGATTTTCAGGCAAGCCGGCCAACTTTCCATTTTGACAATGCTCTAATCCTGCCATCGCAAAAAGCCCATGTGTGCTAGTAGTGCTATGTTTTTCATCGTCTAGTATGTGTGCTGGAGCGTGAGAAGAAACTTTTGGTGCACGTAAATCTCGCTCGACAATCAATTAAAATTAAAATATTTTTTGCCTGCCGAGAGCGCCAACGTTGTCTACATATTCGAATTGACTTTTGATGATGTATCACGATTTATTGTTACCAAAAATGGTCGTCAAAGCGCGTGGAAAAGTGGATCAGGTAGTCTGGCGACGTCTAACGGTTTTCGGAGTGCCAGCCGAAGGGGGTGGCTGGGGGCTTTTGCTGACAAACTCCCACAGCTTTTGTGTCCACAGGGGGACATGCATTGGTATGGTGCTTGATATTCTTAGATGATAAATCTAAATCTTTAAGGAGAGAAATTGTTAATTTTCTTAGTAGGTTTGCAGGAACTAAACATAAACTATATACAAAAAAATTACATCTTCTTTAGAGACTTGTTTTTCGATCTGCCAGTTTAAATTATAACTTTTAATTAAAGTTGTATTATTTTTGGCAAGATATATAAGATATATCCACTGTAATCACCAAAAATCCAAATCGTGTGCGATGCAACCTCCGAGATTAGGCCGAAAGTCGCTTGATGAGACCGACAACCGCTGACAGCGAGTGCTCCAAAGATTTGTTGTGGTTGTGTTAATTGCCCCCACTCTACAGCTCCACAGCTCCACCATCCCGCCACCCAGCCCACTGGCCCTCACAGCATATCAGCTTGCCACACCACTTTCCCCCACCACCCACCTTGCGGCCCACTTGGCAGTCGTCAGCCAATGGAATCGCTGGCGCCAAACACCTACACCTCGCGCTTGTCAGCGCTCGTGTGTGCGGCATGTTAATTAACAGCACACCCATACATAGCTAGGCCAGGTGAAATACCGTGGCACTCACACCGACACAGGGGGCCGGGGCACACACACTCATGGCCCGGTGGCCACCCAATAACATAAGCGCCAACTTGTCATTTTAGCCTAGCTCCACCTTAACTAAACAAACAAACAAAGTGGTCCACACAAACACACCTACCCTGCGTGTGGTGTGGGGGCTGTGGTGAGTTGGGCGACGACGGAAAGCTCACCACGGCTCGGGGAGCCAAACCTGGCGGCCCAGACACTTTGGAGCTCAAACGTTCGTCGCTGCGCGGTTCGTTCAAACGTGTTTCGCTGCCGAGCGTCAAGCTGGTTGCTTCCTTTTCGTTTCATTTCGTTTCGTTCCACTGCCTTGTTGCCGGTATTTCAGCGCATGCGCGGATGCGTGGATGCGTGGCTCGCGTCGTTGCATTGCATTGCGTTGTGGTGCATTGTTGTTGCATTGCGTGCGGGGTGCATGGTGCATGGTGTGTGCGTGTGCTTAGTGCGACGCTTTAAATGGCGTTTTAAGTGAAATTAAAATGACGGATGTGCTGTAATTTGCACACTCACGCTACAACAACAACAACAACAACAACAACAACAAAAAGCATAGGCAAACAAGAAATCCAAGAATCAAGAGATATATACATATATGTTTAAATAATAGCAACAACCAACACACAACACACGGTGGTTCGGCGATGGGGCGTTGTATTTGTGGTAGCATGTGCCTTAGTTGATCGAATTAAGTGCGAGTTTTGTAGCGCCCGCGGGACCGGGATCGGGATCGAGATCGGGAACTGCAATTGACTGGCCGGCCGCCGACTGCCCAACCGGAAATGCAAGCCCAACAACAATAACAGCAACAACAAGTGTATAGTAGCAACACCCCCGCCCAGGAAGCGGCGGCAATAAGTGCTAATAAGTGAGCCAGAGACAAGACCGGATGCAGGGCACTAGTAATTGCCAATTTTAGGTCTCTACTGTTCTGTGTCGTTACGTTCAATTGGAGAAATCTGTGCGGAGCCCTCGACAGTTGTTTTTGGTGCATTCGTTTTTTTTTGTTGTTTCTGCCCAGGCTGTCATGCTCAGGCGACTTATAAAATATTTGCCTAAGTAACTGACTAAGCCAAGCAACTAACTAACATCGTCACGCACTGCGACCAGCGCTGCTCCCTCCCTCTCGCACTCTCGCACTCTATCACTCTCACCTGAGCCGGCCAACCGTCTCCTTCTGGCGCTGCAACATGCGGCTGCTGCTACGTCTTCGGTGGCCCCCCTCCCCCGCTGATAAAAACAAAAGGGAGTCCCCCCGCAGCCCAAACAAAAGCTAAAAAGCACAAACAAGAAGGCAAGCTAAAAAACAAAAACAACAAGCAACAGGTCGCGAAAGAACAAAAAACCAAAGGGGGAGACACGCGAATCAAGGAAGAGGAAAAAGTACAAAAAAAATAAAATAAAAATAAAAAATAAAAACTCAAGGTGCGTTGCACTCGTTTTGGCCGCGTTTTGTCATTGATTCCGCGGATGCGAAATAGCATGCGGCAGTTGCAGTTGCAACAAAGAGACGCAACAGCTGCTGCGACAATAGCCGGGTCGAAAGCACCCAGCACAGGCAAAAGCAAAAGCAAAAGCAAGAGGCAACCGGCCAAAGCCAGGCCCAGAGCCAAGACCAAGCGCTAGTTGCAGCGATTATTTCAAGCATCCACCTCCACCTACCGTCTCCGCCACCGCCTCCGCCCCCGCCTGCGTCACCTTCTGCCGCTACCGCTGCCTCGCTGCACTTTTCCCCTCCTTTCAACTTCAACTGCTGCCTGTCTTTTGTAACGTGGCCAGAACGTTGCCGGGCAATTATTATTTTGTAAGACGTTTTACAATTTAATGGTTTTCATGGTAAGTACAACGCCGCCAACGCCATATGCCATGTGCTCCCCTTTTCGGTCGGCCAGCCTGGACTGGACTTCCTCTTCCTATCTGGGACCCTGTCAGCCGAAAGTTTGTTTTGGTGACTCCTGGGGTCATGGGTTAAGACCGCGAGGGGAGCCTTGGTTAGCACCAACCTGTTGTAATTGCCGGGGAAGCGTTTAATTCCTTGTTTCCTTTTTGTTTGTTTGCAGAATGGACTTGGATCCGACCCTCTGTCAGCAAAGGAGGTAAGTCCGAGTTTTGGTGTAGAAACTAAAATGTTAAATGAAGATTTTAGTCCCTAAACTATAAGACTTTAACTGGGGCTATGGGTCGTATGAGTAATTTATTCTCCTCCTCCAAAAGTTCTAACTTTTCCTTAGTTTTAATTGAAGCTCTGGCAGGACGTTAAGTAATTGTTATTGGCCGCAATTTGTCCTCCATATCAGTTAAATTCAATTACGGTTGCCAACGCCATGATTATGGCCTAAAAAACCTTTATCAATTAAGCGCGAGCGAGCGAGCGAAATAGTTTCATGTTAGCGATACACTTCGGGCCATTCGAAATGACAATTGCGGAGGAATTCCCATTGGGCCAATTCGTTCGGCTGCCTCGTAAAACCCATCCGCCTCAAAGGCCCCAGAAGCCGTCAGCGCAGCAGCAGTAGCCGCATACCAAGCGTAAGACAATCCATAAAACAGACTGTGAAAGGGGGTGGGGGCAGGAGGAAAATCAGAGCCAACTAATGTCCCAACCATCATTCTATCAATTGCGGCGCCTATGAGAAATTTCAGCACGTCCCGACACAAATTAGCGGCGCGGAGGCTGCTGCGCCCCATAACAATATCATAAAGTACTGTGGCATGGCATGGCCGGTGGGTTGGGGAGATCTCGCCAATAAATCAGCGATCGGGCAATTAGAGGGAAAAGTAAGCCGGGCAGAAACTACTAATAAGAGCGAAAAATATAAATATAAATTCATAGAACCTTAGAACCAGGGGGCCAACATCACTTGCATATCAATTGCGGTCTCCAGCATCGATCTGGAACTAGATCTAGATTCCGATTCAGATTATGTTTGATTTCCATCTGCTGCCGCCGGCCAATGAAGTTGTTGGTAACACTACCAATGTGGACCATAAACTGGCCAAAAGGCCGGAGAGACGTCGCAGTCGAAGAGCCCGCGGCTGCCGTTCGACACAATCGAAGACAAACTATCTAATCTAATGCCGGCAATGAGCATTTGTTTGAATAAACAACCACTGCATGGCTGAGATCGCGTGGCCCGAGTTCTGGGTTCTGGGTAGCCAGCCTCCAGCCCCCCGCCCCCCCGGCCTCCTACCCATGACATGTCAGTTTCCCCCTCTGGCAGTCGCCCACTCGCCACTGACATTTTTTCATAATTTGCGCTACAAGCCTGACAATTGTCGTTGTTGCCCACTGGGCACACACTCAGCATCCCATGGATGTGTTCGATGTTTTGGTTGGTGTTTTTTTTTTTGTCAGTTGTTGGTAGTTGGTTGTTGGTTGTTGGTGTTGCTGAGGTTGTTCGCGGCCGTGTTGTTGGCAGCAGGCCCAGTGGTTACCCTGCAACTGGTCTCAGTCGGGTTAACCGATTTGGCAGGTCAAGCTAACTGAGGTCTCTCAGTTGGAATACAGATTTCCCATTCTAATGGCTCCCTTGTGAAGTCTAGTCTAGCATTAAATCAAGCTTATTGAATTAAGATTAGAGGCTTCTCCAAATGCTTACCTATTTTATTGACATTTAATGACGAAAAACACGCAGGCATCTATTCCAAGTAGAAGCCTAGTAGTCGGCCTGTATGGTATCTCTGTGTTCGAAACACCCTTTAGTATAATTATTAGGCCCCGTTTAAATATATCTGCCGAGTGTTGGCGCTGACTTGTGCCTCGAATGCCGAATCCCCACACCACCCCCTGCCGAAATGCATATGTAGTGCCAAATTAAAATTTATCCATTTTATGGCGCTGCGGGCAGCTCATAACTGTTTCTTTGTTATTTTTGCGCCAATGATTTTTTTTTCATTTTTTCTAGTTTTTTGGTTTTTATTGCCTTTAGTTTATTGACTAAAAATTTCGTAAGCGCATAAAGTGCGCAACAATTGTGGTTTTTCGGTTTCTTCCCACTTATCTGGCCCGATCTCATATGTGGAGCCATGTGGAGCAGAGAGGCGCTTTTATAAGAAAGATATCGACGGAAGTCATTTGCGGTTGTTCCAGGTAGGGGAATTCAATCAGCAAACAGCTCCTAAACACGCACACGTTGCTCCTCCATCTCCACCAGACATTTGGAGGTGGCCCCTTCTCGAGATGGTATTCTTTTCTGGGCTTAGGCATCCCAACACTTTCCCCGTCGGACCCATTTTTGTCAAACTTGATTAGCCATGGTATCGCTTATGACTCTATTGTCTGGCTGCATATTTAATAAGCTACTCCTCCGATAACAATATTGATGACGACGCTGATAAACTTAATTTAATTTCTGCTTCTCTCCACAGGCAGAGGGCCCTCCGGTTCAGGTTGAACCAGTTGATCTGAGCTTACGTTCGCCGCGCGGTAAGTTGCTAATTATACACTATATCTAAGTCGGGCCTGTGCTTGGGCCGAAGACAATTAATCACCCAAGTGGCCGCCACAAGTTGATCACTTGAGAAAAGCGGGTCACAGCGAGGAGGAGAGTATGGATTGGATAGAAACCAATTTGCATTTCTCCTATAATGAAGACAGACTTCGGTCGGGCTTTGGGGAAGACAGTTGGGCTGGTGGGTGGACAGAAAGTGTTTTTCTTATTTTGCATAAATTGGTCAGCAGCCCGATAGCTCGTATCAGATGTATCGAAAACAAATGAGGGACAAACTATTTCGGAGATAGCTCCTCGAAACAATGGCCAGATCGATAGTAAAGATATGTTATTTATCAGCATTTATATCAGACCATGATCACACTCCCCCCACAGCGCATACCAGAGAGCTCCCGGACGGCCCGGGACTATCCGACAATCTCGCAGACAAGATCGCACAAAAGGGGAGACGAAACGTTAGTCATTGCCTAATGCTCATCAGGCGGAGCCATTCATACGTGAATGCTCACCGGGCAGCTCGATCTGATGGGTATCGCCGTGTGATCATCAGCAGATCGGTTGTTCGGCCCATTAAGTTCATGCTGATTCCGCGGCGAGCACCGCTCCATATCCGACGCCCAGGAACCTGACCTCAACCAGTGACGGGGGCCCGGGCGGTGTGTTTGCTTTACCCACTTGACCGATGAGAGAGACTGTGGACCAACCACCAACTGTTTGGCCATTTGACCTTTGCCAGCCTTTCTCTTTGCCCCGAGTTGGACTGTGTGTACGAGTGTGTGTGTGAAGTTAACAGCAACGCCCCGAAAAAAACCGAAAAAAAGCCACAAAAATTTGACTAGATAAATAGATGGTTAGTTATACGACCATCCACTCGCAGCTCCTTCAGCCGTAGGGTGCCCAGCGGTACACCTAATTTAATTAAGAAGCCAGAGAGCTTACCTTAAATGGCTATACAGTAAGATTAACGGCTAAAACCTGAGCGCTCTGTTCATTAAAGATTTCCAGAGCTATAGCCTGAGATGAGGCAAAAAAGCGAAAGAGCCAGAGTTTAAAAATTGTTGTCTCGCCGCGCATATTAATCAATTAGGCATGATATTAGTGAGGGCATCATTAATTTTGTCAATGCGCTCACCGACCACAAAAGCTATTTGAGAAGCGCATAGAGAGGCGGCGACGACGTCTACGGCAAAGGCGACAGCGACAGCGACAGCAACAGCGACAGCGACTGCGACCGCGACGGTAACAGCAATCTCTCATGCTAATGGTTTATGGCGTGCTACCACCAGATCCGTGGCGAATGTGTTAAATAGCGTTAAAATTTGTAAAACAAACGGCACATAATGGTCCGGCTTAATTTCCAGCCTTAACGGTCATCCCAAGCCCCCAATCATCCATGCCACCCGAGAGCTCCGAAAACCAAAAACCAAAAACCGAAACTATCCGAGGAAAACGACCAGTTTTTTTCGGCACACATAAATTATGGGCTTTAAATAATTATACAATTAGCCGGCGGAGCGATAGATAGCCCCAAATTGCCAATGAATAGAGGGCAGAGCCGGGGGCCCCAGAACACAAGAGACAGTGCCAAATTCCCACCAACTCTAATTGCAGTACTGGGGTCTGGTCGTCCCGCCTGGCCACCCGCCACCCTCCACCCAGGAGAGGTGAGAGTCGCTGGCTGGCTGGGAAGCTGCAACGGCAACTACAACTTGATTTATTTAAGCTACCCAAACAGCCCATAAATAAAGCTGTTGAACTAGCCACCAGACGGGGATCGGGGCGATCGGAGCGAAGGGAGCAGAGTCTGGCAGAAGGGTGGAGCTCGAAGGAGAGCCTGAGACATCCACAGTGCCTTACCCAAAAACAAAAAAAAAAAACAACAAAAACCTAGAGGAAAAACTGCACAACATCGTACAATCCCACACCACTGAGCAGAGGCTCAGCAAACCAACGAACCACCGAACCGCCGAACCATCTAACCACCGAACCGAACGATCGCCTCTCGCCACTCAGGGGCATAGGCTTTCCAGGTTAAGTAGATGCGGCGACACGCGGGTCGATCCGCGAGCGAACGACCTTAAGACGGAGATCCCAGCCCGGAGCGGGGGACCGGCGGAGAGGCGACGATGTCGGAGCATCCACAGCATCTATCGAATGATATGCAACATTTAGTGAAGTGTTCGAGTACCAAGCCAGGGCCCGGGTATATTGACGGGAAGGTGGGAATGTGACGAGCAGGTGCTAACAGGTGGATGAAGGTTTCGGGAACAACTTGAAAAGGAGATCCGAGGTGTATAGGTCCGAGGTATTCTCCCAAGGGGAAGACTTTGGAAAAGGGAGGTCTGTGATTCAACTTTCATGTCTATAAAGTCTAAAGTACACCTGGTTATGTTTAATTGAGTACAGGGTAACCTCCAGTCTTGGCTGGGAAGGCCTCCAAAGCCGTGTTACCGTTGCTGCACTTCATCGATTCGGGTTGTTGGCTGAGCTGCTGATTTGGCATCTGCATCTGCATCATAACCGCTGGCGGCTTCAATCCCGTCCCAGCTCCACTGGCTGGCCTCGCCCAGATCGCAAGATCCTCCAGAGATTCCCCAATCCCAGATGCCAGATGCCAGATGCCAGCAGATCCCCCAATTCCAAGACCCATAAAATTGTGAAAAAAATGGGAGAGACGCACATGCAACTGGCGAGGGGGCGTGTTGTTTTCGGGTGATTGTTTTTTAATTATGCTCAGGCTGACACCCGGGCGGGATGACCATTGAAGATGCCCCTCCATCCCGGGCGAGGTCCTGGGGAGGAGGGGGGCGCGAGGAGCCTCCGCTGAGGCCGTGTCTTTGGGCCTGGTTAACATGGCGCGTATGTAGCGCATCGAGTTGACTTGACTTGACTTGACTGAGTGACTGTGACTGGCTTTTGAGGTTATGTGAAAGGTCAAGTTCGTGATCGCATTCAAACATTTTTGCCAACCACTCATCTCGCTGCGCAGATCGGGCCCAGGGACCAGGCCCAGACCGTGGCTGAGCGACTGAGCCCGAAACTGAGACTGAGACTGAGACTGAGACCTGGGAGTAGAGTGCAAGGAACACGAGTGTGAGCCGCCGCCGCCGCCGCTGCCGAAAAAAAATGGAAAAGAAGACAACAGTCGGCGGAGTGGGGCGGGTAGAGGGGAAGGAATACCCGCCGACCCAAGCGACGTCGCATCGTAGAAAAATTGAAGATGAGCGTGCCACCACCACGCCACGATTCTGCCATTCCCTCTGACTCCGACTCCGACTCCGACGCTGGCTCTGTGTCTGTCTCTGTCCCTGTCGGGGAGTCGGACTCCGTATCCCCATCGCTGCCCCATCTGGCGGAGATACCTGGCCGTGCCGCTGACATCTCCCGCCGCCCGCGCCGGAACCGAATTGAGTGAATGTAAACTGTGGTTTACTTGTTTCCAGCGTTGTCATAGTAATTTTTCTGCACTATAACAACGGGCAGCGTCGCCTCCACCAGCACTGAGAGAAAAGGATAGGGGTTGTCCTTGGGTGGCAGGACTCTTCTTTGAAATGGCTTACCTGGCAGGCACTAGAAATGGGCGGTCTATTGGGGGGTCTGTTTCAAAAGGATAATCATTTACTTTTTATGAATATTTTTATGAAATGAAATCATTTCTCTTGGTATTAAGTATGGGGTGCTCTCGGATGTTCGGTGGCAGCACTCACCCGAAAAAAACATTGGAACAAGCAGAGAAAAATGGAGATGCTGATGACACTGGAGACACGTTGTCTCTGGCAATCGTGCAACTGACACACCAGCCCAGCACCACCACCACCACCACCGCTGGCAACCAAATGCTAGACAGCATATGCCACACGAAGTTTGTTTTTTATATTTTTGTCTTTTGTGGAAAGATTACACTGGACAACAGGGCAGCTAATGGGGTGCGGCTGAAAGGAATTCGTTGTCAGAGGAGGGGAGTGCCAGGAGAAGATGATTTCCAAGTTGGTAATTGAAAGTTTATGCAGAATACAAGCTAAAGATCACCCTAAGAAGGAAACCATAGTACTCGGAATGAAAGTACTTTCAAGTAAAAATTCACACAGGCTTTCCGAGAGCACCTGCTTCACCTGAAAAGTTCCCCACGAAAGACTGGCCAGAACCCTCGGGCTAATCAAAAGCCACTCAAGAAGTCTCTCTTTAACCCCTTGGTGCCCTGCATCTGGGCGCGCATAAATCACCGCTCTGGCCCAGGCGGAGGTGGCGGTGGAGGTGGAGGTGGAGGTGGAGACACCAAACCTGTTGCACAGTGTTCCCCCGTGTGCGCATCTTCCTGGGCATCTCCCAGAAAGAGGATCATGCGAAGAGATCCGGCCGATCCGAAAAAAGAATGAAACAAAACAAGGAGGCTGAAGCCACGCAGTCCCAGTCACAATCGCAGTTGCAGTTGCAGTTGCAGTTTCAGACACAACAACACACACCACACCGAAATAGATCCACGCTTTCGTGAGCAAACAATTCGAAAGCTGCCAACAAGCACGAAAAAACAGAAGAAGAATAATAAAAACACTAAGAAACTAAAATAAAAAACAGAGAAGAAACCAGCGAGACCTCGGCGACGATCGATTCGTGTTAGTCATCAGAGCCAAGCCAACCTACACGAATCATAATGAGGCTGCTCCTCAAACTCAAAACTGTGTCGTTTTCGAGCCGAGCCATTTATCGGATCGATAAGCCGCAATCCGATCTGGGGATCTGCATCTGGATGCTAAGGATCTTGGCCAGCACCAGCTCCAGCTCCAGCTCCAGCTCCGGCTCAGAGTTTCCCAAGATTTTTTCGTGTAGCTCATTAGCCTGGCAAACTAATTTCGCAAGCCAGAGACAATGCCCCAGAGACAGAGACTTGCCTCGAGTGAGTCTTACTCGCTGCAGGAAAGAAGTCAAAACGGAGGCAAGCTGGCTGCATATTTATTGGTCATAAGTGCGGCAACAAAACAAACAAACTGCCGAAACACAACGGGCAAAAAATATTTGAAAATTTGTCTCCGACTTGGCTTGCATAGCAATCGCATATTAGCAATTTGCATTGTCTACTGGAGCACACTTGGTTTGCCGAAAAAAAAAAACAAAAACATTGGCACTGGTTTACCTTTCCAATGGATGCACTGAGAGAAAAGTATGCCAACTATGGGCTGGATGGGTCTTCCTTCCATAAACTACTACATACCACATTTTCTGTCCAACTCTTCATGGCAAGAAGCAACCAACCCTTACTTGGTATGAGAAATTTATGTTTTTGGATGTCTGATGTTTATTTTATTTTTCTCCCGGTGTCACATGTATGTTTTTCACTTTCCTGCCTCCTCGCCCCTCTTGTTTTTAGCTGTGAAAAAGAATTCTTTAGTAGCGTCTACAAATCGTGCAACAGCCACAGCAGCAGCTCGCTCTTCGTGTTCGAAGGCAAAAAAATTTGACTCATGACTCGGTTGCACTGCAAAAACCGAAAAAACCGAAAAAGCCGAAAAGTGAAGCCAACCACCCACCCACCTATGTAGCCACCATTCACATCCTTTTTTGGCCCGGTCCTGGCTGCTGGCCCGCTACACTTTTGGCTCGGATCTGGTCGAATTAGTCCGTGCATGCGGCGGGGAATGTTTCTACAAATTAACGCCAATTTCGTATCACGTTATTAATAGTTAACCATTAAATTGACCGCCCCCAGCTCAGATCATTATCTATTTTCGGCGGTTAACAAGGCTTGGGCCAACACAGCACCGCCGGTTCGGCAAGGGGCAGCAACAACAAAAGCCTCCAAGAGCCGACTGCCAGCCACACTGTGATTCCTTTTCGGCCAAAATCGGTCCGGCACTGGTGGCCCGAGTGCAGCTGGCGAGCGTCTTGCCTTAATTATCTGGCTGGGCTGAGGGAAAAGTGAATACAAAAAATAAATACGAATATCTGCATATAGACCGGGTATAGACCAAGGATGCACATATATCCAGTCCAGTCCAGTCCAGTGCGGCCTCACTATGTGAGTGGCTTATAAGAAGTTATAAGGAGGAACAGCTGCGCAACCGCCGCGTCACCTTTGTTTACCGTATCGAGCGATAAGCTTGTTAACTGTTAACCAAATCTGTACCGCGGCCGCGGCAATAAACATCGACGCTGGCCAACTTGGCTCACACACATGGCTTACACGCCCACCAACCACCAAGCCGGGCCAAGCCAAGCCAAGCCAAGACAACCAGCCACCCGACCAGGTCCATGGCCATGTGCATCCGGCTAATTCCTCAATGAACCCCAGCGGCTAATTAAGTCTCAGATTCAGATTAGAGATGGTAATGGATCCGCGATACGGATCTGCATTTCGGGCGAAGGAACTTTGACTTTTATCGCCGAATACCTTGGGGGAAAGGTCTACTGGGAGCAGAGGATTAAAATACTTGACATGTTGAAGAGGAATTGTTTTTGCCAAAATGATTAGCCAAGGGAGACGGATCTTATCAGAGTCAGAGGATGATTAGAATATTTGAATTTTATTTGATATTCCGTTTCCAACGTTCCAAACTCACCACATCTACTAGTTTGAAGTGCAAGCTTGGGTTTCCAGAATCCTAATTGTCCAAAACTTTACAAATATTTTCAATATTGAGATTTAGAATCCTACTTCTGCTTGGAATATATCTCGCCAAAGATCTGCTCATTTAAATAAGCTTATAGATCGATCGGGTTCTGTTCCCCAGATACGATCTGTATGGTTCAATTTAATACGTTCTGGCATAGATTCCGTGTCAAGTGTCCATCGCCAAGTCATGTGGAAAACGGCAAAGCTGCCAACTGCCCCGGCCTGCGACCCGGGCCGCATCGATGCATTAAGATAAACAAATGCGGATCGAAATCGGATAATGTCATGTAGCCATGTCATATGTTAGGCCGCGGAAAAACGGGGGGAAAAAAAACGAAAAACACCAAACTGGAGCACTAAGTCAAGCAAAAAGCCAACTGACAAAAGACAAAAAGCAGCACAAACACACACGAGGAAAAAACATTCTTATCGATTACACCTGAGACCTCAATCAATAAATTGATTGTTAGCGATCAGTTTAAGGCAGGCAGTGCCAATAGCAGGAGGATGAGGAGGAGGCAGAGGCCGGGCCGGTGCTGGGGCTCCATCGCATGTGCTCAGCATACAAAAGAGTTTTTCCTCGCTGGCTGTTTGGTTGTTTCGCTGCTCCGTTGTTATTGTTGCTGCTGGTCGGCTCTTAAGATAAGCCGCCTGGTGGCTGCTGTACGCTCTCCGGCAGCCTGAACCTGAGCCTGCCATGGCCTGGGTCTTAGCCCGGCCTGAGCCCGGGTCCGAGCACTCTGATCGCTGCCAAGCGATAGGCCCGAGCAGCGGACCAGCTCCGAACGGACCAGGCGGCGGTTGTTAGGAAGTCGTCGTTGTCGTTCGTTGGTTTGTTGTTTGTTTGTTGCTTGCACTGAGAAGAATTTGTGGGTAATTTCCCACGATTTTGAGACCTAAGACATTAGACCTTAAGCTCATCAATAGCTTGCCAGGAAAGAGATACATGCGAAAGACTGGACAATTTCTCTCACTGCAGTGCCGGCTGCTGTTGTTATTGCATTTCATTTGAGGCATAAAGCAAGATTTGTGTAAATGTCAGGTGGTAATAGTGACACTGTGCGCCACTTGATTGGTTTTGCTTTGGTTTTGGGTTTTGGCCAAGAGCCACAGGAAGGCCCTCTCCTTCCGCGCGGCATCTGTCTCTTTCCATCTCTCTGCGGCCGTCTCTTTCTTCGCTCTGTGTGTGTGCCAATTTTCGGCCTGGCTTTATGGCCGCAACTTTGTTACGGTTCTCGGCCGTTGTCTGGCTTTTCTTTAATTGGCTCATTTTCGCGGCACATGTTCGGGCCAAAAAAAATGTTGGCCAAGAAACAAAAAACAGAAGTCCGGGCCAAAAATTTATTGCAAGTAAATTAAAAGTAATAGAAAAAATGTAGAGCTCCGCGGCCATCGCATCTCAGCCATCAATTAAACATGTAAATAAATTTCAACAAACATCAACTATTTGCCCGCGAGTCCCATGTGGCGTATGAGTTATGTTCGTAGGTTTGTCGGTTGACAGTCTGTGGATTTGGATTCGGGCTGTCAGCGCGAAGAATGGCTTTTAATGGCATCTGATGTCCGTGTCTCGAGCGATCCTTATAGGAAAAAAGCTATTTGAAAAACTATGGCAAGGTTGGAGCATTTTTTTCAGAGTTATTTTTTCATCGAAATAATTGTTCAATTGTCTCTGGCCCGAGGTTCCAAAAGCAACCACTAAGGGAGGCATGACCCAAATTGGGTTTTCATTTAATGGCACTTTCAAGGCTGGGCTGCCTTCTTGCCACAAATCTTTCTCTCAAGTCGTCTGCCAAAGGCCGATGCTGCTCAGTGGCAGAATGGGTTGGGAATAAAAATAATAAAAAAGATTTAAGAGACGCCCACGGGGACACAGTTCCCAGTCTCAGGCGGCAACACCCTCACACCCAGCAACAGCAGCAACAGCAACAGCAGCACCAACAACTGCAACAATAAGAGCCTTGGCAGTCGCGTTGTATTTGTAAATTGAAAGCACACGCTGCGTCATCAAAGTCATTAAACTGTCGACTGCTTGCGGAAGTTTTGTTGTTGGATCTGGGTTGCTGTTGCTTTCTGGGTGTGGATGCCCCGACTGCGTTTTGTAACTGATATCCGACAAGAGCAACATCAGCATCAGCAACAGCAACAGCAACAGCGTGAGCCTCATGTGGGAGCATCCAGTCTTTGGCTTTCTGAGCCTTCCGAGGTGTAGGTGTAGAATGTGGCAAGCCACTCGCTCAGTTGTGGCAATCGGCAAGAGACTCTGAGTCTGCAATGGGAAGCTCCAAGTGATTTAGAAAGAAATAATAAATGGGGAAAACCAATAGCCTTCGATGAGCGAGAACAGAAGATACTCTACGATATGCAACTATCCCATAACTATCTCTCTGTATTTTGAGATTAATATTCTATGAAGCGATTCTCTCAAGTAGTTCCCCAAAGATTAATGTATTTTTAAACCCTATATATCTATGGGCTATATCTATTAGCAAGCTCACTTTTCGAGTGAAGGGTATGGGATTATTACGAATGCGGCAAATGCTTAGAGCAGCTCCGGGTTTGGTTCGTCTCCCTGCCGTTTGGCGGGGTGTGTCCGCCGCTCCGGCTCCGAGCGGCGACAATTTTGCAATTCTCCAGTCAAAAGGTGTGTTCTGCCCCCTCCCCCAGGGCCCCCTCTAAAGCACTAGGCCCTCAGTTTGCAATTCATTCACTGCAGTCGGTGCATTTCAAACGTCAGTTTTTTTTTTAATGACACGCGCAATCCGCTCCGGCCGCCCAATTTGCCAATTTGTCACCAAAAGGTATTGCGAAATTCTGGATAAATGTGCTTATAAAGATACTATATAGTATATAGAGGGGAGGGGTGAGGGGGTGGAGGAAAAAAAAAACAAAAAGTCAGAAAGGAAAATCCAGACGAGGCTCGTCATTCGATTCGGGGAGTGTGACTCTGCTTTAATCGTGACTTTCACAATCAACCTTCAGAAAGGTTTTTCGACAACGACGAGTAGCGTGTACCAGGCGCAAAATGGGTTGCAGACAGTAACAACTACAACAATAATAACAACAACAACAAAAGCAGATACAATAAAGGCTGAAACAACAACAATAACAACAAGCAGAGGAATAAACTAACAACTTTTCGAAGCGTTTACTTTGGCGCTTCATCGAATATTATTTCTCACGTTCTATTTTTTTTTTGTTTGCCGCTGAGATGCGGGGTTTTTGTTTTGGTTTATCGTCTTTCTTCTGACTTGGCACTGAGAGATTGGCTCAGTGCAGGGCCCCAAACAGAATAGACAGCCCATGGCCCGATGCTTCACTTTATAATTCGATCGCCCATCTGCCCCGGCTGCTCCAACGGGGCTGAGAGCAATTTTGATCTGTTCGATATTTCGGGGGAACTTTTTCACGACCGGCAATGAAATATAAAGCAAGAAAATGGTACTCCATGCATCGATCTTGTCAAGGGAGCCCCCAACGATTGTCATCGGAAGTGGTGTGGAGTGGATTCGTTTCTGAGAAACTATTTTTGGCTTTTTGCAACTGCCTAGAGTCAGTCTCTTGGCCCAATCATCATATTAGGGTCCGACCTGATTCGGATTATCTAATGTTACAACACTACTATCTTCCCCCATAGCACTGTCCACTTCTTGCCACACATCCAGCAACCAATTATGATCCAATTACGTTGATGTTCTGCTAATGTTAATAGGCCATCAGAGGCTGGCTGCCACAAGGAGGGGCATTCACAAAGAATGCCTAAATCAATTTCCTGTCAGCCATCAACTAGTCCGAGTTGCAGGCCAACATGCCCCACAAGACGGATGGGGAAGGGCGGGGAGGGGGGAAGTATGTAAATGCTGGCCATTTCCATTTGGCATTGCAAATGCCTTCCTTTTGGCCATTCCCATTCATTAGTTGGCCATTTCAATTAAGCCATAAAAGCCAAATCTGAGCCGAAGAGCTGTTTTGCAAATCCCACCGCTCCTCCTTTGCTCCATTGGGGAGTTCTTCTGCCCCATGGGGCTGCAGTTGCCACAATGTTATTGCCTTTGCATGTTGCAAATCATAAAAATGTTAAATGACAAGCGGGCGCATGTTCATTTTAGCGTTGTCCGTCTGTAGTTGTTGCAGTTGTTAGTGTTGCAGATGCTGTTGTTGTTGTGTTTGTTCGCATTGTCAAATTGCGATCAAAAACGCAACAAACGAAACATGCCACACGGAGCCTGAGCCGGACCAGCAGCATCATGAATCAAAGCCAAAAGCCATGCCAGCAACAACAATCGAGGCAACTGCATCTGCAACATCGTCAGCAACAACAACTGCCAGCGACAACCAGAATCAACTGAATGCGTTTTAACGGCTACTTGTCTTTAGCTATTTATTGAAAGGATTTTCAACACTCGACTTGACCACATCGGCACTGAGAGAAATCGGCTGCTAGTTGGCCTTCCAGTTTGGCTCAGAGTTTGGGGGGAAGCGCCGGACTCTCCTTCCAGTGGCTCCCTCCACTCTTTCAATCTTCTGTCGACTGCCTGGCAGTTGCCAGCGTCAGTCATTCATGCATTCAATCATTTAATTCAATTTGAAATTGTACAACAAGTCGCACATTTGCGCCTGCCACATGTGTCTGCCACAGACTCGGGCTCAGTCTCCAGTCTCAGCCTCCAGTTCCAGATCTCCAGTTGGCAGTCGTACTGCCGAGCATTTGAGCACTGATGCCACAGGAGAGAAACACACACATTTGATTATGAAAAGGCTGCGTCGGCAACTGCTGCAACATTTGCTGCGTCGGCGCTGTGGCAGCAACCAAATCGATAAAAATAATTGGTTGACTGTTGCTCGCGACTGAGTTCGCTCGAATTCTGTTGAATTTTCAGCTTGACATGGATTGCCGCTGTTGATCGGCTGGTCCCGATCGAGGGGCCTGTGGAGGAGTAGCTCCATGGAGGAGGTTGGGGCGGGGGGGCAGAAGACCATTACAACACGGACAGAAGACAGCGGACAGCGGACAGCAGACAGTAGACAGCAGAGGCTGGCGGTTTTCCCACGTTCGTGAAAATATTTTTTCGGAAATTATTGCTAAAATAAAATTGTGGCCTAACGATTTGAATGTGTGCGCTCTACAAGGAAATTAAGGCTACTTACTGCGGAGAGGCATGGAGCACCCTAGCCTAATGAAGCCATATTCCCATCAAAATTGGCAAATAAATATGCCCCATTGATCCCCATGGCCTCCAACTCCATCTTCCAATTTAACGCCCATCCATAAACGCCTCTAATCTTAGTGGCCATCTAATTGAAATGCAAGCTGCCACTTCCCCCCTTCGATTCATTTCCCTCTCATTAGGCACACTTCCAGCCAGGTTGCCCCTCCGTGTTGCACAACCAGTTGCTGCCCTAAATCATCCCGCAAATCTGCAGGAAGCAGCAGCGAGTGAAAAATTCCTCCGCAAATTACGCAACAAAACAACAAATGTGAGCAAATTTTTATTTACTTAACGTGTGTAGCTGGTGACAGTTGTCACGGAGTCCGCCCCGGCTCCTGCTCCCCCGATCCTCTCCAGCAGAAGCTGGGCTGCACTTAAAAAAAAATTAATTGCCGAGATTTATGAGCCAGTTAGTGGTGGATCGAATCGGGCTGGCAACGACCGAGGGGAGCAACTTGGAGCTGCCATCTGCAGCCTGCAACTGGAGTCCGAGTCCGAATCCGAGTCGGAGTGCGTGCCCAGTCCGTTAGGAGTTTAGAGTTGAGAGCCCATATATGGCTACTGGTGGTGGTGCTGCTGCTGCGCTTCACCACTGGCTGGGATATGCATAAAGCTGAACCACATTTTCCAGCCACTCTGCACTGTTATCTGTTTAAAATATGAAGCGGCAAGCGATGGGAAAATCTTTTTATAGACCAACCTCCGTGGACCCCGGTCGGATGGTGGGTTAGTCGGGTAGAAAGGAGCCGACAGTCAATTGTGTGAGGAGTCGGGAGATTCGCGAGGTGCGATAAAGCCGAATGCAGCTTGGATGCACTCGTGAGCTCCTCCACAGCTCCAGACTCCAGCAGCTCCGGATGGAAATGGAGGTGGAGCTGCTAGATGGGAGCTGGGTCGGTGAGAGAGTTGTTTCCCCCGCGGCGCTCGGACTGCTCGCGGTGCTCCGAACACCTCGTACTAGCGGCCTGGCCCCGACCGACACTCTGTAATTAGACAATAAACAAAAGCCCCAGACAACAAGCATTGGGTGAGCTTTTGGGGCGTGGCCAGTGGCCACCACACCACACACCACACTCAGGCACACTCGATTCGATACGAATCCAAGCCAATGGGCAATCAAAATCAGCGACAAATTGTGCATTTTGTGGTCACAAATTGAGTTAACGCTGCCAAATTAGCGGCATGAATTTATCGCTCGGCCAACGGCCACTTGGCCACTTGGCCAACAAAAGCAAATCCGAGGCAGATTCGATTCGGGCTGGGAGTTGGACTTGGACGGGGATCGAGACTGGGCACAGTGCTTTAATTAAGTCTTTACGAGGCCAGCCAGTCGGGCAGCGGCAGCAGTGGCTCGAGGCACTGAGAGAAAAATATAGAGTGTTTTCGCTTTTAATAATAATAATGGGAGTGGGGTATGAACGGCACACCCTCCATCCCTCCTAAATCCCAAGTATACTTTATAGATATTTTCATTAATCCTTAACCAATTGATTTCTCCAAGTGCAGATCTGGAATAGCCGGGCACTATTTGAAATTGGGTGCACCTCAGCCTCGGCTCGCTTAAATAAATAAATCTGCTCTGGCTGCTGCTGTTGTAGTTGTTGCTAGTGTTGCTAGTGTTGCTGTTGCTGTTGCTGTTGCACACTAAACTGTGGCCAGCAACAATTGGCGCTCGCCTCTTGCCACCAATAAAAGATCGCAGCTCGCTGATTTGACAGGTGAACAATTTTGGGGTTGGGCAGTTTTGGGTCCGAGCTGCAGCAGCCCCGGCATGTGTCGCTGTTGTGGCTGCCACAGTTGCTGGTGTTGTTGCCAGTGCCCACCCACCTGGCCGCGATTGGAGCCAACATTTGTTTTGCTCGCCAGATTATTTCAACAAACTGGTGACAACAAATTAATTTAAGAGATTGCCCGATATCGGCTCGGTTTATATTTTACTTGGCTTGTTAGGCGGGTGGTGGGTGGTTTTTGGCTTAATTGATAATCCCGGGAAGATAGTTGCCACTGGGAGCTACGAACTGGAAGCTGGACGATATCTTATGGATACTTTGTGGGACTAGTGACTAGTCCCTGGGGAAAACTTTATTAAGAGGCCCGCAACAACTGATGTCTCACTTAGTGCTGCCACAAGCAACCACCGACCAAAATTCGAAGCTCCCCCATCTGGTGGCGTTCCATAAATCTCAATCGCAATATGCAAAGCATGCGGTTGAGACCGCAAACCAAAATTGATTGCACACTTCAAATATCATTCGAGAAGGCGCATGACGGATGCGATCGGATCGGGGATGGAGACAGCCACAAATAAATATCGCCGGGCCGGGCCATAAATAAACCAAAGCCGGCTAAAATGCGCCGAAACCGAATTTCGAACATTGAACATCGATTTTGCAAGGTCAACTGTTGGATCTATGGGATTGTCTGGGCATGATGCTCCCAAGTCTTGGCTCCCAGCTCACAGCTCCCAGCTCCTAGCTGGCCCGGGTCTGGGCCCTTAAACTTTTCAAAAGTCAACAGCAGTTTAAACTCGTTTGCAAAACACTAACCAACCAGGGCAACCAGTCGCCCCCCCGCCGCGCTTCTACACCCAATTTGTTTGCCCAGCGGCATTGAGAATTGGAGTGTCAAACTTTCAGCTTTCGATGCACGCCAGGACCCCGGTCCCAGGCCAGGCTGGCAGATACTGGGAGAGTGCAGCAGAAATGGATTTGGAGTAGCACTGGGCAAAGTGGAGAGTCTCAACTTTATTATTTAAATTCATGGAATCTTTACATCGAACTTGTTTTGTAGCAGTGTGGAAATCTGGGGAAAAATAAAGCACCGAGAGGGCTCTGGCTGGGATGGCTTCTTGCTGGTTCTGTATTGACATTAAATGAAATAATCTGCGATGATTGTGCATTAGTTGCAGTCGGATGCTGTCCCATGGCCAGGGACACCGGCACGGACAGGGACAGGGACTGGGGTAATAGTTCTAGACTGCTTGCTGCCTTATTCACTGCACTTGGATGTAGCAGGGGCATGGGGCATGGGCCATTGGGAGGATGACTGCTCGCGGAGCATCGCCTGGTCGTGGTTCCCATGGCATGATTTTGCATGAAATAATGTGGCGCACGAGTGGGCGGGCAGAGCCGTGCGGGGGGCCACTTGTCGTGGAGCAGTCGTTTGGTACTGCCAATGCCTCCGAGTGCAGTGGTTCTCTTCACTTGATTGGGATCTATTTGGGTTAGGGTATGGTCCGCAATATCCTTTATTAAAATTCAATAGAAACTCTCTGAAACTCAAGGTAAATATGTATTTCATATAGTTTCTTAGTAACCAACTTTGTTAAAACTAATTTATAGACTCCCTTAGAGATTTCCCATGTCCTTGAACCACTGTGGCCCACTGTGAGTGTCGCCCCATTGCCTCTTGGAAGCTTCTCATTCAGGCGCTTGTCTTTCGGTTTCTGTTTCTGTTTCTGTAGTTTTTCTTTGTGGTGCGGATCGATGTGGTGCCTGGGTGGTTGGGGGGTTTTGGGGCTTTCCGTTTTTCTATTTCTGTTTTCTGGCTGCCCGGCCACCAAATTTGCGATGAAACAGGAACCGTTAACTGCGGCAATTTGTGCCGTCTCTGTCCCTCGGTTTCCTACTCACTCACCTGGGGTGTCTCCGCAGTTAGTTTCCCACGTTATAATTCGTTGGATTTGCGATGCTTTTTTTCGCTATATTTGGATTGCCACAGTTTCGGCTGGGAGGCTGTTCCTCCGGTGATTGAAGGGTTCTATAATTTGGCCTTAAAATATAGAGGTTATGGACGTCAAGATTTGCTTTCAAGACGATCTTTTTCCAACAGAGGTTCTCCTGCAGAGTCTGGAGGCTTCCCAGGTGACACCTTGGAACCCTGGATTTTGCGTGAGGCTAGGCCTTTCTCTTTTCTCCATACCTGTCTCTTTCCACCAGCCTCTCTCCCTCTCTTTCTCTCTTTCTGCAGCATTAATAGCCTCTCTTTCCAGCATCACGTGCAAGCAATTATTTTATCAATCATTTAGGCGCTGGAAGATGTCTGTTGTGTGTAGCTCCTCTCCGCCTGGCTGGCTGGCTAGTCTTTGGTGGTGCTGGTGGTGCTAGCTGGTGGTGGTGCTGGCTCTATGGTGGTGTTCAAACAGCGAAAACGCATTTAATGTCTGCTTAGTGTGATTACGACGCATTAATGCCGTGCTCTCCAGCCAACAAACGTCCAGGCATCTCCACCTTGTAGCTTTTGTATTTTGTATTTTGTGTGTTGTGTTGTATGTTGTGTTGTGTGTGTGTGGATGTTGTTGCTTTTTACTGTTTTACAGTCACCGGCCAGGCCTCGTCTTCTTCTAAGCTTGTTGTTTTTGTTGTGTGTTATATGTGTGTTAACTTTCAAATAAATTAAACATGAAGCTGGGATCATTTATTTCACTCGCTCCACCTAACCAGAAGGCTGCACAGAAAGGAAATCTTTCTTGTATTTTTTTAGACTTTTATGCCTAATAGCCGCACTGAGTTTGAAGGCATTTCCTCAGTGTACTCGGTGTACTCCTGGCCAAGTTTAGTGGCCGCTCGTTTGGGGCCAAGACATGCACTTTCCTGGGACTTTGGCCGCAGTGTGTGCGCAATGTTTCTTCATTTTCACATTAAATGTGCAATCCCCGACATTTGTTTGAATTAACACGCGGCAATTACCGCTCACCAGCCACCAGCCACCAAAAAAATGAAGGAAAAACCCGAAACTGCCCAAAAAGTTTGCCAAAAGGCTCTCAGGCTCAGACGATCCAATTATCCCAGCGGCTACTCCGAGCCAGCCGAAGGCTTACGGGCTTAGAGCCGCCATTTGGTAATTTAGGAGGCCGTTAAAGTCGGTGCTTAGCCGGGCCACAATCGATCGGGCCATCGATAATGGGCGCAGTGATTGCGGGGTGCTAATTTTTAGATAAATAACATTAATTAATATCGTAAAGTGGGTTTATTCGCCGTAAAACTGATTAGCCAGCTACCAAATGGCAGAGACCTCCACCGGCAGAGATCAATCAGTGGCCAGGATATTGTAATTGAAAATATATATGGTAGATTCAGGTGATATTTTATTTTATCCAAAGTTGCTTGGAGCATCAGGTCCTCTCCTTGGCCAGCCCATCGATTACATATGCCCATCAATAAATCAACGATTTGTTGCATAAAACGATCATTTAATTCCCCGCACCGGGGACCGTCAACCCAATCAGAATTCTCCGGCCATAGTGGTTTTTATTATACAGTGGTTCGGACCATGGCTAGAAACTAGACAAAAAAAATAAACAGAAAAATAGAAACAGAAACCACTTAAACTGCTTGCCGCTGTTTATCTCAGCCGGCAGACAAAGAAATGCATAAATTATTTCTCGCAGGCATTTTAAAGCGCCTGTTAGGCGAGTCGATTCGATTGCCAGCATCCGACTGGCGATGCCCGTTGGCCAGCTTGGCTGCCTCGGCGGCTCTGCCTACTTATTGGCCATTTAGAAAGCCAGAGCCGTAGCCGTGTCCACGCTTTTGTCCATATTTGTACACAATTAGCAATGACACAAAAAACGAAAAAATCGAGTGGCAAGGGAGAGGGAGAGGAAGAGGGGGCTGGAGCAGAATCGCAGCAACGGCGGCAGGAAAAAAACAAAAAATGCAAACGCAGAGGAAACAAACTTCACACACCATAAATCGATTATCATTGCACACACACAGACACAGGCACAGACACAAAGACCAAGGCACAGCGTATATAGGCATTAAATCAAATTGTGCATTTTACGCCTCGTCTGGTCGGTGCATAAATTTATTTATCGGCTTGTCCATCGACATCGGGGCTGCCGTCGCCTTATCGCACACGCATCCACGCCATCGTCGTCATTATCGAGCTCGAGCTTGGCCAAATCCTCATCATCGCGATCGTGATCGCCATCGCCATCGCCATCGCCATCAGAGCCGACATGGACATCGACACGGACATTGCGTATACGCCGTGTGAGCCCGCGCTCTGCTTCTGTCTGAGTCTGTTGCTGTGGCTCTGACTGTGGCTGTCTCTGTGCATGCATAAAATGTATAACAAAATTGTCATTAGCGTAAAGCATTTGTTAAGCGCTCCGAGATCGGGCGATAAGTCAAAGGAGATAGCTGGGCCAGGGGGCTCTGGCTGTGGCTCTTGCTTGGGCTCTGGACTGTGGCTTCCAACTTGACCATCCATCCAGGCCGCCATCCAGCCATACAGCCATCCACCCATCCATCCATCCATCCATCAACGCCAGGAGAGAGAACACGCGCTGACAATCAATGGCGACAAGCGAAGCTGCCTGAAACGGGTCCGGTTTTGGGTTGCAGAGGCAGGCAAGCTATTTCACACCTTCGCAGTGGCCAGCACTGAGAGAAATTAAGGGTAATTGAACACAATACTATACTAAAAGTTATGAGTAAGTCTGACCTTTGGGAAGACTACTCCGCATCCGAGAAATCACTCATTTTCTCCAGGTGCACCCCAGCTCAGAGCTCTTAGACTTTTTGGCTCGAACCGGGGGCTTGGTGTAAAATGCCTGCATGATTGGCATTGCTTTTGTATCTTCGTCGATGTCCAATGTCCGAAGTCCCACGTCCAGTGTCCAATGTCCAGTGTCCGATGTCCAATGTCCGTGTGTCGTCGTCAGCTTATTGACAATGCGTCAGGCGTTTGCGTTGCTCCGCCGGCGGTGGTCGGCTTTGATGGCCGGCCAGGCTCCAGTTAGCCAGGCTTCCAGTTAGACAGTCTCGGTCTAAAAACTAGTTGCGTTGACATACCAATTAACTTGACAAATACATAATTGGTAGCAAAAACAATTAAATGTCTGCTTTTTTGTCCGAGCTACCGCCTTTTGATCAGAACTCCAGATGCCCAGATCGAGGCATGCCCCTAAACACACGACTCTGATCGACCATTTCGCTGTCAGCTTATGAGTCTCAGAAATTCATTTAAATTTATCTAGTTGTCAGCGTTTTTTCAGCCTCTTTTGCTGCTCAAAGATATTTGCACAATTCGCTCATAAAAAACAAATCAGCAGAAGCCAGTGGGAGGACACACGGGCGAGGGGTGTCTGCCGGAAAGTCTTGGAGGCCAGGAGGCAGCGCTAACGAAGCGCCGCCAACGTCTTGGCTGATTTCTTGTGGGCTGTGGCCAGCCCTCGCTCAGCATACACTATAATGGCTAAAAGGTTCATCGACTAGTAATGTTTTGTGGCCAAAAAGTGTTGACTATACATACACTGGGTATAGGTTATAGAACTTGTGTGTTTCCATTAACACTCTTTTATAATTCTTGGAAAAAGGGCATTCCCAGTTCGCCATCTCAGAGCCTGGCTTACTATTTCTGGGCCTTTTGTCGTTTTTGGCTCTTCGGCTGTGCCTCTCTTTGGCAGGTGCAGTTTGCATTCGCAGTCGCAGTCCCAGTCGCAGTGTTGTTGCTCATTAGTTTTTTTCCCTGCTGCCACAGAGTCTACGTCTGTTACCATTTTGGGCTGGCTGGGAATCGGTTGCCGGATTAGCCAGGCCGGCAGGCTAGCTGGCTAGCTGGCTAGCAACCTGGCAGGCAGAAAGGCGGCTTGGCAAACGCCAAAAGGAAAATCGAAATGTTTGCAGTGTTCAGTGTGGGAAAACTTTTATTTCAAGGTTCAAAAGACGCCCGCAGAGTGTGAAAAATGGCTAAAAACAAAACAGCCAAACAGAAACCAAAAACGATGAAAATATGGCCGAGCGGAGGGTAGATAGAGGGTTATATAGAGGCGATATCGGCTGGCGGTGTGGAGTTGCCCCCACGGCGTATGCGCAATGCCATAAATCCCAATCTGACTCGTCGGTGGCCCAAAACGTATCGCATCGGAGTCAAAGTTGGCCAAATGATGTGGCCCAGAAAGTCCGAACGGTCCGAACGGTTCATGTGTGAAAATTTCAGAATTGCAGACTCGGTGACGGACACGGATACGCAGCTCGCATTGCTCATACGCCATGTTGTTTCATAATTATAACTTAAATACGACAGTTTCGTATAAAAATCAACTACTAAATCAACGTAAGCGAGTGCCTGCCTGGCAATTAAGTGGCTAGAAACGTAACACACGATGACTGTCAGTGGTGCAGTGGTGGTGGTGGCGGTGGTGGTGGTGCTGGTGGCGGTGGCTGTGGCTTTCTGGCGGTTTTTGCGCTGCTCGGCCAAGCACGTCGCTAACTTGGCTCCCAGTCTGGCTCGGAATCGGAATCGGACTTGGGCCGGAGCTCTGAAATGTGTGCTGCCCAAGCCAGCCAACCGAACTGTCAATTATAACCAATCGCACACCAAGTGCACATTAAACCCTATCAACTGTTTTTGTAATTTATTGTTCGCCTGGGCTTCGTCTCCCCAGCTCTCAGCTCCCAGCTCACAGCTCACAGCTCACAGCTCCCAGCTCCTCAGGTGCCCAGACCCCACTCCGCCGCTTCTTATTTCTTAAGTTGCAAGCTTGGCAGTCGCATTTGGTGCGAGATCCGCATTGCACAGTGCACACGCTGGGACAGTGCAGTGCATAGTGGGTTATAGGTGTTGACAAAAGGGAACTATCTATAGAGTTCATAAGACATCTCTCTCTTCCCTAAAAACCTCTCGACTTATTTTATCATTTCAGTGACTAAATCTAAATCCATTTTCTTCAAAAAGTTTAGTACTCAATTTTCATAAAACTATTCAATTCAAAGGCCTACCCAGCCATCGAGAAAAATCAAATTTAAAGCACAGTAAACGATTTTCTTGATTTATTTATTTATTGCTTAAATAATTTTTATTTTATGGATCCAATTTAAACATTATAAAGTGGAATTTTTTCATTACCTTGCCATAAAAAGCCGCGGGATAATTTGGGCCTCGAGATTCTAATTTGAAAGCCGGCGACTGCCGCTTCCCACCACTGTTCCGTAGCTGCGGCGTTGACTGCTTCTCTTGGCCAGGTCTGGGGACGATCTGGCCTCATCATAATTATCGCTGACTGCGACTGGGGCGGCACGTTCAACTACGCACACTATAGGCCACTGTGTGTGTGTGTGTGTGTTTTCAACGTAAATCTAGCAAAGTCAAATGAGCAGTTTATGGCCACAGCGACGACCATTTGAAGACGCGCCAAAGGAGCCCGAGATGGAGGAGCCTGTCTATGGCATATAGCATCGCATCGCATCGCATCGCATCGGATCGCCGGGTGCCACTTGGGGGCAACATTCACTTTTTTTATTGCACCACTTTGGCAATAGGCACAAGTGTGATTTCAAATCTCTGGGTCGCCTGGTGGTTGGTTGGTGGTTGCAGCCTGTAGCCTGTAGCCTTCTGTAGCCTGTTGCCTGTTGCCTGTTGCCTGTTGCCAAAGCTAAATTGGCAGAAATATGAAGTCAGCGTGTGCATTTTGGTAAAAGCGGTGATTACACACACATAGAGACAGATACACCGAGGTGCCTGGACAGCTAGCAGGAGAATGGCCATTTGAGAGACGAGAAATATATGACAGCCGGCGAGTTGGCACATAATGCGCATTAGCATATGCCACTGTAGCATCCACCGTTCCCGATCCCAACAGCACTTCCCTTTCCAGCAATTGCAAATGGTTCAAAAGCGGAATAGTAACAGAAACAGAAACAGAAACGGCCAACAGAAAATGGCAACAGAAAAACAGCACTGTGGGCTGACGTTGATGGCCAGTTCAATTAAATGCCATCAATTTTAATAACGCGCCAGCCTGGGCTAACGGACCTCAACCCGAGGCTGGCTCTGCCCGACTCCCTCTAAAGGTACAGTGGAGCCTCCAAGGGTGGGACATCTCCAACGAAGGGAGCTTGATAAGAAGAGCTTCGAGAGTAGCGCCTAGGATACTTTCAAATAGGGTCGTTCTTGTTAGGGACTGACACCTGTAGGTCGTCTGGAACCTCTATGCTATGCTACCTTGGGCACTACAACCTGGTGCTGGGGAAACAAAACGCTCGCAACTCTGGCATGGAAATTACAAATGCATCAAGCCAGGGCACACATGTGTAGACAGTCGGAGTCGCAAACGCACTTGAGGCACTTGAGGCTAAGAAACCAGCGGACCAGTGGACCCCATTCTCCGTCTGGTCGGTCGGTCGGTCGGTCAGATCGGGCCTTGTTTTTATTGTTGTTGCTGTTGGTTGGTGGTGGTGGTGGTGGCGGTTGGCTTGTGGCCCTCGGTCATGTGGAGTTGCAGGCTTGACAAAGCACTTAGGCCCGGGTCACTTGTACGGTTCGCGTCTCCCCCACCCCCCTTTCGCTTGCCTCCTGGCCTTTGTCTTTCTGGCCACTGACAAACGAGTTGCGGGCCAAAAAAGCCAGGAAGAGTGAAAATTGAATGTGCTAACCAGCCCAGAAGAAAAGAAGCAACCAAAGGGTCCAATACCTTTCCCAGATGGATTTCTGGCTTAGTTTTTTGGAGCATCGGAGGAGGGATTCAAAGTCTAGTTAGGCGCCAGCGAGCCATTCAAAAAACACAATCAAGCACCCAAAATAAACGATAATCCAGCCTCAAGATTCTCGGCCAAGTCAAGTGGCCCGGCAGAGTGGTTAACGTGAGCAAACTTCTTGGCAATTCGGTTTGCACAGCGGAGCACCCTTCTGTCGTCCAGAGGGGCGGGGGGCTGGACAAGCAGCAACAGAAACGGCAGCTGCAGCTTGCCTGGCAATTGATGTTGATGTCGCGGGCGCCAAAATCGACACACTTGTCCCAAGTTGCAACTGCAACTGGCAGCCGAAAGTGGCAGTCGTCGTCGTCGTCGTCTGGAGCGCAGAGTACAGGTTAAATGGATCACGACTGCACGGATTCGCTGTCCGTCTGAATCTGAATCTGTATCCGAGTCGAACTCCAAGTCCAAATGAAAATCCCGTCCCAGTCCGCTCGGCGCGGTGTCTGCCGGCCATAAAATACGCGACATGCAAACGTTTTTGATGCAATGAGGCGGCCAACGAAATTAGGAAATTGTGTAAAGACTCTCGGCCGACAAGCCACAGAGTGGTGCAGGCAGTCTGTTTCCCTGCCCCCACCCCCGGGCAGCTTAATTAATCCTTCGATGTAAAGGATTTTAGGAATTGGATTTATGAACCTCTTAAAAGAATCAACAAGCGATGGGTTGTTTTTTTTTTTGTATTTTGGGAGTAGGATGGGCTACACGATATAAACCATTGTTGAAAACTCTTTAACATAACAATACTACACTTTACAACCATTCATAAATGTTTTTAATTTTCATAAAAATCAAGCAACATCATAATTACGAGGTATTCCGTGGTTCGCCAGCCTCCTCGTTGGCTTTCAGTTCAGTTGGCCGAGCTTGCGGTTCATTTACGAGTCTCATTAGGCATTGGCGGCCATAAAGTGTGCCCCGCCATTTTGGCCATTTTGTTAACCGAATCTCAATTGGTTTTTCACCCCCTCCCCCTGGCCTCTTCTCTTGCAGCGAGCACCTCGCATGGCAGCAGCAGTGGCAGCTGCAAGTCCTCCTTGGCGATTGGCAGCAAGGCTATCGGCTACAGCAATGGCAAGCAGAGTGGATCATCTGGCTCATCCTCGTCCTCGGGCTTTGGAGCGGCCTCGACCGGTGCCGCATCGTTGGGGGCCTTCGCCCGACAGCACCATCACCAGCAGCAGCAGCAGCAACAGCAACAGCAACATCATCATCAGCAACAGCAACATCAACCTACGCAACAACAACTATATGCCTCCGGCGTGTCCAAGTTGCCATTCTCGCCGTTCTTCGCGGCCTCGCCATTCTTCTTCACCTATCGACGGATCAGCGGCAAGCAGGAGGACAACAACAACAGCTGCAGCTACAACAACGGGACCAGCAGCAGCTCGGGATCGGGGTCCGGCTCTGGGGCAGGTGGCAACAGCATGCAGGACTACGACCGGAAGTTCTCGCTGCTGAGCCTCTTCAAGAATCCCTACAAGTTCGGCGACGCCCAGGCCTCCAGGAAGACCTCTCCCGCCGGCGGCTCCAGCAAGTCCCTGACCACGGGCTGCTCCTCGTCGCCCAGTTGGAAGAGCTACGCCGGCTCGGGATCGCCGCACGCCGCCCTCAATCCCGCCTTCGGGGGCATGGCTCTGGGGGCAACGCGCAAGGACAGCAGCAGCTTCAGCGGCATCAACTTCGGGGGCAGTGCCTCCGCCTTCGGCCGCTCCTCCTCCTCCTCCGACTCGACGGCCAACGGCGGCTACAATGATCTCTCCAAGAACCGCAAGGTCCACAAGTGCGACACCGAAGGCTGCGACAAGGTCTACACCAAGAGTTCGCACCTCAAGGCGCACAAGCGAACGCATACAGGTATTTATGAATCTTTTCGCTTTAAAGTTTAGGTTGCAGCTTGTTGCAGAATAATTAGTGAGTCAGAGTCCTTGAACTAAATTATTCGTTTCTCATCCGCAGGCGAGAAGCCGTACGTGTGCACGTGGGAGGGGTGCATCTGGCGATTCGCCCGCTCCGACGAGCTGACCCGCCACTACCGGAAGCACACCGGCGTGAAGCCGTTCCGCTGCCAGCTGTGCACCCGGAGCTTCAGCCGCTCGGACCACCTGTCGCTGCACATGCGCCGCCACTGAGGATCGGGACTGCCACACCGGCCATATCCACACCACACCACACCACACACATCACACATACATATCGAGGAGAATACTCATCTGCGAGATGCCGCACATCTGGTGGCAGGGATCTTGACTATTTATATCTGCACTTCAATTCATTCCATCGTTCTGCCGAGATCGGACCAGAACGGACGTATTCCATATCGCCTAAGTAGCTCAATTTAATGTTAGGCGGGCTCAAAGCCCACCCTAGACGTAGTGCTTAACCGTAGTTCCAGGCTGGAAAGATTTGTAAAATTTTTCGCATTTTATGCCCAGAGACAATTGCCTTCAGAAGCCAAGTTAACAATGTGGATTTTTTTAGCTACCACAGACACACTAGGACATAGTAAGGACATACACATATTTACGGATAGTTTTGGATTGGTGCTAGCAACTTGTGTGTACATAGACCTAGATAATCATTTACAACCTAGTGCGGTAAGGAGAAATTGACTAATTTTAGATGAAATTTATATTGGTTGTTAAGTAGAAAATTTTATACAAAATCGAGCACACAAAAGAGGCAATACCCAGAAGCCGAGCGGAGCAATATTTATACGACTAGGAGGTCACTCATCTTGTAGGCTATACTATAAACATTTTGTACTATACGCATATCAAATGGCAGTTGGTCCAGAGCCCTAGAATCGCATCCTTTCCCTTCTTGGATCTATTCACGTCTATTTCTTAGAATAAGCACTGAATTTCATAGTTTTTTTTCCTTCAAAAATCACCTCGAAACCAACTGTCATCATAGATTTTAGCACACTCCCATAAAGACACAAAAAACTACAAAAAACTACAAAAAAAATTGTATTATTTTTGGAAAAATAAAAAGAAACTGATACTTTTTTGTACCATACGAGTATAACGACGAAGCCTTGGCCGTGTTCATTACGGAGGGGGCCCGGCCAAATCCGTCGGGCATTTTCATTTGAATGAAAAATCAATTGGCGCACAATGGGGCTGCGGTTAACCCACAACGGCTCCTGGTCCTGGCCGCAGTCCGGCTCCCCCGCCGCACCAGCAATGTGGCAAGTTGTCAGCGAGTGGCGGCCAGCGCTTTTGTGGCAAGAGGCACGCACTCCCCACCAAATTGTCCAATTGTCCAGGGGAGCATTGTCGTCGTAGTCGTCGTCGACTTGGCCATCGTTTGTCGTTGCCTGTTGGCTGTTGGCTGTTGCCTGTTGGCTTTTGGCCGGTTCGCATTGCCGGTTCGTTTTCTCAGCAACTTGGCAACATACAATTGCGCGTTGTTTGCAATAATAAAGATGACAAATTTCTCGTCATTTGTAATTTCAATGCGAAAACCCGGAGCTTGCCAGCAAGCTAGCAGCTAGTTGGATCTTTAAGGCTACTACTACCAGAGACCCGAGACCAGGGCTAATACGCATAACTGGTTGGCTACCGGCCGAGCTACACCCGAGAGTTGGGGGGCACGAATTGGATGACACCTGCAGCGGAAATCAGTGCATGAATAACGCTCTCGGTCATTAAGGCACAATTGTGAAATATTACGCATACGCCATGGAAATTTATTGGTAAATTAATAACCGAATACAGGCGGCTACTACCCCAACCGCAGCCGCCACCACCAACTGCTACTGTTGCTCCCGAGCTGCGCCGGCTGCCGTCACCGCGTTTAGCATAAAGGTTAGACAAATATAACCGACCGGTTTTTTGGGTTAATTAATATGCCTTGGGTCAGGTCAATATTGCGTCGAGGCAAGTGGCAACTGGCCACTCGATCGGAGAACAGAGGCCGGAGACTGGAGAAGACGCCGGAGGATGACGATGGATGATGGGCATACGGGGAGGTCAGGTTTAATGACCCAAACGCATATGCAAATGAGTAAAAGTAAATAAAGTGAGAAGTTGCCTTAATTATCGCTGATCGACGCTTCGAATGCCCTGCAGCTACTCTGGGGTAATTTTTGTAAAGGCCTCGTCCCAGCTCCAGTCCGGGGTTTACCCATGGGAAGAATTACATGAGACACTTGGCGAATTAATCATTTTTAATTATTCCAAGCCTATAAAGAAAACAAATTTCCACACACCCATAAGGGTAATGAAGCTGCGGAATACTTGAAGATATTCTCCTCTTTACCTTTTCATAAATGGCTATAAATACTTAAAGTACGTTAAGAGGACGTTAAGATCCTTTTAGCCAAAACGGCAACTTTTGAAACACCTTTTAGTAAATAGCTGGCCCATTTTCCTGTCGAATCAGAGTTCCAATCCCCGTCTATCTGCATCGAAATAATATGAAAATCGATCTCTTCAATTTTAGACCCATTTTTGGCCAAAATCATGATGTTACCCCTTTAAAAAATTTCGAAAAATGACTCAAAATTTTTGTTTCCAGATTTTGATAGAGAAAAATTATACTAAACGATACAAGATCGGGAAGGTATGACATTTCTGAATCTGACAAGTATTAGCCAAGTTATGCATATTTTTCCTTTCGAAAAAGTCAAAATTGGATCAAAATTTCTGATATTCCGTTTTTTGGCAAAAATCGAAATTTTTTAGACACTTTTTTGCGAATAATTCAACTAATTCGCAACCGATTTTAAAACGGAATACCATTTATGAATCAGGGTTCTAATCCCCTTCGATCTGCATCACAAGTAGGCGTTAATGAAACGATCAAATTTTGGACCAATTTTTGGCCAAAATGATGATGTTACCCCTTTGGAAATTTACGAAAAATTGGTCAGATTTAAGTTGTCTAGATTTTAATGCAGAATGATAGTACTCGAAGATACAAGATCGGGAAGGTATAACATTCATAAATCGGATCTGAATTAGCGGAGCTGTAGCTACGAGCAGTCGTCATTATAGACGGAAGTTGGAGTTCCAGGTCCTTGCCAAATGGAACACGCCAAACATCATATATCCTGGTTGATGTTTGATGCTTATGATTGATGTTTATATATCCGTATCATCCTGGAAAGCCAATCGCTACAGAGATCTGCATCCTGGATCGTCGTCGGCTGTCATCGCAGACCCTGGTGTTCCGGGCATTTTTATCACCACTTCAATATCACCAAGACAGCAAGTCGGTGAGGTAGTTTATACCTCTTCACCTGGTGAGTTAATAACCATTTTAGGTTAAGGAAAAGATGATTTGAAAGTTCTTCTAAATGGGGAATGGACCACAAGAGAGAAAGAATTTCAACCCCGAATTCATAAATGACTTACCGATTCGAAGTCCGATAAGAAATGGCCGAAATATTGATAAAATCCGTACCAAAAGTACACCACTTTTCATCTTCCCATAAGGGTATATAAGCTTCGGCCTATGGCTTGGATCTTATGTAATATATCAGTAGTCCGAATACTTTATGTGACCGCATACACCCCACGCCACCCAGTCGACAAATATCCACTGAATACATTTAGATAAGCATTGAAATCACAGAGCAGCTCATTAAAAACCAATAAAGTTGCCTGGCGATGCCACCAGCCACCAGTGCTGTCCATCAATGGATCTTCGTGGGGGCTAGGGGCTGAAGGCTGAAGGCTGGAGGCTGGAGGAGATTGGGTCGAAAACTGATCTGGAGAGCGGAAACTGTGTGTGACTGTCGGCAGCTGTCCATCAGACAAAAAAGCGCTCCAATAACCAAATCGACTTGAAGGAGTCTCTGAGCCACAAAGCCGGGATCTCAAGCATATTTTCGAGTCTCAGGCATCGCATCCAGATCCACCAAATACACTGGGGAAAATAATTTAAAGACAAAAACATTTGTTATAAATAAACTATAGGATTGTGAAGTCAACGAATCCCTTTCGGCAATAACTTCAAATGGAGGATTTGTTTACTTGATTTTTTGTAATAAAAGTAATCAATTATCAATAAAACTGTTTCTCCCTCTGCAGCTAACCATAGACATCCATTTTTAATTTATTGTTATGCCTTTCTGCTGCCTTTTGGTGGCTGTTGCAGTTGCAGTTACAGTTGCAGTTGCATTTGGGAGCTTGCAGCTTGCAGCTCGAAGCTGCTGGTCGCCAGGTCATGTGCAATTTATGAAACGGCTTTGCATTGGCCGCGGCCTGATTTTTGAGACACATTTGGATGACTGTCGCAACGGCGGCAACTTGTGGCAACTTGGGGCAACATGAGGCTGGCCAGCCAACTGCGGGCAACTGCCGCTTCTGTCCGTTTGATTTGTGATCGATTGTGTGTCGTTAGTTTGCGACATGGGGCATGAAATCTTTGACACCTAACGGTAAACGGACGGGACGCGGGACCTCGGATCTCAGCAGTGGGTGCCTCCCCTCCCCCAACGCCCCTGAATCCCTGAAAGCCCTCCTGCCTCCCTGCCACCGAATGCGGCATTAAATTGGAACGATGATGCCGGGGTTGCCGCAGTTGTCAGTCGGCCAAAGTGTTTGGCAGTTTTGCCATTTATTTTACAGGTGAGTGAGCATAATGGACAGTTGCCCGTCGCTGAGTTGCAAGTTGCAGCTTGCCAGGTTTCCAGGTTGCCTCGCTGACTGGCTAACTGGCTAACTGGCTGACTGGCTGATACATACATGCTGTGCGCCTTGGCTCAATTAAAAATGGAATCGTCTGGTGGAGGTCGCCTCATTTGACAATTGCCCGGATCCCAAATAGAGGCAAATAACCGTTTGAGCCTGTCTTCGCGTGGCTTTCTGCCCCTCCGACTCCTGCAACTACTACCTACTATCCTACTATCTGACCGTCGTCGCTGTCGTAGTCCCATGTTTAATTTTGTTAAGCAAAAATGCTGGAAATTAAAATTCCCATCACACCATAAAACCCATAAATCATCTTTTATCTAAGCGAGTCTATCGGCGCATGAGCGCGCGCCAACTTCGGTCCGTTCGACTCCGTTCGGGTTTGGGTTTTGCTTTTGGCTTGGGTTTGGGTTTTGGTTCAGGTTCAGGAAAAACAACAGAGACCTCCACACTCCCAGACTGAGTGTGTGTGTGTTTGGTGTGTCTGTGGAAAATGATGCTACATGCTCCATGCTGGATGCTGCCTGGCGGAGAACCTGCTCCAGCCTCTCCTGCCTTAATGAGAATTTAATATTTTTCAATAAAAATTTGTAAAAGGCGCGTTAGCTGGCCGACTCCGGACTCCGGACTCCGAACTCCTCTCACCGAGTGGGAGTGGGAGGGGGCCACATTTGCCATGTGTGTCTTGGCTATTAACGCACTTTTGTCCGCAGCCATTGGGCTTTCGGCTTTCGACTTTGGCCATGGCCTGGCTGAGATCCGTGGCTGGACAAGATGATTGCCGGCAGAGGTGAAGCGAGGGGGTGGCCCAGAGGTGGCACAAACTACTTTTATTAGGCGGCACGTACATACATATGATGTTCTTATGGTGGTTATTATTAAACACATTTATGGTGTGTTTTGGTTTCAGCAAAAAAAAGGCAAGAATTTTAAAGGAATTGCAGATTTTCAGAATACCTTTTATTAGATTTTATTAGCCAACAATGGGTAATAATAATTTAACATTTCTATTACCCCCGAATGTTGGTTGTTTACGAATCCCCTTTCGAAAAAGAGGACACTGCCTCTGCCTTCTTTCTCATTTATTTGGTTTGTTTTGATAATTTAGCAGCGCTTGTAGGTCTCCTATTTGAGGTCTAGTTTCTCCAGTAGATCCTCCTTAGCCCATCAGGGCCTACGACATGTCCCTGCCCATTAAAACACACGCATTGCATACGAAATTGGTGGCTGGAGTTCAACTGGCAAGTGGCGAGCGTAAAAACCAGAAGTCGGGCCGAGGAAGGGTGTCGTCTTGGCTTGAGCGCGGGACTCGGGACTCGGCCAAGAGTGTCAATTGTCAGTGGCTGTCGCCGTTTAGCCGTCTTGGCTGGGTCGAGGCCTTCTCCAAGTACAAGTGCGGGCTTGTAGTCCAGAAGAAACCTGGTACACAAAAACCCAGCCCATCGTTGGCGGCGCGTGCAGACTGTGAGCCTGTTTTAATATGCCAGCAATGACAATCAACTGTCACCTTTGGTGCGCCATGTGTCTAGAGTCTAGACGCCAGACTGAACGCGACTCCGGGCCAAAAGAAATTGCATGCAACCTGAGCGATTGCCGCTTGGGCGCTGATTGCGGCAACAACTTCTACCGCTGCTGCTGCTGCTGCTGCTGCTGCTGACAGCAACAACAACAAATAAATATGTCATTTGGCTCATTATAAAGATAGCAAAAGTCTCTTTCTCCCTGACCAGAACTGAGCTTGCAACTAGCTCAGCAGCTAGCAACTAGCAAATAGCAATGTGCAACATGCGGCGTGCCCCCAGAGCTGCTGCTGCTGCTGCGTCACATTTAAACGTTTAATGATAATTTATGAATGTTGTTGTTTTTTATTGCAACAACAATGCCGTATACCAATAAATCTTAAGGATCACATAAATCTTGGCGCTAACTGAGACTGCAGCGGCGACTGCAGCGCCAGCAGCAGCAGCAACAGTGTCCGTAAAACGGAGCAACTTCCACCGCGCGGCAACTGCCATAAGTTGCAGGAGGAGAACCCATGATCAATTGGCCAAAAGCTGATATACCCTAATAACCGAAACGCACACACATAATTAACCCGATCTCCAGGAAGCAAATGTTCTGGTTTATGGCTGAAAGTCAAAACAAAAGGCATTCTACAGGTGCAACTGGCCAAGAGATGATTAGCTCTTATGGGTTAATATAAGAGGTGTTTTGTTTTTTATAAAAAGCGTTTCTATAGAGTTCTTGTTTATTAGAATTGTAAGTTCATGAATAGAAATTCTAGCAAGGAATCCCTTTTCCAGCTACTATTTCTTCGATGTTGAAGTCCAGTTTCCCAAGTAAATATTTAGTAAAATTCTATAATCTTATCCAGAGTACAAACAAACAGTTTCAGACAGATCTTGGATGTGAGTTGCCCCGTCTCTCGGAAGGATATAAAATATAATTTGGTTCACTTGATCAAACGGCGGGAGTTGGTAGTGACAGCTGCAAACCTTGACGTGGCTGGCTGCTGGCTGGTGGCGGTAGTGCGTGGTGGCTGCTGCGGTGCAGTGGCCCGGTGGTGCGCTCTCCTGCGGTGCCCGGCTTTGTGGTCTTCTAATGTGTTAATAGGAATCGTCCGGCCAGAGTGACTGCTCCAGGCGACTCGGGCGTCTCGGCGGGGGGGGGGACTCTGGGGGAGAGATTGCTCAATTGTTTTTGCTTTTTAGAAAGGCCTCCGGTGTAGGCTAATTTTTTGCTGGCCGTTTGTTATTGCGGCGAGTATTGGATTTAATTTAATTTTTGTGCTTTTCATGCTTCGTTAACATATTTTGCTTATAAGGATTTCCCGCGAGCAGCAAAAAGAAATCACAACTGATCAGTGAACATGCCGCCAGGTAGCAACTGTTTGCTGCTGCGGCTTCATTGTTGCTGCAGGTGCATGTTGCCTCAACAATGCCATAAATTGTGACATTGGTTTTTGCCTTCCCGTCTCTCCCTCTCCTACTCTCTCCCCCTCCTTACACACACACACACACACACACGACCGCCAAAGAGCAAAAACTTAAGCCTGGCTAATTCTTTTTTGTAGTCCAGGCCGCAGCAGGGGCAAAAAAGCTTAGAACGAGTTTTGGCATTTACGACTCACTCACTCTGGGATCTGCAGCACCACCACCACCACCTGCCCCCCGTGCGGCACCACCCTCCCCCCACCGGGCTGCAGCAGTAGCCACCGCCGTAGTTTTTTTTTCTCCTTCGGTTCTGTTCTCGTTGTTGTCGCTTGCCGCTTGCCGCATTATGTTGCTGCTTAATTGGTTATAAATTAATTAAACGTCGATTAATAATCCGGCTTCTTGTCAGTTAAAGCCGCCGTCGTTGCCGTCGACGTTTGGTTAGTTGTAGGTTCTGGGCTTGGGAACAAGAACAGATAGCCATGGTAAGAGCAACAGGGAGAGAAATTATTGGTTATTAATATAGCTCTGTTTCTACTAGTTTGTGTCTTAATCTCTTGCTTTTTATTATCTTTTTATGGGATGAACTAACATATGCTTTATTCTTAATGTGTATCAGTTACAACATTTTTTGCAGTGCATTAAAAACAATAAAAAAAAAGCAATGGGTAGTGACCAAGTATCACACACACAAACGTGATGAGTTGGCAATAATGAACTTGTTGTTGTCGCTGGCTTGAACTTTGTGTAGAAGCCAGCAGCAGCAGCAACACAAGCAGCAACAGCAGCAGCAACATCAAGCACAGCAGCAACAAGAACTCATTAATGGGACTAGACTCCAAGTTGGTCCGGAGTCCGGAGTATCGATGACCATTTGGGCGTTTGGGGTTCACCAACTGCTGTCAGCCGCTTGTCAACGTTGCTCTTTGGTAATGGGTCTTTGGAAACAAAAAGGTTACGGGTTACGGGCCAACCGCTGGGGCCGAAGGGAAATATGAGAATATTTAGCTACCAATTCAATAATTGGAAACACACATAGATGCCATAACTTGGCGCGAGAACAAATTAAAATAAATTAATTATTCAGTGAAAACTTGAACACGAACATGTTGCTGCTGTTGCTCTTGTTGCTGCTGCTGCTGTTGCTGTTGCTGTTGCTGCTGCTGGTGCGGATACACTGCACTAATAACTGAATTGTTAATGAATCAGGGCAGATGATGAAATGTATAATGAATTTATTTACGAAAACAATTTGTAGTGAATCTTGTTAGATTAATTAAATGGAAGTGGCTAGCGTGTAGATAATCGCTAATGGTTTTCCTAAAAATGCTGTCTGACGCTTCCATAAAATATGATCTATTATTTATAAATTGTTTATTAATTCCCGTGTATGTTTCTTTTGGCTACTACTACTTTCTTTTCCTCATTTTTTTCGGAAAGAGCCTCTTCTCAAGATCCTCTTACCCTGACTCTCACTATCTTTTTTTTTCGGCCTTATGAACTTGCCACATTTTTTTTCAAACCAAAAAGTTTACATTCCCTTCTGTTCTGACACTGACCCAGAGAGTCCGCCATCGCCATCGCCATCACCTGGAGGCGAGCACACTCTAATCTGACAGATATTTGATTTGATTTACCATTTAGAGGGGGACGGCAAGAGGCCCGGCCAGAGTGAGAGAGAATGCAAATATTTACACCCAATTGTTGTGGTATTTGTGGTTCATTTCAACACTTCCCCAAGAGCTAGAGCTCCGGCCCCACAGCACCACAACCACTCGAGGCGACATTTAAGTGATGCCTTTTGTTGATCGAGTGCTTGCTACGCACTTCACTCTCTCTTTCCCACCATTTTGGCCCTGTCTCTTTCCGGCCAATAGCTCAAGTGCCGGACAACCACCGTTTGTGAACTGCTACAGATATTTTGGATCCAAATGCTACTTTACCGCTCACGAAAAGTGTTGGGATCTCTTGGGTTTCTTTTTTTCCCCATTGTTTTTTGGGTATTTGCTGGGCAGTGGCGATTAAATCACGGTCCAGCCCCGAAGAAGGCCAGATGGAAGATGGATGCAGTGAAAATAAAATACTATTCAAAAATTGATATTTCATAATTTTTACTCAAGTAACTCCAAAATATGATTTCCAGAAGCCCCCATTTTTTTTTTTTACTGTGTACACCTCCTCACCCCCCCTCTGGGGTATGTTTTGTGTGGGCAAGTCAAGTGCCGAATGCTCTTCAGCTCATTGTTAGCCCATAGACGGATCGCATAATGATCCAGAAACCGTCAGCCGAAATGGCCCGGCCGAAAAGCTTCTTTCTCACGTTTAGCGCTAGCGCCTGGGCCTAGGCAATGGCCAAAAAGCAATTCCGATCCCAGGCTAACAAGTGCCGGCCAAACGAAAAACACGAGCTGTAAAACGTCAAAATATACGAGCACAGAGCGATTTAAACTGTCAACGCTGCCGTAAACATTGTCAGTAGTTAAGTAAGCGGGGGGCCGAGGAGCCTACGGGTCTCCGACGACAGTCTCAGTCTATGGCCAAAACTGGAACTCTTGGTGGCTGCTACTTGTTGCCTCAAATTTGCTTATGAGCAGCCCAAAACAGTCCGGCTCCGACAACCAGTCGGGCTCTGGCAACCAAAAGACTCTGCCTGCCTCTGTCTGTGTGTGCCTGCCTGGTCTAATGTGGCTCGTAAATCCTGGCCCAAACTGCCGGCCGACTGGTTAGTTGCGTTCGCCTTGCTGCCCCAGCTGATGGATGTTGTGATGCGGCCGGGGCGGCACTTTGCCAGATTTACGCCCCGCAATTAACGTTCTAATCGCCCCAATTTGTTAGGATCGGAGGGGGTTGGGGGGGGGGGGGGGCAAGGAGCTGGCCAGCTAAGCGGCCAGATAATCCGCCCCAAAACAGCCTACAAGTCAATTGAAAGTGTCAACCCGCTGATGTGTCCGACGATGCTGTGGAAACTCTCGAAATTGATTTCGGGCTGTGCTCTAATTAATCCTAATGGAAAAATACATTCGGCAGATAGTGCCGAAGCATTAATTGTCTGTTAGGATTTATCGACAGTTTTTTTTTCAATATTAAAAAATAGTTTTAAAAAGAGTGATTCTTGGTTTTCAATAAATTTTAAGATTTAAATCCAAAATACCTCTACTTCCTTACCTTAAGTCAGTGAATAAACCTGAAGTAATGCAAAATAATATAGTATAGAAATTTTATACTTATTATTATTTTCTTAAAAAGTAAATAAATTTCTCAGGTAATAATCATACACCTGATCGAAAAGCTCCCACAGTGACGCCTCTGGCGCCAAAGCTTTGCGTCCGAATTTGGAACTCTGAGAGGCCTCTACATGTCAAATAAGCTAAGCCATGTAAAAGCTTGGCCAAGTTTGTCGAATTGCTTTTTTTACGACAATAGGTACCGCTAGTAAAAAATTTAAAAAAATAAAAACCACAAACTAATTATTCAAGTTTTACTCGTTGTATCTCAACTTACTAATCCATAAGAGTCACTAGTCACTAGCACTCTTAAAATATATTGTTAAAAAATAATTCAATCCAAAGGCACTTTTTAAAATCAAATCCCTGACCTTTTAGTAGCTCTTTTTAACAGTTTCTTTACATTTCTGCCAAACTGTCCATTAATTCCCACCCATTACCGGCGGGGCAGCCTTTTGTGAGCTCATTGCCGTTAAACAAATAAAAATAAACTAAGCGTGAATACTTAGGAAGAGCATAAATGCGACGGGAAGAGTTTGTCCTTTGTCCTTAGCTGCGCTGGCGGGGGGGGACCTATTGACCTTTCTGGCGGGCTGGCTTTCCCCATTCTGGCCTATTCTGTGCGTGAGTGTGTGCGCTAAACTTTAAATTGTCCAAAGCTACGTGCCCCGCATGCGGAGTTCATAAATCCAAGCGCTAAATGTAAACATCAACAGTTGTGCTGGTCCGTGGGCAGCTACAACAACAACAACAACAATGGTAAAAACTTGCAAAGTTCAAACACAAACTAATGCAGCAGCCAAAGCAGGAACAAAAGCCACACCCACTGCCCACCGCCCACACACAACACTCCCCTAGCCGCAGTTTCTTTTGCCCCAAAACTCTCCTTCTGGCCAGGCACTTTCACTGTTGTTTTTGTTGCCATTCTGGTCCTGGTTATTGTTGTTGTTGGTGTGCTTAATACGCGATGGCCAAAAGAGTGTGTGTTTGCACTAAAAATAATAAATAATAAGAAAATAAAATTTATAATAATTACAGATCTATACCCAAGGACCTAATCAATACCTGTTAAGAAAAAAGTCTTATTTTGTATAATTTTTAAATATATCTCAAGATATTAAACTAATATTTTTCTGCAGTGTAATCCTACATATCTATATGTATGCTATAAGGTGTAGGTGTTGCTGGCTGGCTGGCTGGCTGGACTAGGACTGGGACTGGGACTGGCATAGAGAAAACCTCCTGTAGGTCCGGTCCTGACATAAGCAACTAAAATAAAATAAGCTTGAGTTTTGTTTTCGTTTGTCGTATAAGCAATGGCTTAAAGTCTTGGGCTACAGTTCCGCCCCTGCATGCCTCCTTGCCTCGCATGTTGCAAGTGGTAATGACCTACCACCACAGCAACCCACATAGCCACACGGCAGCACACAAACGCTTGTTGCACTGGCCCGAGGGTTAAGTTCCGATAATTATGAATGCAAAAGTGGAGCACAAAAAATGAAACTCATGCTGCAAAACAATTCACACACACACAAGCAAACACATAGAAGTAAATGTGTGGCATGCCGCACTTAAAGTTGTTTACCTTTTTTACAGCACTTATTTGCAGTTGAAATTTAATTGGCTGAACAGATCGTTTGAAGCTCGAAAACCGCAGTATGCTATTTACGATATATATAAAATTGATTGAAGAGTAATTATGAGTATTAAGTGGCAAGCCAATCGGAGTTATAATATATAGAGGTAGAGTATAATACATAGGCTCTTCCGGTTGAAGTCATCCCCCCACCAGGTGCCATAGCTGGCACTCTGATTGTCTAATCTACAAGGCGATAGGTGTCTGAAGATCTTCAAGTGGCCAATCCAATGAATTACGACTCTATCTGATCTAGAGATAAAGCGTCTACTGCAATTTAATCAGCAAGTGCCCTAAATCAATTCAAGCAACGTGAGCAAATTATATTTGGAAAAATACAGAAATAATAAGCTTAAACTATTTACTCAACTTGCACCGTACATATATCCTTGTCCTGTGAATTTCAATAATCAAATTCCGTCAGAATGATAGTGATTGTATTCAAGGGAAAATATTAAGTATTTATGCTTCTGTCTGCCTGTTGTGCGGGAAACTCCATTCTGAAGTCCCACTCCCCCCTGGGGCAAATAATCCAATGACAATGATGGTGGAAGGAAATCTCCGCCTAATTTAGACAGTGTTTACGATAAATATGCAAACACACCGCTAAATTGGCATAGAGCAAACACAAATCGAAGCAACAAAAGCATGCCACCCACGGTGGCAGGAAAACAAAGACAAGGACACACGTGTAAACTGAGCACTCTTGAACCTGGAGTTGTGGGAATTGATTGTTTCCTTTTTTTGTGTACAGGCAATGGGCAAATACAAATACAAATAGAAATAGTCAAATACTTGATCGAACGACAAAAATGATTGGCCAACTAGGCTCCAGCCCACGAGGGCCGAAATAGGCGGATAATCTTATCGCCTATCGCCGCAGTTTCCTCTTTATTAAATTAATTTAAATGGCAAATAGAGTATAATCATTTATCGAATTGATGGCCTCCGCTTATCACAGGCACTTGAAAGGCCCGAAAAATACCTGTTGTTGCAGTTGGCCTACCTGCCAGCAACATTCATTGCATGTTGCTGGCCGCCGACAACATGTTGCTCGCGTGACGGCTTCGGCTTGTGCCCTCGGCACTGGCTCGGCACTCAATCGGCACTGGCTGCCATTTGCTGGTCGAATGGAAGCCACTGAAAGTCCGCCGTTCAGTTAAATTTCGCCATCCGGTCGCCCAACACGCACGGCGCGCTTGCTCCTTCCCAGAGTCGAGATCCAAACCGATCCGATCCGACACCGATCTGCTCCGGCTGCAGTGTCATTCGAAAGTGTCTCGCTCCAGCTGCTCAAGTAATCAAGTCAAATCAAATCGAATTAAAGCCAATACCCAAAAGCACTTTATAAATGTATAAAAATAAACAAAGGCGGGACAGAAAGCCAAAAACCGGCTCTCGGCTTCACAGGTTGTGAGATTTTGCGGACAGGGCGACGATCCCACCGAAGATCGGCCTCTGAGAGGCACGTCCGACTGCATTCTTGCATCACGGGCAGCCGGCTCCATCCAGCCAGGCCTCTGTTGATTCTTCTCAGACCTAATTTGCTTAAAAAAACTGGATCTTGGCTAATTTATATTCATAAACACATAGTGACTTAGACAGGTCAACTTTTCAAAAACTATAAATAATATTTTGGAAATGTTTTCTAGATCATCGGATATTGTAGAATTAAAACAAAGTGTCTCCCAAACAAAATCTCACTCTTTGTATAAGCAAAACTGTAGCAAAACAAATACTGAAGTTCAATGAACTAAATGCCCGCAAACCAAGCCACATTAAACACATTTTCTCGCAGTGTCGTGGGTTTCTTCCCTGTTCTGAGCACTTATTACCGTTAAGTGATTTGTTTTCGTTACTCAATTAGGCGGCTTTTAACAGCTGAGCTTCTTTCCAGGCACAGAGAAGACTTCGCGATGCACCGCCAAAGATAAAAGAAATTATCAAAACAGGTGACACGATAGTGTCGCTAATTAAAAGTGCAAAACAATGCACATTGCACAGCTGGAATGCAAAGTCAGCCAGCCCCGACTTTAGTTCAGTTTCTGTAAGTACTTGCATATCTGTCTGGTCTCTGGTCTCTGGTCTATGAGAACTTCAGAAAACAGTTCCCTTTCGTTCCCTCTTTTTTTTATTGGCCAGCCAGCCGCATCTGGCTCGAAACCCTGACCTGTGCCAATCAGTTTGCGTCTCATGTTTTGCTTCAATTTATTTGAACGTCAACAAATAGCCGAGAAATTGTTGCGAGGCGTTTGAAAAGTGTTTGCTCGGCTGCTGTTTGTGTATCGTTTATTTATAGGCCTTAAATGCATCTGTCGGGGCGGTATTTGTATTTACATACTGCAAATAATAACACAAATGGCCACAAAACAAAATCAAAGCCAGCAAAAGGTTGCCTCATCATGAAATACATGAAATCTGCCAATAGTTTTTCACCTTTCATGATGCTGCACTGAGAGCAAAAAAAAAAACTGTGGAGGCAGTCATGAAATTGGAGTCACAACAGCAGGGCGTGCATTAATTAAAAAGTGCATTTGATTGATTGAGTTTTTTTTTTGTCATATTTTCCTCTCTAACAAAGAGATTTAGTAGCTTTTAATGCAAACTACTCCCAGGTAATTACACCTGATACTATCACATGCCCGGCCCCGAAAGGCAGCCGCTTGGGCAACCCACACAACCTGTTCGGACTTATACTTTGACCTGTCCACGCCACATTTGCAGCAATAATTGGCAGCAAGAAGAGCAAGCATACTGGCGGGCGCCAGTGCCAGAAAATATTAGAGGGAGTCCCAAGTCCAAATTCAACCATTTATACAAAAAATAAGAAGAAAACACGACAACCTCTGACGCTTTGCTTTCGCTTTCCTCCCGTTGTTGTTCTTTTTTTTTTGTCGCAGAACGATTTGAGTATTTTTAGATCAATTTTTCGTTCGCCTTTTTTGCTCTTTGTGTTTTGGTTTGTGTATGTTTTTGTTTTTAATTTAAATTTTATTTTATTCCGAGTAGAGAAGAATCTGTTACTGCGCCTCAATCGTGCAATAAATAAATAAACAGAACTCTGCACTCGCTGCAAGTCGCCGAAGCCTATAATTTTCTATAAATATTTGCGCACACCATTGCTCGTTATTGGTTATTAATTATTCGCATCGATTTATTGTTCTAACCAAAGCAGTTACTGTGACGTCACGGAGAGTAAGTGCACTTAACTGCACTTGCGAAAACAATTGCACTGTGAGCTGCGGCCCAGAGAGGGAGAGAGGAGCGAAAAAAAGCTAAAATGCATCATTGGAGCCATTGGAACTGGAGCTGGACGCTGCTGGTTGCTTCGGGTGAGTGGATGTGGATGCACTGCGAAAAATAAATACTCCAAAGCATCGAAACAACAAAATATCTAAAATAGATTATAGTCTAGATTAGAAAACAAAAAATGAAATCAGAAATGTGGCCTGATTTTCATTGCAACTTCCACGCGTTGCGGGTTATCTGGCCATTGAAAACCTGACCCGATCCGTCAGTCAACTCTTGGCCAGACAATTCCGCTATAGATTACACCACCGGATGGAGGCACAGACTGGCAGAAAGTTGGGCGAAAAATTTATGAAATGCCAATTTCACTTACGTTTAACTTTATTACCCCTGACGCACATTTGCAACTTTGTTGCAACTCCTGCTCGACTCCTACTGACTGCTGCCACTGGACGGCCAAGAGTCTCAGATTGCCTTTTAGCTTTCAGCTAGAGCACACACTATTGCAGTGTTTCTGCTTTTTGTTTGTTTATTTATTTGTCTCCGCTCGCCCACTGTATTCAGCTTCATTCTCGAATTTCCGTTCCAGCCCTGCTCCTGGCGGTGGCCAGCTCGGAGGAATGCGGCCAGGAGGAGTTCAGCAAGTGCGCCGAACCACTTGATATGCTGCATTTAACGTCGGAGTTTTCGATTGGTCCTGCCAAGATGGAGGACCTGGACAAACTTTGTCAGTAAGTGGCCCCCAAAAGTCGATCTGGTCGGCGCTCCTCGAATCCCAATTCCCCTCGCAGTCGCCTCGAAGTATTTGCAAGGACTTCACATAGATCTTTTTTCTCCGTCCAGTGAACTGCGAAAGGGGGTGCGCTGCATCCAGAGCTACACCAGGCGGTGCATGAACCTGCAGCAGCGGAATCAGTTCAACAAGCTCTACCACGGCACCAACCAGTTCATCCGGGACCTGTGCAACAAGGGCGAGTTCCAGGACGAGTACCTCAAGCACATACCCTGCTCCGAGATGGCCAAGAAGGAGTTCGAGGTCTGCGCCAATCGCTACAAGGAGACCATGGTCTTCCTGAAGCCCAACAAGAACCAGGAAAATCCGGAGAACGGCACTCTCAACGAGAATATCAAAACAATTTGTTGGTGAGTGATACTGTGAATAATTCGAAATATAATCCAGCAATGAGCCGCAGAAGCCTTTTAATTAGATTTTGAATTTCTAATATTGTTTCAATGCCCGGTTTTGTTCCGTAGCTCCATTAATGAACTCGTGGATTGCTCCGAAAACGCGGCCCGTAAAATCTGCGGCAATGAGGCGGCCAAATTCACCCGGGAACTGGTCGACAAATACGCCAACAGCCTGACCAAGGTGAGTACATAGGCGGGCCCCCTCCTCAATGCCGGATCTATAGTGTCTCCTCCCCCTTCCCCCCTCCCGACTGCATAGATCTACTGCGAGGACTTCACCCGCAATCCGGGCATCTGTCGGGACGGCGAGGGAAACGGCTCTAATCGCCCGATGCAGAACAGTTTGGGCCTTTTGATGGCCGGCACAATACTCTCGCTGCTGGCCAGCAGAGGCAACAGATAGATGGCAACCCAACAGTTGAGTGGAATATGGCGCAAATCAGTCTTACCAAACGGAAATTAACGATGCTATTGATGAGAGAAATGGAGAAGTAATGGAAAAATAGTTAAGGTTTCCCCCACACGTCACTCCGATGGAATTCCACACGCAGTTGCAGTTGCAGTTGCTGTTGCTGTGACTGTTGCATACTTTTGGCAGTCAGTTTAGGCCACACCAATAATCCAATAATCCAACAATCCAGTAATCCAGTAATCCATAGAGAAACAGCTAATGCCCAGGATGTCGGGGCGAGGCAGTCAAGACACTTAAGCTATACGGTAAAGTAAATGTTAAGTATGTTACGAGTATGTATACCAGTATGCATATAGACACATATATGGAGAGGAGATCGGATCGGAGGAGAGCCAGGATCTTGGATCTTGGGAGTTTATGTGCGGATATGTGTGTGTGTGTTACTATATATAGAGGATATAGGCTAGATAGTTAGAATCAGTGTTGAATCAGTGTGTGCGGCAGGCAGAGTTACGTGTTGTTGGCCCTTCTTTCGTGCAATACTAGAGTTTCGTTGCGTTGAGTTTGTTGCAAGTTGTCCAGGCTTTAAGTGTAGGCGTAAACTTAGTCCCTTAGTCGTAATACCCCTAAGTTCCGCAAATCATTGTTAGCAGCAGCCCCTCTCCCACCAATTCTCACCCCTTGTACCCCGCACTTCTATGCGCACAAAAAGATATAGAAATACAAGAAGTATCCCCCAGCGGATTGGCTCACATATCGGCAATAACTTTACATTTAAAAGAAAGTGCATTTCTATGAACGGGAATTTTATAAATTATTTAGTGGATAGCGTATATTTATTTCACACTCTGTAAATACTTTTAAAAAATACATTAAATATACAACATATAAATATATATGTATGTTCAAATTGATAATGCCGCGGCGAAGCGTTTGGAAGTATACTTATAAATAAATATTAGTTTAACTTAAACACACACCCACACCCACACCCACACACCCACACACTCACACCAACTTACAAAAAACTGTGAATATATATTATGATTAAAGAGTAACATTTATTTTAAGTAAAACACACAAATGCATATGCAAAGAAAAAATAATAAAAAACGAGAAAATAAATTAACAAAGAGGGGAGTGTGAGAACACCGGGAAAATAAAAGGAAAAATGGACAAGAAGGGTTGGTCAAATTTTAAAATATCAAACTAAAGGATACCCTTAAATTGTTACATAAATTGGTGAAAAATAAATTATTGGTGTGAGGGGAGGGCTTTCATGATTCCATGGATTCATTGGCGGACAATACTCTCATAAATGTGTTTTATTTTTGCTTTATGGACAATTCGGACAAAAATATTTTTTTTAAAACAGTCTCTTAAATTAATTTAGACCCATTCGAAGAGTATAAAAAGCGAATGAGTGCCGTGCCAAAAAATGCTTTTTACTGCAGGATCTGGAAAGCGGAGCGCAGCCAAAACCGCCCCATGCAACGCGCCCCATCCGGCGCCCAAAAGTATGCTGCGCAAATATGCCAGTGCTGGCTACCAGAAGGGGTTAGCACAGAATCCTGCAAGAGGCCAAGACAGATGCGGCAGAAGGGGGAGGGGGAGGGCGAGGGGCGAGTGTCGGGGTCCTGCCACACCGAGGCTGGCCATAATTTATGTTTATGTGGTGCGTTCATTAGACCAGCGACGACGCGGACGAGGACGAGGACGCGGACGCGGACGAGGACGACCCTGCCAGCAGTTGACTTCTCGCCTGGCAGCTAATTTATAAGGTCGACGCCAGGCTCAAGGACATGTGAGCGGAAGCTGGAATCGCTGCCTGTTGGTTGTAATAATTACAGTTATCATAGGTGGCCAGTGGCGGGCTTTGGATTTGCATTTGGCTCTGGAAATCGTGGTCGGAAATTGATTTCCTGCTAGCCATAATGACCGCACAGTCAGGGGGATAAGTTAATTTACATTCCAATGCTAAAAGGCATTTCGGGATTAGTATTTTGCTGTCAAAAGACAGAAGCCCAAGCTACGTGAGTTACTTCTGATGACATTTTAATTTTTCATCACAATCCCGAACAGCTTTCGTTCTAATCTTCCATATAGTTCTAAAAATTTAATTTCGCAAAGATTTATTTCCCTCTGACATGTTCCTCAGGGATAGATATTTTTTTTGGTCATTGAAAAATAAAACTACATATTGGCTGGACATTTTCAGCATCCTTTTCAATCACATTTTGGAATTGCATTTCATGGGAGAGACGATGCGAGGCTTTTTTGAGCTCGAAAGCAAGTGCTTAACAAATCAATAACAGAGCCAAGTGGGGAGGTGGCCACCAGTTGGGACACAGGTATCTCGATTGCAGTTCAAATATTTACGTTCCCATTTAGAGTGTGGGGGCTGTAGAGGAAGTGGCAGCTCACAGCTCTCCCCGGAGTCATTTTCAACTTCATTTGTTGTGCAAATAGGCGAATTGCAACGGCTCCCTGCCATCCCAGTCATATGATTCAAAGTCATATTTTGTATCTTGAGTAAACGATCCGAAATTATTTTTCTGTGCAAGGGCTATCCCTTTTTCGGTTCTTAATTAATTGAAAATATCTTTTGTGGGGACGTGAGTGTGGCAAGCAAATTGACAGTCCGCATCTAGTCGGGGAAGTGCCATTCAGAGCGCTTCCCCTTCCACTTCCTGTTGTCCTGTGTCCTGACATTCATTCACTTGCCTTCCACATGTCCTTCCTCCCCGGGCGGAATCCTGCCATGTTTAATCCTCTTTAAGCGGCAACAGAACGATTACATTTTGATTTTTTTTTTTTTTTTTTTTACTGTTTGGAAGCTGCATCCCAGCAGCAGCCTTTCGGTGGCCGTTCGCTTTTGCTTTTATTTGCACATTTCCGCAGCGACTAATCTGCAATTATGTTTTACATAAAAATCCTATCGCATCCTATCCCATGCTATCCGGTAGAAAAACACAAACAAAACCCAGCATCAGAGCGAGTGGCAAAAGTTTTCAACAACTTTGTCCGAGCTTGATTGTTTTGCCGGCTGAGATTGTCGCGGAACACAAATATTAAACAACAACAGAGACACCAGCCAGCTATCAGGATAAGCGCTGTTTTAAAGCCCACTGCCCACACTGCGAATACGCAGTGCAGTGCACCAGTATCTTATCAAAAAACCAGGCCGTCCTGACTGACCACGTTATGAATTCATATCAATATCAAACAAAATCAAACAATATCCGTCACTAATCTGCATATTAATGAGGCATCATTAAACTAAACATTGAAATCCCAGTAATCATTGCATTGTTCTGGCCATATTAAAGCTATTAACATGGCTGAAAGCCACGCTCACGCTCATGCTTCCCTCTTGGCCATCTTGGTAAGCTACTAAGCATATTTAATAACTGGAAGCCATCCACTCTTTGAGCTTCGATGCATTTAGCATTTAGAAGCATTTACGTGTCGTTGCTGCTGCAGACCCCACATCATATTCACTTTGAGTTATTTTCGTTTATATTTCAATTGCAAGTCACTTGGAGAGATTAAATGGGTACACGACCTGGTCCTCCCTGGCCAGGTCAGTGCGGCCCCTGACCGGCCAGGCTGATGGCCATAAATGCGCTTGTGGTTGATAGGTGGTTGCCAAAAAGCAGCTAAGAGGGCGGTGGGGTGGTGGCTATGTCAGCTGTTGGCCAGCTGGCTGGGGTTTCGAATGCATTCCGTACATGATAATCATGTTGGTTGCTACGGCTACTCCTGCTGCAAGTTGCCGCTTGCAACTACAGTTGAGGCGACTGCATGCGTTGCATTTGCAATTCCTGGCTCTATGGGATGGCAATATGGCTATACGCTGGATGTTGGATTCTGGCTGCTGGATACTCGATGGTCGATGGGCCTGTCTAGCTAAGCCTGCTGTGGCTTGTCGTGGTGTGGTTTATGGCAACATCTTGTCCAATTTATTACCACTTTCATTTGGTAGCATAATAGGCAATGCACTAGCCAGCACACACAAAAGTGCACTAAAAGAAAAGAAATTCATACAAAATAATAAATATTTAAATCAAAATTGTACACAAATATGATTTCTACTTTAACTTAAAACTTTTATATTACAAGATACTAGTGACGAGGTATCTGTGACTACTATTATTATTATTTTTTATTATTTTTTCTTTCTGACTGTCCATCCAAACGCACTTGTGGTGAATGTTGCCAGCCTGCCTGGGATGCATATATCTATAACACGTAGCACTCAAAAATACTCAAACATTGAAATTGGAGTTCTAGTTTTTGGTTCTCGTCTCGTTTCTGCTTCATCAGTTACATGCTTTGAATAATTCAACCGTATTTTATGCCTTCCTTTTGAACTGACGTCTTTTGTTGGCCTTAAAAGTTATTAAATTATTGCCAAAGTCTACCATTTCAGGTCGATTTTTCCTTTTTTGGTCGGCATTCGACAGTGCCACTTCTGTGATGACATGCAGCACAATGTTGCAAACTGCAATTATTGTGCATTAAACGAGTTGAATTAGCATAATTCAGTGCGACTGGCGACGACTTGGTTCCCCTCCCGATACCCGGCCACGGTACGTATACGCAATGTGGTTCCCCCAGCCTGTAGATTACGTATACGCAGTGCTTGACGGTGCCAGCCATTTGTGCTGCATATCCCCAGGCGACAGAAGCTACAACAAAAAATGAAACAGAAAGACGAGACACAAATTTTCTCGCGCTCTGGCGGCAGCTAAAAAACAAAGCTCGAGTGTTGACGGCAAACCACATGCCACCACGCCAGCCATCGCTCTCGCCCGTCCCCCGTGCCCCGTGCCCCGTCCCCCCTACCCCCTACCCCCGCACCCACACACCCAGTGTGTCCTTTAGCTGTTTGTCAACAGCAGCGGCAGCCAAACACTTGAGGGGCGTGTCAGGCGTGTAGGCGCCTTTTTAATTGCACTGAAAACAAAACGCTAAACACTTGTTGGCTGCCCGGATGGCTGCCTGCCTTCCAGCTAGTTGGCGACTGGCGACCGAATGGGCGGGGCGCCATCAAAACTCTCTAAAAGGCAAAAAGCATTGCCGACACCGCCAGCAGCAGCAGAAATAGCAGCAATTGCTGATGTTGCTACTGTTGCAACTGCTTTGATTGTGCCCCATAACTGGGAGGCAGCTTCCATGTCGCCCCATTGTGTCGCTTCTTTGCCGGCGTTTGCTGTAGTTTGCTTTGATCGCATTGTTACATTTTGCGACAGTTTTAGATTGTAATGGGCTCCCAGGGAATGCGAATAAAGCGGCTTTCAATTGGATCAGATTGTCAGCAAGTTGGCAGAGAATAACATAACTCAAAAGCTAAAGGCGATTCTGTGGATTACAAGTGATAAATTGGGGAAAATATTGATTCAAAACTTTGCCGCCTGGTATTGAAACGCATTGATGGAGAATCGAGCTACAAATCATTTAAGGTATTCCGCTCAAGAATCGGATTAGTATTGGCAAAGATATAGCCATCCCAGTGGGCCATATTTGGCTCCCCTTGACTTTTTGAAAATTCGAAAATCCGAAAATTTAATGAAAAATCTAAAAAAAAATTTGTTTCTAGATTTTGATGCAGAATGATGAAGAATTGATCCACAAATCGATTAAGGTATTTCGCTCAAGAATCGGATCAGTATTGGCGAAGATATAGCCAACCCAGTGGGCCATATTTGGCTCCCCTTGACTTTTTGCAAATTCGAAGGGGATCCTCTGAAAATTTAATGAAAAATCTAAAAAAAAATTTGTTTCTAGATTTTGATGCAGAATGATGAAGAATTGATCCACAAATCGATTAAGGTATTTCGCTCAAGAATCGGATCAGTATTGGCGAAGATATAGCCAACCCAGTGGGCCATATTTGGCTCCCCTTGACTTTTTGCAAATTCGAAGGGGATCCTCTGAAAATTTGATGAAAAATCTAAAAAAAAATTTGTTTCTAGATTGTGATGCAGAATGATGAAGAATCGACCCACAAATCGTTTAAGGTATTCCGCTCAAGAATCGGATCAGTATTGGCGAAGATATAGCCAACCCAGTGGGCCATATTTGGCTCCCCTTGACTTTTTGCAAATTCGAAGGGGAATATGATTTCTACTTTAACTTGAAACTTTTATATTACAAGATACTAGTGACGTGGTATCTGTGATTGCTATTATTATTATTTTTTATTCTTTTTTTTTCTGACTGTCCATCCAAACGCACTTGTGGTGAATGTTGCCAGCCTGCAAATTCGAAGGGGATCCTCTGAAAATTTAATGAAAAATCTAAAAAAAAATTTGTTTCTAGATTTTGATGCAGAATGATGAAGAATTGATCCACAAATCGATTAAGGTATTTCGCTCAAGAATCGGATCAGTATTGGCGAAGATATAGCCAACCCAGTGGGCCATATTTGGCTCCCCTTGACTTTTTGCAAATTCGAAGGGGATCCTCTGAAAATTTGATGAAAAATCTAAAAAAAAATTTGTTTCTAGATTGTGATGCAGAATGATGAAGAATCGACCCACAAATCGTTTAAGGTATTCCGCTCAAGAATCGGATCAGTATTGGCGAAGATATAGCCAACCCAGTGGGCCATATTTGGCTCCCCTTGACTTTTTGCAAATTCGAAGGGGATCCTCTGAAAATTTGATGAAAAATCTAAAAAAAAATTTGTTTCTAGATTGTGATGCAGAATGATGAAGAATCGACCCACAAATCGTTTAAGGTAATCCGCTCAATAATCGGATCAGTATTGGCAAAGATATAGCCAACCCAGTGGGCCATATTTGGCTCCCCTTGACTTTTTGCAAATTCGAAGGGGATCCTCTGAAAATTTGATGAAAAATCTAAAAAAAAATTTGTTTCTAGATTGTGATTCAGAATGATGAAGAATCGACCCACAAATCGTTTAAGGTATTCCGCTCAAGAATCGGATCAGTATTGGCGAAGATATAGCCAACCCAGTGGGCCATATTTGGCTCCCCTTGACTTTTTGCAAATTCGAAGGGGATCCTCTGAAAATTTGATGAAAAATCTAAAAAAAAATTTGTTTCTAGATTGTGATGCAGAATGATGAAGAATCGACCCACAAATCGTTTAAGGTATTCCGCTCAAGAATCGGGTCTGTATTGGCAAAGATATAGCCATCCCAGTGGGCCATATTTGGCTCCCCTTGACTTTTTGCAAATTCGAAGGGGATCCTCTGAAAATTTGATGAAAAATCTAAAAAAAAATTTGTTTTTAGATTTTGATGCAGAATGATAAAGAATCGATCCAAAAATCGATTAAGGTATTCCGCTCAAGAATCGGATCTGTATTGGCAAAGATATAGCCATCCCAGTGGGCCATATTTGGCTCCCCTTGACTTTTTGCAAATTCGAAGGGGATCCTCTGAAAATTTGATGAAAAATCTAAAAAAAAATTTGTTTTTAGATTTTGATGCAGAATGATAAAGAATCGATCCAAAAATCGATTAAGGTATTCCGCTCAAGAATCGGATCTGTATTGGCAAAGATATAGCCATCCCAGTGGGCCATATTTGGCTCCCCTTGACTTTTTGCAAATTCGAAGGGGATCCTCTGAAAATTTGATGAAAAATCTAAAAAAAAATTTTCTAGATTTTGATGCAGAATGATAAAGCATCGATCCACAAATCGTTTAAGGTATCCCGGAGTATCCAAATCCGAGGAGTATTCGCAATGCCATCGCAATGAGCGTTAGAGGGAATGTCACAAAAAGGTCTCATAAGAAAAGCTGCGGAAATTGTCGAGGGGATATTGGAGTCCTTAATATTGCAAAGGGGCAGCCCAAGAGAATTTGATTTTAAGTGAGAATCAGTATAGAATTTCACAAAACTGGGTATTTATTTTATTTGTTCTATTTTAGACGTTTATCAACTAATTTATTACGAGAAATTCCATTATTATTTTGAGAGAAGCTTGTGTGCCTTTGTAAAATGTGGGATGATGGAGCCGGGCGCTTGATTGCCCAGCTCATGTGATGATTGCCACATTTAATTATCGCATTCGATCAGATAATGCAGTTAATTTTCAATTTGGTTTTTCAGTCGAGAACGAGCGTTTCTGGCTCGGAGTTCGATTTATTGTGCGTTTCATTGGGGCAGCATGTTTAATTAACGAACACAATGAAGTTGGGCCAGGGCGGCGGAAACAAGAACGGCAACAACAAGAATTTGTCACTGACGTTCGGCGAAATTTCTGACTCTCTGGTGACATTTGAAAAGTTTAAAATAATATAATTTTCAACGCTATATAGCAAACTAACAAGTTCGACTCGGAAGCCAAGAAGGTTGGGGCTCCAAAACATCCACCCCCACCCACGAGGGTGGGAATTTGTCTTAGCTAACTTTTCGTCCCGGAAAGGAGAAACTTTTTCCGCTGCACTGTTGCACCCACACAGGCATGGCCAAGCAGCACACACACTGCCACACACCCAACACACACTTTCTATTGTAAAATATGTAAGAAAGTTTCCTTGGCTTGGCTGGGAAAACGCTGCGTTTTCCAAAAGCTGGAACAGCACCAGCAGAATCAGCAGGAGCAGGAGCAGCAGGAGCATCAGAAGCGGAGCATCGACGTTGTCTTTGGGGAAATTAAACATTTTCTATTTGAAAAGTTTGCCGTGTGTGAGGAGGTTTCGGGGCGAGGACGGATTCTGGTTGGGTTCAAGAGCAACAGTTGCCTTTTGAACTGTCCGGGTTCACACTTCTGCATTACATTAGTCGCCTTTTGTTTGAACAATTGCGGAAGTCATAATTTTTTGTGCCGGCCAAGTTTCGGGCAAGGTTTTTTGACAAATTTAGCAGCAAATTGGCGGGGAGAAGCTCCAGTTTGGGAATTCGTTTTTCCAAATGGCTAAAATGCTCCAAATGGCCAAATGTCAAGCGGCTTGCTGTCATAGGTGTTGCATATTTAATGCGGCAACAATGCAGAGAGTGGCAACACCCAGTGGCACCAGCAGCAGCGATTCAGATTCGGATTCAGATTCAGATTCAGACAAGTGCACCCAAAGTGCATGCAAATATTTTTGTCAACGATTGTTTTTGGCCCAATATGGGAGAGTCGGGGGGGGAGGAGCGGTGGGGAAAAGCAGGTCAGGGTGCAGGGACAAGGGACAAGGACAGTAAACGGTTTGAGTAATTGTTGTTGGTGTGAAAACTGGCAACGATGCCAGCGATACCAGCATGTGGCACGAGCTGGAAAAGGATTTGCTGGGTTATGTATGAGCCAAAGGCTGATTGAGATGAAGGAGCAGCTGGCGGGTGCTCCAAATGGCCATTCCGATGAACCGTCTATGGCATCAACAATGCTGCCAAACTGTTCCCAAAACAAAAAGGGAAATCATTACATGAAAACCATGAAAATCCCATCTAGCGTTAATCTCCTGCCTGATTTCCAGCAAATAAAATCAATTAAATCGCATTGCCTAAAGAAAGCAATCCAGAATTGATTTTTTACCACAGACTGGCATAAAAAACCTAGTTTCACTGGCGAACTGAAAACAGGATCCCAGGCACAGGATGCTAGAGCAAAAAATAAAGTCCAGACAACCAAAAATGATTTTCGCATTGATGGAAATTACACGCAAAACGAGACAAACCAGTGCGATGTGTTGCATCTGCTGGGGCATTATCAAATAATTCAGTTGTAATCTATTTTAATCCGCCAGAATGGCCCCCGACCCTCTTCGTCGAAATGTTTATTTGCTTCCCTCTAACCCCGCTGAACCCGATCGCAATCAGGCTCCAAACTTGTTACCAATTTTCCGCCTTCTGGTCCGCCTGTCCTCCTCTGGCATCCATCTATAAATGTATTTATTTCAACATTCTGCTAAACATTGCCCTGATTTAAATTCCCATTGATGTAAAATCTCATAAATACCAGCATACAAATATCGGATGACGGAACTGTCCGACTATATTTCAGTCACACACATTTTTTCGCTGCGTGAGAATTATTCAAATGATTTAAGCGGCTTAGGGTAATGGCTGGTGAACATTTCGATGGCGCTGCCCAGCGAAGCGAAGGGTGAAAACGGCTCTAATCGGAAGGTCTCTCCTATATGGTATGTGGTTGCTTGAATTATGCAGTTTAATTTGGCAGCAGAGATTAACAATTTGCAGCAAACAACAAAGACAGACAAAGAATGACAGACCTTTTTAAATTAACCTGAAATTCCTTTCGACCCACAGATAAATACGAAAATGAATAACTCATGAGTTCAGCGATAAGGCTTCCAAGGAGAAGGCCTTTATAAAGGGTATTACCTTCTACGGTGGATACAGTCTGCAAATATGATCCAATATCTGTTTATTATTCAATTGGCTCTATTGCCCTTGCTAGTTTCTGGTGATCCTTCCGCCCGTTTCGTTTTCCCTGTGGAAGCGCCCTGGCAAGTTTCCATCAGAATCGATGGTAATCCCAAGTGCTCTGGCGCCATCTTCTCGCCTCAGTACATCCTGACGGCTGCCAGCTGTGTCAGTGGGAACCACGTATCGAAAATCAAAGTAAAAGCCGGATCCAATTACCGTTGTTGGCCATCTCTGATCGGTGCCGCCAAAGTGATCATCCACGAGAACTATGTTCCCGAAATCTACACGGACAACCTGGCACTGCTGAAGCTTTCGAAGCCACTGGAATTATCCAGAAGTATCCAGGACACTCCGCTAGCCGACGCTGTGCCGAAGGATAATTCACGGGCCAAGGTGGCTGCGTGGCGCCTATACTTATTTGGCTATGAAACTTCCATCATTGAGGAGACTGTCATCAGCAAGGAAAAGTGCTCGAAGGAACTGAAGTCCCCCGACAATAATGCTTGGGCAGCTGCCATTGCTACCGAGACGATTTGTGCTCGAGCCACGGGCCAAGGAGCCTGCGATAGGGACATAGGAGCGCCCTTGATTGCCGGAGGACACCTGGCTGGAATACTCACCTATCCAAGCTGCTCCTCAAAACCAGACATCTACGCGAATCTGGCAGAGTACAGGAGTTGGCTGGAGGCCAATACCGAGTAAAGTGTTTCACAAATCTCATTTATAAATTAAACACAAAGCTTACAATTTTGTTATAGACTTGCTAGTAGAAACTTTTACACTTCGCTTTCGGTTTCTTGCACATTCATTTTTTGTATTCTATATAAAAATAAAGTGAATAAAGTTTATTTAATAAACTAAGAACACAACCCATTGCTTTGTTATTACTGTCGGGGGATTATCGTCCATTCACTTGCGAAAGGATCCAGTTGCCCTTGAGTTTTCAAAACAACTGTGTGGCCTGTTCCAGTCCAGATAGTCTTCCATTCAAGAGGGAGAATCCTTTTCCCTATCCAGAATACAAAACATTAAAGTTTCACAACTAAACACCAATGAAATTAAGTGGAAAACCATGTTAATAAACCATTCTAATAAATGGATAATCTTAATCGGATTATCATAAATATGTTTGAAATTAAATACAACACAAAACGAATTATAAAAGTATTCGCCAGTTGCAAATTGCAAAGCATACAAATTGCAAATCGATTGGAAAATTGTATCCCCATTAGAAGTAAAAAAATCGAAACCCCTCGGAGTTGCCATAAATATAGGTCGAAGATGGAGTTTTGACTCCAATATTGAAAATGCTGCCGCCCCTGGCCTGGATAGTTGTTCTGGCAATTTTGCCCTGGTCATGTCTCGGAAAGTCACCCGAACAATGTGGCATTATGGGAGATCCCGTCGAGATCGGACAGGTAGCCTGGCACGCTTCGGTGGAGGTCTCCGGCAAGGCCAAGTGCGGTGGGGCCATCCTGAAGGCCAAGTACATTCTCACCGCCGCGAGCTGTGTGTACAAGATCAAGACGAACCAAATCAAAGTGCGAATGGGTTCAGCAGTCCGCAAGGAAGGAGGAACCTTGTCCGGGGTCTGCAAAGTCGTCATTCACGGGCAGTTCAACCCCAAGGCCCTGGACAGCAACCTGGCCCTCCTGCAGCTCTGCGAACCAGCCGCGATCTCCGACACGATCAAGGAGATCGCCGTGATCGACAAGCAGCCCGACGAAAATGCCAGTGTCCTAGCTAGCGGTTGGGGCTCCACCAATTGGTGGGGCAGCTTCTCGAGTTCCTGCTGGGCCGCCGCCTCCGTGGTGCTGCGCAAGGTCACCTTGTCCATCCACGACTTGCAGGCATGCAGGGCCGAACGGAAGGGATGGGGCCTCACCAAGGGCATCACGGACCTCAACATCTGTACCACCAAGAGCGAGAAACTCTGCTCCTTCGACCTGGGATCCCCTTTGGTCAGCAACGATCAGTTGGTGGGCATCCTCTCCAAGGGCGATTGTACCGACAAGGCGGAGGTCTACTCCAGTTTGGTGAATCACAAGGGTTGGCTGGATCTCAACACAAAGGATTAAATGCGATTTTAGATGTATCTAATGGATAAGTTAAAAACCATATCATAAATTAAAAGAAAAGATGGTATCTATTGGTCAAAGTTGGGAACAAAAGAACCAAAAGGCCGAAGCCGAGTGATGTCGGAAAAAGAAAAGGAGATTTTAAAACTGAGAATGCCCCTTTGGCCACAAACCATAAACAAATTGATTGTCACGGTTATCTAATTGGATTCTCAGACGCGCTTAAACATCCATAAGAACTCACAAGCAGATTGTGTCCAATCCAGTTTCACACCATGTCTCCACGTCTACTGATCCTCCTGCTGCAGCTCCTGCTCCTATCCACCATTATGGCGGAAGATAGTAAAAAGGGAAAGGAGCAGGATAAAGGGACCTGGCAGGACGGCCAGATGGAGTGCAACAATGCCACCATTGGCGGCGCCCCCGTGGATGTCACCGTCGTGCCCTGGCAGGCTGCCATCACTGTCCGGGATCGGGACAAGTGCGTCGGCGCCATCTACTCGATGAAGTACATTCTGACGGCGGCCAAGTGCGTCAACGGGTACAAAGTGGAGGCCATAAAGGTCCGAGTAGGCACCACCAATCGCATCGCCAATGAATCCGTGGTCCCCGTCTGTGACATCATTTTTCACAGCGCCTTCAACACCAAACACATCGAGAACAACCTGGCCCTGCTGAAGCTCTGCAATCCCCTCCAGCCCTCGGACAGGATCAAGCAGATCCCGGTGTCCAAGCACGTACCCGCTGATCTGGCCGTGGTGACCGCCTCTGGCTGGGCATCCGTGCGGTGGAGGAAGCTCCTGGGCGAAGCTTGTCTCCCGGAACTCGCCCTCCAGCTGCATAAATCCGAGGTGCGAGTCTACAACACCAATAAGTGTACGGACGACTGGAAGCGCTGGTACAAGGTCGATGGCGATCGCTTCAAGGATCTCGTCCTGTGCACCGGGAAGGCCGGGAAGGGGGCCTGCTCCTACGACATGGGAGCCCCCCTCGTCTTCTCGAACCAGCTCGTGGGCATCCTCAGCCGGTCTAGTTGCTCCGAGCGCCCCGATATCTACGCCAGGATGTCCAACCACATCAAATGGCTGGAGGACAACAGCAAGAAATAGTTGAACTCGTTCTCAAATGACTCAAACAACAAATAAATGAATATTTTAAAGGTAAACTAATTAGTTGCTTCCCTGTTAGATAGCATGGAATTGGCCGAAATGCCTTTGCCGATAAGGCGAGCCAGCCCACCCCAGTTGGCCTATAAATGCGCTTTTCCACTCAAAGAGCCAACAGTTGTCTCAAAATGTGGCTACCCATCTTGCTGGCGGCACTACCTTGGTGGACTGTGGTGGAGGGAGGTGCCTTGACATTGGCCAATCTTAGCCGAATCATCGGAGGCTCCGCTGTGGAGATCAGCAAGGTGCCCTACCAGGCGGCCATCATCTTGGATGGAAGCAATTGCTGCAGTGGCGCGATTCTCAAGGAGAGCTATGTCCTGACGGCGGCGAGCTGCGTGTCGGGATACTCGACGAACTCCATCAAGGTGCGAGTCGGGACCAGCTCCGCCGACTCCGGGGGAACCTCCGCCACGGTCTGCAAGGTGATCAGCCATCCGTCCTACACCAGCTGGCGATTCGACAACAATCTGGCGATCCTGAAGCTCTGCGAACCACTGCAGTTCTCCGACTCCATCACGTCAATTAAGTTTGCCGACGAGGTGCCGGGCACCGGCAAACAGGTGCAGGTCAGTGGCTGGGGGTCCACCTGTTGGTGGGGCAGCTGGTGGGACAGATGCTTCGGCAGCCGGCCAAGTCAGTTGCAGATCGGCACGACGTTCGTCTACGACCGGGAGTCGTGCGCCTCGGATCGCGGTGTCTGGTTCGGACTCTGGGACAACGGCATCTCGGATCGGACGCTCTGCACCTCGGACTTCGACGTGGGAGCCTGCTCCTACGACACAGGGGCTCCGCTGGTAAAGGACGACAAGCTGGTGGGCATTCTCTCCGAGGGTGGATGCACCACCTACCCGGATGTCTATGCCAACGTGGGGAAATTCAAAGAGTGGATCGCTGACCACACCAAGGACGATTCTACAACCCCGAAACCCACAACAAAGACTACAGAAACCACCAAGTCTTCTCCCAGTAGTAGCACTAGATCTAGTAGTCCTATGACCTCTTCGCAAGGACATAAGCCCGCAACAAAGACTACAGCAACCACCAAGTCTTCTCCTGGTAGTAGCACTATATCTAGTAGTCCTTTGACCTCTTCGCAAGGACATAAGCCCGCAACAAAGACTACAGCAACCACCAAGTCTTCTCCTAGTAGTAGCACTATATCTAGTAGTCCTATGACCTCTTCGCAAGGACATGAACCCACAACAGAGACTACAGAAACCACCAAGACTTCTCCCAGTTGTAGCACTATTTCTAGTAGTCCTATGACCTCTTCGCCAGGATCGACGGACTCCTCCACAACAAGCTCTTCTGCAACTACCGAATCCACGACGGAAAAATAATTTGTATTTTCGAGGGACACCTATGTCCTTTTCAATACTAATCTTAAATTTAAATACTATCCATAACCAAATAGATGGAGTATTCTTTTATGAAAAAGTTGACTTAATCTTTCACTTAAAACTCGAAACATAGCCTAATTGAGTTATTAAAATGTAACGAGGTGGACAGGCCCCAATGAAAACACAAAGATGGTGTATCACACCCACTTTGATGGTCAGCCCAGGCTCGTTACAACGTCGTGTGTTTGGTTTTCCTCGCAGAAACCACAATCCTGGGGCTGCACTCAGTGTGTCCCAGGGAGGACATGCAAATGTCTCCTACAATAGCCGTAGGACAGTTGCATTATTCATTCTGGTCAAGTCACTCAGAAAAAAGAATGGAATACAGAACCCTTTGACCAACTCGAATCTGAAATACTCTGATAAAACTACATACAACCCACTAGTTATATTTATTTTGAACAATATTAAATTCCAAGAGTATAATTAAAATTAAAACAATGCCAGTTCGTCTGGTGGAAAATAAACCCAATCATGTGGCCTGCAGACATGTACTTAAGTTAATTAAAGTTTATTTTTTGGTCGGCCCACAAAAAGCCAATGACAAATGGCAGGTAAGCAGAAAGCCATGCCACCGAGCCGTGATGAAGAGTCCCCTCATGACACCATTTATAAGGTGCCAGGAGCAGGAGCAGGAGCTACGGCATCAGCTCCGACTCCATCGCCGTCTCTGGGAGCTGCATCCATTTGTGGCAAGTGCAACCGCCACATTCGGGCTGACAAAATCAAGATCTGGGACATGGGGCTTACTTGGCCAGAAAAGGAAAATACTTTTAGTGCAAATTGAAAAGTTGTCTCGCCCGCTTCTGGAGGGCAGCTGCAGCTCCAGCTCCAGCTCCTGCTGATGCTGATGCTGCCTCAAGGACATCGACACGAAAGCCGTTCTGACCATTTATCAGAATGTTATTGGCCGAAAAGACAAAAAATAAAAAGTGAGAAAGGAGAAAGGGATCTGGGAAAGACTGCCAGGAGAACGAAGACAACTGCAATAAAATGCAATGTTTCTATTACAACGATTTACGTGTGCACACAGACGCTGACAGACAGTGGTCACTGCCTACCGGGGATAGTGAAGAATCTGATTCAGGAGGCCACTACTCATCCCTGGTAGATGAGCTCCACTGTAGCCCACTTCCGGCTCCGTCCAGTTAGCAACACCCCGCCGCGTGAGCAACATTTTTATGGCTTCTTGGATGGCTCGGAAGGCGAATGTTGTTCTTTTCTTTTTTTTGGCCAAAGTTTCCATGGCTGGGTGTGAGCTGTGACTTGTTGTAGTTGTTTAGTTGCTGGTGTGTTCTGGCTTGTTTGTTAACTAGCAGAAACTAGAAGATAAGCAGCCGAAATGTTTCTCTTGCCGCTGGTCAAATGCATTTATTTCTTCCGTATTCTTCTTGATTCTCGGGCGCATTCTCCCGGCGCCGCTCCCGATTTTCCTCCTTTTTGGCCATTTTAATTGCTGTTGAACTTGGTGTTTGGCAATTGGCCGGGTCCCGTTCCCAGTCCGGCTAACAGAATGCAGGCAAACAAAAAGCCATTACAACAACCAGAGCGACCAGAGGGAAAATCGAAGCAATATATTTGATTTAACTTGTTTGCACAAAATAGTTCTGTTGGCCTTTTTACTTTCCCGAGCGCACAAATAAATTTGTTGACGCGCGCGTTTGAAAACTATTTTGGGAATTGCGGAGATTTGTGGCAGAACGTAGAATTATTATTATGGCCAACAAGATGCAATTTATGGGCCGAACGTTGGGTTCAATTAACTCGGTTGAGTCATGAAACGATTCGAAACCAAAATACTACAGGATAATGGAGTTATTTGACAGGACCTTTCAATTCCATACAAAACGCATATGTATTGTTCGCCAGCAACCACATTCAGGCGATTAAATATTTAGCATTTTTTTTTGCATTCACCATTCACCACTCTTTTGTATATATTATTTTAACCGAATTTTCATTTTCCAATTAGGTATAATATGTTTTTAATTCATGCACTAGAACATTTAATTGAATTTGTTATGCAAAGTGGTTCTCCTTTCTTGTCCGCATATCCTTTTTTTCCCCCCATTTGAGGCCCCAACACAACAAAACAATTAAATTTCTCACTTTAGTGTCGGGGGCCATGAGGATGGTGTTGAAAAACCCCGATTCGTTGAAAAACATTTAAATTAGGATTAGTTCCGTATGGGCGTGGGCATTTAAATCAAAACATATGCAAGAGGGCAGCGTTTTTCGGCCATTCGGCGAAATTCCGTCTTTTTTTGGTGTCGCGACACGGCGGGCATATTGATTTCGCGGGGAAGGACCACCCCACACACACGCACACACACATAAATTAATGTCCTAACAACATTTGTAACCGAGCAGCCGTTTGGTCATTGCCCCGGGAGTCCCGGATCCGGATCCGGACAATCAGAGACATTTACAGCCCGGCACGTCGTCGCGCGCATTTTCAAATTATATTATTTTTGAATGGCTTTTTAGAAATTAATAATTACATATGACAGCCGAGAGAGTGTGTGCGACTGGGGCGGAGGGGGCGTGGCTGGTTGTACGTGGCTTTTAATTTTTATTTGTATTATGCCACAGACTAGAGGCTTTAATGGCAATTAAAAACGGTTCTATCACAGCAGCATGAAGTGAAATTTTCAGTGAAAATTTAAAGTTTCTCTTAAATAAACTAAAGACATAAAATATTCCAAAAAAAAAAAAAAAAAAACTACCTTGTTTTTACCATAAATTTTCCGGTATTTGTGTCCTGCTAACAATACTTAAATGGAAAACATCTGTGTATTGCGAACTGGCCTTTATTTTTCGGGCACATCCCACATCACAGTTGTATCCTTCCTCCTTTGACTGTCTCCTTTTTGCTGGTTTTTTTTGTTGTTTTTGAATTTGTTGCAAGTCCCTGTACGCAGGACGCCAAATGTTGGCCAAATTCTAGACTGAGACAGACCCCGGGGTCTCTGAATTCTTGGGGCTTCCCCATTATTAATTGCTAACGTGCGCTGATTTCTTTGCTACACTTTTTACTTCCTGTTTCTGGGCTGGTGCGGGTGTTTGGGCATCCTGCCTGCTATCCTGGTGTCCTAAAGTCCTGCAGTCCCAAAGTCCCGGTGTCCCAGTGTTATTTGTTGCTCCCGCCTCCTTTTAGCCAATGTTCGATGCCATTTAACCCTTTCGCTAGGCATTTCGCTGGATTGTTCGTTTGTCCATTTGGCTCGGCAGTGACATTCATGCACCGGCGAGCAAAACGTCGCTCCGGCAGATGAGCGAGGACGAGTCCCGGCCGTTCGTTCAAAGGGGCCAAGAGGACAGGGGGGGGGGCCCTGGCGGTGTGGCAATAAATCAATGCATCCTGTTCCCAGCCCAGGACACACTCTTAAAGGTTGGGCAATTTAATGCATTTGCCCGGGCGCGGTGTAATCACAAAACCATGTCAAATAGAAACCATGGAAATGCGGTCGTAGTGCTCTCAATTAGCATCCATTCTATGGGTTTCGTTTTGTAGACTTTGTGGGGGTGCACTGGACAGGCGTAATGGACAGAATCTGAATTTTTCAGAATCTGAATGAAAAGCATCGGCATTAAAGCATACTAACAACTATTTCCAATAAATCCCGTTCTTGGCCTGAACACCTCAACTCCTTGTGCATAAAATTTAAATAAAATCAAATATGGAATATAAAATATTCCTGTGGCAAGTGCCTGTACATTCATACGAGGGAACAATGCAACTGCAACTGCAACTTAGTTACTTACAGCGGTTTGGCCGCCATCGACCGGGTCGGATTGTGGGTCCAAGGCCAACAATGGGCCGTCTCCGAAATATATTGGAGTGCACTGAGGAAAAAGGACGAATCTGTTGGGCAAACAAAAAGGGAGGAAAAACGAAGCAGGCTCTTTCCTGATGCAATAAATCTGCAAACAGCAAGGCAGCAAGGCAGCAAGAGGCGGGAAGCCGGGGTAAGTGGTATTGCCTTACAAGTTGCCATGACATTGTCATGCATATGAAGTGCATGCCTGGCCCTGTATCTGGCCCAGTGTGTGCACAACATAAATGCACACACACACACACACATTCGGCTTTTAATTGCTGTTACAGTTGGAACTGCCCCACCCTCGTGTTTACAAGCTGCGCCAATTTCGCGCCGCTATTAAATATATTCCTGACCCGATCCCCAATCCCCGATCCCTTCATCAGCAAATTTGCTGCACAATTTAAGCCGTGATTGCTACTAGCCCGGCCCACTCTCATTTTAATTTAATTTCTATTTAAATTCATGTCATCTATGCGCGAGCAAACTTTCCGCCAACAAATTTTACGGCCAACACTCAGCGCTAGCAGCTCTGGGCTTAATTACCCTTTGCTTATCAAAACATCTCGAAGACGAGGCAGGCGGCGACAGTCGAGTTTCCTTAATGAATTATTTAATCTGCGCCCCTGCATCTCCGCTGCCCTGTGGCACCGTCTGGCCCCCTCATTCAGGGCACCTCCTTTTGGCCGCGTCTCGTCTCGTCGTCTGCCACTTGGCCAAAACGTAGCCCGCTTGGCTAACCGACATTTTTTGCGCACGACTTGTCAACCCCATCAGTGGACAAATAAAAAAAAATAGCCAAGTTCTAAAAAAAGACTTTTAGAAAGGTAATTATGAAAGCGAATATGAAATACCCTTGACTTGGAAAGTGTTTTCAGTTGCCAGTTTCTATAAATCATTGTGGAATATTATGGTCTTCTATAATAGACTTGATTTTTTCCAAACCCAGTCATCCAATCAACTCTTAGCCACAAAGTCCGAACTACCTTGGCAAGGTTATAGACCAAAAAAGAAGTACCTAAGTACCCCTAATGCAAATAGGCCACAGAACCTGGTTAGGACCGCGTCTGTGGCTCTGGCTTTGGCTTCTCCAACGGAGGCTAATAAGTTAAACGACACCGTGACACAGTTACGGTTAGGAGGACACGGCACATACCAATATTAATGCCAAGGCGGCGTGCTGCCCGCCAAACTGAGATGTCAGAGGCAGGTCGGCGAAATCCTGGCAGGAAGGAGCAAGGGAGCAAGGCCTCGGCTGAGTGAGCGTATTTGTTCACCTATTTACCACGCAAATGAAGTTGAAAATAACTGTGAAATGAAGATGAAGTGCTTTAGTCAACAGCAACAGAGGCAGCCAAGCAGAGCGGCAGCGGCAGCGGCAGGGGTGGCAGGAGGACCGCCAGAAGGACATCCCAGACAGGCCGGCGCCTAAATGGAATGTAAATATTTGAGCAGCGACACAGCAACGGTAGCTTTAACGCTTCTCCGGAAAAGGATAAAAAGACGTAGGGAAGCCCAAGGAGCCGGAATACACTCGAAGAATCCTTGGAGATAGTTGGTGAGACTATTAGGCAACAAGGAAGTGTCCTTTTCTTCCAAGACTTTCTTTCAGTGCACCTTCTGCGATGACTTGTTGGCAACTTAAGTGTCCGTGTGTGAGTGCTCCTATACATGACTCCTATACATGTAAGCACTGTCTGTGTGTGTGTGTGTGTGTGTGTGTGCAGGACTTGGTGTGTGTTTAACTTGGCAACCGTATGTTTATTTTAGCGCTCTCCGACCTGACAGCTTCGCTCCCCAAAAAGGCCTTAAGCGGCAAAACAATGGCCGAGCGGAGCCATTGAAGGACGACGTGCTCCTGGATCCGTTTCGTCTCGGGTGTTGGAAATTAAAGTCAATTAAAAGGCTGAAGATGTCTGTATTCACGTACGTGAGTGTGCGAGTGTGGGCGGTGGGCGGTGGGTGAGCCAATGATGACCCACATGTATGTAGCTACTATTTTTTTTTTTTTTTTTGTTTTTGGCATAAATCAAAACGAGCTGAGCTCGAGGGTGTGTGTGCTTAAGTTCAAGGCGGAGGAGCACTAAAGTGCAGCGATATCCCAGAAGTAGGCAACTCTTTTTGCGCATCTTGCATTCGGGTCGAGGAAAGCGGGTCGAGTGGCCGGAAAAGCCTGCCAGTCCAGCACTTAATTAGTCCTAGAATATTCTCTGTAAGCCAGAAACATCAAAGCCTTGAGTGACGAAGCATAGACGGAAAATTGAAAAGTATTTAAGGACTAAACAGCCGAGAGCAAGTACAACTTATCCCTTAAAGCTTGTTTACGGAATTAATTCCCCGAATCCTGGTTAATCATGTGTTTATTACTCTTGGCTGGAAGTCATTTCAATAAAAGACTACCTGCTGCCACTTTATCAACACAAAAGGCTTAAACAATTCACTCCACTTGCTCACTGATACTCGCAGATAATCCGCTAAGAAGCAACTGGCAGTCTGTTTGAGAATCTTTTCAATCGGCTGGAAAATCGCTTATGGACAAAGTCAGCCATACAGTTATCCCCCCACCCAGCCTGAGTTTTCATTTAGCAACATTTAACGTCAATTGTTTTATGACTACCAGCAGCAAGAAAAACAAAGTCAGACAAAAGGACCGGGTAAGCCAAAAAACAAAAAAACAAAAAAAAAGGAAAAAAAAAAGGAAAATGATTTATTCAGCGCGAACGGTAAAAGGAGCAACAAAAAAAAAAAATCTTAAAAACAAAAAAATTGAAACACAAACTAAAAACTTGGCCAGAGCACAAAATTCGCCAAAGTTGCGTTTTCCTTGGCTCTGGCTCTGGCTCGGGCTCGGGAGTGGCGCTTTTCCGTTTGGCTTTTCGCCTGCTCCTTTTCCTTCAGCCTTTTGTGGAGTTTATCTTGCGGCTACGGTCGCACTGCATCCACCTGAATGGAGCACTACACTGAGAGAAATCTGTAAGAGATCTCTGCTTGGACAAACAAACTGTGATAGAGACAAGCTCATTTATTGTGCAAAATACTAAGCATCCACCTCTACTATGCCCCAACCTCTATGTTGACCTCTGACCTTTAGCCACTTTTCTCCCTGTGTAGTTCAGGTGGCAGCCCCTGCTGTGGTCACGCTTTTCTAAGCGTTTTCTTATCAGAAAGAGTCGAGAGAAATGAAGCGGCTCCGGCCACGTGACCGCACGCTTTTCCAGATTTTCCACTAAAAGATTTGCTGCATTTCGGCAGCAGCGGTGGCAGTGGCAGTGGCAGCGGCTGCGGCCTTTTGTTGCAAAGTCGCCTTTGCCTTTTGGCCATTCCCCGCATAAAAATGCTCAGCGGCTGCGGTGCCTAATGGGCAACTGTGCGGCCAGGAGGTTTCGTTTAGCTTTGCCAGCGAGTCCTTGACAAGGCTGGAGCCAGCCCGGCCTGGCCAGAGCCTGGCGCTTTGTTTGCAATTAATAACACTCGATGCTCTTTCAGTTCAGCCGCACATTTCCATAATTAAAAGACTGGAAGCTGTGGCGTCTTAAAGATTTAAGATTGCAGAGGGCAGAATGGTGGCATTCCTGATCGTAAAAGGAGTTTAATTTCATGCAACTCGAAAGTGGCAATAAAGACGGCCCGGGAATGCCATCACGCACACACATTGCAGCAGGTGGAGAGGAGCCAGGAGGCTCCAAGGGGCCAGCTACATTGCGGCAGCAACCATCAAATGGCAATGAAGATGTCCTGGCATTTGCCAGGACTCTGTGACTCTGCCATTCTGTGTGTGCGTGCAACAGTTTTGCCATAGAAATCTTTCAATTTGCCTTCCAGCTGGCCTGAAAGGATAATGTCCCCAAGTGTCAGGCGCAAAAAAATAAATACTCCCGTACCCGTACCCGACGATAGAAAAATCCAAAAGTGGAAAAAAGTCGGGCAAAGCCAAGAAGGCGAAACAAAAGTAAAGATAGGAGACCGAGCTGGGAAGCTGGGAAGCTGGGAAGCTGAGGGAAGAGAGGTGGCAGCTCAATTGCAGGACAATCAGCACAATTGATTTCCCCAAAGTGCCCGCTTCCGGGCCCCTCTGGCAGCCCAGCATTAAAAGGATTTAATGCCATTTAAGCCAAACAATGTGAAGACAGCAGAAGCCGTCCAAGTAGCAGAAGTAGCAGTGCCAGTTGGAAAGCAAAAACGTCAAAAGAGTCGGCGAAACAGGCGAATCAGCGATTCCATCCCAGCCATTCCAACTCCCGGCCAGCCAGGACAACTACATCCAGGCGAGTCTCCTTCAGTCAGGACTCCCAGTGTTCGGCAAAAAGTTTATCAATAAAATAACTTGTCGGCGAGCGGATAGCGGATAGCGGATAGCGGACAGCGGACTCGGGATGACTTGAGTTCCTGCTGACTCCCCGCCAAGTCAAGTCGAAAATTGCAACAACTTTCTGTCAGTGAGAGCTCTCGTGACCTCTTCCCTTTTGGCGCCCCCCCGCTGCCATCTCCGCCCGTCGAGCTGGCTTGTCAACATTCAGAGGACAATTCAAGTGCTGCAATCCTCGAGAAGTAACTTCAATTGCACTCATAGTTCTCGGTCGAGGTACAAAATTGCCATATGACGTATCCGCCATGTATGCCAAAGAAAAGCCAGCTCCCATGTCCTGATACTGATGTCCTGCGCGATTCTCATCAATTAGTGCAGCTTGTCAGGTGGGCGGGGCTTAAGTAGTTACTTCTAAATGGTGGATTCTGCATCCTGGAAATGCACATCTAAAGGAACCCCAACTGTCACCTTATTCTCCGCCAGAAATCAGTGAGATAACCTTGAAGACTTCGGCACAAATTGGTAAATAAATTATTTAATAAAGATTCCCACGTGGCTCGGACCCGTGACCTTCCTGGGGGCCACCTGGTCGGACTGCAAGCGCCACTTTCCACCAATGCTAATGACCAGTTTCGCCCAAAAGGACCGAAGGCCGACAAGGACGCTGCTACCAAAGTGGCTGCCACTCTTGACTTTGGACAGTCTCGGGCTTCGAGGCGTTCCTTGGCCCCTTCCTCTATGGACGAGGACGTGCAACGTTCAGCGGGCCAGGAGGGCCCAGAGGAGGGAGGCAGGGATTTGAATTTGGCTGGGCGTTTCGGCAATTTGCAAGTTGACTCTCTCCCCGGCCACGGCTCTGGAGCTGCCTCCGTGTAAGTGGCAAATGTGAAATTGTTTGCTAGTGGCAATAAAAATGAAGGCAGAACAAAGGCTGCCGTGACAGCCGGGAGACAGCAGACGAGTTGGCTCCAAATGGCCCCATCCCCCAGCCCAAACTTTGTCTGTCCCACTCGCTCACATGAGTGACTTAAACAAATGACTTTGGGTAACGTCCTTTTGCTTGTTTATGCATAAATTCTAAATAATCCTGAAAAGTGAAATGCGCCAAAAATGCGCTGCTCTGCTCTGCCATTCCGGAGGATTAGTCGACTCTGAGTGGGTTGAACCTCTGCAGCGCTTATTTCCTCATCTCCTCTCTCTCACTCCCTCTCTCGCCCACCCACTATGTGCCACGCCCCTCCTCCTTAGCAGCAGGATACTAAGTATACTTAGCATATGCGTAATAATGCTGCGTTATCAATTTATCCCCCCGGAAAGACGATATATTCCTTTTGTGGCTTCTGTTGTTTCAATGAAATTTCCATTTTTTCTCGTTCAATTTGGGGTTTTTTTGTCGACTTTGTTTATTTGATGCGAAAAATTCAAATTACGTCAAAAATATCAAGTGAACCGCAATTTTGGTTCCACAACCACAGCCATTATCCTTATTTTGTCTGTGCGTCCTGGGCTCTGTATGTGCAGTGTTTTTTTTTTTTTTCGCCACCCATTCTCGGCCAAATTTTCAATCAATTGCTACTCTTTCAATTTCATGCATGAGAGCTGCCTGAAAGGTAAAATGTTAGTTGACCAGCCACCACCCTCCTCCCCCTTTCTACCCCCCTTTCTAGCCATATACACACTTTTCGAGGCAATCGAGGTATGGTATTCAAAACTTTTACGGCCCAGACGGCGATGGCTAAGTGGACTGGCCGCCTTCCACCTGCATTTGAATCGTTTATTGTTTTAATTTCACTCACAGGCCAGATGCAAAGGCATTTCCACATTGTTTACCATTTCGGGATTTGGCTTAGAGCGCAAATTCTGTGGCAGTGGCCCGATTGGAGTGCTGCAGGGGTGTTGGCATGCCATAAGTGAGATTGACTGCCGCCCCCCGAAACTCGAGCGTATGCAACATGATATTGCCAGGATATCAGAAGCGAGGACTCGCAAGTTTTGAATGTCGGAAATTCCATAGGGCGCCGGGCGATGATGTTGCTGTTGCACGACTAATATGAAATTTCAAATGCATCTGGCTCTCAATAATTGGTATTTCTTGCAGACTTGGCCAGATCTGTGCACTTAATTGAAGCCAAATTGAAAGGGTTAGCCAAGACGACGAACTGTAATGACCTGTTTCAAATTACTGCCTATAAGCTTCCTATAATTTCACTTGATCCTCTTAGCCAATCGAGTAAAAGTCCTGCCACACCACTCGTCGGTCTTGCCACATACGCTGCAGGTCTCAGTCCTGGTGGTAAAGAACTCATTGGCCTTAAAGTGGCCTCCTTAAAGGCGTAGAACGAGCAGCCAACAAAGCTTGATGGTTAAATGGTGCCGAACGAAGTTGCAACTGCAACACACCCCCCCCACCATGCCCCGTCTCCGGCACCTAGAAGCAGAGCCAAGGGCAGCCAGCAGTGGGAAAGTGCTTTATTTTAGACAATTTAGTGGCAGTCACTACAACGAGTGCAACAATTTCTGCATTGTTTTCGCTTTGGCTACGTTACGGTCAAGAAGTGGCCAACACACACACACAAACACACACACACACACACTCACACTATCACTAATACCAATGCATAGAGCAATAGTTACAACAAAAAGTTGTTAATTTTTACGTAATGGGAAAAGTTTTTAATCTGCGCTTCTGACCAAGCCGGAGGGAAGCCAGCCAAAATATATACGTTCGAATAGAAAACTCACACATGCTATGCGGCACCCAATAAAATCAGGCTTTATGGTAACTCTGGTAGCAAATAAAACCTCAAATAGAGCAGCGGAATAAACCAAAAACCGAGTGCAGTTGCATTTTGGCAGGAACCGCCGCAGCAGCAGGAGTTGCACGAGAAACAACAACAACATAGTACCAGAAAGAGTAAAAGAAAAAAAATTGAAAATTAAATTTTTGTGGCCATTTCAGTCATTTGCGATTAACAGGATATTTGAGAGGGAGGATGTTTGGAGGATGAAAACTAATTTGGCCGGCAACCTCATAATTGGTTATGCAACCAAAAAATTCGATTGGCGATCCATAAACTGCCGCCATGGCCACCATTACTATTGCTGTTGTCATCAATAAGTGATAAACTCCAGACAAATTTGTCAAAATTAACTGTCACAACATTTACAAATTGCGGTCGGACGTTTGCCGCATCTGTTGCCGCCGCCGCACTCAAAATATTGCTGATGCTGGCAGATTGCCAGCAACATGTTGCAGACAGGACTCGGCGGCAAGAAGCAACATGTGGTGGCTGGCCAATGCCTGCTTGGTTTTCTGACAAATGAGCCACAAATTTGGTAATTGCTCGGCACTAGATTGAACAATAATTTGAACTTTAAACTCTGGTTTATAGAAACAGGATCCGGAAGTACCGGGTATCGTACAGAAAGTCCTTGGTAATTGATTTATAAGACCTGTGTGCCGTTTTGTCTCATTAGGAGCTCTCATGTTCACACAACTTTATGGATCAGCCTCCGAAAACTAATCAGCACGCACTGTCGAGTCTCCAGTTTTGGGTTTTGAGTTCGAGTTGGCATTTTTTATTTGAAAACTTCTTGAAAGCATAAATTTCAATCCCGCGAGATACTCGCCTCCCGCCTCGTAGCAGCTGCAAACTTGGCAGCAGAACAGCAACTCGAAATTAAGCTGTGACAGAGCTGAAGTTCTCCAGGCTCCTCGGCCCCGTTCCCTCGGCGAGGATAGCTGGCAAAGTATTAAAAGTGTCCAAATGATGATTGTTTCGGTTATGGCCAAAGCCCTCGCTCGCCAGTTCCACTACCCACAGTTTCAGTTTCAGTTTCGGTTTCACACCCGGCTTAGTCCTTAAGGAGCTGCGGGAATTGTGCTGTCTGCGGTTGTGCTTCTTGACAAATGTCTTCCGTCTGGCCAGGACTCGGGATTTATTTCAATTTGCGGCCATCTTCAAGGGTTAGAGCCCTTCAAGTCTGCTAATTATTATGTATATTGATTTTGCGACTAAACGTTTTAGAGACCCGTTAACCACTTAAGCCTCCGATGGTCGTTTATGGCTCTTAAATCCTTTAATGTATTTATTATTCTTTCCAGCATTTGTTTACACGGTCAGCGGAGAAAGAAATTGTTGAAAAAATTTGCCAAATTTTTTCCGGCTGACGGCCAAAAATTTATGGGATCTGCCCGCGCTATGAAGTCGCGGAAATGCAGACAAAAACCCACAGAAAGCAATTATGCTTAAATTAAAACTCATTCGTTTGCGAGGGGCGGAAGGGTAACGAAGGGAAGGGTGGTGGGGCGTGGAAAAAATTCCAGAATCCATAAGAGAATTGTTTGTTATATGAGTAATAATATTCACAAATTCAAGATAAATATGTGAGTGGGCGAGCCGAGTTGTTGTTGAAACGAAAACGAAAATGAAAATGAAAATTCAATGCCAATGCCCAAATAAGTGAAAAATTTATGCAATTCTTTTTGTTTCGTTCCGCGGATGCTGTGGCTTTTCATTTTTTCAATTTCATTTTTCCCATAACCGAAGTCCAAAGGCCCCCCCTCCTCACACTGCCCCCCACCCCTTTTGAAATGAAAGCGGAAAATGCAGAGAAAATCAATGGGCTCTTGGCTTTCATGGCGTATGCTTGATTTGTCGCACATTACGCATACGCAATGAGGTACCAATTGCAGCCAATTAGATGTCGCAGGATGCCTTAAAGTTTTCGGGACTCCATATATCCTTACGCCCCACACCCGCCCGATTGTATCATACTCGGAATTTTGATTTGAAGTTGGGGCCATCATTTTGTTGGCTTTTGTGTTTTGTTTGGGGTTTTCCGTTTCTGTTTCTGTTTCGGTTTCTGTTCTGTTTGTTCTGCTTGGAAAACCCGTCCCCTTGGCCCCACTTATACCTCCTTTTATTCTATTCTTTATTATGCAGTAAACTTTCTCGGCAGCGGCGCAAAGTTTTCTTCAAAAAGGAAAAACAGAAAATAATTTGTGAAAAAAAGAAAGTTTTTGGCGACCATATCCAGGAGAAAGTACGTGACGGGTACCTTAGACTAAATTCAATTTCATTGTGCTGGGAAATTTTGGAAGGGGGGATAGAAATGGAGTGTAATGCACCCACCGTTGCCAAGGTACGTGAGCCTGCTGAGCCTGCTTGGCCAAAGCACGAGGCTGGAAATCATCAGGATATTGACTTAATTAGGGCCGGTCAAAGGTTGCCTGGCCTTCTATTGAGAAATGGTGATTTGGCCCAAGTACACGGAGCCAGCGGGCTCTTTATGGCCATGCTGACACTCTCGCCATGGGACGGAATTATGGCCATCATAACTCAGCCAGCCGGGCTCTCCATCTAAGCTGCACTTTGCCAGTTTCTTTGCCACTATTTGTAGACATTCTTCTCGCCGTTTTTATGGCCTTGTCAGGCGAGACTTGTTTGTTGCTGTTCAACTATTTAATAATGTCGGCCACGGCGTTATGCACACCTCTGTGACCCTTCTGGGGGATCCCGCTCTTTTCACAAAAGGACAAAAGGACTCCCACTTCCCGACTGTGCTTCCCGTGGCGAGGCCAAAGTTCATTTGCAAGTGGCTGGATGGTTTGCTTTGAGTTCATTGGGTATGCTCTGTTTTCAGAGGCTTCGAGATTATTTAAAATATATTATTAATTTGACTCTTGATATAAACAATCAAATAACTGACAAGTTTTTGGTAAAAATTATATAAAATTTTATTTTTCTGAGTTTTACTGAGAACACTGCGAGTCCTCCTTAAAGCAAATTACTTGCTGGATTTTTTTTATGGAGCCTCAACTGGCGCGTGGAGGAGCGCATCCAAACTGCAATCCACTTTTGCACTTAGCAAGGATAACGTGCGGCTTTTTGTCAGGACAGCAAAGGACCAAAGGCTGGATGCCTGACAGCACGACGCAGGAGACAACGGGGGGCGGGCGAGAGACTACAGGTTGTCGCAAATATCACACCAACTTGTCATGTCCAAACAGTTGATGGGAGTGTCAGGTTGTCCCTGAAATTCGCAAAAAAAAAAACAATGCACTGAAAGAATGTCCTTTGAAAGGAGGAGGATTTCAAAGGATTTCACGGTGGAGGGAGATGAAAAGTGGCCAAGATGAATGGGAATTAAGTAAATTTCGATGATAGCTCATATCAGTTTTGGCTCTCGGCCATTTTGCCATTTTGCACACCAACACTAACAAGTCCTGCTAATTGCAACACACACAGATACACACACACACACACACGCAATTGTACATATAATGAGGCAGTGGCCACAAAGCAGAGCCAACGTTTGGGGCAAGATGTGGGCACTAGGGGGAAAGGGGCACAAGGACAGAGGCAGCGGTGGTTAACGGTGGCTCCAGGACTCCCCAGGACTCGCCAGGACTAATGGCTCTCCGCTTCCGATGCCGCATCAGTGCAGTGCGCAGCACAAAAATTTGCAGCTTCTTTCGGCGTTGGCAAAAATTTAATTTAGAGCCAAAAACGTAACGCAGTCCTGCCGCCCCTCCTGCATCCCCCGATGCAGTTCTCGACTGGACCCAAAGGATTCCGAAATGGGTCCCAGACCCGGCCACGCCCCCCTCCTCTCGCTCTGCTCGCCGCTCTGCCGACAACGTAATTTATGGCATTCCAGGACGGCCTTTGGACACTGTAACCGCATTTCTTGTTGCCACGACTCCGGCTCCTGTTCCTGCTGCTGCTCCTGCTCCTGCTCCGGCTCCGGCTCCGGCTCTGGGTCTCACTCTTTTCTGTTCTATTCCTCGGACCATTGCCGTGTTTAGAGTTGTCCGGCACCAAATCGGTAATGGATACGACGGCCGAGGGAAAAGATCCTGCGGGCTAGGCGGGGAAGCCAACTTGAAGGAAGGAAGAGGGCGGGAGAGGTGGCCTTCCTCTTACCAAAAATGCTGTGAAATTAAAAAATGTGCTGGCAAAAATTAACGAAAATGGGCTAAGGATTCAGGCAGGAGGGTGGAGAAGAGGTGGCATGGCTTTTATCGCCACCAGCGTACTAATGAAAATGTTCCTCATAAATGAGAAATTGATTTTTAAGGTGAGCGATACGTGATTCCGATAGACGCAGCCGAAAAGGCCGTTTAAATCGCTTAAAGGATTCATCTGAAAAAGTTATTAAATACACTGAAACACTAATGGAGTTGTGGCCACTTTAATTGGCAAAAGACAACCTGGGAGTCCAAATCAGAACTCTGCCTCGAAAACAATTCCAATTAAACACCAAAATGGAACTCAAAGGGACCGACAATGGGGGGCCAGCATTTCACACCTCTGGCTCATAATTATGTGCATTTGATATTCGCTTACAGAACAAACAAAAGTTTCCCCAGGATCAGGCAGGTCCTGGACCAGGACGGGGAGCTGTTTTTTTCCACTTGGACGCACTCATCTCGCCCCTTGGATTTTTCGCAAATAGCGAAAAAGTTTAAATGTTTATTTAGTTGTTTATTTGTTTGGTGAGCTTGGCCCGGCTATTTGCTGTTCAGTTGAGTGTGCAGAATTCCCGCCCCGGCCCCGGCCATTTCAAAGGACCTCTCTGATAGGGGGATCCCCTCTGATTTTCCCTAATTCTCGTCTATCTGTTTGTGTTGCATTGCTGTTGCTTATTTGTTGCCGTGCAACAAGGCAAAAACTAATTTTGAAGTCAATTAGAAATGTTTTTACATTTTTCACAGTAAGCCCGAGGTCCTGGAAAAATCCTCATCCACCCAGTTGAGGGCAATGGTTTCGCAGATGTAACTAAATGTTAATTAAATTTGCGGCCAAGATCAAAGAGATATATTTTTAAAAGGGGTCTTGGAATTTATAATTTCCGCACTACTTATCAGAGATATATATTTTACAAAGCAATCTATTTAATGCTTAAATGTGTAAATTGAAATACATGCTACTGCTTTCTATCCTTTTATGGAACACATCCCTCGTTTTGACTTTATCACTTGTATTTTTGATGTATTATACAGATGTACTTGCTCGCCTTATTTCCTGTGCTTATTGTCGATTTCCACTGCCAGCTAACGGTATCTTTTTCGCACACTTTCCCCAAACACTTTTCCGCAATATTTGCCAGAAGAATACATAGGAGAACGGCACCAGAATCACCAGCAGCAGTCGAGTTTTTAGCGATTTATGATCCGAGAGTGTGCGTTCCCAGCCAGCAATTGCAGCGGATATAAACATTTTTCGCTGAACTCATTTCATTTGCACTTGGAAAAATGTTTAGTAACTGAATGCTAGATATAAAATATTGAATATTTTATTAGAAAACTAATAAGACTTTCTCAGGTAATAAGTTACTAATTAATAAGGATTGAAACTGATGTATCTATTTTAGTTTTCAAATAAAATAACAAAAGAAAATATAGGATCTGATTAACAATTACTATATATACTAGACTCTAGTAACTATAAGGTTTATTAAAATACTAAAATATTATTCCAGATTCCATTCAAAACTACTCATAGACAAATAAATCATAATTACCCCTTATTTTTTTCCAGTACACCCATTGACAGGTAAAGCTATAGGGTGGAGATAGGTAAAAGTCTAGGGGCTTCGGGTGCTGGTCGACGCTTATGCCACTGCCTCATGATGTGGCACGTGTCGTTCCATGTACTACCGTATATTTATTTTTGTGCGGGGCGCTTTTTATTCCATGTGTCTGTCTGACTTGCCAAAGTCGCTGCAATCCGGCGTGCTTATGTTTCACTTTTCACAACATAAATCCCCGGGAGAATCCGGTAGAAGCCAGCTCAGGTATTCCGGGTGAGGCTCACCTAGGGAAGCCCTAGCCTAGCCGCTCCCGATACCGAGATGCTACTCACAACTCGAGACTAACTTCAGTTTGCTGAGCTATTTATTTAGATACTTGGGCTGGGGCGGCCACTTCCACCTTCGCATCCTCAGCATCTTCTGGGAGAGCAGCTTTGAGCAACTGTAGAGGAATCTGAGCCATGCATTATCCTTATTATTGCTGACTGACTGCCGAGGGCGGGGGAGGAGGGTGGCTTTTTGAAAGGCTTATGCCATAGCTTTTGCTCAGCCAGCAGATAAATTTGATATGGCCCCACCCTGTGCCAAGTCAAACGACAAAATCATGAGTTTTGAATTTACTCTTTGCTCCTGCTGAGCTAACCACTCCCGTATCCTTCCGCTCCCTCCATAACTCACTCCTCCCCAGTTTTCCTAGAGTATTATTTAATTTTTTTGCCCTCTACTTTGCCGCTCCTCCTTTCAAAGCTCTCTCACTCTGTATTTTTTTATATATTTATAAAGTAATGGCCACGCGGCCATATTAAAAATATTCTATATACATATTTAAGTGCATCCTGGCCGGGCGGGGGGAGGGGCGCAGGCAGCGTCAGAAACTTTGGAAATTATTACTTTGCTTTGTTGACCAGTCGACTGGCCCTGGTAGTGAAAAAATGTTCGCAATGCCCTGCAGACTCTGACTCTGGCCTAACCTCTTTGAATCCTGCTGGAAAAATGTATAATTTTAAATTTAGTAACTACTAAAAAGTAATTAAAGTAAGACTTGCAAATGGGAAATCTTTACCTTTCCCAAAATATGAAATTCAAGGCTAGAGAATCGTCAGTAGCTCGGTAACAGTGTACGCTTTGGAGGGAAAACTCTCCTTAATTTTTCATCCTGCCGCGTCTTGAGTTGCCTGCCTCCTGCCTCGTGCCTCGTGCCTCCTGCCCTTAGCCCCCTTCCTCGACTATCTGTATTTCTGTGGCCTGCATTTCTACTTTTGCTCATTAATAACGTACCAAAAAGAAAATAAGATACTCGCCAGCCGAGCAGCCATAGCAAACAAGTTGCAGGAGGCAGGCAACAGCAACAGCATCAGCAACAGAACAACTACTGGCCACAAAAAGTTGAGCGGAAAGCCAAGTCAAAATTGAATTATGAATATTTAAAATGTGTTTAAGCAGTGTGCGGGCAACATCTCATCATCTCGTCATGAAAATCCAATATAGTCAGGGATATAAAGTCGACTTCCCCCGTAGAGCGCAATTGCAAGCTGCTGCTTGAAATTTCTAAAACACGAGCAATTAATACGAAATTCGAAGGAGAGTGTGTCCCTCCCTTCCACCACCGAACAAGCGGAAAAAAAAACACGTGAATCAGGAATGGGCAAGGCAAAGGACAAGGCTCACAGCTCGAGAAGACTGCCGGCCAAGTAAATGTCAAGCTGGCATAAATAATTCACCGTTGCATCCTGTGGCAACATCATCAGCATGCACAAATACACACGCTCCTCCGCATGCAGGTTGCAGGCTGCTGGCTGCATTGTCCTTGCAACAGCCAACAGCATGCCTCATAAATTCCAGCAAAACGTCTGTCACATCCACACTCGCACACACTCGCACACCCATCCAGTCAGTTAGTCAGTCCGTCACTCCGACATTCCGTCATTCAGCCAGTGAGCCGAGTCCGCTCGAGGTGAAAATCTTTGCACTAATGGCGCTGTTTTACATAATTGCCGTGACATTGTACAAATTTATTCAACTGCCAGCTGCAACCTGCAACCTGCAACCAGAAGTCTGCCCCCCGTGGCATGTGTGACCTCGAAACAGTATAGGGGATTATGCGAGGCATTCAACTCGATTGGGCGATACTCTGGAAATGGAGACATAGACTAATTTCTTAGAGCCTGATTGCTAAGATTAGGAATCAAAAAGTAAGATCTATTTATGGCAATTTTAAAACTATATTCCCCTTTGAGTAAAAAATTACTGCCATGCCCTTAAAAAACAGTAGATACTGTAACTGACTTTGGACTTATGCAGTCTTGGACACTAAAAGAGTAGCAACAACGGGCACATCAAGGGGAGCAAATAGAGGAATGAGTTGCTTACTGCCTTTCTGCTTCTGCTCCTGATCCTGCTCCGGCTCCTTCCACCTTTGACCCCCCCCCCCAGCGCCCCAAGCCCCTATAGAGTCTCACATCCTGCATTGTTGAGCAATGAAAGCACAGTAACTGCAACAAACAGAGAAGAGCAGCAGGCAGCACTCGCCTTTTGTTCTACCTTAAAATATAATAAGTCAACAACAACAGGACGAAGGCAGCAAAGCAGCAGCAAGGACAAACAAACAAACCGACCTGCAGCACAAGCAACGAAAGCAACGGAGAGGAGACATAAATGCTGTCATTGGTGACTTTGCCCTCATCTGCTGCATCATTGTCACCTTGAGCTTTGGGTTATTGGGTTTTTGTACACGACGAGTGTCCACGAGTGGCAAGTACACCCCCCTGCCTCACCACCTCCCCTCCTTAGTCCTTGCCTCTTGCCTTTCTGTAAGTCCTGCTTGCCCTCATTGGCGCTCTGACTTTAAGGTTGCAACTTGCAACAGCAGGGCTGACATTTCTAGTTGCAATTTTTGGGAAAATATTATCAAGCAATGATGGGAAAAATATGGGAAAATTACTACATTTTAATGAATAACTAAAGAATTAGTTGATATTATTTTTAGGGCCCTTTTAAAGAGTTTCTTTAACAAAATAGCTTTTCAAAAGACATAATTTTAAAACTGTTTTGTTGTCCTTCAATAAAAAAACAAACTCGAAATCCCCTAGGAAACTAAACTCAAGAGCCTAGGATACTTTTTGAATATTCATATATTTAAGCACTTAATAACAACTAAAAATTAAATTATTCATTTCAAATTTAATATTTTAACTTGCACCCTAGAAGCAACATTGTTGCAAGTAACTAACTCTCCTTTTAATTGCAATGACTTTTTCGAAATGAACAAAAAATTGCAATAAAAGTGAAAAGGCATTGCAATTTATATTTTGTTTGAGCTTTTAAGAGTTTCCAACTAGACTCTCACACCATAGTTCAAAGTTCACCTTTGCGAGGCCGAGGGCCACAGGCCCGTCCTGCAAGTCCCTTCGCTGTCCTCTGACCGCTCCCATATGCTCTCCCTAGTACTAGTATGGCTGGGCAAACAACTTTGACTTTGAATTTCTTGCTCAGCACTGGCAAATAGCCCTCACACCATGGAGGAGGCACTCCTATACATTATGTAGGATAGCCCCGCCCGTCAGGTCGTATCACTTTGCTTTCGGATGCAGAAGAGCCAAAGGCCAAGAGGGCACAAAAGTTGATAAATATTTGCTTTGTCAAAATATTTGTGCATACTTTCGGGGCGCCCGGAAAAGCTGTGGGGGAAATGAGGGGAAATGCAAAAACAAGGCCAAGAGTGGAAACACTTTCACGCCTCAGCTGGGTTGCCAATTTTTTGTGTTGTTGTTTTGTTTTAATTGTGCCAATGAGAGTATCTCCAAAGCTGACTCCAGTTCTGGCTCCAGAGCCCCGTCAAACTTTGACCTCACCCGCCTCGACTCCCATACCCTCCCTCCCTCCCTTCCGTTTCACTGCCATAAGCCATGTTTGTTATTAATGTGCATCGGTGTGCGTGCCAAGAAACATGATCTCGCATTCGGGCCCTCCACCCCAGTAGCAGTTTGTAGTTTTTAGCCAAACTACTTGACCATGCCATTTGACAGTAACCACCTCATGCCACGCCCCTAAGCCCCATCCGCCCCTTAGACTCCAACCCCTCTGGGCCACCGTTTCGCGTATTTATTGTGCATGGCACATGCGGCGCTCGCATGTTACATTTTATGTTTGCCCAGACTTATTTGTGTGAGTTGAATGTGTTGGTGGTGTGTGTGTGTGTGTCTGTGAGCAAAGCAACTAACGCTATTTATGCTACTGACTACACTGAACAAATAAAGAGGTCAAGTCACATTCATTTTATAGGAAAACTTGGCCACAAACCAGAATCTTTTAAGCCATTAGATGCCATATCTTCTGGAATAAAATAAATTATGAAATAAATAGATTTTCTCCAAGTGCGCACCGTCTGGTGATTCGTGGCGGTCGTGTGTTTAGTTTTCGGCCACGTGCCCCGCATAATAATAAGCGGCATCCGAGCCGTGGCCGCTGCAGTGGCGTCTCCACAATGCCACAGGATGCTCTCCTGCTGCAGGTTAAAAGCGCATTACAGTTGAACTTCATAAATTGCAGCAGCAGTAGTTGTAGGGCTACAATGTTCATATGCCAAGCAGTTAAGGTTGTGTTCCAATTCCCGCCACATCCCTCCCAGAAATGCTAAAGCCTGGCCCCTGCCCCACTTCCACCAAAAGTCATTCTCATTGCAAATTCCAACTGAGGCTGAGTCTCAGGCCAAATGCAAATTCAGCTTACAAAGGACACGCTGGGGAGCCGGGCACATGTCAAAGGGCCATGACAAAAGCCAAAAGGTACCCAAAGCTCATTAGTCGAATCAGAAGGAGCAGACTGTGGCCCAAAAGTGTACGGCAATGGCATTAAGCATTAAGACCGTCAGGCACAACCTGACTTCGGGTTGTTTCTGTATGCTGTGTGCCCGAAAAATTCTAGTATCCTTTCAAAGGTTTCCTCGGATCATTCTAATTATGAAATGGGATGGGATGAAACTGATTGAAAAACTAAAAGATTTATTGCTACTGCTCCTTCTAGCAAGGACTCTCCGATTCGAAGGCCTATCAATAGGCGTGCGATTTGAAAGGCCATCAATCGTACAAACTGCGATGTCCTGGATTCGATTTCATTGACACATGTTCCCCGTTTCCCGCCATTCACGGTAATTGACAGCACTTCCGCGGACCGAGCCCGTCAGGATGTGCATCCTGTCCTCCTTCGGGGTGTCGGCAGTGCACTATTCAATTGCCAGCACAAAGCATGCCGAACCGAGCCCACAGAACCACTTGAATTCAGCTTTTCCCCATTGAATTTATAATCAAGTTGACATTGCGTATCCGACCCGTTGGCCGGCCGACCCCCGTTCTAGTGCGGTTATATGATAATTAAAATTCGAACCCCCGAAAAGGGGCAACAAACGATGGCCTTTGTATTCTGGCCGGGCCCAAAAACATTTTCCGGTTGAAAGAGCATTTGGCACATTTATGCCAACAATGACACGCACTCACGTTACGGGCCTATAAATATAATTGCGGGCCATTCAGTTAGTTGGGGGACCAGACCAGCATTTGCCATATTTTTTGCCTAAAAACTGAAACAGAAACTGAAACTGAAACCGAAATGTCAGGATCTCGATCTGAAGCGGTGGCTGAATTTGAATTTGAATTACCACCCGTCGGATTGGTGGGGATTGTCGGGATGCATGGAATCGGTTGGCGGCGATGCGCTAATTTGAAATGCCACAAAGGCATTTTCCATCGTCGTCCTCATTGCCATCGTCCTGCCCATCGACGACTAGTCGTCGCCGTCGTCTGCAGCCATTGATTGCAATTATTTTCAGGGCTAGGTCCGCTGGCGGACGTAATTGCGACTCAATTGGAACATTAATTCCGAAACGCAATTGATTGGGGCCGAGCAAATCGAATTAGAGTCGATTAGACAGTGCGACTTGGGAGGCCAGTCGCAAGTTTTTTTCCTTCGAGGGGTCTCTCCTCCAGCCCTGGCTGTTCGGCAAAAACAAAAATCCGTACATGAGCCGGAGCCGAAAACCGTTGAAACCTCAAAAGCCAAAACCGAAAATGCACTCTTCCACACACACACACACACACACACACTCACACACACTCGTACACCGGCAGGACTACCGTTAATTTGCCGTTACACACGCAGTCGACAGTGGCGCCAAAATGAATTCAATTAATTAAATTAGTGTTGTACGGGCAGTTGCAGTCGATGGCGAAATTGGAAACGGTAATGGACCAGCGATAGAGGGATAGGGAAGGCCCGGAATTGGGGATATTCGATCCTGGGCTAGAGATCCATTATCCGGGGACTAATTATGTTCATATTTAGCTCTGATTCCGATAAAAATCGTAAATGACAAGTAGTCTATGAGTTTACTTTTGAGCTCCCAAATCTTTCCTGCCAACGGCAACCCAGCACAGTCCTCATTCTATACTCAACATTCAAAAGTGAATGTACTCCTCCAACCGGAAACAAAAATTAAAATAATATATTTTTCAACCGAAATTATCAAAAAGAAAAACAAAATGGAACCCATATACATGACCTTGAGAAGTCGCGTTGTACCGCTACGGAGTACCCCCAAGAAGAAATATACTCGAGCCCAGAAATCCAAGAAGGCAGATGACGAACACGATGTAGTTCTGATTTTTCACTCCCACGATCCCAGGGAAATCGTTGATCTCACCCAGATCTCTGAACAGCAGGATGCAGAAGAGGAGCGGCAGATCGGGGATACATCAAGTGATTCAATTATATTGGAGGACGATGTGGAGAACTTTGACATGTTAGAGGAACTATCCCGGGCCTCTGACATGACAGAGGAAGAATTGGAGAGTTCATATATATATTAATGGATGCCGAATGGGACAATCTAGAGAGTACCGATGCCGATCATGAACACGTGATTGGCGGATAAATTTTTTGTTTCATTTTTATTTGGTTAAAACACCCCCGTTCTTTGGCATTTGCTGCCCAGTTGTTTCAACCTTTCGCTTACCGTAAATTGTATTAAAAGTATATAATTAAGTTGGCCAACTGGAGGTAATAAATTACGGGCCTCCTGTCAGCAAAAAAGTCTTTTTTTTTCAATCGCCATCCGCCATCCGCCGACAGACAAATCGAATTAGCGACAAATGTGTTCATATTTATTTATTTTTTTTTATGCTTTCCCGAGCCGTGTCTCGTTTTCCCCAATTTGGACTCTCATTTAAGGTCTGACGAAAGGTTTAAGCGGCCGGAGGAACCCATGTTAAATGCTAATCCCTAACAGCTGTTCCATAAGTCAAGTGAGATGTCATGCGAGTGGTGAGCGGGTCGCTCAAAAAAAGGTTTTTATAGTCGGCGTTCATCATGGCATGAATTACGGGGCGTCAAACTGTCAAGCACCCACAACCAGCCCCGACCCTTGACTCCTCGCCCCACCCACTTCAAGCAAGACAGATGAACTAGGACTCTTTTTTTTTTTCCAAGGGCCTCCCTCCCTCCAGCCCAGCCTCCATGGCCTCCATGGTAAGCCTCTATTTCGTGTGACTATTGCTATTCATAAAAATTGCTCAATTCCGCTGCCGTTTGCTGGTTTTCCGCCACTTTTTGTTTGACTTTATCGCGGCCTGTGGACGGGGTGGCATGGGGCATGGGGCATGGGGGTATGCTCTCCAAAACGGCCACCCGGACACAGATTTTTCATGCAAACAAGTGATATTTTTGTTGACAACTTTTGCAGTACCTCCCCCGCCTGCTGGGGAACACAAAAATAAAGCAACCAAGTGGGTTGAGTTGAGTGGGATGTTTGTACTGCATCTAAAAACACAATCCCAGCCTTCCTGGGGGATGGCAGGCCAGGCTGGGCTTAAAACCTTTTGCCAGTTTGTTTTTAAAAATTATGCCTAAAATTATGCAATGGCATGCATGTGTGTGAGTGTGGGCGAGCAGTAGCTACAAAATTTCACAGAAATATCTGCACGTTTTGCCTATTCGGCACAAATTTCGCCAGCCATAAATAACTATTTGATTCCATTTTTTGGCCCGCAAACATATGTCCATATGTACAAAAAAAAAAGGGGGGGAAGGGAGGAAAAAAGTGAAGGGAAAATAACAATATTTAGTTGCAGTAGAAGGCAGTATTTTGTGCAACAGTTGCAAGTTTGCTAAAAAAAGAGCGATAGAACGCACTCAAACAATAGTATCCCCAGAGCCACGGAAGCCGATCCGATTTGGAAATTTAATCCTTAAATTTTGGATGCATTTCTTTGAATTTTCCCCAAAAGAATATACGTCTGTGAATTAATCTTATTGTCTTTTATGATCTCTGAGGTCAGTTTTGAGCCTTGGAACCGTGAAGCGCCGCAATGTATGCAACAAGTTTATGCATTCGCACGCCAGTTGATGCTTGTGAGGCGGCCCCATAAATTAAACTGGCCAAAAAGCGGAGAAAAAGGAAGGCCCACACCCCAGACCCAGAGGAAGTATCAGGCCAGAACAAACTCGGCCCGCAAAAGCCGCAAACATGCAGAACCAAAAAAAAATGCGGAGTAGGCGGAGGGCAGAGGGCGGAGGGACCGTGCCCCAACTAAGCACGTGTCAAGTGTGTGTGGGCCAAGTTTTAATTTGCCCGAGGCACCCACTAACTACCCAAAACCCGTTGGCCTCCACTGGCAGAAAACGTACAGTCGCTCCAATTAATTTCTTACCATAATCTTCATTAGATTAGGCGAGGTTTGTCAAGATTTTCTCTCAGTGCTCTCGGGGCTAAAGGATCCGATGCCTGACGCTGAGTAACTGTCAGGCCCGTTAGTCCCTTCATAGCTGGAGAGCCGCCTTGATGTCTGACAATGTCATCAGTTGCAGCTGACGCAGCAGCAGCAGCACCAGAAGCTATATAGAAGCTGTGGCAACAGTGGAGTAGGAATCAGCATCGGTGGCAACAGAGGCAAGTAGGAATTGCAACAGCGTTTCACAGAGTCAACTTGGGCAGTTGCACACGCATCCCTTTTTTTTTGGGGGGAGGAGCTCTCTTAAATCTCGTTGCTGGAAAATATAGAGGGTATCAGAGGGGATGAGCTAATCCTGGCTAGATTTGATTGCAAATATTTAATAATATTTTTTAAAGAAAACTATATTCTTTACGGATTAAGTGACACCCTAACCCTACCTCCTCTAAGGCCTATTTCTTAAGACTCCTTGTTGGGAACTCCTTTAGTCGAGCTCAGTTTTGGGTAACTCTTAGAGGGTGGCGGGGTAGTTTGGTGTCTATGACAAGTGGACAAGTGGGTGTGACTCCTCCAGTCACATAGAGCTCGCCCAGCGCCTCCTCCCCCGGCCGCCTGAAGAGCCAGATAAAGCCAGGCTCGCCTGGACGCTGTCAGTTATCAAGTCACTCCGTCAAGCAGTCAGTCAGTCAGTCAGTCAGTCAGTTAGTCCTGCCTTCAGTAAATATCCCCCAGGATCCTGGCCCACTCCACCAACCTCTCAGCGTCATTTGCTGCGTGTTGAATTGTGTTTTCATTTGAGTTTTGTGCGGCGCTGATTGCCGCATGCCTCAATGACATTTCATTTATTAAGTGGGCGAGCCTTTCGTCAGTTTGCCTTACGTATGCTACGTTTTGTACGCCGCCCCCCCCTTTTTTGCAACTCAGCGTGCCACCAATTAACTATGCAACAACCTGCTGACGTCACCGGGTGTAACCGATAGCGATGTACACCGAAAATGGATCCGAGATTCTGAATCGAAATCGGAATCGGAATCGGTGGAATGGTGTATATCCTGCCGGTGGAGCAGCAGAATTGTGCTGCATCATGTCGCCCGCTTTTTCGAATGTGTTACTTATATCCGCTACAAAAGAGCATTTGCATATCAAATGAATTGTAACGAGGGGCATGAAACAAGCAAAAATACAAAATTCAAGCCGCGGCAGGTGAGACATTCGCCACCACCACCACCACCACCTATGTAGGGTCCTGAATCCTGGACGAGGGTCCCTTTTAGCCGGCTGAAATATAAATGTTAATCCTGGCGGCGTCAATTGCAAAACGTTCAGTTCAACGTTGTTGACAGCCAACGGATGCTCGTCGGCCAAGACCCGGTCCTGAAACAGTCACCGATTATGGGATACAGGATCCAGGCACAGGATCCCAGTGTCCTTCGAAACTGGAAAAAAAGACTGGTGATATAAAAAAATAAATAACAAATAGTACTGAGTAATGATAATGCTGAGTATTAATGGCGAAAAGTATCCAATAGTTTCGAGGATAATTCAAATTATTTTGTATCCTTTTATGAAATTGAATTTTTTTCTCACTGTGTAGCAATCCTTGGCCAGTGTGTCAACCGGTTTTTAATTGATTTTCATGGCTGCAGTTTTTTGATTGTGCTGATTGACGCATCAAATGAAGTGACTCCGGCCCAACTGAAAGGCCAACCAGGGCGCCTGGGATAAGGGGCCCCGGCAAGGACCTCCGGCCATGTGTCTGGGCCATATCAGTGACGAGACAAACAGCCCAGGCGCAGGAACAGAGCCAAAGGGTTGGCGACGCGAGGCGAGGCGAGGCAAGCATCCCAGTGAGGCAGTAATTAAATTTGTCAGCCGGACAAAACGTTCGGCACTTTTCGACCACCCAAGTGCACAACGGGGCGTATGCGTGATGCTGGGCCGGAGATGTGGGGGATGTGAGTGGGTCTCTTTGTGAGCCTGCGTGTGGGAGTGGTGTTATTATTGGGTTTTAATCACAGCATTCAGTAAACTCATTGTTTATCCACACGGTCTCTTTCGGCCTTTATTTGTTGCCATTGGCGAATATATGAATAAACAATCGCACGAAGCCAGTATATCAATGAATCAATAACGAACGAATTCCTTTCTCTTCCTTTTTCGTCCTGGTCCCGGTCACTAATGAGCCGTTTGTGACGTCAACAATTCAAAGTCGAGCCGGATAAGTTGGGGGAGAATCTGTGAAATCGGAGACTCCATTTAAAAATCATTATGAGCGCACATAAAGCGTAAAAAATTAATGAGCAAGTTGCGTCAACAATGAGCTAGGACACAGCCTGGCCAGGATATCCCCGGTAGCAGGTATCTTCGAGTGTGCCGGGGTGTTGCACCGAATCCCCAGGTGGGTCTTCTCCGCTGACTGCATCGTCCTCCATATAACCTGGATTCAGTTTCATAATGGCGGCAAATACAAAAAAGAGCGCACAAGGAAACGAAAAATAAACGCACCCACAAAAAAATGGCAGGAAAATGAGGAAGGAAATCCTCAGCAAAAGGACCAGAGAGGTAGGAGCAGGAGGGTGTGCCACGGCGGCAGGTGCCCCCGAAGGAGCTGCCGCCCTGATAGGATGTCGACTTGAATGGCCGCAATGGCATTGGGTTTCGGTTAACGGTAATAGACGTGAGCCACTCGGCCAGGTCCTTGCCAAGAGAGCAGGCAGGTCCCTGCCGCCGACGAGGGTAGCGGAGAAATGTATGGAAAATGTATAAAGTAGGAAAATTCCTGGCAGCACAGGTAAGAAGGAAACTGAGAGTTAACAGGAAGCCGGCATTCGTTATCAGTTGCTCCTTCCAGGGAGTAGGAATTCAATTAGAAAATGCAATTTAAATGAAATAGTTGACAAACTCAGATGAATTTAATAAAGTATAATGATTCTTAAACCAATTGAAGCCCCCTTGCCCCGCCACTGGGCACTTCCATGGACGCAAGTCAACAACATCGTTTACTTTGCCTAACAATATTTAGTTTGGCAACAAAAGTCGCTGGCAGAGGCGGGCCCAAAGGACCTCACGGACAAGGACTTCCCACACTCCCAGCAACTCATTTGGCTCTCATCAGTAGGTCAGGGCATTGTTAATGCGACATATCCTTGAAATCCAGGATGGGATCCGTTTAAATTGTTGAGCTTCCCTTCAGATCTGGACTAGACTCCTGACTCCGTCTCCGGCTTATTCCGCATTCTTGTCACGTCGCCCGGCGCTGAAAGGAGACACCAAACGAGGCGGGGCTGAAAGGGCAACCAGGGCCAGAACTTTTTTCTGTGCGTGCCCGGACAGATTGCGCTTGTTGGCCAATCTCCGGCAGGGACGGGGATGAGTCTTCGCCCCCTCCTCCTCCTCCGGTATCCGTGTGCGTGCCTCTGTGCTCTTTGTTGGTAATTACCTCAAGTTGGTCATTTGATGATGCGCAAATCCCGTCAAGTTGGCCCAAGCATTGAGCTGTGATTGCGGATGCAGGTGATGGGAGAGGGTTCGGACTCCCCTCCCCCCCTCTTGAGGGAAAAAGTTGGCTGGCCCGGATTGAATCCACAGGTGTGTATAAGCCGGGGGCTAATTGCCGTTAAGTGCCCGGGAAGTCGTCAAACGTTTGATATTTTCCACATAAATAATGTCATCCAGCGGGATGAATAGCTCGGGGCATGATTTTCCCAAAGCTTTAAAGCTTTTGAATACAGAGAGAAAAAATATACCTCTGTTATCATTTAAATTTACAGAATCCTAGCTTTATATACAGCCTATCATAGTCTTAAGGTTTCAGTAATCTCTTTATGAAATTGCAACCAAAATCACAATGTTTCTTCAAATTATTCCCCGTGTAGAGCCGGAAAATGAGGGCAGTAGGTGGGGCGAACCCACTTGGGGTTATCCCACCGCATGGTCAAAGTGCTTTTGGTCGCTAGGACCACTTAAGCACAGCGCTTTGGCAATGGGGGGGGGGCCACCACCACACCCAGACCGCCATCCCAGGCCACCGCGACAGCTCTTTGGGGTTGCTTTTTTGGCGGCAGCACGTGCAGGTGATGTGGCAGCTCCCGAATCTCCTGGTGCTGGTGCTGGTGCTGGTGCTGCATCACTTCGTCCCGTGACATGAACTGAGGACTAGCTGAAATGCAGCTAACGAACCGCAATTGCGGTCACATTTCATGAGAAAGCGCACGCCGCCCGCTGGACACTAAAACTTGCCCCAGGACATGTACACACACACACACACACGAAGCAGTCCTCGGACACGGACACTGAGAGACACTGGCCGACTGATTCAATTTGCAGCCAGCGACAGGCTTTTAGTGCACTCCCCAGTGCCCAGCCAGCCACCCCCAGACCGCCCACAACCCACACCCTGGAGCCGCCTATGGATATCATCAAAAATTAGCTTGTTTGATGGGACAGTTGCTGAGGTGGGAACAGTTCGGCGTGTCTGGTGTTCCCACTCCCGCTTCCACTGGCCAATCCCGTCCGAATCGGGGCTCATGTGAAATTTAAATGCGTTTGCATGTGCCAGGACTTCCGCTGGAAAGGTGAGTCCTGGCCGAGCAACAGGTATATGACAGTCCAATTAACTTGACTGAATTTAAAATGAGCACAATGGAGCAGCAGTGGTCAGCAAATAAAGAGAACAATGAGGGGCATGAAGGACATTAGTTAATGAAAAGGATTTAAATTTCAAAGTGGGACCAACCACTCATCCCATTTAATTGGGATAGAGTTGGGATGGCAGATTTAACTACACAGTTTCTGGAATAGTAGTTTTAAACTTCAACCCTGCTGCAGAGTGAAAAATTCACTTGAAACTCTTCCGTCCGCATGTCCTGCTGTTTTTTATCCTTACTGCCTCATCATACTAAACGTAATGAGCAAATTAGGCTGGGCAGAGCAGAGAGAAAACTATTTGGAGGACAGCAGCACCTCCGAAAAAGATGCTGCAATAATTATGCAAATTTTCGTTGTGGCCCGGATAGTCGGGACACGAACCAGGAGTCACCAATGGACAGACAAGGACCAAGGGGAAAACAAGGACCAAATCGAGGGCCGAGGCAATTTGCAGGCGACGTCTGTCTCGGAGAGACGTGCGAAAGGAACAAGTCGTGACCCCGCACCTCGACCCCACAACACCCCCTACACCCTCTACCCCCTGGCTGCCCTGCCGCACCCCACCGCACCGACACAAACGTAAGCGCATTTTAATGATCTCATTTATGCTAATCTGCCAGCGCTTGAATCTGTTCACGCACACACACAAACAGACACGCAGACAAAACCACAGGAAGTGAGCGGCCAGAGGTCAGGGGGAAACTAACTGCCACCGGCTGCTAATGCTAATGAAGTCTAATTGAATTTCGGACACTTGACACGTCCCACAATCTGTGATCTCTTGTTGACACGCTGCGAAGAGGGGATTGGACCGGAGCCCCTAGCCCGGCCTTTAAAGTAGCAACTAAATGACTCTGGAGCAACAAATGGGCGACTCTGATAGTGCCATTAGAACAGGTGCATCTGAATAGTCCTACCAATACAGGTAATTTGTGAGCAAGTGATGTTTGAATAAAACCCAATTCGAAATCTGGCAAATATAAAGCCGCTTAAGGAATACAAGGAACAAGTAATTTAGTACAAAAAGAGTTCGATTATATTATGGAAATAAATTGTGGGGACTATCCCCCACAGCAATACCTACATCTCCGTCAATATTCATCCGACTCTGGAACGGAATACCCTAAACGATTCTCCATCAATCTGCATCTTGGAATCTTGGAACAATTTTTTTTTGGATTTGTTTTTTAATTTTTCTGGGGGATCCCCTTAAATTTTTTATAAATGCAATGGGAGCCTATGGCCGACTGCGATGGCTATATCTCTGCCAATACTGATCCGATTCTTGAGCGGAATACCTTAAACGATTTGTGGATCGATTCTTCATCATTCTGCATCAAAATCTAGAAATACATTTTTTTTAAGATTTTTCATTAAATTTTCGGAGGATCCCCTTCGAATTTTCAAAAAGTCAAGGGGATCCAAATATGGCCCACTGGGATGGCTATATCTTTGCCAATACAGATCCGATTCTTGAGCGGAATATCTTAAACGATTTGTGGGTCGATTCTTCATCATTCTGCCTCAAAATCTAGAAACAAATTTTTTTTTAGATTTTTCATCAAATTTTTGGAGGATCCCCTTCGAATTTGCCAAAAAGTCACGGGGAGCCAAATATGGTCCACTGGGATGGCTATATCTTTGCCAATACTGATCCGATTCTTGAGCGGAATACCTTAAACGATTTGTGGATCGATTCTTCATCATTCTGCCTCAAAATCTAGAAACAAATTTTTTTTTAGATTTTTCATCAAATTTTCGGAGGATCCCCTTCGAATTTGCCAAAAAGTCAAGGGGAGCCAAATATGGCCCACTGGGATGGCTATATCTTTGCCAATACTGATCCGATTCTTGAGCGGAATACCTTAAACGATTTGTGGATCGATTCTCCATCATTCTGCATCAAAATCTAGAAACAAATTTTTTTTTAGATTTTTCATCAAATTTTCGGAGGATCCCCTTCGAATTTGCGAAAAGTCAAGGGGAGCCAAATATGGCCCACTGGGATGGCTATATCTTTGCCAATACTGATCCGATTCTTGAGCGGAATACCTTAAACGATTTGTGGATCGATTCTCCATCATTCTGCATCAAAATCTAGAAACAAATTTTTTTTTAGATTTTTCATCAAATTTTCGGAGGATCCCCTTCGAATTTGAAAAAGTCAAGGGGAGCCAAATATGGCCCACTGGGATGGCTATATCTTTGCCAATACTGATCCGATTCTTGAGCGGAATACCTTAAACGATTTGTGGATCGATTCTCCATCATTCTGCATCAAAATCTAGAAACAAATTTTTTTTTAGATTTTTCATCAAATTTTCGGAGGATCCCCTTCGAATTTGAAAAAGTCAAGGGGAGCCAAATATGGCCCACTGGGATGGCTATATCTTTGCCAATACTGATCCGATTCTTGAGCGGAATACCTTAAACGATTTGTGGATCGATTCTCCATCATTCTGCATCAAAATCTAGAAACAAATTTTTTTTTAGATTTTTCATCAAATTTTCGGAGGATCCCCTTCGAATTTGCAAAAGGTCAAGGGGAGCCAAATATGGCCCACTGGGATAGCTATATCTTCGCCAATATTGATCCGATTCTTGAGCGGAATACCTTAAACGATTTGTGGATCGATTCTCCATCATTCTGCATCAAAATCTAGAAACAAATTTTTTTTTAGATTTTTCATCAAATTTTCGGAGGATCCCCTTCGAATTTGAAAAAGTCAAGGGGAGCCAAATATGGCCCACTGGGATGGCTATATCTTTGCCAATACTGATCCGATTTTTGAGCGGAATACCTTAAACGATTTGTGGATCGATTCTTCATCATTCTGCCTCAAAATCTAGAAACAAATTTTTTTTTAGATTTTTCATCAAATTTTCGGAGGATCCCCTTTGAATTTGCAAAAGGTCAAGGGGAGCCAAATATGGCCCACTGGGATAGCTATATCTTCGCCAATATTGATCCGATTCTTGAGCGGAATACCTTAAACGATTTGTGGATCGATTCTCCATCATTCCGCATCAAAATCTAGAAACAAATTTTTTTTTTAGATTTTTCATCAAATTTTCGTAGGATCCCCTTCGAATTTGAAAAAGGGGGAGCCAAATGGGATCTTTGCCAATAATTGTCCCAATAATCTAAAATGAGCTTATACATTCCCAATAGAAACAAGAGGGTTATCTTTTCATCATTCACATTTTTAATTATCATTTGCCCAAAATAGATATTAAATTCGACTTTAAGCTGGGAGTGAATGGGTCCAGTGGGATGAAATTCCCGTGGCTAGAGTCCGTATCTAACCGACGAGCTAGTATCCATATCTGTCCGGCTTCATCTAGACGGGTGCCAACTGCGGTCCGGCGGAGTCAACATTTGCGTTTTTGCGGTTGTGGCGGGCATAGAATTTCCTATGCATTCGACCGCATTGAAATTTCCTCGTAATATTTGATTTGATTTTTAAACAAAAACGCTGTCCCTGCCTAGTTAGCGTGGGAACGAGAGCCCCAGCACCGGGGAGGGGAACGGGATGCAGAAGCATCTGTCAAGTGAGGAGCTTCGGTCAATCTGACATATTGACAAAGGGAACTGGACGGGGAGGGGGCAGGAAGGATTCAGTTTTTATTAGCATGCGCCAGAGTAGCAACAACAAATCAGAATTATTTGACAACGCAGCTAATTTACATGAATGGGCAGGGCAGGAGCAAGGGTGATGCACGGGGGAGGGGGTGTGTGAGTCGGACAGAAACTGGAATAGATACTCGTATCTCGCATCCTGGGTCGAACACATCACAGCCTGCGGCTTCTGTCTGCGGCTTCTTTCTGTGGCCTTTCAATGGATCTGGTCGACAGAAGTGAACCGAATCTGTAACTGACTCTCGGGCTCTCCTGACTTGTCTGGCCCTGGCCTCGTTCCCTAATCGTTGGACTGCATTTTAAGTAAGCCCCGAAAACGGCAAAAAGTTTAAACAGCTTTCGACTTGCGTTCAATTTCATTTAATTACTTTGACGTAAATTCCGAAAGTTTATTACGGAAGTGTGGGGAGAGGAAGATAAAGTTAACCCATTGTAGTCAGTCTCTAAAAAAATATAAACTCCACGCTTAAAATATATTTTTTCTATAAGATATTTTCACTTAACTGTTAGGCAGAGGGTTAATCCCCATGATTCACTTTACAAGTCCAAAGACTTCAAACCATTAATATTATCACAAAAAGCCTTAAAAGTAAACAAAACAACGAAATCCCAAAACAACAGTCAATAAATAAATACGAGAATAACAAAGCTGCTGATAATGCCCATGGGAACCGACTTGGAAAGTTTTCAATATATGCACATATACTTTGTATCGCCATTGAAGACTTCCCCGACTTGATATTGATAAATCCTACGGGCAAACTTTACTACCCGTAGGGTCAAGCCCAGACCTTCTAATCCGTCTTATCATGAATGGGAGGGTGCGATGCATAGAGAGGATCGAGATAGAAGAGAAAGCGCCACAATCTGAGAGAGAGTGAAGAGAGGAAGAGCTCCAGCCAACAAAGGAAATTCTGGAAAGATGGAATGACTGTCACAGACTCACGAAGGCAGGTAGTAGGATGCAGGCAGGCCCGATATGAAAACTATCCGTATATATGTACTGATCATTCTATATATGCAAATTTCAGTGTCAAAAGATAGTGCTCGGCGATAACAGGCCTGATTCCTATCTAAACTGTAACAGGTGCCCAGCAGACTCGAGAACGCGATCCCCGCTGGGTCCCGAGATAAAATTGATTGATAAGAGGGTGTGGGGGGTGGGAAAGTCGAGGGGGCTGTGGAAGTGGGGGGAGCGGCAAAAGAACACAAAGCTCAAACAAGAGAGCTTCACGCAGGAAAGCTTCACAGCAGCAGTACCGGCCCAGCGGAGGTTCATTGTTATTTTCTCTCGCGGCTCGGCGTCTCGAGTTTCAATTTATTCAATTTGCCATTACCGTTACCGTTACAGTTGCACTTGATGAGCGGGGCCGAGCGAACAGCTGACGCAGCGTGGAGCAACGGAAGCCGAAGCGGGAGCCGAAGCCGGAGCAGAGCCACGTCCATAGCTTCATCCTGGCTCCACGACGAGCTGGTAAGTTGAAGCCTCTCAGTTGTGGCTGGACCGCCACCCGGCGATCGTCTCTCTCTCGCGTCAACTTTCTCGCATACCGAACTCTCACTGCCACCATTTCACTTACACTCTCTCCAGTGGCTCTCCACCTCCACCCACGTTATGTGTTTTTGTTGTGGTTGTGACGCTACTTTCACAGTTTTTGTTACTATTACACAGAGAAAAGCAAAACAGTTGATATGTATGGAAAAAATGTGATATAACTACATATGTATATGCCCAACACAAAGTGTTCTCCCAGAGACCATTCCCGTCCAGACCCTATTTAGAGTCTTGTTCAATGCTGACCCAATTTTATCCAATCGTTTCATGCACATCAAACCGCAATTGTTTTTTTTTTAGAATTTTTCTCTGTGTACTTTTGTTTTTTACATTGATGTTCTTTGTCTGTCATGTATCGCAATAATGCGGAGAGCTCTTTTTGTTTCATCAATCGCCTGAACGGGAACGCCAATGATGAACTGCAGCAGCCGGGAGAACATGAGCCAACATCGGCGCTCTTGGATTACTGCAAGCGGAAGGTGGGTGTGGTGGCCGTGATGCGATCACCGATTACTTAACCACGGATCGTGGGAAACACTTATTCTTTTCTCCATCTCCACCTCAGTTCCTCCGACCGTATGTGGCCATCTTGACGCTGGTCGGCCTCAATCCCATATCGACGGACATGAGCAATGTGAGGGCCTGTTGCAGCTACGTTCAGGCCTTAATGGTGCTATGTGTGCTCCTGGTGGGCTATGTTCTTCGGTACATATGCGGCTACAGGTGAGTGTGGCTGCTTTAAGGAGGGAGCACTGCCCTAAACACCTTTCTCTTCACAGAGGCGATCGTGGCTTCACCAGCAACCGGGACATACGGCCCATAATCAACGGAACTGATGGCGGAATAGCTAGCCCCAACACCATAGGAGAGCTGCTGTTCGGGTACATTATTCCCAGTGGCTTTAATCTCCTGGCTTTCGTATCCGCTGTGCTCGTCTGCAAAGTAATCGACCACGAACAGCTGCAGAATCTCATTGAAAGGGTCTTTCTGCTGTCCGCCAAGCCCAAGAGGCTATGCCGCATGCTATGGTTCTTTCTCGGAGTTGCGCTGGCCCTGCTGCTTCTGCTCTTCGGCTACGCCTGCTGCGTGGTAATAATGCAGCCAGCGCAGATCGTCAAGATATCCTGGCTGGCGGAAGTTCTGAGCGACTGGGAAGTCTGGCTACGTGTAAGCCTCCTGGCCACTATTCTCCTGCAGGATCTAGTGGAGGTCATTATTCTGAGCAACTACTACATCGAGTGTTACTTGTTGAGAATGCATCTGGAAACGTTGTCGCACAAGCTTCTGATGCACTCCATCGACTCGCTGGACTGGATGCGGGAGGTCTTGGAATTCCGTAAGCTCCTGGAAAGGCTAAACCAGCACGTATCGATCCCAGTGTGCTTCCTGATTGTGATGAATCTGGCGTACGCGTTCGCGGGCCTCGTGTACTTGTTCAAGGATTTTGACTTTCACTATTGCGCCTTGAAGCTCGTCCTGCTGAACATAGCCAATGTGATGCTGTGGCTTTTCCTAGGCCTTCTCCCCTTCTTCGTGGCCTCCTCTGTCACTCGGGTGTGCCAAAATGCCCAGGCCAATGGGCATCAGATCAGGGTCCGCCCGTTTGTATACCACAACACCTCGGCGGAGGATCTCAACTCGACGCTATTGTTCGCCGCCTCGCTGGACATGTCGGCCAAACTCTTCCGTATGCCCATCCAGCCGAATTACCTCTGCTTCGCCATCCTCGTAGTGGTCATCGTGATCCTTACGCTGGGTATGTGCCTGAATCTCACGGCTCTGGGAAAAATATAACCAAGTACTTTCCTATGCCTATGTAAATTACAATAATAATACAAAATAGTATTTGTCTAGCTTACAACTCTGCGATCTTGTTGTTGTCTGCTGCTTAGCAATTTATTTACAGTCAATGGATTCCGTCTACGAATTAGCTACTTATGTACTCTATGTTTAGTCTCAGTTGCGGTCTTCCTTTCTCGTCCTAATTAAAAGTATGCACTTTGGTTCAGATAGAATATGCCTCCGCCTGCCCGGCCGTGGCACCCGTCACCAACCCAACCACGGAGGATGGTTGATCTTGGAGGGCGGGGTGAAGGTGAGGTTTACAGGTATGTTGATTAAGGCATGCACCCGTTTCAGTCGCTCCAGGGTGGACCGGATGATAACGCCGTTCTTGCCAAGGAGGAAGCCGGCCGGTATGTTGGTATCTCGGTTCGTTTTGTCGTGAATCATTTCAATATAGTGCTCGAACTCTGGCGAATTGGGATTGTACTCGGTGATTATGGCACCCACGGCACCAGCCGCTTCCGCTTGTAGCGCCTTGGTGAGAAAGGAGCACTCCCTGCAAAAACATTATCATGAATACTACGGAAAACCAACAGCCTTATAAATAATTATTAATCAAGGCAAGGGCAGAATATTAGATAAGCATATCAATTGAGAGCCCACCGCTCTGTCACTTTACAGTTGGAATAGAGACCAAGCCCAAGACACAGATAAGTGGCTACTCATACAGATTTCAAACCAAAGAAGTATCTTTTACCCTCGATCGATGAGGGCGACGCCGCCACTGATGTCCCGAGCGTTGCGAATCTTCTGGCACGCTCCCGGGGGATCCGCGAGTACAAGCGGAATTCCTTCAAGACGTTGCGAGAATGTAACGCCAAAATCCTTGGCCGGACGCAACCGGTACGTGTACTCCAGGTCCGTGGGCGAGAGGATTTCGAAAAACACGTCACCCGCTATTATGTCCTGCGTGGTGATCGGTATCGAGATCGTGGTGCTGGCTCGGATGCATCGGCTCAGTGTGGCGGCAAGCACTAACCAAACGATTAGCATTTTGGCCACGCACGCATAACTAACAATAATATTTGCTGCAAAAAAAAAACAAACTAATATTTCCTTTGACCCAAGTGATGGTAGTCCGCCAATGCGCAACTATCGTATGCACCATGAGTGTCAGCACTAGCCGGGAAAAGTACTCGATAGACTTTGCTTCTTACATTGAATTTATTTAATATTTATGGCAGTTTCAGGATATTTTGCCTTAATGGAGCTCAAAATATGTTTTAACGTACAAATAACTTTTGGAGACATTTCTATCCCAAACCATCATTTTTGTATCTTATGCTGAAACACATGTACAAATTAATTATATTTGGATTCCAATTGTGTCTTCCTTGGATGTGATTGCATACATCTTTTTAAACAAGAAAACCCAACCAAATTCACTGTTTAACAATGAATTAGGGTTAAAAATTGGCCATCTGGCAGCACTGAATGTTCTCTGTTATCGGGTTTCTCAAATACCCTTAATGAAAATATCGATAAATTGCAAACATCGCAACGACACCGTGGTTACATATGCGCAAAGAGTTATAATTTTGCCCAAGCCAAACATGGTTATGTATTATCACATATGTGATAAATGTTAATTTTTATGATGAAAGTAAAATTTCATATATTATTTGGAGCTGGGAATAAATAATTAATCAAAAGTATGCTCTGCCAAAATAGTCAAACTACAACATTTGCCGACATAACAGTCCCCAAATTCGCCGAATATTCGCCGCAGCTGAAACCAATGTGCACCGCGTGGAGGGTCAGCGTTGCAATCGATGCAATCAGGAGCAACTCTGTTTAGAGGCCGATAACTGGACCAGGTACTAGATACTCTGTCGCCATTTTAACTTTCGTTTTTTGGCGTCGAGGCAAAGAAATCTGCCGGATCCTGTGGTTTTTCGCATCCAGCGCAAGCAGTGCCAGGCAACGTGTGTGTGGAAGTGGAAGCGGTAGAAGTGAGAGGAACTAGCGAGCGATTAGGAGACCAAGTTCAGATCGAGTTTGAGAGCAAGATGTCGATGTCTGCCACGTGCTACAAGTGCAACCGGCCGGGCCACTTTGCCCGGGAATGCAGTCTCGGCGGCGGTGGACCGAGCGGCATTGGCGGCGGCGGTGGGGGCGGCGGTATGCGCAGCGATGGCGGCGGCATGCGTCGCAACCGCGAAAAGTGCTACAAATGCAACCAGTTCGGGCACTTTGCACGTGCCTGCCCCGAGGAGGCCGAGCGCTGCTACCGCTGCAACGGTATTGGCCACATCTCCAAGGACTGCACCCAGGCCGATAATCCGACCTGCTACCGGTGCAACAAGACCGGACACTGGGTCCGCAACTGCCCAGAGGCGGTCAATGAGCGCGGCCCGGCCAACGTGTCGTGCTACAAATGCAACCGCACCGGTCACATCTCCAAGAACTGCCCGGAGACCTCGAAGACTTGCTATGGCTGCGGCAAGAGCGGCCACCTGAGGCGCGAGTGCGACGAGAAGGGAGGACGGAACTAGGACAGACACGTCCCTAGTAACCGTATCCGTAAAAATCATCGAAAGCGGAAGATTTGAACACGAAGAAGCAGAAGCAGAAACCACATAAAAAACGAAAAATCAATTTGCTACAACATTCACAAAGCCAGCCAACATCAGAAAGAATAAGAATAAGAAGAAGAAGAAAAAGAAAAAGCGACAGCAGCACCCAAGTCAAGATCAACCCCAACCACCCCCCCCAACCCACAACCCACCACCCACACACACTATACACACACCACATGCAGAATATAACCATCATCCAAACGAAACTCTTGCAACATCTCTGATTCCAAAAGCTGAGCCTGCAGCGCGGTGCCAACGTCCCGAACTGAGAAAAGCCTTTCTTCCGAGGAAAGCCAGCAGAATTTGACCGACGAGACAAGCAGAAGGAGCTACAGAAGAATCTTCGCGGAGTAGAGGCTCTGTGGGGAGAATCGACGAAATATTAAGAAGCCGACGACGATAGCCAACGGCAGCTGTGCAGCCGAGAGAGCAGATGACGCCGAAGAAGAGGAAGACGGCGAAAAGAGGAGGAGGAAGCGGAGAAGACGCGAATGCGACCCAATTTGTAAGATGAGAAGACTAAACCGCAACAACCATAAGAGAACCCAACAAGAAGCAAACAACTTTATTATAATTATATATGATTATGCTGCAAAAAGTGTTTGAATTTACTAATTACATTATAACGAATGGAATGAAACTATATAAGAATATATAAAAAACAAAAAAAAAAACCTTAAAGAATACTATAAAAATCGATCCTATTAGGAGTTCCACACCCCAGAAAGCGTAAATAAAAAAAATTATAAAAAAGAAAAAGCAAAGAAGCATGCAAGAGAAGATCACGTTACTACCATCCATCCATCCAGCTGCTGCCGGCGAGCCTTAGGAATTCTGCACGATGTGCTATGTACCATCATCACTTAGCCACCACCACCACCTCTAACTACCTACCTATCTATCTACCTACATACCTTACCTTATTCCCACCCCTCGCCATCATCAATACCACTACCACCACCACCACCATGATTCTCAAGACGAAGCTGAAGCCAAAAGGGGGCAGCATACAAGAGCAGAGCAAAAGCAGACAAAGAACAAGACCTACAAGACGGAGAACATCAACAATGGTAAACTGAACCGAATCGAACGACGCTGGAGAGGATGAGCTAAGCTAACCAGAAGAAGAAGAAAATTCAGAACTCAGAACGGTGGGAAGCGGATCGAGAAGAAGAAGAACAGCACACACACCTTCAGTTGGACGGGACACAAAGATGCGAAACCTATGTACGATGAAGAAAAATGGAAATTCAAATATCACTGTGATTGTTTTTTAATTGTAAATTAAAATGCTGGAGCTGCTGATTTGAGACAAAAAAAAAAATAATCCAATGCCGTGCGTTTTTCTTTATTCCATGGCAGGAGAGGGAAAGGGATAGCGAGCGAGAGCGATCCCCACCAGGTTGTCCCCCGCATTGTTTCACTCACTCTGACTCCACTCCAAGGCAACCAGTTTGCCGGCAATTGCAGCTGCGAGCGAACACATGGCGCGGGCAGCTGATGGGGGCACTCCACCTACCTCGCGCTCACTCTCACTCTCCCCATCTCCGGCACTCTCCGTGAGTCAGCCCCGCAAAATTTGCCATTGTCTGTGGTCTGGTACAGTTGTGGAGCTCTCAATAGAAACACGTCCGCTGTCTTAGTTGAATTAATTCCTATTAAATATTTAAGTAACATTTGTAATGAATAAAGGGCCACGGCCATGAATGAATCTAAAGAAAAATAAAAATTGGCAAAAACCAACACTGCGAATACGTAATATGTTAGATGCAAAGCTCAGCTGAGAGATGGAAGACCTTCTGTCTTGAAACCCCTTTCAGTTGCTTGATTATAAGTATCCTTGCCTTCCTGCCCTGCGCTGTGCTGTTTAATGTTCGTACATATATACACGCATAGCTGCGCTAAGTGAATATGTATCGCCTGCGAAGTACAGTCGCCGCTAATGGTGAAAACTCGCAGGCGAAATATGTACATATGTATGTATGTTTAAAAGAGAGAGAGGGGTGGTGCGAGATGGGGTGTAACCGGCGAAACTTCAACTCCGTGGAACTGCACTTGGCAACAAGTCTCCCGCCGCTTGAGGGTCAAGGTCAGCGCGCTTACCCATCAGCTGCTGCTGTGCGCATGTGTGGCGGAGCAGAGGATGCTTGAAAGTCGAAGTCGCAGTTGGAGTTTGGAGCCGGATTCGGGGCAGGGGCCAGGCACGAAGAAGAACCAGCAGCCGGTGGTAGTGGTGGTTTCCCAAGCCGGTTAGGCCTCTTTTGCGCGGCTCACCATATTTTATTTGTGGCGCGATCATGGGGTTTATAAAATAATCGCACCACTTAATAAGGACCATATGCGAGGGCAGTTCCGGAAGTTCCCAACAAGGGCAGCATAGAAGTATAGAAAGGAGACTTTTAGGAAATATCTGTCATTGTATTTGAATTCGAACAGAAATTGTTTTGGAAAGTTTTGTACAAAATTTGTATTGGAAAAAAATAAGTATTTAAATAAATAAAATAGAAAACAAATATGTCTCGCAATAAAGGCGGTAGCGATAAGTGCGCCTGTCGCTTGGTCAAGGAAGTTAACCAACTAAAGAGTAAGGTCTGGCGGGGTAGAGTATCGTCCTGGTTCTCATGGGTCTCTTCTCCATCACAGCCGTCGTCAATGCCCAGAGCAAGGTCCTGGCCAAGCTGGTGCGCCAGATGAAGGAGGGGTGCAAGAAAAAGGAAGATGGGGACGACGGGTGCACGTTTTGCGGCCTTAATCCTTGCATAAAATGCCTGAATCCCGATGTCCTGTACCATCTAGGACATAACACTGACACCACGGACTTTCCGAAGGTATTCGGGGATGTAAAGGTGAGATAGGGGCCAGAATCAGGACTTCCGATCTGAATCTAATCCTGGCTATCCGACTAGTTCGTTGTCATGGGTGGGACACCGGGCCGGATGGAGGCTTTCGCCTATTACGTCATGCAGGAGATTGGACTGAAGCTGAATCCGGCAACGAAGCTTGCCGACATGGCAGAGGCCGGAAAACGCTACGGCATGTTCAAGGTGGGACCCGTACTCTGTGCCAGCCACGGCATGGGCTGTCCCTCGATCTCGATCCTGCTCCACGAACTCATCAAGACGATGTACCACGCCAAGTGCAAAGATCCAGTCTTCATTCGGATGGGAACCTGCGGAGGCCTTGGCATTGAGCCCGGCACTGTGGTGATCACCACGGAGGCGGTGAGCGGCAAGCTAGAGCCCTTCCACGAGATCGTGGTGCATGGCAACAGCGTGCTGCATCCCAGCCAGCTGGACGAGGGCTTGGCCAATGAAATCAAGTCGTGTCACGACCCATGCACCGACAACTTCGACGTGGTCATTGGGCGGACTATGTGTGCCCATGACTTCTACGAAGGCCAGTCTCGGTTAGATGGCGCCTTCTGCGAGTACACGCCCGATGCCAAAATGTGCTTCCTGGAGCAGTTGCAGGCCGAGGGGGTTAAGAACATCGAGATGGAGAGCCTGGCATTCGCGGCACTAACCGCTCGGGCCAACATCCGGTCAGCTGTGGTGTGTGTGGCCATTCTGAATCGCCTGGAGGGCGATCAGATAACAACGCCACATGAGATCCTAAGCGGGTTCGATAAGCGTCCTGCCACTCTCATTGCTCGCTATATAAGAAAAGTCCTGTACCCCGTCGAGGAGGACTCTGATATGGCATCGGAGGCCGAGTCTGAGGATGCAGACGGCGGTGCCGGGGACAGCAATCCACCACCACCACCACCACCTGCCGAAGAGGTAGCCGAATGAGACAACTCTTTCCACTAACCAGGAGCACATGTAAATAAATGTTTAAAATATTTTTAGAGTATCCTTTCAGTTCAATGGTATCGAATTTTATTTAATGTTCAATTACAATTTTAGGAATTTATGCTACACACTTGATAGGTTTCTTCGGGTATCCTCATTTTTGGTTAGTATAGCTGTTGGTTGGAGAACCTTTGGGCAGAGGCTAGGAGACTCGCTTAACGCTAAACTAGTCACGGGATGAGTACCATAACTGGCCAGGGCATAGTGCACCCGGAACTACAGAATCACAAACAAAGTACACAATAATGCATATGCATATAGAGCTAATATCATCATAATCAGTATCGGTATTCGTATAAGTTACAATATAAACTAAAACATGAGGTTCTGTTCTATGGATTCTAATTCACGTTCGCCACCACGCCTCCGGTGGCGAGTAATGGCTCGATCGATGTCTCACTACTTCTCCGACTTGTTGCGTGTTTTGGCCTGACCGGAGGCAGTTGCTCCACCCATTTGGGACTTCTCCGACTTGCGGCTGCTGGAACGGGGCAAGGTGGTGCAGCTAGCAGACATGGATTTGTCCTGGAAATGCAAAGAAGATATTTGTTAAAAGTGGTATCCCAGTGGCGGTGTCTAGGCCAAGAAAAACAATCCAATAAACATGCTGGAAACTTTTATATCTGAAAGGTTAGTAACGCAACTGTACAAGGGGATATGCCATTTTTGGGGGCCATGAGAGTTAGGGGGCGTTTCTGGCGCTGCCCGGCGGTGAGCGAAAGATAACACTGGGATGATGAGAGCTGCGAGCTGGGCTTACTTCAAATCTGCGTTTCTCTGGCCGCCAGCTGCTCATCCTCCGCCGCCGGCTCTGGCTGGGGCTGCGGCTGCTGGCTGGGATTAGCTTTGTTACGCAGCACATTAGCTTTGATATTCTTCAACAGTTGTCCGATACCTGGCTTGCGCTCCAAGCTTCCCGTGGATGTCTGGCTAATGGCATCGGGCTGGGGGCTCAGAGAGTGCCTTTTGGGAGGCAGAGGTGGCGGCGGAGCCCGCCCCTTGCCGTGACTGGCCTTGGGCCGCAGCAGGGGCGATGGTGAGGCTGAAACGGAACCTTCAGGCTCCAACTGCGCCCGAAAATTGTGCTTGATCTCCTCCAAGGTGTCGCGCAATTCGCGAGGAGACAATGGCCGCTGCCGTTCCGGCAGAAACGGATCTGGCTGGGATGCAGAAGCACTCAGCACCAGTACAAAGGGATCTATGGGTGGCAGTACATTGGTGCTACCGGTGGAGGCTGGTTTTACATTCTCAGGGATGGATGATGAAGGGGATTCGATTGGATGCTCGTTGCTCTCTTTAGATGGTGCCTCTTCCTCCTTTATTGGTTCAAAATCTTGACCCTTGACACCATCAGACTCCATGGAGGCACCTCCTGGTGCCTCGTTCTCTTCTATCAAAGGCATTGCTTCATAAAAGTCCTCATCTCCAGGATCCTCCACTTCCGCCACCGGCTCCAAATCATTAGCCATCTCATCATCTGGGTTCCTTGTCTCTTCCAAAAGCGGTATTTTCTCGAAACTCTCCACAATTTTGAGATCCTGTCTACCTGGAACAGATCTCTCGACCATTTGCGCACCTTGATAGTACAGCTGGTTGTCCAAGAAGACCTCGTCCCTCATCTCCTCTAGCAACTGTTAACCAACACCAATCTCTAAACGGATTAAGGGATTCTCAGAAAGAAAGACACACTCGGGACCTACCTCGTTGCGTTTGGACTTGGCTCGAGCTTTGGAAGCATTCGTCATGGAGGAGGTGCGGCTGAGACCACTAACGGGTTCGGCACTCGAGTAGCCGGAGCTGATGTCATCCTGGCTGCGAATGTTGTAGCTGCAAGTGGGTTAGATTACTAGGTGACTCAGTATTGTAGATATAGACTCACTTGAAGTCGCCCGTGTTCTTGGAGCTCACATCCACCTCTGTGAAGTACATTCCAGTGGAGTGACGTGTGCCGCTGGCCGATCTGCCAACTGGAGTTTGGTTGCGTGGCCGCAAGATCCTTCCCCCGGTGGATGGTGAACGCATCACCACGGCCGATGAGACCATCGACGACATCATCACATTGTCCAACTCGTCCTGCGTGCGATGCATATCCGGCTCGCTCAGGTCGCTGAGGCTGTAGCTCCGCTTGATCGTCTGCACCAGATTGCCGCCGCCCTTCGGTAGCGAAGTCGGATGCAAGTAGTGAGTGGATTGTAAAGCACAAGAGTTGGCATTTAAATGATTTAATCGCAATTAAAACTACTCGGGAACTTAGGTCTAGACAGTACGCAGGAATAGTGCTTGTGTGTAAAAGTATATAAAAAAAAACTGCAAGTGGGACGACAGGGTTAAGATGACAGTATGTGGGAGTATCGCTGAGTGTTTCAAATTCGATCGCTGAGAGTATAGGTGTGGCTAGTAACATAGTGGCACGGCTTAATCGCCCTCGACATCCACATCGGGGGTGGGATCGCGCAGCTTGCGACGCGACCGAATCACATTGGTGGAGCTTGTGGTGCTGGGGTCCGTGTCGGACTGCTTCTGGCCACGCTTGGCTCCCGACTTGGTCGAGGCTGCTCCCGCTCGACGCGTGTTTGTCTTTCGAACTGGCAAGTCCCGGAGGCGAGCCGCTCCGCCGTCGCCCATGGCCACATCCTCCTCAGTCTCTTCTTCCACCTCGCGGATAACCAGGCGCCTGGTCTCCACTCCACGCGGCTCAAACACAGCAGCCTCTGTGTAGCTATCGATGCTGCCCAGGGAGCTGGCCCGTGGCAGCCAATCCTCGGTGCTGTCCAGCATGTCCCGATTTCTGGACAACTCGTTGGCCGAATGGGAGTTCTGCAGGCCGCGTCCATTCGCCGGTGCAGCCGTGGTCAAGGCGTAGGTCTAGCGGTTAGCAGGTTAGTGGCAATCGGGCGGTTCAGGCATGTTTAGTTGGGTGCAGGTTTGGTGTTTTGGTTTATTTTTTTTGATTGTGAATTAAAAATGTAAAGAAACGTAAGTGAAGAAACGAAAAAGTTAATTAAAAAAGAGGCAAAGCAAGAGTCTTAAATTGAAATGAATTGCAGCATACATACATATGTACATGGTATATGTAAATATGTCCACCATTTGCTTGTAAAAGGGGGTACACACGCTCAAGAATTGTCTCATGCCCCGCATCTATTTATACTTAAATATACATATGCCCTACCCCAGTGGCGGATCGGAATTGGAATTAGAATTGTGCAACTGGGCAACAAAAGCTATGGCCGGGAGAAGTCCGCTGAATGCAAATCGGAAAACAAGGAGTGTCGCGCCAGATGGCAACAAAAGTCATTCTTTTCGAGGACTTACAAAATGGAATTATTCCCATGTGGAAACAAGTTTCTTTGTTTAGGGACAAAGCGAAGAGGTATGCGTACTTTATTCCTCCGATATCGGACCTTGTTTTCTTTATAGTCTTGGTCTCTTTTTTTTTTAAACGAAAACAAGGAAAGGGCTACAAAGAAAACTGGAACTAATTCCTTTGTTTGCTTCCGGAAGCGATAGGAAGGGTTCATCCCGAAATAGACATATTTATTTAACAAAATTTGACCTACATCAACTGGCATTTATGAACTGCATCTCTCTAAAATATAGCCTGTCCAGACTGCAGGCCACAAGTGTTTTTTTGGCCCACATCTCAATTGTTTACAAATAGTTTCAGTTTGGACGGGTCGCTGGGAGAACTGGCATGGATTTGTTCATTTTTTGTTTTTATTACAGTATTTCAACATGGCAATTTATCTTCTAGCGTGTATCGCATTTAGTATATATCTCTAGATCTAGCTGCACAAAGAGAAACAGACTACAAACTAAATCGAAACAAACACGCAAATGGCACAAAAGAGCATTCAATTCTAGGCGTACATTAACTAAATAATATTTAAAGTAAATGTGAAGAGAGGGCGAACTAAAGATGATGATGAAGCGGTTGCCTGCCGGATGATTCCGCTGCGGATTCCGCTGGCCAGTTGGCGATGATTAAGATGAGTGCGCCGAGGGGCGAGTTGCGCAAATATTTCAAATCGAATATAGAACAGCTGAAGCCGAAGCTGAGTTGTTTGCTTGCCGCTCATTTTATGCAACGACGCTGGAGGCGATCGAAAATGGCCAAATGAATGAGGTTGAGCGGGTGAGATTGTAGGTGAGTGTGTGTGTGTGTGCGTGTGTGAGTGTCAGTGGTGATGATTGGAGGTTTTTATGGAGGCTTGTGTGGGGAGGATTACCTTGATGGCCGTCTGCATGAGCACATTGGTGGCATAGTTGACTCCCTTGGAACCCAGCTGCAGTACCGCCGAATAGCCGCGCTCCTTGGCCTGGTTCACGTACTCATCTATCTCCTGCACAAAAACAAAAACAAAATACGACAAAAGAATGTGCTCAGTACTGAGAGATACATTAAAGGGGGGCACTTTCCAACCCACCTGTTCGTGGCGCGTCAACATCGGGTGCACGAACTTGCGATAGAGAGTGGAACTGCCTCTGGTGGCCGGCGAGAGCAGCCAGAAGACGAGGGCCACTTTGATCTCATAGTAGAACGGCAGCCAGGAGAAGAATATGTCAGTGAAGGTCTCAATGCAGGTGAAAAATGCAAAAACAATCCAGTACATCATCCACTTGACCTGGCATCGAGAAAATTTTATTAATATTTATATTAATACAAGTACTATGTGGACCAGAAGTAATGATATATGATTGGAATCATAAACTTATATAGACACTTTCTATATGTAGATCTATTCTTAGGGAAGATCTGTTCCCAGGTAGAGAAGTCATTATTTTTGGTCTCACTGTCATTACGCCATACTCACATATTCCTTGACATCCTTGGTCCTGACTGCCTTGTACGAGGCATAGGCCGGGTAGAGGGTGCCGCAAAATAATCTGAAAGCGGGAAACAGTAAACTCTGGGCACAAGTACGCGGCGACAGGAAGATGACGATCAGCGAGCAGATGCACGCCGTATTGAAGGAGAGACAGGGCAGAGGACAGCGCTGCAGCAGCTCCAACATCCGGCCCAGGGCGTTTAGGTTCTGCACCACCTTGGGCGCTGATTTGGATGTGGGCTGCTCCACGATATAGGCACCTCCACTGTACTCATTTTCCGTATAGTCACTGTCCAGCGAGCTAAGGGAATCACCGATCTGGTATAAGGGGTACTGAGCTCGTTTCTGTTGCTGCTGCTGGGTGTACACGAATTTTGGATACACGGGGACCACATCCTCCTCAAAGACAAGCTGTTGCGGCTGTGGCTCCTCCTCAAGCGAGTAGCTGCGCCCGTAGACACTGCCTGGCGGCGGATGTCGTAGGCGGCGGACGTTAACGGCAGGGCGCTGATAGAAAAGCGGCTCCTGGTGATAGATTGGCCGGCTCATGGCGAGGGCGATGTCTCATGGCATTGCCCGCAGTGCAGGTCGCGGTCCGAAACGTAAAGTTCCTGGCCGCCAGAACGCCGAGCAGAGACTGCCTGCTGGCCTGGCCTGGCCGATGGAGAGTTCGACGGATCGTCTAACGCTCAGCCGGGGGGTCTATTAATAAATGCCCGCTCGGGTCTCGCGAGAACGTCAGCAGCAGCAATGTTTACACGGAGGAACTTCCCGTAGTTGGGATCGCGTGTACAGCAGCGTTCAAATAAATAGCACTTTTTTTTTCTACGTATGTTAGAAATGAAGGAACACTTTCAGATGTCGTAAAGTACTTTTTAAGAAATTTTAATACTTAAAAACGACTAATTTTATGTAATTTTGAATAAAAATAATCTAAATAAAAAAAACTAAATGGTGAAATATGCACAGTCTTGAGCAATTTAAACTGAAAAGTGATAGAACCGGACAGACGTACTTGATTGTTTGATACGAAACTGGTGTTGATTATCGTTCCGATGAATCACTACCGTCTGGACGCCACTGTGGGCAGGGTAAGACCGAAACGGATGAGGTGAAGTGCCAATTCGAAGGCGATCTATAAATATTGAGCAACAATGGCCCCCATTTCGCACGGAGTCACAAAATGAAAAAGAGAGTAGACGACCAGGTCCCTGTTCCCGCTCCCATATCGGGCAAGGCAGACGAGTGCGTCGGCCTCGGGACTCGGGCCTCTGCCTCTGCTAACAATTACAAGTTGCAACTCCAAATTAGGAGTTCAATGGGGGGCTACACGCACACAGCTGCAAGTGAACGGTACTCCGCGGCGGCAGCTGATTAATAAGCAGAACAACAAATAAAAACAAACAATCGGCAAGGCAATAGCAATCACCAAGTGCCAACCACGCTCGAGAAACCACGGAAATCAAAAACCAAAAAAAATCAGTCAGAAGCGTGACGCCCACACAATTAGGAATCACTGCCACCGCCAGCAAGCGATGACTTTCGATGAGCTTCTCCGTTTGGAGGCCGAGCTGAGAAAGAAGATTTTGGGGGTCAGCAGCGCTCTCACTCGCACACAGAGGCTTATTCAACGGGACATGGGGGCCAGGATTTTCTTACTCACATTATAAGCCGCGAAAAGAGACTGCTAATCATCTTGATAGCCCAGTTGGTGTCCTTGGCTGGCTCACAGTCCTGGAATGTGGTGTTGTGGTCACAGCTTCCTCCGCCGAACCCACTCGAGAATTTCCAATTTTTGTTTCGCCTGTCAACCAAATTTAGAAGTGATACGTCGCTCCTGCTTTCGATTTGTTTATAGTAATGGCTGCTGCTTGCTGGGATTGTTTTCAGTGTTTCTCATTCGCAGGAGGTGGATGGAGGACTTCAATTTTTAATTTGGCTTTCAGTGTACAACGCAATTTTCAGCACCGTGTTGCACAGCCACTTGAAAAATGTGACTACTCGCCGCTTAGCTTCTGATACTCAATCGTCTACATGTTCCTTTTAACGTTTCATTGTGAGAATCCGACAGCGTTTGTGCACTCCATTGCCCGCGAACGAAATTTTGCTTTTGTTTAATAAAACAAAATCTCTCGTTGGACAGGGACAGACGAACAACAACAAAACCCCCGAGAAAAAGCATCTGTTAGCATCGATAGACCTATCGATAACATCAATTTGGCAATGGTCTGGCGATAGCTTATAACGAATATTTTTTTCCTTAATTTAAAAATATATTATATATATAAATATATTATAAATAATTAACTGAATAAAGAGTTACAATTAGACCTTTATAATTTACAACAGAGACCTTCATTAATTATAGTTGTATATATTAATATATTGGTTGCTAGTGCTGCCAGATGGGCAACGAAAAAGGCGCGCAATCTGACAGCTGGTATTTTCTGTTTATGACTAGAAGTCACTCTGCCGGTTTACAGTTGCCAAATTCAACAAGGTGCCATAATTTTAGCGAGTGCTATAGTAAAAAAACGCTAAAATGGCGCAGAGTGCTCCAGGCTGCAAGGACTCGCAGGTACATACAGCATCCAAAATAAATATGTACCGAAAACTAACCTCTCATTCTCTCCGTAGGACTTTCAATTCAAGTTGCACGACAAGTTTGTGGCGTTCAAAAAATGCGGCGAGCCTAGAAGCAATGTGAAACTGCTAGCTATTTCCAGCAGCCGCGGCCTTTTGTTTGCCGGGAACCCAACGCTGCCCCAGATGAAGGGTAACATGCCGAACTCCTAAGGCATTAAAACAAAACTCATCCAATCTGTTTTTTTTTTTAGTAATTATACTTAAGGATCTGGTCGATGCCAAGTCCACGGATCGCGAACCGCAGGCGCGCCTTGTACCCCTGCCCAGTGTGCCAAATTATATAGCGTGCAGCTCGGACGGCAACCTGCTTGCCGTTAATCATACTCAGAATGGCACAAGTCTACTGAGCATCTATTCAGTTCCTTCGTTCATGAGCCCCGACATTCGGCCAGTATACAGCATAAGGTTGGCGCCGGAAGACTACGTTCATGCGGTGCAATTGCTATGGAATCCGGTGCTACCTAACAGCCTCGCTGTGGTTCTAAACAACGGATCCCTCGGAATGTATGCTCTCAAGGAGGGTGGCAACTTCGAGCTCCATTCCCTGGACAAGAGTCATCAGGTCAAGTGCGGCTGCTGGTCGCCCAGGGGTAAGCAGATCGTTCTTGGTTTTCCCAGTGGCAAGCTGCAGCAGTTCAAGCCCGACTTGACGCCCGCCAAGACAATAGTCTGCCCCCCAAACGTGCACGATGCCCCTTTCGACACCATAGGCGTCCAATGGCTATCCACGTACCAGTTCGCTGTTGTCTTTCTGCAGCACGGCGAAGACTGCAATCCGTCGCTATACATCCTGAACGCGCCCAAGGCAGGTCCACCTAGCTACACTAACTATTATGACATATGCTATAGCCTCAGTGGGCCGAGAAATCATCAGTTTCTCTTCAACCACGTGGCCCAATGGAACGTTCTGCTGGTTACCTCCGCCAATGGCGTCGAAGTAGGTATAATGGGCACCACCGAGACGGGTGAAACGCCCACTTGGCATCAGTTCACCTTGCTGGATGAAGCCCGTATTGAGTTACCGCTGAGCGAGGAAACACAGGAGGAGACTTTTCCCCTGGGCTTCGTTTACGACACCTCCTCAACGCACCAGCTTACGATCAACGAAAAGAAACTTCAGACCATGCCCATGGTGCATGTCCTGGGCTCAGATGGCGCCCTGCTGTCGTTTAACTTCTTGAATTTGCTCCCGGAAGCTGCGTCTGTTTGTTCACCGCCTCCACCAGTGGCTGATACTTCGGGTCAGTTTCGAGCCCTCAGCACACTGGTGGCCAATGAAGAGAACGAAGAGAAGCCAACTGCCGTGGCAGTCAGTCCCCCGCCCAAGAACCCCCCATCCTCAGATATATCTTTTGCCTTTACACCAAATACAGTTACTTCGACTCCAGCTCCGGCGAAGGAGAAGCAAGCGTCGCTGTTCTCCGGGTTTGGGACTAGCGCAGCTAATGCTCCAGCTCCAAGTTCGCAGCTAACTTTTGGAGCGGCTCCGTTGAACTTCGCGGCTCCCACCTCGACAGCAGCCAAGCCGGCCATAGGGTTTGGAGGATTGGGTGGATTGCCCACAACTAGCTCCCCAATGTGCTCTATGTTTTCTTCTTCAACTGGAGGCAATACCTTCGGTGGTTTGTCGTTGAACAAACCAGCTGCATCGGCAGGGGCAGCTACTCCACCGGCGCTGGAAAAGAATACGTCGACCGCACCGGTAGCTGCCGTAAGCAAGCCCCTATATACAGTTCCTCCGACATTTACTCCGCCCGCCGCGAAACCCGTTGCGGCTGCCGCTCCGGTTTCAGCTGCCAAGAGTGAGGACACCTTTAAGCTGGACGATACTGAGCCGATTATCAAGGACATGATTGCCCTGCAAATCGAGGCCTTTAATCAGGATATTCAAAAGCAGAAGGATCAGACCAAAAAGCTGCTCAGCAATGTAAGTGCATGACTCTGCTTCGGAGATAAATTTATTTGTATTTCTTTGCCACAGATTTCTGCTCCTTCGTCGTTGAAGTCGTATGCCAAGCGATTAGATGATCTGCAGGAACTGAACGAACAAGCCAAGGACGTGGAGTTCGAGCTGGATGTGCAGGGGCTTCGGCAGGGCCTCAATGAGGCGTATGCCATTGTGGCCGAATGCCGGGGAAAGTTGGAGGTCTACAGGAAGCCAGAGTAAGTGGAATAATCTCCTGATATAGTGTAGGATCAGTTACAAATTTCCTTACCCGCTTTCAGCATTACACGATTGATGAACTCCTGCTCCTGCGACCCGGCTGGACGTCGAATGCTCGCTCGGCTCCAGAGCTATGTGGCAGCGAACGAAGCGCAGCTGCGTCTCGCCGAGCAGCATATCGATGTACAGTGGGAGCAGCTACAAGACGCATTGCGGCGCAACTCCAAGTCGCGCATGCACATGCCCTGCCTGGAGGGCATTTACCAGCGTCTAACCCGGCTCCAGAACTTGACCTCCGACCAGCGCATCCTCCAAAACAACATTAAGGCTAAGCTCAAGGAGCGAGGTCTTCTGCAAGCGGCGTTGCTCGACCAGGAGAACAGTCGCACCCGTACAATTGAGGCGTAAGTAGAGGCAGTAAAGTTTAAAAGCTTTTCTAATCGAACATTTTCCAATATCTGTAGTGTGGAAACCCTGGCAGACTCCATACTGTCGATGAGTATCCGTCAGGTGGTGGACTCCAATGCAGCCAAGCTGACCCAAGATCGGCTGAAGAAGATTCGTAATGTAGTGCAGCATCAAAAGATTAAAATTATATGTCCTCAGCGACCGGATCGCGTAGGCATCAAGTCGGAGGTAATATTGGAAACTAAAACTAAACAGGATCTACTAAAGAAGGCGGCCGCCAAACCTTTAACCGCCAACAAAGCCATACAGGCGGCAGCGTCGGCTCCCGTTCTTGGTGTACCTCCGGCATCTGTGCCTACTCCGACTCCAGTTGCAGCTCCGGCTTCTGGCTTACCTTCAGTTACAACTCAAATGCCAAAACCTATGCCGTCCAAGCCAGCGGCTGCCGAAAAGGCGGGCATCGGCTTGGCTACAGGTGCCCCGGTGAGCAGTACATTTTCATTTAGTACAAGCAGTCCCTTCGCCAAGACTTCTGCCATCACGACCACCACAACTTCACTGAGCTCTGGAGAAGCTGCCGGCAAACCCGGCTTCTCCATGTTCGGTGGACTGAGCAGCGGGGTGCCCACCTTCAGTTTTGGCGGGAACGCCACCAAGACAGCGCTTTCATTCGGAGGTCCACCATCAGAGGAGCCGACAAAGGCTAACACTTTCCAGGGACTGGGAAAGGAACAGCAGATCGCACCAAAGCCTACACCAGAACCTGCCAAACCCAGGGAACAGGCGGGAGTTGTGGACACAAAATCCAACAACGATCCACTGAAGGGAGCACCCCCCTCAACCCCGAAGTCGGACACGGCCGGGCAAACGTTTGGTTTCTCAGGGTTTAAGGCAAGCGGTGGTACTGCGGGAAGTGCTTCTGGTTCTGCATTCAGTTTCGGAGGATTGGGCTCATCCTTGGCCTTTGGAGGAGCTTCTTCACCGGCAGCTACATCCGGGGCTTCAGCTGCCCCGTTTAGTATTTTCTCGACAGGAACAACAAAGCCTAGTGCTACCGAATCACCTTTGACGACCACCAGCAGCAATAGCAGCAGCAGCAGCAGTCTCATATCCGTCGTCAGCAAGCCCGCAGCTCCAGCAGCTGCAGAAGCTTCACCAAAAGTCCCTCCAGTGTCAACCACCTCCGATCCCGTTGGTGGCCTTTTCACTTCTGTTAACATTTGTAAGCCAAACACCAAGGAAACTTCTGGAGGTATGTCATATTTTTCTTTAAGTATCATTATTTGTATTTCGAGTTTTTTCAAACTTAAGCACAAAATTTACAAAAACAATTTCAATCACCAGCAGAATCCGCTAAACAATCGAACATCTTCGGTACGCAAAGCAGCACTACGGGCTCCAATAACTTCCTATTCGGCGGGGGCGCTGGAGAAACGACAACCAAGGGATTGTTTGGCAGTGCCGCTTCATCAGCAGCATCCGGAGCTACATCGACCACCACAACGACAACCAAACCAGCTCCAATGGCTTCAACAGCAACCGCTCCTGCAGCAAAATGTGAAACTGAAGCCACCCTTAAAGTGGATTCAGTTAGCACTACTGTGGTAGCCGCTTCTGTTGCAAGTCCATTCGGTATTGAAGCTCCTGGTACTGCAGCTCCAAAAAGTCAGTCCGCCATTACAGCAAGTGCATCAGCAGCACCAGTAGCTACGCCACCGGCCCCAGCTTCTGTTGCCACTACAGTTCCAACTACTGGCACTTCCGTACCGGGCAGTGCCTTTTCTTTTTCGAATGCCTTCAGCAGTCTAGGCAGTGCAGCAACACCCGCTGCAGCGCCCGGAGCTGCCTTGACGGCCAACACCTCCACTGCGTCCACAACAAGTAATACGTCTTCAGTTTTTGGTGGAGCAGCCGCTGGAGCAATAACAACCACAGCGGCGGCATCAGTGGTCAGCAGTCCATTCCAGTCCACAGCCAGCAGTACTGCATCGACTGGAAATATTTTCGGAAATATACCAAAGCCGGAAACGAGCATTTTTGGATCTTCAGCTGGAGGAACCGCTGCTGCGCCCACTGCTGCCGCCGCAACTCCACCAACGGGTCTTTTCGCCTCAGCAGCCATCAGCGGCGCCTCGCCCTTTAGCAGTCCGCCGGCGGGAGCGACTGCCTCTGGCGGAAACATTTTTGCCCAGGCCATGAAAACGAGTGCCTTTGCTCAACCGGCGCCAGCAGCCAGCGGTGTGGGAGGATCTATTTTTGGCGGGGCGACCAGTTCGCCCTTTGGATCGAGCTCTATTTTTGGAGGAAGTAATCCACAAAGTCCTACTTCGGGGGCTGGTGGTTCTTCAATTTTCGGACAAAACGTATTTGGACAATCTGCTCAGGCTGCAGCGCCGGCAGCAGGTGGAAATATATTCGCTAGCCCGGTCAGTTCATCGCAGCCACAACCACAGCCCTCGGCCTTCGGAGGGGTAGGAGGAGCTCCTGTAGGTGGTTCCATCTTTGGCTCAGCAGCTGCCTCTCCAGCACCTCCTGCTTCGGGCGGGTCAATATTTGGCGGTGGCAATACGTCTGGGGGATTTGGCACTTTTTCGCAATCATCCCCTGCATCCGGAGGATTTGGAAGCGTATTTGGTGGCAGCGGGTCGGTAGCCCAAACCGGATTTGGATCTCCCCAAACTCCGCAACAGCAGCCCACTGCTGGCGGATTTGGAGGCAAGCCAGTGTTTGGAGGATCGCCGGCCTTCGGTGCCAGTCCCACTTTCGGGGGAGCACCCACATTTGGGAGTCCAAAAGGATTTGGTGGATTTGGCAGTGCCACTACCACAACAACGTCCCCAGGGTTCGGCGCCGCTGCTAAGCCGACCGAAGGCAACATCTTTGAGACACTTGGAGGGCAGGACTCTGGACTGTCGTTTGGAAACCTAGCCCAAACTGGAAACTCCAATGCCCAGAAGCCAGCTTTTGGAGGGTGAGTAGCTGCACTATTTACTCCAATTTCCTGGTAATTCATATTAATTTATTCTCGTTTCAGATCAAGTTTTATGAACTATCGTTAGAACGTAATATAATATGTATTTAAAATCCTATGGTTTGTTTGTCCTCTACTCATTTGAGATAGACTTTTCTACCAATAAATTTGGAATAATTTTAAAGGCACTGTTTTGATTCGGCGAATTTGGGTTTTATTTTTATTAACTAACCGGAAAGCCATGCTGATAAGGATGGAAGACCGAGTTCTATTATTAGCTGTACTTGGTACAAAATCTGAATCATAATTCAGTCCGGGTCTTATTTCTCACTGAGAATGAAGTGTCTACAAGCTGCGATCGCGTTGTGCTTCTTGGTGCAACTGCATGCTGTAAGGTTGTTGGAGCGAAGATGTCTCATTCCATACGAACTCAACAAACTGGGAAACACCGCTCCTTGGATGGCCAGTATTAGTGACAGTCACGGCATCGTATGTCAAGGCACGCTTATTACTAGCCGTAAGTATTTGTGTCTTCTGGCCGATAGTGTCTTAGCTTTTGCATTCCATTATTATAGGCTTCGTCCTAACTGCCGCTCATTGCGTATTAAGGAAGAACCGGTTGTAAGTATCCGTCAGACCTTTCCGCGAGAGAAATGCAAAAAAAATGTTTATTTCTATTTTTCTTCAAGGTTCGTAAAGTTGGGCATAGAAAATGGAGTCTTCTCTTCAAGTCAATATCCTGTCGACAAAATCATTCCTCATTTGGAATATTCCGAATACGATTACGCAAATGATATTGCCCTTCTCCGACTTCAAAATGATGTAATCTTCAATGGTTGGTGACACCCATTTTAAAATTGTATTACCCAAATTAATTAATATTTGTTTTTTTTAGATTTTGTGAGGCCTATTTGCATTTCTCTTGATAGGAATCTTCATCAGGAGGTAGAGAGGTTGACAGAATTTGAAGCCTTCAGTGGCCAGTTGGCCAATAACGAGACCCTGAATCATATGGTTTTGGATCGTGCGGACCATTCCCAATGCGATTCAGATTTCGGATTTGTTGTTGGTGATAAAAAAATTTGCGCTGGACTCATCAATGGTCATATCTGCAACCGAGACACGGGGGGACCATTGGTGCGGTTGATTAGGATCAGAGAATATGGCGTCCTCCAATTGGGGATCACAAGTTTCGTAAAACATACGTGCTCGGGGCATGTTGTCTTCACTAACGTGATGAGCTATGTCGATTGGATTGAGTTACAACTTGAAGAAAATTCCAAAGAAATTGAAAGTACAGACCAGGACAATAATACCACCCCTCCTCCCACAAATCAGGCGTCCGCGGAAACCCAACAGGCCCAAGAACAATTTCTTATCAGTGATTGCGGAGAATATACGAGTGGAATCCATCCATGGTCCGTCAAAATCTATTGGGTTCATGAACAAAGTGCGTTCATGAACAAGGGCACGGTTATCACTGATCGTTCGTATTTTTATTTATATTCAATATAGTTTTATATTTAATTTGGTATACATTCAAATTGATAATATTTAATACATTCTTCTAGGCTTCCTTTTGACGAATGCCCAAAATATGACGGACGACCCAAAAAAAATGTGAGTAATTTGGTTGATTTTGAACTTGATTTAGAGCACTTGCAATTTTTTGCAATTTCAGAGAAGTGACTATGGTGGATTCAACAGGATCTTATGAGTATCTTGTGGATATGGTGTCGAAACATCCAAAGTATCAGGACGGATATGAGAACGATATAGCGTTGTTGCGTTTGACCAGTCCTCTTCCCTCGACCAGTAATTTCTGTACATTGTGTTTCTAGAATTTGTATAATACATAATTCCTATGCATATTTTCAGTGAAACCGATCTGCCTAATCATCGACCCCGAAATGAAGGAAAAGGTGGTTAACCTAAGATATAGCTTTATTATTAAAGAAAATAATAATGCTTTAATAAAACATGTTAGCCGTCTTACTTCTAACCAATGTGCGACAAGAATAGAAGAACCAATTGGTCAAAATCAGTTCTGCGTGGTAATACCTTTGGGGACAAAATATGGCAGTCCTGGAGACGTAATTGGCCTAGATTTAAACGATAATGGAAAACACAAGTATTTAATTACCGGAATCACAAGCTATTCAAGAAATGCTATTAAAATTGTCACTGACGTCGTACAACATTCGAAATGGATTAGTGACTTCATAATGTTAAATTAACAATAATGGGATGTGTGCTTTAATGTATATCTCTTGGAATTTATATAATAAATCAATTTCACCCAACTTATGAAATAAAATTTCGCATGAAATACTAATGTGCTGATAAGGAAGATTATTATTTTCATATTTAAGCTGTGCTTTCCCGGGCAAATGGTCATTCGTTTTCAGAACTTTCGTAAGAAATGAGGGCTCTAGTTTTTGCGATTGCGTTGTGCTTTGTGTTTGAACTGAACGATGCCAGGTTCCTGGAGAAGAGATGCATATCTCCAGGCCAAGCCAAAAGTAAGCCATATGTCAAAATATTGAATGGAAAAGATGCTCCCAGGGTTCCGTGGATGGCCGGTATATTTGATGAAGAGCGATTCTTATGTGGAGGCACTCTCATTACAAGCCGTAAGTATTTCCTTACTCACTTATTGCTATTGTTCTTCGAATTGCACAAATTTTATTTCTATAGGGTATGTTCTGACGGCCGCTCATTGCAAAAAAGATGTACCGATGTAAGTGATGGAAACATTTTTTTTCATAAATCAAATTTATTCGCACGCTTGTCGTATATTGCCTTAAAAATTCTCCGAAAAGTAAAAGAATCTTTTATTAAAATTGTTATCAGTTTAAGACTTACGCGTAGCTTATATGAATCATTCCCTTAAAGAGCTCTCAAAATATGTACTAAAAATATTAAATTCTTCTTCAAGGTACGTAGTTTTGGGCGTCTACAATATAAGTAAAGCTTCTATTCGTAGAGAAGTTGAGGAAGCAACCACTCACCCTTCGTACTCTGACGACACTTATGAAAATGATATCGCTCTGTTTCGACTCAAGGACGAAGTGGTGTTTAATGGTGCGTATTAAAATGCTTATATATCCAAATTTTTAAATCTATTTATTCATCTTCTTCTACAGATAGGGTGACCCCCGTTTGCCTTTCTCTGAATATCGCCAAGGGTGCTTGGCAGGTGGAGCATAAGGAGAAATTTGATGCTTTCGGTTGGGGATTAACTCAGAGTGGGAAAATCAGCGATAATTTGCAAACCATTTCTATGAAGCCATACGAGCGTCAGCGCTGCTCCCAAAATCTGAAACAGGAGATCAGTGAAATGCAGATATGCGCTACAAACCCGGAGGGTGACACATGCACCGGAGACTCTGGCGGCCCGTTAGTTGCCGACGCGTCCACTGAAGAAAATCATCACTTCTACATACAATGGGGGATCGTAAGCTATGGGGATAAGAACTGCTCGGGGGTTGGAGTCTATGTCAACGTTATAAAATATGCCAACTGGATTGAAAAGACCATAAAACCTCCTTCGCATGCGACAGCAGTAGTACCGGTTCCGGACAATCGGTGGTTTCTCGACGATGACTGCGGAACATTCAACCGTTCGGTATTTGGCGCTGACCGTCTTCCGTACGACGTTAAAATATATGGTCCTAACTTAATCGCCAAAGGCACGATTATCGCTAAAAGTAAGTGGTCTTTGTGGAGTGTCGTTTTGATCATAAAATATGTTCCGAATTTGAATTAATGTCTTCCGCAGGTTTTGTTCTGACGAATGATAAAAATATTCTACTTAGTCCAGAGCCAGACACTCTGTAAGTAAACAAGTTCAAATAACTTGCAGAGTTCCTAACATTTTCTTCCCCCCCCCCCCCCCCCCCCCAGAGAAGTGGCCTTTATAAATCCAGTTGGTTCTTATGAAGAAGCTACGGTGGATGAAGTCAAAAAATCGAATGGCTTAGCTTTGCTTCATCTGCGACACCCCCTATCCCCTATAGGTGATTTAACTCAAAGTGGCATTCAAATTATTGTTGACCCAATGACTATGCATCCTATTTGCAGTTAAACCGATCTGCTTGATGGTCAACAGAAACAATAGGGCCGAGCTTGCCAGAGTGGGTTTGTATTTAGCAAATGGAAGTGACGAACTGATGCGGCTACCCAGTGACCAGTGCGCGGAAACAATTGGGAAATTTATTGATCCGAGTCAGTCCGAGGCCTGTGTTGTGTTCCCCGACGCGGTAAAACAGCGCCCAAGTCCTGGCGATACCTTTGGAGTGTGGGTACTGATGGGTAATGAAACTTACAGATATACTATTGTGGGAAGCGCCAGCTACTTAAGTAATGGCGTCCAAGTTCTCACCGATGTCCTGGATAGAACGGATTGGATCTGGAGAACAATCCAAAACATTGAAATGCCGGATGAATCTTTTTTTAATTAAAACATCCAGTCGACGTATTTTATCTCACTTCGTATTTACTTAATGCATATATTTAATTTGATTAAATACAGTGACTATGTTCCTTTGCACATTTACGGATAATATAATGCGAAAACATTCTGAATGCACTTATTACCTAATTATAATGATATCTGGATCATTTTGTGTTTGTGTTTGTGTGTAGCATGCTTGATTTGATTTACATACATAATCGTAAGAGCTGTAATGTCTATAAAATATATACAATTCTCTAAGTTGCGGTATCATGCGTTGTGCGATTTTTGTGGTAAAGCTTGCGCGTCCGGAGCGCTGCAGCACAAACTGCTTTATGGCAAAATCAAAACGAGGGACGGGGAGAGCTCCGACAGGACTTTGTTGACATTTTCATTTTTACGCAAATTATTCAAAGCTTTTTAGCTAAGCTGGTTCCTTTAGTATTTATCCAGCACGGTTGTTGTTTGGACACAGGCGACACAGGACGGACGGAGAAGAGCTTAAAACGAGACTTTAAATTATCGAAGGCGGCACCTTTGGGGGCTTAGTGCTTCGGGTCCTTGTTGTAGTCCACATAGACGCGCACCACCTCGCCGGAATACTTGCGTTGCGAGGGCATGAAGTAGAAGTCGGGTGTGTCGGATCCGCCGTTCTGCCGGGGATCGTCCCGCGACCGATCATACCCAGAGTCTCGGTCCCTGTCCTGGCGATTGCGGCGCTCCTCCTCTCGCTCACGCTCTCGCTCCCGCTCCCGGTCCCGGCTTCCCTGGCGGGTTGCCCGACGATCGTGGGTATAATAGCCGGAGGGCTGCATGCTAGCCGGACTCTGCTGGTAGTGGTGCGCTTGGCGGGGCAGAGAGTAGGCCCGCTCCGCATAGGAACTGCGGGAGTAGGGGGCTCCTGCCCCGGTGGCGCTGCTCTCCTGGGTGGATCGTCCGTTGGAGCGACTGCCACTGCTCTTGCCCTGGCCGTTGGGACTTTCGTAGTACAACTGAGACTTGCTGGTGGGCGAGTGGGACATGGGCAAGGTGGTCTGCTGGCTGCTGGTGGTGGACTGGTGACGGTGACGCGACTTCTCCTTGTTCGTTGTGCCGGCGTTCATCTGTTTCTCCTCCGTCTCTCCGTAAGGATCGAAGGCGTAGTTGGTGTTGGACGCGAACTCCTTCCACGGTGAGTTCTGGATGAGCTTCTCCTGCAATCATAGACAGAGACAGATTAGGGCGGAACATCTTGGGATCAATCCTCCTCCAGTCAGCATTTGGTTGGGTGGAAGCTCTGGTCTATGGTCTATGGTCTATGGTATGTGGGGTGAGCCTGACAGGTACTGCAACTGCTCTGGAATGTGCCTTGTGCCTTACGTTAAAGTCGAATCACTCTACCATTGAACTCAAATAAAGGACCAGGAGGTGGGGATCGGGTTAAAAAGTGATGTGATGCTAATTCTATCTGGTGTGAAAATCTATATGTTAAGAGCAGGGATGACAAGGATTCTAAACTCTTATTTTGCTTATGAAAATACTCCTAAATTTTGGTATATATTATTATTATTTTTTTTTTTTGAAGGAAATAGCATATATCAAATACTGACTGGCCAGGAGAGCCCAAACACAGACTTAATTGAATGCAAATGGATGTGATTAGACTGGAAACATAGAAATGGGTTAAGGAGACAGAAAGCAATAGAGAGAAGTACATATATATTGGAGAGGAGCACAAAGAGACAGTCCCTTTCAGAGTGACGGGGTGAGTGGGTGGGATTTTTGGGTGGGTGGGTTAGGTGACAAGGTGTTAATACCACAACAGAAACCACAAGAAAATAAAGACAGTTTTCAATTACCCATTTGGTTATAGAATTTTGATAAAACGCGGCACACGCACACACACGCAGATACAGATACAGATACAGTTCAGATGCAGATACAGATACAGATTGATAAAAATATTTGAAAGGATACTGGAATTTAAACTATCTATGATATTAACTTTTAAATAGAAATCATATAATGCTTTTAAGGCAGTTGTAGCTGTATCTCGGGTTCAGATGGATCGGGCAGTGGGATATCCTATACGTAATCTGATCTTAACACTGATGGGGATTGTACTGATTGTGAGTCTTATAGATCGCTAGAGGGCTGATAGTATCGCTGGTGCTGTCGCTGTTGATACATGCGCCACTCTTCGGGAATCACGTAAACCAGCTTTGAACGACAGGAACGACAATGTTTAAATATTATTAGGAAAGGAATGAGTAGCCTGGCCAGCACAGAGAAAAATAAATGGCAAACAATAAACCTAAAATGAAACATTTCCAAGAAATGTGACTCAATGTGGTAATCACACATCTCTATTTTCCTTATCTCTACTTTTTTTTATGAAAAATATATTATATAATGACTGTTTTTTTTATGAAATTGGTGAACTTATGTTTCTCTGTGCTGTGCATATTTGGTATGCTGACCCATTTAGTCGAGTTCAGATTCGTCTACCGACTCACCTTGGTGCTTTTGCTTTTGCGGGACGTCTTCCAGATGGTGCAGAAAGCCTGGATGAGGGCGATGAGCACCAGGGCGGCAATCAGGCCCAGAACAATGTACAGACGTGTCTCGGACAGGTCGAAGAATGAGAGCAGCGTCTCCTTGGCACTGGGCTCCGAGGCGCTCTTGTCTGAAAATTAATGACAAATTCATCCCACTGTTTCAATTGAAGTCCCACGGGAGACTTACATTCCAAGGCTTCAAAGTCCAGATACTGCGGATCCACTGTCAGCGAACCAACGCGACCGGTGGCGATTTGATCCTTCAGGGCCGAGCGAATGGCATCGGCATTCTTTTGGGCTGCCACTTCTCCGTTCTTGTCCACCGTATTGTTGTCCAGATCGTGCACCTTCTCCACATCCGACTTGTCGAACATGGCCTGAACCTTGGCCTTCAAGGTGCTGCCCTCTCTGCGAATAGCCAACCAACAACATCAATATTAGGCGACCTTGTGGGATTTAAGTCAACTTACTTCTCGAATCCCAGGATCTCCGTTTTGTAGTAACCAGTCAGGGCACTGAGGATGCCATTGAAGGAGTCCGAAATGGTGGCTGCCAAGTTATTGAACTCCACGGTGCCGGGTTTGGGTGCCTCGTACGACTCGCCCAGGTTCATCAGCTTGACGCCCACGGCGTAGACCAAGCGACTGGGCGCCGGAGTGCTGGTGCCCACGAAAACGGCTTCCAGTTCTGTCAGATGTATAGATTTTAGCCACAAAACGTATAGAATCTCAAAGGAGCAGCCTTACCTTTGCCACAGGACTTTATGCAGACACGACGCGAAGAGATTGGCGGCACCTGTTCGTGTTTCCTTATTTTCTTGTTCACCACATTGAAGGCTCCACCCAAGACCGGGAAGAACAGGTACAGGCAATGGTCGTCCGTAAAGGAGAGGTCCTGCTCGTCGTTACTGACGCGCTTGCGATTGAACTCCAGTATTGTCACGCCCTTCTCGATGCGTCCGGAGGCGTTGTAGATGTCCTGGCGATCGTCCAGCTTCGGCGGAGCATAGCCCAGCACCCAGGTGTCCATGAGGAAGGGCCGGCCACTGCGTGCGTCCACCCAGCCAATGATCGAGTCCGTCTGGGACATTCTCTGGTCATCGCTGAAGCCGATGCCTGTCCAGGTCTGGGTGTTCGAGGTCTCGATATGCCAGCGCATCTCGTCACCCTTGCCGGCGGTCTCCCAGCTGGCGTAGTACTCGCAGGTGTGCTCCTCCGGCGAGCAGTTCGAAGGGTACTTCCAGTGGCCATAGCAATCATTGTCCAGGACATTGGTGCTCAGATCACTGCGATCAGTGCTCGTGGCGGGCTTATCCTTTTCTGTTGTGAACGCCATTAATATATGTTGGACATAATGAGAAGGAAGGTTCTTACCGAAGAAGTTGATTTGCGTGGCGCCGCGTTGCATCTGGTGACCGTGGTACTTGAGCTCGTCCGGCTGATAGAAGTCCTTGACGGATGAGGCCTCTGTCTCTAGGCCGGAGGCCGGCACATGCACATAGCTATTCGGTTCCTGGCCCTTGGCCCAGATCACGTGAGTCAGAGCATCGTCCAGGGTGTGGTCGGTGGGTTCGTTGGAGACCAGCTTCTTGCGGAAGATAATGGTGGTCACGCCGTTCTCCTCAAAGCCAGTTCCCAAGGCCAGGTTTGACTTTCCGCCGTAGAACTCGTCGCTGCGTGGCGTCGACCGATCCCTGGTATAATAGTCACCCACTCGACTGGCCATTCCGCGGGCAGATCCAATCACAATATCCGTGCAGTCCATGGGGTTGAAGTCGTGTCGGGGTGTGTACGGATTCAGTCGATACTTGGCGGAATCTGGAGGGAAGAATCGAAAAGATATTTTCTTTCTCAGTTTTTTTAGATGAAGTATAAGCTTACCTGTGGCTTCACGACGATGACGATCAGATTGGGTGCTAACGCGGTAGGAAACACTAGTGGACACGGAGGTAACTCCTTCCAGTGGGATGTGCTCCTTCGCCACCCTCTTGGACTTGGCGCCATTCTTGGAATCTGTTTCAGGTTCACTCTTCGGCTCTGGTTCGCTGTTGGGTTCACTTGTGGGCTCGGGCTCGCTTTGAGGTTCGCTTGTGGGCTCCGGCTCGCTCTTGGGCTCTGGTTCGCTCTTAGGCTCGCTCTTGGGCTCTGGTTCGCTCTTAGGCTCGCTCTTGGGCTCTGCTTGGCTTTCGGGCTCGCTCTTAGGCTCAGGTTCGCTCTTAGGTTCACTCTTAGGCTCGCTCTTGGGCTCTGCTTGGCTTTCGGGCTCGCTCTTAGGCTCAGGTTCGCTAGACGGTTCACTCTTAGGCTCACTCTTGGGCTCTGGCTCGCTCTTAGGTTCGCTCTTAGGCTCGCTCTTGGGCTCTGGTTCGCTCTTAGGCTCGCTCTTGGGCTCTGCTTGGCTTTCTGGCTCACTCTTAGGCTCAGGTTCGCTCTTTGGTTCACTCTTAGGCTCAGCTTGGCTCTGAAATTTGCTTTCGGGCTGGATTCTAAGCTCTGCTTTCTTTTGTGGCTCACTCTGAGGTTCACTCTTAGGCTCAGCTTCACTTGCTGGCTCGCTCTTAGGCTCCGGCTCGCTATTCGGTTCGCTCTTAGGTTCCGGCTCGCTCTTCGGTTCGCTCTTAGGCTCGGGCTCGCTAGAAGGCTCACTCTTAGGCTCGGGCTCACTAGAAGGCTCACTCTTAGGCTCCGGTTCGCTATTAGGCTCGCTCTTCGGCTCCGGTTCGCTATTAGGCTCGCTCTTCGGCTCTGGTTCGCTATTAGGTTCGCTCTTAGGCTCGGGTTCGCTGCCCGGCTCGCTCTTAGGTTCAGGTTCGCTCTTAGGCTCACTCGTTGGCTCGCTCTTGGGCTCTGCCTCGCTTCCTGGCTCGCTCTTGGGCTCTGGCTCGCTCTTGGGTTCCGGCGCAGGACTCTCCAGAGTTGTGGTGAGATCACCAATGTCCCGAACCAACGGGAAGTTCTTGCACTCCGGGGTGAGGTTGCGGGGCCTCCAGCCCAGACCCACCCACGAGGTGCTGTTCACCTTGAGCACCACTTCGATTTCCTTCTGCTCCTCCAGGAGTCGCCAGTACATGTGGTAGTCGGGGGAGAGCTCCTTTTTGGCGTAGGAGGAGAGGTCCAGGCTGGTGGTCTTGAAGGGCGACCGCTTGTTGCATCCGATGCCAAACCAGCCAAAGTTACAGTAGCACTGTCGCTGGGGCAGCGAGGTGCCTCCCAAGTCGACGCACTTGCCCTGGACACCGCAGTCGGCGTCGGCGGTGCACTCGTCCTTGTACTGGCACTGCGGGCCGTAGAAGTTTTTGTCGCACTTGCAGCGAGACGGGAAGTACTTGCCATTTCCGGAGCAGGTTTCCTTGAAGTCCTTGCGCTGCCGAACGTCCACGTCCGCGCAGGACCAGAAGCGGTAGCTGTTGGACCACTCGTCTGCCTGGCGGAGCAGTCGCAGGGTGCAGTTGAAGCACTCAAAGTCCTTGGGTATGGCCACCTGATACGCCTGGGCCCTGTGGTTGCAATGTTGAATATTTTATCTTAATTGGTATCGAATGAGATAAGAGAAACTCACGTGACATCTGTGCGCACAAACTCCGAGTTATTCACATGGGGCGTCAAATCCAAAACAGGTCGATCAAGGGCATCCAATAGTTGCAACCGAAAGCCGCCCTGGAAAAGTCACAATTATGAATATGATTATATGGTTATGGTTATGGTTGCGCCAAAACAATGACTGAGAACTTGTGACGCGATGTCGTGTAGATTCACAAACATGGGAATCTTCAATCTCGATCTTGGCTCTACGATCTTGGCTGTACAGTGAGGCAATGGATTCTCGGCTAATTAGAGCTTCGGGCATCGGAACCACAAAGGGGCGTGAGTGTGCCACAGATCCACTTACCTTGTGCGGATAGGCCAAGTGCCAGGTGACGTTGAACTGCGATCCGGCGAGCAGGGAGGTGCGTATCGAGCCTGGAACGGAACGAAATCAGAGCGTGATCAGTGAGCCGGTGATTATGGGTGACAGTTGCCGTCGAGGGCCGGCTCGAGTCTCATAATTAAGTGCATTTTGCCTCCCCTTCCCCCACAAGCCCTTTGGACTGGTTCTGCATTGAATGGCAACGAGTGCACCTGCAGTCCCGCCCCTTCCCCCATGGCAAATTGTGCATGACAGGTATGTATGTTTTCTTCTCTTCTCTTTTTTATTTTTTTTTTTTAATAACCCAGCCCCAAAACATCTTTGTAAACCTGCCCAGACGAATCTCATACTCGTCCGTTGCATAACACACTCGTGCGGTAATCTTCGCTGACCAGCTGTGAAAAAATTACAACCTGAATGGAGGGACACTGCCAAATATTTCGGCTTGGTTATGATCTTTGATCCTAGAAATGGTTTCCTCATTGGCGGACTCTGTTTTGTCGCAGTGTAGAGTCGGGGTAGCTATCATGGACCGGCTCGCACATCGTTGGCAGTCAATAGCCGGCGAGTCGCTAATTGAGGCCAATAAACGTTTATGGCGATGCTGGCTGGGATCTCCGCCGAAAGCGAAAGGAGGAGTGTCACTTTCCAACCCGTGTCTCTGTCTTTTTTCCTCTGAAATCTTTCTCTCAAATAAGGAAGCTGAAAATTATGATTACTGCTACCACGAGATCGCGCAGCCAGTTAGCCAAAGTCACCACCAAAGCAAAGTGGCCAATATGGCAAAAAATAGCACTGACCACTTGAATCATTCGATTGTGCAGCTGGTCATCGTCGTCTCCAAATATGGACATAAGCTGGCAGCTGGATGGATCGACATGACACCGAGTGGTATATCAAGTGGGACAAGCATAACAATTGCATGGATTCTAGGGTATGTCCCAGTCGAAGTGCAGCTGCGGTTGCCGTTTGTGGGTCACTGGACGTGTTCCTTGGCCGGCAAACTCTTGATTTCTATTGCGCAACCTGTGGCGGGAAATCAGCTTCCATTCGACTGGAGCTTCTCTGTTTCTGGGCCAATCTCCGATGCAAATCAGTTCGATTTCAATGCGTTCTTAACATGTCAGTGAACACAGACCACACACACACACACCATGCCTACCCGCCGGGGAGCTTTGTTTTCTTTTTTATTAAACTTTTTGTGAAACGGAAAAGCCACCAAACCAGATCGAGAAATGGGTTAACCGACTAGCGGTGGATAAATCAAGTGTTCCCATTAATAAATCGAAACAACACACAAATTATGTCCGAAAAGGGGCGGCACCTACATATCTGGGTATCTGAGTATCTGAGTATCTTAGTATCCGAATCTGAATCGCATCCCAGGCCATGCACCAAATTAGCAGGTGTGTTTTGTTTTCATTTTTTTTTTTTTCATATTCACGTTTCTCATGGTCTCCCGGGTCCGATCGGTTGAAATTTTCTGGTTAATATTTTGTACGCTTTTTCGTGTTTCGTGTTTTGCTTCTACTCTGTCATATTTCCCATGAGCACAGGCCCGCGAAAGTTGTTCACCTTTGCTTGGTTTTGGAGGCTGCTACTGCTGCTGCTGTAATTTGTATCTGTATCTGTGTATCTTGGGGGCTGTGCATTTGTGTGTGAGTGTGTGTGAGTTGTGGTGGTTGAGCTTGAACTCGCCGGCATCGTCTGGCCATTTCGAAAGTCCGTCCCGCTCCACCGCTGGATTCAAATCAAATCGGTCGGGGCCGCCTTGGATCGGCTTCTCTCTTCTGGCGGAGATGCGCGTGAAATCGGTTTATAATTGATTGGAAACCTTACTAATTTGATAGCAACATGAATTCCATTGATAGTCAAAGGGGAGGATCACTTTTGGTGTTGATTGAATTTTTTTTCCAAATCAATTTCCAAAGCAAAGATTTATGAAGTTTTTAGACACTGGTGAGTCACTGTTGGAAGGTGTCCCATCCATGGGTTGTGGACATGGGTGGACGACCCTGACAGGCACTTTAATAATGGGTGGCATTACATCATGCCCCCAACTCCACCCTATCCCCCCTGAGGCAATTTGCTTGTTGATAGAAGAATGTTTGCTTGCATGCATTCTAATTGCATGAAGCACCCAGCAACACATCCATCCAAATATGGAATCCGCCTCTCACGTAGCCTCCAACTAAGACTTCCGCAATGCACGGTTGTTCACTGTACAGTGTACAGTGTGCACTGCAAATGGTTGACAAATACACTTCCAGGCAGCCGCCTAACGAAGCGTTGCACATGCGCCGTGGAGGGCAATAAATTTCAGCATTCCTTGTAGCTGGTTGCCGGGGGTAGGGGACTGGGGAATGGGGAGTGGCCAACATGCCATAAAATTAATTTCGCTTTGGCAACCCTACGCTGGCACAGCCACAGCTAGAGACACCAGTTGCCACCGTTCAACGCTGTGGCTGCCACTGCCGCAAATTAACCTGACCAAGTGGTTAACATCTTGCCAGCTTTGGCAGCTCTCGATATTTTCTGTGGTGCACTTGGAGAAATATTTGCCAAGCTAGTTACCCAAAGATGGTCTAAGAACAGAGTTTTTTTTGTAGCCATTTTGTTAGTGCAACATTTGCATTCGCTGCTGTTGCAGTTGGAAGTGTGGTTCGTGTGGTGTTGCTGCCGCTGTGGTCAAGGAGTTTCGCTTTAGTTAATTGCTCGTGACGCTGTCTTGGCCAAAACCACTGCCAGACCCCCGTCCAGAGGCAAGCCAAGCCGATCCAATCCAATCCGATCTGCACTCCACTTTACTGCCACTTGCAGTTTTCGGTATTTATGGTTTTCCATCGACTCCCGATGCAGATACATTTCAACAGATGCATTTGCAAATTCTGTAGCGAGCATATTTATGCATTCCCCCGGCCATATTACGTATACGTAGCGGGGTCCAAATGTCATTTGTAGCCTGGTGGACTCATTGATATTCTGAATGGCCCACAATGCGACATTTCGCTACAGGATTTAGCCACAATGGGGATCTGTTGGACTGAATTATGAGCTCGCGATGCAGTTGGCCAGTTGGCCATATTGAAAAACCCCCATAAGTTCAACTCCGACAGACTAATTGACATTTACACTGCGCTGATGGCCGTCCATAATTATTGGAACCGATGTTTTGTCAATCCCAGTGGATGCATTTCCCAATCGGTGACACAAGAGGCGACCACAACTTGACCTCCATTCCAGTTCCAGTGTGCTCGTCACTCAGAAAATCACAATTACGAGCCGAGTGGAGTCGCGTCTCTGCGGCCATAAAAAAAAAACATGGAAACAAAGCCAAATCAAAACAAATCGTGTGGCAGCCGACACAGAAACAAAGCCAAAGCCAGAAAAGAGTGTCAAACACGGACAAATTGAGTTGGATTAAAAGATACTCTTGTAGATACCCTGGTGGTGAAGAGGTGCTCCACTGAGGGGCCACAAGAAACACACAATTCCAACAAGCTGCGAGATGCGGCAACAAGAGGTCAGTCCCCACTTTCCTTTCCTGCGTTTTGTTTTTTCTGCCCCACTGAACAAAATGCAACCTAAAAGTGGCCAACTTGTGGTATTGCAACAGACCAGAGACCAGCGGAGAGTTGGATAAAAATTGCCCAAGATATAGACATCGGAGGGGCTATATACGGATATCCTGGGGATTCCAAGGGGGTCCATCAGGAAAAAAGTGAAAAACATCGATCAAAAATTTCGATTCGGGGTTTTGATGCAGATTGATGGAGAATCGATCCACAAATGTTTTAAGGTATTCCGCTCATGAATCGGATAAAAATTGCCCAAGATATAGACGTCGGAGGGGCCATATACGGATATCCTGGGGTTTCCAAGGGGGTCCATCAGGAAAAAGTGAAAAACATCGATCAAAAATTTCGATTCGGGGTTTTGATGCAGATTGATGGAGAATCGATCCACAAATGTTTTAAGGTATTCCGCTCATGAATCGGATAAAAATTGCCCAAGATATAGACGTCGGAGGGGCCATATACGGATATCCTGGGGTTTCCAAGGGGGTCCATCAGGAAAAAAGTGAAAAACATCGATCAAAAATTTCGATTCGGGGTTTTGATGCAGATTGATGGAGAATCGATCCACAAATGTTTTAAGGTATTCCGCTCATGAATCGGATAAAAATTGCCCAAGATATAGACGTCGGAGGGGCCATATACGGATATCCTGGGGTTTCCAAGGGGGTCCATCAGGAAAAAAGTGAAAAACATCGATCAAAAATTTCGATTCGGGGTTTTGATGCAGATTGATGGAGAATCGATCCACAAATGTTTTAAGGTATTCCGCTCATGAATCGTATAAAAATTGCCCAAGATATAGACGTCGGAGGGGCCATATACGGATATCCTGGGGTTTCCAAGGGGGTCCATCAGGAAAAAAGTGAAAAACATCGATCAAAAATTTCGATTCGGGGTTTTGATGCAGATTGATGGAGACTCGATCCACAAATGTTTTAAGGTATTCCGCTCAAGAATCGGATAAAAATTGCCCAAGATATAGACATCGGAGGGGCCATATACGGATATCTTGGGGTTTCCAAGGGGGTCCATCAGGAAAAAAGTGAAAAACATCGATCAAAAATTTCGATTCGGGGTTTTGATGCAGATTGATGGAGAATCGATCCACAAATGTTTTAAGGTATTCCGCTCATGAATCGGATAAAAATTGCCCAAGATATAGACGTCGGAGGGGCCATATACGGATATCCTGGGGTTTCCAAGGGGGTCCATCAGGAAAAAAGTGAAAAACATCGATCAAAAATTTCGATTCAGGGTTTTGATGCAGATTGATGGAGAATCGATCCACAAATGTTTTAAGGTATTCCCCTCATAAATCGGATAAAAATTGCCCAAGATATAGACGTCGGAGGGACCATATACGGATATCCTGTGGATGCCAAGGGGGTCCATCAGGAAAAAAGTGGAAAAAATCGATCAAAAATTTCGATTCAGGGTTTTGATGCAGATTGATGGAGAATCGATCCACAAATGTTTTAAGGTATTCCGCTCATGAATCGGATAAAAATTGCCCAAGATATAGACGTCGGAGGGGCCATATACGGATATCCTGGGGTTTCCAAGGGGGTCCATCAGGAAAAAAGTGAAAAACATCGATCAAAAATTTCGATTCAGGGTTTTGATGCAGATTGATGGAGAATCGATCCACAAATGTTTTAAGGTATTCCGCTCATGAATCGGATAAAAATTGCCCAAGATATAGACGTCGGAGGGGCCATATACGGATATCCTGGGGATGCCTAGGGGGTCCATCAGGAAAAAAGTGGAAAAAATCGATCGAAAATTTCGATTCGGGGTTTTGATGCAGATTGATGGAGAATCGATCCACAAATGTTTTAAGGTATTCCGCTCATGAATCGGATAAAAAGTGCCCAAGATATAGACGTCGGAGGAGCCATATACGGATATCCTGGGGTTTCCAGGGGGTCCATCAGGAAAAAAGTGAAAAAAATCGATCGAAAATTTCGATTCGGGGTTTTGATGCAGATTGATGGAGAATCGATCCACAAATGTTTTAAGGTATTCCGCTCAAGAATCGGATAAAAATTGCCCATGATATAGACGTCGGAGGAGCCATATACGGATATCCTGTGGATGCCAAGGGGGTCCATCAGGAAAAAAGTGAAAAAAATCGATCGAAAATTTCGATTCAAGGTTTTGATGCAGATTGATGGAGAATCGATCCAGAAATGTTTTAAGGTATTCCGCTCATGAATCGGATAAAAATTGCCCAAGATATAGACGTCGGAGGGGCCATATACGGATATCCTGGGGTTTCCAAGGGGGTCCCTCAGGAAAAAAGTGAAAAAAATCGATCGGAAATTTCGATTCGGGGTTTTGATGCAGATTGATGGAGAATCGATCCACAAATGTTTTAAGGTATTCCGCTCAAGAATCGGATAAAAATTGCCCATGATATAGACGTCGGAGGAGCCATATACGGATATCCTGTGGATGCCAAGGGGGTCCATCAGGAAAAAAGTGAAAAAAATCGATCGAAAATTTCGATTCAAGGTTTTGATGCAGATTGATGGAGAATCGATCCAGAAATGTTTTAAGGTATTCCGCTCATGAATCGGATAAAAATTGACGCTGAAAAAAAAATCTGTTTCAGCGATAAAAATAGAAAACCCTATTAGAAACCTCAAAATACCTGCCACCAATGTCGCGGATAGTGACCGGAATACTTAGAAACCGAGGCACCGAACAACCCTGTTCCTGCCCCCAGCGACTTCTGTGTGTGTCGTAATGGACGAGTGAAAGTTTTTCACTTGCAGCAAGTTGCATTGGCATTCCACTTGCCTCGCGTCGGCACATACATCATCGTCATGAAGGCGGCAAGTGAGCCAGGCGCAGTGGCCTCAGAGGCAGTTTCTGTTGCAACTGAAATGGAAGTGGCAGAGCCCGGCGTCCGAATACGCGTTTGGCAAGCTGCAGCAGCCGCTGGCGAAGGCAAAAGTTGTCATGCCCCGAAATGGGTTAAACGTGCCACCGGCCGCGGCCAGGCGGGCAGGTGGCCCACGTTGCGTATACGCAATATAATTAACAGCAAGCGCCGCAGCAGAAACAAAGCCAAATGAAACTGCAAGCAATATTGAAAATGAAAATAAATGCTGCGCACAAAAATGTCGCTCAACGGGTTGTACCTCAAGGTACCTGAATGCCATAGTGTTCCCGAACGGTGCCGGTACAGTACATAATGCGAATGAGTGTGCGATACTTTATAGACATATCCATGGAAATTGATTTGGCATTTTGATGCGGCACACGTGTTCCGACCAGTTGCCAGTCGCCAGTCGCCAGTTACCAGTTGCCAATTACCAGCCATCTCAAGGCAATTGTCGGCTATAATTGATATGCAAACGGTATGGATGGGACTAGCCCCAAAAGTAAACCCTTACCCTGGCCCCTTGACTCGATATTATTGAAATTTCCAAACTGAAGAGCCGTCGGAAAGGTGTTATTTTAATTTGTTTTCATTTTTCGAAAGTGCATAAGAAATTCAACGACACAACATAATCATAATACTCATAATTTGTGTGACCCAATTTCTGGGTATTGGGATCCACACGCATCGAATAAAAAATATGTGAAAAAAAAAAACTAAAAAAATAAAGAAACACACACACCTGCCAACGAATGGTGGCAAGTGAATGGCGGCCAAGTTGCTTCTCTGCTCGCTCGCGATATGCAAATTAATTGGTAACACTTTGCTCAGCCGCAGCAACAAAAGCCAGGCAAGTAGCATTGAGCAAGATGCCGCACATACATAACAACAATAACAACAAAGCCGCAGCATAGAGGGGGCATATAATATGCATATGATCGTAGAGGGGGGCAGCCGGGATTATGCAACCAGCGAGTGCAAAAGCAAAAGTGCACGTCTCTTGGAAATTATGAATAAAATCAAACAGCATGCAGTGCGTTTCAGAGCCATAAGCCATTAGCGGCTCCACACGAATGACACAATTTGATACGATTTCAATGCATTCAAGGCCAGGCTTTATTCGCAGCTACAGTGGAGCTTGCCTAAAGCCCCCAAACTGTGATATTTAAATGGAACTATAAGCTCATAATCTTTGGTCAGCTAAACTCAACTCAAACTATTTATGTTTTCAGTTATGCCGTTAACTTACTTAAGGCTTATGAAACGCACTGTAGCTGTAGTTATGCTCATGTGTGAATCGAACGTGCTTGGCCAATTACAGCTCTCGGCCAACAAAGAGCGCATAACCAGCGGCAATAAGCCATAATATTAAAATCGAAGCGTGCCTGGCAGACGGATTCGTGTTAGCTAAGTTGGCCAATATTTAGCCAGTAACTGTTAACTTGGTAACAGAAATAAATATTAAATGCAAACTTACCCTTTGGCATGCCGCATGGCGCCTTGGTGCGGGAATTGTCCAAAAAGTCCAGGTCGTACTTGCGGGCAGGTGGATAGGTGAGGGCCACATGCGCCTCCGATCCGAAGTAACCGAGGTAGCAGCACCCGGCTAGGAGCACCAGCAGGGCCCCCAGTCTTGTATTATTTATGGACATTTTGTATTCGAATAATTTATTTCTTTTCAATTTTTTGGCGATTGTCGGGGAGTTTCCTTTCGGCATTAGCACCGCGAACCGTCGCTATTCAAAGCTCTTCTCTCTTTCACTTCTTTTGTGTAATTGATTTTTACGGGGATTTCTGCGTTTTGGTCGGCAGGTATGTGTGGAAATTATAAAATTATATAATTGATTTGGTTACACGGCCCGAACGGCAACGAATTGGCCAAACATTTCAGCCGGCTGCCGAGTGGGACCCTGAAAAGAAACAGTATTTATAGATTTATTAGCCGAGAATTGCATAAGGCGGAGGGATCTAGCCAAGATGATTTATGCCATTGGCCAAAACAATGACTAGGAAATTTCCCACCACCACCTCCCCCATTAAAGTTTCTTTCGCGATGAAAAATTCAGAAAGTGTCGAAAGATTCGTTTCACTTTTCCCTGCAGATTTTCAGAGTGACGAGGCGACAGATACAACTTCGATGCGATGTATCTTTGGGGGAGCTAAGCTGCGTGTGAAGCTCAGTTCAATGTTCGATCGGAACGCCTCGGGCATACATATATATATATCTATTTTTTTTTTATATTATGTACATGTGTATGTACTTATCCAACGCCTTCGCAGGTGAGTGAAATCGAAGGCCTTGCCGCGTTCCACAGACTAATCAAAGCCAATGACAGCTGCCCCCCAGCGAGTCAAACTCTAAGATACTTAGACACTTTGGGTACTAAGTCCCAAAATCCACCGAAAAAAATATAAAGCTTGGCCAACCAAAAGACATTAAAACTACATTTTGTTATTTCCTCATTACGAAAATTAGGAAAAAAATGTGTGTAGTCTTTAAAAAACATTCTCTGTCTTTGTTAAAATATATATAGAGTAATTCACGTTTTATTATAAAGTATTTTTGGGTCGTGCATCTACCTGTTTGAAAAATACCGTAGCCCCCGGCCTAAATGACAACAAATGGCGTTGAATTGGGCGGTTAAATGTGGCACGGTCTGGCCAATTGTTTGGATTTGGCAGAAAAAATAAACTGAGAAATGGTGCCACAGTTTTGACAAGCAAATTGCATGCTGCATGAAATCTGTTTTCTTGCCCCAAGATAAATTAACGACAATTGGTGTTAGTTGGTCTCGCTGATTGGCGAAAATGCCCACGATTTGGCCAGAATGGGAACGGCCAGACGACGCCTCTTGACGACCATTCTACGCTGTTCCACTTTTATTTTTTTTTACCCCTCCCCAAGTGACATCTACAATTGAGTTTTCAGCTCGGTAATCTCCGAGTCATTGTCCAATGTCAGCCAGAAATATCTACCATATATACTATTTGTATCTGTGTAGTAAACTTTTTTTGTATAAGCCGTAACGGTAGCAACTTCCGAGGCAGCAGCTGACCACCTCGTTTGGTTTTGATTACTGTCTGGCATTGGGAGCAGCCCCAGCAGCGGCAACAACACCATCAGCAATAGTAACGACTTCGGCCACTTCTGAGACTGTGACGACCACATGGCCTGACATTGAAGTCGTCAAAGCAAAACAAAATCGAAAAGCATGTAAAAAATGTTAATTAAGCCAGGCCAAGCCAAACAAACACAAATGAGGTGGCATAAACCAGTATCTGGAGCAGAGTTACGGGGCAACTGGGTTAGAACTATTGGGACTATTCCAGGCATGTGCCAAAAGACTTCATTTCATTTGGAATTGCTAATAAAAAAGTTATCTTTCGATCAACCGAAACATAAGTCGTCTTTGGGTTTATTAAAAACGACCTATTTTAATCTCTTCTTGAGAAATCAAAAAGCCCACATTTTAGGCCAAAATAATGTAATGGCGCCCAGCTGGAGACTACGTATTGCCAAGATAAGGGGGAAACTTCTGTGAATGGGTGATCTGCGTGATGCCAACCGAAGCCAACTGTCTAGTTGGGCCGTCATGAGTTGGCCAAAACCCCCGTTCATTACCCAACCGACTAAGGGAAAATGCGACTCCGAGCTCGGAGTCTGGAGCCCTGAAGTGGAATTTAAAGCTGACTTAAGAGGCAGCTGGATGGCTGGTGAGCTGGGCTTAGATGAGCAATTACTTTAATTGAATTGGCTCTCGAGTGCTCTGCATTTCCACTAATTAGAACTGAGATGTAATTAACGAGAGCCACAAATGCCAGGGCGAAAATGAAACTTAAACAGCCGCAACCGATTCAAATGCAATTCACACGCAATTAAACTGAAGTCTTTCTCAAGTCTTTCTGAAACATGTTGGCCGAGAAGAACACTTGACTCGGTTTCTACGGCATATCGATTATAGCCTTATATCCAATAGACTTATAGCCATATAGCTGCGGACATAAACATTTGGCCACGCTACTCATGTTCGATTCACGGCGACAGCGAGTGGAAAAAAATGCAGTCCAACTGGTTACGAAATATTCGAAAAGCTCATTCATGTTGAGCTTCGGATACAATTTTCAAAATACACCGACTGCGCTGCTATTTGTATCTGTATCTGAGACTCAGTCACGGTGTGTTTTTTCCATGTGTGAGTTAGCCTGGGTACCGGAAACCGGTTACTGGCCCCAAAACAAAATATAGTCAGCTATTAATGGATCGACGATAAATCGATGCTATCGGGGCCTCAGACTTTGGCCAACCGACTCGGACTCTGGGGCGGCAAGTGTATCGCCTATGGCCGCTCCCAAAATAAAAAGAGCCCAGAAACTAGAGCCACGAATCTGTGGCCGAAATATTTTTCAGTTTTGGCAACAAGCTGGAGCGCGCACGCTCCATTTTAAGTTGGCCAAATTAGAGAATAACATGGCAGCGAGATAAATAGAAAATGGTTAAGTAAAATATAAGGAATTTATTGTGTAAGCTTATAATTTATATATTCCATAGGATATATTCTTTATGCATACATTCGATATTCGTGATTTTGATTAACCCATTAAATAGGAAACTATTCCAAAAATTGATTAGCAAGCCAGCACGACTTTCTAATCGCCTTTGATGAACCACCCGGCGTATGGGTGATGTGTTTTTTTTTTTTTTTGGCCAGAGGCTGTTAACGGTCCATGTGACTCTTTCGGACAACTCGATACGATACTGAAAACTGAAAACTGAAATCCGAATGATGGGGACTGAGAGCTGAGTGCGAAAATCAGCTCGTCATGTCGGTTATGTGAGTGCTTCTGCTGCTGTTTTGCTTTTTAGACACTGTTTGGTTTAAGCATTTCGTGTTTGGATTTCTATTTGCGCGAAATTTCTCAACTTTAATGTCACGCACCACGAATCCGGTGCCGAACTTGGACAGGAGAGTCGCCAAAATGAGTGATTGACAAACATGTGTGCCGAGTGGGCTTATTATAAATACTGCACAGCACTGAGGAAAACGTTGGTACTCAATTTTTAAATATCAGCTTACATTAAGTTTCTCTGTGGCCTATAAAGGCAAATTTCAGGCAAATATTTAAGGAATTCTACCCTTTCTATTATAACCGATGTTGATACTAATTTTCAATCAAGAAAATTGCCAACAGTGGCTGCAAAATGTCAGGTGCTAATGCTCGTTAATCAATTCCATTGATGGAGTCGACATATCAGAGCCTCCTCGATGACATCTTCGGTTCGCAGTGAAAGTTGTCTTCGTACGAGCCTAAGTTTTTCATTGATTTTTTGTTAATGTTTAATTTCTATTTCACCTTCGATTTCGACTCGAATGACTCGGAATGCAACTGGGGAACTGGCGGGGAAAAGTAAACAAACGCTCGGACCGTCACTTTCGATGGATTTCTATCAATTAGGAAAATGAAACCATCATCGAGATGACAAATTATACTATATTCGGGCATGAGATACCCCCCGCACATTTCCGATTTTGTGACATTGTGGCTAATTTCCGTTGATTAGCATAGTGGAACCGTGTAATCTGGCCGTGGAACTGGTGCAGCCAGTTTGGCATTCGGGGGCTCATTCGCTTTCGGCGTGAATATGTTTCAAGTTGGAATTAATTTGCCACTTGGCTCTTGATTTCTTCAACTTTCACGAGAACGAGCTACACGGGTTTCGGGCCATCTTCCTCGAAGGGGTCGCCTTTGGGGGTCAGGGTGAAGCCAAGGGTTAAGACTCTCAAACAGACAGACAGATAAACAAACAAGCGTTTATTTGCTGTCGCTATTTTATGCTTGTTAAACTTGATCTCTAAACTGGCATCCAAAGTACCAGTACCTGTATACCCTAAGCAATTTGTTCACATTGCCCGCAGCCGTGGCAAACTTTGCCTATAAGATCATATTTCACCCAGACTACATAGCGAGAGATAAAATGATGGCCGTTGCGACTGAGTGGGCTTTTGGCATTAGAAGGCAAGGCAGCTTGAATTGTTTTTTATTCATTTAATTTAATGGCGCAAACATAAAATACTCATAAGGTAGGAATGAATGTTGCCCCTCCAATTGATAATAGTTATTAAGGAATTTAGTTACTGAAGTCAAAGTCGCTTTTACGTCGTTACTTGAAGTGTAAACGCTGATTTCATCGCTGGGCCTCGTGATTTGTATTTATAAACACTTTATCACTGACGAGATCCCTTTGTCCATGCTCCCCGGCTTTTGAGCCAATACATCTCCGCATCGAATCACATCGCGTCCCCCGATCACATCCACATGTTAATTTATAAATGAGTTGCAAAAACCTGTCCGACCTTTACATAAATACCTGTATACAATCTTTACAAAATGTTGCCAAAAAAAAAAAAAAAATTGTTAACGGCAAATGCTTTTCTTTTCGCTTTTTTTGGGAGGATAACTTTCTCATGACGAGCCCCGAAATTTAGCTGAGTAATTTCTAATGTCACTTGGGACGCGACGGTCGAGTGCCCGCCAAGATCAACTCGGAGCCAAGCGATTCGCATTAAGATCTAAGGTCGCACGCCTTAGGCATTTGAAATTAAATTAAGGCAGTCCGTTGCTGGCTGTGTTACGCTCTTTTGCGTAATCTGATGTGCGATTATGGCCATTTACACGGGCTGCTTACAAATCCGCGGCATTGAAACGCACGCGGCTCAAATGCCAATCCGACTGGACGCGCAAAACAAAAGACTTAGGCAACGAACGCGCATGCCGCGCATTTTGCAGCTCAAGTGCGCAGCATCTCATTCGAACGGGCTGCGTAAACAAAATAATAAAATTCAATTTAACAACCATTATAAACAATATTTGGCAAATGAATGCGAAGCATTTGCCCGACACGATATGTTATGAATCTTGCCAGTATTCAGGTTTTCGGGACTCGAACAAGTGCACAAATTACAAATTGGTTTTTGTGTTCGACTTTGACAGTTCAAATTACGTCTGAAGAGTCAAGATGCGCTCCAAGGTTCCCCCACCTGTACGCCGTACGCTATACACTGTATATATTTCCAACCAGTTTGTTTAGCCAAGTTGTGCCCCGCTCCTGCCTCCCCAGAACGACCATTAGACAAACCTGCCCAACAACGACGACGGCGGATCTGACGGATTCTGTTTCTGTTTCTGATTCTGATTCGGGTTTCGTTTACCTTCGCGCATTCTCACTTTTTTTTCTTCGTTTTATGTTTTAACTGACGGCTTCGGTTTTTCCTTTTGTCTTAAGCTGTTATTTTTGGGGCTTATTGGCATTTTTGTTTGGTTTATTGGCCGCTGGAATCCGGCGTTTGTAAGTATGTTAATAATAGCGCTTTATATGAGCGGCCGTAAATGCCGTATTATATTGGATGGAGCGGGGGCTCTGGGAGAACCACGCAGATCATTGGCGGGCCCGTGTGTATTAGACATTAGACGTTGGTGGATGCCATCCGGTTTTGGCCTTTGCAGCTGGCAATGCTGCTCGGCTGCATTCCGGGCATGACTAAGAGAACCGCGAGCCGCGGCTGTAGAGTCGCGCGGGAGTTATTACCCTCAAGGTCACCACTACTTCTGGCGCGGTTTCTGTTTCGGTTTAGCATCGTTTTGGTCTAATCTTGGCATGACAAGGCGGTTCGGTTCAATCGACTACACTGAGGATACATTTTAAATGTATGACTTTCATTTGAAATTTGATTGTTTTCAATTAATCAACATCTCGAAGTGATTACATCCACTATTAAATATTACGATGATATAATAATGACCCTGATTTTAATGCCTTTTCCGACTACACCAAACTCCTCGGCTGATCGGTTAGCTTGGATTGTTTGGGGGTCAGCCATTAGGCTAAGAGGCTTAAATGCGGCTTAAATGGAATGGAGACAAACAGTTAGCGAGGCGATGAAAACAAAGGAGAATTAATTAGATTCCGGTGCTGGATGGGGTTGACTAATGGAAGCCAAGAAGATCTCTCCACAGCAATCGGAATTTTTGAGGTTTTCGAGTCTTTTAGTCTCGGCTATACAGGTGACTCAGTGGCGGATTCGACATTTCTTTTTATTCGACCATGATTAATGGACTTACAAAGCGCATACGCATACGCGATTTTGGCGTTGCTTCGTGGACCATTCTGGGCTGTTCTGACCCGGTCGGAATGGCTTTTTAGAAATGATCTCATCTGCCACAGAGCCGTATAGGCCCCAGCATCGCGGTTCTCTCGGCCCACATCGATCTCCGCAGAACAATCCCCGAAAAGCAGCTGTCAGCTGCCAATCGTTAATTTGCAATAAATTACACCTGACACAGTGTGAGTTCGTGTGTAAGATCGTGTGTGTGTTTCGGGCATTTAATTACAAAAATTTGTTGTGGTTAATTTCACTTTTTTTTGCCTTCTTCCGCTGCGACATGTGCAGGGAATTTTAAAGCGAGTACCAGTTTGCATTGTCAATTCAAAAGGCATTTAAGATTTTTCATAATGAAGACCTACTCGTATATATAGTACTGTAAGCTCTCTATTATCAAATCTTGCATTAGCTATTTCCTATTTTTTTTTTTTTACTTTTCCTGGCTAAATAAATCAAGCAGAAAAACTACCTCCGCAAAATTTTTGCTTGACTAGTTTTTTAAAAACCAGGAGGAATACCTAGAGCTGCTGTCTTTTTTCAGTGCAATGTAGAGGCATTCCACGAAAACTTACCTGAAGATGATTATGGAAAGAAAAGAGAAGCAGCGCCGCCGAATGCAAGAGGCGATGTAGGCGGCGATAAGTTACGAAAAACGCAAGCAAGCGCACTAGAAGATCCCAATCCCCATCCAAATCCGAATCCGACTGAGGGGCTAATCAAAAGTTACAACACGCACGCGCCTTGCAACGATCGCTGGTTGTTGCCTTAGTTATTTTGTTGTGTTTTTTGTTTTTCTCCGAGGGGTTCTGGGAGGTCGGGGCTTTGGGTAAAAATTGAAGAAAACAAGGTACAGAGACCACGATACACGATCAAAGTCAAAACAATGCAGTCGCGGCACTTTTAACGTTCTCCGCTGATGATGCACAACCGCGCAATTTTCAGTGGATTGCGACGGCACCCACAGGTAAGTCTCGAAGCGTGTGTTTGAGTGTGTGGGAGGTAGGTGATGTGTTAATCAATCAGCCAGCGCATATCGAAAGTACACTATTTTGTTACAATAATTTTGATATTTGTGTTCATTATACGGCTATGGATAGATTTGTTGCAACGGCTGTACGTGACTGCCGCGCACTTGCACAACGACCGCAAGTATCCAAGGGATCCACGCTCCGGCAACTCGACCGTTCCGATTGGTTCCGTTCCGAAAATGCCGAACTTCAACTCAGCAGTAAGAGCCACACGACCACACGTTCGCACGCAAGCGCCTTTCGATCGAAACTGAAAATCGAAACGCCAGGTAAGCCAGGTGAGGCTTCCACCAGGTGGCAGTTTGAAAGCTGGAAAAGCTCGCTCTCTTTGGGCCAACTAATTGCCCGAATCCGGCAACACTCCACGACGGCTTTTAAGCCAAGACTAGCACAATGATTTCTTCAAAAACCACCATATCACTTGATGTTTTCGACACGAATCTATCTTGAAGTATTATTTTCCCTTATGGGAATTTTGATTATTTTCTACTTATAAACTAAATTTATCCATGGACCTATATAGCAATGGATGGACCAATGGATTCATAGATTTGGTTAATCAATTATGTCTCATGACAGATCATGCGAATAATTGCTGTTGTTTTCCCCAAATTCTGGATACATTTAGCAATTGAAACAGGTTAACGTTAACATACAATATGTAACTCAAAAACATATAATTCAATAAAAAAAATTGTCATGTATTTAGTTTATATTAACATACACCTTTAGATCCATTCGGGGTATTCCGTGACTGAAATAAACACTGTGTACGCAGTAAACCCCTTCTGGAAAGGGAAGGACATTAGTCAGCATGTGATCCAAGTGGCTAATGGGCAGCTTGTTCACAAAAACATCATGCTGTAATCCAAAACCGTTTACTTATGTCCATGCAAATTTTAATTTACTTACTTCATAAGGACATTTGTGAAGCATGTTCGAGTAGGGAGCAAACAGATCGTAGAAGAACTGAGTAACCATAGTTTTCTTTTGTCCTTTTAGAAACTTACAAGCGTCGACAGTGAAGTTAAATAAAAATGGCTTGTAGCCATTTAATCGCTTCAGAACTTCTACCCTAATCTTAAATGGAAAGATATGTGAGTTCTTGATAACATACTCTACAAATCGTAGACTGCAATAGATTATTACTCACAGTTACATCGTCCACAGGGAATTGGTAAAACCTTGACCTGAAACTCAGATACTTGAATGTTCTATTAGCAGATTTCAGGAAACATTCATCGAAACCCATAAAATTCTTATCCAGTGCTGTACACTCTACATTTTTGAATTCAAATTTACAGTCTACCTATAGATTACTGTATTAGATTCACTAAAAATGTTCACGTCCAACGAATATTACTTACCTTGCTTGCTAAAAACATTAAAATGATCCCCCGAACGGTCAAAATCGATTTGTACGCCTCCATGGTTCAGATACTATTGAGATAAGTAAGACATTTGGAATGTTCAACCGATGAAAGCAATTATTTTATATTTATTGGCAATAGTAAAAAACATCTGCTGGATAATTATAATCGACTTAACTGTGCCATTTTAAACACTAAAGTAATATTTTAAAGCATTTTAACTATTTCGGAAACTAATCGCATACTGCCTGCGTAGTAAACCTCTTCAATATTTATTTTTTTTTTTTTCAAATCAAACTACATATAAAAATAAATGGTTGAATTTAGTTTATATCAACGTACACCTTTAGGTCCATTCGGGGTATTCCGTGAGTGAAAAAAATACTGTGAAAGCAGTAAACTCCTTCTGGAGCTGGAAGGACATTAGTCAGCATGTGATCCAAGTGGCCAATGGGCAGCTTGTCAACAAAAAAATCATGCTGTAATCCAAAACCGTTTACTTATGTCCATGAAAATTTTAATTTACTTACTTCATAAGGACATTTGTGAAGCACGTTCGAGTAGGGAGCAAACAGATCATAAAAGAACTGAGTAACCATAGTTTTCTTTTGTCCTTTTAGAAACTTACACGCGTCGACAGTAAAGTTAAATAAAAATGGCTTGTAGCCATTTAACCGCTTTAGGACTTCAATTTTAACCTTGAATAGTGTGTCAATAAGATTGAGACAACATTTTCTACAAAAGATTCTTACCCACTGTTAGATCGTTTATAGTGAGCTGATGTATCCTCGTCCTTAAACTCATATACTTATAAGTTCGGTTAACAGATTTCAGTAAACATTCCTCGAAACCCATAAAATCTTTATCCAGTGCTGTACACTCTATATTTTTGAATTCAAATTTACAGTGTACCTAAGGAAATCTGTATTTAATTTAATCGTTGACTTCCAACAAGTATCACTTACGTTCTTCACTAAAAATATTGAAATGACTAACTGAACAGCCAGTAACGATTTGCACGCCACCATGGTTGAGTTATTATTGAATATATGATATGAAGTCAATACATGATTTATAGAATTATTTTAATGTTCATCTGGGGGAATAAAAATATTATAATTACTCCTACTGGACACACACAAAAAATAAATAAATAGTTCCAAAGTCCAAAGAAGGTAAGAATGACAAAAAAACCAAGTCCATGACATGACTTACTTTGCCAACGAATAAATTCAGAAATTCTACAATTCTTACAATTAATTTGCTTAGCCATACCTTGACATTGCTTCAAATTAAACCATTCTTTTAATATTATAATAAAAAACAAGAATGATTTTAATAGTACGATTATAATTTAAATACTTATTGAAACAATTTTGAATACCCTAGATAAACGATCACTCGCCCCACACAATGCTCTCAATCCAGTCGGTAAAAAGATGAACTTTCGTGTAGACACTCGGTAGACCCTGAGATCCACAGACCAAGCCGTAAGAAACTACGCCAATCACCTGCTTTAGGCACGGATATTGCGGATGCTGCACGAAAATGGGTCCCCCGGAATCTCCATTGCACGTATCCGCCTCACTGGTCATCGATCCGGCACAAAACTGGGTACGTGTTTCAATTTTAAAGCGCAGCCGATCCTGACAATCCTGATCGCTGAAGCGATGCAAATTGACTTTCAGCAGATGAGAGGACTTGACCCCTTCCTTTGTGAATCCCCAGCCAGCGGCGGTGACCTGTGGATTCTCATTTCCGCTGCCAAGTGGAAGGCATACCGCCGAAACATGGTCGGTAAATACAGCACTCCGGTCTAACTCGATCAAGGCTATGTCATTTTTGAAGCCACGCTCCTCGTCCTCGTCATCATATCCAGGATGTATTATATAGTTCACCACCTGAAAGTCCTGTATCCGTGCGTCGTCGGTGGTGCTGTTGTAGTCCAGTTCTCCCAACCGGACTACAAACTTTAGCGAATCAAAGTTGGGATCCAATCGTTCAGCCTTTGTTCTGTAATTTTTGGGGAAAAGTTGAAATTGCATTATTTTATGAATACAGCTATTCACTTACTCGTCAGTCTCTAGGCAGTGCGCTGCTGTCAGTACGAATCTGGGATGAATAAGCGACCCACCACAGTCCCAGTTAGGAGGTGCAGAGCTATTCACTCGTTTTGTGCCAATCAGTGCCATGAAGGGGAACTCCCGGCCAGATGCTTTGGTCCCACCCACAATAAAGGGTGTGGATTGGCAGGCAGTTCTGGCTTCGTTGTATTCCTTACAGTCTGGAATGGTTTGGTTAATAGAGTCTTTTCAAAGCTATGGAGTTGGAAACAAAAGAAATAGTGGAATCAACTCTTACGCTTCTCCGACGGTCTTGAACTCTCTGAAGGTTTGACGTTTTGCTGGTTAATCGGAATGGGACAACAAACGATATCGTTGAATTCGTCGCAGTACTTCAGTTGGGATCCCAACAAGTGCAGGCTGTCGAATATAACCGGGCACTCTGTCTTCGATAGCTCCTTGCACTCGCCCGTTCCATTGTCACAGTATTCGCCCATCACGCCAATGGAAAACAAAAGCAGCATCAACCATAGAAGCCATCGAATTCCGAATAACACAAGCATATCCGCCCGCTTTGCTAGCAAAACTGAGAGCCACTCTAGAGGCCAGCGGATTCCTGACCGCATCAACAATCACATCTGAGCAGGGACCAGCTTTAAGTTCTCTGAAATGAATTCACGACAATCTCAGCCATGCGATGGCTGAATGACTCAGAAATGCAAGCTTTTCATTGAAGAAGACACCCAGGGAGAGATAGAAGCAAAGCTTTCGTATTGTACATATAATAAAAGGTAAATAATTATCTTACGCATAACTTATCTGAGAGTTGTTTACAAAATAATTGGAAATTTAGCATAAAAATCAGATAGACTTAGGTAAATGCAAAAACCGGTCGCTCTTCAATACTACTACTAAAAACTTTGACTTAATCTAGGGGTTGCTTTGTCTGCTTGCACATGTCTGAGAATATGTAATAATTATAACTAGTTGTGTCGCATGTTCTGAAGGTGTTGCTGTTGCTGCTGTTGCATATGTTGCATGTACATTTGCTGGTGTTGCTGCTGATTCAGTTGCTGTTGCGGATTGCCGCCGCTACCCAGAGGAACACTTGTCGTTTGTGGCACATTAATCTGGTGCTGCTGCATTTGCTGTTGATGCTGAGGTTGCTGTGGCGATTGTGTTTGATTTGTTATTGCAGGTGCGTTACCTTCGGAGCTGTAATGAAAGTAGAATTGATTAAATTCAATTTACCCCCCATTAAATTCGCAAAAAAGCCTACACTTTTTCCGTATGAATGTCCTCCAGATTCAGATGAGTTATAAACCTCAAGCGCATTTGCAGCAGAGGCCGTAACCGCTTTATAATTGCTTCTGATTCGTTTTTGATAATGTTACCCACATGAATATACTTGATGTGATATCTAGATAAAAAGTAATTAGCATTATGTTACAAACTATTATGGTCTCTTATTTTGCTTACAGGAAATCACAAATTTGGTCCATATACACAAGTGGCTTTGGTCCATGCTGCTTGTCAACTATTTCCAGAATCTCATAGAGCAGCACAGCTATGCCGGCCACAGCATTCGGCTTCTCCAGTTCAATGCGCTGCAAAAAAGGTCCAAAGACGTGGCACAAGTACAGCAACTGCTGCTCGGTGCGGACACAAGGCTTTAGCTTCTCCTTCAAATACCTCGTCATCGCCGCCAGTTTAAAGGCGCCCATGTGATGGAATACGGAGTGGGCAACAGCCAAGACTACAGCGTAGCTCTTCTCCAGCATCGCCTCTCGCACTGTTTTGAAGTTGAAAAGTTCGAAGGCGTTAAATCTATACGTCCAATTCAGCATATTGGGGGTATTGAGCATGTCCTGCAAACGATCATAGATGCCACTCCAATACGGTTCTGGTAAGGCGGCCAGCACAATGCCCACTGCATTTATGTACCCATGGATTTCCTTTTGCGGAATAACCGCATACCCACTGACTATAACGTCAATAATGTTGTTGGCGACCAGGGCAGGTGCGACTGGCAGTCCCAGCAGCTCCACACAGGTGACATACAGAGCATGAGTTGGGGCGTTGGGGAACTCGTTGAACCGCCAATCGGTTGAGTAAAATACATTTTTTCCACTGATAGCTGATGAATAAAATTACATTTTATGCACGTGCCATATTTATCACTGTATTGAACTATACTCACTATCTGCCAAGCGCCGGATTAAACTCATGTAGTAGCTTAGCTCTGGGGTCCAAAGCAAATCCTGGTTTTGCAAAAACACCTTATACGGCTCACTGACACTCCAGTTTGGGGGGCGAATCTCACTGAAGGCACTGGTAATCGCGCTAACCAGTTTTTTCTTCAAGGACGGTCGATCCCTGAGTATTCGCTCATAATAGTGCAGGGTGTTGTACAAATAAGTTATAGGCCGATCTAATGGCGAGACAATTTCTCAAAAATTACATTTTCATATTCAGGGGTTACTGGCTACTAACCATGAAATTTATAAAGTATGCTTAGATGATCCAAAATAAAGCCGAGAATTTGGTGGACATTTGGAATGGTAAGCTCAATGAAACGATGCACAACCACATCCAACACTGGCAGGAAGCGCAGGCATACGTTGCTAAAATAAACCGGCAGGGGAATTTGAGATGCTGACTCGTCCAAGGCGAACTTTTCCGGGTATTTTTGGTGGAAGGATAAATGCTTGTCTTGCCTTTCAAAATAAAACCCAATTATTTGATATAACTCATATGTAGAGAAGAGATGTCTTACCAATTACTCTGCTTCCAATGATCGGGATTGTTGTCTTTGCAGAACTCTTGAACGCGATTTCTTAGCTCACTGGCTTTCAGCAGCAAGAGTTGTATTATCAGAAAACATACCTGCGCCTCATTACCCTCGTGGGTGCGCAAAGCCAGACACAGGACCACACGGTCAATGGTAACCACATTGAACTTCCAAATCATATTGTTGATGGTATCCACGCACTTGTGGATAAAGTCGCGACCATCCGAGGAGCTAGCAACCTCGGCGACTAGGTAGTCGCAGAACTTACGCAAATGCGTAGATAAAGCTCTCGCACTTATGCCTTCTAGGATCCTGAAATAAAATTCCAAACTTGGCAAAACGAAAAAAATATATATATTTCATTTGCTACACACTTGTAAGCCACTGGACTTATGTTCTCTGTTTCCCAAATGATCTTAAAGAGCAGGCAAAGGAACAAGGGATTCGTAGTTGGGCGCAGGAAGTGCGCTATAATGTCATTCTCGTTTGTCATCGACGTCCAGGTGCGATACTCCTCCTCTACAGACTTCTTCAACTGCTGCTTGTTCTCGGCAGGCTGATTGTTTTGGGTGAAATACTCGTTTAAGGCAGCCGGGAAGCAGGCCAAAGACTGCATGGGCCATGAGTGTGGCGTGTGTTGCATGATGTTGGACAAAAAGTCCTTGCACCAGGTCTGCATCTCATCGCCACCACCGTGCACATGCATGGACCGAGCCAAAGTAAGGATCAGCACCCGATTCAGCTCTTCACTTTCGTTAGAGGCCACCGCACCTGGAGACTTGTCGTTAAAGTAACGAGAGAACTGAGGCTGGAACTCCGCCGATCCGATGCTGGTTATCAAACGAAGAGCAGTAGATTCGAAGCTATAAGAGAGTGTGATGTCTGTTGTCAATGAACAAAAATTGATTATTTTTAATGACAGCCTACCAAAGATTCAACTGCATTTTGTTTGTCTGCGGCACCGAGGAGAGCGAGTGGAGCAGAGAAAGTAATTGGACCCTGTAGTGGGTGGGCACATGGTGCAATCGATAAGAAAACATCTCCATCAGCGTGTGCAACATAGCCCAGGCCTGGTTCCTTAAAACAGTGGGCATCAATTGACCTTGTAAAGATTTTTTCATATTAATAAATTCACTAGCTAGAAATCAAAGGAGATAGAACTCACTTAAGAACCCTTTTATTCCCAATGACTCGATTTCCGTGTAGACTAATAGTCTAGCATAGGTTTCTAAGAGCGCCGCTGCAGGGACTTGCCCTTTCGACTGCGCCTGTTTCAGCATCTGGGTTACAAAGCTGTGGATCAGGGACATCTTACTGTGAACCGTGAGGCTGTCCAGCACTGTCACAGAAAACGTTACTGCTGGTATCTGAGCTCCATTTGGTGACTTGGAAGTGCCATTAAGAGCATCCAAGAGTAGACCCATCGGCCGACCAAAGTACTCCTGATTCGTTGAGTAGGCATTGCAGATGAGAATGATGCGAAAGTCGTTGCCCAAGCTCATATTCATCATCGTGTTGGGCGTGACCAGGTGCTGAAGAAAACTGTGAAAAGACTTAAACTTTATGCGTGCCATAATAAGAGTGTCAGGGTCGAATTACTCGTAGTGGTTCTTCAGAGCAATAGGTAAAGGTCGAGTTATGTTCATGTTCTCCACTCGCGCCTTCTTCATCAGATGAATCCACACGCAAATGGGCGCCATGTGGCGCACCATTGACGATTTATTTATATCCGGAAGCTTGAGAGGTTCCAGCTCGGGATAGAGAAGATCAAACAGTCTGAAAACAGGTAGGAAGTTGGTGATCTGAAGGAGAAGATATTCTTTAGGGTTTGATAAAATGATATAAAATGAAATATATTTATACTTACAGGATTTTTTTGGATGCTACCTGAGATAAATTGCAGCAGGATCCACATCAACTGATCGCGTCCTTTGCGGAGTTCCAGTTTCGAGAGCTTTCAGAAAATAATAGATTTTTTTTATAGTTAGTTTAGTTAATTAGTAAAACAAATACCTTTTCGTGGAGTGCCAGAACAATGTGCATAAAGCTAACAAACTGAAAGAGCACAAAATATATCAACTGCGAAGAGAGGTGCAGCCAGACCCACTCGTAGGGTGTGATCTGTTCATCAGAGGCATTGAATCCACTGCCTGCAGTGGCGTCGTTTGCTTCCGTCATTTCCATTGCCTGAACAATCAAATTCACAAGCTGCTCTTCCAGTGCATTGTAGCGCTGCTTCTGATGTTTCTGTAGGTTCAGCATTTGCGACACCATCTCCCGCGAATATGGTTGCTCAAGCACGTACCGAAGTAGAGGTTTCTGCTCCTCGAGAAGCTCTGGTTCGTAGGGCAAGATTCCCTTAAAATTGAACTTCAAGGTGTTGTGGTCTAGCCGCCAGGAGTTCATCATGTGATCGGCGTAGCCGAAATGCTCCACGATGGGCAACATGTTGGCGTGCCCTATTATAGACACCATTTGTGCTGTGGTGCGAAACTCTTCAACAAAGTCCGTCATCAGTCGATTGAGTTTCCAGTGATAGGGAAACGGCCGCATAATTTCATTGGCAATGAAATAGGCGGGAAGCAGGCAGTTATTACGATCGAAGATGTAACGAAGGATATCTTCCACAGCCAGCAGCTGGGGCATATAAGTAACATTTACGTTGAGCGGAAACCACTGCGCCTTGTCCCGGCACACCTTCATAATTTCACGAACGCCCTTGTAGTCCACCTGCATGATCACCCGCTTGATAAGGCGGAAACTTTCGATCCAGAAGGTTTTGTGCTCGTAGTCTAATTTCTCACACATGAGCACCTTGTCGCAGAGCATCCGAGCAGTGATTACATGTGCATCCACCAGCTTCACCAGCGCATCCATCAACACCTTCATATGATACCCTGAGGCACCGGCCGTTCGCAGGATGTACTGCTTCAGAACCTGTTCACGGTTCTCCTGCGGCACATTACCAAACGCCGTGACTGAAAATGGGAATATGTTTATATAGACCATTTCATTAAACAACGTTTACTTACCCAGGTCATTGGTGAAGTTGGAGGCCCTTTTCTCCTCGCCATTCGACTTGAAAACAATGACGCTCACGAACGCCTCGTCAATGGAGTCCACCTTCTGTGAATTTAAAGAAGCACTGTGAACGGGTGAGTTGCTTATTGCTTTAAACAATGTACTGACCAAAAACTCATTGACGGTGTCAATTACTTGCGTTTCCGGATCCATTTAAATGTTTTTTTGCATTTCCGACTTTATAAACAAATCGCGTCTTTGGAACCGGCGGAGCATAGTGTGACCAGGTGGCTCGATTCCGTATGTGCTACCAAAATAGGACCAAATTTTAGAATAATTCTTAATCATGGTACAGCTTAGTTTTATGAACCTTACAAATTAAATTTAAATAGAAAATAAAACCATGTTTAGTTTATTAAAAGTGAGAAGATAATTTCCCGGTGTTGATCTGATGTGAGTAGCGAAGTTACCTGCATGGATTATTGAGGCATTTGGTCACTCTACTCGTGGAGTTAGAAAACCAGTTGATTTGTCCGTGAAGGATTCGCACAAAACATGAAAAAAGTACTGGTTACAGGTGGGAGCGGCCTTGTGGGCAAGGCGTTGGAAGCCATCATCACGGAGCAGGCTCCATCGGATGAGCAATGGTACTTTGCCAGCTCCAAGGACGCCGATTTGACGTGAGTAACCTTATCCCGTAAAAAAAATGTGAAAACTAACGATATCATCAGTAATCTGGCAGCCACGCAGACACTCTTCCAACGGGAACAGCCCACGCACGTCATTCACCTAGCCGCCATGGTCGGAGGACTGTTCCACAACATGAACAACAACCTGGACTTCTTGGTAAGTGGAGAGATTCAGTGACAGAGGCGTATCTTATCCCTTCCTTCTCAGCGCAACAACCTGCTGATCAACGACCACGTCCTGCAGACAGCTCATGAGCAGCGCTGCGTCAAGGTGGTGTCGTGTCTGTCCACCTGCATTTTTCCAGACAAGACTAGCTACCCGATTGATGAGACAATGGTGCACAACGGGCCGCCACACCCATCTAACTACGGCTACTCCTACGCCAAGAGGCTGATAGATGTGCAGAACCACGCTTATCATGACAAATACGGCCGCCAGTACACTTCTGTGATTCCATGCAACATTTTCGGACCTCACGATAACTATAAGCCAGAGGTTAGTCATGTAATACCCGGAATGATCAACCGTATGCACAAGTTGATCAACGAGGAACCAGAGCTTCCCGAAAGCGCAAAGGTGTTCACCGTATTCGGAAGCGGGAAACCATTGCGTCAATTCATATACTCTCTGGATCTGGCAGAGCTAATGATCTGGGTGCTAAGGAACTATGAAAGTGTAGAACCGATTATCTTGAGTGTGGACGAGGCCCAGGAAGTGACCATTTATGAAGTGGCTGAGGCTATAGCCAAGGCTTTTAATTTTAAGGTAAGCTTGGACATTTTTATCAATAATTGTACTAAACCGTGCTATTTAGGGAAAACTGGTCTGTGATACAAGCAAGGCAGACGGTCAGTTTAAGAAAACTGCGTCCAATGCCAAACTGCGCTCTCTCCTGCCAAACTACACATTTACGAGCTTTGAAAAAGCCATTAAAACTTCGGTGGATTGGTATAAAGACAACTACGACCAGGCTAGAAAGTAGTTTTAAACAGACGTCGCAAAAATGTAAATAATATTACTATCCAATGAATTTGATGCATTTTTTACATATTATTTAAGTCCAACAATAAAACAATGCCTAATGTGTGACCTCAGTCTGTCCAGGAGTCGCCGTATTTGTTCTTCTTGGCATTAGTAGGCGGATCGAGGGGCGATGTCTCCACTGGCCTCTGCTGAACGGGAGCTTGAGGCTCGTATGGTTTCGAGTAGGGACTCTGCATCCGCTTGGCATACTCATCGCGGTTCTTCCGGCGCAGGTCCTCATATGACTGACCCGGCTTAGCAGCCTCCAAAGGCAATTCGGTGTCCAGCATCGCAGAAGCTAAGGAAAGAAAATCATCAAAATGGGAAGGGACATCGGAAAGAATTTACTCACAGTCCAGTGTGGGCCGGTAAATATCATCTAGACCGGATAATGTAGGTCTCGATTCTGTGTCCAAGTTAAGAGAACTGCTCCTGCCAGGCTGGTACGCCTCATCGCTATACACATCCGCGGAGCTGGGTGAGAAGGGGGCCAGTGTAAATGCCCGCCCAAGATTCTCGTCAGGGGTAATGGAACTTATGACTCCACCGCCCTGCCTTCGCTGCCGCAATAGCTCGCCCAAGCGGGAATTGGGCAGCCGCATTATTTTTTCGGCACACTTTTGCTGGTAGCTAAACTTCCCCACGAAGTAGCCTAGAATGACGCCCATTACGACCTTGGGAACTGCGCCGTATTTCCCGTGTCCCTGCAGATAGCCATTTTTAACACCAAAGTAGGCCAATAGGCCGAGGCCAGTGCCGAAGGGAAGACTCCTTTGAAAGAATGACTCTGTGTTGCACTCACGTAACGCCCTCACCTCCTCGGCTGTTAACTGATAGTCTGCCTAAAAAGCATTAAACGAAATTATTGTGAAAATCGGGCGCAGATAAAGGACTCACCAATGGATGAGGAGTACTCTGTTGTAGGGGACCGGATCCATCGTTTAGAGGAGAGTCCATGATGATACAATTAAATACAGAATTTGTGAAATGAAGAGAACCAAATACCGGTACAGATGATTTGGCAGCCCTGGTCTCCGGCGAATCAGCCCTGTGTTATGACCCCTGTTGGAGAAGGACTTTACCATCGATAGTCTTATCAGTACTAGTGTAAATAAATTATATATTCTTTTATAACATAAAAAAATGAATATTCCTACATAATTTTCCTACATTATATAAAAGAATATTTCTAATTTTTAAAATGATGTTATTGATGCACATTACCTTAAATATATCAACGGTGTCCCCACCCGAGGGTTGACACACAAAGTAGCCTGAAAAACAAAGAAAACAAAAAAAGTTGCAAGATTTGTCGACAAAAAGAAAGCCGTTCCGTCACCGAATCCCTTGTGACAGATCAACACACCGACAACCCAAACAGTTCAAAATTGGCCGTAAAAACCACGAAGAGAGCGCGTGCGGCGGGAAACGTGAAAAACGCACCACCAGCACCAGGGATGCAACACGCACGACGCGACGAGAACGAGATTATGACATTTTCGCTGTCAAGTAAAGTTACAGCTGTGTCGTCTGCTGGGCCCGATCCCGAGCCTGTTGTTGTAATCAATTAAAGTTTTGTATTTTTGGAAATGTTCTCCACCACCACACACTCTGTGGTAAGTGTACGGATCGTTAGCCCTTTGCCTCGGCTGTTAATTGTCCTCTCTCACTCACTCTCTGCCGCTTGTTGGAAATTTGGAATCGGATGACAGCCCTACCTGTACCTAGGCAACTTCAGCAGAAAGCCGCACTACTACACGGTGAAACGCACCAAACTGCAGGGGACTGCGGGTGCGGCGCGCTTCTCCAAGTCCGCCGGAAGCCGGAGTCATGACCTAGTCCTCGACTTGCGGAACCTGCTCAGCCGGTCAGGATCCAGCTTGCAGGGCATGGTGGAGAAGGCAGCGCGGGCGCGGCTGAACGGCATTCTCGATCGGGATCTGGTCAACGAGGCGCTGGCAAAGGTCACCAGCATTCTTCCCGCCATGCGCGATGTCCGAGTAACGCTGGAGGAGCCCGCCACACAAATCGGCCGTGTCCAGCTACAAAATTATCAGTTCGAAGTTTCACTGACTGGAACAGCAGGTGCCCAGCCCACGGGCGCACATGTGTAGGTTATTTCATATATTTTTTTAAATATGTATGTGCTCACCATTCTTTTTATTTAAATAATTTTCAGCAAGTTGATTCCAACTAGGTCGCCAGGTCTTCTTCGTCCACTCTTCACCCCTCAGCAGTTGTAAGTTAGCGGAACTAATCTTTGAACTTTCTCGCTAAAGATCAACCTTTTCCAGAAAACAGTTGCGTGGCTTTAAAACGGATCGTTCTATTGAGGCGGAACAGAAGCGCAATCCAACAATGACTTCACGGTTAAAGAGCGCTCTTTCCAATGCCCCCCAACGACCGGATGGAGAGACGAATTTCCAGGCTGAGAAGCTAAGAAAGCTACTTGCCAAGAACGACGATAATCCAAACAGCCAAAATGCGGTGCGTCAAGAACAAATATAACCCGAAACCTATGTTTTAATGTCATTTTTAATTAGGAAAACCTTAAGATTGCTTTTGCTGAAGGTTATTTGGCAGCTGCCAATGCAGAGGACTCACCCAAATCCGGGAAAACAATGAAATATTTAAAGGTAAGAACTTTTGTACATCATTTTGAAGACGTACTTCCAATTCCCTTGGGATTCGGTAGTCCTGCCTTCCCAATGCTATAAATAATACACAGTAACTATCACACAGATTTTCCAGACACTCGTTGTGATCGTTGTTTTCCTGGGCATATTTTTGAGCTTCTTTACCACCTCAAATGGATCCGTCTTCCGGTGAGTTCTCGAATCTGTTAGTATCTGTTCAGGATTAACGGAATCCTTTTTTTAGTAGCATTCAACTAGGCAATCAGGTGGAGGTGGACCCTGAGGAGATTAATGTCACTTTCGAGGACGTTAAGGGTTGCGACGAAGCTAAGCAGGAACTGAAGGAAGTGGTGGAGTTCCTTAAGAACCCAGAAAAGTTCTCCAATCTGGGCGGTAAGCTTCCAAAGGGAGTCCTTCTTGTCGGACCTCCGGGCACTGGAAAAACACTGCTAGCCCGTGCCGTAGCCGGTGAGGCCAAAGTTCCTTTCTTTCATGCTGCCGGACCTGAATTTGACGAGGTGCTTGTTGGCCAGGGCGCCAGACGGGTGCGCGATTTATTTAGTGAGTAGATATTTCATTTTTATGATTTCTTCAGTTTATTGGATTTTATTGTAGAAGCGGCAAAAGCCCGTGCTCCGTGTGTGATCTTCATTGACGAAATCGACTCGGTGGGCGCTAAACGAACCAATTCCGTGCTGCATCCATATGCAAACCAGACCATTAACCAGCTGCTCTCAGAAATGGATGGGTTTCATCAAAATGCTGGTGTCATTGTCCTTGGAGCTACCAATCGTAGGGATGATCTGGATCAGGCTCTTCTCAGACCCGGTCGTTTCGATGTGGAGGTAATGGTCTCCACACCCGACTTTACGGGTCGGAAAGAGATTTTGTCACTGTATTTGACCAAAATACTGCATGATGAGATAGATCTGGACATGCTGGCGCGTGGAACATCCGGTTTCACTGGGGCTGACTTGGAGAACATGATCAACCAAGCCGCGTTAAGGTAATTTCTAAGAAATTATGTAGAACTTTAACCAAAAACATGAATTATAGAGCCGCTATCGACGGAGCTGAAACGGTGAGCATGAAGCATCTGGAGACGGCGAGGGACAAGGTACTTATGGGCCCCGAACGGAAGCAACGTCTTCCCGACGAGGAGGCTAACACCATTACCGCTTATCATGAAGGTGGCCACGCAATTGTGGCCTTTTACACAAAAGAATCGCATCCGCTTCATAAAGTAACTATTATGCCGCGAGGACCGTCTTTGGGTCACACCGCTTATATCCCGGAAAAGGAACGCTACCACGTCACAAAAGCGCAGCTGCTGGCGATGATGGACACTATGATGGGCGGACGTGCTGCCGAGGAACTTGTTTTTGGGGCCGACAAAATTACGTCGGGGGCAAGCAGCGATCTTAAACAAGCCACCTCGATTGCTACGCATATGGTGCGCGACTGGGGTATGTCGGATAAGGTTGGATTGCGCACTATCGAGGTTTCCAAGGGTTTGGGCACCGGGGAGACCCTCGGCCCTAACACTGTGGAAGCTGTTGATGCCGAAATCAAGCGTATCCTTAGCGATAGCTACGAGAGGGCGAAGGCCATCCTTCGGAAGCATACCAAAGAGCACAAGGCGCTGGCGGAAGCGCTGCTCAAATACGAAACACTGGATGCCGACGACATCAAGGCAATTTTGCACGACAACCAGACGTAGTTACCTTAAATTCAATGGCAGATTGAAACGCAGATTGGAGACTGCCTTTCCTGGGGCATTCAGCTGAACTGCTAAATACTTTTTAGTTACAATATAAACAAAACGAGAAAAGAGCCAAGCAAGAGCGGGACGCAGACGGACAGTTAAGAAATAAAATGTTACACATATTTAGTTATGTTTTCCATTACCACGTATTATTAAATTTTAGTTTGGAGTAATAAAAAATGACGAATAAGTTGAATTTCGCGGCAACGTAGTAGATAGCACTGTGTGACCAGGCATTTTGGGATAAATTAAATGTAAGCCCTTAATTTAAAGAAACCTAATTTAATCGCTAACTTTGAGAAATTTAATTTTAAAAGAATATTTCTTAATAAAATCAAATATATTTTAAATTTAAAACCATTCAATTATTTGTATTTCGGTATTGCGGTGAAACGGTCACATTAAAATACCATTCACAATACCTCGCACATCGTTCTACTTGCCCTATTTGCCGAATTCCAATTCATGTTTTTTCGGTGAAGCAAATTTATAGAATAGTCAGATAAAATGTGCGACTACAAGCTATCCGACCGGGCCTACACTAAACTGATATTTCACGCGGCCAAGTATCCACACCAGGCGGTAAACGGGCTGCTGCTGGCCGAGAAACCATCGAAGGGCTCGTTGGTAGAGATTGTGGATGCGATTCCCCTCTTCCACCAGTGCCTCTATGTAACCCCCATGGCTGAGGTGGCCCTTATGCAGGTAATTTACAGTTGCCGGACCACAAATATGGGTCATCTTTAATCAGGGCGGATGTCGTGGGCAGTACCCCCATCTGGACAGAGGCAATTGCCATGATTCGAAGGCTAGTGAACTTTACTCCCATATGGATAGTGTTTTTGAGTGCAAACATTATACAAATTAGAGACCATGGTTCTATACCGACTACAACTGCTCGCTTTAGTCCACCCCGATAGTTTTCATGTCATCTACGAAAGCTTAATACATCCCGCTCTTACAGATCGATGCTTACGCCGAACGCGAAGGCCTGGTGATTGGCGGATACTATGCGGCGTCGGAGAACTTCTACGACAACCAGATTGACAAGACGCCGGCCACCAAGATAGCCGACAAGATCCAGGAGAACTTCAAAAACGCCTGCTTCGCGGTGGTGGACAACAAGCTGGTGACGCTGCAGCATGACCGACCCGCCATTCAGGTCTACAGCTGTTCTAGTGAGTCTGGCTCTGGGAGCACCCGCTGGTCAAAGGCCAAGTTTACGCTGGCCCAGTCGTCCCAAACTCTCGAGGGCGTTTCGCTACTGCTTAAGCGCGGAGCTATGCGCGACGTGGTGGATTTCGACAATCATCTGGATAATCCGGAGAACGACTGGACCAACGACTTTCTGAACCAGTCGCTAAACGACCTGCAAAAGCTGTACTAGTCGCTTGTTTTTTTTTTCCAACGTACGTACGTTTGTTTTAGGGTAGCAAATTCTTAAATAGCATTTGGAAGAGCATTCGGAATTTCAACCTTGCAATTTAATTTATTGTAATTACAATTGGATTTCAATAATCTTTAGAATAATGCATATAAGTTAAATAACATTCAACTAATTAATAAATAATCAATTCTTTTATCTTGTATGCGTCAAATTTTGTCTATAGTCCAGTTCATTCAGTCTGTCCGTCCGTTCGTCCTAATTACGTAATATCAGATTTTTGTCCTGTTCGGTTTCTGTCTCGAGTTAACCTAAGCGTGTTACAATTATTGTTAATAAATACAGATGAATAATATGTATATAATTTTGCTCTTAGTTTTCCTGGCTTGTAAATTTAAATATTTTACAACAATATTGTAATATCGCGATTGCTGATTATACATAGGTATACATAATACGTACTTATATGGATATATCGGAGATCGAAAGTATCGCAAAAACGTTTATTAATTTCAGTGTATTGTATATTTTCATATTATATCTGATCGAACGCATAACGAACTCTTTACACCGTACACTTAATGTACATATACTGGGGGAATTACGAATTACGAATAACGGATAACGGTTTACGGATTACGGATTACGGGACTCTGGATCTCAGATCTCCAACAGGTTCTTGCCATTCTGGCCATTTTGCTCTTCGATATTTGATTTGCCATTTGCTGTTTGCTTTTTGAGTTCTGATTGTGAGTTTTCTGGATATGACGAGGAGCATAATGCGTGTGTATAATATCATTTTTTCCTGTTTTTAGTTTAGTTCTGTCGTGGATAGTTGCTTGCTTGAGTAGTTTTCACCCGGTGTCCGCTGGAGGGTATGGGCAGGTGTGGGTGTGGTCGTGGTCGTGGTCGTGGATTGGGGATGGATTCTATATGGAAGGGGGCGCCTTTTGATTATATCCTAGCTATACAAGTGCGCCTGAACACGCAAGCAGTTATCAGTATGTACGAGTATGAGGCCTGTCCACATCATGATGTATGTTGGTTTTGGTTGGTGTGTCTGTGTTCCGGTCCACCACATGTTATGTTAGTTGATCTATAAGAATGCAATAGAGAAGTTATGGGTCAGTGAGATGCAATTGGTGTGTTGTCGGGTAACGTTAGCGGATAACACCCAAAACGGAAGATGATTTTTGGTTTTGCAATTTTGAAAGAGTCTATGTATCTATGATGTAGGTATGTTTGTGTGCAAATCGATTTTCATATCTTTGAGCTACTACGTGATGACATTGTGGTGGGATGTGGATCTGAGAGGGGGTGTTGGGGATTGCATCTAGAGCTTGCCACCTCCGATATTTACCATTCCCGCGGACAGAGAGTTGATGGCATCTTCCACCGTCGGCTTGTGTCGATCGATTTTAGATGAGTTTATGGGCGAGAAGTTGTCTACGATTGCAAGCGTGAACGAATACACATATACAGATAGATATAGAAACACAAAAAGCGATTTCAAAGCAAATCTCAAGTGCCAATTACCGAGATCACCACTCGAACTGGAGTCCGTAAAACTGGGTGTGCCCTCTGTCCATGTGGGAGTGGAGCCCTCACCTGAAGCGGGCGGTGTCCAGGCCAGGCCGCCGCGGGAACCGTACTGGCTGCTCGAAGACGTGTCCACCGCCAGCAGTGTGTCCAGATGCACCTCGGAGACGCTGTCGGTATAATTTATTGACTTTTGTGTCCACATGTCTCTTTTTTAATTACATACCTCACAATGTCCTCCTTGTAGGAGCCACGATAGGCGGGTCCGATGTTCATTTTGCGGTCCAGATAGCTCGATTGCTGCGACTGCTGGTGCTGCTGCTGATGATGGTGGTGGTGATGGTGGTGCTGATGGTGGTGGGACCGACGCCCCATAGAAGAGGTGCTGTTCTTGTTCGAGCTGTCCTCGGAGATGTCGTCAAAGGCGGGGGGCGGGGTCGAGCTGCATGATGGCGTTGTGCCTAGCGATACGATGAGATCAGAGCAGAACATGCAACGGAATGAGTGAGCTAAAATCAACTGTAAGATATCCAAAATATAGATCTAAAGTCTAGTGGTATAAGCATAGATGTAGGAGGAGAAACTACTCCCGGCTACCCCTTATCCCCGTCCCGTCGATGTGCCTTCGCTCTCGGGTATCGTTGAGGGGGCTGCCTTGGGTGCCCGTCTCTTGGGGCGGCGCCGTGTCTGGGAAGCCGGAGGACTCCGCGCAATCGTTTCGGTTTCGGGTGTGAGCCGCGGCAAAGGCCTTTTAGGACGTCGTGTGGTCTCCAGTTCCCGCTTCACCTCCAGGAAAGTACTGACCGACTGCAGCAAGTTCTCTTCTTGGTCCTGAGGATTGTCGCAGTCCTCGCCTCCCAACGCCAGATCCACATAGTGCAGATACCGCTGTCGCTTCTGTTGGCGCTTCAGCTTCTCTTGTACCCCGCGACGCGGCGAACGTTGGCTGGGAATACTGCCCGAGGATCGAGAACGTCCAGTCCTATAGCTATCCGCCCGAATGGGAGGAAAATTGCGCACAATCGATCCCATCGAGGAGCGTTCGCTGCGCGCCACGAAACTGTTCTGCCGCTGGAAGATGTCTACGTGGTTAAGAAGTCGAGGGGGCTGGCGCCGGAAGCTGCTCTCCGACCGTGCCGTGGAATAAGTCGAGTGCAGGGATTCCCTACGTCGCAAGGAGGAGCTTCTCAGTAGAGCCACAGTGGGCTCTACTAGAGGAGCTGGTGGAGCACTGGGTGGACAATTGTCAGTGGTATCAAACAAATCATGCAACTCCAGCCAATCCTGGACGTTGCTTGGCGATCGACGCTCGCCGAATCGCGGCATGCCCTCGATCTGGGGCACCTGGAGGGTGTGGGCTGCCACAGAAATGGGATTAGTTGTGTTCGGTTCTGTACCTGGAGTCGAACGATCCTGGGCATCTTTGCGTCGAGGTGAACCACGTGGTGGCACGGGCGGCGGCACGCGCGCCTTAAGATTGCTAGGCGCCGGTGTTCGCTGCTTAACGGGCGGTGGCGCCCGCTCATTGCTGGCCGAACCTGAAGCGGCTCCAGATCCTGCCCCGCTAGCTCCAGTGCTGCCTACTCCCGCTGCTGCTGGCGTTGGCTCCGAGGTGGGCTGCTTGGATGGCTGGTGGATCTTGCCGCTGCTGTGCGAGTGCGAGGCGTGAACCGCTAATGGGGAATTGAAAAACGGATTACCAACCAGGATTAGGTATCAGACGGGAGGTGGCTCCACTTACGCCTTGTGGTCGCCTCGTTGTCGCTGTCGATGGAGCGCTGAATGGCCTTGGAGAGGCTTTTTCTCTTCGAGGGCGAGTGCTTGAGCGCTGGAATAGATAATTGGAATCCAAAGTTAATCACAGAGCCAAGCCCGAAGGTTGGGGATCAAAAAGCATAGCACTCCGAAAGCAACTAGGCAAAGCCAAAGAGCAATACGGTGGCCAGGATGTCACAAGGACAACGACTAACGTGAGATTGAGAGGCATGCTTTGCGTCCATTTCGAAATCAATTGAAACCAAGAGGTGCACATAAAACATACATACATATATCTCGTTATTAAACTTATTGGGTAAGATCGGTGTAAGTGAAACACAATATAATCAAATAATAAAAAGAGTTAATTGATCCTTTAGTTTCATTACCTATGTAGCTGGTTACCAAGGTACGAAATTTTCTGTGATTCCCTTTGATCTCTGGGAGATCCACTATATGCGTAGGTGGAGAAAGTGATTGTGAATGCATTCGAGACATGGTTAAAAAGAAAGCAGAGAACAGAGCGATGTTGAGAAGGCTTGATTGATTCAGATTGGCGGCTTCTACTCAGGCCAAGTGTACCATATTGCATTTTTGCTGCCCACATCAATCGATAGATAAACCCAAATTAGCAAGCTACTAGTGTGTGTTCTAATGGTGTGTCTGTTGTGTTATTATCAGTGTAGTGTAGTGTAGTGTAGTAGTGTGTCTCGTCTAATTAGCTACTCAAAAAGTCTTTAACCGGAACTGAGTGCTTGCATAACTCGGCCAACTGCACACAAAAATGCCTTACAGTACGAGTACTTAGCCCGACTTCCACGACCGGTCCACTTACGGGAGGGTATCTTGCGGAACACGGTCTTGGCCATAAAGTTTTGGAATCTTTGAGCATAGAACGAGGGCCGGCAGACCGACACGGTTTCCTATGGGATTGTACAAAGTTATCAATTAATTTTCATTAACAGCATCTTAGTCAAAAAAATTTCTCATTAACATCACAAATTTTTCGAGGCTGCCACCTTCGGTTACATATATCTTTTTCTAAGGAGAGCTCACCCCATCGTGTATGATGCTTTTGAATGTGTGCTCCAGTTTCTTCTTCAGCCGGTAGGACTGCAGAATATCGATGATACCGATGTAGAGCAAAAGGCGTTCGCCTTTCTCACTTCTCGCTGGGATTCCGCCAGGTCTGATGGGATGACAAGTTAGTTTTGTGGTCCACGCATGTCCATCCATACTTACGGCACATCCTCCTCGTCGTCGATGGGTTCGCTCTCCGCCTGGATGCTCTCCATAGCCGTGGAGTGGGCCACCAGGCGCTGGCGGTTCACGGACCTGTATGCCGCACTAGATTAGCTCTCAGTTTGAATCCGTGATTGCAATAGCTACTTCATTTGGTATACTCACTTGTTCCGGCTAATGCCCGTGGCTGCATCACGATCCTTGCCGTCGCCATCCAGCCCATCCAACGGGTCGTCCACATCCACGTCGGAGTCCTCGGCCAGTGGCGCCCTTACAGGTTTCCGGTGCTCGCTCTGCTTCTCCTTCAGAGCCACGTCCAGATTGTGGACGCCCAGGAGCAGGGAGTAGTCCATGATCTTGAAGGACTCCAGTACCGTGCAATCCCGTTGAATGGTCTTGATCAGCGCCGAATAGGTCTCAGCCTCCAGGAAGATGCCGTTCGGATGCTGGTCCATAAAGTCCAGGTCCTTGTAAGTGGGGGACTTTTTGGCCCGCTCCGCCTTGTTCGCCTTCCGCTTGAAGGTGGAGCCTTTCAGGTCATATTTCAGATGCATCTTCACGGACGATGGCAGCAGGTTGTTCATGACCACCAGACGAATGTTTTTGGCGTTGCTCGTTTGCAGGCAGTACAAGCCGAAGAACTTTGGCAATAGCGTGCGCGGATTTTGATTTAGATTCATATAGTAACTGGAAACAGGATATACAAAGGATATAAGATATTGATTTTAGAGAAAAGTGTCAAACTAAACCTACCCAGGCAGTAGTTTCTGTAAGAATTCACCCTCCTTGTGTTGCACCGTCTTGATGATGAACTCGTCGTCGTCCGTCAGGTAGAATATCGAGCCGGAAGCACCAGGATTGGACAGTTCCCTCAGCGGGGACGTGCACATGGACATCTAATAAATGGACTTGCATTAATTATATTTGTTAGTTTAGTTTATTTAACTAACCATAAAATCATCTGGCTGGATGCCAAAAAGATCCCGAAAGTAGCGAAAAGCGATGGGCGCATAGATCTTGTATCTAAACTCGCTATAGTGGTGGGCAGGTGTAAGGCTAGATCCCTCTGGCGGAAAGGTAATGCTCTCGATCTCCCAGAAATCCATCATAAGCAGATCGCGCTTGGGCTTCGAGGCCAGGCTGCCGACCTAGAAAGACAGTTGGAGAATCGATTTTAATTTGGATAGAAATTGATAGGTATATCTTATCAAAATATAACTTAAATATATTAATTATTCTCACTGTATGCTGAATGCCCAGTTGAATGGAGCCCATGATCTGAGATGTCTGTATCTTTTTGTACGTAATCTCGCCTCCCTCGCCGACGCGCCTGTGACCAATTTTTCGCTCCTTGTCCGCTTTGTTAGCCGCACGATTCGGACGGTTGCCCAGCTGGAATAGACCGAGAAGTACAATTGACCCTATTGGTTTCGATTAAATTGGCCTCGAGGGCCCCGACAGATGTACTTACGTCGGGGGATGCGTTGCCCACATGGTCGCCGGTGGAGGCTAAATTAAAAAACAAAAGTGGTTAGAGTTATTATTAGCTGTCATGTTTAATTCAACGCCCTATGACGCATTCCTGGTCAATCACCGCGACTTGAACTTGGACAAGCCCTCCAGAGCTCCTCGCTCCTCACTCCCTAGTGACCAGTTCCTGAACTTCTCCCACTCCATTTCACGCGAGTAACTTTCTTTTGTTATCATCCAAAAATATAAATATAAACCGATGGAAAGTTGGTCGCTTGTCAAAAGCGGGGGAGGACTGTGAGGAGTGGGGGCTCATGGGGGGGGGGGGTGCGTATAGCTGGCTCTTCTTCTTCGGCAGGCCTTTCCAGGGACAGGGGGCACACACTTCCATTTGCCAATCATTGATTTTTTTTCTCAAACGTCTAAACGGTCTAACGGTGGAAAACGAGGCAATAGTTACCATTGCTGGGATCCGCTGGCTTGGCCTGGGACGTGGACGAGCTGTCCATGTCGATGGTATTGATGGTGTCGCCATCGCCGGAGGCCATTGTGGTGCTCCGTGACTTCAGCGCTCTCAGCCTGCCCCGTGCTTATCGTCTATCTTTTTGTCTCTGGGAGGCTTCACTAGGACATCCTGTCTGGCTGGGATTGTGTTCTAATGTCTGGCGTGGAGCAGTGCGGATTATCCAATCGTGTGGGTCGGATTTTGGGGGCGGCAGGAACCTTGGCTCGTCTCTGTTGCTGGCGTCAACGTTTTTGCAATCTACGGCGATGTTGATGGCTCCTCTGCCACTGCTGTCATTTTCACTGCATACTCATAGGCGCACGGGAAGCCCTGGAAGTGGAAGCTCTCCCCTGGAAGTGCGCAGGAACACGAGCGCAGGGCTGCAAGCCCACAACATTACGACCGTGCAGGGTTGTACTCCGATGGCGGTCTCAATGCGGAACATCCGCGATTTGAAACTTTGCCGCAAAAATAATATTTTGATAGGAAAGGATACGTCCTAAAAAGACGCATAAAAATAATGTCTAGGAGTGCTTCACCCTTTCAATAAAAAGCTTATAAAATCGTTTTATTTAAAAAGCAATTCCAATTTTATTTCATTTTTTTCAATTGAAATGTATACTCCAATAAAGAGCTCCCGAAGTTTTACAATCAAAATGTAATTTTATTAGCAAAGGACGAAAAACGACTAAAGCGATTAGTTTAATGCACTTTTCATGTTTTCTTGTCTATTTTTTATTAGCGTTAGACTTCTACTTCGTGTATATATATCATATGTATATGTATATGTATATATATATATATTTGTTTATATAGTAAATATATGTCTGAATACAATATTATTCTGTTTTGGTTGGTATATTAGTAGTTTTGTGTTCCTGGGCCAGCTTGCTTGAACCCTTTGTGGTGTTTGTTTTAGTTTTTTTTTTTTTTGGTATTACGTATATTACGTTCCGTCCCCTTACTACTAAAGGCATTTATAAAATAAGCGCTTTTTTAAAAATATCGCAAAAAATTACGTTTATCCGTTAAAACTCTATTTTAAAATGAAGGACTCTAGTATAAAAGTAGAAACAATTGTGATCTATATAGTAGAATTCTGACGAACTAACTGCTTAGAGCTAAGGATGCGATGGACATGACTACGGCTACCGTTGTCCACTTGTGTTGTATGGTCGAGGCCTTATCTGTGGGATAAATGGATGTGTGGATTAGGAGATAAACTAAAAACAACTATTGTAGACCCTCGGATTGAAGTAAAATATTTGAAATTTAGTAGAAAACGTTGATATTTTGTTAACCCATTTTCTTTATTTCCGTATATTTAGATAATAATATTAATTTTTGTATGATTGTGCTAAAATTGGAATTTCCCGGGATCAATGCTCCCTCACCCCGTTTACCTGGACTTACCATAGAATATTGTCTCCCGGCGTTTAGTGTAGTTTGTGCCAACCAGGACAAATGCACAGGTGATCGGGGTGGGGGATTCGATCTGATCTCTAGGAATGCGGGAGCGCACGGTCATGCTATAGAGGCCACTGGGGTCCTGGTCCAAATGCGTCAGTACGGTGTCCAGTATGTGCGTGTTGAACCTAACGACAGAATTAAATGCTCGGTTATTCAATTTCACTCGCCGTCGGGGATCCACGGAGCACTCAACTTACATGACCGTCACCAGAGGCTGGGGGAAGACGTGCTGGACCGCACACATGATGTCCACGTCCGCACGCGAGCTGCCCATCCTAGCCTCCAGCATGAAATCCGATTCAGGAACTGCCCGTTTGCAAAAAGGGTGGCATCGCAGTTGGAAGGAGCCGAAAAAAATCCGTGAGAATTAATCAAGTGTCAAACTAAACAATGAAGCAAAACAGCAACAAAAAGATAAAACGAAAAACTCCACAAAAAATAAAGAAAGAAATAGTGTCCCAAAAAAAGGAATAAAACAAGACAAACAATCCATGGTTCCGGTAACCGCAGGGACTGCCACCTGACACGCATGCAAATATGAGGGGGAATAGCACGTGCCAGTCGGGCCAGTCTACCCTTTGGCCTCTCACACGGGGAGAACACACACCGCTGACTGTGTAATTTGAATTCCAGCCCCAATATACTTGGAGAAATAAATAGCCAAACTTAACATCACAGGAGTTACTTGTTTACCCAAAAGGGATAGTAATTATTTGCCCCAAATTAAGTTTACTTTGAATAACTTCAGTCTGCACTTTCATAATTTATGGCTGGGGCAATTTTTCTTGGCCATCATGAAGATAATTCATGGGGAAACTTTGACAAAAATAGAAGGAAACTCGCATAAATAGGTAACTTGTATAAGCTGGCACACTGCCAAGATGACTTTAAAAGGGAGCTCCTTCGGTATGTATGTTTACTACACATAGTTCGTAGCTCACTGGTAGCTATTAGTGCCTTCCTGACTTTTCTAATTTAAATTCCCCTACGCAGCCTGTTTCTGTGATGTTTGCTTAAAGAACATAAAACATAATTTCCATCTTTCTGTGTACCCAAACACCTAAGCAAACACAAAATGGGCACCCGACCCGAAGTCAAGGTGTTGTAGTGCAGTTGGGAACTTTCAGGGGGGGGAGCGGGAGCAGGGGGAGTCGAAGTGCAGGACCCACCACCACTGACACCGAAGCCAACGGCAAAGGAAAAAGCACATCCTACATCTTACACTTCCTTCGTGACACCCACCGATTATTTGCAAGCGGGCACTCCGCTTATCCGTCGACTCGAAGGTCTGCACCGCGCACGTGTACTCCCCTGTCATGTTCCAGTCGGGACTCTTTATCGATATAACTCCGGGCCCACTGCCCTCCATGGTGAACATTTTGGTGTCTATCTTTGACTTCATGAAGCCCTATAATGGAAAGAATGCGGATAAAGACAAAGACGACCGCGACATTGGCATTATATGTTAATTATTTAACCCCGTTCGACCCCCGACCTGACTCACCATGGCGAAACCCTTGACCGAGGGTATCCACTGGTAGATGGAGTGGTTGTTGAACAGCCACTTGAGGACGAATCCCTGCTCCCCGGCATCGATCTCGACCTCGCAGTCAAGGACCAACGGTGCAGGCTCCTGATTACGTTGCAGCGTGTAGGTACGCGGCACCCGCAGATTGGTGATGCGCACCGACTGGGTCACTGGATATGTTCAAAGATTAGGTAACAGGCACAGGAGATTCAAGAGATTCTGAGAGTCCCACCTGTGAGCAATGCCAGCCAGGCCACAAAAGTGGCACTGCGTCCTCTCCAGCCCGCCATTAAAACTGCCAGCGAGATGCTCCTTTTGTTTTTTGAGTTTCCCGCTCTGCTCTAGAGGGTTTGTTTTTGTCCTTGCCAAGCACTGTCGTATATACTTATCTTTTATCCTTATTTACGTAGACATGGGGGCATTTAGTCACGCTCATTATCACAGAAGTCAGTTGGGATTTGGGGGGGTGACTAGTGCTTTTCTCGGGCCACCGATGAGCTTAGCACCTGTGCGGACGACTGGCGGGCGGACATCTCGCGTTCAACTCGCAACTAAGGCCATTCGGTTTAACGGCCTGGGCCATTCAAACTTTTCCACAAAAACACAGCACTATTTGGACCAAAAAAGGTAAATGAATTCGTCGTTTAGAATGTGCGGGAGCCAGGACTCGGTCCGTGGGGCCGAATTATGCCAAGCGGAGTGGAGTTTGCCGCTCGGCTGCTGCTGCTGCTAATGCGGATGATTCTGCTCCTGGCAGATACCAATAGTTAGTGTTGGCACTGTTACGGATACGCTTCCAGACGAAGCTTTTAATGTTTTAACGCTGGAAGGCCCAGCGGCGTCTATTGAGAGCTGGAGTCGTAATGGGAGCTTTTGTATAAGCGACACCACACGTCTCCTTTTGTCCTTTGAGCCAAAAAACAGCTGGCAGGTCAAAAGTGCGCATGCGCCCTCACCAAATCACGGTTAAATCAGGGTTGCCATATCTGGAGGCTATACGTTTTGGAGGGAGATTCAAAAAGGTTGTCTGCTGGCCAGTTTAAACTTTAAACGTTCAACTTGATAATAAAAGTCATGAAATATTTAAGGCATTACTTACCTCCCATGAGATCCCCCAAAAAATAAAAGAAACATCTTCTATTATTATATAGTTTATTAAATTTTCAATAACATCAGCAAAATTCTTAGACTAAGTTATAGTTAATAGTGTTCCTCTTGATCGGATGTGTTACAGTTACACGCACACACGCACACTTACACATGAATAGTACTTGTATGTAAGTTATAGGTCCTGAACCCCGAGTCCAGTATCCAGGATCTAGAATCCCGGATCCAGATCGCTGGAGTTCACTTTAAAAGTATGCTATAAATGTGCAATTCATCGGATTTACATAGATACCATATGTATGTATATGTCTATATGCGCCGATATACTCGTGGACTGGGCAACTATAGCCGTGGCTGCTTAGCTTTTGGTCGCATTTTAAAACTGGTGTGCTGGCTGGCCTCCTAAATCCTACAGATACTGATACGTACGTCTACTGATCACTACTGGCTGCTGGGACTGGATGGGATTAGACGGGGATCGGTTTGATTCGATGCGGGAAGTTAAAACGTGCTTAGATCGAAACTGAAATCACCATTTAATTGGACTGTACACTAGCCGAAAGGTTGGGCGGACCCCTTTAGTCGCTGGCCTCCTCCTGGCCACCGCCCTGGTGCAAGTGGTGGCCAATCAGGGTCTCGATGCGGAAATCCTTGGCGCTGGTCTGTTTGCTGGTCCTCAGGCTCAGACGTTCGCTGTCGAAGCGGCTCCTTGGACTGGGTGGTATTCGTGACGGAGAGCTGTTGGAGGCCTCGGCATGTTCAAAGATCAGGGCGTCGGGGGGCGCGTCCAGACGATTTGTACAGGCGCTGTCCACCGAGTCCGAAATGTGGGAGTCCTCCTGCTCGTTGCCACTCTCCACATCGATCTTGTCCTCGCAGGAGTCCTCGTCCGCGTCAGCTTCGGCGTCCACTTCCGCCTCCGTGTCCGGATCGTCGTTGTACGCATTGAGATCCATGTATCCACCGCCGGGAACTGCTTCCCTGTAGTTCGGATGGCCGGGAATACCGCCCGCAGCACTGGCCATTGTCGCCACATCGAAGGGGTAGGGGCTTTTGTACTTGGCGGCTCTGCTGCCCTCAGACCCACCACCTGCTCCGCCGCCCGATCCGCTGCTGTGCGGCAGTGCATCCAGGACATCCCGCCCGCCTCGATTGATGAACGGCAGGCGGTCAAACTTGTCTCCCGACTGGTTTCCCCCGTAAAACGAGGCCTCGGCGTTGGCGAAGAAGTTAAACTTTTTGTCGGCCCGGAGAGCGGAATCGAATATATCCGCCGGGTTGTGGACCACATCGAAGTCTCGGCTCCCGTTGAAATTTGGAACGTTGAAGTGAACCGGAACCAACGGCACTGGTTTGCGGATCCAAAATGGCGACAGGGTCCCAAACACCGCCGGAAACGAAAATCTCTGCATGGTGGGAGCGCGTTTGTATCGTTTCCGCCGCCGCAGGAAGCTGCCATTGTCGAACATATCCTCCGCCAGCGGATCCAAGGTCCAGAAGTTGCCCTTGCCAGGATTTCCTGGCTCGCGGGGCACCTTGATGAAGCAGTCGTTGAGGCTTAGATTGTGTCGGATGGAGTTTTGCCAGGCGGGGAATTTATCCTTGTAGTACGGGAAGCTGTAAGCGTGACAGGACATTAATGATTAGGCTGTTAAATATAAGTATATAAGGATAACTAGCTTTGAAATAAGAAACTAAAAGATACATGGAGTGGGTGCCATTGCTACTCCAATAAGTATGCTATAAAGATTGGTCGTCTTAAATATTAAAAATTTCTAATATGCATATGTTACAATAGTGTTGTAATAAAATAAAATAAAAATCTTTGAACTCCACCCACCGCGACATAATAAAATCACAAATCCCGCTAAGCGTGAGTTTCTTGTGCGGAGACTGCAGAATGGCCATGGTGATGAGGGCGATGTAGGAGTACGGTGGCTTCACCAGCGGACCGCCGCTAGATCCCGAGCCGTCTCCGCCGCCGGAGCTACTCCCGCTGCCGCCACTGCCCAGAGCCGACGGCTCGATGTCGCTGTCATCACAGGCCATGGACATGGCGTCCGCGGCGGCTCGCGAGGATCCGTTTCCACCGGACGATCCGCGGTGGCTTTTGTGCAGCGGCGGAGAGAGTGACACGCTGTCGTGGAGAGTGTGCATGGGATCTGTGCTGGTGTGCATCTTGTGTAGATTCTTGGATTGGCTTAATTTAATTTTTAAAGAGGACGCAACACTTTATTTGATGAGATTCTTTGTGCTTTGACTATTTTGCTCAGGAACTGTGTTCTCTTTGTTTTCTGTTAGGCGTCACACTAGCTTCACTTGGCATTTGATTTTTTTTCACCGTTATCATTTAACCGTTGTAATGGTCGCTTCCGTTTCCGATTCGCTATTAAGGATAACTGTACACGCGGGCCAGCAGCGGAAATGGGCAGAAGTTTCGAAGCGCGTCCGTGTGAGGCGGAATCCGCTGGCCAAATGTTAACTGAATCGCAACGAAAACGAAAATCTTCTCGCCCAAAATGTTTTTCTACATAACTCAAACATTTATTTATGAAAAACCGCTGCCATTGCCGCTGCCGCCGACGTTTCCCTGAGCTTTTGTGTTGCCGCTGCTATGTTTTCGTATCTCGAATAACTGTGATTCTACTGCCGACGTCGACGACAGCTGCGACAGAGGCAGAGGCAGCATCCCTGCGGAGCACGCGACAGAGCCCAGTGGCCAGAGCGAGAGCAGGACCTCTCGCTCTCGTCTGGGGGATGGGATGACATGAACCAATCTATGGCGCTCTCGCATTCGCCATCTCATTTTCGCCTGCTTGCCGTGCAAGGATGTGCGTGTCTGTGTGTGTGTCACGTAATAACATAAAATGGTGGAGTGCTGCCTGTAAATGTGATATTTGTGTTTTCCTCTCCAAGCGGCGGCAAATTGGCAGAAGCCAAAATTCAAGGATGGTAGGAAGGTGGTTGCAGGGTGGCGGGGAGTCAGAAAGGGTCCTCCCAAGCAGGAGGGAGCGGGAGGATAAACATTTTGCGCAAATTTAGATACCTTTTGCAGCTTTGACGTCGTGGCTCTTAATAATGTTTCATTATGTCAGCCACATGGAGGCAGGCATTCGTCTCTCTTTCGGCCCTCCTCCCGACCATCCCACCTCCCCCTGGCCGACCCTCCTGCCGTTCAAATGTTAGCATTTTTATGTGCGAATGTTTTTCTAACCGTATGTCGACGTTTCTCCGGGTTTCTCTCGGCTTCGCATTCTCATTCTTGTCCCTCCCAGGCTCCCCCTAGTATTTTATTTATTTTTTTGGTATTTGGAGGAGAATGGGAATTGTATGCGCCATTTTTGCCAACATCCTCTAAGCACAATGGTAAGCTATGGTCGGAGAACGGGCGAGGGGGGCACGGGGGCAAGGAGATGATGTAGTTTTGTATACTGTAGTGTACATGTGTTTGCTGCATTTGTATCCAAGTGAGTTTTGTCTTATTTCTCTTTTTCATTTTCGCTGTTTTTGTTCTCCAGTTGTTAGACATTATTGTTGTAGTTGTAATAGTAGCAGTAGCTATAGTGTGTGTTTCTCGTAGGGTGTTCGTAGGGTGTTGGGTGGTGTGGGTGGCCTTCCCTTTTCAAATTAAACATTCAGTAGTCACTTTTATTTGTTGTACTTTGTTCAAATTAGTTTTCCAGTTTTACGGAAGTTACATACACACATAGACACACACACAGACACACACACACACACACAGTGAGAGCAATAGACGCTCGCACACAATAATGGCCGCCATCTTTCTATTCAGGACAATATTGATATCGCCTCTTCCTCTTGGCACCGTTTTCATTATTCTATTTTAGCTTTGCCATCCCCAATCCACCCTTCTCTGTTACACTTACGAATCAATGATTTTTTGGCCAGATTTTGAGGGGCGTGGCATTCCGATTCCGTTATGTATCCTTAGCCCCATGTAGTTGTATTGGTATTAGGACGGTTTTAGAAAGGGGCTCTTTTTTGCAGGATATTGGCATTTGTCCGATGAGCAATTTAGTTGCGGAAAATTTATTGCGGTGGATATTTCCCTTCGTCCTCTTTATGAGCAAACAAAGGATTTTCATGCTATTGGATCAAAGTTGTTAAAGCAATCAAGTTTCTTGATTTTTGATATTTCTTTCAGGAAATCAGATTTTATATTAACTTGGGACATGTGGATTGAAACATATTTTCATGATTAATTCCTAACATTAAGCCCCAATAGATAGCAGTATTAGGATTCCTTATATTATCTCTATTATGTAAACATATTTAATATATCAGTCATTTCCAAGAAGGATTATCTCCTATCTCTTATCCCTTGGCCCCGTTCATATCATCCCACTTAATCCCCACCACATTTCCCTATCGTTTTTCCAAAATATTTGCTCAGTCAATCCACTTTTCATTACTTATCCTCTGGCCGGATAGTTTCCATGGCAATTAAAGGCATCCCTTTCGCTCTGCAGCGCCAATCCGTGGCCACATCCGTATCCGTATCCCTGTCCCCTGTCAATCTACGGTTAATCATCGCCTTAGCACAGCAGGAGGCCCGGGCAAAGGACGAAGAACTCGGTACTTTGATGGCCAGTTGAGCGTGAGGATGCGATGCATTGAAGCTTTCGCAGGGGAACAATTAACTTATGGCCAAACAATAACGCCCAGGAATGCACGCTGACAGGAACCAGCCACCAGGAGGACATCCTGCTCAGCTATATACGCACATATACATATATATATATATTTCTTCGTCCTCCGAGCAAACTGCAGCAACAGCGGCATGATCCAGCAATAATCCCTCTTTTGTCAGCAAATTTATTGCACACAAACAAACGACCAAAGGATATGCCAAGCGGATGAAACGGAGCGGCATAAAGTGGAAGTGAGAGGGCCAGCGATGGAGTGAGGGAGATGCACTGAATAAGGTTGGAAGCCGGGATTGGGGATTGGGATTCGGGGATTGGGCTTTGGCTTGGATGAGCCAGGACTTTTGACAATACAAATTTTTATTGCGAAATCTGCAAAAGGCAAATAAAAGATTTGACACTTGAATTGCTTTGACTGCCAGGACCCGGCAAGGACAATCGCTTCTTTCGGCTCGAACAAAGGCGACTGTTGCCAGCCCCATAACGTCTTATAGCCTCCTTGGATATACACTTGAAGAAATAGTTTGAAACGTAAGTCTTTTTCAATTTGGGGCTGTAAGAAATGGGAGTCATATTGAAATATATTACAGTGTATTTTTAAAGAGGACCCCATTAGATTCCTCTAATTTACACTCGACTTGCCGCATCCTTTTGCATCCTTCAGCTTGGAGCCAGCTGGAGGCACCTGCTAGATCGCAAAGCCAAACACTCGAGGACCATAGATGTTTCATCCGAAGGGATGACGGCTCTAATAGCTTCACTTCTTATGTCATTATTAAATCTTTCAAGTATCTGCAGGAATCGGCTCAAAGGAGATACACATACAGGCACTTGAATACTTGAGTGACGCTCAATTTGATGGACAAGGATGTCGGGAATCGCAGCTCGCTGGCGAACAGGCGAACCACCCCGCCGGGACAATGGGAAAAATCACAGCAGGCAGCACACAAATTGCACAACTCCGGCCGCAGAAGGAAATTCGTCCGGCGATCAGGATATTCCAGGACCAGCCAACAAGTGGCAAGCAAAACAATGGATTCGATTTAAGCAACCTTCCATCCCCCGACTCCGCTCCGCAGGTTTCTGGACGAGCTGGAATATTTCACGCTCGATTTATCCCCGAGCGCATCTTGTTGAAGGACAAGGGTGTATGGGTTTTCCAGGACGTCTAAGAGGATATAGAAACCACTTTTATTGCACAAAAAGTGCTGGGTGAACTGCAGTCGATACACTCATCTAGGAGCTCCCGAGGGCTGAACAAAACAGCAAGTGCCACACACCCATGTTTCGTGGCTCATTTCATTCAGTTTTGTTCATTTGATGTGGATGCGAATGATGAGGTAGTGGTGGTGGTGGTAGTGGTGGTGGTGGTGCCTTGCTAAGCCTCTTGTTTGGCGGCAATAAAAATCGAGAGCCGTGTGCCTAAGCCTCCTCAGGAACCCACCCCCCACTGCCCCGTTGCCCGCGCACAGGATGTCAATTTCTCAATTCATAAATAAAACCCAAAGCCCTTTCAATGTGTCAGCACAAGTGTGGAAATTACAGTTGGACCTGGGGAGGGTCCTGGTTGGCATTGGTTGGAGAGTGTGTTATTGTTGTTTATTTGCCGCTGAAACTGCCAGGACCACCTTAAACCACAGCCAAAGGATTTCACAGCCGAGCCTCCCATCACATCCCACCCCGTGCATATTTTTTCTTTCCTCCTTTTTTTTTTGTTTTTTTTTTTTTTTGTAAATTGCTCTGCATCCTGAACTGTGTGGGTACTTGGATCGCATTAAGTTGATTTATTATGCAGCGCAGAATTCAATTAAGTGGGATGATTGTCACTTGTCCGTATGCCACGAAAGCCAAGCGCCCAGGATTGGTTTCCCGCCTTTGGCTTTTGCTCTCTTAACGGTTGGGGCGTGGCGGCAATTTGCACAGTTGGTAATAACTATCCTGGATGTGCTTCCTGATCCTGATTCCAGTGCTTAAAATTTTCATTTTGGTCACGCACAAGCCGTGAACGATAATCGTTTATTTGTTTTGGTTTCAAGGATTATGAAGTCAAAGGGGGTTGGGATTTCCGGCAATTTGTTTGGAATTATTGAGGCTCATAAAATTAAATGGCATTAGGTGACTGGTCCGCTACAATACCTTGCTGTTCAAGGAAGAGTTTTTGGAATAAAAAACGAATGTGTCTACTCGTAAGCAATGTCTCTGAAAATCAATCTTCATTAGTTCCTCGTCCTCGTTAACATGACAACCATCCACAAAAGACACAACACCTCTCAGCCGAGTGGTTCTCCAGGACGAAAACATGTTTAAATCAAACCAAAAATAATCAAACTTTGAAAAGTCTGGCATGGAGGCAATGGACGGAGGTGGGAGAGGATGCAGGAAACGCCTAATAAGTTGTCATCAGGCACGTGTGCCACGTGAAGGAGGGGTGTCCTGGAATGGTCCACGAGGGGGTGTCGGGTAATTTACACTTCCCACACCAGAGGGGGTGTGCTGCTTGCGGAATTTCATTAAATAATCGTTAGTGTAAATCAATTTGTTAGATCAAAGCCATGTGGGCGACATGGCGACAAATGAAAGGAAAATAGACGGCCCTGGCCCGGATGGCCAGGCTATGCTGGCCATCGATATCACCAATTTGTGCTGCAAATAAAATGCGAACAACAAATATTTGCTTGTACTGATGAGGATATCAGAAACACGTCAGCACGTGTCCGAAGGACCCCGAAGTGCGAACACGTGCGGGAGAGGCTATCGGTGTTCAAAATCAACAATATTGAAAATTATTTGGATCGGAGATAAACACCATCTTTAAAAAAGAGTTTCTTAAACAATGTATAATCAAACTTCAAATAACTTAAACAACTAGTTTATTTTGCTTAAAAATAAAAAAAAAGTTTTTAAGGACACTTGTGCTTTTTATTCCCCAGTCACTTTCCATATGGATCTGACAAATCTTTATTCCCGTAATCGCATTAGGCCCGTCAGCCGGATGGGCACTAAATCAAAATCGTCAGAGGACTACCCACTCAATCCAACCACCCATTTGATTGTCATTGTCCTTCAGAGACGGAGTACAAGCGTTTGAAATTTAATTTAACGCATTTACATGCAGCTTAAGATCTACGGCTCGGCCTCCGGCCATGGTAAACAAATCAAATGTATTTAGAGGAGTGAACCGAGCCAAACTCAAACAAAGGGATGCGAATGCGAACATTTCGAGACCCCTCCTCCCATCGAGGATACCCTGCGCATACTCAAGGATCGCTACTGGGAGGGTGGCTCTCCCGCCAGCCCCTCCTGCCCGTCGCATCCCTTTCGTTTCCCTGCGAGTTGAAAAACTCAATATTTGAATAACTTACTACCGTGTGGAGAGCAAACTTTGAGTCTCGGAAGACGGGTCGCAAAAGGACAATTATTTGCTTACGCGTTGTCATTCAAATTGAGTTTTAATGTCCGGGCGGTGCGCGTAATCCAGAAAATCCCGTTCCCGGGCGCTTTGATGCAAGTGAATTGTATCCTGGCGGCCATGTGGGCACCATTATTTGCTCTATCACGTTCACGTATTAAAAGTTATGAGGACATTATTCGAGTATGTAAGGTCGTCGTAGTAAACACAAATATCTATAATCCCATACCTCGTCCTGGGGGCATTCCGTGCGTCATTCCGTCCTCCCGAGCTATCCCGAGGCGGGAAGTTCGAACTTCAAACTTGCGGAGCGGCGGAGGTACACATGTACGGACGTAATTGTTTGTAGATGTCCTTAAATGTCGTGAGAATATTCAGTTGGTTTTCCACTTGGCTCGGATGGTCGCTTTTGTTTTGTGTATCTTAGCGGGAGAGCCGTAGCCTGTTGCATTTTTTTTATATCGATGATGAGTACATCAATGAGTTTCTGGGTTTCAAATATTGGTATTGGTATTGAGATGATAGGAGCTCTTTCTTTAGAGCCTTCTTTAGAGTCTAGATTATAAATTCTGTTACCACAACATTCTTATAAAAAATATATACATTTTTAAAATCATTTCATTACTTTGTATAACTCTATATAAGACTCCGCAATAAAAACATATTGTATGATATTTTCTGAATAAATTTCCACTTGAAGAGACTAGCATTCCTACAAACAGACAGAGAGTCCTTGCAGCCCTTGTGGTTCGCTGACTTCCTGAATCCGCCGTCCCTACAGCCTCAAACAATTTCCATATTATTCCAAAATCTGAATCGTTGTCTGAAGTGTTTTTGCGTAGAAAACTGTAATTTTTATTCATTTCCAGGACGCCCTGTGAAGTGCCTGCTAAACGATTATTAGCAATTTGATATAACTGCATGTAAGTACAACACGAGAACAAGTCAACAACGGATTCACCCACACACAGGCCCACGCAGAGGCACCCACAGCAGCAGGAGCAGGAGCAGGAGCACACCCACACACCTACACGCACGTGTGGCCACTTACATAAGAGGCAGTGTATGTGTGCGACAGCAAACAGTAGAAAATCACTTCAGTTAACTAAATCCTCGCAACAACCATGCGCCGACAGCGACGCAGCAGCGCAGCTGCCCAGCCTCGGAGGGTGGCGGAGTGACAGAGAGAAAGGCATCAGCCGCCGGTAAGGAGCAGCCATTGCTGAGGGCGTGGCTTCGGCGAGAGAGCCAATCAGAAGTCGAGCTCTGCCATCAGGCAGCGTCAGCGTCAACGGCGGCAGAACGCAAGTCCTGTGGTAGGGGAAGGTGGGCAGCCGGGAGGGGGCCGAGGGAGCCGTTAAGCTCATTGCCATATTTTCGCTCTGCTCTCTTTTGAATTTACTTTACTAACAAAACATGACTGTTGGGAGGCAAAAAGGAAATTGTTTTATCAAATGGGTTTCCTTACGCTTTTTTATTATGAAATTAATTTCCAACATCGTTTCGCCCGTCCTGCCCACTCCCACTCGCACTCCCGGTCCACGCCACAGAGGCCATTTTCCAGTTTCACTCTCTCCCCTTCCTCGATTTCCCTTAGCCTTTGAGCATGTGTTTACTCTAGTTTCCTTTGGAGCTGCCTTAGTTATTCCTCCTTTCCTTGTCGTTCATTTCGTTTCATTTTGTTCCAGCATTTAATAGAAATGTTTGCATAGCCCTCTTCCCTCCTCCCTGGCTCGCTCTCCCCCTGCATGGCACTCCACCCCTGGGGGTGTCATTAAAATGCAAATCTTTATTATGAATTTAAGACTGAGGAACAAATTAAATTGCACAAATCCATAGTCTTTTATTCGATTCCCTTTGATTATCTCTCTCTCTCTCTCGCTGACTTGAAAGTGGTTTCCAAAAACCATTGCCTACATTTTGGGGCTAAAGGATATTTTTTGTTCTCATTTCAATTAAAACAAGGTTTTCTTTACAAAAATATGTATTTGTTGAATGTTAGCTTATATTTCAATAGGTTTAGCCTAAAAAAAATATTTTAAAATAACTATTTATCTAAAGTATTTTATTATGTTCCAAGTGGCGCCAATACAGGCTGACGTGTGTTCGTGACATATGTTATTCATTTGTAAGTGCAATGAAAGAAACAACTAAAATCGATGGGCATTTCTGGCCAACACTTGCGGGGCTTCCCCAGACGGAGTGTTGAGTTCAGCATTGGCCAAATCCCACCAACAAATTAATAACGTTATATGGACAATAAAGGCAATTGAATAAGGTTATTCCCGACCATCCTCTGCCATATGCAGCACTAACCCATATTATGACCGTCTTGGAGAAGCTATGCATTATGAGAGTGGTGTCATAACAGACAGTGAAAGTTACTCAATGCAGCGGAAGCCAGATCGATAGCACTAGGATGCAAACTATAAATTCTACACTTTCCAAAGGTTTATTTAAAATATATAGATTTAAAGAGTTTCCAAAGTACCATTCAGAAATAGGAGCTGCTTAAAGGGTTATTGAAAAACTGAAAATATATATAAGCAGTGTAGCCCTTTGCTTTGCTGGCCAGTGTAATCGATACGAAAATCATACTCAAAATAGAATAGCCACTAAGTCAGTTAGCACGAATGTCCGCCAGCTAATTGCAAAATCAGTTTAGGCGCACTTTTCAATGGACTCAAATCGGGCGCTGGCAACGCGGAATATTCCCAATATATAGAAGAATATTAAATAAATACTAAAAAACAATCAAATAATTAAAATATTAAATTCGAATCGCTTAATGTCCGACCGTTGAGTCGCATTTTTATTGTGGATTATAAGAAAGCCGATCCCAAAGAGCGAGGATGGTTCAGTTCCTGGGGAATCCGGGGGCCACTGGTGGTCAGTGTCCATTGAATGGTTTCATGACCAAACCTAATCAAATTTGCAACAAATCCGAAAAAGCTAAGACCTTGACCTTGCAGGGTCGGATTATTGGAATCCTAGTGTCTCAAAAACAGTTTTTCAATTATGCAATTAAAAAAAAAGTGAACAGCTTCTAATTTGAATAATTTTTTAACAAAATTGAACTAATTAAAGAAGAATTTTTTTCACTAAAATGTTATCAGGACCTTTCCTACTCCCGGCGAACGAATATCCTTATCAAACAGTGTTTCCTTTTTCCACTAGATCACATTCACATGGTGACCCTGGACAAGACGGGCAAAAAGTCCTTTGGAATATGTATAGTGCGCGGCGAGGTGAAGGACTCGCCAAACACCAAGACCACCGGAATCTTCATCAAGGGCATTGTGCCCGATAGTCCTGCTCACCTGTGCGGCCGCCTGAAGGTGGGCGACCGTATCCTGTCGCTAAATGGCAAGGATGTGCGCAATTCCACCGAGCAGGCTGTCATCGATCTCATCAAGGAGGCGGACTTCAAGATCGACCTGGAGATACAGACGTTCGACAAGAGTGACGACCAGCAGCCCAAATCCAATGGCTACATGCAGGCCAAGAACAAGTTCAACCAGGATCAGAGCAACAACAACAACGCCCAGGGCATGGGAAGCCAAGGGGGAATGGGTATGAACCAGGGCATGGGTGGTCCTGGCCCGAACAGGCAGAACACGATGCAGAAGCGTAATACCACATTCACGGCCTCGATGCGCCAGAAACATAGCAACTATGCCGATGAGGACGACGAGGATACGCGCGACATGACCGGACGCATTCGCACGGAAGCGGGCTATGAGGTGGGCGGAATGTTATGCAAGTTATCCTTTGATCCTTACGACCAAACGATTTCTTTCACCAGATCGACCGTGCCTCCGCCGGAAATTGTAAGCTGAACAAGCAGGAAAAGGATCGGGACAAGGAGCAAGAGGACGAGTTTGGCTACACGATGGGTGAGTTCATTCCTTCCTTTATCCTAAGAATCATTCCTTAAGATAACTCTCCCCTCCAGCTAAGATCAACAAGCGATATAACATGATGAAGGATCTGCGCAGGGTGGAGGTCCAAAGGGAGGCCAGCAAGCCTCTGGGACTCGCACTGGCCGGCCACAAGGATCGACAGAAGATGGCCTGCTTTGTGGCCGGCATCGATCCGAACGGAGTCCTGGCCAGCGTGGACATCAAGCCGGGCGACGAGATCGTCGAGGTCAATGGCAATGTGCTGAAGAATCGCTGCCACTTGAACGCCTCCGCTGTGTTCAAGAACGTCGATGGGGACAAGCTGGTGATGATCACCTCCCGGCGCAAGCCCAACGACGAGGGCATGTGCGTGAAGCCCATCAAGAAGTTCCCCACCTCCTCGGATGAGGCGAGTCCTGGAGATTCACCCTCCAAGAGCTAAAAACTAAATGTGATTCTACTCCTTTGCAGACCAAATTCTTGTTCGACCAGTTTCCCAAGGCACGTACGGTGCAGGTGCGCAAGGAGGGCTTCCTGGGCATCATGGTCATCTACGGCAAGCACGCCGAGGTGGGCAACGGCATCTTTATCTCCGATCTGCGCGAAGGATCCAACGCAGAGGTGGCGGGCGTGAAAGTTGGCGACATGCTTCTGGCCGTGAACCAGGATGTGACCCTGGAATCCAACTACGATGACGTGGGTCGAATGGCTTCCCAAGAATCACCTTTTAGATAGACCTTTCCTCTCCCTTACAGGCCACAGGACTACTGAAACGGGCAGAGGGTGTTGTGACCATGATACTATTGACCCTCAAGAGCGAGGAATCCATTCGCGCCGACAAGGAGGCCGAGGAGAAGAAGAAAGAGGGTAAGTTTAAGAGGTTACCCAAGCTATAACAAGTAAGGCAACTGTTTACGGGAACCGTAGAGGCCAAGAAGGAGGCTGAGAAGCCACAGGAACCCGCCACAGCCGAGATCAAGCCGAACAAAAAGATCCTCATCGAGATGAAGGTGGAGAAGAAGCCTCTGGGAGTCATCGTCTGTGGCGGCAAGAACAACCACGTGAAGGTGGGTTACCCAATAAACGAAGTCTGTTTAAGGAGTGTCCTTAACATCCCCTATCCCCCAGACTGGCTGTGTCATCACACACATCTACCCGGAGGGAGCAGTGGCTGCCGACAACCGCCTCAAGATCTATGACCACATCTGCGATGTGAACGGTGCTGCCCTCCACGTGGAGAGCATGACCACGCTGAAGGTGCACCAGTTCTTCCACGCCACTTACGAGAAAACAGTCAACTTCACGGTCTATCGCGCCGATCCGCCGGAACTGGAAAAGTTCAACGTGGACTTCATGAAGAAGTCCGGCAAGGAACTCGGTCTCTCGCTATCCCCCAACGAGAAAGGATGCACCATAGCTGATATTGTATGTATTTGTCCAGGGAAGTCGCAGTGGGTGCTTAATCCTCTCCTTTGCAGATACAAGGCCAGTACCCGGAGATCGACAACAAACTGCAGCGCGGCGATGTTATTACCAAGTTCAATGGCGATACCCTGGAGGGCCTCACCTTCCAGGTGTGCTATGCCCTGTTCAAAGGCGCCAATGGCAAGATATCGATGGAGGTGACTCGACCCAAGCCCACACTGCGCACCGAGGCGCCCAAGGCCTAGAGACGATCCACCACACCTCCGTCGGCGCATCAAGCATTCAATAAAAGATCCGACAATTCGAATTTTAAAACAATCTTGTTTCCGCGTTATGGGTTTATTTCAAAAGGAAACTCCTTAAGCTATAGAGCTTGCATTGGATGCGATACGGGGCCACAGATCAGCGCATTCCTTGGCCACGGGCCCGGTGATGGCCGAGCCCTTCATTTCGCCTTTGTTGTTCACTATCACCCCGGCATTGTCCTCGAAGTATATAAAAACGCCATCCCTCCTCCTGAACGGTTTGCGCTGCCGAATCACCACGGCAGGCATGACCTGTGAAGAGAAGAGGAAAAAATTAGTAATGATTATTGGTTTGGGGATTAAATGTGACTAGCTACTAAGTAACACTTGGTTCCATTAGGTCTACAACTTGGAACAACACGAGGTTCATACAACTTTGAACCATTTCAGTGTCTCGCGGTAACTTTGTTTTTGTAAAACGAAAAACGTGACTGCGATATGTCATCTCGACCCGCCAAAAATCAAAGCGTAAAAAATTAACAAAAAACTAAGAATACTACTTTAAATTTGATTCAACTTCAAAAATAGCTTGATTGGAAAACTGACAAAAACAAAACACTGCGAAAAACGTGCCTGATAGCCGGTTTATTCCAAGCAGTCACCAAGTTATAGCTTTTCGAGCACCTATTCCCACTCTTTAATGCATCCGTCCTCTGTCGGAGTACTTACCTTCTTCCTGAGCTCTGGTTTACCCTTCTTGACGGTGGCCACAAACATGTCACCGACGCCAGCGGCGGGCAGACGGTTCAGGCGACCACGAATTCCGTGAACGGCAATAACATACAGGTTCTTGGCACCTAAAACCAAAATTTGTTTATAATGACGTGCTCTAAGTAATCCTGCACAGCGTCATCCACTCACCGGTGTTGTCAGCGCAGTTCATCACAGCGCCCACGGGCAGACCCAAAGAGATGCGGAATTTGCCTCCCGCGGTACCTCCACGTCCTAAACGATAAAATAACACAAAGAATTAGTAAATCCACTTTGTGATTGCACACTTTATGCTGTCGCATCATTCTTTTTTCACGATTGCACAAGTTTTTGGCGATTTAATTGGATTATTTTTTGAGATTTTTACCTCTCTTCGACATTTTGCTGCTTTATTCGGAACCGAAAGGAAGTAAAAAGAAAGAGCTGGTTCGCTCACCGTACCGCAGCCAACTTAGCGTGGAACCAGTGGAGTTGCCAGATGTTCGATAAAATGAACCAATTGAACTACTGATGAACTGGTTCGATAACAAATAATTGTTAATACGTTGCCGGATTTTAAAAGAATTAACAATAAATTTAAAGAAGGCTATATCTTTATTTAAGTTTTATATATATTTCATTTTTGTTTTAATATTGTATTTATAAATATTTATAAGGAAAAACGAAATTTTTCAGTTTATATTATATATTTAAATTTAAGTGTAACCTGTTAGCCTGGTCACACTGATCCGTTATCAAACTGTTGATTGTTCCCGTTGAAAGGAAAACAAAGAGATGTAAAAAGACCCGCAGAACATTCCATAGACTCCACCCACTCAAGATGCATTCCGCCCAGGCGCTGGCTCAGGTCCGCGACAAGATCTTCCGAAGCTGGACGGGCATCAGCGAGGTGGCCATCATCAAGGAGGTGGCCACCAAGGGCGAGCACATCGATCTGTGCATGGAGTACTGGGCCAAAAGGAAGAATATATCCGAGTCCGAGTACCGTCACCACTTTTACGATGTGGTGCAGGCCTATGTTCAGCGTCTGCTCTCCGAGAGACTCGTCTGCAAAGCGGAGGATGTCCTTCGCAACGTGGACAGGGACGTCAAGTGCTTCTTCTTTCAGTTTGCCTGCGAGTGCCAGGATGAGGACCTGTCGGAGTTCGTCCTGGACCACCTGAGGAACAGGGAGCCTCTGATGTACGAGCAGGAGGAGCCTGTCTTGGCCTACCACTGGTCTCTGGTCCAGCAGCTACGGGAGTGCGATGACCTGGTGACCAAGCACCAGGTGCAGCTGCCCCGACTTCACATCGAAGCCCTCATGACGCTGCCTGAGCAGGCGCTGCAGGTGCTCCTGGTGGAGCTGTACTTTGCCAACGGCAATGAATCTCTATTAGGCTCCCTCTCCAAGGAGATAGTCTGGCAGTATCTCGTCGATAACAACCAAACGGATAAGCTCCAGCGCTGGTGTCGGTGCCAGGAGGGACTGGATGCAGAAGAGGAACTGTCGGCTTTGGAACAAGGGTTTTCCGCCTGGCAAATAGACGCCTCCATGTACGAGTACGCCCTGCGGCATCTGCAGCAGCCCAGTGAAGTTCTGCGAAATTACTTTGCCCGCGCTGGTTACTTTTTCCCGGATGAGACCGGGGATATACCCACTCAGCTGCGCCGTTTGTGTACCATGCAGTGTTTGAGCCAACATTCGGAGCTCCTTAGCCGCCAGCCGCTGGCCAAATATTTGCTAGATCGCGGTCTCCACTCATTGCTTCTGATGGACTGTGTCCCTGTGGCTGCGCTGGAGCCACTGGCGGGCAGTGAGGTTCATCAGGAGGCGTTGCTCAATCTGATTGTGGATCTAAAGTCTCATTCATTAAACGACAATGAGGGATTTGAGTTGGTGAGTCAGCGAAACGCCCCTTAGTCACAAATATGTTTATTTTTGTTCTGTTTCAGATTTCCAAGAGCGTCCAATCATATTTGGAAAAAACTCATGATGCAGCCGACTCCTTCGAGGGCCATCCGCTGCTCACCTTTTATGATTTTCTGGGCCAGGAACCGAGTGTGCCGTCCTTGGAGGGTTTCCTAACATCCACCAGTTTGGGTCGGGTGCCCTATCTCAAATCTCTCACGGCCCGTTTCGATCACGGACCGACTAGCACCAGCTCCGGCCTTCCCACGGCCCACGATCTCTTCCTGAAGTTTAAGCAGGTTAATCTGCCTCTCCTGGCTGCTGCTGGCCATGGCGAACTGGTCACCTTCTCAAATCCACGGCTCTGCCAGCGCTATGCCAGGAAGTCGCAGCTTAACTACACCCATTACCTAAAGCAGCAAAGGAGCGCCTATGCGGTTTATTACCTGATAACTGAGCAATTACAACTGTATGGCCAGATCACGAAGACGCAGCTCTTCCACGCCTGCGAAACAGTCACCCAGCTGGCGTTACACCACTCTGGGGACGTGGAATTGGTCACCCACTGTGTGGCTTGCTGTGAAATGCTGGGCTTCGACACCCAACCTTTAAGGAGCTTCCTGCTGTTGCAAAGAAAGCTGCCAAAGCGCCAGAACGGAGGCAGTTACTCGCAGCTGCTGGCGGAATGGGACCGCGATCTCGTGCAACAGTTGGAAAAGAACAGTAGGGAGTTTCCTTTGGAACTGTACCAATCTCTGATGCGTTTGGCTATACGAGATGTACCAGGAAAATTCCCCATGACCCTGCTGAAGTATTATGCCGCCAACAACGACTGGTGGCATCTGCTGCTCATCTTCCAGTACTTCGATATCCCGTTGAGCGAACTGAAGAAGCTATTGCCGGATTTTAAAACTTCACCGCTTGGCGTTCACTTTCTCCGCGCTTTGAGTTTCGAGTCCGGAGATCGACAGCACAAGAGGGCGTTCCAAAGACCGCCACGCCGCAGCGGAGAAATTCAAACGAATTCCTCACAGGAAACCATGACAAACTCCTCGCACAGTTCAAATCAGGAGTCCAGCGTTCAGCAGTTGCACGGCACCACCGATCAATCTCTGTGCACTTTGCTGACACACACCGCTCGCCAGGATGTGTTTGCGATAATCCTATGCAGCACCAGTAGTCTTCCCGATGAACCCATCCCTAGCACCGCAAAATTCGTGGAGCTGATGCTCGGAAACGCACCGCATTGCAGTGCTATTAACCTCTTGAGGCACTGCATCCGGCATGAGCAGCCCGTTCTGGCGGTTTTGGCCGCCACCTTGAGTACGCAGAACCGGGATTGGTGCTGGCTCGTTTGGCTGGCGGTGGCCAGCGGTCAGTGGACAGGTCTCCTTCAGGAGGCCGCCAAAGTGCGGGATGAGAACCGCTCAGAGTGGGTGTGGTTCCTTATTCGATCAGCAGTTTCTGGAGGGCAACTAAATCCCCTGCTGCACAGCTTTGAAATCTTCCAAGCTGTAAGTAAAAGTGAACTTCTTAATTAGTCGTTTTTAATTTTCAAACATTTATTTCAAGGACTGCAAGTTCACAAATCTGTGTCGCTTCCTGCAGCTGACTGGCCACCAGGAGGACTTCAGCGACGGCACCATCGTGGAACTGCGCCATTTCTTTTGCAGCTGGAGCCAGGATGAAGTCACTCTGCCGCTGTGCGGTCCCCTACCCCGCAAGCAAGTCATTCAGCGCTCCATAGCACTGCTGCTCATCCAACTCCAGAGCAACTTCGACTGCATCCTGCAGCAGCAACGCTTTCTTGATTGCATCTGCCGCTCGGACGTGGGTGATATTTGTGATCTATTGGACTTCTGCCTGCTCCACAAGGTCTTCGGTGTGGCAGCTACTTGGCTGCGGGAACTGTCCATCGATCTAGAGCAGCTGGTGAAGAGAGATAGCTCGGAGTACAGGCGATTGGTGGACGCTCTGACCGATGCTCGAGCTTATGAGGAAGCCCTTCAGCTGGCTACCTTGCTGCAGCTCCCGCTGAGCGACATCGTCTATGGAAAATGGCTGGCTGAGCTGGAGAAAGGAGCTCTGCGACCGCATGAGGAATACGAGGCGGAGATCCAACAGCATGCTCTGCCGCCCGCCATTCTAGTGAACTTTCTCCTTCAGGCGGCCTCATCGACGGGAACAATTGGGCTTCGGCGATACGAGCACCTCCAGTGTGCTCTTAGCGTGATCAAGAAGCACCATTTGTTTCCCAACGAGTCCTTCGACCGCGACCAGATCGAATACGATATGGTTTTGTGTTACTTGCAACTGCCGGACGATGAAATTTCCAAGCTAGCTATCTACCATTCGGAGTACTACGAGCACATAATGCTCCAGGAGCGCTGTGTTCTCTACAAGTCTTTCTCTGAACTGAAGGAACTGGCGGGAATAGATGACCTCACCGTTGCCAGCAAGACTCCCTTGACTTCTCAAATGGAAACCAGACTGGAGACATTACTTAGCACTCTCTTGGACGAGGGCGATATTGTGGAGGCACTGCGCCTGCAAGAGCTCTTTGAATTCCGTCCTAATGACCTGAGATTCATTGTGTTCGCCATGGCCCTAGCCGAGGGTATGACCAGCATCAGTAATCTTTCCAGCAAGGAGCGCCAGCTCCTGGGCGAGATTGAAAAGAGTGCCTTCCCCAAGTTTAATCGGATAACACTCAACCAAAACGTGATGACTCGCTGGGGCAGCGATCTCTCCGACAGCTGCTCGGATAATGTGGCCCTGGAGTTCGAGGAGATTCCCTCCAAGGAGAAGCAGCAAACTCTGGATACTCTGCTGGGCATTGGCTCGAAGTTGAAGTGCGGCGTGGAGCTGGGCAGACGCATAGTGCTGGCCTACCGCGCAGCCATGAATCTCGATAAGGAGTATTTGGACGTGCTCCGCACCAAAGATGCCGGCATTCTGCTAAAGAGTGCTGCTGGCGAAGATTGCTTGCAGAGACTGCTGGTGGTTAGTGACATCCAGATTTCTACGAGGATGACCCCCAAAGAGGTGAGTGGTTCAAAAAAAACGTATGTGAGTGCCTCATCGACTCTTCCATTTTAGATTGCTGAAAGTCTGGCCCTGGAACTGACCACCTGCATTGTGCGGCCCCGTTTCTACATCTTCCACGCCAGCCAGCAGCCAAGGAATGCTCTCAGAAACGCTGACCTCTGGGGCCACAACATCGATCGGGACTTCCATTTGATCCTCGAACTGGCTCCCAACACCACACTGCTGGGAAATTGTCTGTTGGAGTACTGCGATGCCCTGCAGGCTTATCGCCGCTACCAAGATGGTAAGCCATACGAGGAGAGCGTGGCCTTTGAGCGTCTCTCGGGAATTATAACCCTCTACGGATTGCCTACGCCCTCCCCAACGGGAACAGGCCCTGGAAATCCCCAAGTGCTCTCCCACAAGAAGCAAAATCAAATCTACGTGGAGCTATTGATCAAGGCGCATCTGTGCTTCGTGCACGAGTGCTCCATGGAGGGCATTGTCAGTGTACTGCAGAAAGCTAAGGCCCTCAATGGGAAACTAACCAAGGCCAAGTCCTGGTCGCTGATTGTCCGGATGCTGATCGGCATAGCCCGCTACCGGGAGATGTTTTACTGTTTCGATTCGCTGATCGAGAACGAACAGTTCGAGTCCTTGCTGGGTCAGTTCGATGAGGACCAAAAGGGTGGCTTGCGGCAGGCCATCCTCAGTTACCTGAGGGAGTATCAGCCAAAGAATGGCAAGGACCTGCTTCGTCTCGCGGCCCTGCACTTTCTCATGTACAAGGAGCTGGCGGAGATGTGGACTGAGGAGGCAGAGGATATTGTGAACAAAATTCAAAGTCTGGCCGGGTCGGGAAGCGGGTTAAAGTGCTTTCCGGAAGTTCAAACCCGTTTGCAGCAGGCTCTGGAAAACTACACTCATGCCACGGAGAACTATTTGCTGGACAACAAGCTATTGCTGGCCCAGCAGAGTGTTTCCCGGGCGGAGTTAATGGCCATGCAACTGGATCTGGTCAACAAAGCCATGGAGAAGCGTCACAACAACAATGTCCAGCAGCTGTGTGTCAATGTCTTAGGCGTACGATCCAGGGAGCAGTTCCGAGAGTTGGTCAACACGCAACTTAGGTACTATGCATAGAAACCTTCATAAATATTTTTATTTCAATTTCATTTGTTTTCTATTTTCAGTGTCCCCCAAACTCTGATTCTAGGCCGCGCCTATGGCTTCGATATCAACTGGAGCGAGGCCCTTCTATCCCAATTTGTTTTGTTGCAAGTCCCCAACTATCTGATGGAGTATCGTTGCCACCAGCGCATAAACGATGACGTTATAGAACAGGTCGTTAAAGGGTAAGGGTATTTACTATCTTCCACTTACCATTTATTAATTATTTACTTGCTTCACAGTTACTTGCTGCACTCTCAAAGTCATCCCACCAACGCCAAGCAGGAGGAATCATTGGCCCAGCTGGTGGAGCTCATTAAATCGGTGGTACTCAAGTACAAGCTGGCTTCCATTTTGGGCTTCAAGCCCATCATAATGTCTATGATCAACGATTCGTCGGTCCATTATCTGCGAGACACCAACTTTGGTCGCAAGGAATTCCACACCTCAGCGGAAGCCTGACACAGCGACGAATGTGATTTTAAATTATATTTACAAAACAACCTAAGCACTGAATACGTTACAAAATATATACATTTAGAAATAGCTAAACTTTTCCACCGACACCTCTTCCTTGGGTGGGCTTTCCGTCTGTGGTGCAGTTTCTGCTGGTGGCTTGCAGCCATTCCAAGGCTGGACAGTCATTTGCCCGAAGATCACATACAGCAGGTTGCCCACAAAGAGGATCACGGAGATGCCGAGGAACACAACTCGCCACTGGGACCGATCTGACTCATTGGTCACCGTCAGGCCAATGACTATAGGTGACACCACGCCAGCCGCCGACATCAGTGTGTTGCTGATCCCAAACAAGAGTCCTGCGAAGTTGGGCGACAAGTCCACGTGGTTGAGGGAACTGCCAATGGCCTGTCCCGAAATTGCAGACGCCGCCGCCACCATGCAACACATGCTCCCCACAACATTTTTCTCGCTGACATAGGAGAGCGCCACTAACGCCACGGCCGGAATCCAGGAGGCAAATGAGTTGATGGTCTTCCGGAGAATGGGCAAGGATATCTCCTTGTTTCGGGTCAGATACTCAGCCAAAAAGATGAACCCATAGGAGGACATCAGCATCACCACGAAGGGCAGGGCGGAAAACAGGGCATTCACGGCGATACTGTAGCGAAAGATTCCGTGGATGTAGCGGGGAATCTGCTGCATTAGAGTGTAGAAGCTGCAGGCCTGGCTCATTTTGCAGAGCGCCAGGACAATGAAAGGACGTGAAGTGAGGATCTGAAGCCAAGGCACTGGTGGACTGTCACCACCTTCGGTGCCCTGGTCTCCCTCCAAGGCCAGTTCTATGTGCTTTCGCTCCACTAGAGATATAAATTTCGATTCCGAGGGGCTGTTGGCTCCATAACGCATCCAAAACAGACTCCACACAATGCCGAAGTAGCCTGGAAGGATTCAAATGACAGTAGCAGTTTATAAGAAGGACTAGTTTCCATTGCCCACCTGGTACATAAAAGGAACTGGGCCAGCCCAGAGGCGAAGCAGCCAGAATGCCGCTCATGGCGAAGCCCAATATGGTGCCCACATCCAGACCCGTTGCCATTACGCCACCCAGGCGGTTTGCCTCTCGCTTCGGACACCATTTGGCCAGATGGGTGTACAGACAGGGCCACATGCCGCCCATGACTAGACCCTGGACAAAACGCACTCCGAACAACAGCTGCCAGCCGCCCCAGGCCAGCACCATGGACGTGGCAATGCTGATCAGGGAGGTGACCACCACGATGACTAGTAGCAGCATCTTGGCTCCAAAGCGACTGGATAGATAGCCACTCATCAGTTGCGTCAAGCAGGAGCCCCAAAAGGGGCTGCTCAGGGTGTAGGACTTCTCCTTTTCGGTCAGATGGTATTCCGGATAGTTGGGATTGCTGCTGTTGGAATTCGTTAGCGCCACAATGGCCACACTCATGTTCATGCGCTGGGCCACCATCAGAGAGCAGCAGGTGAAGAGGAACAGCACCTGCAGGTGACGGATGCCCCATCTGGGAGCTGGCGAGAAAACAAAAGACTTCAATAACGAACTTGCTGGACCCGTCGCCTTACCCTTGGTTACCAAGTTGAACGATGTGATTGTCATTGCAACTCGTTGCAACGACCACTTGGATCAGCCAGTGCCATCGAACTGGCCAATTTTTCCATCTGACCGGTATGCGAAAAAGACACAGGTGAATGGGTAGCTGCAGCGAAACTAGTTTGCCATCCAAATTCCCAACATGCTGCACCCAAAACTTGATTTGCAACCGCGTGACAGCGATTCCGAAGAGTTCTAGGCCTATATTTATTTGAGGCGAGTTCTTTGGATAGGGCCGATCCTCTTGAATAATGCGGGATTCTGGGGGCCCTGCGGTGTCTGTATCTCTGCCGCTACGATTTTCTGATTTGTTTTTGAATATTTAAATATCAGACCCCTATTCAGACACTATTAAACAGATCTGGAGTGCTTAATTCATTGACCGTTTGAGAAACGATTAATGTGCTATTTTTATCTCAATATGGCTTGTGCTAATAATACAATGTCTCGGGGAATAAAAAAGGCAAACAATAACAATGACGGGGGGAATCGCTCAGTGGGTCTTATCAGAAAGCAAATATAATGCCCGGCAGCCTGCTGGCAGCCGGCGCTTTATATCAATCGTGGGAGCTAATAACGTGTGCCTTTGGTTCCGGCCATTAATTGGGAATGACTCGTTTTTTATGAAATGACAAAAGCGATCGTTGGGCGATAATTACTACTGTATTAGCCGTTGATAAGATAAAGGAAAGAGACCTTACTCAATTTAAAAGGAGGCTGGTCTGAGATGGGGTATAATAATGTGGCTTTCGCAGCTGCATTTAAATGTTTGAAAGTAAAAACGGGCCTGCGGGATAGAGTTAACTTTCTCTGTGGCCTAATTCATTTGTCAGCCTATTCATTTGTGAGTGGTTTAAAGTGCGAGTATAATTAAAATCTTGTACACAGACTTTGTTTATACAGCCCAAAGAATCATAGGGGCTTACCACGTACTCGCCGTATCAAGAGAACAAATCTTGTAGATTAGAAGAATGTTGTTAAATAAATCAATAAAAAATCAAATTCCTTTGCGACTGAGATCGTAAAGTTCGAAAGTAGCCATCAATATCAATCACATGAAATCACATTCTGCGAATAAATAAATAAATCGTTGCGACTTCCCGCCAATCAAGGAGTCGGCTGTCCAGAGATAACGATCCAAATATATGAAAATACTCGACAGGAATCAGCCATCTGAAATGCCCTGGTCGGACACGAGTTCCCGAGTTTTAAATAGAGAAGAGTACAAAGAGCAGAGAGGTAAGTCAACAGTATATTTTCAAGTATCACAGTGTCTTTGCTTTCCTTTTTTTAACGCAGCTGCGGCAAATGTTTTTGAACCCATCCATGAAAAGATGGGGTAGAAGCAGTGCAAAACACTCAACCAGCCATTGACAATTGTTGGCCAAGAGTCCCCAATTCAAAATAAATATTCGCGCACTTATATACTTATATACATTTATGAGATAAATTAACAGATTAGATTGTCCTCCTCGATTGGAGTACTGGAATCACAACAGCTCACCAGCCCGCCTCGCCCGATTGGTAACAATTGGTAACAAAAGCGAGTCAATTGAAAATAATTTACTTAAGCCCCGCACGCTAGGGTCACCCCTTATAAATAGAATAAATATAAATTACAGCCTACTTATGGTTAATACTGATTAACAAAATCAATTGTTTAAGTGGCGACGGCCACTTCCGCCACAAATCAAAAAATCACTCGACGGCCTTTGCCGTGTACCGCTCTGGCCATGTGATTTGCTGCTCCAAAATGGGATCGATGGGTGGGGCGACCTCGGCATGGGGCGTGGGGGACTTTTCTTTGGCGGACTCCGCATCCTTGGGCTGCAGGTAGTCGTCGGCATCCCAGGGCTGTGCCTTGGCCGTTCCCCATACGACAAAGACCACGTTGCCAAGAAAGAATATAATGGCCGCCAGTCCAAAGACGATCTGCCATTGGCCGCGATTGTGCTGTGGCGAGAAATGGGGAAATTGTTGTTTACTTGAGGTTCTGAAATTTCGGGTTTTTCTGTAATGGGAGGATGACTCACCTTATCGGTCACGATTTCGCCGGCAATCAGTGGGGTGAGGATGGGAATCACATTCGCCACCGTGTTGCTCAAGCCAATCAGAATGCCAGCATGATTGGGCGACAGGTCGATGGTGTTCAGGGATGATCCGATAGTGGCGCCACTGTTCACGCCCACCGACACGGTCATCAGGATGATGGCCAGCTTCTTGTGGTCCTCGTTGAGGAAGCCGATGCCGATCAGGGCGGCGGCGGGTATCCAGAAGGACATTGTGTTGAACAGCTTCCTCACCGAGGTCAGCGACAGGATCTTCTTCTTCAGCAGGAGATCGGCGGCGATCAGGTAGACGTAGCTCAGCAGCCACATGGCCAGGAAGGGCAGGGAGGAGAAGACGGCGTTGCTCTGGATGTCCATGTTGAGGACTCCGTTCATGTAGGAGGGTATCTCCGCCTGGAGCGTGCTCAGGCCGTACGTTTCCGAACAGCGCGTTACCAGGAGGGCCAGGAACGGCACGGAAGTCCAGATGGCCTTCCAGGGTATGGGTATGGTGCGCTCGTGGAAGTCCTCGTTGTGCTGCAGGGAGGACTCGATGTACTTGCACTCCGACTCTCCGATGAATCGCGATTCGGTGGCATTGTTGGACGCAAAGATCAGCCAGAGGAAGCACCAGGCGGCGCACAGGGAGCCCGAAACGTAGGATATGCCGGGCCAGCCCATGGCGCCCTTGGCAATCATGCCACTGATGAACATGGCCAACACCGTGCCGCAGTCCGTGCCCGTATAGCTGAAGGCACCCAGGCGATTCCGCTCCTCCGGCGGCGACCACATGGCCAGGTGCTCGGTGACACAGGGAAAGATGACGCCCTGGAACAGACCTTGCAGGATGCGGATGGCGCAGAAGACCTGCCAGCCGCCCCAGGATATGCACCAGGGGGTCATCAGACTGAAGGCAGCCGTGCCGAAACAGGCCACGAAGAGGACAACTTTGGCGCCGTACCGGCGGCACAGGAAGCTGCCGGGGCACAGGGTGAGGATGTAGCCCCAGTAGAAGCTCGACAATATGTAGGACTTGTGTTTCTCGTTCCAGTCGTATTCCTGGTACAAGGTAAAGCAGCCACGTCAGCAGGCGAATCACTGGACTACGGACTAAATAAACTCACCGGAAAATCGGGATTCGTACTGGCCGCATTGGTCATGGCCACGATGGCCACGCTCACGTTCAGGCGGGCGATGTGCATCACAGTGAGGCCGAGGAAGAGAAGAAAGGACTGCAGATGACGGACACCCAGGCGGGGTCCCTTCGGCTGTTTCTGGGTCATGGTGATCGCGGCGCAAGACCAGGAAACTTTAGAACTTTCAGACACTTTTTTGCTCGGGCTGTCTAGCCTAATATTGGGTCTGTACTGCTGGGTTGGCAGAATGGTTCTAAGACCCATGGCCATTGTATTACCAACATTTATACGGCACTCGGAAAGCTTCGAAAGCCTGAGCTAGCACTCCGAGCGAAATCATTCACCTGAAATTGTTTTTTATATATGTTGACAAATAAATATGATATATACGGAGTTATTGGCTTGATTGCCGGCTGGTGAGTCCCCAGGGGTATGGATGCTTGGATGCTACAAACAATATCGCAAATTGAGGCGGATTATTGACGCAACTCCTCGCTCCAGAAGGCGACTGACGTATCCGATCTATTGTAGAGTCCGCCAGAGGGTTGAGAAGTCATACATATATGCGAATGTACATACATACCATACGTAGTATCAGCAAATATTGATGGGTTTACACAAAGTTGGAGTTAGAGTCGGAGTTTAAAAAAGACAAACAAAATATAGAACAAAAGAAAAGCAGACACACACCCACCCACCACAGACACATGTTTATTTACTCAAAAGATTTATGGCACAATTGTCAATAGCACAGGTCTCCGATTGTTTCTATTTTCCAACCGATCCAATCGATCCGAAGCCACATCACGTTGAGAACTCAAATTCCATCTACCGAAAGCTCAAATCGGGAACAAGAGACTCCTCTTGCCATTTAAACTAATGTCTGCGATCATAAATGAATGATTTTATTTATTTTTTCGCATATTATTCTTTATGGCTTTAATCGCGTCGAAACAATGGACGCGGTACCTGATAACCGATGCTACCTGTTAAATAAATAATAAACTAATCGATAATGTGCCAGGCCACGTTCCCCTGTCCCAGGTATTTATATTGTTTCTATCAATTTATACACCTTTTGGTAATTAACAAAAAAAACCTTAATCTTAAATCGAGCTATTTTTTTAAATAAACTCAATCTCGTTTGAGCCAAAGCTACCTTTTAGATTACCTCAAGAGCTTTTCTTATCATTTTGTGGTTTTTTTTCGATTCGCGAAGACGTCTGCAGAACACCTGGAACTTCCCTCGATGTCTAGAGAAACCCGACCCCTCCCATACCCTAGTTAATAATAATAGCATTCAAGTCACTAAATTATAAAAATACGCAGAAAGTACTCTCTAAAAAACCCAAAGACAAATAAAAAGAGAACAAATTGTGTATACTTGTTGCAGACTTGGTAAGACGGAAGTACCAAGTTCTTCTTTTGATAGCCAGATAAGAGTTTTCGGAGATTCATAGACACGAACACACCCAGATAAATTAAAAAAAACCTCTTGGAAGTTGGCTGCAGACGTCATATTTATCAAATGACTAATAAACTTCCAATTACCTTCATTATAGAGTTCGTGAATCTTCGAGACGTTCCACAAGAATTGGGAATAAATTTGTAGATAAAATTTATTGAACGACCCCCGTTCCAGAAAGTGTAACAAAAAATTTAAAAAAAAATTTGTTCTTAGATTTTGATGCAGATTGGTGGAGAATCGATATACAAATCGTTTAAGGTATTCCGCTCAAAAATCGGATGATAATTGGCAAAGTTATGACCATCGCTGGGTCCTATATGGTGCTCGCCATGCATTTCTCAAAATTCGAAGGGGGTCTTCCAGAAAATGTAACAAAAAATGTAAAAAAAATTTTGTTCTCAGGTTTTGATGCAGATTGGTGGAGAATCGATATACAAATCGTTTAAGGTATTCCGCTCAAAAATCGGATGATAATTGGCAAAGTTATGACCATCGCTGGGTCCTATATAGTGCTCGCCATGCATTTCTCAAAATTCGAAGGGGGTCTTCCAGAAAATGTAACAAAAAATGTAAAAAAAATTTTGTTCTCAGGTTTTGATGCAGATTGGTGGAGAATCGATATACAAATCGTTTAAGGTATTCCGCTCAAAAATCGGATGATAATTGGCAAAGTTATGACCATCGCTGGGTCCTATATAGTGCTCGCCATGCATTTCTCAAAATTCGAAGGGGGTCTTCCAGAAAATGTAACAAAAAATGTAAAAAAAATTTTGTTCTCAGGTTTTGATGCAGATTGGTGGAGAATCGATATACAAATCGTTTAAGGTATTCCTTTAATGAATCGGATGATAATTGGCAAAGTTATGACCATCGCTGGGTCCTGCATGGAGCTGGGTCCCCATGTATTTCTCAAAATTTCGAAGGTCTTCCAGAAAATGTAACAAAAAATGTAAAAAAAATTTTGTTCTCAGGTTTTGATGCAGATTGGTGGAGAATTGGTCTACAAATCGTTTAAGGTATTCCGCTCAAGCATCGGATAGATATTGGCCAAGATATGGACATCGTTTAAGGAAATATATGGAAATCTTGGATCTTTTATTTCCATATATTTGGTAGATTTTAACAAAAATCGATGACACTATTTTTTAATATTTAATTTTTAAATGGGAATGGGAATGTTTTCAATAATTCGTACAATGAAATGTTGATCACATTGTCATTCCCTTAAGGCGATTCATTAAAATATTATGATTAGACTAAACTAGACTAAATATGTTTCCCATTATTGGCCTCCTTGCTTTTGATTTCTTTGGCCGATTCGGCATCCTTTGGCAGCAAATAGTCCTCGGCATCCCAGGGCTGGGACACTGCCGTTCCGAAAAGAAGATAGATCACATTTCCCGCGAAAAAGAGCACTGCAGCAATAATAAACACAATTTGCCACTCCGAGCGATTATTCTGGAAATTATTGAAAAAGGATAACATAACCTGGGGGAGTGATTTGCGAAAAGTAGGAACTTACAGGATCCGGGACAATAAATCCAACCACCAAAGGCGTGGCAATGGGCACAAAATTGGCTGCCGTGTTCACGATTCCCATCAGGATGCTGGCGTGGTTCGGAGAAAGATCGATGGTGTTGAGGACACTACCTATGGTCTGTCCACTATTGAAGCCCACGCCGATGGTCATCAGGGCGATGGCGAGATTCTTCTGATCCTTGTCCAGGAACCCGATGCCAATCAGTGTGAAGCAGGGTATAAAGAAGGCCAAAGAGTTGAAGGTCTTTCGCAGGACCGTTAGTGTTACAGCCTCCTTAGCTAGAAGGATCTCAGCCACTACTAAGTAGATATAGGACATGCACCACATAGCCAGGAAGGGCAGGGCCGAGAAGAAAGCATTGCTTTTCATGTCCATGTCCAGGACTCCGTTCATATAGGAGGGAATCTCCGCCTGCAGGGTACTCAGGCCCCAGTTCTCACAACATCGGACCACGAGGAGTGCGAGGAACGGAGCCGAAGTCCAAATTGCCTTCCAGGGAATGGGAATAATGGTCTTGTGGTACTGCTCATTGTGCTTTAGGGACATCTCCACATATTCCAGCTCTGCCTTGCCGATGAACCGAGATTCCGTCGGGTTATTGGCAGCGAAAATGAACCACAAGAGACACCAGGCAAATGCCACGCCCCCTGAGACATACGAGATTCCGGGCCAGCCGATGGAGCTTTTGGCGATCATTCCACTGAAGAACATGGCACTCACGTTACCGCACTCGATGCCGGTGTGAGCCAGGGCCCCCAGGCGATTTCTCTCCCCCGGAGGTGACCACCTGGCCAGGTGCTGGTGGATGCAGGGGAAGACCACGCCCTGGGCCAGGCCCATGATCACCCGGATTCCGCAGTATGCTTGCCACTCACCGAAACCGATGAAGATCGGTGTAAGGACACTGCAGACTCCGGACCCGAAGACGCCCCAGAACATGACGCTTTTCACGCCGAAACGCTTGCACAGATACCCGCCCAGGAACTGGGTAAAAATGTATCCCCAAAAGAAGCTGGAGAGAATGTAGGACTTCTCCGCCTCCGTCCAGTCGTACTCCTGTAAAAATTCAAAGGATTACTGCCTTTTCGTTTGTGTTTATGGTCAGGACATACTGTAAAATTTGGATTTGTGGTGTCGGCATTCGTCATAGCCACGACGGAAACGCCGGCATTGTAGCGTCCCAGAAACAATGTAGTGATGTTAAAGAAGATCAGCAGGGCCTGAACATGTCGCATGCCCACTGCAGGTCCTGTAGAAGGGAAATAAATGAAAAAAAGGCCAGACCCACACACAGACTTGATAATCTCTTCAGGGACTTCCTGTGCGCAACAACAAAAACACAGAAAATCTGAATTGCTCTTGAGACTCCGCTATCGGCGGCACGGGTGGAGTGATTTATGATCACTCGATGGGCGTGCGAGTGGCCTGAATTATTTTCCTCAAGAGCCGGACACATTGAGACGTTTAAAGGGCGTCGAAATTAGTGTCAAGTTCGTGAGAAAGATCACTACCATTCACAAATCTTAATCCCCGTCCAAGGAGATTTTTCCTTATCGGTTTCTCACCTTTATTTATTTCGGCCGACATCGCTCTACGAGAGTCACAAAACTGGACTGACTTAACTGGACTACAGCTGGAATTCAATTGAAATGCACGGCATAGAATTATGGTCATTTAAATCCAATCGTAAGAGCCGATAAGCGTTATTGGGCTAATCTAATAAGCCATAATGTGATATGACCGCCACAAGGTGATTTCCGATTAAAAAAAAACCCAAAAAAATACTAGTAACGTAAATTGTTTTATTCACATAAATATTATGTCAATTATCTATCCAAAGATTGGGCGGAATCTTTGCTTTTATTTATGAATGATATTTCGATAGGAGATGGCCTAATGGCTAGTTCCGGTTGTGGGGCCTGCAGGAAGTCCTCCGCGTCCCAGGGCTGGGAAACGGCGGAACCGAAAATCAGAAAGACGCAATTGCCGACAAAGAAGAGCACTGAGGCTATAATAAACACTATTTGCCACTCCGAGCGGTTGTCCTACAAGAGTGAGAAGATTAGAAACATTTTTAGGAGCAGAGCTATGATGAAAAACCCACCTCATCTTTAACAATAAAGCCCACAACCAGTGGAGTCACTATGGGCACCATATTGGCAGCCGTGTTTACAATTCCCATCAGGATACTGGCGTGATTGGGCGAGAGGTCGATGGTGTTTAGGGATGAACCGATGGTGGCACCACTATTCACACCCACACTGATGGTCATCAGAACAATGGCCAGATTCTTCTGCTCCTTCTCCAGGAACCCGATGCCAATCAAGGTAGCACTAGGAATCCAGAAGGCCAACGAGTTGATGGTCTTCCTCAGAGCCGTGAGGCTCAAGTGGTTTCCGGCCAAGGCGACATCGGCTGCGACCAGGTACACGTAGGACATGCACCACATGGCCAGGAAGGGCAGAGCGGAGAAAAAGGTGTTGCTCTTCATGTCCATGTCGAGGACTCCGTTCATGTAGGAGGGAATTTCCGCCTGCAGGGTGCTCAGGCCCCAGGTTTCAGCGCAGCGGGCCACCAGGAGGGCCAGGAAGGGAGCCGAGGTGCAGATGGCCTTCCAGGGAATAGGAATAATGGTCTTATGGTAGTCCTCGTTGTGCTTCAGCGTCGACTCGATGTAGTGCAGCTCTGCCTCCCCGATAAACCGAGACTCTGTGGCGTTATTGGCGGCAAAGAACACCCAGAAGGCACACCAGACGAAGGCCACTCCGGCGGAGATGTAAGAGATTCCAGGCCAGCCCAGCGAGCTCTTCGCGATCATTCCGCTGAAGAACATCGCACACACGTTGCCGCACTCGATTCCGGTGTGGCTAAGAGCCCCCAGGCGGTTTCTCTCCGCCGGGGGCGACCATCTGGCAAGGTGCTGGTGGATGCATGGGAATATCAGGCCCTGGGCAAGTCCCATTACCACCCGGATGCCGCAGTAGCCTTGCCAGCTGCCGAAGTGAATGAAGAGAGGCGTCAGTCCACTGGCTACGCCGGATATCAGCGATCCCCAGAACATGACGCCCTTCACGCCGAACCGCTTGCACAGATATCCGCCCAGGAACTGGGTGAAGATGTAGCCCCAAAAGAAACTGGAGAGGATGTACGACTTCTGCGACAGGGTCCAGTCATACTCCTGCGAATGAACATCAATTAGAAAAAGGTAGATCCTTCAATCCTCACATCTTACTGTGAAACTGGGGTTTGTGGACTCCGAGTTAGTCAAGGCCACCACGGAAACACCCACATTGAGGCGGCCTATGTACAGGCAGGTGATGTTGAGGAAAATCAAGATGACTTGGACATGGCGCATACCCAGTAGGGGTCCTGCAATCATAAAGACAATTAGCGTACTTCCTGTTATTATAAGCTTGGTGGAATACGTTCTAAATTCAATGGAAAATGGCCTGTTATCACATATGGTGAAGCAGCGGGAAAATTTATGACCTTATACTCCAAGTGGTGTGAGAGTTTATGAGGTGACTATTCCGATTAGACTGGATTAAAGTCCATAGGTTTCACGGAATTCGCTTTTAAAGCCTTTCACTTTCACTTTTAAAGTTGAAATTGATATATTTGATGTCCCAACTTACCTTTATTTATTTCCGTAGTCATTTTAAAAGCCAAAATAGGAAACTGGCAAATGCAACTCTTCGCTCGTTCGAGTCTGTCAACCTAATGAACCCACATGAACTCCAATCTACGAATGCCACACCCGACAGCGATTTAAATCGTTGTGCCTGATAAGCAACTTTCAGCTAATCAGTTTGATTATCCTGCGATAACACAAGCGAAGAGATATTCTCAGAGCCTTAAGAGAGCCTGGCACGCGAATATAATCGCAGGCTGGATTAAATCGGAATAGCATCGGAATTCGGCCATAAGTTAATCTAACTCGCTGGAAGGCCAAAACTACTGATTGCGGATAAGTCTGGAAATCAGTAAAAATCAAGAAATATGTATGGAATGTGTTTCAAACAATGGAACTGACCTGACCCAACTGATAAGCTAGTATCTCGGGTCATCATATCGTAAGTAAATAAATAAACTCAAACTCCATTATCTTCCACCGACAAAAAAGCAAATTTTCCATCAGCTTCTTAAGGAACATGTGTCAACTTAATTGAGAGATTAATCAATCTTGTTTTCACATACGACACCTTACGTCAATGGGGCTCGAATTTATGATCAGTACTTCCGATACTTTGGCAGTAATAGTTTTTTGGAAGATAGTGACTCCAAAGCGGAGTCCTGATAAGTTTATAATTTAGAGGTTGAATCAAAAACAAGGCTTCTTATCGGGTGGTATTTAATGAGTAATTTATATATTAAATTTAGTTAACCTAGAAACTAAATGGCAAGCGAGACCCGGACCAGCCGGAAATAGTTATCTGTAATAATTACAAGACGGTGTTTTCGTTTGTGGCTTCACTTTCCTTGCGCTTTTCATCCTCCAACTCTTGGCTTTTATTTGCCTCTAGTGCCTTGGAATGTCCCTCCTCCTGGATATGGCTGTCTTGGTGCTTCGTCAAAAAGTCAGGAGCATCCCAGGGCTGGTTCACCATCTGACCGAAGACCAGGTACACTATATTTCCCACCACAAAGGCCACGGCGGATATGATAAACACGATTTGCCATTGATGGCGATCGCTCTGAAAAAATCGAAAGATTTTATGATTAATTTCCGACTAAAGTTTATCCAAAGATGTCCTGAATACTGACCACATCCTTAACAATCACTCCCACTAGCAGGGGCGTTAAAATGGGCATTGTGTTGGCCGCCGTGTTCACGATTCCCATGATAATGCCCGCATGATTCGGGGACAAGTCAATGGTGTTTATGGTACAGCCGATGGTGGAGCCCGCATTGATGCCCACATTGGTGCACATCAGGACCACGGACAGGGTCTTCTGGTCACTGTCCAGGAAGCTGACGCCGATCAGGGTAATAGCCGGCACGAAAAAGGCCAAGGAGTTGATCGACTTGCGAATGGCAGTGATGGTCATAACGCCTCTAGTCAGCAGGATGTCGGCGAAGAAGAGGTAGACAAAGGCCATGATCCAGGAGGCAAGATAGGGCAGGGCCGAGAACAAGGCGTTCTTCTTCATATCCATCTGCAGGACACCGTTCATGTAGGCCGGCAGCTCGGTCTGGAGGGTGGAGTAGCCCCAGGTCTGGCAGCACCGGGTGAAGATCAGGGCCCAGAACGGAACCGACGTCCAAATGGCCTTCCACGGCACCGGAATCCGGTCCGCGGCCTTGAGTTTTTGCGCGTTCTCCTTCCGGCTGGAGTTGATCGAAGACTCGATGTAGTTCAGTTCCGCCTCACCAATGAGCCTGGACTGCCGGGGGGTGTCGGCCGCCAGGAGGAACCAGAAGATGCACCAGCAAATCCCCATGCCGCTGGACACGTAGAAGATGCCCGGCCAGCCAATGCTGGAGGAGGCGATCACGCCGCTGACGAACATGGCCACCAGGGTGCCGCAGTCGATGCCCGAGTTGGCTAGGGCTCCCAGCCGGTTTCTCTCGTTAACCGGACACCAGTTGGCCAGGTGGGCGTGGATGCAGGGAAAGAGGAGTCCCTGGAACAGGCCCATGGCCACCCGGATGGCGCAGTAGGCCTGCCAACCGCCCCAGGACACGCACCAAGGCGGCAGGAGGGCCAGCAGCGACGAACCCAGAGTGGAGATGAACATGGTAATCCTGGCTCCAAGCCTCCGGTTCAACCATCCGCCCAGGAACTGGGTGCAAATGTAGCCCCAGAAGAAGCTGGACAGGATGTAGGAACGCTCCATCTCATTCCAATTGTATTCCTGATTATTTTTAGTTTTTATATTTTAGTCACTTGAATTATAATATGCGGACTTACTGGAAAGTTGGGATTGCTGCTCTCGGCGTTCGTCATGGCCACGATGGCCACTCCGGCATTGAACTTGGCCATGTAGTTGACCACGATGGCCATAAAAAGCAAAAAGGTTTGCAGGTGGCGCTGCCCAATCATGGGGCCTAATTGAAATAGATTTGGAATAAGAACCCTTTCGAAATAAATCTGTATCTTCGATTCTATGATCCTGTACTAACCAGTTGTAGCACCTGTTTCGGAGGACATCTTCACACGACTTCTGTTTTCGGTACCGCACGCTTTCGAGATCTCAACCAAACTCAACTCTTAAATCGCCGCCACTCCGCTTTACACCTTCCATTCAGCGGAGAGCTAATCAAATCATGACCAGACGTCTGGTTTGAAGTGATACCCGCCTAATGGACACCAAATCAGAGCACTTGTCGAGAACACGATATTGATATTGATAAGCAGTAAACCAACAATGGAGAACGGTAAGGGTGCAGGCTCTCACCAGTATCAGTCCCGTGGACCCACGAGCTAGAGCGGACAAGTGGACAGGCGGACACGCGGACACACGGACAGCTGATACCGTCAGAGGAGTGTCTCTGAAGGGGGTATCCACAAGGAGGGCCTTGCAATCCGGATGCGATAACGGCGGAAAGGGAAAGGCCCCTTCACTCAGGCCTCACCTCACTAATCCCCCACCAAGACGTCATTGATTCGCCACTGCCCCTGTCCATCGCTGCTGGTCATCCGCAAGTCAAATGCTAATCACGCCAAGCTCTTCAGTGAGTCTTATCTGGTGGGTCAATATTCAACATCATGCTTACTTATAGAATGATTGCCCCAGAATTTCCCATTCACTTGTCGATTTGGGAGCCTTTCGAAAGTAATGAAGTCACTTCACCGATAGCGAAAGTTTCCCATTAAATCCGGGCGCCGAGCTGGAGGGTCTTATCGGTCTCAAGTTTCTACATATGTACTTGTTCTTTATTGGACTATTTAACGACTTAGAGTACCCTAGACTATCAACACGTTCGACTCGACACCACGTCTCAGCGGCTCTCCTCCTCCTCCTCCTGGAGGCGCAGAATGTCCGCCTTGTTGATGAAGTAATAGCTCGGCTGTCGACCCTTCAGGTCCTTGGCGGTGCGCTTGGCTCCGTTTTGGATGAGGATCCTGCTGACGCCCTCCAGGGCATTCGTGCCCATGGCATAGTGCAGAACAGTGCGCTCCAGCTAGATGGGGGGAATCGTTTAGTTCCCGCTTGGGAGGGATGCAGCTTGGGATACTCACATTATCAGTTACTTTCAGGGCCTCGGGACAGACTTTCACAATGTGCTGGACCATATCCTCGGACTCCTTCAGCACAGCTATGTGCAGAGCAGTGCGTCCTAGAAAAATGAATGGAACTATGAAATCGGAACCAATATTATGGGAGCAATTATTACCATAGTAGTTCTTGGTCCGGGCCAGCCACTTGGCATTGGGAGCATCGGTCAGCTCCTTCACTCGCTCCAAGTTGTTGTCCCTGATCATCTGATGCAGCTCCTCCCGCGTCTCCTCCAGGCCCCTGAGATTCGCCAGGAATTCGGTGAGGGCTTCGTTCTGACGGGATTGCACAACATCGACGATGGACTGACCACTGTCGTCCTCAATATCCAGGATATGGTCGTAGCCTTGGAGAGCCAGCTGCTCAAAGGGCTCCACATCACCTGGACGAAAGAATAAATCAGAATTTTCGTTTGTAATCCCATAGAGTGTGTCCTTACCCACAACCGCCTGGGCCAGGACGAAGCGATCGATCTCGGCCGCATTGTTGGGCTGATTCGCTTGGAGCGAGACGTCCCTGGCCGTACGATAGAGTTCGTCCCGGTAGGTGATGTCGATGCCCGACTCCTCGATGAGCGTGTACAGGGCTCCCCGGCGATGGGACCGGGCGCAGGCAAAGTGCAGCATGCTTTGGCCGTGCTCGTCCCGCTCCTCCATCTGCTGAACGGCCAGGGCCCCCTCGGCATCGTCCTCCTCCGGGAAGGAGTGCGAGTCCGGCTCGATGAGGTCGGCATTGGCGGGTCCAGGTCCGTTCCTGTTGGAGTTGGCTTTGGCCATCGCCAGGGTGGAGTTGGAGTTGCCACTGCTGCCGGAATGAACCTGCACCTCGGTAATGGGCTTCCGTTCGCCCATGAAGCTCTGGAGGTAGCTCGTCAGATAGGCCACCGGATCCCTGGGCCGCTTGTTGGCTATTTCGGTGAGGGCCTTGATCAGAGGATCAGCGAGAGCTGCAGGGAGAAGAGAGGTTACTATCGCTTGAAAAATTCCCATGTATTCTAGTATATATATTCATCAAGATCAGTGTCCATAGAGTCTCTCCACGAAAGACTGTCCACTAGATTGATTTGATAATTGTATTTTGGAGACGTACACCCCATAGTTCCAATTCAATGTCCAGAATACTTACAATCTGCGAGGTATTTTCCTTGCTCCGTCTTGAAAATGGGATTCGCCTGAAAGCTGACGGGCTGGGCCTGACCTGCGGGAAGGGATGAGAGGCTGGATTAGTAACGCCCGAATGCCAGGATCAGATCAGTCACACTCAGTGGGTCGAATCCCAGATTATCTATGTACAGTGTCCACAAAGCGAAGGGGGAATCAGGGGGGTTAACAAACGAAGATGAGGATGCCGATGTTGGAACTGAAGAGACGTGGCAAATCATATCGAAAAGTGACAGGATCACAGTCCCTGGGGGACGACACAAGGACACGGTCTAGGTAGGTGTAACTCAAAGCGAAACTTACGATTACGGATTAACTCTAAGCGCAGCATAAGCGGAGGTGGTGTTTTTGTTTGCTTGTTTTTTGATGATGAGGACACGAGTCTGGTGTCGAGTTTCGAGTTGGGTACGGATATTTGCATTTACGGTTACGGGTTACAGTGCTCGGAGATCTTTGCTTTCTTATGTACAGCTGGGGACTTGGGGAATCGGGCGCCTCCTCCTAATTGCGATCCACGATGCTGTTCTTCTTGCGCCTGAAGATTTTTACCAGCATGGTGGCTATGTGCTTGGAGTTCGTCAGCGACATGTCCTTCTCCAGCGACAGGATGTTGGTGACAGCTGTGCAGTAGTCCTGGAACAGCACGTACTCCACCACGCCCATGCTCTGCATGTTGACCAGGCGCACGGTGAGCTTCGAGAGTCGATTGGTGACCATGCTCAGCCCTCGAACGGAGCACAAGTGGCGCAGATTGTCCATCTCCTTCATGAGGTTCGGCAGCTTCACTATGGTGGTCATTTTGAGGCCGGTGCCAAGATAAGTTGGCCGGGACTGTAGGTAGCCGAGCAGGTAACTCTCCTTGAAGTGCAGCTGCGTCTCCAGATAGGATATGGCCCGGCCAACCCGCGTGTAAGCCGCCCCCATGTCGGCGGGGTCCTTGCCGCCGGTGACGGAGATCACCCGCAGGTGCTCTTGGCAGTTCAGCCAGACGGCCAGGTTGTGGGCCGAGTTTACGAAGACACCCCGCCCGTAGGGCCACAGCGCGCCATTGAAGGCCGTCGACTCGGCTGCTTGCACTAGATCCTGGGTGTCCAGCAAGGGAATCATCAGGCCCAGGCTGTTCAGCATCATGGCCACCTCTGAGTCCGGCTCCAGCAGCTCGGTCATGGTGAAATAGTTGCCGGAATCGGTCTCGCCAATGGCGTCTGCAAAGTTCGTGGTGAATATCTTGCTCATCATGAGGCGCTCGGCCTGCTCCAGCTGCCCGATGGTCAGGTTCAGAGGTAGCTCCAGTTGGTCCAGATTGCGGGAGGCCTCCACCAGGCAGCGGGTCACCAGCATGGACTCGTCGTCGAAGACGAAGGCCGCCGTGTTAAGCCGCTCGCCGTTGTCCATTGGAAAGTAGGCCAGGCGTGGCTGGGGCTTGAAGTCGTTGTCGATGCTCAGACAGTGCATGTCCTTCAGGAGCGGCACTAGGAACTCCTGGAACACTACAAACACATCAAAGTCCGGCGCAATAATTCCGCAATTTATGTCCTCCTCCAGGTGGCGCGCCTTTGAGGTCTTCCGCATGGCCGGCCACAGGACATCGAAGAGGTTGTGGTCGAGCCGAGTTTGCCGTCGCTTGATTTTCTCGTAAACAGGACGCTTCAGGAAGCGACTCAGGTAACTGGTCACCGACAGCTGTAGGGACGAGGCGCTGAGCGGCTTCCGGTGGGACAGGGCGGAGGCCGTGGTGCCACTCAACAGTTTCCCGGACTCTGAGATGACACTGTAGCAGCGCTCTAAGGTCCTGGAGATCTCTCCATCCTGCAGCTCCCGCCGGGCACTGTGCAGATCGTCAGGAACTGAACGTTCCACGGCAGCGGCAATTTTCGAGGTGGATGGTTATCATTTTACAGAAAACAACACAGACACACGCACGACACACGACACATGAAAGCAAAGACAGTGACAAGGACACACAGGACACCATGACCATTATATGTCTGGAGGATAAGGCTGGATGAGAGGTGCAGGTGCTGGGCTTACATACCGAATATGTCGTCTATATTGCCAATGATCTCATTGAAAAACTCGTTGCGCTGATTTCCCTCCATTTCGCAGGATGTGGCAGGCTAGAACTACAGTACCACAGTAGCACGTATTTGCAGTGTGTGACCGCGGAGCAAAAGGACTTGTGTGACTGAAAATCGATGGCTGACTGACTCGGCCAGAGCTCGTACGGCGTTTAGCTGGCTAACTAACCACCCTACCCGGATGTTTGAGTTGGCAAACAAATGTATTTAATTATTTTGGTTTACCCAGGGAGAGTGATTGTCCGCGGATGGGTGAGTGGGTGGTCAGTGGGTGGATGTGGGCGAGTGTCTATGTGGGTGTGGGTGTCGGTGTGGGTGTGGGTGTGGGTGGGAGCAGCCAAAGCGAGTGTGAAAACAACAAACGCCACTGAAAATCAACATACAAAAAGCAAAGCGGGCAACGAGTTCGGGTGGTGGCGATATGGGTGGTGCCTGTGGAACGGTCAAGCTGGAACAGAAACGGGAACAGCTGCAGGTGGCCCCCAATTGGCCCACTATCTGGGCGGATAGTCCTCTTACCCTGGTCGGTGAGCAACTGGTTCTCCAGTTCCTCGGCCCCGAAAATGTTCAGCAACTCGGTGTAGTTGAGTATGTTATTCGCCTTGTCCCTGTCCAGGTAGAACTCGGCCGAGTGGCCCAGCTGCGTGTGTTTGGTTATTGAATTTTAAATATCGGGTTATTTATTTCGGTCGAATCACAAATTTATGGCTTATTGATTCCTAATCCCATTCCCATTCCCATTTCCATTTCTTCTCCTGCTGCAATAGACATTTGAAAGTCAAGCCTTTATCGGCGACCGCTGAGTCCTTGGCCCACATTCGATCCTTGCTCGGCTCTCCTTCCCAAATCAATTGAAAAACAATTTCAAGTGTCATTTAAAATGCTGACGGCCGAAAGGACTCAGCTGCCTGTCTTCCCACCCAAATTCTTGTTCTTAGAGCTGAGTAATCAAAAGCAAACTATGCACTTAAAAAAAACAACCATCTCTTATTATTAATCCCCTCTAATATGTTCTTTTTTTGAGGAGAAATTCTCTCAGTGCTTTAAATTCCCCACCACCACCACTCACCTTGTCCAGGGATTTCGGATTGGCCCCCATTTGCAGGAGCATGTGGTAGAAGTGGCCATTGTCCTTAATTGTGGCTGCGTAATGAAGCGGCGTGCGTCCGTCATTATCCGTAATTGTCATGGTCTCCGGAAAGCGGGAGGCCAAGTACCGAACGATGTCTAAAAGAGGGAGTCCAATCACCAATCATAAAAATAAAAATCAAACGGGGAGAACTATGCAGAGCCGGAGCTGGAGACCCACCCGTGTGGCCAAAGAGCACGGCCACGTGCAGCGGTGTGGAGCCATTTGGCGATATGTCGTCCTTTGCAATGGCAAACTTCCGGCGATCCAGAGCCTGCTGCATTGCCAGCAATCCTCCGTCACGTGCCGCGTCGTGCACGCGATGGATTTTCTCCTGTCGATACAAAAACCAAAAAAACATAAAAAAAAGCACAGTGCATGCCGTAATTAGACCCCCTCCTCTTTTGGCAAAAAGTATCCCTTCCTTCCGGTAGAGTAGCTTACCATGTAAGTGGGTACGTTGTTGAGAAAGGCCTGGATTTCCGGCTCCGGGGACGTGAGGCCCATCAGGCGACCGCCATCGCCGTTCAGCACGATCTCGGCCAGCTGCTCTAGGTCGCCAGACTCCACAATGCCCCGGATGCGTTTGTCCTGCGGGTGGAGAGTTGGAGTATCATCTCGCATGAGATGCAGAAGCAGTGTACTGGTGCCGTTTTTTGAAAGCATGTGGAGTGCTCGAGAACAAGGATGGTCTGCATATATGGGTGTGTGGAGTGCACGATAGAGGTTGTGAGGTCAAGTTAGAAAAGGGATAGAATGGTATACTTCATCGACTGCAGTTTGAGACTGAACTGTAAAATCCTCGGGAGCACCCTGCACAAAGCCCTCAATGGCCATGGCGGAGGTAAGGGATTCGTTGCCATCGTCTTCGGCCGGCGGGGCATCTCCTCCTCCTTCTCGTTCTGCGCTTTGGGATCCATCGGGTCGGCCTGCCCGGCTGTCGGGAGCTACAACGTCCTGTATAGAGTTGTGGAGCCGCTTAAGATTTATGGTTTACTTGTTCTGGACTGTGTTCTGGACATGGCTACAAGGTGCTTGACTCACACAAATACATCAAGATCGGAAGGTACATTTTTATACAGGTACTAAGTGCTGCTACGGGTGAAAATGCCAGTTCTGTACGGCGAATTAGCCAATTAATTAAATGAAAAAAATAAGCCCGACAGTGACAATTTAATTGATAAGTCTGTTACAATTTTAATGACTCCATCGGGAGCGCCCGCAGACAACGGCGCGTATACGTAATATCACGCATACGCCCCGCTGCCAGCTCATCCTTTTCGTTTGCATTTTTTTTTTAATGGAAGTGCAGCGGAAAATAGCTATTACAACTGCCATAAAATCCGCCCACCACTGCACTTGATTATCCTTAACAAATCGCGCGAGGGCGGAAGGGCGGCAATACGGAGAAATTTTAGTTTATATCAAATATCACATATCTAATGCCTGCAACTGTTCTGACGTTTGCATGTTCAGTTGCCATTCGGAGCCACCAACAACTAGATGGCTCTGACAGAGCCACGGCGGAGCCCGGCGGAGACGGAAATGTCAGACTCTGGCTATGAAAAGTGAAAGGCACCGCATATGTGCCTCCGCCGGAGTCGGAGGAGTCGCTGGCTGGGCGAGTGAGTGTATTATTATAAAGTCTATCTGTGGGTAAACAGCTGCTGATTTCAGGCAATCGATAAACACAAATTGGGGGCAGACACTGGCATTGATTCGATCTAACATTTTGCAGAGAGAGAAGTGCAACTGAAAGGGAAAACGAAAACGGATACGGATACGGATACGGAAACGGAAATAGACGGATATGGAAATTCCCGGGGTGCAATATAGTAACGATAAGCAAAAGACACAAGTTGCAGGTTTCGCATTCCATTTTTTAATTGGTTACTGTAATTGCTACGGCTATAGATATTGTTATTCAAACTATATTTGGAAAGAGAAGAACATAGCACGGGCTTTACAAAAAATAGATATATATATATATATATATGTATATGTATGTATGTATGTAGGTATCTATAGTTATATGTATGTAATAAGGAATTCCGCTAGGTAGGCTATTTGGTTATCTAAGCGAGGCTCTCATACTGAAAAGTTGATTGCTAAAGTTTTGTCATTTTGCTGCTGATTTGGTGGCGAAGTTGCTGAAGTAGTTGGTTGCTTTACTTTGCTGTGGCTCTTGCAGTGGTACAAACGAAACTTGTATGAATGACAATTGGGTGCCGGCTGCGGTAATATAATATTATTTTTGGTTTTTGCTTTAATTGAATGTTTTTGCTTTTTTGTTTGGTTGCTTTTCATTATACAGATTCACAATTGAAGAGGGACGGGTTAGTGTGGATTGGTTTGGGCGAACGGCACACACAAAATGTGAAGAAACTACAAAGGACACTCGAGGACACTTAGAGCACGCCCATCTGTACCTCATCGTCGTCATCGTTATCGTTATCGTTTTCGTCATCTTTCTGCTCATCGGCACCCTCTTCCGGCTGCTCTTCGGCTTTGGGTTCTACGGCTTCCGGTTCCTGATCTTCGTCTTCAGTCTTTTCGTTTACTTCAAGCTCACTCTCATTGCCAGCCACATCTTCTGCAGGCTGATCCTGCTCCCGATCCTGCTCCTCCTGATCCTGCTGTCCTGCCACCTCCTCCTCCTCCTTCTCTTCCTGTTGATCACCGTGTCCGTTCACCAAGATTTCTGCATCGCCACCGCCGCCGTGTCCTTCTCCGCCCGGCTCAACTCCGTTTTCTTCAGCCACGCCGCCTCCATCGCCTCCTCCATCGCCTCCTCCATCGCCTCCTTCATCGCCTCCGCCGCCTTCCAGACTTACAGCTCTTGCAATATTCTGTAAAAGTAAACAATTGTCGACTGATTGCTTGCCAGGTGACTCAGTTCTACGCTCCATCCATCTTCGAGCCTATGTACAATATTAGCGAAGGATTCGTATATATATTTTTGGTTTTATATTTATTTTCAGCTCTAAACAAAAAGCGCAGAGTGCCGAGAGAAGGGTGAGAGGGCAAGAAAGGCGAGGGCCGACAATGGCTTACTTTCACAGAGTTTCCATCACCCACTCGAAGCATATAATTAACACCAAAAGCCATCTATCATGTTGCTTTTTCTATTTGGGGTTTTAAGGTGCAAGCAAGCCGCTAAACCATCGAAAGCAAACAAAATGGGGGGAACGGAAGCTAAAAAGGCATTGCCACTTACCTCTGACTCGCTATCATCGCCATTTATGGTGTTGAAGGTGGCCGGGGTTTCCGGTCGGCGCTGCATTGGTGATGCGGCCACTTCCGCATCCGCTTCCGCATCCGGAACCGGTTCCGCATCCGCTTTCGAGAGATCGTCGTCTTCGTTGGCACTCGTACTGCGATTTCAAAATGCAAAAAATTCTCTCTCAAAGCCATGCCCCATAAAACCACAAATCAAAAATCAGCGCAGCCAAAACTCTAAGCCAAAAACCCCCCCAAAAAAATGAAGCCACCAAGAATTCCTCCCACTCACCCATCGTTGGTGTCCAGCTCTGAGGTGTTCTCAAGGCTGTCGTCCATCGACTGGCGACCATTCACAGTCGGCAGGAGGACCTTCATGTCCAGTTTCTGAAAAGGAAGGCAATAGGAAATAGGGGAAATTAAAACCCACCAAAGCGGCTGCCCCCAAAATACACACCCACCTTCGAGATGGAGTCGCCACCAGCCCCATTGTCGCCGCCAGTGTCATCGCCCAAGGCCTCCCAGTCGGTGACGCTCTCGGGGGAGACGCGCGGGGCTTCCGGCACATAAACCAGGAAGGCCCGCTCTATTTCGTGCGGCTTGTGGCGATAGTACGACGGTGTCTTCATTTTCTGAAATAGCCGCAATGAATCATTTTAATTGCTGCCCCACTCCGAGGACTAAAAAGACCATAAACCATCACCCACACCCCCGAAGCAATCACCTTCGTCAAAGGATGACCTTTGACGTCCCACAGGCCTGTATAAAAATCGGAATTAAATGGCCACTCACATAATCCACAGCCTCCTCGTCACATCCCGCCTGGGTCAGCAGGGTGTAGCATCTCATGTTGTTCTTGGCACTGGCCGCCCAGTGAAGCGCCGTCTTGCCGGTGATGTCCACTTCGTGGGCACCCTCCGGCCAAATGCCCACCAGATACTCCAGGATCTTGGTGTGGCCCAGACCGGCGGCCTTGTGGATGATATTGAGGCCGTTGCCATCCTTGCAGGTAACCAGGGCACTTGGCACCGGTGGCTCCAATTGTGATTGAACGCTCTCCAGATTGTTGTCAATCACAGCCTGGTGCAGATCCTTGATGGCATTCTTCGAAATGAAAATGAAAATGAAAATGTAAAGGGAAATGGAAAAGGGAAAATGTGAAGGAAATGAGACTTCTGTTATCGGAGGAGCTCACCATGACGTGGGGCACGGCGGCCAGGAAGCGCTTGACACGCCCATTGTTACTGGCCTGTTGGCAGAGGCGGTTGCCCTGCCCCGCCCACAAAATGCGCGTCAACTTGCCGATATCCTTCTCGTGCATCCAGATCCTGATGGTGGATAGCTTCACCGAGAAATCTATTACCCGGCCGCAAAAACAAAAAATACAAATGGGAAATTGAAAACGTGGAAATTAATTTTCCCACGACTGCACCTGCCACCCTTCCCCCCACACGCCCAGCGGCCCCTGGGCCACCGCCGATTACTGCGATTTCCATTTCATTTTCGCCCCCGAAATTCCGGGCCGAAATTCGTGTTTGCATGCAATTTGCCAAGAAAAGAAGCCGAGGAGCCTAGAAGCCTGGAAGCCGAAAAACTGTTAAACTGAAAACTAAATTAAAACGAAGAGAAATCCAATGAATGTTCAAGTTTTGTGAGTCGCTTAAAGTGGCATTAGTGGAAACTTGAGACAATTTCCGCCCCGAGCGAAAGTTTTCGTTTTGGCAACTTGAAATGCTTCAAGGTCGTTGGCGGCAACTCTTCTTTTTTTGGAGGGCACTGCAAGTCGGGGGTGTATTTGTGCATACATATGTACATAATATGTGTATTTTGGGAAGTGCAACATCTGGCCACTGAAATGGAAACCGGAAATAGCCCCCGCCGCCATTTTGTTACTCATACGCACCGTCGTTGTCGCGCCGCTTGCGTCCATTTTGTCCGCCCGTCTGTCCATTCATCGGCATGACTGCAAGAGGACCAAACATCTTGGTTTAGGCTTAGACTAGGCTTAGACTTGGCTTAGATTGTGTTCTTAGATTATTGTGTATAAATTGTGTTTGTGACAAGCTGAGCTCGGCCGACCCTTCATTACCTTTACCTGAATCGCCCTTAATAGTCCTGAATAGGGTTTCGTCGCGTCTGGCCAGCTTGAGCCACGTTGGCAAACTAAACCAACCTGGCCCGAGCGAAAGGTGTTGAATTTGGCCGGTGTTGACTGTTGTGGTCAAAACCAAGCGGTCGCTGGCCAAAAGCGAAGAAGGAGGAATAATTGCGTCCTGTTCGCGCTCCTCCATGAACTTCTGACATGAATAAATAACCCCCATATACATACATCGGATATACAGTACATAGGACGGACTACATAGGGGCCAGGAGCAAGTGAAGGTTTTCATTACGGGCTGACCCAAAACAAATACGTGTTAGAGCGAAAATAGAATTTCCATTTGTCCCGATCAACGTTGATTAGCATCCCCGGGGAGGGGAGCGAGACAAGGATTTTGTATAGCATACCTTTGGGGTGACACCATTAAATAGCTTTCCTTGGAATTCCTTTGATGGCAGCGACACCACCCCCCCATGCCTCAAGGTGTCAAGGTCACGGAGGATTGCCCTCCGCCTTGAGGAATTTCCAGCAACTCCGCAAGTATGTGACATGTAAATTAGTCGGCCGCAGTGAATCATTAAATGGAGCCCCCACGCAGACACGTTGAGTGGCAATAAAAACTGGTTGAAAGCGCCACGGAAATGGCGCATTAGTGTTTGCCACTTAATGTGGCAATCGTCCCCCAGCCCCCCTCCCCCAACTTGTAACTTGTTGAGCCGACACCCTTTATCAACACGCAATATGCAAATTTTGGCCAGCGCCTGGCGTTTTTGTCACTACAATGTCCCCTCAATTAGGACGAATGAATATGAATATGTGTCTCTGATCACTGGGAGAAAAAGTTAGTTGAAATTTGGAGACTTATTAAAATTTAAAAATATCCTTTTATTATTTCACAGTTAAGAGAATCATGAAAACACTCACCTTTGGGCGGCGAGGAATGGTAGTAGAGTCCTTGGAATCTTCTCCGTCGCTTTGGTGGCATTTTAGTTTAGTTTCCCTTTCCAGGACTGTCTCTCAATGTCCTTTGTCTCAGCTTAGAGTCCTCGGCTCTGCACATCCCCCCAGTCGCGATTCATTGGTTATCCTTTTTTTTTCAACTTGGCACCTCTCTCTGTTTGAAATAAAATCCAAAATCCAGGAGCTGTGCCAACCGATGTCCTGGCAAGTTCATCGACGTCTGAGTGGACAGTTGAACAGGTGCTGGTCAACTGGACAATTTCTCAACTCAGGTCAGGTCGGGTCCTTGCGTGTGTGCATACGGAATGAAAAATACGGAATGGCGGAAAAGCCGCCAGAAAATGGGGACAGAGTGGGCGTTCTAAAAGACACAACCTGCGTTCACTGCCGGGCCTCACATGTGAGTTTTATGTTTTATTTATTTATTTTACAATTTGCCAAGGCTCCTAATGCACAACGATTGTTTTCTGCCTTTGCACTGCCCAGGACATGGCCCGATGCAGGACGTGTAGTTCCCCGAAAACAAAAAAAATTACGTTGAAAATACAGCAATTAGCCGCGAATCGATTTTTCGAATTCGAATGCTCGTATTATCGCCAAAGTACTGGAATGGTAATGCCGGGGGTAGTATGGAAATTTATGAAAGAACTGGTCGAAAAGCAGGTCCTTTTGGCCCAGGGTCCTTGAGAAGCGTACTAAAGACAGTTATCACGTGCCTTACACTCGGTTGATGAGTAATTCGATTTGAAGTCCAAAATTCGGCACTTGCGTGAGGTCGAGTTTTTGGAGACCTACTTGACACAGTTTTCCCGGGAGAGCTGCGTGTGTTACTTTCAAGGTTTTCTACCAAAAAAGTGACCCAAATTTTAATGGGTCCCTGGGGGACATGGGGATATGGAAATGTCAATGCCAATTAGTCTAAAGTTGTAACGGCCGGTCAGGGTATATTTTTCTCCAATTAGGTGGACAGACTGGCTTTTCTGGCTTCGTGGAAACACTGGCCTTTGTCCTTTTTCAATGCAAATATTGGTAGGGACAGACAGGTGCATTGAACTTGACACAGAAGGATAAAGGATATGTCTTATGACCCTGTCCAGGGCAGTTTGTAATTCAACACCACACAAGTCACTAAATCACATACAAATCGCATACACTTTCCCACTACCGACTTCCGATTTTCCTCGCTTTCCACTGTTTTTTTCTTTTTGTTTGGTTCCTTATTTCCGGCCTGAGTTTTTTCGGAGCTTTTGTTCTCGTTTTTTTTGTTCGATTTGCTCGGCGCGCGCTTTCCTTTCCGACTGTGGCATATTCAGCGGCTCGTAGGTGTTTTATCTAATTTTTTTCCTTCACGCACACCAGCCCAATTCCCAGTCCCACCCAACTGGCTCCCAGCCCTCGCTCTGTGTGGGTGAATGTTTTGGGCGATTGCCGTTACCCTTTTTGGTATCGAGTATTGGTAATTGCTGCCATCGTTTGCATGCGAACGCCGAAAAAACCGAACACAAAATGGATAACCTATACAAATACTAGTGAAGTGCAGCCAGGACGATGGCCCATCAGAGTAATTTTCAATTTAACTGCCACTTTTTGGCATTACTTTGTGAATTATACAACTCTTCAAAAACCCATTCTCCAATATTGATTTTGATTTCGAAACTAGTACCCATTTAATAGCTTCACATGTATAATATTATATTTAATTTTATTTAATTTATGTATATACTTTGCAGGCAGCATTATTTTCTCTCAGGGCAGCCTTAATTACTTAAACTAAACTTAGAACTTAGTCGACTAAGGGAAGTGCGGCCATGGAGCCTGGGCTATTGGCTGTTGCTGTTCAGTTCGTCTGCGGAGACGTGAATGGGTTGGGTGAATTCGATGTATTCGGAGGATATATCTAGAAAACAAGGACATACATATATTATTAAGATGGAATGAGAATTCTGGTATCAAATACTCACTAAAATGTAATTGATCAGGGTCAGCTGGCAAACTCCTTTTCCGGCGCGGAAAGCCAATCCTCAACTGGCCCAAACTGATGTGCGTCTTGTCCAGGGGCAGGTCATCATCGCCAAACTCCAGGCACTTGCCGTAGACGCAGTAGCGCCTTCCCACTGGCGAGCAGCGGGTGCCGGGTGGAAAGTGCCCGTTCCGGCCGTTCACCAGGTAGTACCTGTACTTGATCCGCTCGTCTTGACAACCCACCCGGCAGCTGCGATCCGGCTCGTCGATGCTGGCCGAGATCTGAGCCCCGTGGCCGGACAGTCCTCGCACCTTTTGGCGGTATCGGGCGCAGGTCTGCTCCGCAAACTCCGCAGCCGTCAGGAGGCGCTCGCAGGGATGAACCGGACGTGAGCAGAGCTGGATGCTCTCTGCACCAGTGAGCCGGGAGGTGACCCCCTGGACGCCCTTGGAGTCGGTCATGCAGTTGGAATGACACCCGGGATGCACCTCCCACTCGGATGATTCCCCCGAAGAACGGCGATCCAGAGCTATTAGGGAGGCGGAGGCTGGCGGCGGAGGACGGGGAATCTCCGGAACATGCTGTTTTGGATAGGATCTCCGTTTATAAGGAGGCACGCCACTGCCTATGTGATTACTTTGGGGATGGAACCGCTTTGAGACCTCTGCAAGGAGAATTACGGGTTAATCTAGATTATTCGTTTAAATTTAACCTCCGAACTAACCATTTTCATGAGGACTCCTTTGCGTAATCCCCTCCTGCCGCTCCGCATAGCGCTTGCTGGTAGTCTCTTGTCTGCTTTCCTGGTCTGCCGAGTCCCGGGTCGGCCGGAGTGACCGCTCCCGGCAAAAGCCATAGTCCATCCGGAAGAAGTTCGAGGTGGAGTTGTCGCAGGAGAAGCGTTCGCAGCGCCCGGCAATGCAGTAAGTTATGTCCTCCGGGTTGTGATTCTTGGAGCGGCAGGTGGTGCCATCGGGGAAGGTCCAGCGTCGGGACTTGGTGCCGTTGTTCTTCGTGCGGCAGAACACCATGCAGGCGGTGTCCGGTGTGCTGCTCAGCTGGAGGCCCTCGCCAGTCAGCTCCTTGTCGAGAAGGCCCGCCCGCATGCAGACATTGGTGGCAAAGTCTTCCACCGTCTGCACCACCACCTTGTGGCACTGGTGGGTTGTGCAGGTCTCGAAGCGGCGATCGCGGCCCATGCAGCGGTTCCGGTAGTTTAGGCAGCTCCTGTTAAAGGTCCGCAGCCCCGTGCTGCCCTCCAGGAGACGGCGAGAAGCTCCGTACAAGCAGCCCGACTCGCAGGCACTCGGCTCGCCCCATTCTCCCCAATTCGAGGTGGTTCCGGGCAGCTCGTTCCCCGCCGGATTGTAATCGTGCAGCAGGGAGGGTATCATGTTGGGTCTCGAGGTGTACTTCTCATGGGTGACGCTTCCCTGCGGCCAGGGTTTGTGGCTGTAGAAGCTGGCCTTCTGGGAGGAGCGAGTCTCGCAGGATCCACCGCGGCACCACTATGAATGAGATTATATGATGAGGAAATAAATTATTCCGTTTAGGGGTTTAGCTACCATGTTGTCACCACACTCGGTGCCCTCCAGGGGCGGATGCGAGGTCCAGGGCGATCCGTCCTGCCGGCAGTGTAGGTCCCGACAAATCTCCGTCTGGCTCTGGGAGGGGTCCCTCATGAAGTTTTTCCCAAAGCGGAGCATGCACTGCTGATTCGCGTCGAACCGCTGCCCCGGAAGAATTCCTCCAGCCGAGTGATCCAGGTTACCCACAAACTGTCCCCGATCGAAGAGGCATTCCGCTTGGGGATCCCTAAAGGAACAAGAATACATCGAATGTCAATATGTCATTAAGGGAAGAGATCCTCTACTCACGCCAGGAAGTCCTCCAGGAAGGTGCGAGAGCACTTGGACCATGTCACCTTGCCACTGCCCAGCTTAGGAGACATAATGTGCATGGTGGGATCACAGCTAATCTCCTCGGCATCATGGCGCATTCCCAAACTGGAAACAGGATATCTTACTAGGCTAGCCCTATCCCAGAAACCGAATCCACTTACTTGTGTCCAATCTCGTGGGCCACCACAAAGACGCTCTCAAAGTGCTTGGCCTCGTTGATGGTGCAGGAGAAGGTGGAGGTGCACATGCCCCCCACCGTGGCCAGGCCCACCACCTGGCTGTTGGGCTTGGCCGGCGGCTTGGGGAACGCCACCAGGTCCAGGCCCGTCAGGATCAGGGCGTGATCATAGTGCAACGGATCGTCGTCGGAGAAGGGGTTCAGTTTTTCCTGCCAGTTGCAGAAGCTGTTCAAGTAGCGGTCCACGTCCACCGACCTGGACAAGCCCGCCGGCTCCGAGGACTTCCAGATCTCCAGGCGCTTCAGCACAAAGTTGATGCGGCGACCCAGGGTGTGGTGGTGGTACAGCAGCTGGACGCCATTGATCATGGCCATCACGAAGCTGATCAGCTTGCCCTCGGTGTTGGTGGGAAAGTTGCGCTGCATGTGTGCGAACAGATCGCTGTCCACGAAGATGGCCGTTTCGATGAAGAGCTCCTCCGGAATCTCCGACCAGCGGGATCTGGGAGCGCTGCCGATGAACCTGCGCCTTCTGCGATGCGGATGAGTGCTGTGAACATGATGGTGATGATGATGTCGTGGCTGGTAGCGCAATCTCAGAGGGGACTGGGCCCGAAGCCGTCGTCTCGGTTCGTTGAACTCCTCCTCATCTGGCTCGAACTGCAGTTGGCTGTCTAACGGTTCCGAGGCTCCACTGTAGTTGTTCTTGTCCACTCGCGCCTGGTAGAGCACATGCGTCCCACCGCCGAATCTGGCGGGGAGCGGGTGGATTACAAAGTCGCTGTCGTTCTGCTGGAAAACGCCCCGCTGCGGAAAAACAATAAAGACGAGCCGTGAACAGCTATTAGACGCCAAGTGTAAATAAGTGCTAATTATTGGCAATAAAAAATCATTGAACTTTGGGGGTTAATAAAATCTGAAATTCAAGAAATGCTATTCTAATTTTTAATGTTTTCTTTCGTAAACAAAACTAGTAGTATATCAGAGACTAATGAAAATAATAGATCTAAGATTCGCAGCGCACTCACCACGCTGCCATTCTCGCAGAGATCGAGAGCAGCCCCTGGACTCCGGTAGAAGCAACGCTCCAGGCGCTTCAGCAGCTGCGGCGAGTGCTCCACAAATTGCGTTCCATTTTCGGTGCGGCGAATAAAGATGAAGGCGTCATCGATCAGCTGCGGCGACTGTTGCAGCTGCAGCCTCGCCTCCACCTCGGCCTCCACCTCCGCCTCACCTTCCACCCCCTCGGTGGTGGCCACCACCTGCTGGACGTCATCTGTCGAATGCATTTTTGAATTAATTAAACTTTTCTCATATCGACCGTAACTGGAGCAGCACGACTTGGATGCGGTGCTGTGGGTCTCCAGCTATTCCACTCACCTTGGGCTCTCAAGCTGCGCCGCTGACGTCTTGGCTGCTCCTCCTCCGCCTCGTCCTCCGGATGGGCTGCATGGATCTCCTCCCCCTGGGCCACGTGTACGAGTTTAAATTCGGGTGCTGGCAGGAAAATAAACAGCATAAGTGCCTGCCATGAATCAATGCCACAACAACTGCTCAGATTTCCACGCCCCTCCCTCTGGGAAAACCCACACCTAGAGCACCAAGTTTTCCTTCCACCTTTCCACCTTCAAGTTAACAGTTCAAGTTTAGCATTCATTGATTGCAGTTGTTGATGTTTTTGGGTCTGCGGGCCTAATGACACGTTGCAGTTTATTATGGGTCACGGTTACAAGGCTTCCACCGTACACTTACAGAAAAGACTGGCCTCTTTGGAGATAGTTGGTCTTGAAGAAAAGGGCATAACACTTACTTACTATCTAAGCTTTTTAACAACAAATTATTATCGTTAGAATTATTCTGGGCTCTTTACAAGAAGGTGTTCCTCAAGAAAGGATATCTTCAACTTAAACTTCTGAACTCCATTCCAAAGCAACTAGACTCCTTATCCTCTCACTAAATACTAGAATTACCAGATAGATACTATATAGTATCACCAATATTTGAGCTATATGGCTCAAAGTAAAGACAAGCTACTAGACGGATAGAACTTCATATCAACTTTTCCCCCAGTATATGGGCCAAAGTTAAGAATCTTTTCATGTCAGTGGCTCGAGGCCTCAACACTTACCCTCTTTCCCCAATCGGGAGCCAAAGATCAGCGCCTTCTCGTGCTCCATCAGATGCTCCACCAGAGAACCCTCGTCCAGCTGCAACAGGGCCATAGAAGTATGAAAGTAAAAGAGAAAGAGCAACGCAAGATGTTTAATATGCAAAGCGGAAAGTGTAACATGGCCAGCAAAGCGTTAAACAGACCAAAACAGATGCGAGCACCCACGGAGAAGGGTTTTCTCAAGTCAGCCACCACCCCTCCCGCCCAAAAACCAAACTAGAAATACTTTCACTCAAACAATCAGACAATGGAAAATTTGTACCCCAAAAAGAAAACCTCTAATTGGGGTTCCCCCCCCAAAAAAAAAACATCTGGGGTCACCACTGGAAAGGTTGTTGCAATAAAATCCCAACTTTATACAAAGATATAGCCACTCGCTATATCTCGTCTGATTCGATGCGTGCCTCTCTCTGTTTGCACGATTATTTAATTTAATTTGTTGTAACAGTTTCCATTCGGCTTTAATTCGGCTTTAGCTTTTGGACGCATTGTGGAAAAGCGCGTTTTGGCCAGCGGAGCGTGAAGAGCGCTTCGGATCGGATCGGATCGGATCAAAAGAAAACTCCGCCTCCGGCTGCCTCCGGCGAGGAGAAGGTGTTACAAATTGCCGTTTGTATGCCACATGTTTACCACCAACATTGTAGTGATGTGCGAAAAGGGGCGTGGCTGGTCGTTAACCGCCCAGGGGTTTTCAGATGAAAGGTAATATTGGAAATATATAGATAGGTACTTTCATTTGGAAACTGTGTTAACCTTTCGAATCTCCGGTGTTACCTCACTTTGCGCCGCTGAACTTTTCCAAATGCAAATAATGTTCAATGAATTGGTCTCCAAATTGGCGGCAAGGGCAACAGCATAATGACATCGGATCGGCGTCTGCCGGAAAAGCACGAAAGCAAACAAAAACAAATAAGCAGGGCGGGGGTGGGTGGTGGACAGGTGGAAAATGCAGGTACCTATGTAGACCCCAGTATAATCGCCCGCCAAGCTGATTATGTGATGAAATTTTGCGTGACCCGTGGGCACAATGGGCAAAAAAAAAAAAAAAAAAAGAACAGCGTCAAATAAAAAAGCACAACAACCAGAAAATAAGAGTTGAAGAAATGGGGGGAAAATAGCGAAAACTTGAACAAACACGTGGAAATTATATCACAGAAAATAGTCTTCGGGCCAATTGGAAAAGGCTAAAAGGAGTGTCGGCCAAGGGGGGACCCCATCACGTAATCAACAGCGTAACCAAGCCAAAGATTCTAACCGGAAAGGGTCAATAACTTGGCAGCTTTGCAGAAAACCCAGGGAGCAGGAACCGCCTGTCACTCCTCCATTCTGCCGTCTGGGAATTTATTTTTCGCTGTGTGATTCTGTGGCAGCTGCAAGTTCCAAGCTGCACCAGCTGCCCCGAAGATTGTTTGCCAATTTCCCTGTAATCGTATGATGAATTCTTCAGTCATTTAATGGAGACGTTGCGACGCCTGCCGATTCTCAAATTAAAGCTAAAGGACACTGCAAGAAAACATCAGTTCGCTTATTATTTTTATGGAAGCTATATTGTGGATATCGAGCTTGAAAGTATATATTATTTTTTTCTTATGTAGATAGTTAAGAAGTCGAAACCGGGACACCACGTGAGACACTTGTAATCCGACAAGTGGTCGCCTCGATCGCAAAGTTTATGTTTATTAGGTTGTAGTTCTCGAATTACAAAAACATTATCCCAAGCCCAATTCTGCGCAGAGGTCATTTAACGCTTGTGGATTCTCTGGCTGGGTTTTCGTAGCCCCCGTCTGAGTCCCCCCTCTGCCTTTTTTTTTAGCTTAGCTCAGCAAGCTGGAGTTGAGTCAGAATATATATGTTTTCTTTGTATCTATTTTTGTGTCCATGTTCTGTCAATGTGGCAATTTTTTTGTACTTTTTACTGGCGACCTGAAGCGTACGTAGACGATCACCTGTTTTTTTATTTTTTTTTTTTGGTAAATGGGTTATTCATGCGACAGGTAAGACAACACCTGAGCATATTTTAAATGATTGTGAATAGTTCTAGGCAGGTTTCAAATGACATTTTTAATTGGTTTTTGGGGATAATTAAGTAAGGGGTATCTTAAAGGAGAGGTATTAAAAGAGGTATCCCGAAAGAAGTGTCCTAAAAGAGGTGTCTGAAGTTGCTGTCATTGTAAAAAACACTTCAAATACAATCTTTTATAATTAATGCTCGTCATGATATCATTTCCCGCGACAATGAATAAATGACAAACGATTGATTAATATCGGGAACGTGGACTCACCTCAATGCCATTCCATTGCAAGCTCCTCTTGCGTCTCAGCTCGATGTTGACAGACTTGGGTGGGTGAGAGGAGGAGGCATCCACAGAGGCGATTAGCTGCCACAAGGTGGTCAAAACCATTAAAGCCAAACACCGTCGGAGACAACCCCGATTGGAGCTAGAGTCAATTGACTGGGCCATAACGATGCGTTAATGAGGCCTTTTTTGGAACGATTATAAGGTTTAGATTACGATGCCTTCGAGTACACTAATCGCTCTTTGTTGGTGCAACAACCACGCGACGCGAATGTTGCATAAATTGCAAATATATTATTCCTCAGCTGGCAGACCGATTTTCGTACTTTGCGTCATAATTTGTGGCAGCGGTTTCAGGCAGCGTCTGTCTGGCAGTTACATTTTCGCGAAAATCGGGGGAGGAAAATGTGGTGTGCGATTTCTTTTGGCAGGGAGAAGAGAAAAACTAAGGCAGTAGTAGTAGTAGTAGTAGTCGGAGTAGTCGGAGTAGTCGGAGTAGTAGCTCCGACTTTTACGCCAGTTAATTTAACTGTTTATGCACTAATTAATTGCCCAGATATTGCATTACGAGTCATTTGTTGAGGCCCACTCCAGCGTATTTGCTTTTCCCTTACTTTTCTTTAGTTTTAATTTTATTAATACTTTTAGTTCGTTGCCTAAGTTCTTCCTTATGGAACGGCACTTGAGATAACGCGAAATGGTGCTTGAAATGGATTTATTATTAACTGAGAACAATCGAGGCGTTGTCTTCCAAAGTAATATATGTATAATGCCAGCCTTTTGTTTTCACATTTAGACGCACTTATTTTTATTTAAATGTCAGCGCACAATTAAACAGCAGCCAAAGTCACAGCAGCAACAACAACACAGCACACACAGCACCCATATAGATCATAGCCTCTGGAGCATAACGCTCTTCTGGTTGATATCCATATCCAAAATTATAAACATTTTCCAGCCAAAAATATGCAAATCGGCCAGTAAATCACTCTTAGATATGAGCGTTTTGTGGCAATTTGAAACGGTAAGTGGAGGTCAATGAGCGGTGGATCGATCGAAGGACTCGCTGCGAAAGAGCCGGACAGAGCTGGGGGCCAGAACGAAGGCAACTGTTCGCGACGGTGGAGCTTTGGCGAATGAAATGTGAAAATCAACCAGCGCGGAAAACTTGAAAACACGATCAGTGCACTGCCGCCACCTCCGCCTCGTTCTCGCTCGGCTTCGGCATGTTTTTCTTTATCTGTTTTTTGTTTTGTTTTTTTTTTGGCTGGAGTTCGCCAGCGTACTCATACTCATAAATATATGCTAATGAGCCAAGGCGCCGGAAGAAGAGCAGAAGAACGATTCGCACCGTTAAGACGGAGCAAAGGGCCAAAAACGAATCTACCAACAACAATAAAAAGAGAGAAATACAAGAAGCAAAAAAATTCAGCAATCGTTTTGTGGTCAAGTGCTTGAAAATGATGGAGCAGACGAAAACTTGACACTGATCATCAGCAGGAGAGAAAAACAAGGCAAGAATTATGCTGCATTTCCGCTGATGCCAGTTTCGATGTTTCGCGGCATCTGGCAGCAGGAAATCTTAAATCTGCGAATGCAAATCAAGAAAACGCAAAAACAACCAAACCCAGCACATTGAAACGATCAACTTTTAATTGAGGCAATCAATGGCTGATGCAATTGCAATGTGACGGACGATGCGTCAATTAAGAGGCAAAAGTAAAATTTTTTTTTCTGCAAATCTTGCAGTTGCTGGGCGGGTAAGTTTTCTACCGTTACGCAGATTTGAATTCAATCTTGATGGGCAGCACTAGTGCTGGATTATCGAGAATCGATAAACATTATGACTAAATAAAAATACTATTTGTGGGTTTGGAAAAGTGATTTTATTTTTATTTATATTATATATTTTTATGTATATAACAGAACGATAATAATGACATAGAAAATACAACTTTAGTGTTGAAAAACACATAAAGCAGTTCTGTAAAGCCAGTGTGACCAAACAGAAATTATCGAAAAATAGTTCGATAACTTTTTTCTTGAGCTGAATACCCTGGCATCCTCCACCACGACTTAATCAAATTTCAAATTCCAACCGCCGCATCAGCACCTGGCTCCAGCTCGATCAGTAAGCAGACAGGAATTTTCGGAGAAGAAAACTCGATCCTAGACGCTTTCGACTTGTACATTAAATTAGTATCAACTACTCCGCTGCTCGAGCGAAACAATTTCTATTTTTTAGAACGATCGAAATAAACGCCCGCGTGTATATACAAAAAAAAAACGCGATCGCTAGCCAAGCGTCCATCCTTTGTGTTTAAATAGTGTTTGTTTTAGAACGAAAAAAGACAGTCAATATGGTGGGCACCACACTGAAAATGCGCGGCGATGAGGTGAGTACTTCCCGTGATAGTTTAATTAACCAGAAAGAGCCCTAAAAGTCCTAAAACAGAAGAGGTCATAGAGGTTGCGGGTTCGAAGACGCCATTGCGGCGTTAGCCAGAGGCGTCGTGCCCGAAAGGGAGGGGGGAGGATGGCATGTGAAGGAAGAGGGTGAAAAAGTGCCGTTCGTCATTGTCTAGCAATAGATTTTGGCGCAATTTTCTGGTTACGGTACTTGCACCGCTAATCGCTGTCTGCCTCGGGAGGTAGTAGGAGAGGTAGAGATCTGTGAGGTAATCCTTGCGGTTCTTTTCTGAAAATGGCCGACATGGGTTAGGGTATACAAGTACTAGGCATACATGAGATTATGCATTCATAGCTGGGCATCTATGGTTCTTCACTTCTTAAAATTTAATTTTATGATTAAATTTTATTAAATACAGAACGCCTCGGAGAACTTCAACCAAGTCCAAATGAAGAAATTGACAGTGCCTTCACAGGAGGTCACCACAAAACGCGCCGCTTTGGGCGACTTGCAGAATCGCGGCCTGAACCGCGCCATTGCTGCCAAAGATGCAGCTCAGAAGGAGTAAGTCAGCCTCACCCTGCCCATAAATTCCTTCTGTTGCTCATTGCCCATTTCCAGTGCCAAGGATCTCAAGCTCACCAATGCCCTGCGCAATGCCAAGGCTCGTGTGGACACTCACTGGAAGAAACAGCCCCTGGGTACGGTCACAAATGGAGCTGGCGTGGCCAAGGGCGAGGTGGGCGTAACCGCATTCTTGCGCTCCAACTCCATGCGTAACGTGATTGCAACCAAACCCGTAGTGGAGATTGCCAACAAGAGTAAGTACCACCAGAAGAGTAGATGATCCGTTTACTTAACTGTCCCATTAACCCTCCAGCGAAGCCCAGCTCCAGTGAGAATGTTAACGAGCCCACTTTGAAGCGCGAGGACAGCAATCTGTCGAAGAAATCCCTGACCAAGCTGCGAGCTGCCTTGGCCAAGCCTGCTATGGGCGTTTCGGGCTTGCGCCGAGAGCCTGTGGTCGCTGCAGTGCGCAAGGAGGCGGAAGTGAAAAAGGAGGCCACCCGGCCACTGATTAAAGTCCCCAGCTCGGTCCCGAGCGCCACCACGGCCAGTACAGTTTCGGCCCCGACCACCATGTCGCTGTCGAGCAAGCGCCTGGCCGGAGTTGAGGACATTGACGCCAATGATAAGGAGAACCTGGTCCTGGTCTCCGAGTATGTGAACGACATCTATGAGTATCTGTACCAGGTGGAGCAGCAGCAGCCCATCCACAAGGACCATTTGGCTGGGCAAAAGGAGGTTTCGCACAAGATGCGCGCCGTGCTAATCGACTGGATCAACGAGGTCCACTTGCAATTCCACCTGGCCGCAGAAACCTTCCAGTTGGCAGTGGCCATCATCGATCGCTATCTGCAGGTCGTTAAGGACACTAAGCGCACCTACTTGCAACTGGTCGGAGTTACGGCGCTCTTTATTGCCACCAAGTACGAGGAGTTGTTCCCGCCGGCCATCGGGGACTTTGTGTTCATCACCGACGACACCTACACGGCCCGGCAGATCCGCCAGATGGAGCTGCAGATTTTCAAGGCTATCGACTGCAATCTTTCGCGCCCACTGCCGATTCACTTTTTGCGGCGCTACTCGAAGGCTGCTGGCGCAGAGGACGAGCATCATGCCATGTCCAAGTACTTCATTGAGCTGGCCACCGTCGATTACGAACTGGCCAGTTACAGGCCATCGGAGGTGAGTTTTTTTTTCACTGCAGCTGTTATTTAATGAAGTTAGATTACCAATTTCGTGTCCATTAATAGGTTGCCGCTGCATCACTGTTCCTGTCACTTCATTTGCTCAACGGAAACTATCGCGCTGCCACCGGATTCAACGACAAACACTGGACCCCAACTCTGGCCCACTACTCGGGCTACTCTCCCACCTACTTGCGGCCCATCACCCGACTGATCGCCAAGTTGGCCCGTGACGCTCCCCAGGCCAAGCTAAAGGCTATTTACAACAAATACCAGGGCAGCAAGTTCCAGAAGATCGCTCTGCGAACGGAGCTGAGCGGACCGCTGATGGACTCCATCATTGGCCAGAGCCAGCGGAAGTAATCCTGGCACTGGATCGGCGTAAACACCTTAGTTTAGTTTAATTTGTTTTCATTTTTAAATTTTTAGCGTATTTCATATGTATTCTGTTCGTTTCGTGTTCGTTACAAAATCCCATGATCCATTTATCCCCCCAATCCATCTTCGTAATATCTGCTGGCGTCCCTTAGAGCAGTGTTCCTGAGACCAAACTTTCAAAAGTCGGCTCCGGCATCTTTGGCCTCAACCCAAAGGTTGTCCGAGAGCTGGCCACTGGGAGTGAGTACCGGAAGCTGGAAAACCGAGTGAAAAAAAGAAAAGAAAAATAGGATCTCGCCTACTCCTTCCGCTGAAACCTGAACAATCAGTGAGGAAGCGAGTGGCGGGGCTTTGTGGACACCGAGAGAGTGGGCAACGAGTCATTTGCTGGCCGAAAACATCGGCGTTGTCTCTCCAAGCATACACTTATATATTCTTCACCGCATCCAACAACCACCAATATTTGTATTTAGTTTTTTAATTGTGTGACAAATTGTTCGTCCTATGCTAAGAATAAATCATAAAAATTGTGCAAAAACATTCAGAAGATAAACGGTGAGAATAGATTATTAATATGCTAATTAATATATATTACGCACTATAATTGACTTAGAATTACAAAATCAATGCAAACTTTGAACCCTACATAGCAAATAAAGTTTTGTGTAATTTCGAAATAAGGTCTTTCGATTTATTTTTTTAGGAATTATATATATAGCATTATATAGGATGGCACAACTAAAGGAAGGTTGCCATCCTTATCTTCTTCCTTTGACAGATGATGAGTGTGAGAAATGGTCCTCGTCCAGACAAAAAATCAGGGACCAGACGGCTAGATATGTATGTACTTCCCTTTATACATACATATGTATGTAGGGAAGTAGAGACCCCTTGCCAAGGTCCTTTGTCCTTTTCATCCTTATCAGCAATCCTGAATACACAATAACCCACATACACTTATGTATGTATGTATACTATGCATAAGACCTAATTGTATGTGTGTACCTGAGGAAGAGGTCACCTTCCTGATCGCAGGTCAGTTATTCGGCAGTTTCTTTCTCGCCCTTTTCCTTTCGTATTTTCTCTCTTCTGTTATGTGTACTGTTCCACGGGCAACTGTAATTGCCCAGCACATTGTGCGCACGTGTGTCACGGTGTGTGTGTGTGTGTGTGTGTCTTGTGGTGGGTGTTCGGGGGCTTTTCTGGGGCTCTTTTTTCCCCGGCTGTGGAGCGCGCCTGCTCCGGTTGCTGAGCGCCTGTTCGAAATTTAAGTTTGACGGTTTTATGACTCTCATTAATTTCGACACTTTTACGGCCAAACAAATGCAATAAAAAGAAAGTCATTTTTCTCGGCACTCGGCCGGCGGCCCCGGACACCGCTGCTCCACACTTCTGACATGTTTTATGCTGCTCATAAAAAACTTTAGGCCGTATAATTTGGGGGTTTCTGGTCTGGTTTCTGGGCATTGAGCCGCTTTTTTCGGGTTGCCTTGCTCCCGTTTCTGGCGGGCTGGTAACGAAATATGCATACTGCGAACCACTTTGAACCACTCCCAGGGTTCTTTATCCTGTTCCTCCTGAGCCAGAGCATGCGGCTCCTCAGGTAGCTCGGCGAGGGATGGCTAGTTCGCAGACAGGGGTCAGAGGTTGCGGAACAAGGACAATTGCCTTTGCAAAGAGCAGACAGCTGCCGGATCAGCTGGAAGCCGGCATGTACATAAGAGGCTAAGGCTAAGGGATCTTAAGGCCAAAATAAGGACATCCTTCACTACTTCTACTTCCCCAACAGAGAGTGCACATTTAATAGAGTATAATTTAGTTTCGTTTTAATTCATCATCGTTTCACAATCGTCCACAGACAAGACAGTATTTCGACTATTCTCGATTACAATATTTTTAATATTGATTACAGCATAAGGGTAGGAGAACAACGGAGGATGGGATAAGTCTATCGCTAAAAGGGTTTTGAAGGATCTGCAACGGATTTTTCGCTGAAATTCGAAATTGATTTCCAGCCAGGGAGGAGTCTTCGTTTCGGTGGCCGCACCTGCTCTCTCTCTCCCAAGATTTAGCGGCGTTATGGTGACTGGACATCGAAATGAGATCCATCCCCGGCTGGTGGCGCAGAAGAATATGAATGTGCAAAAGAGTTTTCTCTTGTTTTTGTATAATTTTTGTTTTATCTTAAGCTTTACGTTAATTTCTGTTTTTTATGACGCGCATGGATGGCGGACAGTGTTTGCCAGCACACCCAAGATGTTGATTGCACGTGACTTCTGTATTATTCTTCTTTAGGGCAAGGCTTAACCCTGGAAGGTGGACAGGAATTTGCCGACAACATCCTTCAGCTTGGCATCGGAGGCCTCGGAGATCTGGCCGTCCTTGGCGATGGTGTCGAGCAGAGCCTGCTCGGAGGTCTTGATGTGCTGCAAGAACTCCTTCTCGAACTTGGTGATCTTGGCGGGATCCATCTTGTCCAGATGTCCGCGCACACCGCAGTAGATGACAGCGACCTGGAAAAAGGTGATTGGATTATAGGATTAGGCTTAAGATTTAAACTTTGACGCACCTGATCCTCAATGGACATGGGCACGTACTGGCCCTGCTTGAGCAGCTCGGTCAGACGGACACCACGGTTCAACAGCTGCTGGGTGGCAGCATCCAGATCGGAACCGAACTGGGCGAAGGCAGCGACCTCACGGTACTGGGCGAGCTCCAGCTTCATGGAACCGGCCACCTGCTTCATGGCCTTGGTCTGGGCAGCGGAACCCACACGGGACACAGACAGACCGACGTTAATGGCAGGGCGGATACCCTTGTAGAACAACTCGGTCTCCAAGAAGATCTGGCCGTCAGTGATCGAGATGACGTTGGTTGGAATGTAGGCAGACACATCGCCGGCCTGGGTCTCGATCACGGGCAGAGCGGTCAGAGAGCCACCGCCCATGGCGGGGGACATCTTGGCGGCACGCTCCAGCAGACGGGAGTGCAGGTAGAACACATCACCGGGGTAGGCCTCACGACCTGGAGGACGACGCAGCAGCAGGGACATCTGACGGTAGGCCACAGCCTGCTTGGACAAATCGTCGTAGATGATCAGGGCGTGCTTGCCCTTGTCACGGAAGTACTCGCCCATGGCGCATCCAGAGTAGGGAGCCAGGTACTGCAGGGGGGCGGCATCGGAGGCGGTGGCAGACACAATGACCGAGTAGTCCATGGCACCAGAGTCAGTCAGACGCTTCACGATCTGGGCGACGGTGGAACGCTTCTGGCCGATAGCGACGTAGATGCAGTACAGCTTCTTCGACTCATCCTGGCCCTCGTTGAAGCGCTTCTGGTTGATGATGGTATCGATAGCCAGAGCGGTCTTACTGCAATGATATACCAAAAGTAGTTAAGTATCAAAAAAACTCGATTTTGAGGGGGAAAGTGGCAAAGATTCTGGTGGCCACTCATCTTACCCGGTCTGACGATCGCCAATGATCAGCTCACGCTGACCACGACCGATGGGCACCAGGGAATCGACGGCCTTGATACCGGTCTGCATGGGCTCGCGCACAGAGACACGGGGGATGATACCGGGGGCCTTGATTCCGACACGGAAACGGTCTTTGGTGTTGATGGCACCCTTGCCGTCGATGGCATTACCCAGAGCGTCGACGACGCGGCCGAGCAGCTCATCACCGACTGGAACGTCGACAATGGCGCCGGTACGCTTGACGATATCGCCCTGCTTGATGAGCTTGTCGTTACCGAAGACCACCACACCGACGTTGTCGGGCTCCAAGTTGAGGGCCATGCCCTTCAGGCCGGAGGAGAATTCCACCATCTCATCGGCCTGGATGTTGTTCAGACCGTACACACGAGCGATACCGTCACCAATGCTCAGCACACGGCCAGTCTCCTCCAGATCGGCCTTGGGGGCGACGCCCAGGATGCGCTCCTCCAGGATGTTGGAGATCTCAGCGCTGCGCTGTGTAGCGGCCACATGGAACTTGCGGGCAGCGAGGCTGGCGGCGGGGTAGGCAGCCTTGCAAGCGACCTGTAATAAAAAATATTTATATTAGAAGGTGATTATGTAAGGGGTAAGGTATTCTAGTTGTCACCCAACTAGAATCGACTCTGTCCTGGCCACTCCTGCTCTTCACGACCATCCAACTCTTCGAAACTTCGGCAATGGGTATCAGTAGGTTCTTAACACCCTACGTTCCTGACATCTCACCTCCACCACCTACTGGTCACAAGCACATAACCTCAAACTTTTTTCCACCGCATCTCGGCCAAACTAAAATTATGTAATCTGGCAACAAAAACATTGCACATTTAACCATTCTCACTCGTACTAACTGCTAATTTAACTAAAACATTGGACTTTCTGCGATTTTCTGCGCGAAGCCCTGATTATGTAACCTGGCAACCAGCTCTTCTCAGGCGGCCGCTTCCAAACTTGCCGCATTGCGTAATGCCAATTCTTGTCCAAAACTCGGAAAAATCAGTAGAAAATAGCCCAGATGGTTAACTTAACAATTCCGCACCGTTCTACCATATTTTTAGAGTCACGCAGGGCTGAACGGCTGCATAATCAATACGGTTATGTGACTTTTATCGACACCTTTTTTCAACGCTTTTCCTGCACAAAATTCGTTGCTAATACCTGTGTGGCAGCCTTGGGCAGGTTGCGGGCGACCGACGACGCCAGACGTGCAGAAATAATCGACATCTTGTTGCTTTTTTACTTTTCGCCGCAAAGGTAATTGGACAATTCGACAATTCCTAGTCCGCTCGTAGTAATTTTCACAAAGATGGTGCGGTGCTCCACGTTCAATGTGGCAGTGGCTGGAAATACCACGGCAGATGGTCACACTGGCCGCTTGCGATAGCTATCGAAGGGGTGTGGTGAGTTTACAGTAGGGTGGGCCCTAACTTTCGAATGACCGTTAGTAATTTACATATAAAAACTAACCATTTTTGGAGTTTTTATTAAAAACGGTTTAGGGAAATATTTTTTATTCGTATATATGAGATATTAGTGTCTTATGTCACTTCTTAGCTTGAATAAACGAAGAATTGTATGCCTCCGACGGGAGGAGTTATTAAAACGGTCTGTTCTTAATATTGGAGACATGCGTTCATTGTTGTAATGTGGGGGGTGGTAGGTGGCTGGAACGACGAGCTTGAAAGAGAGCACCATCTGGCGCGAAAGTCTACAGAAGAGGAAAATCGACGAGAAGAGGAAGCACAGGAAAAGGATGCTGTGCGCGAAAGTAATAACGGTATGTTTCATTTTTGTGAGCTTTCGCTTTCTGCTCTCTGACAGGAAGCTTCTCCGAATCGGTTCCGCAAGGACGAACCGGTAATGACACTATGAACCGGGTACTGACCAGAATCTGGCAAGAATTTCGCATCAAAAAATAAAACCAACAAGAACTATTAAAATATTAATTAAAATATAAAAATAGTCGCTGATGAGTCAATGTTCGAGGGTCCGAGAGGGATTTTTACTCCCGCTGGTTGATGGGAATTTTACTCTTCGGGAGTCTTCGTGTCCTGAAAAGCCCGTGGTGAAAGCGTGGTGAAAAGCCGGACGCTCGCGCGGGCCAAGGCTGGGCACCGCTGTTTCGAAGGAAGCATCGATGAAACATCTGAGTCCTGAGTCGGTCCTGTGAACACAACGCGGCGATACAACGGGAAAATCGGAATAACTCGCGCCGGAGTGTGGGGCGCAAGTTGCCCAATGTAGAGGAAAATTGCAAGTGAAAACGCAGGCTGGCCGTTGAATGTTAAATGTGCGAGTGTTGCTGCCACATTGAGGCGCAGGAACTGGATTTTCATCTCGGTCACCAATTCGAGGGAACAGGAAAATCGGCAACGATATTTGGCCACGTGTTATAGGCATATTCCGGTTGGAAATCAACGTTTATTATGCAAATTTACACAACAACAGAGACTTAGGCCCAGCATCCAATCTCCACAAAAAAAAAAAAAAAAAAAAAAAACAACCAAAAAACATATAAAAGGAAAAGTCTTAAACTGGAAGTGCTCCTTTCTGAATTCTTCGCTTATTTTTTTTGTTACCGCTGCACACAGACAACGAGAAATTTGTCATCACACTCACAGCATAGAACAAAGGCAGCCGTGGAAAGCGACGGGAAAAAGATAAATAAGAGAGGAAGAACGAGTGGGAGTGGGCGAATAAAAAAAAAAGGGAGGGAGTGAGCCCCAGTCCCCCAGCCCCCATACGTCCGTCTCGCTTGCGCGCACGTGTCGGGGCGCATAAGCTTCGCACTTGACTTGAACATTAAACGCGTACTCTGTAGCCCCCCCCTCTCCATTGTTTTTTAACCCATGGATGGATAGGATATCCAGGCGGCCTGGCTGATACGACTTCTGGCAGGATCCCAGCAGCACCCTTACCGGACCCGGCCGCAGCGACTCGTTGGCATTTATATGTTGCCCATCATGCTGTGAAATCCGCTTCGCTCCATTCCGCTTTTTCAATTTTTGACAGCTGTCAGCGTGTTCCGTCGCGGGTGTAGGTGTTCGGTGGCTGGCATTGGTATTGGTATTGGTATTGGTGTGTGTGTGCGTGTGCGTGAGCGTGAGTGCTAGCACAGTTATTTCCACTTGGCGGCAAGGTCAGCGCGACATGCAAATTGAAAAGCGCCGCAGAAAACAAAACCCACAGCAGAAGCCAAGGCAAAGCCAAAAGCAACAGCATCCACGGGAAACGCCACAAACGGTGAAAGCAACTACACCAACAACAACAACAACAACAACAACAACAACAACGAATAACTGAAGTCCGAAGCTGCTGCCGCTGCGAAAATGTTTGAGAAATATGTCGCCACATATGTGCGCGCGTGTGAGCAAGTGAAATTAAAATTCCCGCATGCCTAATGAATTTGCCGTCCCTCTCCCACGACCACAACGGCCGCTACCGCTATGTATGTGTGTGCCCGGGTGTGTATGTGTGTGTCTCTGACTTCGGAATGACAACCCCAACAACAACAACAAAAACAAGAGGACAGCAGCTTCAACTAAAACAATGGTTTGCTAAGCTGTTTGAATGAGTGAAAAAAAAGGAGTGCAAAAAAAAGGAAAGGAGCAAGTGAGAGCCACAAAAGATATAAAGAGAGATACATAGAGGAGCGTAAGCGAAAGTGAAAACTTGCAGCGACTCTTCTTATCAAGAAAGGTACGTAAAAGAGTTCGAGCCCTGAAAAGTATGCTACAAGAAGGTTGTTTCTTTGGTTTGGTTTCCGTTTGGTATTTTTTGAAATACCAACTAGCCGGAAATCAAAACCTAACAAGGTTTATTCTTTTTTTTTTTATATTTAATAATTTTTTTCGTTTTTATAACTTTCTAGAAATTTTAGATGTGGGTTTGCTACTTTATAATCATGCAACTGACATCGACTGTTTTCCCATTCATCAAAACCAAAAGTTCCAAGAATAAACCCGCAAACGCAAACACACAATTTTATGCAAATTTTGGCAAATCAAAATGCAATTGAGGTTTCAACGCAAACGCAAACATATAGAGATGCCAGACTCGAATAAAATGAGTTATAGTCGATTATCTTAAAGTGGAATACCCGAAGACTTTAAATTATTCATCCTATAACTAGTATCTTGAAAACCTGTTAGTCCTTTTAAGAAATATATTTGATTTGATGACAGATTTTTATGAACATTTTTATTATTTGGTGCCTGGAAACTTTATCGATTTTAAGTTATGGTCTTATGATTTTGAAGCCCACGAAATATAAAATATATAGAAATAAAGTCATTACCATCTGGGACGAAGTCCCCCGAAAAGGAAAACCAATTAAAATTATTTGTGGCGTCAAAGGCAAATGGCAAAGAATGCGGTGAGGCGAAATGGAAACGAAGCGAAATGGAAACGAACAGAACAGAACAGAACAGGACGGGACGGGACGGGACGGGGCGGCACAGGACAGGACAGGACTGGGCAGGACTGAGTGAAATGAAATGGAGAGATGTGAATGGGCCCTCAGCATCCTCGTAAATAATGCGGGCATTAGAAAGGACTCTGCCACCCTGCCACTTTTCGCCGGCCACCCTCCTTTGCGAGCCAACTTCTTTTTTGGCCCATTGCAGCGGGGCATAAAAATGTTAATTTATGTTCGCTGCGCCTCAGAGTTTGCATGCCTCTTTTTAATGCTCCTGGTACTAGTGGTCCTGTTCCTGGTGCTTATTTTTGGAAATTTTTCGTTCAGCCCATAAAAAAAGATTTCAGTTCCCTCTAGCTGGTTTGTTTTTTTTACTTTTTTTTGGCAGATAAACTGTTTTTGTTGCCGCTTTGAATGGAACGTGACTGTGTCCCGAAATATGCGAAACAGTTACCAGCGCCTGGCAGGCTTTCTGCAAAGCCCGCAGAGACGAGTCCTTTTTTTCCATGGAAATGCAAAGCTATAGGAGCCAGATACAGATTTTTTTTGGCTGCATCCACCATTAACAAGCTGGCATTAATGTGGAAAAAGGGATTCCAGATTCGAGATTCCACCGATTTTATCCGATTCTCGGGGGCAAGATTGCAAGGCATGCGTGCGTGAACATTTAATTAAAGCGACTTATTAAGTATGTAAATTTCCGCAAATGATTAATTTGCATATTTATGAGACTAAAATGAGCAGGATAGGGATAGAGGGGGTAGGTGGTGGCAGGTGGTAGGGGGCAGGGGGTAGGGGGGCGCGAAACAACTAAATAAAACAACGACGGCAAAAAGCACGGCACCATCAGCGATGAAGAAAACGTCGGCAACTGTCAATAATAATCAGGCTGGAACGTGAGCGCCGGACAAAGGGGGATGCTAAGGATAATGAATAGGGAGGGGGGTGTGGTGTGGTGTGGAGGGGTATGGTAGCACAGCGACGGCTGTAATAACAATTTGAAATTGAAATTATGAATTTAACATGACAGCAAACGATGCGCGCAAGTTTTATGGCTTTTAACTGCAGCTTAAGGAGTTTACTTACGCTGGCTAATTATGCGTAAGACGAAACGCGACAAACAGCAAGGCAATATCAGCAAGCATCTGCGGGGCAGGACTCTCCCCAGGTGACAGTTGCCAGGCAACTCTGACGAAAATCAGATGGCAGCTGCTCCAGTTACACACTCTGGGCGAAGGAGCAACCCGAACCTGATAGTAAATTGCTTTTGAATAGATTCAAGTTGAAGCATGTCGATTCTTGTCGATTCGTGTGAAAAGCATGGAAAGTTCCTTAAACATATCAATCATCTGGTGGTGTCCCAGGACTCTCTCGCTCCTGTTGCGGCCACTAATTAATCATAGAGCTATGGTGGGGCACTGTCGCTGCCCTCCGCCTCGTATTCCAATTAAGTGCATTTCTTCGTTTTCACCTTTCCGCAGATGCATTAGTATGAGAGCTACACTGTAAGAAATTCATTTTCAAGCAAAATATCATTTAAAAATAATTTAAATTATTATGGTAGTACTTATGGAATTTAATACATTACCCACACAAATGAGAAAATAACAGCATAAACACAAGTCCAAGGACTGCAAGTTTCCCTCTCAGTGTAAGATTGTCCTGCGACGTGCTCCAATTAGCGTGAATGGCCACGATGAAGAGTTCCCTTCCATCACAGTCCTCACACAGTCCTCCGGTAGGGAGGCATCCAAAAAGTAGGTTTCCACCACCCTGGCCCGGCCCTGTCAACCAATTTCGGGCACGGCCAGTCTGAAAGCGTGTTCGCTTTGCGTGTCAATCAATGGCAATACTCAGTTGCCTTCCTTCCTGATGCTCCTGCTGGCCACTAATTCTTATTGAACGTCACACTCGACAGCATTTCACATTTTGGCCATCCACTGCTGTAGTGTTTTTCGCACTTTAAGCCGCTTACGCAACAGTCTCGTTGTCTGTACGTGTATATATGTACGTGTGTGTGTGTTTTGTGAGTCCTTGCTTGTCTAATTAAAATTCTCCCACACCACCCTCGTCCTCGTCATCATTCTGCGATTCTGTTAAAGTCAACAATTTTTAATTTGCCAAACAAACTGTATATAATTAATTAAAGTTTAACGTGGGCGTCACAAATGAAAAAGTAGCCTTCTAAGTGCCCAGGACCCAGGCAGCCACCCGTCTCCAGATCATTCTTATTCCACATCTTTCAACAGCGTTCGCCAGTTGTTGTTTTTGTTGCCCGCTCCTGCATTTTCATTTTGTTTTAATATGCAAAGTCAACAACATTCTGTGTCAGCCAAAGGGCAAAATCAACAGAACTATAGTTCTGAGTGTGAGAACGGGGGGAGCCAACTAGGGAGGACGAGGGCCGATGTCCTGCGAGCCCTGTGCGGGCTGGGGGAGGACGAAACAGTTGGCTGTCCAGTGGCCGCATTAGCCAAAGGAGGCGGAAGACGGCAAGAGTCTCGTGAGGGATGTCAACTGGCCAACTGACCAGTCTAATAGACCAGATGCGTCTGTGCACTGTGCACTGGGAGAAATTTATGCAGACTTTAAAAAAAATAATTAATAAAAGTGTATTTTTTTTTAGATCTTTATCCGTTTTAAAAACAATACGATTTTTTGTCCATGTCATTTAGCATCTCTAGTTTCTTGCAGTGTAAATGTGCGTGGAGGAATGTGGCGAAATGCAATTGGCATATAATGGCTGCCCGCAGCTACTGCTCCTACTACGTAGTGCGGGCCCTGGTAGGTGCAAATAGGTATGAAAAACTTTCTTGGTCCGATTGGCCGAAAACAATGCAATTTTGGCTTTCAGTTTGACGAAGTTTTGACGACAGAATATTGAGTTCGGAATGCCCGATCGACCGCAATTTAAATCCTAATCTCAGCAGAGCCAGTTTAGAAACTGTATTTTATTCACGCCTTTTGCCGCTCAAGTGATTCCGACTCATTCAATTGCGTTGAATTGAAAATTGAGTTTACCGCAATATTTGCTTAATCTTGTCTCTCCTGTCCTCTTTCTACCCGCACTCACACGCACACCCACACCGACACCCACATCACCACTATCGTAACTAGCAAATGCAATTGCCTATGAGTGAGTGAGCCAGTGTGTGTGTGTGTGTGGTTGTGGCCTTCTGTGGGTGGTAATAGCCTGCTTGTGAGTGTGGTTCGTGCCATTGACAGTTTGCCGTCAATCAGTTGTCGATGTTGTTGTTGTTGTTATTGTTGTTGTTGTCGTTGTCGATTCCCCAACGAATCAAACACAGACACAGAAACAGACACAGCCGAATGCAATGGATGTGTCGTGTATGTTTCTGTATCTTCGACTGCATTATGACAAAGACAATATGTAAATATGCATTTAATTGGTTTGTAATTATTATTGTTGTGGCTGTTGTCCTGTTATTGTTGTCGATTTTAAGTGGTCGGAGGTGTGTCAACCGCCACGATTCCATTTCGTTATTTGTTTATTAATTTGTGTATTAATTGCACTCATTTGAGTGCCTGGGTTGCGATAAAAATTGAATCCACAGTCCTTTTCGTTAATTAGTTTTAGGGTTTCGATTATGGTTTTCGAATTAAAACCCCAAAAAGTCAGCTATGAAAATGTTAATTGAACACATTAAAGAGCCTAGCGAGTGAAAACGGATAAGCTACAATATATGCAGACTTTTTGTGGTAAAAAAAATCAACGTTAATTAATGGAGCGACCAATAGCATTCTCGAACCAATCTGAATCTGAGGGGGGCGCATTATTCAAAAGCTCGTTACGCAGTTTCAGTCATTAATTTTTTCCCTCCCCCCATCCCCTCTACCTGGGCCCCTTTCAAGTATACACATTCGCATAAATTTGCAATTAAATGGGACACAGGAGCAAGCTCAGGAAGCAATGAAAAGAATTGTTGCCTACTTTTGCGGGCACTTATCAGCTTTGGCTTTTAGCTCAGATCGCGATTCGTTTTGCGACATTTGCCATTTGAATTTGTTTGTGGTGTGTGCTGGTGTGTGGTGTGGTGTGTGCTGTGTGTGTGTATGTGTGAGTGTGTGCTTGGGTCGACGTGAGGCTCGTAAAAAGCAAAAACGCATAAAATGCAAAAAGCACAAGCTGCGTAAAATTGAGCTGGCCGCCACAATCACACACAAGCACACTGAATACTCGGAGGGGAAACAAATCAAACCACGTGCAGTTGAAAGTTTGAAAAAGTCAGAACGCACAGATGTAGATAGAAAACGAAAACTCGAAACTCTCTCGTTCTCCGCTCGACTTTCCAGCTGTGTGTGTGACGTAAACAGACACGAGACGCACACTTTCTCTGGCCTTTCGTTTGGCCTCAATGCAATCACAATAAAAACCGCACGCATACGCACAATTTTCATTATAATAAAACTGCGCATAAATATCTAAATGAGCAATAAAAATGTTTTATGTGCAATGCGACGGCGACGTCTCTACGACATCGACATCTCGACACCGCCAGATGAAGTGGGAGCATAAAATTAAAGCAGCAGCTGCTCGAAGCAAAGAAGAAAGGACATGTTAGATAGAATAGCATACCTCACACACACACACACACACACACTAGCTAGCTAGCTGTGATTGGCAGACAGCTAGGAGATATCGAAATAGACCCAAAACTTGACCTTACTCCAACTTTGACTCTGACACTTTAGTCGATATGCGTCTGGAAACAGAGCATACACACTATTTGCGTATGATTTTTGGTTTGCATACAAAATTTGGATAGGCGTTAGGGTGAGCCTGAGCTAATGAAGGGTTTCTAAAGGATTCTAGATCTTGCACGGTCTTCTTGGACGATCTTTAATCAAAACATAGTGCTTACAACAATCGATTATCGTTGTTAGTATTTGAACAGTATATTAATATAGTATTGTAATCTATTCTAAGGAACTACGTGATTGTCCCTGCACTTATTAAACGTAAATGTAATGGTCCACCCTTATTTTAATATTTGCATGAAAATGCCAAAAAATCGGCCAAGTGTCATAAAGTTTTTAAAAGCAATGACAGCCAGAAAGCAAACTGGCAGAGACAGCCCGGCTCTCGATCTGGATACGGAGGGCATTACATATGTCTGAAATATTTAAACGACCGGGTGTCGGCTGTGGGTGTGTGGGTGTCTGGGAGGAGGGGCGGGTGCTATAGTGAAAATAATACATAAAAATGTCAGAAGTGTTTTCTTTTAACTGATAGAAATATGTATATACATATGTATATTTTGTGAGTGGCGATAAAATGGCTTTCAAACTGCCAAACAACAAATTGGCAGCCGGCGATGGATTGTCTTTACAGGTGAAGGCTTAAATTTCCAGTCTTCATATGCATATATTTCGCCGACTCAATTTTCAGCCCTTTAGATTGCGTTATGTGTGTGAATGTCCTTTAATGCTATTAGTTAGCTCATTCCCTTTGTGCATCTGCGCTGGAATATAAAATATGTGCTATCCGAATAAGTTGAAATTTTCGCCAACGCTTAATTTACCAGAGCCGTGTGTATGTGTGTTGAAGTGTGTGGAGTAAATTGCCAGACAGTTGATTAATGCATTTTATGGACAGGTGCCCGTACCCAGGACTTGCCCAGGAAGGCGGCAGCCGACAGCAACCTCGAATGAAACAGATTACTTAATGACGCTGTGAACGACGGGTCGTATACGTAATGTTAATGAAATTTTTCACAAGTGCGTGTCTGTACGTGGGTCCTGTGTGTGCTGTGAAAAAAATGTTAATTTGCATTGCAATAAGAAACTTGTAAGCTCAGAAGCCAACTGCACAACATTGTCTACAAATTGAGATATCAGAGGAGGCGGGCCTGGGGGAATATAAAAACAATTTGCTCTTTGTAGGAGGAGGCGGAAAGCGGTAGACAAACCGCTGCGAGTAGCGCTAAATAACTCGAGAAAATGCTGGCCCATGGCAGTCGTCACAGGCAGTGCGGCCTGTCAGTTGCAGGCGGCCTGTTGTCCCAGTCCCAGTCGCAGTTCTTGTTGCCCACCGGCCATGTAAAAATATGGCACACGTTGCGTATACGTCACATACACACACATGCTCATAGTGAGAAGGATGGGAAGAGCACAGGGATGGGGATGGGGGTGGTAATGGGAAGCGAAGCAAAGCACAAACAAACACACAGCAGAGATGTGAAAAATGTTGGCAGCTCCGAGGAAAATTGAGAAACTGACGGGGAGAGTCAAAGAATGAAAATGGAAAACAGGAGCAGCCACATCAGCACCAGCATAAGAGGAAATGTCCTGAGTGAATGAGTGTGCATGTGTGTGTATGTGTGTGTTGTACCTATTGCATAGCAACAGGGGGGAGGTGAAGCGTAGGTGGGCCAACGACATGAGCCGTGACGTTAGGCTCATTTATTTATTATTTCCTCAGATTGAAGCACTATCAATAACCAAGAAGCAAGCAAGGACGGCCAGGAGTGCCGGATCCTCCTATGTTTGCGGGTAGCATCTGGCTGGATGGGTGGGTGGACGTATTTTTTGGGGTTTTCGGTTCTTGGTCTTATCAAGTTTACAACCCCAGTGGCAGGGATTGTTTATAGAACCATTCCGAGCAATCTGAGAGAATCTTTAGAGGCATAAATATGGATGCTCGCCCAACAACTTGATTGAGTTCTGTTTGCTAACGGATCGAATAGGGTGAAAAGTACAGGATTTTTATTACTTTACGTCCTCATCTTGTTTGACTTTTGTTCGTAATAATTCCTTAATCAATAGAGGAAATATATCTGAAAACAGGATAATTTGCAAGCGAACTAAATGGAAAGAGGTGTTATCGCTGGAAACTGTTTGCATAAATCAAAGCCCTTTATATTTTCGCCATTTACTTTTTGTAGACAGAGTCCGTTTCCCATGTGTGCCATTCATTAAGTTGTGCATTCACTTTTTTGTCATACATACATATACATATGTATAGGGTATAGGTTAGTATATGTAGTGTGGAATATGTATTTTTTGTATGGCCGAAACCATGATTTAGTGCCGGGTGGTCGGACTTAATGATGTCAATCGGCGTGTGCTTTGGCTTTAAACTAAGGCCGCATATTTGCCAAGTTTATTTGGGCAGAAAAACAGAAGAGCAGCAGAGCGACCCGCACATTCATCATAAATGTGGATGAGATACGAGGCAAGGTAACATGGAAAAGCAATCGTCGGGCCGGTCCGGGCCGGGCCGGGCCGGGCCGGGTGGCTCCATAAAAGGTTCACAAGTACGCTGATATGCGAGGAGATGCTTGCCAAAAATTACATGGACCATTGGTCAGCAAAAGCAACAACGACAACAACGGTCCCCAGCAACCCTTAAACAACAGGCTCTTCCCGCAAGGACATCCCCCTTGCTCCGCCTCTACGCACACACACTCGGATATTCATAAAAAAAAAAAATGAAGGCAAAAAAAACACCTTTGATGTATGTAATTTTGTTACCATTTTTTATGCCTCTCATTCCCATGCCATTTTGTTGTTGTGTTTCCTTCACTTTTTGGCCATAATGTAGAGAGGCTCTGGGTGGTTGAGTGTGTGGGTCTACTCCGTGTATACATATACATATGTATATTTATATGTATGTGTGTGTGACACAGAAAGGCAACTGTGCGAGGTGCGAAGCTGTGACGTAAGCAGCGGAGCACTGGCCACCAAATTGGGTTACCCCCAAAAAAAAAAAGCCGGGGGTAGAAGCCGCGCAAACAATTTTTTTCCAGTGGTTTCTGCCACCACAAGGGAAATGAGATTTGCGCCTCGGAGCAGCAGCGTGTCAGTTTCACAAAAAAACAACAAAAAATCGGTACGATTGAAGGATAGGTTTAGATGGCGAACTGGATTTTAAGGTGAAATATATACATTCATATCGTGTGTGTGTTTGAGTCCAAGCGATTCATTTGACGGATGGATCCGAGAACTCAATTTGCTAGAAATTCATGCTCGGCCATAAATACTTTGGATGACTTTTGCAATTTGAGCCAACTAATTGGCCATCAATAAAATGGAAAGATGGAAACTTTGTCACAAAACTTTAGGCCAAGATGAAATTGTTTATTGACTTTTACCCACAGACAGGCAAAGAATTTACTTTAGACTAATTGAATTATTGCCATACCCAGGGTAGTCCTGGCCACGCCCCCCTTTTCAGTGCCACCAGAGTTCCAGTAACTGTTCATTGTCTTAAGTGTGTTGTGCAATCATCGAATAATTATCGCGCAACAATAGGGGGAAGCTCTCTGGCCTTCGATCCTGGCCTGCTCCCAAGGAGCAGAAGCTTAATTACATTGAAGAAAATTCTGAAGCGAAGAGGGCAGAGTTCACCTAATAAGTATTCGGTTGGCGATAGCTGAAGCGACAGACGGCTACGTATATCCTGGGCGGCTGGCGCAATTCCCACAAGCTGACAAACTCATCAAAAATTTCACAGCCACTTGGGAAGGCAGAAATGCGAAAAATTTTTATTGTGTTTTCATTAGAGGCGCGCAAATGGTCAAAAGACAAGCGACTAAAGCCAAGAAAACCGCCATTGCCTAGGACACATTTAGGGGACGTAGCCAGTGGCCACCACCCCCCAAATGGCGGCCCAGTGGGTATCAAAACTTTGGAACAACTCTGACCAAAGACACCCAGACACGCGCGGAAAATCTAATGAACAACACACAGATACTCAGATACTCAGATACAGATACAAATACAGGCGATACGGGCGTATCTGTGTATGTACTATATACAAATTTACATACAGATGGCCGAGCACTTTTTTGGGGGGTGCGTGGGGAAATACTTTAATCTCAAGGGCACGTTTCCGGAAATAAATAAATAAAGCTTCTTGGAAGAAAGCAGAGAAACGAAAAATGCCGTTTGCCCGAAAAGGTTTTCGGTAAAGAAGATTGTCCGAGTAGTGGATTCCTTTCATAGTTTATGATTCAAAATATCTGAGCAAGGATTTTTTAATTTAATATTTATTGAAAAACAGCCTAATAATGAATTTAACAGCTTAATAGCTGAATAACAATAAATTGAATCTGAATTATGTTCTCATTAAAAAAAAAGAAATAGGTTATTAGCTCCAAAATTTTTTTAAAATTTTAAGCTTAATAAAAAATTATGTCGAATCACTTATGTTATGTTCACTTTTTCAAGTAAATACTTTCGAAAATTTTGAAAACTTAGACAACTACATAATCAAACAAGACGCAGAACAGAGTTGTGGCAATCAAACTGTTAATTAAATAGGTAATACAAAAAAGATGGATCTATTAGATGAGACAGATTCGTGCCAAACTTGTAATTAAAAAGAAAACTTTTCGTTTCGCCAAGTCATCGATAAATCAAAACGGAGCCATATCGATGGAAGAGAATCTCATCCCCCCAACGAAATCGCAGCTCGACAGCTGACGACAGCTGATTGATGATTCGTAAAATTACAAATTACACACAAATGTTATCCGAGAAGGAAGGAATTTGGCAGATAAAAAGCGGCTACCCAGCATCCAATTCACTTAAGGCGTTGCACCTTGTTTGCTTTTTGTCCAATGAAGGACTTGATTGATTATGGCCTATCCGAGTTAATGAACGGATCCGATATTAAAACAAAAGGCAGCTGGCACAATACTGTAAATATTATTATTCCACAATATGAGTATGAAATTATACATGGGTTTGTTTTTAATGTATAATCATGTATGAACAATGTACATAAATATATAAATATTATAAAATAATAAATATATATCTGAATTATGCACTATAATTTTGTCTCAAATTAACGAATTGAGAATTTGTATGTTATCGATTTTATCGATAAAATATTGGCTCACACGGGAGATGGGAGATCAATATCTTTGTAATCGAAATAATGATTGTCGTACTCATATCGGTACAAGCGCTCCATATAATGGCCGAAAAAGAATGCCTCCAACCTAAGTAGAGAGTAAATACGGTAGAAGCCCTCCGTGACGAACCTCTGGCTATAAAGATGGATGCAATCTCTTGTGCCACCCCTGTTCCAATCATATTCAAAACGTATACCCGAAATAATGTCAAAATCACATGGCGAGTGTACCGCCCAAAAAGTTAGTGGAATTGTCGGT